>JAKOOJ010000001.1:280538440-282938440 GCA_022577455.1 Arizona elegans | reverse complement strand
TCTATTTTCTGATGCCTATGAGCAAGATAGGGCCTTAATAGGAACTTTTTCTGTATGCTTTCCCTTTCTTGAAACTATTGGATGATTGCACACCAATATAAGAACGCAGAAAGTGAATGAAAAATGCTGCTCCATTTTCTTAGCTGAACAGATGACAGTAACAAGGAGGTGGAAATAGAAGTTTGACGGCACCTCCAAGTGGGATCCAAAGTTGCTGACTGCATAAGTAGACCTGAGTGTTCAGTAAATTTGATTTGTCTTATCTTAGAATAATGAATTGGAAGTAATCTTAAAGATCAACTACTCCACCCCATTACTTAATGGATGAAACTATTATTTCAGTATCCTCAACAAATGGCCATCCAGCTTCTGTTGAAAATCCTCCAGAGAAGGAGAATCCATTACCTCATAAGGTAGTCTCTTCCATTACATAACTTTTCCTCTTAGGAAACTTTTCCTGAAGTTTGACTGAAATTTATTTCCTTGTAGCTTACCTCTCCCACTTTTTTTAGAGCCTTCTGAAATAACCCTGAAAAATGTGATTTATTTTTTTTAACATGAGGCACCTTCAGATACTTGAAGACAGCCATAATGTTATCCTGTTTTTTTGTCCTCCTCCATTCAAAACTATATGTGGGAAAGACTTGGGAGACAAGGTGAAGAGATGCTGCCTTAGGAACAGTCAGATAAGAGAGGACATAGCTCACAGATACATTGTGGGCCAAACAAGAGGCTCAAAAGGGACCCTCCCTAAGTTCTTGGGTGTCATGGATCCATCCCAGAACCCCTATCCAGATGCAAGTTTAGAGGAGGATACGTTTGAGTCTACAGAGGAAAGTGTGGAACTGAGTATTGGTCAGGATTGGGGCTCAGAGAATGCTAGCCTGATGGAGCAGTCTCAGCTGGGTCCATCAGACCAGCCACAGGCTGAGGCTGAGGGAGGTGAGCCACAGCTGCAGCAAGTTGGTCAGGAGGCTCTGACTAGGATCGGGAGCTGCTGCCACCCATTAGCAATGAGGAGGTGGTGGAGTCCTGATCCAAGGACACATAGAGGAGGCAGGCACAATATTGGTCAGTTAGACTACTAATGAGGATGCAACCTTGCCTCTTATGAATGGCTGCAGCAGCATTGCCTACTTAACCCTGCTCTGAGGATTTGAGTATTGCTGGAGCAACATGCCCTGTGTGCTTGTGCTGTGCATCCTTTGACTCTTGGACTGCTTTCCGGACTTTGTGTGTGCCCATTGGACTTGGTTACCCTTGGTGACTCTTGCTGTACTGAACTTGGAATCTGGACCTGTGCATCTGGGGTCCTTTCTAAGGACCTGTTTGGATGGTTTGAATAAACACCTATAGAATTCTTGCCATATGTGAGTGTGTGTATGGGGGCAGCACATCGGTTTATAAAGATGACAGTGGGAGAATTGTATTTTCGGATTTGCAAGATTCTGTTAATGTAGCTTTATAATAAAGTTGAATTAGTTTATCTGTTTGAGTTTCCTATCTGACCTATCTGGTAAGGCTGACAAAAACATATACAGTACATCCAGATGTTTAATGAAGGGGTGAAAGCGATGCACAAGATGAACCTGCTTTGTTGATTTCCACAAAAGAACTAGCAAAGTCTCAATTTCCTTACAGATACTCAATTTACCACCATAATTGAGACTGGAGCTTCCATCACTAAGCAATACAGTTGTGCCCAATTTTGCAACCTTTTTTTTGACAATGGTTGTTAAGTGACTCATGGTTGTTAAGTGAACCTGGCTTCTATTGATTTTGCTTGTCAGAAGCTGCCTGGGAAGGTAGCATATGGTGATCTTATGAGCCCAGAATACTGCAACCATCGTAAATACATGACCAGCTGCCAAGAGTCAAAATTTTGATCATGTAACTGCATGGATGATACAATGGTCATAAGTGTGAGAACCAATTGCAGGTCAGTACTGCTGTTTTTCAGTACTGCTGTAACTTCGAACAGTCATTAAACAAATGGCCATAAGTTGAAGGCTACCTCTATATACCCCTTACTGGGAGCTTGAGAAATGTTTGTTTCTTTCAAGTTAACAGCTTTACTTCCTTTTCTTAATCAGTGCTGCGTTACTGGGCTTGGTCCTTGCTAGCTCAATTTTGGATCAGACTCAGTTTACACTTCTGATTCCTTAGGTATGCTCTCTTCAGGTAAATCCTGGAATGTAGGCTAAACTCTAGTCTAGTCACATTTTTCAGCTTCTAAGACCTAGACTTAGGATAGCGTTTCTCATGCAATGTAAGTATATTGAACAGAGCCCTGAAGCATATTGCTTATCATTTCAATCCAGACAGAGGCAGAGCTATCGATGTACCTTTGGTATACAGTTGGTTCTTGACTTACAACAGTTCACTTAGTGACCATTTGAAATTACAACAGCATTGAAAAAATGACTTATGACCATTTTTCATATTTAGAATCTTTGCAGCATTCCCATGGTCACATGATTTATATTCGGATGCTTGACAACTGATTCCTATTTATGATGGTTGCAGTCTCCCAGGGTCATGTGATTCCCTTTTGTGACCTTCTGACAAGCAAAGTCAATGGGGAAGCCAGATTCACCTAACCATGTTACTAATTTAACAACTGCAGTGAGTCACTTAACAATTGTGGCAAGAAAAGTCATAAAATGAGGCAGCACTCAACAAATTTCTCACCTAGCAACGTACATTTTGGGTTCAATTATGGTCGTAAATTGAGGACTACCTGTAATCAGCTACCTCTGAATAAGACTTTGTCTAATGTTTTACTGAAGTCAAGGTCCATTGCATTTCTGTGGTCAGCTGACCTGCTAACGCTACCAAAAGAGGAGATCAGTTTGAATAGCTTGTTCCTGATGAACTGTCATAAATAAACAGCGCAGCCTCTAAAACAATGAAAAATGAACACAAAGCAGAGAAATCTCAGGTTTTGTTCTTGCCTGGTGGAATTTCCCATAATAATGCCATACCTTGAGATATCAGTCTCATCACTGTATTCATATATTATGTAAACTCTCTTATAGACCATTGTAGAAGCAGAGATTTTGCCAAATGGGAGCTGCAAGAGTCTATACTGAGAGTTCAGAGTGTGGAACTTTTCTATGGGCTTTTAAGATACCAAACATATCTTACATTTGTGGGGCTGGAGGAAAGCAATTTTCAAATTATTCCAAAGCTGCTTTTAATGGGCAGTTTGATAAATTTGTTAAGGCATCCGAGTCTAAACATATTCTCAGGTTGCAATCAGAGTTTTGCATAATGAACAAAAAAATAATACAGTCGGTTCTTGAACTTTTTAAAAGGCTTCCAATGCTTCCATTCCCAGAAGCTTCTCTTTAATCTAATCATGAACTAATACAACACCTCAGATTACAGATGCATTTTATATTTAGTCATTACAGCACTCCAAAGCATAGGGTGATTCTTTTTAAAGGAAAAGCATGTAAAAGTAAAACAAATTGCCAGAAGTAAAATCTACACAAATCCAAATAAAATTATATCAAAAGCAAAAACATTAGAATTCTTAATCACTCTAGCTATGCACAGCATTTTTTAAAAAGATATTTCCCTTACCATTTGTAACAGCAGGTAAGAAAGTGCAATTTTTTATTCATTATGAAACAAATACATTCATTCTCCTGAATGACTCTCACCACCCTTTCTGAAAACTGAACTTAATATTGCTCCTTTCCTGTGCTGTGCAAAGAGTACTGTTGTATTAGCATGTGCAAAATAAATACTATAAGTTATTACCCTTTGTACTCATTAATGGTGTATGATTCACCAATGATAAAACAGTTGCATTATATTATGGCAACACCAATCTGGCCCAAAGTTAGAAGATAAATATACTATTTAAATATGCTTACAACATAAAACATATCTAAAAAAACAAAAAGCAAAACACTTTGTTCTGTAAAGTAGGTTAAAAATAATGTGTCAATATTAGCATTTGGTACTTGTTTCAAGATCTGATTTTCTAAAATATTTCTAATATAAAAAATAAAAATAAAATGCCAATTGTTTTAAACTTTTTCTCCTAGGTGATAATAGCACATTTGTTCATGTCAATTCATGCCAGAATCTTTTGTTACGCATGCTAGAGGGAATCAGGCTAGAAAAGGCTTCATTTAAAATGTTTGTAAAGAACATTTGGAACAAATTATTGAAAAAAAGAAAAGAGAAAAGAAAATCCAGATTTACACCTGGAACTGAAATAGAGTAAAAAGAGCCTACTTGTGCCTAACTGCAGAATTATTCTATAAGCATTGAACTCATAGAAATTAAAGTTTGACAGAGGTTAGTACTGTTGTCAAATTCAGAAACATCTATAAATTGTAATTTGATTCTAGAATCTGAATAATCTGAACAACCTGGCAGTGAATTTGAGTTGGTCAACCTCCTGAAGGAATCGTGTCGATTTGGCATGCTTCTTTATGATGCCAAGTGGCACTAAGGATGCATTCCAGAGACTGGTGGAATGTAACACCCAGTTATAGCTGAATTACAATTTCTAGCCCAAAGGTACTTTTTCAAGAGGCAACTGGACTTTCTGGTTTTTCTTTGAAGACGTTTCGCTTCTCATCCTAGAAGCTTCTTCAGCTCTGACTGGATGGTGGGGAATGGAAAGATTTATACTCCTTGCAGATATTTGCATTCTTTTAGTGAGTCGTTAAGGTCACCTGGAGGTTTATCTGTGTCGTCAGGGTCACCTGAGTGGTGCCATCCAATCAACGTTGAAGCAGCTTCTTGGATGAGAAGCGAAACGTCTTCAAAGAAAAACCAGAAAATCTAGTTGCCTCTTGAAAAAGCACCTCTTGGACAGCCATGACCTGGATGATTGATAATCTCCATAGGCATTTAGCTATACAATTTCTAGCATCTCTAGAAAATATAGTCAATGGTGTGGAAGCCTAGCTCATTCTGATATACAGTATACAAAATTTCGCTATTCACTGAATGTTAACTTTCACAGTTCTAGATATACCATATGAAAGGGAAACTATCTGGAGTGAAACCATTTCAACTTCTTATAAATTGGACAATGCCAAGTATCAATGCAGATCTTCTCAAGTATAAAAGCAGTAGCCAGGAAGCAAAAAAGAATTCTAGGTGACTTCAGACCCAAGTCATGTATGTATACAAAGGCCTGAAGAATTCTGGAGAATTAAAGAATTCTCCAGAATTAAAACTGGAGTTTTTCAACATCTCCTACTAAATAGTAGCTGTTTTTTAAAAAAAGTATATTTAGTATTTCCTTGGAATAAATTAATCCATCTCTGTTGAAGTACTAGTGAAGATCAGAGTATATTGTTAGCGAAAGAAACAAACTGAACTGATAATACTAACATTTTATAAAGTTTTTGAGAATATACATGTCACTTAAATATGGGGCAACAAAACATTTTTCTCACCACTTTTACTTCTGCAATATCCTACAAGAATAAGCCTTGCTAACTCACTTCAGTTTAGTGGCATTGCCTACCCAATATATACCGTTATTTACACACACACACACACACACACACACACATTCCAAAACTAAATGCATGTTGATCAAAGTAATGCTTTTTATTTCCTTTTTGTTTTTTCAAATGAATTCCGCAGGTCATGTTTATGTATTATAAAAAACCAAGGGAATTCAATGTACTGTTCATAAAGGGAGTGGATCCCCCAGCCATTTAAGCCATTTTAAATGGAACAATTTTTTTTTTCCCTCTCAAGTTTCCTTAGGGCATTTTACAAGAAAAAGCTCAATGGTTTCTGTTGACTACAGCAGGAAACCGGGGAGATGTCTGCCCAGCAGACTGAAGCCAGATTTTGGCAGCAAAGCTGATTTAACTCTGCGAAATCAGTAATGCAAAACCCTTCCGCAGCTTTAATTTTTCAGCCTTCCTCCACTTTTCATTGTATCACACTACAGATACAGCATGATATTATCAGTCCCCATATTTTATTTCATTGTACTTGGAAAGCACGTGGTTGCTAGATGCAGTGCAAAGCTACAGAGACTGAAATTATCTTTTGTGGATAAGGCCAGCATAAAGCTTACAAACTTCTTAAATAATTCAAGCTCTGAAGTGAGCTTAAATAAAATAAAATACTTTGGCTGGCTCTTTGTGCAGGAGGATTTTAAAACTGGTCAAATGAGGTTACTTAACCCCCCCTTTTTTTTCTTAATATGACTGGTTTAGAAAAATAGATCTATGTGTATTAGGACTGACTACAAAACCAATGTGACTGAGCATTTTGCTTTCAGAACAGTGGCCAGAAAAAAAGTAGTTTTTTTCTGATAGTTTTCCCATTTCATCTCAAACAGGAACAAGTAGAGTGACTTAGAAGTTATCCTATCATTTTGAAGGGCACATTTGTGGCAATATGAAACAGAATCATCATAATCCATGCTACTGAAATTCCTTTCCTAAACTGAGGAAATGCAGTTTTTATACAAAGGAATGCTTTACAGACTTCACTTATATCCTGTTCACAGTTGCTTTGGCATTCTGGAAAAAAACCAAGAGTACTTTTTGAAAACTGCTTTCATTTGGCCTTAGACAACTAGTCATATGTCACCAGTGCAGCTAAATGTTGCTAGTATTATACAGTTGTGCAAAAACACCGATAGTTATTATTTTAGAGATGATGTGAGACTACAGGTAGTCCTCAACTTACAAAGTTCTTTTAGTGACCATTTGAAGTTACAATGGCACTGAAAAAATGACATTTTTTCACAGTTAGGTTAGGTTTAGGTTTAGGTTTATTTGATTTGTATACCGCCCTACTCCCGAAGGACTCAGGGCGGTGAACAGCCAACAATAAAATACATAAATACAAAAAATTTAAAAACCAGATAAAATCAAATTAAATCATTTTGGCCCAGACAGATTAAAACACCCCAATAATTTAAAAACAGATTAAAATTTACATATTTAAAAAGGGAAGAGATTAGGCCAAGCCCGCCTGATGGAATAAAAAGGTCTTCACAGCACGGCGGAAGGAGCGCAGATCCGGGATCCTCCGTATCCCCGGGGGGAGCTCATTCCAGATGGTAGGTGCCCCCACAGAGAAGGCTCTCCCCCTAGGGGCCGCCAGTCGACACTGTTTGGCTGACGGCACCCGGAGGAGTCCCTCTCTATGAGAGCGTACTGGCCGGTGGGAGGCTATCCCGTAAATAACCAGGTCCTAAGCCATGGTTATGACCATTGCAGCATCCCCATGGTCACATGATTTACATTCGGATGCTTGACTCACTTTATGACGGTTGCAGTGTCTCAGGGTCATGTGACCCCCTTTTGCAACCTTCTCACAAGCAAAGTCAATGGGGAACCAGTTTCACTTAACAACCGTGTTACTAATTTAACAACTGCAGTGATTCAGTCAACAAATGTGACAAGAAAAATCATATAATGGGACAAAACTCACTTAACAAATTTCTCTCTTAGCAACATAAATTTTGGGCTCAAATGTGGTCGTACGTCAATGATTATCTAAATGTACAATGAAAGAACAGTTATACATGTTCCTGTTAAAACATCACTATACCCAATGGAATATGTGGAAAATATATCTAAGATAATGTCAAGGCACTTGTCTAATAAGAAATAGCCTTGCAAATATGAGTTTTGCTTATTTATTTATCCTTAATTCCTACAATGCATCAACCTGTACTTCATCTCTCCAACATGCTTGATACATATGTATTTGGATTATTATTTTGAACACCAAAGATGCAGATTTAAGTATTCTTTCCATTTTCCTGACTTTGGTTTTCTTAGCAGGTTCCTTCTCCAGATGTCTGATGCATTTCAAGTTTGTTTTAGAGAGGGATGAGAATCCAACAAATGATACTGTAGCCTGGTTCCCAAAGTTACAGATGTTTCAGCACCCCTACAATCATATGATCAAAATTTGGATGCTTAGCAGCCCACACACATTTATGTTCCATCCAAGGATGAAATCCAGCAGGTTCTAACTGGTTCTGGAGAACCGGTAGCAGAAATTTTGAGTAGTTCAGAGAACCGGCAAATACCACCTCTGGCTGGCACCAGAGTGGAGTGGGAATGGAGATTTTGCAATATCCTTCCCCTGCCACGCCCACCAAGCCATGCCCACGGAACTGGTAGAGAAAAATTTTGAATTTCACCCTTGGTCCCATCTCTGCCCTTTTGGGCCTCTGCACTCCATGGCCCCTGCTTCCCTTTGTTGCCCTGCCTTCATATGGTCTTCACCGTCTTTTTGCTCCTGCTGCTGAACAAGCAGATCCGGCCTGGTACTTGGCATTAATTGAACTGATGGGGTTCAGTTAATGAGAGCAGCAGGGAATGCCAGGATGGCCATCATCACTAAGCGATGTGGTCACATAATGAGGAGCTTTACAATTGCATCACTCAGTGATGTAAATTCTGGTCTGACTGCCGGTGTAACTGGAGGACTGCTTGTATATAAAACAGATCTGGAACAGAGAGAGCCAGTCTTTTAGTATATATTTGTTGGCAAGTTTTAAAATGATATTATGAAATAAGAAAAGAGAGAGATGGTACCCAGGATTAATTTTTCTCAAGTTGGATGACGGACCTTTGATGAATGCTCTTTGAATACAATTTCCAAACAGAAATATATCCATTTCTTTCTTTCTTTTATCATCCATTTCAAATTTATCTACTGCTTGTTGTGAATTAGCATATCATAGTGTCATTTATAATGATTTCCTAAGAACAAAGAGCAATATGGGAAATTCAACAGTGCCCACAAATCATGATCTTTGTATTCATGAATAATCAGATATTAAGGAAAGGAATATTTGTTGAATATTGTAGTTATTTCTGTGTCTCCTTTTTCTCCCTCTGTTTAACCAAGTAATCTAATAGGGCTGATTGAATTGAAAACTTTTGTCGTTATATCATCAACTGATCATGCCTTTGAATAAAAAAGGGGAGGATTTTGAATAAGTCAGCAATGTTGATGGGATTCTAGCATTTTTCTAGTTATAGTATAACTTCATGAGGAACAGCGACCCTGTTTAATAAGTTTGTTTATCTGAGTGCAAGTAAATCTCATTAATTTTATTTTGGCTTCTTATGAATGCAGGATATTGGAGAGAAATTGCAAATGCAAAGCATGGGTAATTATACATTAGATTATGTGTTGTACATGGAAGGAATTAGGAGACTACAGCTTTGCCTGAAGTAGCCTTCTGTCCTAATTTACAAAAAGCTCTAAGTACTGTGGATAATTTGTTGAAAAGATAATGTAACAAAACAACATCAACACAAATTTCACAATTCCCCATGTCTGAATTATGAAATTTAAACTACTTCAGGATAAATAATTTTTATCTATTTGACCCCTCCCCCGTTAAAGCAGGTTATCAATATTAACAACCATTTTTATTCTAAAATACATTGAAAAATGAGCATATCATTGACCTGATTTAACAAATTACTATGTAGGTTTGCTTTTTAGGTTTTTTATTCTACTTTTATTGCTTTATAAATAATTCAAGGTGGTGAACACACCTAATATTCCTTCCTCCTATTTTCCACATAACAACAGTGCTGTGAGATGGGTTGGGCTGAGAGGGAGTGACTGTCTCAAAGACACCCACCTGGCTTTCACGCCTAAGGTGGGACTCGAACTCATGGTCTCCTGGTTTCTAGCCTGATGCCTTAACCATTAGACTAAACTGAGTCTTAATGTGAAATTAAGTAAACAAGACAGACAACAAAATCAAATACTTATAAGCACATCTTTAACTCTCACATTGACTTTTAAATACATGTTAACTCTGACACTTAAAAGTGTTTTTGTGAGATCAGATTGTATTAAAAATGCTGCATATGGTATGGCTCATTAGTTAGCAGGACCACCAGAGGGCTTGATCCTCCTTATGTACTGTGTTCCCAAATGCTAATTTGTTTTTAAAAGATCAGAGAATTTATATTTTTTAGACGGGGGGTTACTTACAGCCTGGTCTGGTAACAGAGTGTCATTTTGACATGTAGAATTGTGATTGTACTATGAAGTGATACAGATTCTGAACCAGCATTAATCTCCATTGCTAAAGTACTGTAATATGTTTCGTTCTGGATCATATTCTCCTCTTTATTTAATGTACAATTAATACATTCTGATCCAAGATATATTCTCCCTTCTCGCTTTAATGATGTACCTTATGTTAATTGTGTTATGTTATTTCCGGTATTTATCTCCAGACCTTTTCATTATGGAAAGTGGTGTTTTGAAGCATAATAACATCTATTTTTTTCTTGGCTCAACACAATAATTTGCTGCCTTCCTTACCTGTAAACATTATTTTCACCCTCTTGGCAAATGCAGCATATGGTATAATTATCCTCAGTTTATTCATGTCTTAGATATAGCCAGCACTCTATCCTGCAAACTCAGGTGGTTGTACTTTAAAATACAGTACAATCAAAGGTAACTAAATGTAAAAATGTCATTTATTTAACTCAGAGTTGTCTCACATAATTTATGTGTGCGTGTGTGCGTGTGCGCATGGTTTCAAACATACAAAACTTATGAATTCCAAACACAATCAAAGCTAATAAATGTACATAATAAATTAGAGAATCAGGACAAATAGACTGTAGCTGGGATTGGACAGAATTTATATTTGGATTATAGTAGATCATAAACTGATTTGTGATAATTTGGAAGGACTTCTGACTTCTATATTTTCAGCAAAAACAGCAACAGAATTGCTCTCATCACCCACACACTAGATTTGTACTGCTGAAACGAAGAAACCTTGAGGATTGAATTTATGCAATGGAAGTGCATAAAATGTGGGCCCTATATAGTGGCAGGTGCTAACAAGTAGCTCAGGATTGTTGAAATGTATGACTTTTGCATCAGTTGATCTCAGAGAGCTAGAAATAAACAAAGTCAGTCCTGCTAATTTGGAGTCTGGCTATCCTTGCTCTTATGAAGGGAAGTTTATGTTATAGTAAACATATTATTACAGGTTTCTGTAACTTAAAGGTCACTGTCACACTCTCGTCAAATGGGATGCAGCTCCACATCAAAGGACTATGTTTCCATCAGATAATTGGCACTACGTAATTCTAGGTAAGTAAATTTAGACTCAGTAAAAAGTGCTGTCGGCAGTTCTCTTTTCATGGAAAGATTTCAACCCTAACTAGTTTTCCAGAAATGAAATGCTAGAAATTGTTAGTGGCATTTTTAGAATCTCTGAAATAGTCTGACCACAACAACTGAAGTTTGCAGTCCTTTATTTGAGCAATTAATGTAGATACATTTCTGAATTAAATCCTAATAACAATGTTGCCTCAATAAGAAGCTGTGAGTGTGCATAAAAGTCTATTATTATGAAGGAAAATAAATGTATAAAGATATGTTAAAAGGTTATTGTCTTTTTTTAAAAAACTTTTAAAATAGCCCAGCTATTTACCCAGTTCTTACAAGTATTAATTTTCACAAGTAAGGCAAAGGTTCTTAAAGTTTATGTAAACACTTCCCTAAAGTGATGAATGATAAATTTGTATGAATTAGAACTGGGCAAAAATAAATATATCTGTTAGATATGTTCAAGGATCGTGCCCAATAATTCCACAAGCAAATCTTCTTTAAATCATCTATTGTTTATTAACAGAGCGTCTCATCAATACAGGTACATATCTGGAACTGAAGCAGGACCGCATGGCTGACCCTTAAGTACCCCCTGGGCGTGGCTAAGGTAAGGAGGGGCTACTGGGTTAGGGTGTACCTTGTGTGCTGGCTTGTCCAGCCCACCTGCCTCTAGTTCTGGGTCAGAGGCAAGGCATTTACTCCTGACAATATCACAAACTAAAAGATGTTATTTTCGGCATACTTTCTCTTATTATGCAATAAAACTTTTTCCATTTTGGGTTGGAAATTTAAAATAATGTATGAAAGTATTGAACTTCTTTAAAACATATGCCTCTTCAGACAGACTGAAGATTGTATATTAAGATAGAAATCACAGACCAATGAGAAACCATCCCTTGTTTACAGTCCTGCTGTGAATACAGTGAAGAAGAAAACAGTACAATAAAACATCCATGATAAGATAAATCAATAGTTTAAATCCAAAGTTTTCAGTTCCATAAACAAACCAATAACTTTACTCTAAACACCCTTCAAAATAATTCAATTTGTATAATTTGCAGAAAATCAACAGCATAGGAATTATGATTCTTCTTTGTATCAGGATTAGCTGGCGGCACTGACTAAAAAACCAGCTGTTTCAACTTTTTCAATTTTCTGTTTGAAATGGAAGAAACCAGTGAGTGAATTATAAGACAAACATTTTTCTTTGTCATAAGCTTTTGTGCTTCTGATGGTGCGGCTCTAACCCACAAAAGTGTACTGTATGCCATAATTTATTGTATGTGTGTGTGTTTAAGATTCTAGAACACTGCTATTCCATATTTTTACCTGATGTTTTTGACAATCCACTTGAGAAAAATACATCTCAGGGAGAAAGACAAATATGCTACAGTAACATGAAGGCTATTCACACATATTGGACAGTTGCCTCTAATGCAGTTCATCTCAAAATAATAGTTGTGGCCCAATGGGCCCAATGTGTCCTAAGGCTAAAGGCAGGTTTAGAAAATAATTCAAACTTCCTAGTGCTCTGATCCTTTGACTTATAATAAATGGAGGAGTACATCAGAAGCACTTGAAGCCCCAGTTTTGAGGTGGAGTAGAGAGATTTGAATCCATTCAATTCTAATTCTAAACCTCATCAAATTCTTGTCTCTGGCATACTGGCATAGTTGATTGAGAAAAAACCATATTTTGACATGTATATAAAAGACTACACTGAGGAAGATAGGGAGGAGAAAGTATAGGTTTAGTGAACATAGACTCTAGGTCAGTGATGGCTAACTTTTTCTGGACCAAGTGCCCAAAGCACGTGAACCGCCCAAATGCAATGCACGTGTGTTCCACCATGTGTCCTGCTCCCCGCACATGTACGCCACCTGTGCATGCCCCAATACATGCGTGTGCGGCACCCCACATACACCCTGCTTCCCCCCGCACATGCGCCCATGCCCTTCCGTATGTGCCTCCCTGCGCATGCGCGGCAGAGGCTGAAAGACCAGCTGGCTGGCAGGAGGCACACGCGCATGCGAGGCACAGCTGAGCTGGGGTGATCGCTCGTGTGCCCACAGAGAGGGTGCTGCCTGAAACCTCTGGCACGCATGCTGTAGGTTCGCTGTAATCTGTAATCACAATAAATTTGGATAAGACCTGATGCTTCACTGCTGCTATTGCTAATTGTAAGCCTGAATGTGATCCTCACTAGGATATAGTGTTGGGTCTACTTCTGGCTTTTCATCACTATTGCTCTAGGCCAGGGGTGTCAAACTTGATTTCATTGAGGGCTGCAACAGGGTTGTGTTTCATCTTGGGGGGAACTGGGGGAGGGCTGGCCAGGATGGGTGTGGCCAGCTTGATGTCACTCATTGAGGGTCCGTTTTCAGCTGCGACAGCCTCCTGAAGCCCTCTGCCAGTGAAACAGGAGCGTGGTGGGGGGGCGCATGTGGCCTCTCCAAGCTCCCTTTTCACTGGCAGATGGTTGCAGGAGGCTGTTGTGACCCAAAACACATGGCCCTCCCGAGCTCCCTTTTTGCTGGTAGAGGCACTGCGGACTGGTCCTTCGCTGTTTCCAAGGCAGGCCTATGGACCAGATCTAAGCATCCCGTGGGCTGGATCTGACCCCTGGGCCTTGAGTTTGAAAGGATGTCTTTCAGTTACATGCTTAATTTTTTCCAGCTCCTTGATAAAACAAGGAGTTGCTTGAGAATGGTAATTCGGCAGAGGCCTCACAGGAACAATCTCATTCATTATTTTGGTTATCTCTGCTTTGCACAGATTATCTAGGTGCAAGATGGAATTGTCTGTCAGGCTGAGCTACAAACACTAATCTAGGAACACTAAATAATGCCTGAGACAGAGACAGAGTCTATCAACCTTTCATAGTCCAGAGTGACTGTGATCTGCTATTTGATCTTGCAGAAATGTGCTAATGTCCTTCATTTTCATATATGTTTTATGCACTCCAAACTGAAACTATATCAAGGATGTGCTCACACATAAATCTCAAGGCTATAATACCTGTGACAGTTCCTATGGTTGCCACAGAAGCTATAAACTCATGAGCTAGACTGCAGCCAATCCCCAAGGCATGGAAGTCACCCAAACCCCAGAGCTTTTGAGAAATCCAACATCAGTCCCAGGATAATGTCCAGGAGCATATGGAGAAAGCTAGATGGTTCATAATTCACCAAAGGCCTAATCACTTCTGGGGCAGAGGTCATCACAAGGGATTCATGAACGATCACAAAAACCTTTCCTCCCCAGCCTTGGCATCACGGCAACTATAATAGTTGAAGTCCAGGTGGCTAGATTTGCAACAAGGCTACAGTCACTTCCAACCAAGTATTGATAATAGATGCTAGGTCTACAAATACCAAGTAATCAATGTAACTACCACTTGAATCATTAAAAACTGGCTTTACTAAATGGGGATAGATAGCTATTAGTTCCTTTTCAACTAGTGCTTTCAACTAGCAACAAGCTAATAAAAACAACCACACTTAAACCTAATCCACCCCAATTACTATATGTGTGATAAACAAATTCCATTTGACAGTCAATATACAAATATCTTTTTAAAATTGCTGTTTGGTATTATTATTATTATGAATTTTATACTATGCAATGATATGTCATAGTTGTTATCTTCTATCTTTATAATTTTGGGTCCCAATTTGCTTCATTTAAATTATTCATATGTAATTTAAGTTCTATTGACTTCAAAGCAAGAATTCAATTGTCCTCAGAGCTCTACACTCTGCCCACTGTTAAATAATCCTCTCTAAACCCTGCCATTACATACTTGCCCTACCATCAAATTAAATAACTATTGACTATAATAAAAATAAACCACTAAACTAATTACCAACCTGTTAATGTTTTGCTTCTTTTTCCTCTCAGAGTTAAAATATGCCACTTTGGTAGCTTTCTGAGGTATAGCTTAACATTTTTCCATCTGGAAATTAGGATTCTTATTTTGGGTAAGAACAATAAGCAAGGATTCTAATTATGCCTTATTCTGAAAGATATATAATGAACTAATAAAAATACACTCCAAAGGCTTCTTGTGGCAGCGCTCTTTAAAACATATTATGATAAATCTCAATTGTCTCTGGGAGATTCCCTTTTTGTTACGAGTTTTTCCTAAAGGCCAGATAACATATAGTCATATTTCTGATGGTACATTTAAATTAGTGCTTTGAGCAAACATTTAAATGTGTGTGGTCTTGAGTAACAAGATGCATCTTACATGTACAATGTTATTTTGATGTGGGGAAAGAAGAGCTAAATTATGAGCCTTAATTTGCATGTCATTATTATGTCAATGAAATTATTGGGATAACATGAATCCCGGGGTCATAAACAGTCAAGCATAACCATTGCTCCCCATCTGTAGGTTAAATGGAGACCCAGTGGTTTGGTTTGTCCTTAAAGTCCACCATCTGAGATCAGAACAAGTATAATACTGCTTCTTGAGTGAATCAAAACTTGAATATATACCTTAAACTCTGAGGACCTGGCCATGAAGGTTTCAAATGATTGACAGGTTTGTAGCAGCTTTGAAAAACTTGTGCAACTCTGTGATATTGATATGGCAGGAATGAAAGAGAAGCATCAGGAATGAGATTGATTGTCAGGCCCAAAACCAAGAATGACACGTAGCAATTCTTTCCAAGCTGATTTCTTTATTGTCCCACACCTATAGACAGAACCTTGCCAGAATGAAGACTCAACTGTCTGCATGTAAAAAACACTCTGTGAACTATTAGGGAGAGGTTGTCTTCATCTTTTTTCTCTCACACATAATATCTGGGCTGAGTTGCCTCTCACTCCTCTGAAATGCACACCCACCCTCCTGACATCCACCTCTTCGCTGCATTCTACCACCTCATCCATGCTAGCTAATGGACTGGTAGTTAGCAGGCAGGATGGAGCCTATGTGGGCTCTCGGGTTAGAAGAAGTAACTGCAATGAGGATAAGAATATTCAATGAAGGAAGACATCTTACGTAAGCACACTGGACAGGATCAGCAGATGCTTCATTATCTGAGCAACAAAGAAACTTAAATACATTTAGTGTCTCCTTATTGATGGCAAGTGGGTAACAATATGACTTATAAATTAATCTGGATTACAGATCCTAGTTTGCATAGGATAAGTTAAAACTCCAGTTAGAATCCTTGTTTATTGTTCTTCATTATGTTTGTGGCATACTCACCAAAATATGTCAGAATGGACAGACACTGTATGTGCTGTTAGCAAGCAATACTACATGTGGCTTGGCTGTGACTCAGGGCTGGTAACCACCCTTTGTATCTTGATGGGTGGCCAGGGCCAAAATCTATGGGAATGATCATAGTCTAGATTAGACCATAAAAGGAATAACTATTAAAGAAGGAAAGGAAATGACATATGTTGTGTGTTTGTAAAACTAAGGTTATTTTCCCACTAATGTCTCTATAGCATGGATGTATTGATTTTGCACTAGAAAAGTAAAATGGATGAATAAATATCACTAAGCCATCAATTATATAATGTCTGTCCTCATTATTGTTATTTTGGCACAACTGTGGCTAGATGACTTTAAAAGTCACCATAAGCCACTAGTAGGAAAATTATTTAAGAGAAAGGGGAAGAATATTATTATCTGAATGAAGGTAGTTGATCTTGTGGGATGAAGTTCATGAATGCATCTAGGGAAATAAAGGCAAAAGTTTAATTATGTTATGGAATGCCACACACATTATGAATTACACAAATGGGAAGTTTAATGAAAAACTGGACAAGGGGAAAATGCACATGAGAATAATTGCTACAGAAAAAGAAGATGAGATGTTATGTTATAAAGGAATATAGGGCGGTATACAAATTTTAATAATAATAATAATAATAATAATAATAATAATAATAATAATAATAATAATATAGATAAAAAGATAATTAAAATAATTAAAATAAAAAAAAACAGAAAATATGCAGAGCAATTTTGGTAAAAATAGAGAAATTGTTCTGGAGGGTCTGAAAAAGGCTAAACAAGGAGCCTCTACCAGTATGAATGATACAAAAAGTGATAAAATGATGTGAAATTAATTGATGTTGAGTAAAATAATTTACTTTTAAAAAGTAATAGTATAATGGTATTATGGTATAATGCTTATTATGAAGTCTACCATCTGTGATTAAATGTTCACAGAAGTGAGAGCCACATGGATTTTAGAAAGGCATTTTTAATAATAGTCAGAGATAAAAATATGTTCTTGAAAACTGTAAGAATAAATCCCCAGATGGACTGAAAACAAGCCAATTAAGGCAGTCTCTTTAAAATGTTCCTTTCCCACAGCCACTTCAGCTTGTGCCTCCTCTTGTCAATCCAACCAAACTCCTCTTCCACCCTGCCTTCCACACTCATAAAAGAGGGCAATCATTTGATAATTGCCTTTATCTTATTTTTGGTAATCCCAGAAAGAAAGCAAAATCAGGAATTTTATTTAGCACTTAGAAATGCCTACATCTGTCTTAGTGAGATCTATAAAAACAATCCTACAGACCTCCCAGGAGAAAATCACATCTCTTGCCATGGGTGCCCTCATGATATGGGAAAAGCAGGTATTTACAGATACCCACCTAGTTTTCCTCATTGTCTGCCTCTTGTCCTAATTGCCAGGTACCTGATGAAGTAAGAAGTAAAAATAGAAAACAAATTAAAGCAAAATACTAGTTTATGCTTGTTTGGTAATGAATTTGATGTCATCTGGCTTCAAGGGGGAAAATAATGACTGAGAAGAATTTAACGAAGCTCTCTGAGAACTTATCAGCAGAAGATAAGAAAGTAGGAAGTGCCATAATTGGTTGGACTCTTGGCAAGAAAATGCCTTTCTTTTCCACAGTAATGCCTAACCACGAAAATCATTCCAGGCTCCCATGAGCACTAAGTATGCACAATATCAGACTTCATCCATAGAAGTCAGAGGTGACTTGGCCATGTGGGCTTGAATCATAAATCTTTCCTAATGCCTGTGAGATGATGTCAGGAGCCCCTAGCAGATCGATTACAACAGACTTTTCAATTCCCTCAAGAACGTTTGCCTGAAGAGTCAATTGTCCTCTTCATCAGTTGTTCATATCATTCATGCTGTACATTTTATTCCATAAAGCCAAGAAGGCCCAGTCATCTATATCTCTAATTCCAATCTGCTGTTGCTGGTGGGATTGGAGACTTACTGTGCAGAGCTCTGCATCAACTGAATTCAGGACTTTATTATTAACAGATGAACAGACATTAGTGTTGCCAAGTGAACTCCTGGTTGTTTAGGAAAGCTAGTACTGACATAGATAAGTATCAATGTTGCTAAGGCTGCATCGGGAGCATGGAGACCATCTCATGTATGCAACCAAGATGGTTTATATAAATAGATATAGTTAAAATACCAGATGGGTGAAGCAACTGATGGAAAAAAGTTTGCCAACTTTTAGATTCCAGCTGAGACAAAAACAAAACAAAACAAAACAAAAAACCCTAGTAAAAAATAGTACGTCTATGGACCCACTGTAGGGAATTTATGAAACACTCCAAGCCATATGGAAAGCACATCAGTGAACTTGGCTACAATTAATTTGCATAGTACATTGGGCTGTAATAGGTCACAGTTGGTACATAATTTCCATGAACATTATGGAGGCCAAGAAATATTTATGGCATGTTATACTTGGTCTATGATATGCACATTCTGAAATTATTTATTAGCAAACTGCCATCAGCCTCCAATTCTAGATTTCGTGAGCATGCTGTGTGAGTGTGCATTGTTGCCAAGTTAACATTAAAGAAACACAACCACTTTTTAACAGGTTTTTTTTTAAAAAAAAGAACGTAAGCTTTCAGTGACTGTACTACAAGTGCGAATAAATCTAGATCCAACCCATTATAGTCATTTATTTAGTTTATTGCTGGTAATTTAAGAATATATAAACTTAAGACAAACTTTTCTAGCTCATATCCAAACTCATATTTAACTGAGGCTAAATTGTATGATGAATTGCTAAGGGAACTAGGTATGTTTAGCCTAACAAAGAGAAGGCTTAGGAGAGGCATGGTGGCAATCTTCCAATAACTGAAGTGCTATCACAGGGAAGGAGGGCATTGATTTATTCTCCATAGCAGGGGTCTCCAACCTTGGCAATTTTAAGACTTGTGGACTTCAACTCCCAGAGTTCCTCAGCCAGCTTTGAAGCTGCTTTTTGCTCCCAGAGCAAAGCTGGCTGAGGAACTCTGGGAGTTGAAGTCCACAAGTCTTAAAGTTGCCAAGGTTGGAGACCCCTGGTATAAGGACTCCTGCCTTGGGCAGAGGGTTGAACTGGAAGACCTCCAAGGTTCCTTCAAGCCCTATGATTCTGTGATAACCCACATGATTCATTTTACTATTTATTTATTTGTTTGTTTCCCACCTGTATTATTTTTTACAAGTGACTCAAGGCAGTGAACATATCCAACATACCTTCCTCCTCTTATTTTCCCCACAACAACAGCCCTGTGAGGTGAGTAACTGAGAGTAACAGTAAGAGAGAGAGAGAGAGAGAGAGAGAGAGAGGGAGGGAGTAATTACTTTTTCTCTTACTGAGAGAGAGTAAGATCATCCAGCTGAATTCATTGGCTATAAGGGGGACTTGAACTCACAGTCTCCTGCTTTCTAGCCTGGTGCCTTAATCAGTAGACCAATCTGTGTTGCCAAACTGTGTTGTGTAGACCAAAATTTACGTTGATGCTGATGGAGTCATTCAGCAGTATCAATCTCATCTATGGCTATTGAATGTATTAGAACCACAAAGAAACATTATTCATATGATGAAGATTCTCAGCCGTCCAGTATTCATACCATGTTTATATAAAGAAACCCTCTAGCAAGACAATATCGAAAACTGTAGTTTGTGGGATATTTGTTAAATTAGTGTTGCACTTGAATATCTGAAAGAGATAAAACACTACCTCAGATGAATTTGGAAGAGGGCATGAGAAAATACATGTCTATTTCCCATGCAACAGAAGTCCTAGTTTTAGAAATTACTGGGACAAATTTAGGGGGTCTAAGAAGTAGCTGAGCTAAATCATGCAACAATAGTCATGTCAACCAGAGGTTACAAAATGGTCCTGGTGTTCAGTAATTACAAGCTGCATACCTAAAGTACCCAGAATGTATCTAGAATAAATGGATACATTCCAAACATAGTCACATTTTAATTCTTTTGAAAGCATTTGAGAGAAAAGGAAAGATCCCCACCGCAAATGATCATGCTGTAAGCAATCGGGAGAGGCAAAGCGTGGCATGCTTACTGCTGCTTATGTATTCAGTTTTACAAGTGAGCAAGCTATTATTAAAAGATTTTATGCCAAATGCAGGAATATTTTTTACAAATTATGAGCATACTTTACTGAATGCAGTGGAGCTATTCATCCAGGGCTGAGAGCAAAGCAAAGGAGACCCATAAAATATACCAACTTTATATTGGTACCACTTTATAAGGTATTGTAAGACCACACTTGGAATACTGCATCCAGTTTTGGTTGCCACAATGTAAAAAAGATGTTGAAACTCTAGAAAGAGTACAGAGAAGAACGACAAAAATGATTAGGGGACTAGAGGCTAAAACATATAAAAAATGGTTGCTGGAACTAGGTATGTCTAGTTTGATAATAATAATAACAATAACAACAACAACAACAACAACAACAATAATAATAATAATTTTATTTCTATACCGCCCTTCTCCCGAAGGACTCAGGGCGGTGTACAGCCTATTTAAAAACACAGACAAAACAACAATGTAAAATTTAAAATAATTAAATAAATTGGCTCAGATTTAAAACCCCAAAAAATTTAAATACCCCGATTTAAAACTATTGTGTTGATAGTCCGGCCTGGCGGAAAGAAGGCCTGATGAAAAGAAGGACTAGGAGTGACATGATAGCAGTGTCCCAATGTCTAAGGGCTGTCACATAGAAGAGGGGGGTCAACCTATTCTCCAAAACATTGGACGGCAAGACAAGAAGCAGTGGATGGAAACTAATCAAGGAAAGATGCAACCTAGAACTAAGGAGAAATTTCCTGACAGTTAGAAAAACTGGAACAATTTACCTTCAGAAGTTGTGGATGCTCTAACAATGGAAGTTTAAAAGAAGAGATTGGACAACCATTTGTCTGAAATGGTGGAGGGTTTCCTGCTTCAGCAGGAGGTTGGACTAGAAGACCTCCAAGGTCCCTTCCAATTCTGTTACTCAGTAGCTGCCATAAGGCCAGCAAGTTAATGCAGTTCAGAGAACATTGCACACCTGTTCAAAATGAGAGACTAGATGAGAAAGAGACAAAGCAAATGCTAAAATTAAGGGTCTTGCTTGATCTCCAGCTTTTCTCCATTGATAAGAAACTGCAAGTGTCCTGTGGACACTCTGATTTGAAAGCAGACGTGTTGATCACAAAACTCTCCCTGACACTCCTCACCTTGGCATTTTACCTAAACAATGAATTTTGTTTTTCCTTCATGTTGGCTGCCCTTATTCCTCATAGCATAGTTCACACACCCATCTATCCTGTGCTGGCAAAATAATAATAATAAAAAAAATCCGTTCCCATTCACTTCTCTTAACAATCTGGGTTTTGCCCAAATGGGATGTGTAAATGTTATATGTTACCTCCAAGATCAGTTATAATATGCCTTTATGAGATACGACGGAGCACCAGCAGAATGTTTTTGCCATCATACTGTGCTTATGGGCTTCAAACATCTGGGTAGATCAGTGGGAAACAGTATACTAAAGTAGAGATGAATTCTCACTTCCTGAGGTCCAGCAGAGTTCCGCTCCTGCAGCCTTTTCCAGCCTGGATGACCTCTACAGCAGAGGTGGGTTTCAGCAGGTTCTGACCAGTTCTGGAGAACCAGTAGTGGAAATTTTGAGTACTTCAGAGAACTGGTAGATACCTCTTCTGACTGGCCCGCCCCCATCTATTCTCTGCCTCCTGAGTCCCAGCTGATTGGGAGGAAATGGGGATTTTGCAGTAACCTTCCCCTGGAGTGGGGTGGGAATGGAGATTTTATTGTATCCTTCCCCTGCCGTGCCCACCAAGCCATGCCCACAGAACCGGTAGTAAACATTTTTTAATCCCACCGCTGCTCTACAGATCTGTGAATTGTGATTGTCAGAATTAACAGGCAATTGAAATGCTACCTGTAGGTTTCTGGGAATTGAAATCCAGATATCTAGAAGAGAAACTGGATGGAAATAGGCTTCGCTACATATTTTACATATGTAATTACATCCTATAACACTGAAAAGGGGATAACAAAGAAGTGAGAGGGTTGACTAACTGAATAAAAGAACAGTAGAGAGAACCAGATTAGTTCCTACATAACCTGTCCTACATTTTGCTTGTCAGGGTATTAAACTACTGGTAAAGAATGGAAAAATCAAGGGATATTTAAAGAGTGAGGAGGATGGAA
The DNA here is from genome assembly GCA_022577455.1 of Arizona elegans. Classification (NCBI taxonomy): domain Eukaryota; kingdom Metazoa; phylum Chordata; class Lepidosauria; order Squamata; family Colubridae; genus Arizona; species Arizona elegans. The sequence continues at coordinate 282,915,829 of JAKOOJ010000001.1, read as the reverse complement.
AGTTAGAGAAACTTGGTTCTCTGAGTAAAAACGATTAAATGATAACTTAAGGCCATTTAACCAATTGATTATTTACCTACCACTAGGTGGCAGGATAAAACTAGTCAATCCATGGCCAGTTTGATCATAAACACCACCAAATGACAAAAAAAAAAAAAAAAAAAAAACACCTTCAAATCAAACTGTTGTAAATAGAGGGAATAAAATCTGGAGAAAGCCTTCGGTAACGGCATTTCTGTGATAATGGGTGTGATTGCTATCCCCTGGCAGATTTCTGAGTGGGGAGGCGAGGAGGGAGAGGAATGGTAGTGGCAGTTGTGGTAAAAGAAAGAATAACTCCACCCAACCCAGGCATGCAGCCACTGACAGACTACATCCAAAGGAATGCAACCATTGATGGGGGGAAAAAAAATCCCTGCTATAAATATAGCATCTCTCTCTCTCTCTCTCTTCCCCCTCTCTGTATATGATTGCAGATTTAAATTTTTCCTTCTGTTCTGGCAGCCCAGTCATGTCTTTGAACTGTGTGAGAACAAACTTTGGGGGATAAATTGTGTGTGTGTGTGTGTGTGAGAGTGCCTGTGTGCGCAATATGTCCTGTTTTCTTCTCAATGGCATCTGAATAAAGCAAGCTGCAGAAGGAACTTCATTCTTCCTTGCCCTGAACCACCCTTCCCTCTCCTTTATTACTCATACACTTATGTGGTTAGCAATGTGAAGAATGTGCCAACGGCTGTGGTAGCCTTCAATATTTACATAAGCTAAGAACAGCTTCCCTTGGCCTCTTTTGGTCATCGCCCTCCTCCATAACCAAATTCTGGACATTGTTCCCATATGAAATAGTCCTCCGGAGTGTGACACTACTGCTGACGCTGATATATCATCCCTTTACTCACCAGAAGATGGTGAATAATTGCTGCTATGCATCGGCTGAGGCAGTTTTATTTCAATACGAAACATGCTTTTAATTAACTTAGGAGACTCAGTTATAGATGTTATTTGCTGGAGTCAGGGACAGTAATGCAAATGTTTCTAGTGAAGGACGCCATCAAGTGGTTGTTAAATGAACTGCTACCAGGATTCCAAATAAATCGAGCATATCTACTCCTGTATATATCCTTTTCTCAGTGATTTAAAAATTGATTGTACATAAAAAATGGAGTTGAACAAACTAAGGGATCACCATGTGAACTGCATTTCTGACTCAACTGGCAATACAAACCAGTTTTATGAAATCAGAATTTTTGATGTGCTCATCAGAAATTTTGGGACAGCAAAGTTCAGAATTCTCAACAAGAATTTCCTTTGATGATTGGCTGTTCCTGACCTTGTAGTCCTATATATCTGAAAGACATCTAGCTATAGAAGGTTGACATATGCACATTTGTTTACTTTGAACTATATCATTTTTAAACAAATTTTGATATGTTTATTGTTTTATATATTGTTGATCTACAGTATACTACCCAGAATCACTTCTTGTTTGATGGGTGGTCCCATAAACAAACAAACAAATAAATAATTGGAATCACTATTTCCAATGTGTTTATTGGCTCAGTATTGTTTAAAGTTATTCTTATATGTATGGAATATCGCTGTAAATCTTGTGGCTTTTTTTTTTTTTTTTTGATGCATGTTGTGAACTTATTCTTACCCAGTCAAAGGTTTCCAGGATACTCAGGGGAGGAATGAGATTTTCCTCAAAGGAAGGGCCCTTTGAATCCTTCCGTTAGCTGAAGACTGCCTGCAGGACCGATTAAAGAGAATTACAAAAGAAGTTGGCTGAGAGGTCTTGTGGAAACTAGCTTTTCAAACTCAGGGCAAGTTTCTGTTTTAAATAACTATTATATTTGCTTTTGGTAGACAGGTATAACAAGGTGAGCTGTATTTAAAATTAAGGCAGCTACAATACTTTGTTTCTTAAAGCCAATGAGACATGGATATAAACCAGTTCAACTTGTTTTCTTTCACCATCTTTCCTCATTCACTCTTTCACTGCTTTATTGCATTTCCACTAATTGAAAAACAAAGGAGTTAAATGTTTATCTTGCTTGTGCATTTGTTGTGAAACAATGCGCTTTCTTAAGTTTTGTTATTGGAAGAATGCAATGCACTGATTCTGCAGATCAAGTTGATGACCTCACAAATATATGAGTTAGTTGACTACAGTCCAATACATGAAGTAGAACCAGGAACATCACTACCAGTTTGCTCGTGGGTGCTTGATCGCGTGCACATGCAACACTGCTGCGTTTGTGCAGAAGCATCCGGGTGGGTGGGAGGAGCCTCCCGCTGCCAACGCTATCAGTTCGCCTGATCTGGTGCGAACTGATAACAACCCACCACTGAGTAGAACCATTAAGGTATCAAATGAGATGATATTATTGCTGTCCAGATATTATTATCTATCCAGATTTTTGCTGAACTGCAAATCTCTTTGAGAACACTTGGGAAGAATACTTGTTTCTTTTTACTTTTTTGATGTAATGCGGACTCTCAGAACCTGAGAAGTTTTGTGGTAAATTGCAGGGAACTCTAGAGCCTTGGTGGCACAGCAGACTAAAGTGCTCTTAAGTAGCACCAGCTGCCTGCAATTACTGCAAGTTCAAATCTCACCAGGCTCAAGGTTGACTCAGCCTTCCATCCTTTTGAGGTAGTTAAAATGAGGACCCGGATTGTGGGGGCAATAAGCTGACTTTGTATAAAAAAGAACACCGCTTGGGGAGCCCGAAAGCCCTACTAAACAGGTATATACAAAGTATGAAGGCTATTGCTTAACGCATTGTAAGCCGCCCTGAATCCCCGGAGAAGGGCGGCATATAAATTGAATAAATAAATAAATAAATAAGTTCTGGAGTGCAAAAGTAATGGAGGAATCTGAAACCACTGCAACTTCTGCCTCTGTTTAGAAAATTTGTGACTTTAGGTAATGAAGTATTATTGCAGTGAGGACCACATATTTTCCATATGTGTAAGAGTCAGGTAGGTTGCATTGAGAGAGAATGACTGATACAATCAGTAGTTACTAATGAGCTCCATGCTTAAGTGGCAATTTAAATCTATATTTCTCTGATCAAAAACCCAACACTTTACCCAATATACTGTGTAATATTGGGTCCTAATCATGGTCACAGAGCACAGCTTCCCTCTAGAGACTCTTTTAAATTCATGGGTAAGATGGAAAAAGTAGGGATGTGAGTAGTTATGCAATGTTTTTGAAGATACGTTTCACATCATGTGGAACTATTGGCTCAACATACCTCTCCATTAAAGCAGCACACAGAATTTCATGTGATGCTAAAAAAGAAGCTAGAAATCTCAATAATTTTTAATAAATAGGCCCCTTAAAACAATGGTATTTATTTTCAGCAAGTCAGTCAATCAATTTGATTTCAATCATCTGTCTGAAGTGGTGTAGGGTTTCCTGCCTGGGCAGGGGGTTGGACTAGAAGACCTCCAAGGTCCTTTCAAACTCTGTTATTCTATTCTATTCTATTCTATTCTATTCTATTCTATTCTATTCTATTCTAGTCTAGTCTAGTCTAGTCTAGTCTAGTCTATTCTTCAATCTTTGGCCATCGCTAAATTTAGAACAATGCAAAAGCAAAAATTTTAGCATGAAATCTTCCTATAACTTAAAAGCATCCTGCAATAATAAGTACAGTATTAATAACATAAGACTGCAAAACTTACTGCAAAATAATTTGAGAATAAACTGTATAAACCGATTACAAGAATAAATGTAAGATGTATTCCCCAGGCTAGTTCTACCCCTAAAATAATAGTAACTGGGTTAAAATTAATTTTTGCTTAGGAATGCTTTAAATAATAAATCCAACTTTCTAGAAAGTAAGGACAAAATAGAAATACTGAGTATTTCTAGCATAACCAATGTGTACTGGTTGTTAGATTTTATATCCTGCCACACAGAACTTGGCTACACTGTAGATAATAGAAAAAACATTGTTCAGATACAATAAATGAGTCTATCGTGGTTCTTATGGACTAGTATCCATGGAAGTAGGGATGAATAAATGTACTACAAATGCCTGTATAATGTGGAAGAAAACATATTCAATAATCTATACTTGGCCATTACTGAAGGAGGAAATTTCCACATGACCCAATTTATCAGTGTATACCACACACTTAAGGAGAGTGCACGCAATCTTTATATAGGCTATATAATAAATCCTGATCAGTAATGATGTCAAATATTAATTATCTTATTTTTGATAACATCCATTAGATTTTCTGCTTACGGTGACAATGCACATATAATAAAATGGAAGTTGGAGCAAGTCATATACAATACAAGTGCTAGAAATGGTTTTATAAATACCAGAGAAATACAGTTCTTTCACTTGTGTAAAATTTCTTCTAAGCATTTCTTCCATATCATTTTCAGCACATGCTTAGTGCTAGGAATGGCTACAATATAAGTAGATTCAATGAGTATACTTCTCTTTCCCAAACTATGCAATTATTCATACCCAGAAACTGAATGCCTGAATAAGACTAGTATTTGTGATTGTATTAACACCATCCTGACCTTATCTTGGCTCAGGCACTAAGGACAGTTAAGCCCCTAGTACAGTGATGGCTAACCTTTTTCCCATTGTGTGCCAAAAGCATGGGGAGTGTGGGGGGAGATGTCACATGCATGTGTGCCCACACCCATAATTATATATGCCCTGCCCCCCGTGCATGTGCGTGCAACTTCCCCGCACTCCCCCCCACTTTTGGCATGCAATGGTGGGCCTGGTACGCCCGTTTTTTGCTCTCTCCTAGGAGCCTGGGAAGAGCAAAAAACGGGCCTTCTGGTCCAACCAGGAGTTGGTAAATGGGCTGTTTCTGGTCTACAGTGGGCCTCCAGGGGTGGGGGTGGGGAAAGCTGTTTTCACCCTCCCCAGGCTCCTAGAGAGGTTCTGGAGACTGAGGAGAGCAAAAAACGGGCTTTCCGGTCCCACCAGAAGTTGGCAAACGGGCCATTTCCAGCCTCCGGAGGCCATCCGGGGGTGGGGGGAGTGGGGAAGGCCATTTTCGCCCTCCCCAGGCTCCTAGAGAGGCTCTGGTGCCTGGGGAGAACAAAAAAATGGACCTTCCCCACCCCCTCAGGCCCTCTGGAGGCAGGAAACAGCATGTTTCCCTACTTCTGGTGGGCCCAGAAGGCCCAAAATCAGTGGGCCGGCGCACACATACATGCTGGAGCTGAGCTAGCAAGCCCACCGATATGGCTCGATATGGTGCCATAGGTTTGCCATCACGACTGTAGTACATACACAGGAATCCATCACCTGTATACTTGCCTGGGAAGTAAACAATCATCTCTATTATTAAGGTAAATCGGAATGAACATGCACATTCTGGAGAATGCTGCCTCTTTATTTTCTATATCTGTACAGAATTCTAATGTAACTAAGAAGGATATGTGGTCCATTCCCATGTTAATAATGGAGGTCATGACTGAATGAAGGCTTTCCCAAGGCTGGTTTTCAGAATCTTCTTTGTTAACATGTTAGCTTTCTGTAAAATGTGATCTGCTTAACATAACCTCAGATGTATAACTTCAATTACAGTCTAACTGGTGGAACAATGGACAGCCTAACAGAAGTATTTCCAGATCTAACACACATAGATAAACCGGAACTGAATGAACACTGATGGAATCTTGGCTGCAAAGACATTTATGGTTTCCAGCTTTGGTTCAATGAAAAATTATCTGATGGACAAAGATGGAACCTGGGGCATACTGTACAGCTATTGTTGATCAGATATTTATTTATTTTATTTTTATTAATTTAATTTGTATACCGCCCTTCTCCCAGAAGGGACTCAGGGCGGTGAACAGCCAAAATTAAAAAACATACAAATACAAAAGTTAAGATAATTAAAAAAATTAAATAATTGGCTACCCAATTTAAAACCCCAAATCCATAAAATTTAAAATCCCAGTTAAAAACCATTTAGGCTAGGCCGGCTTGATGAAATAAAAACGTCTTCAGGGCTTTACGGAAGGTCCGGAGGTCCGGGATCAATCGTATTCCGGGAGGCAGCTCATTCCACAGGGCGGGTGCCCCCACAGAGAAGGCTCGCCCCCTGGGGGCCGCCAGCTGACATTGCCTGACCGACGGCACCCCGAGGAGACCCTCTCTGTGAGAGCGTATTGGCCGGTGGGAGGTTATCGGTAGCAGCAGGCGGTCTCGCAAATACCCTGGCCCTAAGCCATGGAGCGCTTTAAAGATGAGAACCAACACCTTAAAGCACACCCGGAAGACCACCGGGAGCCAATGCAGCTCGCGCAGGAGAGGTGTTACGTGGGAGCGCCACGTCGCTCCCATAATCACCCGCGCGGCCGCATTCTGCACCAGCTGGAGCCTCCGGGTGCTCCTCAAGGGGAGCCCCATGTAGAGAGCGTTACAGTAGTCCAGGCGTGACGTAACCAAGGCATGAGTGACTGTGCACAAGGAGTCCCGATCCAGAAAGGGGCGCAACTGATGAAAAGCCCCCCTGGCCAGATAAAGCATTTGATGGCAGGAGTGCTGCTTAGAACAGAATTCTGTAGCTTAGTGGTCCCCAACCTTTTGGGCACCAGGGACCGGTTCCCTGGAGAGAGATTTTTCTGTGGGGTGTGGTTTCACGTGCTGTCTGCATCCCACAGATGGGACTTTGCTCGTTGCGCAGCCTGGTTGCTGGCATGCCATGGACTGATGCCAGTCCATGGACCGGGGGTTGGGGACCCCTATAGCTGTGGTAATTCCACTTCTTATTACAAAAACAAAACAAAACAAAAAGGCAGAGTTTATATATTTGTAAAAGATCCGATGAAGCATCATAGCTGCATCAAAAATGAGGAATAGGGAGTCAAGAGACTGGGGGTATTATAATTATGGGAAAGGAATATGGACACCTCTTTAGTTAAACTCAGAATATACCTGTAATAAATAGGGCAGAAAGAAGGGGAGGGGGCCATGGGAAACATTTCACAAGGGACCCTCCTTGGTTTTCCAAAGAGTAAAAGGAAAGGTTCACTTTTGCAAGATTCTATTAATATAACCTTAAAGATAGCTCTGGCATTTGTTTTTGTGCACCTGGTTTGGACTACCTGAAGGGGCTAATGTTTTTGCTCTATTTTGTGTTCTGGAGTAGTTTTGGAGAGCAAAATAATTGACTACATTCCCTCATCAACTCTCTCTTTACACAATAAACAGGCTGTACTTCATTGATTTCAGAATATCATTGATGAAACCTGCTTTGACCCCTGGAGGCCATTGATTTTTAGAAAATGTGCCCATAGAAACAAGTTGCACAATCTTTTCTGCTCCAATATACACAATACTGGGCAAGATGGATCAATGGTTTGAGATGAAGTAAGGCAAGTTCACATGCATTTTTCAAGGGGGAACTGAGAAATGAAGGGTCAAAGTACTACACCAAATACATTGCAAAGGACATGAGAGCAATCCGTGGCCTGCACAGCACATAAAGCCCTCCATTTTGTAGGTTCTACAGCAGTGCTTCTCAACCTTGGTAGCTTGAAGATGTATGGGTTTCAACTCTCAGAATTCCCCATCCAGCATGGGGACGGAACTTATAACGGACCCCTGGTTCTTGGAACACTGAGCCCTGCTCACCCACAGGGATGGGGTCGCATGGAAAGGTAGCAAGCTGTATGTACTCCAGTCCCTGAGGCCACAAGTACTACAATGGTGTCATGATGTAGATAGCCCACCGACGTTCGGTTTCAGTCAGCTGAAACCAATAACCTTTTTTATTTTTACTCTCAGCTGATAAATAATGTTTCCCTACAATTCATGGCAGAGAGGAAGGAATAAGCTGGAGAAGAATTCTGTGAGGGTGACTTTGTCTTCCTTTGGAAACCTATGGGGAATTTATGTACAAACGAAGAGACAGCTTCTGACCCATGGTTGGTACTGCACGTGACACTTAGAAATGTAAAAGAAATCACTTCTAGGATTATGCCTAATGGGCTTGTTAATAGACCCAGTATTCGGAAATAGAAGGATCACATTCTTGATGTAATGTATGCAGGTGTAATGATAGTGAATCCCTGCAGGGCTGAATCTCATAGTTATGCCAAGCAGACAAGCACAAACATGTTCATCCAAAAGGTAGTATTCCCTTGAGGTCAGAAACAATATGACATATAGGAACCCCAAATATAATTTACAAACTCAAGGATTGAAATGGGCCAGTTACTTCAATTGTGGATTTTTTTTTCTCAAAATGCCCTGACTGATAACTTTAATATAGCTACAGTATATAGTTATAGGAAAGCTAGTTGATGTGTCCCAATGTAACTTTTTGATCTGACATAAACAATGCAAACAGTTTCAATTACACAATGTGGATTTCCTGGTTAATCATTTTTAACTTGGAAGGACATCTAATGACACTACGGATACAATATCAAACTACCAGCCTTTCTACAGAGTTAACACTGGAATAATGAAACTATGCCAAAACTTAGAAATTCAAGCATTTTCCTTCTCTTAAGACCAGAAAGTTTAGCTATCTTTTCCAAAGCAATTTTCCTACACCAGTCAAGGTCAAATTCTTCAGAGGTATATCGTCTGTTGTAGCTTTATTTATGAGAGTTACATGTTGGCAGGCAGAGTTTCATAACACAATTGTTATCCATATTTGCCCATCTCCTGCATTTCCAGGAGCAGCCACTAGATGGCTCAGTGACTATCAATTAAATCAAAACACTAGGAAAAATAATATTATGAACAATCTTACTCATTTTGTCTTGGTAAGTTAAGATCAAGCTTGACAGGATATTGTTCATGCATATAGCCCGTGATTAATAGTCCCTCCCCAATGAAAAGTCAAAATGTGCATTTCCACACATTGGTTATAACTTCCCACACAACTCTTATTTCCAATAGGAGGGAAGCTTCCTTTTGTATAATTAAGAGTTTTATCCCAACTGCAAAGAATCCATAGAAGACTCTCCTTCCCCCAAATCCAGAGGGGTTGTGGTAGTGGGTGCAAAGGATACAAATATCTTCTTCCAGGCCATGTTTCTTCTTCTTCTTCTTCTTCTTCTTCTTCTTCTTCTTCTCCTTCTCCTTCTCCTTCTCCTTCTCCTTCTCCTTCTCCTTCTCCTTCTTCTTCTCTTTCTCTTTCTCCTCCTCCTCCTCCTCCCTCCTCCTCCTCCTATCACCCACAAACAGGCTAAAGACATAGAGACATTAAAGAGCTGCGGTGGTGCAGTGGTTAGGATGCAGTACTGCAGACTAACTCACTGCTCACTCCAAGAGTTTGATCCTGAACGGCTCAGGATTGTGTCAGCCTTTCATCCTTCTGAGGTTGGTAAAATGAGGATCCAGATTGTTGGGGTCAATAGGCTGACTCTGTAAAGCGCTTAGAGAGGGGTGGGAAGCACTATTAAGCGATATATAAATGTAAGTGCTATTGCGATAATGCCTAGGTTTTATTTATTTATCTTATATTTCAGTGAAGGTATTACCTAACTCTGGAGGTCTCACAAGATAATAAACAATAAAAGCACAATGTAGAACAAACTAAGATGGGATCTGGTTGTTCTATATACAAACAAAGACAAAATCCCCAATCCAACAAGAGATTTCATCTTCCTCACCACAAGGTCTGGGTGAACAACCAAGTCTTTGGGGCTTTATAAAATGCCAACAGTGGGAGCCACATGGATTTCCAGGGGCCTCCCCATTCAGAAGGCAGGTCTTCCAACAAGCTGTTTGATTGAGGGAACCAAGAGCTCATCAACTCTGCCAGTCCAGGCAGAAATTACCGGAGATAGGTAGTCCCTCAAATAACCTGACCCGGTGCCATATAGGTCTTTAGTGATGATGACCAACACCTTGAATGACAAGGTTTTCTCATATCTATTGTATATTAGATTTAGAGGAAAAAGAGGCTGAACTGCAAGAGATTTCAGATTTGTACATTCCTTGAAATAATTGTGGATTTAGCAAAGACATTCTTCCTATATGCACATTCTACTGAGGTGGGTTGAGACCTATGCAAGTGTACAAATGTAGTCTTGTAATCCTCTTTATCTTAATAAGCAAAGGTACTGCCTGGGCAGGGGTTAGGGGAAAAGATCCAAAAACTTCATGCAGTAGTGTATGTGTGTGTGTGTGTGTGTGTGTGTGTGTGTTTGTGAAGAACAGAGTAAACTTATCCAACTGCATCATTACTAAGGGGTGGGCAGAGAGATCATAAGAAAATTGTGTAACTTTATTGCCCTAGCTTGCAACTGGCATAGTCGAACACCTGTTGAATATCAACCAAGTCAGAGCTAGAGATTGTGGCGTACTCTCATTTTGCGCAGAACCAGTTGTCAAGGTCAGGCACAACTGTTTTGCAATGAAATTGACTTGTGTCATTCTTACGCTCAGTGCTCAGTGGCAAAGTATCCAGGGGAACTAAGCAAAGGAGAGATAAAAGTCTAGTAAGGAAAACATAATCAAATGAATTCTCACTAGTGGGGACCTGCCTACCCTATAGCTTCAGAAGAAATGCAGCAATGCCTTCGCTGTGCCTCCTTTACAACAGCAAATGAACTGATTAAATTCTGAAGTTCACTGGGCCAGTATATGAAATCATTTTTCTGATCGAGTGAAGAACCTCAGGGGCTGTACAGAGGCTAAGACGGGTGCCTACTCACATGTGGAAAGCCTTTTATTTTCTGATTTTAGGGAATGAGCAGGTCATCTCAAGAGGAAGCAATCCTTAGAGATCAAGCCAAGCCATTTATATTTTTCAACATATTGTATTTCATTATGCTGCAGAAGCAAAATAGGGCAACAAAAGTACATTTCCAAAATAAATAAACATGTACACAAACTGATTCAAAGAAATGGTGCCCTCACTGTACCTATGGCACCCAAAGGGGGTGGGTCTATATTATATAATATATATATCCTTTAATTTTTTTCAAGTACTTATCCATTCTTTGACTTTAATTGCATTTAAATTGTGCAAGAGTGGAATTCATGCTTATTTGACCTTATTTATTGTTAAATTGGCATCCTAAACCTGGGGAGCTTGAAGTGGCAAGTAAAATTACAAATTCCCATGTTAGTCATATAAGAACAATCTTGAGGTGTAGGTTGGGTTGAGAAAGAGAAAGAAACCAACCAACCCAAAGGCATCTACTTAAGTTAGGATTGTGAGATCTCAATTCCAATCCCTTAAGATCCCCCCACCAATGAATCCTGATACTTCTTTCTTTAACCTGCCTTTTATGTCCCACCACCTTTGATTTGACATATAGGTTCTCTCAGTGTTCTTCCAATGCTGCTCTTCCAACTAACTCATTGTAAAATCAGCTGATCAGGTTGGAACATGGAAGAAGCAAGTAGATTGCCTTGACTTGTCTATCAATTGGCCCCTTTTCAATGCACTATGACAATTAGTATTATCCTCTTTCACAATACAACAAAGCAACACAATAAAAGCAATATTTTGAGCAAGCAAAAATAATTATGAAGGATTACGGTAAAAGACGATCTGTTCTTAGCACACCCATGGGGAAGCAACCATGGAGTCATATGTTCTACTATGAATAATGCAGGTTTAGAATTGATGCTAAGAAATATTTTCCAAGCTGTGGGAATTAGAGATTAAAAATTTGTTTCCCCTGATATTTTAATTTCCACTAACTTCCCAATAAGCATTTATTCATTAGTCTCTTGTCTTGCTCAGTTCTGATAGTCTATAGCTATGGCCCAATATTAAGAAAGTAGGCAGAATTTTGCAATTTCCCAATCTGATTTCATTTCATTTTGTTCATTGCTCATTTATAAACAAATTAAGATTGGAAATTCTTTATATCGAATTGCAAGGGAATAAATGCTGGCTCTTTTGAAAAGATCCATGAAATGTCAAATTGGTTTCATAACAACTTTAGAAATAATGATCAGATGTTCTAGTGACATAATAATGGTTTGATTCAAACATAAACTCTGTGGCTAACAGGGCATTGGATATGGTATCAGATGCTTCCATTCTTGTAAACATACCACACACTCTTAAAACACTGCTAAACAATAATACTTAGGGCTGTGTGTATATCAGCAGTGATTTGGAAGTAGTCCTTTGGAAATCTGATCTGACAGATTTCAATCATTTGTCACTACATTATACACATGAAGGTGGATCCTAAAATATATATAATGGTAGATGAGGCTTATCCTCAAACAGCTTCAGTTAATTATCTGTGTGACATGGCATTATCTTTAATTGTTCAGTAGTCCTACAATTAATTGTGTGTCAACCGACAATGCTACTGCCCTACAAAGTGATCTTAACTATGTGTCAGAATGGTCAAACAATTGGCAACTCCAAATCTCAACCAACAAATGCTCCGTCTTACACATTGGCAAAAAAATTCAGAACACCAAATACAAGCTGGGTGGATTCGACCTCATAGATGACCCTCACTCTGTCAAGGACTTTGGAGTACTCATCTCAAATGATCTAAGCACCAGAGCTCACTGTAACAGCATTGCCAAAAAGGCATTAAGAGTTGTAAACTTAATCTTGCGAAGCTTCTTCTCTGGTAACATTGTACTACAAACTAGGGCATACAAAACCTTTGCTAGACCAGTTCTTGAATACAGCTTGTCTGTCTGGAATCCGTATGTATATCGGACATTAATACAATTGAGTGAGTCTAGAGGTATTTCATGAGAAGAGTACTCCACTCTTCTGTTCGTAACAAAATACCTTATACCACCAGGCTTGAAATTTTAGGTTTGGACAACCTAGAACTACTCTGCCTACAGTTTGACCTAAGCGTAGTACACAAAATTATCCGCTACAACATACTACCTGTCAATGACTACTTCAGCTTCAACCAATAATACATGAGTACAAAATAGATACAAACTCAAGGTAAACTGCTCCAAACTCAATTGCAGAAAATACGACTTCAGCAACAGAATAGTCAATGCCTGGAATGCACTACCTGACTCTGTTGTTACACCCTCAATCCCACATAACTTTAACCTTAAGCTGTCTACTTTTGACCTTACCCCATTCCTAAGAGGTCTGTAAGGGGCATGCATAAGCGCACCAGTGTGCCTTCTGTCCCTTTCCTACTGTCCCCATTTATTCATACTCATTTCCTGTATTAATATCCATGTTTATACTTATTCCTGTTATCTTGTACATAAATAAATAAAATAATAAATATATATGTTTGGAACTCAAATGAATTTTTGGTTTTAGCATTCTGCAATACGTACATTAAGTTAGGATTTTTCAACAGAGGCTAAGGAAACAATTGTGCCTTACTGCACAGATGCATAACATTTTTTTCCCCAAGCTGGGTCCAAAATTGCAGAAGTAAGCAAGGTCAGAATAGGAGCACATTGGCAAGAATTAACTGAATTTGATTTAATTCAATGTATTTTTCAAATATAGTTCAGGTGTTCCCTATGAATCGCACCAGGGTGTTCCCTTTCAGAATATGTAATGTTCAGCAAAATGCAGAAAGAAATCAAGAAATAATAGGCCAAGAAAACTAAGGAAAGAGGGAGCAAAATGGAAAAAGAAATGCAATCAAATCTAATTTATTCAAACACCGTATACTTTTGTTCTTGCAAAACATCCTTGCTTCCACCACATCTCTATCCCACATCATAAACTGCCTTTTGTTTTTAAACTTTCTCTATCTGAGGGTCAGTATCACTCACCAAAGATGTTCTCAGTTTCCCTCCTGATCCATTCACTCTTCCTTAATTTTTTTTTGTAATTTGCTCAAATCTTCAGTTCTTGTCATTTGTATCCAATTCACACTCATTCATCACTGTTCATTCTTGACCGTGTCAGTTACCACATATATTTGAAAATACTATTAATTCAACTTACCTTTTTATGTTTATTTATGTTTATTTTATTTTACCGTATTTTTATTTTATTTTATTTTTCTGCTGTTTGATGATTAAGGCATCTTATATCAGTAAAAAAAATAGAAACTAACTAAACTTGAAATGCCCAACAACACTATTACAATTAAAATTTAGATATAAATCAAACTTCACATTCTAATCACTTTCTAAAATTGCCTATTGTCTCAAACCTTTCAGAGACTTTCAGAACAAACAAGTTTGAAAATAAGTTATCTTCAACTTCGAACAGCAACAACAAAAAATATAAGTTTAGAAACTCAAAGAATTTGAAATAAACAACAAAAAGTTATATAAGGTTTTGATCTGATGATGCTATGGACAGGGTCCAGATAAATTTGGAGTATTTTTTTAGTATAATATTTTGGAATTAACTATAAAAAATGAACAGTTTCTTATGGGAAACAGACTTGTTTTGACTATTCTGGTTGCTGTAAATCATAACAAAGAAAAGTGATGATTTTAAAGACTGGACACTAAAGGGGACTAAAGATTCATCAGAAGAAAAAAAAATACAAGCCTATTCTTGATGTCAATTAATACTGAGACTTACAAAATGTCACAAGTCAATGTTATATCATTAGAAATATTAGAGTCAGCAATGTGCTGCAGCTGCCAAAAAAAAGGCAACAGAGTCCTGAGTTGCATCAAGATCAAAGGTTCTGTATTACAGTGGTGACAACTGGCAGTGAGAACTACTAAGCAGTGGAACAACTTGTTTCCCACAGTTGTGGATGTTCCATCAGTAGAGGTTTTAAGGAAAAGATTGAAAAAGCATTTGTCTAAGATGGTATGAATACTCCTTTCTTGGGTTGTGACTAAAGGACCTCCAATGTCTCTTCCAACCCTATGATTCTATGATCATTCAGAGAGTAATGCACAATGAAGAAGTTCAGCAATGTTCTGTATCTTCAGTTTATTCATCTTGTTTTTGAGGCTAGAGAGTGAACATTTATTTGACTTCCGAAGTAACAACCTGGCAACAGTTTGACAAACTTGCTCCAGTTTTCTAGTTGCATCTTTTCTGTCTTCAAAAGAAGAGTAGATTTTAGAACTGCAACTCTAGGATTACTGGCCATGCTTAAAAGCGGATAAATTTCCTATTTTGGATCTGTATAATAATGGCAGTCTACTTGTTTTGAGCGATGATGATGATGATGATGTCCATTCAGTGGTGCCCAACTCCTGGAGATTCTATGGGGCAGGTCTCTTCTGATCTTGCATCACTTCTTTGAGTTATTCTATGCTCTGGTTGGTGTCATCTTTGATGGTGGTTTTGAGCAATATTAATGGTTACTGCTGTCCACACCCTTTGCCCTGCATTATTTCCACAAAACGAAAAAACAGGATTAAGGACAGAACAAGGATATTATCTTTACCCCCAGATTTTTTCCTCCCTTTCCTCCCCCAACTTTTTGTGGCCTGTCATTTTCATAAGATGTGTGCATCTTAAACAACCAATCTTATTATTAAATAGATAGACAGAGAGATTTAAAATAAACAGGTTTAGTCATGTTTGGCCTTTTCTTTCTTTTCTTTTACAGCAATAAACTGAGCCATCTGTAGACTGTGAACAGCAGTTACACTCTAGCTCAGAAATATTTTAAGATGACAGAGTTTTGTTTCCGTATTACATTGGCATCCTCAAGTATTAGAATATATATTCATATTTATGCCATAATTCCTTAACTTGATATATGATGAATGAATCAGGCATGTAGTATAAACACCTATTTATTTAGATGTGTCATCCATCCTCTAGTATGAGCTTAGGATAAGGAACCAGGTTGCCCAGGGGTGGGTTCTAAAATTTTTTACTACTGGTTCTGTGGGCATGGCTTATTTTGTGGGCGTGGCTTGGGGGGGTAATATGACTGGGTGGGCATGGCCAACTTTTATTTTTTATTTTTTACTTTTAAAAGCATTTTTTCTACAACCTTAAGAGGTTGCAGAAAAAAATGCTTTTAGAAGGCTCTGGTGATCAGGCAACTCAGCTGGGATCGCCAGAGGCTTTTAAAGGTATTATTTTTCTACAACCTCTTGGGCCAAAGAGGTTGTAGAAAAAATGCTTTTAAAAGTCTCTGATGATCCCAGCTGAGCCGTGCGATAATCAGAGGCTTTTTTTTTAACTTTTAAAAGCATTTTTTTGGCCGAAGAGGTTGTAGAAAAAATGCTTTTAAAAGTAAAAAAAAAAAAAAAGCCTCTGATGAGGTGGGCGGGGTAAGCGAGCAGCGATCAGGCCGGGGACTGATTCTGGGATGTGGTCAGCCAATGTTATTACCGGTTCTCTGAACGACTACAAATTTTTACTACCGGTTCTTGCGAACCGGTGCGAACTGGGAGCAACCTACCACTGAGGTTGCCATATTCTCCTGAAAATATTTTATATACAAATAAACAAAAGGAACAAAAATGGCTTTGTTCAAAGAAATGAAGATTTGGCATTCGAAAAACTGTTCCTGGTGGTTGGGGAACAATTAACAGAAAGAAACAATTGTGACAAATAATTGTCCAACCTTTGTTTGAAAATCTCCAGAATACCCATGACTCCAGAAGGTAGTCTTGACCATGAGACCATGAGAGCTGTTCTGCTACTTAATAGCTTAAGAATTTTGGTTAAAGAATTTCATGGTTAAGAATTTCAAATCTGGAACTTTCTGTGGAGAGCTTTTATCCATTGAATTTGTCATTAGTCAAAGAAAATAAATCTACATCCTTTTTCTTGTGATAGTCTTCAAGTAATGGAAGACTGCATTCATGTTTCTCTCAATCTTCTCTTTTTTAGGCTAAACACACCCAGTTCTTTTATCTCTTCTTTATAGGATTTAGTCTCTAAACCCCTTATGTTTCTCTGCACTCTTTCTAATCCTTCAGCATCTTATTGTAATAACTAAAACTGGCACAGTATTCCAGATGCAGTCTGACCGGTGCAGTAGACAGCGAAACCACAACTTCCTGTAATTAGACATTACTCCTTGGTTGGTGCAGTGATATTGCATTGGCTTTTTGGCAGCTGTAGTATTCTGTTGACTCCTGCTTAATCTGTGGTCTATTAGGACACTCATTCCTTCTTGTAAATACAACTGCTGAGTCAGATACCACCTGTTTTGTATCTCTGCATCTGGTTCTTACCATCTAATGGCAGAACTTGCATTTCTTGCCATTGAACAGAATTTTGTTGGATACAGCTCAGTGTTCAAATCTATTAACCTTCTTTGGTTAAATAGTCCAATTTTATATTCCATTTTTACTCTGCACAATTTACTCTGCATTCCTGTGGAATTGCAGGATTTGATCTTTGGCATTTAAGTAGTCTTCAAAATGTTCACTAGCCTAACTTCGTAAATGCCATAAAAATGAATCGTCCAGAATTTATTGTTGCAGCTGTTCTATGTCCAGTTGTCTTCTTGACTTATCTTTTGTATTCCCATTTTAGTAGTCTCAATTTTGTTGTCTGCTATGCCTTCAAATTCTAGAATGTGTATGTCAAGTAAAGCTTGTTTTAAAAGATTTTCTCATCATCTTCTAAAGGTTTATCCACTTCAATCAGAATCCTTTCTGAGATATTAGTTATTAATATCTCAATCCATATTTCAAAAAACTAAGATAAGATTTAAGATAAGAAAAATTATAGCTGACATAGCCATTTAAAGTCCTGATACATCATGTGACAATGCCGTGACGATGTGAGTTTGACACCCCTGCATTAAGTGATTAAATTAAACATTTCTGTAGGTGCTTCTGACGGTGTCTTTATAAAAGGCCCCACTGCTGCTGAGACTGAAGATGTGGCTTATAGTTCTTAAACTTGGAGGAGACTACTATTTTATGGTCTTCTTGTGAGAAGCTGTCATTCAGAGCATGACAGCGCATCTCTCAAAGAATTGAGAGATGTCCTTTTCTCTTCTTCTCCAGAGAGAGAAGGTTGTCATCTCTACTCGTTTGAAAGATGTCTTCAGTCAGCCATAACTCACAGTGATAGCCCTGAACCTATCATTTCCAACATACATTGGTTTTGTTTGCTGAATTTATTTGGTTAGATCTGGACAATGAACAGGGGACTACCACAACCCTGAATGCACTTTCCCTTTCTGTATATAATCATGTTCAAAATCAAGCTGAGTTTACATCACTGTAATATAATTTGTTGTGGGACAAAGTACAAAGTACATCAGTATCAAGATATCGTATTAAGTATTAAGATAGTGTTAATAATCTATTGGCAACTGTGCTGCTATTTTCAATGACCTTTTATTTTCTTTTGCTTTTTTAATAGATATTTAATAAGCTTATTGTTTATTATGATTGTCCAAATAGGATATTTCTGCTCTCTTAAATTAAATACATTTATTTGAAAACCTACATATGAAAATCCTGGAATACAGCTAAAATCTTTCTCAAGGTTCTTCATTGTAGAGATAGAGCAGTATCTATATATCAATATATTTCTGTAAATTCTATGCAGGCATTCAAGTATACATTAGCCAAAATATGGGACTACAGTCTCACTCACTTCACATTTATTTTCACATTTATCTTATCTTGATTGTATGTACAAGTTCAAAGTTTAAACCAAGTTTGATGAAAGCCTCATCTTTGTATTCACTTTGCTACCTCACTTTCTATATTTTTGTAATCCTCATTTGAGTTCTCAGTCTCCATCTAAATCCAACTCTGCTTAGCTTCCAACTAGACCCAACTCTGCTTAGCTTCCAAACTCAAAGTCAGTCAGATGCTGCCAACTACTGAGACAAATATATGATCAGAAAAATTCAAACAACTTATCCTGTTGACCTTCTGTGTTAAGGATCAGACTTATTCTACTCACTGGTTTTTCATTTTCACAGCAGTTATTGTCTCTGCTAATTTGTGGTTATGTTTTCATTCAGCCATTCCTCATGCCAGAAGCCAAGCTTTAGCCTTTTTTCTAAAGTACTAGCAATCCCTTCCTCCCAGTTTTGTGTCATCTGCAGATTTGATAAATATCCCTTCTATCTCCTTGCCTAAGTAATTCCAAAGTGTTGAAGATCAGTGAGCAGAGGACAAAACTATAAACTACCCTTCCTCCATGCAGACATAGGTCTATTTATCGGATTACACATTTGGTATGTGGCTCAGTCAAATGCAAATCCACCTGATAGTTGGGCAATCCATCCTCCACTGTTTAATTTAATCAATGATTGTTAGGGTTTTTGTTGTTGTTTGTTGTTATTGTTTATGTCTTATTTCTTTGTAAAATAGATTTTTTCCTTCTCTTTTCTTACATCCTTATCATCAAATTTCCCTTGAGCAAACAGTCAATTCCTTCAGGGTTTAATTAAATTTTATGTTAGGTTGGTGCTGAACTTAAGATGATGCTGAAGAAATCCTGAAGACGAATATATAATACATTTTTTTTTGAAATTTCAGTTGCTTTAGCAAATCAGCAAACAGGCTATACTTTTTTTTAAGTTTAAAAAAATAAAACTGGTTCTAATATTTTTGTTCTTGGCCAAAGGAGAACTTCATAAAGATTAAAGATAAAGATATTGGCACCATTTCCTTGGTGGAATAGTTCAGTCTCTTTGATGTCCCCACAAAACCCCCAAGATTTTTCTGGCATGAACTATTTTTAACACAATTATGCTGGTTTCTAGCAATTAACTTGCTGCCTTGTTATTTTTTCTAGGATTTTTCCAGGTATACAGTAAATGTCAAACTGAGTGGTATCTATCCTCTCCCGCTCCACCTATTTTTTTTTTTTTAATTGGTAAAAGGCTACCTCTTTTTTTAAAAAAATTAGATTTACATGCCGCCCTTCTCCGGAGACTCAGGGTGGCTTACAATGCGTTAAGCAATAACCTTCATACTTTTGTATATTTATACAAAGTCAGCTTATTGCCCCCACAAACTGGGTCCTCAATTTACCTACCTTAGAAAGGATGGAAGGCTGAGTCAACCTTGAGCCTGGCGAGATTCGATCTTACTTTAATTGCAGACAGCTGAATGTTAATAACAGGCTTTTAGTCTGTTGAGCTATCCAGGCTCCTACTTCTTGTTTATTCTTTTCCTCTATTTCAGAAGTTTTCAAAGATGATATTAAATAGTTCTGTAATCGTATCTGCCAGTTACTGTAGCACCTGGGGATGTCACCCATACAGTCTCAGTGACTTGAATTTATTCAAAGCAAGTAAGTGCTCTCTTACCACCTTCATGCTTATTTTGACTTGCATTTCTCTTCAGTCCCTGCCCTATTGTACATATTCTGACAGATTGGAGCACATTTTTCATTTGCAAAGAGTCAGAAGCAAAATAGGAATTAAGTAGTTCAAACTTCTCCCTATTTCCTGTCATCATCTAGTTATCTTCACCAATCAGCAAACTGACTACTTCGTTCACATTCTTTATTAGTTTAGTTTAAAAAAATAAAACTGGTTCTAATATTTTTGTTCTTGGCCAAAGGAGAACTTCATAAAGATTAAAGATAAAGATATTGGCACCATTTCCTTGGTGGAATAGTTCAGTCTCTTTGATGTCCCCACAAAACCCCCAAGATTTTTCTGGCATGAACTATTTTTAACACAATTATGCTGGTTTCTAGCAATTAACTTGCTGCCTTGTTATTTTTTCTAGGATTTTTCCAGGTATACAGTAAATGTCAAACTGAGTGGTATCTATCCTCTCCCGCTCCACCTATTTTTTTTTTTTTTAATTGGTAAAAGGCTACCTCTTTTTTTAAAAAAATTAGATTTACATGCCGCCCTTCTCCGGAGACTCAGGGTGGCTTACAATGCGTTAAGCAATAACCTTCATACTTTTGTATATTTATACAAAGTCAGCTTATTGCCCCCACAAACTGGGTCCTCAATTTACCTACCTTAGAAAGGATGGAAGGCTGAGTCAAACTTGAGCCTGGCGAGATTCGATCTTACTTTAATTGCAGACAGCTGAATGTTAATAACAGGCTTTTAGTCTGTTGAGCTATCCAGGCTCCTACTTCTTGTTTATTCTTTTCCTCTATTTCAGAAGTTTTCAAAGATGATATTAAATAGTTCTGTAATCGTATCTGCCAGTTACTGTAGCACCTGGGGATGTCACCCATACAGTCTCAGTGACTTGAATTTATTCAAAGCAAGTAAGTGCTCTCTTACCACCTTCATGCTTATTTTGACTTGCATTTCTCTTCAGTCCCTGCCCTATTGTACATATTCTGACAGATTGGAGCACATTTTTCATTTGCAAAGAGTCAGAAGCAAAATAGGAATTAAGTAGTTCAAACTTCTCCCTATTTCCTGTCATCATCTAGTTATCTTCACCAATCAGCAAACTGACTACTTCGTTCACATTCTTCTTCTTCTGCACCTATCTTAAAATTCCTTGGGGTTGGTTTTTTTTTTGTTTTTGTATTCATTGTAAGCCTCAGTTCATTCTAATCTTTTTAAGCCTTAATATTTTTAAAATCCAGTCTTCTCCCCTCAAATGGGCATGGACTCTTTCACTGGTTGATTTGCTAAACATAAGGTCCAATATGTAATTTGATTCATAGTTTTATAAGTTTACCTCATTTTAGGAAATCTTATCAAAGTCCTTAGCAAACCTAAACCAATTCTAATTTTTTATGCTTTTTCCATAATATATAGAGTCTCCGCCCCACCCGTAGTAATTGGCCTTACAGCCAAATCTCAGTTTTATTCTTCATTTCTTACACACATAATGACTAGCAGGCTTTAAGTGACTTTGGTGCTCTTACCTGGCCAGCCAGGAAGGAAAAGTTTTATGAATATTAAATTATCATCTAATAAATCAGTTCATTAATCCATTATGCCTAGTGGATGGTCTGTGTCTCTGTGTTTGAACATCTTCCTGTTCTTTTTCATCTTCAGTCTGGGATGCATAGACTGAAAATACCAAGGATGAAACTGAGATATTTGGCTTGCAGAACATGTACTCTGTACTTGAATTTATATTGTTTGGATCATTAGACAGGCAGGAATGAAGAATGTAGAGGCCATTTGGCTACAGTTATTTTGGGCTACACAATGGGTTAGCAGGAAGTTCAGATGAGAAAATGTTCTACTTTCTCTTTCATCATTAAATAGAGTGAGTAAATGTTTAAGTATTTTTAATCTCTCTAACTTTCTTCCACCAATCTCAAGGTTGCCAACAGGGTGTCAGGCAATCAATCATCCAGGTAGTAAACATAACCAAGTCTGATAAATTTGATCCTGCAAAAGCATAATTGCCCAAGATAAATGCATTAATTTCTTTTAACTAATTACGAGGATTTGAGAATTACAAAATCAATTGAATGAATATATCTAATTTGTCTTTTAAGTTACATTCTAATTATATAGTTTATAAGCACAGAGACCTCAAGTTCAAACAGCTTTTTAAAAGCGAGAGTTGAGAGAAACTAACAAAGTTATTGTTAGTTATAATGATATGACACATTGGTTCTAAACTGGCATTAATTACTCCCAATGGATATCTGACCATATCAAATAGAGCAATTTGCAATTGCTTGTTTGTGTGTCAAGAATCCAGTCTGGACAGCTAGTGAAATAATAGAGTCTGGGCTCTTTTTTAATGGACGTAAGGACATTATTCAAGGCTGGGAAAGGAGGTAATTGGATCAAATAGTTTAAGAACTGCTACTCTAGAATCAGTTATGGCAAAGATATGTCACAAGTGGAAGAACATAAAGAGCAGACTTTAATTTCGAGCAATCTTGTTCTCCTGCCAAAGTTTGGCTGCCTGATCTATAGAAGATTGCATCGAATTCCATGGCACAGAGGTGGGTGGAGACTATTTTTTTTTTCTGGTTTTCCTTTATTAACTTTAGGAGTATGAAATCCCAGCCAAGTGAAGCTGACACGCCTCTGGGTGGTTCTTTTATAACTTGAACTCTTCCAGTGTTGCAATATAAGATCAAAGATTCCTAAGAACTTCTCATATTGCCTGTTTTGATATCTCTGGGACTGAGGCTGCAGCTGTGTTGGGCAACTTTAGAGAGGGTGATCCAGGAACTTATCCCTATTTTCCATTCAGAAGAAGTGCAAAATGGCCCCAGAAAAGAACGAACTGGTCTTCTTTGTAAATGGCAAGAAGGTAGGAGAGAACCCATGTTTCTTATAATATTTCTTCTTGCATCTTAGATCAGCGATTATTCCCATGGCTCTTTTCCTTCTTTAGCAGATGGCAAAAGCATTTCTCAAAGGAGCAGTATTGGATTTAAGATATTTCTTTAAGATATTTACTGACCTATTCAATAAATGATAGAGGAATGAAGAAACTGTGATAGCTGATGAATAGCTGTCATTATGGCAATTGGGGGTGGTTGTTTTAGAAAACAAATTAAACTTTTTAATGGATCCAATGTTTCTTTGAATCAAAAAGGAGGAAAAAGCAGAACATTTTCCAGGCAGTTTCTGTTTCATTTTTGCATTGATAAAGATCTAACTGAAGTCAGGGACATCACTTTTATAAAAGTGTCATTCATAAGTTAGTGCTGAGCTCAATAAACCCTAATAAAGCTGAATTAAAGAAAACTGCAGATAACAACCAAAGTAAGACAATTAATGCAATCTCACCTGCTACATAGTAAAGTATGTAATCAAATAAATAACATATATTTTCTTGGTTGCCTTCAACTTTTCCTGATCCTGTCTTTGGTTGCTTTTTAGTTAGCATATTAACATCCAAGATAAATTGAATTACAAAAGTATTTCCCCTCCCAGAGACCTATTTTTCTGTTTGACTGTGAGATTAAAATTTAGTGATTATCAATAACAAATGGGCTCTGTGCTGTAGCTGAAGGAACAGGTAGATTATTCCATTCCTGATGAATTTCAGAGAAAAACATACTGTATTGCAATGTCCTGGTTTGCTCCAGAAAATTTTACCACCAGACTCTGCATAGAATTTGCTCTGGCTGCCAGGATGTAGTTCATGAATTGAAACATAGTTAAAACCTCCCTTTTATAAAAACCCCCCATTATAAATAGCTTAGAATTAGATTAATCTCATACAGCAAGGTCAGATTCTGCTTTTTATGGCTGAGCATCTGACTGATGCTGGCTTTAAAAAAAGATACCCCCAGCAATTGTTCTACCATAGGGCTGTCATTCAGAGGTAACGAATGGGGCACAGATAGGGTGGAGATTACATAGTTTGCATCAACAATGTATACAAAGTCACTGTTCTTCCTTCCTTAAAAACACCGTGGTTTTTAAGGAAGCTTTCTGTATGAATTAATCTTTAGTCAGAGGATAATATTGTTTTTGCCCATGCATAATTAAACTGGAGATCAGAATGACACAATCACCACAACTTCTTTAAATCTCTGAAGCATTTATCCCAATAGAAGTCTTTTCTTTTCTCTTGTCTTTTTCTAACCATGAGCTTCCTTGAAATAAAGAGAAAGGTGAAGTCCTGTTCCTAAATCTTTTTGTCCTATCCCAATAGATCACTGCTCAGAAAACTGTATGCTTTGCATGTAGAAAAGACCAGCTCAGCCCATAGATCTTTAACAAAAAAAGCTTTACCAGACATCTGGAAAAGATCCCCTTCCCCTTTTGAATTCTTCAAGAGCTGCTAGCAGATCAAGCAGAATAGGCAATATATTCATAGTTACCTCATCTAGATGCTTCTAGAGCCATAATGGCGAACCTATGGCATGTGTGCCACTGGTGGCATGCAGGGCCCTCTCTGTGGGCATGCGAGCCATTGCCCCAGTTCAGCTCCGCTGCGCATGTGTGTGTGCCTCCCACCGGCCAGCTGGTCATTGGATCTCTGCTGCACATGTGTGGGGGCGGGGCACATGTGCAGGGCCCGCACACTCATTGCATTTTGGGGGTTCAGGTGCTTGCGCACGCATTCGCATGCACGCATGCTTTGGGAACTCAGTCCAGAAAAAGTTAGCCATCACTGTTCTAGAGCCTTCCTCTTCATGTAAACAATTCTGGCAGCATTCACAATGTACATCTTCTTTAGAGTGTGGTCCATTGAAAATCACACTGAGGCTGGAGTTGAGGTAGATGGAGTCCAAATCCCTGTTAAGAATATATTTGATGACAGATTAACAACTCATGATACAAAATGTGCAAAAGTGGTTTGTTCCAGGCTTTTATGGATCTAAACATTAACTGAAACCCTTGCAAATCCTCTCCCCTCCCACCTCCCTATAGTAAGTTTTACATCAGCCCTGTCTCTTCCATGAGTCAAACATCCTCTGAAAGGGTGCCAGTATTGATTTAGCAACTCAACCTTGGGAAAAGATTGGCAGATAATTTGGATTACTTGCTTCATAAAATGAGTCCACACTGTAAGTAAAAGATGCATGAGTTCTGTGACAATCACTTTGACGTAAGCGGGCTTTGTGGTGCAAGTTTGTTCAGATCCTTCAAAACCCACTGCAGCATGGAAAGATGATGAAGAAGAGGCACAAAGTAGAGCTGGAACATTTCAGCAAACTCTGAGAATGAATTGACCGAGAGTTTGGGATAGAACACGATATATTGCAGTTGATGAGAAAGGTTACCTTGTCTCTATTTTTGGCAGCCTGGTAAATAACTGGTATAGTTTTCTGCATGTGACTTCAAGGCTACCATGATGAGTGATAGGAGGATTTGATAAGATGTAAAAAAAACAGGCCAAAAATAATACAGGTAGTCCTTACAACAGTCCATTTAGTGACTGTTCGGAGTTACAACAGCGCTGAAAAAAGTGACATGACTGTTTTTCAAACTTACGACCCTTGCGGCACCCCCAAAGCCACATGATCAAAATTCAGACATTTGACAACTGCCTCATATTTATGATGGTTGCAGTGTCCTGAGGTCATGTGATAACCTTTTGTAACCCTCTGACAAGGAAAGTCAATGGAGAAGCCAGATTCACTTAGCAATTGTATTACTAATTTAACAACAGCAGTGACTGAATTAACAATTGTGGCTCAACTCCGGTCAAATTGATATTGAGAAAGGAACTAGACAAGGGTGTCCGCTTTCCCCATTGCTATTTATTCTGTCATTAGAATCCTTATTGAGAGAAATTAGATGTAATATGGGGATAAAAGGTCTTTATATCCAAAATCAACAATATAAGGTGCATGCTTACGCTGATGACATAGTATTTATATTAGAAGATCCGTTGATATCGGGACCGTGTCTGACCCAGGAAATAGAAAAATATGGTAAAGTGGCGGGATTAAAAGTCAATAGGGAAAAAACTAAAATTATTACCAAAAATTTAACAGTAAAGCAAGGGAAAGAATTAGAAGTGAATTTGGGGTTCCAAATTGTAAACAAACTAAAATACCTAGGCATTATTATATCAGCCAAATGCTCCACGATCAAAGAAGACAACTATCTGAACCTTCTCAAGAGAACAGATCAGGATCTAGAGAAATGGAAGAGCATGCAGATATCCCTACTAGGTAGAATAGCAATTATAAAAACTTATATACTTCCGAAATGGATATACCTATTCTACACAGCACTGGTTAGACTGGATAACAATTTTTTTAAAAAAATTAAATTCCTATGTCCTTAAATTCATTTGGCAAAATAAAAAACCCAGAATTAAACTTAAAATGCTTCAAGAACTTAAAGAAAGAGGAGGATTTGGTGTTCCAAAATGGGAATACTACTATCAGGCCGCAAATTTAGTCTGGATCAGGGATTGGATATTGCTGAGAAGAAGGAGGTTGTTGATTTTGGAAGGTGAGGGGTTACATCAAGGATGGCATTATTTTCTTTGGCAAAATAAAATCCCAAAGCATAGGTGCCTTGCAGGACATTATGTGAGGAATATTCTAATTGAGTTGTGGGGGAAAATTAAGGGTAAATTTTACTTTTCAGTCCCCTCCTGGTTGGTCCCACTCGAAGCTATAACGTATAGGCCTCTATATAACAAAGAAAATCACCTCTCTTACCGGGAACTTTTGGACCCCCATGGCAGTCTGAAAACAAGAAATGAGTTGGAGTTGCAGGGAAGACAACTGGATTGGTGGGCTTATGCCCAAATTTGCTTGAAATTTAAAAAAGATAGGGAACAAGTTGGTATTAATTTGAATCAGCATGATCTGGACAATATCATTCTAAGAAAAGAGGATAAAATGTTATCAAGGATATATAAACTTCTAATAGACTATTGGATAGGGGATGAAATAGTTAAAGACTCTATGATTGCCTGGGGGAGAAATATTGGTTATCCAATTGATTTGACCGAATGGGAAGAAATCTGGCTCAAACATATGAAACTCCTGTGGGCAACATCATATAAAGAAAATGTGTACAAGATGCTGTATAGATGGCACCTTCCACCTGCCCGTCTTTCTAAAATGTATTCAAATCTCTCACCAAACTGTTGGAAGTGTGGGGAGATCGGCACCTATTTCCACATGTGGTGGACCTGTTCCAGGATGAGGGAATTCTGGAAAAACATACAGGCATGGATTATGGAAATCACAGGTTATAACCTAATTCTGAAACCAGAGTACTATCTACTGAACATTAGGCCAGATAATATAGGCACAAATATATGGTGTCTGTGTGTATTTATCACCATGTCAGCAAGAATATGTTTTGCCCAACATTGGAAGGGGAAAGACCTGCCGGCTGAAGATTTGATTTTGGAGAAAATTTTGGATTATGCGGAAGCCGACAGACTGACTAAAGCATTGCGAGATCAAAAGGACTCCGTATATTTCCAATGTTGGGACAAATGGTATGTTTGGTTGAACAACAGATACCCAAAAAGTCAAGTATAACCAGGACTATGCTTAATATTTGTTAAATTTGACTGAAGCCTACATACCGTAGAAAGTGTAAATATCATGTAAAGTTTCTGTCGCGATCGTTTGTTTGACTATTTTTTTTTGTTTGATGTACTGTTTTAAATAAATAAATAAATAAATAAAAAAAAACTGTGGCAAGAAAAGTAGTAAAATGGGAAAAAAATTATTTAACCACTGTCTTGCTTAACAACAGAAGTTTTGGGCTCAATTGTGATCGTAAATGGAGGACAACCTATATTTATTAATCTGGCTATCATTTGAAGTTCATTAAGCATTTAACTTCTCAAACCAACAGTCAAAATCATACTATTTTTCCATTTCATTATAGCATGACTGTGTCGCTTGTATTTGACTGGAAAATTTTGATTAGTATTGATTTTGTAAGAAGGTGATATAAAAAGAAAAATAGCTACTTCAATCAAAGGAGGACCATATGCATTTATTTTACCACTCCTTATACACTTAATGTCCCAATGATGTATTACATGAATGGCTTGACTTGACTTTGTTTGAATACCTAAGCATTAAATCAGCTTTCCCAAAACAGGCGGTTTACAGATGGCTAGAAATTATGAGAGTTGCAGTAGTGGTGGGTTTCAAAAATTTTTACTACTGGTTCTGTGGGTGTGGCTTGTTGGGCATGGCATGGCTTGTTGGGCATGGCTTGCTGGGCATGGCAGGGGAAGGATATTGTAAAATCTCTATTCCCTCCCCACTCCAGGGTAAGGTTACTGCAAAATCCCCATTTCCTTCTGATCGGCTGGGACTCGGGAGGCAGAGAATAGATGGGGGCGGGGCCAGTCAGACATGGTATATACCGGTTCTCCGAATTACTCAAAATTTCCACTACTGGTTCTCCAGAACTGGTCAGAACCTGCTGAAACCTATCTCTGAGTTGCAGGCCCTACATATGTGGAAGGAACTAGACTGGGGAAGTTCCCTTGTACCTGATAGTCTTGGTGGAAAATTGATGTCTCATTAAATCAATGGCAGTAGCAACAAGGGTTTTTTTTTATTAGAAATGTAGCTTAGTCCTGATTCAGTTGTTATGTGACAAGTAGTTCCTGTAAAATGATAACAAATGAACATGCAGGAGGAAATAGACTTTGAAATTATGATCTTGTTGTTTAACATGTATTATACTGAGTCTTGCTGGATCGTCCCAAAGGTTTATGCAATCCAGTCTGCTTCCACAGACTGTCCTTACCTCCCCTGCAATTATTATTGAATAGCACACTGCTACAAAATATTATGGCTCTGTAAAGTCAGTATCAATTTCCTCAATCTCCTTTATAGAAGCTTCCTTAACTAATCACCACATTTTATGGCAGTAAATTTGCGATTCTGTTGCAAACGGTAGTAAAGATAAGTAGAACCCACCCCTGCAGTAAACCAAATTATGCCAAGAAATGTGCATTTACCTATCCTAAAATTCTTGCCAGTCCAGGCAAAATAAACATTAACAAATGCTTAATTTGTGTTACAGTATCATCACCACCACAACTTAAAGTACACAGTGAACTTCTTCTACACAAACATAAGAAATGTGCTGAGATAATCTGTTAATAACAAAAGTAATTCAGTACCTTGTCAGGAAGAGAAGCAAGCATAGGTTTTTGGTTTTTTGATCCGGGATCAAAGTTTTCAACTGAAAAGCAGTTTTATAATTGATTCTAATCCGAAAAGGTAGAAATAAACATTATTGTTAATAATTAAAACTAAATTGGCTAGAGTTCAGCAGGTCAAAATTTTCTCCTGCTCAAGATCTCATACCCCACATATCACTTAAAGAAACTAAGGTAGAAAAACTGCATGTTTAGTCAGTAGCAATAGGGGGCCAATTTTTTTACTACCGGTTCTGTGGGCGTGGCTTGGTAGGCATGGCATGGCTTCGTGGGTGTGGCAGGGGAAGGATACTGCAAAATCTTCATTCCCACTCCACTCCAGGGGAAGGATACTGCAAAATCCCCATTCCCAACCCATTCCAGGGGAATGATACTGCAAAATCTCCATTCCCACCCCTCTCTGAGGCCAGCCAGAGGTGGTATTTGCTGGTTCTCCAAAGTGCTCAAAATTTCTGCTACCAGTTCTCCAGAAGCTGTCAGAACCTGCTGGATTTCACTCCTGGCCCAGGCCACCCAGCACCTTGAAACTGCTCAAATGGCCCAAATTATAGCTGCCATTTTAGCCTATTATACCCAACCTTTGTCGTTCATTTGTATTTTAATTTACTGCTGTACCACTCTAGAAAAGGAGTTCACTTAGCCATGAGTATGCAATGGCTATCCATCTGTCTGGGTACAAACAATCTACTGAACTATAAGATGATTAACTACAGTTAATTTGGTTCACACAATCTACTGAACTATAAGCTGATTAATTACAGTTATTATGTATATGATGCAAAATTAGGCACTGTAGATATTTAATAGCTTAAGGGAAGGTTTCCAGAGAAAGACATTGAAAGTAATCAGGAATCAACAAGAAGCACTATTACAGAAAAATGCTGACAAATAACTCAATTAAAAATCTAGCTTAAAGGTAGAGCAAGAATGGAGTGGCAAGAAAAGCAAGTAGGAGTTCAGTGTAACTGCACCATAAAATCTACCTTGAAGAGTAAATGAACAACCTGACTCAGTGTCTATCAGTCTTGTACTGCAATTAGGGAGGAAAGTATGCTTTGTTGGCAGAACAGGTAGTGCCATCCAGATCTTGGTACACTAGATGCTCGTGACTGAAAACCTAAGCTTTGGTGCATAGAGCACCTAGTACGCTACGCTGGACCGGGGAGACAAAGTACACTTAATTTGTGATTTCTAGAGATATTTCTAGCCCTCAGTACATGACAGGAGGTGTTTAGTACAATTTTTTGTTGGTCAAACGTAGTTGATTTTTATTCTACAATTTCAGTAAGAATATTGCCCATGTATTTCAGATGAAATTATTCTTTCTTCTAAACAGTAAGACTATTAACACTTAAATCAAAACAAGGAAACATATAAGAAACCTTTTTAAAAATGAATAATTAAAGGCACCAAAACCTGTTTGAAAGCCACGGGAAACGTAAATATACCTTGAACTGAGCTTAACTCCTTGTGACTGCATAAACATATCCAAAACATTTGCTTGGCAGCAATGCAAAAGTGATTTATTATTGTCATCTTCCACAATTTGTTTTGACTTTCTATTGTCTTGCAACATGTTGGTGTCTCCTATACAATATTGATCAGGCCTGAACCTGATTACTTCCAAAAGTCATTGTCATCTGCAGCTTTATATTGTAAATGCTATGTAATTTGACCTCAAGGACAGGAGTATTTCCTTTAAGAAATGGTACTTAGTCAAAGAGATTGGGTGGTTTGTGAAATTCACTCACAAAGGGTAGAATGTTCTGACTTCTACAATGTAATCAGATGCTGATAAATGATATCAGTTTGTTTGTTTCTGAAATTAGCTGCAGCATACCTATGTATTTATAGTTAAATGTGTTTTAAGAAACTATTTTTCTTTTTTCTTTTTAGATAGTGGAGAAGAACGTGGATCCAGAAACTACTTTGCTAACCTACCTTAGAAGGAAATGTATCTGAGCTCAAGAAACATGCACTGTATGGAATTTAAAATAATCCATATATTTCCAGGTAGCCTAAGGATTTGGGAGCAGACCAGAGTACAGTAAAATAAGTTTTAAGATTTCTGAGGATTCCATGCTGTTAATTCTGTTAGTCCCAATATTTCTAGTGTTGCCAGAATTAAACTGAATGAAAGCACATTCACACCTGATAGTAAAATATCTGGGTGAGAAGATGGATATCTTTGATCTTCTGCCTTGCATTGGATTAGTACAAAAGAAGCTGAACTACTTCTACATTCATTGATTCCTATGTTGGAAAATTAATGCCTAACCTGGAAAATAGCATGGCTTTTTTCTAATCAAATCTGATTTCAAGATGAACAAGCAATGCCCCATCAACCACCCAACCTCTCTTACCTTCCACTTATCTGCTGATCCTTATTATCAAGTCCTAAATTCCTCTATATAGCCTCAGTTATCACCAATTGCAATAACTTATGTTATAGTTACAGTTGGCCATTACTGGAGGATATGAAGGATGACT
This sequence comes from Arizona elegans, assembly GCA_022577455.1. Lineage (NCBI taxonomy): Eukaryota > Metazoa > Chordata > Lepidosauria > Squamata > Colubridae > Arizona > Arizona elegans. The sequence continues at coordinate 282,884,015 of JAKOOJ010000001.1, read as the reverse complement.
GCTCTCCTTCCAATTTCTGTTGACAATTGTTTTCCTAAGAACTGGCATTCCCTTTGCTAAAATACATTTCCCGGATAACATAATAAGGCTTCAATAAACTGCCAAACAAAATGCCAGGTGTCACAAAGATATCTTTACCTTCCCTTTTCTCATGAATAAACTCTAGTTGTGGTCACAACCCTAACCCTAATCCAACCACAAACTAACAACTACATTTAAGTTGCACAAATCTAGCTCAGGCAATAAATGTGGTTTTGGAGCAGTAACTGAACCAGGGAATTCAGTTTGGATATCAGAAGTTCAGGAGATGGAAAGGGATAGGCTAGCTAATTTAAGGGGATCGATTCACTGGTTTGGATTTTGTAAGATTTCTCTCTTGTTTAAAATAAGTAGCATATTAATTCTTATATCATAGTTAATCTTAGATGCTGAAAGAGAGACCAGGAAAGACTAGCAGACTAATGGGGAAAGTTCATCCATTAGGGTCCAGTTTATTTGTTTTTCATAAAAAGTTGAATAGCTTTGCCGTGGAAAAATAATTGCATAGTACTAATTACATTAAGAATGTTTCCAAGCAGAACATCATATATTTTACTAGAAATACACATTCCTTGACTTCTGTGCTGGAGAATTAATGCCTAATCTGATTTTTTTTCTTAGTCATATGTATAGAACAAATAAATATATCTAGTGCATGTAAATCAATTATTCCCTTTTCACCAGCTGATCGTCTCCAGGAATTTAAAAAGGATAAAATTGTATTTATTTAAGGATACATGCACAATTGAAGTTGGACGTATTAATCACCAAGCCATAAAAGAGGCATATTATGAGACTTTGTATGCAGTTTTATACACAACCCATTAAATTAGCGTAAACTCTCAAAGAGCCATCAACAAAAAACACTGATTAGCAAAAGGCAGCTCAGAACTGATTGATTTAAAGACTTGCTTGAAGAACTGGAAATGAGAAGGCCATGTGCCATTATTGGCTGTGCTTCTTGACATACCAACCAAATAAGTTAATAATTGGAGGCTGTATTCACATCACTTGCAAAAAAAAAAAAACAAAACAAAAAAAAAACAAAAAAAAAACACCAGCCAAGGCCCCCCTGTGAGGGAGATGAGTGGTTTCTAAATATGATAAATAAATACATTAAAAGATATGATTTGTTTTAATCTTTATTAGCTTTTGTGCCTTGATGATTTTGGTTACTTTATGATTTCATATATTCTGTGAATCCAGTAATCAAGTTAAGCATGATTACATGCTGTGCGAACATAGTTCAGGAGTTTATAGCCAATTTAGTCCAGTCTTGTTCAATAATTGTGTGTGTGTGTGTGTTTTTTTTTTTTTAAAATCAATTGATTAAATCCTATACTTAAAAATCAGTTTTCCCACCAGGGAATACATGTGAATAAACCCAGATAGCTTAAACAAAAAGGCAGATTTTTTATCCTGCTCTTATGAACTACAATTCAAGCTTGTTACCAGGACCACAGACTTTCAGTGATAAAGGACTGTATGTGATTAGCCATGTTGGTACATTTTCCTTAAGCTCTATCCTCTTAGTGGGCTTGTGTGGAACCAAGCTGGGCTGTGGAGAAGGAGGCTGTGGTGCTTGCACAGTCATGATTTCCAAGATTGACAACTCCCGAAACAAAATCATGTATCCTTTGTACCCCATTCACTAAGATGGAAGAGGTCTTGAATGTGGGCATGCAGAATTTGTGATAGACAGGGTAGATGCTGGATATCTGAGAATATGTGTTTGTCAGAATCAGTCTGTCCCTCTTGAAACTTCTTTGCAAGTCGAAAAAAGATTGCATGCAAGAAAAATTAAATATTTCACAAAATCTTTGCTTCCTGTCCCTTGTACAGATATGTGTTAGAACTATGTGAATATACTGCTGGGCCATAATTTATGGATTATTAGTAGGAGTCTATGGAGATTTTCAGTCATCCAGGTCATAAACCTCCAAGTGGCTTCAACGACTTTCTAAAAGAATGCAATGACCAGCTATCTGCAAGAAATATAAATCTTTCCATTCCCCACCATCCAGTCAGAGCTGAAGAAACTTCTTGGATAAGAAGTGAAACATCTTCAAAGAAAAACAAGAAAGCCCAGTTGCCTCCTGAAAAAAGCACCTTTGGGACGATTATCAGCAGGACAAACTTTCCCCAACATTTCTAATCAGCTAAATTTCAGCTTGGATTAGAAGACTTCCAAGATCCCTTCCAGCCTTATGGTTTTGTGATTCCAGAATTCCTGAAGTTCAATAGGATTTAAAGTTTCAACATTCAAATCTTGTTTAACAATTTTGCTAATATTTTAATACTATTGAAGCATTGGATAGCATTTATTAAAATCACTGTGCTTTTTCAACTCTAGTGTCTTAGATTAATATTTGCCAAATTTCAGTGAATGACAGTGAATTATGATCATCTGAAGGAATGATAATATCATTGCCTTGATGTCAGTTTATTCTCTTTCTCATTTATCTTCCACATCTTTATCCAATAATGGTGTTGGTAATCAGAAGCTTCATCTTTTGGCCAATGTTTGCATAGGATTTCAACTTTCATTAGGCCCAATCAGCATAACCAATGGGGAGATGTCATCTTCCAAAACATTGAGATGATGCCTATGTATCTACCTCTGTTCCAGTTTCAGTATGAGATAGCCTAATCCCGAACATTGGCTTTCATTGATTTTATTGTACTTCTTTAGGGAAATGAAGATTTTATAAAACAAGCAACTTCCTTAATTCATTTCTTCAGCCATTATTCTGCAAATGCATGTTTATTCCCTATCTGTGCTCTCCACCATGTAGCTGTAACCACTGTTGAAGGCATCGGAAGCACAAAGACAAGGCTGCACCCTGTACAGGTAAACTGGGAAGATGTGTCTATGTGTTAACTAATGCTTAGGTTCACAGATTAAATTAAGCTACAGTTCATTGTATGAATAATTGGCAGTTCATATAAAAACCCAAAGACCCTAGTATTTATATGTAATGTGATGTATGAACCAGACCAGACACTCGTGTTCACATCTGTCATTAAAAACAAGTTGATTAGTTGATTTGTCATGGCATATTGTATGAACCAATTCTTCTAGGAGAGAATAGCCAAAAGCCATGGATCACAGTGTGGTTTCTGCACTCCTGGGATTGTCATGTCCATGTATACATTGCTTCGTAATCACCCTCAGCCTAGAATGGAAGAAATTGAAGATGCTTTTCAAGGTAAGATTGCCAGACACGGTAGACCACAACTCCCATCTTTATTGGCACAATTACTTTTCATCATGGAAGAAAGCAAGAAATACATTTGAAAATGATTAGGTTGATCTCTCATGACTTGGTGAATTTGTTGTCATGTCTTTTGACACTGGAATCCTGCTTTCCAAAGTTATCAAAGCCCCAGAGACAATGATTCTTTTCTCTATTGACAGTTTCCTTTCTTGGAAGAAAAAAAAAGAATTTCTTCATGGTAGATGAAGAGCAAAAACTAAAATAACTTTCTTTCCATTATGTTCTACATGCCTGTTAACTTTTTCAACTTGATTTGACAACATAGGAAATCTCTGCCGCTGTACAGGATACAGACCCATCCTGGAGGGGTACAGAACATTTGCAAAGGTGAGGAGCTAAAGATAAAATGTCTTGGTGATGAAATCAGACTGACATTTCCAAGTAAATGTGAAGATGGAATCTGCTTTGACTTCAGCTAAAGTTCTGCTTACTTCATAGCCATGTCTATGTAGCTTACTTGACAACAGTACTGAAGTAATTTGCTACTATCTCCTACTGGATTGGTTTTCAATTTCAATGTTGCTCCCTATGTTGTCTCCATAGAATCATTGGGATAATCTATGTGTTTTAATATGGCTGTACACCGCCCTGAGTCCTTCGGGAGAAGGGCAGTATAGAAGTCTAATTATAAATAAATAAATAAATAAATAAATAAATAAATAAATAAATAAATAAATAATCTTGAGTTTTAAAGGCCAACGATACCCAATTTTGTTTCTCATTATCATCCAATTCCAAGAAAATATTCTGGAACATTGCTGAGGTTTGGAAAATGGGCTCAATGAGAGAACCTGCTAAAATTATACTCAGGCAAGACAGAAACACTGTTATCAAAAAACAAACAAACTGCATTTAGGAGTTACCCCTCAAGAATGATCAGAAATCACAATTGTTGCAAAAATAAGTAGGAAGACTGCTAACTGATCGAAGGTATGGGGATTAGCTGCCCGTGTGGAAATCTACGATAATTGTTACTTGCCTGTGGGGCACAAGTTAAATATTGTTTAGGACTTGACAATTTGAGGAACTGCTCTCCCAAGTATCAACCTGTCTGACAGGTTGAAGATGCCCCTGCTGCTAATACATGGTGGAGGGTCTTCTGTGTAGCTCCCAATCTATGAAATGCTTTCCTTGAGGAGATGAATTTGGTCACTTTCTTCCAACATTTAGAAAAATGAGGAACACATATCAATTATTTGTTTACTATATCGATTTTAATTTAGATTTAATATTTATTTACATCCTGCTTTTATTATTTTTATAAATAACTCAAGGTGGTGAATATACCTAATACTACTTTCTCCTTCTATATTTCCCCACAAGAATAAGCCTGTGAGGTGAATTAAGGTGAGAGAGAGTGACTGCCCCAAAGTCACCCATCTGGCTTACATGCCTAAAATGGGACTAGAATTTACTGTCTCCTGGTTTCTAGGCCAACACCTTATCCACTAGACAAGTGATGGTGAACCTATAGTATGCATGCCAGAGGTGGCATGCAGCGCCCTCTCTGTGGGCACACAAACCGTCACCCCAGCTAAACTGAGCATGCACGTGTGCCTCCCTCTGGCCAGCTGGTCTTTGGGTCTCTACTGCAGATGCATGGGGGAAGGGTGCATGCGTTCCCCCCCGTGTGTGTGGGGGCACTCAATGCAGAAAAGGCTCACCATCACTGCATTAGACAAACCCTTTTATTTTTCATATTTTAATTGTATTGGTTTTATATTGTTTTTAGAATTGTAAGCTGATTTGATTTCTTATATAATAAAAAACAAGGTACAAAATAAATCAGTAACTGTCCACCATGGGAATTAATTGTTGATTTGTTGTTATTGTTGTTATTGCCTTTAAAGTCTATCTTTTCTCTGAGAACTCAGGATAATTTACAATGGTATCTCTCCTGATTTAATTCTTACCTCGAAAGTGGATTAGGGTGAGAGACAATAATTGGTTCAAAGTCATTCTATAGTTGAATGGGGACTTAAAGTTTAGTGTCTTCAGCCCAAACCCTATCTTTTATCCCTGACACTTGAATCTGATCCAGCACAACTCTTCAAATGTTTGCATGTTCTTTCATATGTGCTCCAGTTTATGTATGTATGTATGTATGTATGTATGTATGTATGTATGTATGTATGTATTTATTGGTTTGATTTATATGCCACCCTTCTCCGGAGACTCAGGGCGGTTTACAATGCGTTAAGCAATAGCCTTCATACTTTTGTATATACCTGCTTAATAGGGCTTTCGATTTATTTGGAAATATTTCTATATCTTCCTATTTCTATCTAGGAAGGAGGATGCTGTGGAAAACTAAAAGGAAAAGGTTGCTGTATGGCTGGAAAAGAAAAAAATGCGGTAAGTGGCATAAACCAGTTGGATGCCTTTCAACTTTTTAAAGTATTTCTGAAGGAAATAAAATATTTGTTTTAATGTTATGTAATTTCTTGTAACTGGATTATTTATCACTCTTGACATAGTGAATTTATTAAAAAAAACCCAATTTAAATACTACATCTCCCTCCCCCATGAAATAAAGAGAAATATAACTGTTGAGAATATTGGAGATTCTGTTAAAGACTCTCAGTGTCCTCATAATTATAATTCCAGGATTATTTGGAAACAAGGAATGACTACTGAGCTTTTTTATGTATTCTGATTGCCATATCACATGTTAAAAGCACTGACAATTAGGTGCTAACTAATTTAGTGTCAGGGGGTACAGTAGTTCAGGGGTTAAATCGCTGAGCTTGTCAGCAGCAAAGCAGCAAAGCAGCAAAGCACCACACAAAAGGGTGAGCTCTGGTTCCTGTCCCAGCATCTGCCCACCTAGCAGTTTGAAAGCAAGCAAATGCGAGTAGATAAATAGGTACCACTTCAATGGGAAGATAACAGCCTTCCATGTGCCTTGGTGTATAGTTATGCTGGCTATATGACCACGGAAATGTCTTCGGACAACGCTGGCTCCCTTGGCACAGAAATGGAGATAAACATTGCCTCCTAGAGTTGGACATGACTGGGCAGGAGAAACCTTTACTTTTAATTTTAGTATAAGCCCTATACCAAGGGTTGGCAACCCACGGCTCTGGAGCCACATATGGCTCTTTCATCCCTCTTTTACGGCTCCCTGTTGCTGGTCGGCTCCACAGTTGATAGGGCTTTTGATTAAGACAGGTAGAGGAAAAAGGACGCTGAGCTAGGAGGAGACTCTATGGTGGGGGAACTAGACTTCTGGTCAGCTCCAGAATTGAATGGGGGGCTTCCGGTTAGGACCTTTGTGGCTCTTTGAGTGTTTAAGGTTGCCAACCTCTGCCCTATACCATAAAATTTACTACTGAGCGAACATGCATAGAACTGCATACTTAGTGTGATTTATAATTATCTCCAATAAGACTTCCCCTTATTGCTGATAGTGGGATTGCTTAACTGGAAAACCCCAGTGGGAAGACCCAGTAATATCTTCCTTTGGATTTAATGCAATGTGTGAAGTCAGAGGGACTGCAGATCATTGAAGGGATTATTGTAAAATAAAAGAATATATTCACACTCAGCTTTATCTGATCTTTCATGCAAGAACATTTTAGTTTAGGAAATAAAGAACACCCATGAGAAAGTTCATGAAATTGTCTTCCATTCTGAAAGAAATTAAAAAAAAATATTTCAACAAAAATTCTGTGTGTGTGTGTGTGTGCATATGACATAATTGCAAATTATATAATTACAATTTCTAGACATTCTATTATTTGTATTACTTAGAAAATTGGAAATAAAGAAAAAAATATCCTATCAATGTTAGCAATAATTTAGGATATCAGTGTGCCAAGCATTACCTTATTTGGCTTTTTCATTCCAAGTTAAGTATTGAAAAGAGTACTAAGTAGTAGAAAAGAAAAAATGAAAAAGCATCCTCCAACTTGCATCAATCGGTAGCAGATTTCACTCCTAAGATTAATTATTTAATATTAAAATCTCTATTGTATTGTACTTGCTATATATATGTGTGTGTGTGTATGAGAGAAAGAGCAAGAATGCAAGGAAAAAATAAATAAACAAAGAAAATTTAACATAGATTAAAATACTAAAAAAAAGGAAAATTAAAAAAAGAATTATTAATTTTCTGATTTCCTTTTTTAATATGTCTGCTAATTTGCTATTTTTATTATGTCTTATATTTTTTTAAAAGGTTCAGGGGTGCAATGATAAACAAGTTAATGGCCTGGACTGTTGCATGAATGAAAAAAAAGGCAATTCGATAAGATTATGAAACCTTTGGATATAGATATTTACTCTTGGTAATTTCTTATGTAGAAATAAACAGTTGGAGAAATTATCCCCAGCAGAATGTTCTACAGATGGATTAGGGTTACAACTCCCAGATTTCTTAAGTACCGCAGTATAATTACTAATTTGTTTGCTTGGGAATTTTGAAAGTTGTAGCTAACAAATTAGGAACTATTGGATAGTAGGAAACTGACTTAAGAATTGGTTATGTAGTATCTGAACAAATATTGTTACTTCTTGAAGATTCTTACTGTTCCTAATTTTTTTTACAAATTCAGAAATAAAAAAAAACATGAAAATAGTCTTTAATACTACAATAGTACCAAACCAAAAAAGAAAAAAAGACATACTGGTATATTTTATTTTATTTTTTATTTATTTTTATTTGATTTATATGCCGCCCTTCTCCAGAGACTCAGGGTGGCTTACAATGTGTTAAGCAATAGCCTTCATACTTTTGTATATTTATACAAAGTCAGCTTATTGCCCCCACAAACTGGGTCCTCATTTAACCTACCTTAGAAAGGATAGAAGGCTGAGTCAACCTTGAACCTGGTAAGATTCGAACCTGCAGAAATTGCAGGCAGCTGTGTTAATTACAGGGTGCATTAAATCACTGTACTACCAAGGTATATACTACATTGTTTAATTTTATACTACTAAAACACTTTAGAACATAGAATAACAGTGTTGGAAGGGAGCTTGGAGTTCTTCTAGTCCAATTGCCTGCTGCAGCAGGAGACCTTATACCATTTCAGATAGTGGCTATCCCGCCTCTTCTTAAAAACGTCCAGTGATGGAGGACTCACAACTTCAGAAGGCAAGGCATTCCACAGATTGATTGTACTCACCATTAAGAAATTTCTCCTTAATTCTAGTTTGCTACTCTCTTTCTCTCCTTCTCTCTTGTGTCTGTAACCTTTAATTAGGTAAAACAATGCATCATAGGGCAACAAATTTTGAACCAAGGTACCTTAAATGACCTAATTTACTGAATGTGTCCAAAATCTGGGACCCATGATGCCAGTGGAATTGAAATTTGGCAAACTTGTCACAAATTTGGACTGCACTGCAGTACAAATTTGGTAGACTAGTCTCAGCTAAGACTTCTGGAGGCTAGGTAGCTCAACTCCTCTTTGCAGCCATTGGAGATCAGGTAGAGCACTCTCATCTTAGTTCTCTAGAAACCAGTAGACTGTGCCACCATTGACTGCTGAAGGGCAGTCAGCTATGTTAAGCTGGCAGGAAGTCAGAAGTCACTTCCCACTGCTTTTTTTCCCTTGATCATACTGTTTCTCTGTTTAGGTAAGGAAATATCTCTGAAACAATGATCCACTGGATCTTGGGGTTGTCTAATATATATATATATACACATTGTTTTTCTTCTGCAGAAACTGATTACCACAACTCTGTTCAATACGTCTGAGTTCCAGCCTTTAGACCCTACCCAAGAGCCTATATTCCCACCTGAGTTATTGGTGAGTTTTCTTTTTCTTGCCAAGCTAACTAAATTTCCTTATGGAAGTTTTTGGTGTTCTTCTTGATTTGCAGCCATAAACTAGGATTCTGTCAACATATTTGGAGGGCACCACTTTAATAGAATAGAATAGATCTTTTTATTGACCAAGTGTGATTGGACACACAAGGAATTTGTCTTGATGCATATGCTCTCAGTGTACATAAAAAGAAAAGATACATTTGTTAAGAATCATAAGGTACAACACTTAATGATAGTCATAGGGAACAAATAAGCAATCAGGAAACAATATCAATATAAATCATAAGGATCCAAGCAACAAAATTACAGTCATACAGACATAAGTGGAAGGAGATGGATAATGGGAATGATGAGAAGATTAATAGTAGTGCAGACTTAGTAAATAGTTTGACAGTGTTGAGGGAATTATTTGTTTAGCAGAGGGATGGCATTTGGGAAAAAACTGTTCTTGTGTCTAGTTGTTCTGGTGTGCAGTGCTCTATAGCATCGTTTTGAGGGGAGGAGTTGAAACAGTGTATGTCCAGGATGCGAAGGGTCTGTAAATATTTTCACAGCCCTCTTTTTGACTCGTGCAGTATACAGGTCCTCAATGGTAGGCAGGTTGGTAGCAACTGTTTTTTCTGCCGTTCTAATTATCCTCTGAAGTCTGTGTCTGTCTTGTTGGGTTGTAGAACCAAACCAGACAGTTATAGAGGTGCAGATGACAGACTCAATAATTCCTCTGTAGAACTGGATCAGCAGCTCCTTGGGCAGTTTGAGCTTTCTGAGTTGGCACAGAAAGAACATTCTTTCTTGTGCTTTTTTGATAACGTTTTTGATATTAGCTGTCCATTTTAGATCTTGCAATATGGTAGAACCTAGAAATTTGAAGGTCTCTACTGTTGATACTGTGTTGTCTAATATTGTGAGAGGTGGAAGTATGGAAGGGTTTCTCCTAAAGGTTTTTTCTTCTACCACCATTTCTATGATTTTGAGTGTGTTCAGTTCCAGGTTGTTCCGGTCACACCACAAGGATGAGTAAACTTAGATACATTGTCTGGAGCTAACTTGAAGATTATGTCATCAGCTTTTTCCCCCCTTGACACATTTTAGTGGTGAATTAGGAACTATATAGAGTTGGTGACAGAGAAGGAGGAAGAAAAAAGGTTGGTTGGTTGCGTAAAAAAGAAGAAAATGGGTCAACAACTATATGCAAGTTGGGAGTCCTTGATTTAGCACTCTTTAATCTTAAAGTAAATACTCTCAGATATGATGGGAAATGTTATCACTAACAGTTTGTTAGTGCAAACTGTTAGTGCAATAGTTCTATACAGAAGCAGTGCAAATGACCCAAGGCATTAAGCAACAGTTGGCTGCTGAAAAAGATATGTAATTATTTTGTTTATATAGCTTGTTGTATCAGAGAACATCAGTCCAGGATAATGGCCCTGGACAGAGGTTGAATTATGCCTGGGTCCTGACCAGGAAACATCTGATGATGGATATTTGTCTCCTTTTAGCAACAAAGCTATCTATTCACCTTAGTCGAGCAATTTGTTCCACAATTCAGGAATTTTGTATTCAGGCATTTAGCATCCTGATCTTGCTTAGTCAAGGAAACTGTATTCAGGAGACCTTTCAGGGAATATAATTCTTGATTATATTGGCAGGTGAAAATAATAATAACAAAAAAATCCTAGAATAAGGCAGCAGCAAGAAAATATATATCTATGCCCATAAAGGCTCCTTCTTTGCTGGTCTTTGAAGGCTCTTAAAGAATGAGCTATTTCAGAAAGTCTTCCCATGATTTGATTTCATGTTGGCATGTTTTTATTTTCTTTGCATTCCTGCAGGATTCTTTTGTTTTTATTTTTTTATGGAACTTGTTTTATGCTGTATTCTTTTTCTATATGATTCATCAAAAATAATTTTAATTGTGGCAACACAGAAATAACTAAATAAGTAAGTATACAAACAAATAAATAGGAGTCTGCTGCCTTAAATAAAATAAATGTCCATATATGAAGATGAGAGAACTGTATCTGGACAAGAATTGATTTCAAACCCACATTATTTATTTATTTATTTATATTTAAATTTATATACTGCCCTTCTCCCAAAGGACTCAGGGCGGTGAACAGCCAAAGGTAAAAAAAACATAGAATACAAAAATTTAAAAGCAATTTAAAATATATTAAACAATTTGGCCCATCAATTAAAATACCCCATTTAAAATTAAAATTAAAATTAAACAATTAGAGAAGTTAGGCCAGCCCGGCTTGTTGAAATAAAAAAGTCTTGAGGGCCCGGTGGAAAGTACGTAAATCCGGAATCGTCCGTATCTCCGGGGGAGCTCGTTCCAGAGGGCAGGGAACGCCCACAGAGAAAGCTCTCCCCCTTCACATTCTATGAAACTTCAAATTAAATCTTATATTAGAGAACAGGTGGATTTAAAACCAATATAACAATGGTATTATTTTATGAGATTCCTTGAAATGGAAAGCATAGAACATGAAGTGGCAGGTTTTTGTGGTTACAAAAATAGGTTGGGCAAATTGTGTTACAGTGATTTTAGGGTTTTATTCCATGGCAGAACTGCCAAAACTGAGGGTTGTTATTCCTAGATGATGTAAAGCAAAACTGAGGATGGCCACATATATTTTCGAGCATGTCCAGGCGCAACAAAATCACTATCAGACGTTCTTCTTGTTTTGTCCACCCAGACCTAATGGTTTATACACTGAATGTCAGATTGCTGCCAGAATTTACTGCTGTCCTGTCTATATAAGTTGGTTCCAAAATCAGAATTTTCTACAGGTTCTATTACAAAGAATGAATATCTATCTGAAACAAATTTAGAATGAAACATGTGAATAGTTGTCTAAAAAATAAAGTTCAGATTTTGGGAACCACACACAGCTAAGCTAATCTTTTCCATCAAAACAAAACAAAACATGGTTTTAGTTTTGTTTTACTAATGAAAAGTTTTCATATTATTAACTTGCAATGCTCTATCGTTATTTTACTTATATATAATTTGAAATTAATTATTAAATGTAGATGGTATATTTATTTCTTTGTCTAACTTTAACCCAAACCCTTATGAAATTATTTGCTTTAGTAATAGCAAAAGCATTTAGACTTATATACCACCCCATAGTGATATATAAGTGTAATATTATATATATATATATATATATATATATATATATATATATATATATATATATATATATATATATATATATATATATATTATAATATTCTCTGAGTTATTTACAGTGTCAGCATATTGCCCCCAACAATCAGGGTCCTCATTTTACTGACCTTTGAAGATTAGAAGGTCAACCTCGAGCCTTGTCAGGATTGAGCTCCAGGCTGTGGCCAGAGTTAGTCTGCAATACTGCATTCTAACCACTGCGCCACCATAAAGAGTAATCCACTGGAACCAATTTCCTTAAATTCTAGCTAATCACTTCTGCCTTATTAGCCTGCAATTAACAGAGCTTTGGTGCAGCCTTACCAGACACCAGGGGCAAAGGATTTTGACAAACAAAAGCTAATATTTCTCAAGCTACATTGCCTCAAGCTTTGTTGCAGATAGATCTTGGAGACCTCTTGCCCCTCCCACTTACAAATACCCAACTGGATAATGAGAGAGGATTTATTAACTTCATAGAAGGACTCCTGTGCTGCTTCTTGTTGCAAAGAATCTTGAAGCCTGTCACTCATTGGAAATAGTAGCTGCAGCTATAATACAACCTTCTCTTCTCCCTCGTACCAAATTGAGATTGCTTGCTTTGTGATGCCATACATGAAGCTAAATCTGCTGTTTTCTCTTTAGACACAGAAAAAGCCTGTTGAGCATCTGTGTTTCAAAGGCGAGCGAGTGATGTGGTTGCAACCATCAACTCTCAAGGAACTTATTTCTCTGAAAGCTCAGCACCCCGATGCCAAGCTTGTAGTAGGGAACACAGAAGTGGGTAAGACGACCAACTCTGTTTCCTGTTGAATAAATGCACACAAAAATAAACATAGCAGTATATAATTGACTGACCAGTCAAGATTTCACTTCTTCCTTCATAATATCAAATAAAGTCCCTTGCATCACCATTAATAATTAAGGCTGCAATTTTATACACATTTAAAATAGGAATTATGTTTTAAAGATAATTAATAACTTTTATAATGAATTAATATTAGTGTACCTGCTCCCTACAGCTTGGGTTAACATGTATATTAGGTCATAATGTGGTTAGTAATAGGAACCCACAAGTTGTATGAATCCAGCTAACATGCAGTTTATTTAGTGAATACGACTGTAGTATGATGGCTATGCTTTACGTGTAATTTAGGGGAAATTTGATATTGAATACTGGGGGTAAGGACACTAAATGCCCTCTCATAATCCAGCAGGCTTCTTATGTTCATGGGATCCTTGTCTGATCCCATAGCTGGAACCATTTTTTTTCACTGTATGAATGCCTCAAAACAATATATACATTCAAAATAAGTTTTCAAGCATTTTTTGGCACCCGTTAACAATTTTCTCCCTATTCCCTTGGAAATACAATATTTGGGAATGTGTGAAGCAGAAGGGAAAATTCTTGGCTTTACATATCCATTACAAGTCAGTGCAAGTGTCTTCCCTTTTAGGCATGCAGGAATGGCCCTGGAGATTGCTTTAGGAAGGGAGTATTATCACCACTGAGATGACATCTACTGTTCTGGGACTCTTTTATATAAGAGCTTTGTTGCTTCATTGGCAGTTTTACTATTTCTAGTGGGCTGTCACGTCTGCACTGACCTCACTGGATTTTGTTTTCTTCAGGTATTGAAATGAGATTAAAGAACATGCTGTACCCTGTGATTATAGCCCCAACTTGGATCCCAGAAATGAACTCTGTTCAGCACACAGAAGAGGGTAAGTAGTCTGCCTGTTGCTTTAAGGGATTGGCAAGAGGTGCTTGAAATGCACAAGGAAATGTTTACAAACCATGATAAAAAAAAAGTTGGGTGGAAGCTTTTCTCCCTTTGCACTTATAGCCCCTCTCTGTTCCTGGTATTCTGATTGCACTCCTAGGGAAGGTTCTAACCAAATTCAGAGCTCCCTTGACACTTCTGCCAGCCATAATTTCTGAACACGTTTGTCTTCTGAAAAAGTAAGATTGGCTGGTGGAATTATCTATCGAAAAATGCCAAGGAGGTACTAAGAATTGTACTATTCAACAAGCAACAGAAGCCTGGATGGGCAGGGAATGGCACTCTATCAAGGACCTTCTGGGAAAATTGCAAGTACAGCAAATCAATATGGCCAAATCAGATACAGCAAGTAGAATCCAAGACCACATTGAGGCAAGCCAGATGCCTTAGAGCAGTGTTTCTCAACCTTGGTAGTGCTGGCTGGGGGATTCTGGGAGTTGAAGTCCACCCATCTTCAAGCTACCAAGGTTGAGAAAACTGCCTTAGAGCAATATTTTCCAATCAGATTGGCAGGGAATTCCAGGAGCTACAATTCTAATACAAATTACAGTGTGCCTGTTTGGGACAAGCTATCCAAGAACAGATTGAAGACTTACATACATGTGCACATATCATACTCCAAATGATTTCTTTACAAAAGGGAGCATATATTTCCATTGCACTAATAAAACATATATACTCACTTATTACAAATGTAATAAAACTTTTTAAAAAGAATGATTTGCTGCATAACCACAGGTTTACTCACTTTCTTGTAATGGTAGAATTGGTATGTATCATCTAAAAACTGGTAACTGCTGGAAAATGAACATCTTAGCATGGTGAGAACGCTTGCAACCTTTTAAACAGCAATAATTTTAGACCTCTAACTTCTCCTGAAAGGGGTCAACCTGTAATCTCTACTCCCCCGCTTTTCAGAGTTGCTTCCAGGTTTGCTACTATAATCGCTGAAAACCAGTGCCCCAATTTTTCCTGTTTTCAGGGGAGAAATACATCAAATCTGTAATGTACATTGGAAAATAAGCATGTTACAGTCTTAAAAGAATTTCCCAAATTCTACCCCAAAAACCAGCTGTCCCTACATATGTGATATAGCCCCATCTACCATGACTCCTTCCTTGCTAAGTCAAATATATATCCTTCTAAGATATGCAGGAAATAAAACCTTTCTTGATTTTTAAAAATAAACCATAGTTTATTTTAAGGGAGGAGAGTAAAGATCTAAGAGCTGAGGTGGCACAGTGGTTAGAGTGCAGTACTGCAGCTATTTCAGCTGACTGCTAGTTCAGCAGATCAGCGGATCAAATCTCACTGGCTCAAAGTTGACTCATCCTTCAAATCCTTCCGAGGTGGGTAAAATGAGGACCCAGATTGTTAGGGGGCAATATGCTATTTAGTATACTGCCTTTGGTGTAAGCCACCCAGAGTCCTCGGAGAGTGGGCGGCATAGAAATATGACTAATAAATAAATAAATAAAAATTTATTATATAAATTTAATAAATAAATAAAAAAAAATTCTTCAGTTCAGCTCCTGAGAGTAATACCTTTATCTTGGTGAAGGTTCATTTGGTCAAATCACTCTTGTTTCTGGTTTTACAGGAATCAGATTTGGTGCCTCCTGCAGCCTGAGCTGTGTGGAAGAGGAACTCAGGAAGGCAGTGGCCCATTTTCCTTCTCACCAAGTAGAGGTCTTCCAAGCTGTCCTAGAACAACTGAGATGGTTTGCAGGACCTCAGATCCGCAATGTTGCAGTAAGTGCTTCCAAATAGATTCTGATAAAGGAAGGAGGCAAGAAAGGCAGGTAGGATGTACTGTTCCTTTAAAATCCCAAAGGTGTTTTTTCAGGAGAAAACTGGACTTTCTTCTTTTTTCTTCAAAGAAAAAAGAAGAAAGTCCAGTTTTCTCCTGAAAAAGCACCTTTGGTACAACCATTACTTGGATGACTGAGAATCTTACAGTTCCTTTAAAATGTATCTCCCTTTGCACTTTTATATCCCAATTTATTTTATTATCCTTCACACAATACTTCCCCATAATACTGGTGGTCAGGCTAGTCTACTGACTTTAGTTTTAAGGTTACACAATTTCATCTGCTTCTGAATGTAAGTGTTTCTTAATCTTGACAACTTTAAGTTGTGGAGTTGAGGTTGGCAAGATTGAGAAATACTGGCCTAGATAGTTTTCACAGTCAGAATACCTATATGCATAAGTTACTAGACATGCTAATGTTCCTTCTGGTTCCCCCCACAAGGTTCATGGTGACCCACAATGCATGATCTCAGGCAGTGGAGGTTCCTCCTGGTTCGGCCCGGTTCCACCGAGACGGTAGCGGTGACAATATGATGTCACCGAACCGGTTCTGCCCCCCACCCCCCACATTATTGTTACCTTTTATTTGGCCCCATCCCCAGTCTATTGCTGCCTCCTGAGTCCCAGCTGATGGGTTATAAGGAAAAACTGTTTAAACTCTTGCCGTGGGGCTTCAAAGGGCCGCCCTACAGGTGATCAGTGGTAAAAGGCAGTTTGGTGGTAGACTGGTGCCTCCAAAAACAAATGAGTAGACCGGTGCCTGCAAAAATAAATGGGTAGACCAGTGCCTGCAAAAATATATGAGTAGACCAGTGCCTGCAAAAATACATGAGTAGACCAGTGCCTGCAAAAATATATGGGTAGACCGGTACAGCTCTGCAAGCAGTTAAAAGCCCGGTAGACCAGTACCTCTGCTAAATCCTAAATAATTGTCACATGACCATCAAGCCATGCCCACAAGATAAGCCACGCCCACAGAACCGGTAGTAAAAAAATTTAGAACCCACCCCTGATCTCAGGGAGTTGGGTGGAAAATGATCCTGTAAGCACGGTTTGTTGCAAAAATAATTTTATGCCAAGAAGTCTGAGAATTAATAGCTGGATCCAAGCCATCCTGTGAATTTCTGTGGCTAAATGTAGACTAGAAATCGGATATTTTTGTTCCTAATAGAATAATTCCTGTACCATGCATAAAGAGAACAAGCCTACAAAGCAATAAGATTTCTCATTATTTGGTAAATTCAAACTGATCAATGAATCGTCTTTTGCATGGTTTAGTTTGAACAAATCTTCAGAGAAAATGTCAGCTTAGGAGAAGCATATCTTTTAATTTATACCAACCTTCAGGCCAGAGAGATATATTTTAGAGTGAAAATGAGTAATAGTTTTTAAACTGACAAATCAGATTTGACTATATATTTTCTTTGCTAGGACATGTTAAATGCCCAGAAGTTTTACAGAAACAGTGAAATTAAATAATTTATCTAAATGTCTTTATATTCACTCACTCAAGTACAATTTAGAATAATGAATCAAAATGTAAATCGTTTAAATCCACCAGTTGTTAATTTCATGAAAAAAACATTTAGCACATTGTGAAATCATGCACAGTATTAACTTGAGCCGTATTGCTTCCTTAACCTATTCTTGTTCTATTTGAGGACAAGAAAATCCCATTTTAATTTTAATGGTGTAAAGTTAAAATATTCAGGATTTTTCTCACTTACTTTGATGAGTGATTTTAACGATGTCTGTTGACCTAATTTCTAAGATATGTCTGTGCTACATTTTCTTTCAGGCTATTGGTGGAAATATAATGACTGCAAGTCCAATATCTGACCTAAATCCAGTGTTGATGGCAAGTGGGAGCAAACTGACTTTGGTGTCAAATGGTAAGCAGTTTCTCAATTTCCCTTGCTGCCGATACAAATTCTGTTATGGGTGTGAATGGAACAGTTTCCATGCCTCATTTTATTTTCTGGGGCAAGTCAGGGAAAGTAGCAGGGCCTGTTATTTTTAAGAGCCACACTAAAGAATGTTAAGAGTACTTTCTTTGGTTATTCTTTATTTTGCTTTCTAAAAGCTAATGCTGACTATTCCCCATAACCCCACATGCTTAGATAGTTTCAACATGGATTATTTAACTTTGGTTTGGTTTTAATAGTCTATGGAGATTCTCAGTCATCTAGGTCATGGTTGTTCCAAAGGTGCTTTTTTAGGAGGCAACTGGACTTTCTTGTTTTTTCTTTGAAGAAGTTTTGGTTCTCATCCAAGAAGCTTCTTCAGCTCTGACTAGATGGTGGGGAATGGAAGGATTTATATTCCTTGCAGACAGCTGGTCATTTGCATCCTTTTAAAGAATCATTGAGGCACTTGGAAGTTTATCTATTTATTTTTTATTTTTTGCAATTTTTGGGAAATCCATTCCAAATGGATTTCCAAAAAATTGCAGTCTATAGGAACCATTTGCACTACTCAGGTGAGCCTGAGGACACAGATAAACATCCAGGCTAAGATTCTGTGCAGTTCAGAAAACCCCCAAATCCCACTCCTGGCTGCCCCCACCCAGCCCACCCCTCCCAGGAGTCCCCACGTGGCCCATTTTGGATGCAGATAAGTGCAGGGCACGCGCGGACGCTTGGGAAGGATGAAAAATGGGCCTACCGGAGGTTCAGGCCTCTGGAGCCTGGGGAGGCCATTTTTGCCCTCCTGGAGGCTCGAGGAAAGCCTCCGGAGCCCAGGGAGTGCAAAAACGCCCCCCACTGTGTTGCAGGAAGCTGACTAGGCCACGCCCACCCTGGCCATGCCCACCCTGCAACTGGGCAGAGAACACCTTGCTTTGAAGCTTACCCCTGAAAATACATATATGAAGGTGCAGATGTCTAGGGAACACCAGGCTGGAACAGATAGCTAGGATATATTATTTCATTAGTATAGTAATACTAATGTATGTCACAATCTTTCCTTGTGGAATTAAAAGACTAGCTACCATCCCAACAATAAATAGTTGCCAAGTTGAATCAAGAACCCACCTGCTTACCCAACTCATCCTCTCTGTGCTATATTTTGTTTTCTTGCAGAGGGCAGCAGGACAATAAGGATGGATGAAAAATTCTTTACTGGGTATAGAAAAACTATACTGAAGCCTCAAGAAATACTGCTTTCAGTTGAGATTCCCTTCAGTAGGGAGGTGAGGTGATCTGAATATTTATTATCATAGGAAAAAAAGGCCGTGTAGTTTTATAAGGCATATGTAACACTTTAGAAAATAGGCTCAAGATGTAGAAGAATCCTGACAGACTGGAACACTGGGCCCTATCAAACAAAATGCAATTCAGTGGTGAGAAAAATAAGGTTTTGCACTTAGGTAAGAAAAACTAAATACATAGATGTAGAATAGGTGGTACCCTGCTCAATAGCAGTAATATGAAAGGGATCTAGGAGTGGACAACCAATATTAGCCAGCAGTCTGCTGTAGCTGCCAAAGAAAGCCAATGGAACCCTGGACTGCATCAACAGAGGGATAGTATCAAGGTCATGTGAGGTGCCGGTGCTGATTTATACTGCTCTGGTGAGGTCAGTTTGTAATATTGCATCCAGTTTTGATCACCACAATAGAAAAAAAGATGTGGAGACCATAGAAAAAGTGCAGAGAAGAGCAACAAAGATGATTAGGGGACTGGAGGCTAAAATATATGAAGAATGATTGCAAGAACTGGGAATGTCTAGTCATGACATGATAGTAGTCTTCAATATTTAAGGGGCTATCACAAAGAAGAGGGGGACAACCAAGTCAGTGAAAATATTGGTGGAATGGCTTATCTTAAGAAGTTGTGGGTGCTTCATCACTGGGGATTTTAAAGAAGAGTTTAGACAACCATTTGTTTGGAATGGTATTGAGTCTTCTGTTTGAGAAAGGGGTTGGAGTAAAAGACCTGTTGTTCTGTAAATTCACATGGCCGTATTAATCAATAATGCAGATGCAATGCTCAAAGCCATGTTAAGTATGCTATGATTCTTCTGAAACATAGAAAGTACCGGTAGTTTGGATACAGCAATTATCTCCCTCCCTCCTTCCCTCCCCCCTCCCTCTCCCTCTCCCTCTCCCTCTCCCTCCCTCTCCCCCCATCTCTCTTCTGCTGAAAAGTATCTAGTTCCTATGGCTGCCCATATGCGAATAAAAGTAAATGATGGTTCCTGAAATCTTGTAAACTAGAGTTTAAAAAGCATTGAGTTTAAAAAGATTTCCATCTTGGGCATGACCTTAGTGCCATACAAAAAAATTTGCTGCTTCTCATGCCTAGCAAAACCAACTACATTATTCCTATATAGTTTTTTTTTTTACTACCACCTAAAAACTGAAACAAAAGTAGAGGTAAATTCATAAGATCAAAAAATATCTTAGACAAAATTATTCAAAATCAGAGAAATTATACTGGGCTTCATTGTCCTTTTAAGGGATAAAATGTTGACCTTGTTCTATTCATACAAATCACTTATTGAATCATGCAAACCAGGGGTGAAATCTAAAATTTGTTATTACCGGTTCTGTGGGCATGGCTTGGTGGTGGTGGTGGTGGTGGGTAATGTGACTGGGTGGTGTGGCCAACTTTTTTTTTGTGGGTTGGTTTCAATTATTTCTGGGTAATGTGAAGGAATTGACTCATCTGCATCTGTGGTTTCTAGATATTTATGGACTCAAGTAAGATGATTAATGGTTAATTACTTAATGGACTGAGGGCGTCCTTGTTATTTTTCAGGACTGTGTTTATTTTTCTTCTTTCCTTTCTTCTCTGAGATTATTTCTGGGTATGGTGGTTATAGTAACAGCATATTTTCAGTCTTGATACAATTGCATTTTGGGGCAACTATTTTTTTTTAATTTGATTTATATGCCGCCCTTCTCCGGAGACTCAGGGCGGCTTACAATGCGTTAAGCAATAGCCTTCATACTTTTGTATATTTTTACAAAGTCAGCTTATTGCCCCCACAAACTGGGTCCTCAATTTACCTACCTTAGAAAGGATGGAAGGCTGAGTCAACCTTGAGCTTGGCAAGATTCAAACTTCTAATTGCAGACAGCTGGAGTTAAATTACAATGCATTAGTCTGCTGAGCTATCCAGGCTCAGAACTATAATAAGAACTATGTTCTTATTATATTGGTTAAAATTACACTAGAAAGAAAGATGAGATTTTCTTGATTTTGGAGTTCTAAGAATCTCATGATCTGCAAAATGGGAGATCCAGGGGAAAAAAATCCATCTGAATTGTGACATCAATTATGTTTGCCTCATCCGAGTTACAGGAAAAGCATTTTTTTGACTGATATACATGAAATGAAGAATGGAAAGGGGGAGGTTAATCTTGTTCCGATCTGGATCAATTCTGCACACATTCTGTTCTGTTTCTTCCATTTTTTAAAATACATTTTTATTAAATATTTTTTAAAAACACAAAAAAAATCTTTAACTATTTTTTCTTTCCAACAATTTTTATTTCTATATCAGTAAAGCGTTTTTTCCCCTTCAAAAAGTTCCTACTATTAACTTAGTATTGTTAAATATCCCCTTCCAACTGCAGAGCAACATTAACAGCAATGACAAACAAAAAAAAAAAACACACAAAAAAACACAATAGAACGAGGTCTATGTAACACCTTAAACAATAATTAGAAAAATACTATAATTATAAGCCACAAAACTAAAATTGTTAAAAAAAGAGATTCTGCCGTAATCAATTAAATAACTAATTTACAGAATTGAAGCTGAGAAATTTCAAGATTCAGCACAGACATTAAAGGTGGCCTGCTGAAATTTGTGTTCTTGCTACCTTCTTCTTGCCCAGCTGCATGTGGCTTGATACCAGTGGCGCACCATGCAGCCAGAGCACCCTCTGCTGTGCATTAAGACATCCAAGTTCTAATTACAGGATCTTTTTCAATTATCTCTTTTGAAGCTGCCCTGTGAAAATCCGTAGGTTTTTCTACATCCTCACAAGTAGTGCTGTCATTTATAGAAGGGCATCTGGGTATGAGCACCTAAGAACTCTGCACTTGTGAGAATTGCATAAAAGCCATACAAATTGTAAGCCAAAAAGCTGTTTCCATCCTTTCCAATTTCAGAAGTTGGCATTCCTGAGGGTTGTAGCTTTTATTTATTTAGCTGGGCAAAATTTTAAAACAGAAATGAATTGATGTGCAGATGGTTAGGATCAAATTTGTTGGAGAAATTGTAACGTTGTTGTGCACATTTAGGTTAGGGTCAGAGCACATTAAGGGAGACCCACTGACAGTATGAAGAATACGGTGATAAGTGGACCAGTGGTCTGGCTTGGCATGCCATTTCTATATTCCTAAAGCAACATGCTAGGTCTGTTTTGAGTGTTCAACCTTGACATTTTCTAGAAAGATTAATGAATCATGAGTGTTTGCAAAGGGGACTGATGCATCTTGACTGGAAGGAAATAGAGAAATAACTTTCTATTTCATGGTTATTAGCATTTAACTGAGATTCTTAGAGATTCAAAACAAGAAAGCACCGCCAAAACAATATCTGCTGCCCTTATGTAAAGAAACAAACAAATATACCAACTAACCAAGATCCTGGACATAGACATGGTACAGAAACACTTTGCAGCTAATAGGTGTTAGTTCCAGCATAATAATTAACACTTATTTATAAGCATAATCCTGCCTTGCTATTCTCAGGGATGAAAGTGAATTTCTCAATGTTAAGTTTTATTCAGAACATAGCAACAGAAATTCTTTCATAGTTTGTCTGGAATTCTGTTATATTTTCCCAGAACTCATTCGTCCTTCATCTAGAAATTATTTCATAAAAGCTACTGCTCGTATTTTTTTTTTTTAATTTGATTTATATGCCGCCCTTCTCCGAAGACTCAGGGTGGCTTACAATGTGCTCAGCAATAGCCTTCATCCTTTTGTATATTTATACAAAGTCAGCTTATTGCCCCCACAACTGGGTCCTCATTTCACCTACCTTAGAAAGGATGGAAGGCTGAGTCAACCTTGAGCCTTGGCGAGATTCGAACCCTGCAGTAATTGCAGGCAGCTGGTCTTAATAACCAGCTTAATAACAGGGTGCCTTAAACCCCTGTACTACCAAGGCATTTTAGTACCATTGCTATGAATGGACCCACTTCCCCCACTGAGATCAATGTGAAAAAGTCCATAGAACTTCCTTTTCTTCTCTTAGGATGAATATTTCTCTGCCTTCAAGCAAGCTTCAAGACGGGAGGATGACATTGCCATTGTGACCTGTGGAATGAGAGTTCGATTTCAAGAGGGAACCAATCGATTAGAAGAGATTAAGCTGAGTTATGGGGGAATGGCTCCCACAACAGTCATGGCTGTAAAAACCTGT
This sequence comes from Arizona elegans, assembly GCA_022577455.1. Taxonomy (NCBI): domain Eukaryota; kingdom Metazoa; phylum Chordata; class Lepidosauria; order Squamata; family Colubridae; genus Arizona; species Arizona elegans. Next base: position 282,860,767 of record JAKOOJ010000001.1, on the reverse strand, counting down.
CAGGAGCTGATTGGGAGGTAAATGAGTGAGACTCACATATCGGGAGCAGAATTTTGTAACAGTCCTAATTGGGAGATCAAAGTTTATGATGTTGTTATCATTTCAGTTTTAAGGAACCTGGGGGGCATATATGATTATTTATTTATTTATTTTATTTGTCAAGAACGTACTTGGTAATAAGTATAAGCATCGATTGGAAACATAAAATAGATACAAATAGAAGAAACATTAGGACAGGGACGGTAGGCACACTGGTGCTCTTATGCACGCCCCTTACAGACCTCTTAGGAATGGGGTGAGGTCAACAGTAGACAGTCTTAGATTAAAATTTTAGGGGTTTTGGGATGAACCACAGAGTCAGGTAGTGCATTCCAAGCATTGACCATTCTGTTGCTGAAGTCATATTTTCTGTAATCGAGTTTGGTGCGGTTTACCTTAAGTTTGTATCTATTGTGTGCTCGTGTATTGTTGTGGTTGAAGCTGACGTAGTAATTGACAGGTAGGACATTGTAGCAGTTAATTTTATGAGCTATGCTTAAGTCATACCGAAGGCGGCATAGTTCTAAATTTTCTAAGCCCAGAATTTCAAGTCTGGCGGCATAAGGTATTTTGTTGCGAGCAGAGGAGTGGGGGACTCTTCTCATGAAATATCTCTGACCATATCCTATATTTCTGACCATGTCCTATGGGCACCCATGCTGTGGGGCCAGAAAAAGGTCATTCTGGAAGATGAACTCCCAATATAACTACAAGTCAGCCAATTGGGAATCCCTGGCTTAATGTTTTTATTGAATAGACAAATAAAATGATTTTGTATTAATGGTTCATATTGTTCATTTTTAATAGAGAGTGGAAAGAAGATCTCCTGCAGGAAGCTTGCCATTTGCTGGCTGAGGAGATGAATCTTTCCCCTTCGGCCCCTGGTGGCATGGTGGATTTCCGTCGAACTCTCGTGCTCAGCTTTTTCTTTAAGTTCTACCTCACAGTGCTTCAGAAACGAAGCATAAAATTAAATGGCAATGTGAGTTCTTCTGTCTTCTTGATGGGATAAGGGTTCAGGAGTTTAATATAGTTGTCTGTATGCAAGTTCTATATGGCTATTGGCAACTTTTTACATTTTGATTGTAATGTTCTTGCGCACATTAAGAGATGTATTAAAAATACATTTACCTTTGCATAAGAGAAATTAAAAATTAAAATCAGATTTTTCCTATATTTTTGCAGAATAATTTGAGTGATTTGGTCCCTTGCACACATGCTAGTGCCACTGAATTATTTAACAAGGATCCTGTTAGCAACGTCCAGTTTTTCCAAGTAAGTAAGAGCAAAAACCAGTTGTGTTTTCCATTTGTTGTATTGCCTCTCTTCTCAGTTCTAGGAACTGTACTTGCCTGGGCATTAGACCTTACCTTGAGCTAGCCCTTATTCTGTTTTTTGCTCTCTGTTGTTGTCTTTAAATTAATTAATTACAGGAGATGTCTGTCCTAATAGGACCTTTTCCTTTCAGATAGAAGGAATTGTCCTATATTTGAAATGCTAAATGCTGTCCCCCCAATTGCTTCATTGCTGCTAGTAGAATTTTAACTTTTTGAATGAGGCAATGTTTGTAGGGTATTGATACGAGGATTTAATCAGCAGTGAAAGTACACCTGTCTTTGCTTTTATCATAGGAAGTGCCTAATGAGCAATCCATTGATGATACGGTGGGACGACCCCTGATGCATTTGTCAGCTGCCAAGCAGGCGAGCGGAGAGGCAGTCTACTGTGATGACATCCCTTCTTACACAAATGAACTTTACCTAACACTGGTTACCAGCACCAAAGCCCATGCTAAAATTACGTAAGTCCTGTTTCCATGACATACAACGTTATTTATTAAATGGTACATGCCACAATTATTTTGAGGTGGATGTGATCTTCGGTGGCTCTTACATTATAAAGGCCCCTAGGAAAGGCTATAGTCCACCTCCTTTCAGTCATCCAGTAAATATGTACTGTAACTTCTTTGTGCCTCTGGAAGTTGTGTAATTGTTACAGCTGACAGCATGTTTGGAAGGTACAAACTATCAAGGTACATAGAATACTACAAAATCTGTAGTAATCTATAGCTGTGTGTAAACACCGTTGAGCTTTACAATGCTGATCACCTTTTCTTGGAGAGTTTTTGAGAACTATGTGTATATATAGGATTTAATTTCTAGATTCCAAATCTAGAAAAATCTCTTGGTTGTCCTTCTTTGAATCTCTTCTTCTTTCAACAAAGGATATTGCCCAGAAGCAGACACAATGCTCAAAAGGAGGGCTGTTCAATGCAGACATTGATTTTAGAGTTTTTTTTTTGTTTTAGAAATTAATGCAGTCAAAAATTGTATTTGTAGACATATACCTAAATCTCATGGGGATAATTCTACTGTGCTACTCTTTTCTTTCAGTTCCATTGATACCTCTGAGGCTCAGAATGTACCCGGCTTTGTGTGCTTTGTCTCTGATCAGGATGTTCCAGGGAGTGACATTTCTGGGATTTGTAATGATGAAACCATCTTTGCAAAAGACATTGTACGTAACTATCGCTTCTCATCTACAAATTGTTCTATTAATCTCAAAGACACTAAAATGGAGCAATCAAGTCACTTGCATTATAGCTCAATTATCACTCCCCCTTGGTTCATTCCCAGATGTGTTCTATACATTTTATACTCTGCACTTTGGTTTGAACTGGTGAGTTATGTGTTAGGGTGACAACTGACAGAAGTATCACCATCCCCTATGAAAATTGTATCTGTATGTGTTCCGATACATAGTCAAATGTGTACACCATGTGGAATGACATACAAAATTATGAGATGTCCTCCCTCATGCATATGAACCCCTTAAAATGCCCTTTTAAGAAGTTGGTACCGGTATATAGGAGAGGGCATCTCATAGATTTGCTAACAAATGCAGCTTAATCTGTATGGGGAGGAATACCTTATAACAATACCAACTGAACATAGTTCTCACTGAATTCACTGGGATCAAATATAATCACATACAATTGTCTGTTCTCTATCATTTCTCAGTTGGTTTCATGAGAAAGAATTTGCTTTTAAAACTCTTCCAGAACAGAAGAATGTGATATTCTTGCTCTGATTTAGTTACAAGGTGGCAAGGTATGTGTGGGAATATCCTGTGTTTCACTGTACAATTTTCCCTTTCCCAGTACTCAGATGTCCTTGACTACCCACAGTTCAATGAAATACCAAGGAAAAATATTATATTAGAGTACTAGAGACATCACCACTTCTAAAGGGGAGGTTGCACCTGAAAAAGTATAGGAAGATGTCCATGGAGATTCTCAGTCATCCAGATCATGGTTGTCTGGGAGCCTCGATGACTCTCTAAAAGAATGCAATGGAGTATAAATCCTTCCATTCCCCACCATCCAGTCAGAGCTAAAGAAGCTTCTTAGAAAAGAAGCAAAACTTCTTCAAAGAAAAAACAGAAATTCCAGTTGCCTCTTGAAAAAACACCTTTCAAAAGTATAGGAATAGTTTTCTTCCTCTAGGGAAAATTGGAGAAATTGCCTGTTCAATTACTCTGCTCACAAACGTAATTGAAAATTTTGAAAATCCATTTGTGCCCAGACTAGTTGTTGTCCAACAGTATATCTATATTCAGAATGTTTGTCCTCTTTATATAAAGTTGTGGTTCAAAAATAAATATATCCAAATTAAAGTATTACTGACAGTAAATCAGCTAAAATTTCCAAAGTTGCTGAATAAACTAAAGTCTTTCCCCCCACCCCCCCACCCCCCATAGGTGACATGTGTTGGGCACATTATTGGTGCAGTATTGGCAGATACACAGGAACATTCCCGAAGAGCTGCTAAAGCAGTGAAGATCACATATGAAGAACTTATACCAATTATCACTATCCAGGTGAGACACTGCAAGAAAGTGACATACATCTTGATTTCAGAGTTCTGACTGAGTAAACATAGTTCTTTCTTTATTTTTTTTTGAGAGAGATAGATTTGAGAGTCATTTTTCTGGTTTCTGTTGCTGTGGTTCTGAGATGGATACGTGAAAATAGTCTATACTTGTTTCTACACCTATTTGTTATGATCATTGTTTTTATGAATCAGGGCAATGGGCAACAGACTTGGTGCATGCAAAACCCCTTTTTCTTTTGCAAATTAGTCCCAACTTTTCTTTTATGTACACTGAGAGCATATGCACCAAGACAAATTCCTTGTGTGTCCAATCACACTTGGCCAATAAAAAATTCTATTCTATTCTAACTAAGAAATGATCATGCAGACACTTACTTATACTTTTATAGTGTAAATGTTTGAAGTTTGTAATTAGGGCTGAGCAAATATTTTTCCATTTAGAGTTGTATTCACTTAAGGGTAATCATCATCAAGAGCCATGGTGGCACAGTGGTTAGAATGCTGTATTGCTGGATAATTCGGATGACTACCAGGGGTTCAGTCCTCACTGGCTCAAGGTTGACTCAGCCTTCTATCCTTTGAGGTTGCTAAAATGAGGGCGCAGATTGTTGGGGGCAATATGCTGACTCTGTAAACCGCTTAGAGAGTGCTGTAAAGCACTATGAAGCTGTATATAAGTCTAAGTGCTATTGCTATCATTGGCTGTATAAAGGAAGTGAAGAAATTAGTGATACCTAATCTCTATCTATTTGATATCCTCCTTTTCTACTTTCTACTCACTGCTATCCATCTCCCTGAACAGACTGTTTCTGAAATTGTTCTGAGGACCGCATCAGGACCTCAGATTTCAGGTTTTTCAGCCCAGGACAACTGGAAAGAAAGTTATTGAAGCTAGAGCATAGTAGAGAATAGGGAATTCTAATGAAATAGATAATGACAGGTAGTATCTGCCAATGGTTTTTTTTCTACATAAGGTGCAGAAATTCTGTCTTTAGTTGTACCTTTCATTCAAAATATGATGCAGATTACCTAACAGTAATAACATTGGTTTAACTTGGCTAAGCTACACAAAACAGAGCTGGTTGTTTTATGTGTGTATGAATGTATGTATGTGTGAGCACACATGTACACGTAAATATATGTGTATTTAATTGATTCTCCTATAATTTGCACAGGAAGCCATTGAGAAAGAATCTTTCTTTAAGACTGATAGGAAGATTGAAAAAGGAAATATCCAGAAAGGATTTGAAGAGGCTGATCATATTGTGGAAGGTAAGCTTCCTCATTTCTTTTTGTTTCTTTTTGATTTGTATAACAAAGGTTTCTTTTAAAGCATTGACTGGATGAATAACACATTTGCATTGATCTTGGGGTAAGAAATGGACAAACTTTTCAAGCTCCTCTTGTTTTGTCATTGGTTTTTTCCAGCTTCCCCAAACTGTCTGTCCATATTGGAGTAAAAATGGAAAGTTTATTTGATACATATCAAGTGCTCAGGGGCTAAGACCACACGAGAATCCTTTTTTGTAACTAACAGCATGATTGGGTGTGGTGGAATCTGGGTAGGGTGCGGATGAAATCTTGAACAAACTATATTTCCTGGAGTCTGTACCCAAAGTAACTAATGGGGTAAAGGGAGTAAGACAAGGGAGAAAGATGTTCTTTTCCTTTGTTAAGAGGAACAAATGGGAGGCAAACTGCCATAATTATGCATAAACTGCCATAAAGATTATTAAATCTTGATGGACACAGGAGAGGCCTAGGTTTTCCTTCCGAGCGATTGGAGTCTAAGAACTCAAGCAGTGAAGATCAGTGGTTGGACTCTGAACTCCATCTTGAATCAGAGTCATTATTGTATAAATTCTCACATCACCCCAGAAAGCACTACCAGTATTTTGAATTTAATATATTATTTGATTTGGAAATCCTTTCTTTCCATCCTGCCTAGGGGAGATGCACATTGGTGGCCAGGAACATTTTTATCTGGAGACTCACTGCACAATTGCTGTGCCAAAAGGAGAAGATGGAGAAATGGAACTCTTTGTCTCCACCCAAAACTTAGCAAAGACACAGGTCAGCCCGTCTCTTGATAGCTTTGATCTTGATAGCTTTTGGAGAAGGCAGTCAGTTTTGCCACCAAGAATAACGTGATTTATTATTGTTATTGTTATTATTATTTGAATAGGGATGCTCATTAAGAGTTGAGGAGAGATTTTCCTCTAGCGTGCAATAAGGAAGGAAATTGTTACATTCTCCATTCCTGTCCATGCTAGTCTGGTTCATCATAAGCTTTTCTTCCCCTGTCTAGTTAGTCCTGTTTTTTTTTTTTTTTTTATTGAAAAAGTTTTCAAATACAAGTTTTTCCCCCCTTTCCCCCCCCCCTCTTCCCTAACCCACCCTTTCCACCCCACCCCCCCTGTGACTTCTTCACAACAATAGGCTATTTCATAACTAGTTACATACATAATATCTTTCCTTTCCCTTAATCCCTTCTCGAAATACTGACCCTTAACATGTTAAGCTTATTGAGTATTATTACAATTTAACCTTTAGTCTTTTATATATATTAATATAACATTTTAAATCGACCTTCTCCCTGCATCCAAATTTAACATTTATTCAATTCTGTCCAATTCCTCCACTCCTCTAAATATATGACTTAAAATCATACAGTACAATACAATTCTAGATATAATCCACTACCCACTTTACTAAAATATACACATATCTATATATACATCCCATTTTATAAAAAGAAGAAGAAAAAAAAAGAGAAAAAAATATATCTTCTTTAGTATCTTTCCACTGAATTATTAGGTCCTCCACTCCCCTAAATATATGACTTAAGAATCCTTTTTCTTAGACTAATCAATCAGTAAGCTAACCTATTTCAACCCTTCAATTCCTACAAAATCATGCAGTACAATTCTAGATATAATCCACTGCCCACATTACTAAGATATACACATATCTATATATGCATTCCATTTTGTAAAAAAGGAAAAAACAATAACTTTAAATTTATAATCCATATAGTATCTTCTTTGATGTCTTTCCTCTAGATTGTTAAATCCATCACCCATAATAGGGTAAAATAACATGCTAGTGCAACAGTTTGTTCAAAATCTCCAGTCATCTTCTGCCCCCATCAGTAGTAAATATCCTCGCATCTGTATAAAAGCAAAAACAACCACCCGAGTGACATTATAATTATAATTATATCCATATGGTATAGTTGTGGTATTCATCAGGATTATTAATTTCCATCATCCTACTGAGTAACATTCAGATCTTCTGCATGCCCCGGCGAAACTCTCCTGCCTTATAACTCAAAATAGTTATAATATATTTACCAAAAAAAAAAAAAAAAAAAAAATTTTAGATGATTCAAATCCAACAAAGTGAGGCTCTTTTCACATCCCAAAACCATGGCCTTGCAGAGATCTGCCACAATCCTCAGGATAGTATCAAACAATTGTTCGCCTCCACTATCTTTTCAAATATTCATTCATTTTTTAAAGTCCCTGGCATCACTGTTGCATAGTTTAGAAATTGCTGTTTCTATGCGATCTATTTCTTTTCTTTTTCTTTTCCAGGTTGAATTTCCATCCTCGTTTCTTGCCTACCAATTGTGTGTCTGCTAGTTGATTTTCATTCTGCTTTATGTAATGTTCTTGTTGGGTTAGTTTTATCATCTCATCTTTCTTCTCTGTCACTTGTATATCAACTGATTGATTTGCACACTTGTCTGTGACTTGATGGTTCATCACATTGGAGTCGGATGACACTGCTCTCTTATTTATAGACAGTCCAGCTGAGGTATCCAGGGAGTCCAAAGACAATTTATCCATCACAACCTCTGTAATTTGATGTTTTCCTTTTGTTTCCAACTCCTTTTGCTTATCCTGTATTATGCCTAAAGGTGTTAAATTCATTTTTAAAATTTTTTGATAAAAATCTTCCGCTTTTTCAACAGTATGCAATTGATATCTTATTCCTTGATATCTCAATATTAGGCCAACTGGGGTGTCCCACCTGAATAGGATATTTCTTTTTTTTAATTCAGTCACTAGAAAGCCAAATTTCTTCCTCTCCATTAACATCTTGGGCGGGAGCTCCTTAAAAATCCAAATCTTTCTTCCATGAAATTGCAAGGTAGAATTAAAAGAGTTCTGCACAATATTATTCCTAATTTCTTTATCTGTAAAATAGATCACCACATCTCTAGGCAATTGCCTTTGCTTTGCCAACCAGGAGTTTATTCTGTAAATTCTATCAATCCTGCAATACACTTCATCAGGTTGAACCTTTAAGATCCCAGCCAGAATTTCAGAAGATATTTTCCTTAAATCATCTCTATTATTTTCCTGCAAACCTCTCAGTCTAATTGCATATTCTGTAAAATTATATTGAATCATTAAAACTTCTCTTTCAATCCTCTGTTGTACATTTTCTTCATTACCAATCTTTTGGTCAGTCTCCATTTTAGATTTGTCTTCCGAGCTATTATCCTGAGTGTTTATCAAATCCTTTTTAATTTTTTGAGTCATGTCATCCAAATTCTCTTCAATTTCCTTCATTTTAGACTCTAATAATTTAGTCTTTGCATCCACCCGAATCAGAAAGCCTGATAAACCATTAGTAGCTTTTAAAATCTTTTGATTCAAAAAGTCAAACTTTGATTTCACCAATTCACCAATTTCTTTAATTTCCTGCTTAAATTTTTCAAGTTGCTGGTTCACAATCTCATCCCTTCTTACAATCTCTTCAAGGATAAATTCTAATATATTAAAATCGGGCTTCTGACGCTGGAGAGTTGAAATTTGTTGGCGTAATTTCTTGAGAGGGGAAGTTCCCCCCCCCTTTGTCCAGCTGTATAAGTCCCGATGCCATTTCCCACACAGACAAGATTTAGTAAAAAAGAGAGAGTAGAAAACGAAAGGACTTTCCCTTAGAAAGAGAAAAAAAAACTTCTTTTCAATCAACAGCACAGGAGCGAGGTTTTATCTACAAATGTAGCCAGTGATATTTATTCCGCTACATTGTAGTAAGGAGAAACGGAAGGACTTTCCCTTTTAGCCCTTCTCCAGCCACAGCAGACGCCATTTTAAAAGGTTCTTTTTCCCTCTTTTCCTCTCCTCTTTTCTCTTAAATAGATTTTGGAAGGATGAAATACTTGCAGTTCAGTATTAAGGGTCCAGCTCGTCATTTCTTTAATTATTCTGTTGAATTCGCAGGCTTGCTCTTGACGCCTGGCTCTGCATAAGCAGAGGTCTCCCAAAGCCCGGAGCAGCGGCAGGGGATATGGGGCTTCTCATCCGCTCCGTCCCAAAAGTAAAAAAAAAACTTTTGGGACACTGCGGAGAGTTCTACCCACCCCTGCCGGCTCTATCTCCGTTTCCTCTTGGGAACGGAGTTTTTTCGAGCCGCCATCCGCTGTAACGGCGGCTCTATACAGGCAAAGGAAGCTGACGATCCCAAAGGAACGTCTGGCGGCGGCCAGCAGCAAACCGGAAGCCTAGTTAGTCCTGTTTTATTCTTCATTTTTAATAATCTGTTATTTCTGCCCAGTTTGTGTACAAATAGTTTATGTCATAATGCTATGCATGATGTTGAAAAGGTGCTTTGCTTTGCTGAAACTTTAAGAGAAGGCATCCTTCCACCATTGGTATGGAATAAGAATGATGCTTCACACATTAAAAAAACCAATGTGGGTTTTGTACATTTGCAGAAATCGCATTCTTGAAATATGACAACAGTCAAGCCAGATTAGTTTAGCAATACACAAGGCAAAACACATTGCTAAGGACATGCAGACGATCTATGGCATCTGAGAACCAAGAAATTCAGTTTGAGTTTCTGGTATTCCCTGATATTCCTCATTTAATCAGCTATAGAACTTTCATAAGTTGCTAAACTTACTTATGGAATTATACGGTAATTAGTAAATTGCTGCAGTATGAAGTCAATTTTGTCTTTACTTGAAAGGAAAAGACTTTAACACATTCCACAAAAAGATTAGACAGAAAAAAAGATTCTAAACACAAACAAACGTCTTGAATAGTCCTTCACATTTCTATTTTATCAAACAAAGATTGACTGCTGCCACTGAAACCAATCCTGGGTACTTTATAATCTGAATGTGATCACCTTGTATTTGTATTTGCATATATCTGCATCTATGCATATAAAGTACTTTCTCATACGCAAACTAAACTGAAAAATCTGATTTCAGGAAACATAAATCAATGCATGCTTATTGATAATAAATCTCACTGAATTCAATAATTCTCCCTGTTTGTGAATGTGTGTAGGCTACTTCTATGCCAGGAATGGAGTTATTTAGCTTAGTTTCTCTCTTTCTCTTTACAGAAAGAACTATTTCAATGTAGGCTAATACATGGTTGAATTATTTTAAATTATTATTTTAGGAATTTGTTGCTAACGCTTTAGGCGTTCCCGCTAATCGAATTCTGGTTCGTGTGAAGAGAATGGGAGGAGGATTTGGAGGGAAAGAATCTAGAAGCATGATCTTGTCTACAGTTGTTGCAGTAGCTGCTGCTAAGTAAGTTCTAATGAATGGCCCCTCAGTATGGTTACTGAGGTAGTAATGTGAAGTTACAGTTTCAGTTTTATATGGAGAATCAAGAAAATAGATTTGTTTGTGGCCCAGAACCACTACATGTCCTTTTCCAGGGCTATTGCTCTTCTCTGTTTGTCACATAGAAATGCAAAATTTTACTATAATTTGGAAATTGCTGCCACCTTCAACATCATGCTGGAGAGACTTACTTTCATTGCCAATTTGTAGATTTATATTATATTGTACTGTTAGGTGCCTTTTAGAATTAGATTCATAAATATAAAAGAACATTCTTTTCAATACCAAAAGAACATCCTTTTCTATACCAGTTCTGGTAAAGACTTTATCCCCCCCTCCCCCCCGCTTTCCTGGTCTTTTCAATTATATGATGATTTCATATATCTTTAGAACTCTCTCTCTCTGTTTTTTTTTTTTAACTTAACTTGCTTTTAGAAAATATGGGTGGGACTTGTAGTAGCTTTGGGAGGATCTATGTGTGCTCTGTGGCTAAGGGAATGTCAGAATAGAAAAGGTTTATTCATAAATGAAACGACTTAGAAAAGACCCTTCTGTGTTATTTTCTGATATATATATATATATATATATATATATATATATATATATATATATATATATATATAATTTTCTTACTTCTTCGTAGGGTCTATGTGTGTTTTTCTTCTAGCCAGGTTTTCCCTACGTAGCCAAGGTTTTTTTTTTAGCTCCAGCTCAGTAGAATCTCATCTACTCGGTTCTGGGCTTTTTTCCTTTCTAACACCTAGCAAGCTCTGACTGCTAGGTGGGAGACCTAAATAGATCCATTTCTAGCTCGTTAGCTGGAGCTAAAAAAAAAACCTTGGCTACGTAGGGAAAACCTGGCTAGAAGAAAAACACACATAGACCCTACGAAGAAGTAAGAAAATTGATACTATGCCTTTACAGGGAGGAGGTGGGTGTGGCCTACTGACGACAGCTAACGAGCTAGAAATGGATCTATTTAGGTCTCCCACCTAGCAGTCAGAGCTTGCTAGGTGTTAGAAAGGAAAAAAGCCCAGAACCGAGTAGATGAGATTCTACTGAGCTGGAGCTAAAAAAAAAAAAACCTTGGCTACGTAGGGAAAACCTGGCTAGAAGAAAAACACACATAGACCCTACGAAGAAGTAAGAAAATTGATACTATGCCTTTACAGGGAGGAGGTGGGTGTGGCCTACTGATGACAGCTAACGAGCTAGAAATGGATCTATTTAGGTCTCCCACCTAGCAGTCAGAGCTTGCTAGGTGTTAGAAAGGAAAAAAGCCCAGAACCGAGTAGATGAGATTCTACTGAGCTGGAGCTAAAAAAAAAAAAAAAAAAACCTTGGCTACGTAGGGAAAACCTGGCTAGAAGAAAAACACACATAGACCCTACGAAGAAGTAAGAAAATTGATACTATGCCTTTACAGGGAGGAGGTGGGTGTGGCCTACTGACGACAGCTAACAAGCTAGAAATGGATCTATTTAGGTCTCCCACCTAGCAGTCAGAGCTTGCTAGGTGTTAGAAAGGAAAAAAGCCCAGAACCGAGTAGATGAGATTCTACTGAGCTGGAGCTAAAAAAAAAAAAAAAAAAAAAAAAAAAAAAACCTTGGCTACGTAGGGAAAACCTGGCTAGAAGAAAAACATATATATATATATATATATATATATATATATATATATATATATATATATATATATATATATATATATATATATATAATAAATTGGTAATATAAATTGTTACCGTGACACCTTTGCAGTAGGTTCACTCTCAGCCTAATTCTACAGGGCTGGTTGCCCAGTACGATGCATGCTTGATCGAGATGAAGATATGTTGATTTCTGGTGGAAGACACCCATATTGGGCACAGTATAAGGTAAATAAACATTAATATGAGTATTAAAAAGATTACACCTACGATGAGCGAAATACTTGTGATGAGTGAAACTGTGCACTGTTCAATCCACATTCTGGAGCAAATAATATAATATAAGAAGAATGAATATATATATATATATCATTCTAAATATATTTATTTATTTTATTGATTGGTTTTTATCCCCTTTTTTATTTTTATAGAAAAATTCATATCTAGTATGCTCCTCCCATTTTTCCTACACAATAACTCTGTGAGGTGGGTTGGGCTGAGATAGAGGCTTTCACACCTAAGGCAGGACTAGAACTTGTGGTTTCCGAATCTCTAGCTTTGTGCCTTAATCATTAGACAGTTAGCTAGAAATTGTCTTTTTTGTCTAAAAATAGTCCTCTAATAGTAGCTTCCATGAAAACCTCTCTTTCAAAACCAAATGGCTAAGTTAAATGAATATTAGAATATCTGTAACTGGAATATTTGAATTCTACAGAATAGTTATTTTCTGCTTTTCCCAGGTTGGCTTTAAGAAAAATGGAAGGATTACCAGCCTAGATGTGTCATATTACAGCAATGGAGGAAATTCTATTGATCTTTCTCATGGGGTAAGTGGAAATCACTGTCTACTCTGATTGATTTGAACCAACTTCAGGGATTGTAGGAATGAATAAGCTTTTTCAATTCGATGGAATTCTAGTTTTCTGCTAGAAAAGAGGGAAATAGCAAGGATAGCTTAGATTAGAACAGCAACAATGATAATTATATAATGCAGACAAGGGCAAAATGACACTAATGAGAAAATCATATGTTAAGAAGACTTGATCTCTAAATTGGGTCTGATGCAACATATCAAGAAAAGCTGAATATTATTCAGGTATGTTAGCCTTCCAGCAGTCAAGTGATATCAGGAATCCACATAGATTTTGGGAATCTAGGCTAGGCTGCTTGTGATGCAAACCTCAAAAAGAGCTTGAGTTTCAAAAGTGAAGAGAGTACTTGAGATTAATAAAGCCTCACCAATAAAGTTCTGATAAAATAATAAGTTTGATTTAAACTTTGATGCTCTTTTTTGCACGCATAATACCATACATTTTAATTTAATTTAATTTAATTTCCAATTTATATACCGCCCTTCTCCCTGAGGACTCAGGGCGGTGTACAGCCAAGATAAAAAACATAGAATACAAATATTAAAACATTTAAAAATATATATAAATTTTGGCCCAAAAGTTAAGAATCACAGACTAATTAAAAGAATTTAAAAATTTCTTCTTAAGCCAACCCGGCTTGCTGAAAAAGATGGGTTTTCAGGGAACGACGGAAGGCATTGAGGTCATGGATTCTTCTTATCTCCGGGGGCAACTGATTCCAGAGGGTGGGAGCCCCCACAGAGAAGGCCCTCCCCCTGGGGGCCACCAGCCTACATTGTTTGGCTGATGGCACCCTGAGGAGGCCCTCTCTGTGGGAGCGCACGGGTCGATGGGAGGTCGTTGATAGCAGCAGGCGGTCTCGAAGATAGCTAGGCCCTATGCCATGGAGCGCTTTAAAGGTGATAACCAACACCTTGAAGCGCACCCGGAAGACCACTGGGAGCCAGTGCAGCTTGCGCAGGAACGGTGTTACATGGGAGCGCCATGTTGCTACCATCACTACCCGCGCTGCTGCATTCTGGACCAGCTGGAGCCTCTGGGTGCTCTTCAAGGGGAGCCCCATGTAGAGAGCGTTGCAGTAGTCAAGGCGAGAGGTGACGAGGGCGTGAGTGATTGTGCACAAGGAATCCCGATCAAGAAAGGGCCGCAACTGGCGAATCAGGCGAACCTGATAAAAGGTCCCCCTGGTAACAGCCGTCAGATGTTCCTCCAAAGACAGCTGCCTATCCAGGAGGACTCCCAGATTGCGAGCCCTTTCAGTGGGGGCCAAAGACTCGCCCCCAATAGTCAGTGATGGAGTCAACTGACTATATCGGGATGCCGGGAGCCACAGCCACTCAGTCTTGGAAGGGTTGAGCTTGAGCCTGTTCCTCCCCATCCAGATCCGCACAGCCTCCAGGCACTGGGACATCACTTCAAGGGCATCGTTGGGGTGGCCTAGGGTGGAGATGTACAGCTGGGTGTCATCAGCGTACTGGTGGTATCTCACCCCAAAGCCACGGATGATCTCGCCCAGTGGCTTCACATATATGTTGAACAGAAGGGGCGAGAGGACTGATCCCTGTAGCACTCCACAAATGAGAGGCCTCGAGGTTGACCTCTGCCCCCCTGCCAACACAAACTGCGACCGGTCGGAGAGAAAGGAGGAGAACCACCGCAACACAGTGCCTCCCACCCCCAACTCTTCCAGCCGGTGCAGCATGATACCATGGTTGATGGTATCAAAAGCCGCTGAGAGATCTAATAGGACCAGAACAGAGGAATAACCCCTGTCCCGAGCCCTCCAGAGATCATCCACCAATGCGACCAATGCCGTTTCCGTGCTGTACCCAGACCTGAAACCCGACTGGAACGGATCTAGATAGGATGTTTCCTCCAGGAATTGTGGAAACTGTTGCGCGACCACACTCTCAACAACCTTCGCAATGAAGCGAAGGTTGGAGACAGGACGATAGTTAGCCAATATTGCTGGATCCAGGGACGGCTTCTTGAGGAGAGGCCTCACCACCGCCTCTTTCAGGGCAGCGGGGAAGTGACCCTCACTCAACGAAGCATTAATGATGCCCTGGAGCCAGCCTTGTGTAACCTCCCGGGAAGCCAGTACCAACCAGGAGGGATACGGGTCCAGTAAACATGTGGCCGCACTAAGTCTCCCCAAAATCCTGTCCACATCATCAGGAGTCACAGCATCAAACTCCTCCCAGATAACATTCTCAAGACTGTTCCTCGTCACCCTGCCCCGATCTACCCAGTCAGAGTCCAAATCCCCCCGGATCTGAGCGATTTTGTCATACAGGTATTGTCTGAAATCCTCCGCCCTGCCTTCTAAGGGATCCTCCCGCACTCCCAGATGGAGCAGGGCGCGGGTCACCCTAAACAGGGCAGCTGGACAATTCCCTGATGACGCAATAGAGGCGGAAAAGTAGTTAGACTTTGCCGTCTTTATCGCCACTAGGTAGGCCTTAATATGCGACCTTACCAGTGTTCGATCAGATTCAGCGAGACTGGCCCTCCAACCGCTCTCCAGGCGTCTTTTCCGGCGCTTCATTTCCCTCAGCTCCTCAGTAAACCAAGGAGCCGCACGGGATCGGCATCGGGTCAGAGGCCGCAAAGGCACAACTCGGTGCAAGGCCCCACCAGCCGCCCGATCCCAGGCGGCTACCAGGTCCTCGGCCGAGTCATGTGCTAGATCCTCAGGAAATGGCCCAAGCTCCGTCTGGAACCTATCAGGATCCATCAGGTGCCTGGGGCGGATCCATCTAATTGGGTCCGCCTCCCTGCGGCGAGGGGTCGCGGTTCGAAGATCTAGGCAAAGGAGTGAGTGGTCAGTCCATGACAAGGGTTCCATGTCTATATCCCCTATAACAAGACCACTCAACCACTGGCCAGAGACAAAAATCAAATCCAGATTGTGACCTCCCCTGTGAGTAGGGTCATGAACTAACTGGGTCAGGTCCATGGCTGACATGGAAGCCATGAACTCCCGAGCCACCTCAGACGTTTCACCGATGGATGGCAAGTTGAAATCACCCATGACTAAAAGCCTGGGTGTATCTACTGCCACCGTGGCTATCACGTTGAGTAGCTCAGGTAGGGCTGTTGCCACACGGCAGGGAGCCAGGTACATAAGCAACAAGCCCATCTGAACCCCACGGCCCCACCTCACAAGGAGGGATTCACATCCGGCTATCTGAGGCACAGTGGTCTCCCTCGGACCCAGATCTTCCATTTTATGTATAGTATGCGGAAAATATTCAGTTTGTAACTATTGAGGCAGGAATAACAGCAAACAAAATGAACAAACAAACCTACCCCTCACGTAATTTATTTATTTGTTTAAATTGATTCCCCAAGGTTATGGACAGAGCTGTGCTTCACATGGACAATTCCTACAACATCCCAAATATCAGAGGTATTGGTATTGTCTGTAAAACGAATCTGGCCTCCAACACAGCCTTCCGTGGATTTGGGGGTCCCCAGGGAATGATGGTTGCTGAGTGCTGGATAAGTGAGATAGCCTTGAAGTGTGGGCTGCCAGCAGAAGAGGTATGTGCTCACCGAGATATAATTTTGCAGAAAGCAAATTATAATGCTCTCCTAATCACTTGTACTTATCAGAACTTCCACAGTTCCTTTTATGTGAAAGCAGTGGGCCATAATTTCTTTCTTGGAGTTGGTACTTTCTTTTGGCCTGAAGGAAAAGGAGCAAATTAGATACCCTTCCCTCCTTGTCAATATTGCCAGCATTGTTTCATTAGCTGGATGTAAAAATCTTATTAGGCATCATGGCAATTGTGTCCCATTCCTTTATTCTACTGAATATTGATGGGGGGATGAATGTGTTTTGCTCAAGACAAGGATTAGTTTCAGGTTAGAGTTCAATATGTTGCTAAAGCTCTGCTTGTTTGTTTAAAAGATCCCAGTTATTTCAGAACTGAAGTCTGTCCGTTTCTCTTTTGTTGTGAAAAGGTACGAAAAATCAATCTGTATAATGAAGGAGATTTAACTCATTTCGATCAAAAGCTTGAGGGGTTCACCGTGAAAAGATGTTGGGAAGAGTGCCTTGCAAAATCGAAGTATCATGCCAGAAGAACAAACATTGAGAAGTTCAACCAGTGAGTATCTTATTTTTTACAATTTCTGATTTTACTGAAAGTTGAAATTATCTCATATGGATTATTTTCATTCTGAAGGTTGCCATGTAGCAACATTATACCCAGTTGTCTGAAATAAATTCTCCGCTAATTGAAATGAATGGATTTGGCAGAAAAATGTATGGACCTCTGTCAAAGTTGTAATTTCAGTGCTGTATGTTTTATGTTACTACTCTGTTTCTGAAACAATGCCACAATCACTGTAAGTCTAATTAATAAGACAATTTGGGCTATTTCTATGTTTTATGCATGCATGTATATAACTAGATAAACACAAATACCCATTTCACAGCACATTAAGGTATTTTTTCCAGATTTTATTCACACACACACACACACACACACACACACACACACATGACAGAAAAATATGACATTCAAAAAAGATAAAAATATATTTGGAACAAAAATGTGGAGAAGCAGAATATACTGTATTATCACATTGCATTGGATTGAGCCATTCAGAAAAAAAAAATCTTGGTATATCTTACCACAAGGACACTCTTTTCATTAATTGCTGTAAACAGACTGCAGTAGCTGTTAATGTGATTCATAGAGAAAACAGCTTTTTCAATCATTTTTATTGTTTGAAGGATAAAGCTGGATTCATATGGATTCTTATGACCAGTAGCTGGTGACTGGAGAGGGAGGATGCAGAAGGCCAGCAAACTGGCACTGAGAAAGCAATGTACAACTACTGTAGAAAATTTCTTGTATTACTAGTACTGGATCTCCTTGAATTGTGTCCTGTATTTGGAACTAAGTACAGTACAAATTATTCTCTCCCTCAAGCAGCTAGCTTTTATGAGTTTGATCATTAGTGAATCACACCTACTGTGGGCTTAAAATAAAATATCATAGATAAAATGAGATATGCTGCATTGGTTTATTACTCCAGTTCCCTATGAAATGCTGACAAAAGCTTTCAAAATTTCAAAGATAAAAAGAAAAATAAATCAAATCAAATCAAATCAAATCAAACCTTTATTGTCAATGCACAACATGTGTACAATGAGATTGAATGAGCCTACCTTGGTGCAGCACGCCGAAACACAGAATACATCTCAATAACTCAAAATAAACTCAAATAAAAGAAAAGAAAATCCCTAAACCCAAATAAGTGATAACTAACATACATTCCCATATACATATATGTATATAACATTATACTATAGTACACCGATATGAACATGTTGCACGTTGCGCTGGCCCTGCAAGTTTATCATATTAAACCTGATTATGGTGTTATGTTGCATTCAGAAGTCTGACAGCCCACAGATTAAAAGCAATTTTCCAGCCTATTCGTTTGGCTGTCTATGCTTCTGTATCTCCTGACTGATTTTTAGGAGAGTAAAGAAGTACTGACCAGGATATGAATCATCCCTGAGGATTTTCCTCACTCTGCTAAGGCAGCGTGTCCTAATGATTTTGTTCAATGAGGTCAGGGAGCAGCCCGTGATTTTTTGTGCTGTGCTCATCTCCCTCTGTAATGCCTTTCTGTCTGCGGCTGTCAGGCCGGTATACCATACCATCACACAATATGTGAGGACATTTTCTATCGTAGACCGGTAAAAGGAAGTCATCAGTTTTTTGTTTTGTTTTTTAAATTTGATTTATATGCCGCCCTTCTCCGGAGACTCAGGGCGGCTTACAATGCATTACGCAATAGCCTTCATACTTTTGTATATTTATACAAAGTCAGCTTATTGCCCCCACAAACTGGGTCCTCATTTTACCTACCTTAGAAAGGATGGAAGGCTGAGTCAACCTTGAGTCTGGTGAGATTCAAACTTACAGTAATTGCAGACAGCTGGTGTTAATCACAATGCTTTTAGTCTGCTGAGCCACAAGGCCCTATGTTGTTCCACCTGATTTTTCCGCAAGACCCTAAGGAAGTGGAGTCTCTGTTGAGCCTTCCTGCCACCTGGAGCGTGTTATTTTTCCAGGTGAGATCTTGGCTAAGGTGAACTCCCAGGAATTTGAAAAAGAAGACCGTCTCCACATGGCCCCCCTTATGTAAAGTGGGGCAGGTTCCTCTCTCTGCTTCTGGAAGTCTAGCACCATCTCCTTTTTCTTGCTGGTGTTTAGGTGCAAGTTGTTTACTGAGCACCATGTGGCTAACTTCTGGACTTCTTCCCTATATGCTAATTCATCTCCTCCCATGATAAGACCCAGTATGGTGATATCAAGGTCAAATGCAAAGGAAAAAAGAGGGAAAAACCCCCTGTGGTATAAATGCGGTATGAATGTATATATTTAGATTTGTATTCTATCAGGTTTAAGATAAATCCTTTTGAACATTATATTCAGTACTACAAGGCTGCCATCAGTAACCATGTTTCTTATTTATAAAATTTACTGACTGGATGCTAGATTTGTTTTGCACACAGCCTTGGAAAATAATGCCTTGTTTAGGAAGAATGCATTTGGGAAGGCATGCCATTTTGAAACTCTCCTGTTTTCCCAGGCAGAATCGCTGGAAGAAAAGGGGCATAGCCATTATTCCTACCAAGTTTGGGATCAGCTTCACCGTTCCTTTTCTGAATCAGGTTGGCAAGCATCCTATATTTTTACTCAGACAGCCTATGGGACGCTGGTGGTCTTCTTCATATAAAAATAGAATTCCCATGCTTCATGTGTTTGCAAACTTTGGAAATAGTTTTTTTATAGAGATTGCACCAAACTTATACAGTTATATTAGGACAGATTCTATCTGAACTTCAAAATGACTGGATGTCAGCTGAGGGCAGCAACTATCTTTATGATCTCATTTTCCAAAGTGCTGGACCAAAACGTTTAGTTTTCTGTTTGAAGCAAAAAGATACTGCTACCTGCCCCAGATGGCACTACATCAGCACTAATGTAAGGACAGCATGCTCCATCATACCTGACAGCAGCAGACTAGAGGCATGATATTCACATTTCTGTTTGCCAATACCACGCTGCTGTTCCCTGCCCAACCTTCTGCTTCTATAAGTAGTAGCTAAAGGGACCGGCTCACTTTGCCTTCTCATAATTCATAAACTAATGGCATCTTGATTTGTATAAAAAATATTTTCTTTAGCTTCAGTTGAATATGAAACAACTTCTGTCAGTTTATTTATTTATTTAGTTCAATTTATATGCCGCCTTTTTCCGAAGACTCAGGGCAGCCGAAGACTCAGTTACACGGCTGCATTAATAAATTCTGAAAACAGGGGGATTATCCATATTTATATAGTCCCATCTCGCTATACATTGTAGTCAGAGTTCAATAATGCGGTGCCTGGTTATTCATGAGTGCAACGAGGAAGCCTTCACCTATAGATTAAATTTCACATAGGTTTCAGCCCTGATGCACTATAAGTAAAATATGGTTCTATACCTTTTTGTATCTATGCTTCTTCTACATATGTTTATATAGTCTGGATGAAGCTAGAGTTGAATATTGGATGTGCTACATATGATTAAATTCCATGGAGCTTCTAATATTAGTAATTTGGTATCAGTTAGATCGATTCCTAATGAAAGCATATGAAAGACGGAAGATTATAGTTAAAAATGCATCCTAGAGACTCATTTCTAAAGATCTAAGTGCCAAATCCCACTGTAACAACATTGCCAAAAAGGCATTAAGAGTTGTTAACCTAATCTTGCATAGATTCTTCTCTGGTAATATTATACTACTAACTAGAGCATACAAAACATTTGCTAGACCAATTCTCAAATACAGCTCTTCTGTCTGGAACCTGCACTGCATATCAGTCATAAATACAATTGAAAGAGTCCAGAGATATTTTACGAGAAGAGTCCTCCATTCCTCTACCCACAATAAAATACCTTGTGCCACCAGACTTCAAATTTTGGTCTTAGACAATTTAGAACCATCCCGACTTTGGTCTGACCTAAGTGTTTTATCTGCCACAATGTCCTACCTGTCAATGACTACTTCAGCTTCAATCACAACAATACACGAGCACACAGTAGATACAAACTTAAAGTGAACCGCTCCAAACTTGATTGCAGAAAATATGACTTCAATAACAGAGTGGTCAATGCCTGGAATGCACTACCTGACTCTGTGGTTTCTTCCCCCAACCCCCAAAACTTTAACTTTAAACTGTCTACTGTTGACCTCACCCCATTCCTAAGAGGTCTGTAAGGGGCATGCATAAGTGCACCAGCCTGCCTGGTCCCTGTCCTAATATTCCTTTTTACTCTTACTCTTTTCATATATTCAAATTATGTTTATACTTTTACCTGTTATCTTTTATATGCTTGACAAATAAATAAATAAATAAAAATAAATAATAATAAAATTAATAAATAATAATAATAGTACATAGATCTTAACCATTCATTTCTCTAATTTTGGTGATAGGCTGGTGCATTGGTACATGTTTACACGGATGGTTCAGTGTTGCTCACACATGGTGGGACTGAGATGGGCCAAGGTCTGCACACCAAGATGATTCAGGTAAATTAGGAATATGTATATAAAAGCCCTATGCTGTTTTAATATATACCTCATTTGTTCAGTGACATCTATTTATAATAACAGTTTCTGAAATCCTGCAAACATCTTGACATGTAAATACCCTATTAAAATCTGGATCCCCCACCCCTTATTTCCCTTGCTGTGTTATAACTTATATTAGATATCTGATGGGAGCCAGAATGGCTTGCTTTTTTTTTTTTTAGAAAAGAAAAACACTTTTTATAAAGTTCTGTTTCTTTAGGTTGTGGCCAGTCTAACATTTAACGATGAATCCAATGTTCTCTTTGTAGGTTGCCAGCAAGACTCTGGGAATCCCTACCTCTGAGATCCATATAAGTGAGACAAGCACCAACACAGTGCCAAATACATCACCAACAGCTGCTTCTGTCAGTGCTGATATCAATGGGATGGCTGTTTTTGTAAGGGATATTACTTATACACAATTTTGTAGCTATCAGTTTGTAGCAGGGCACCATTCCAAATGACTTGGCTGCACACCTCTCCCCCGAAAGGTGTTATTAATACAAGTTTAATGTAAAAGAAAAGTGTTAAATAAGTGATGGACTGCTATTATCTATATGTTGGTGAGAAAATCCTTTGTCTTAGACCCTGGAATTCTACTGCTGATCAAAAAGCCAACATTTGGAATGATAATATCTGGTCGTTAAGCTTCAACTGATGTTTAATTTGAAATAAACAATACAATAATAGAAGACTCTTAGGTATCTCTATAGTATCTTTCCACAACCTATTATCTTCCAGATGTGTTGGATCAAATTCTACTTTTTTAGCTTCCATGGCCAAAGTCTGCAATTCTGAGATCGTATCTGTGATGTACAGTCCCACAAAAATTAGAAAAGCTGACTTACACAATCATTGCTGTTAGCATAAGTCTGTCTGGCTTGGGAGTTCAAGAAACAATTTATTTAGTTTGCACTGTAAAAGTGGGCAATCTGATTTTGTTTTAAGTATGTGTGCAGTTGCTGCTTTAAAAGTGACTGACATGCAATTTTAAATATAAAATAGATCATTACATTATTATTCCTTTGAGGTCAGTTTCAGACAAATAAAACTATGTAGATATAATTGCAGGCATAGTAGAGATTATGTTTGTAACAATTTTTTCTTTGATTCGGATTATTTATTAGAATGCTTGCCAGACCATCTTAGAACGATTGGAGCCATTCAGATGTGCTAACCCAAAAGGATCGTGGAAAGACTGGGTATGTTTTTATTTAGTGCAAGTTTAAGTTTAAATAATATAAATATGCTACCTGTATAATATGTGCTACTATATACAATTCATTCATTCATTCATTCTGAGCAGCTTTCTCTTAATTGCTACATATAGCATTGTATTGTTGTCATATCTCATCTT
Organism: Arizona elegans; assembly: GCA_022577455.1. Classification (NCBI taxonomy): domain Eukaryota; kingdom Metazoa; phylum Chordata; class Lepidosauria; order Squamata; family Colubridae; genus Arizona; species Arizona elegans. The sequence goes on along the minus strand of JAKOOJ010000001.1, from coordinate 282,837,705 downwards.
GATTCTGTATTAATGTTATATGGCAGCCTCCCCCAATCTGGGGCTTCTTCTAGATAAGTGGAGTTTTGTGGGAGGCAACTACTACAATTTTCTAGCTCTAATGCTGACAACTCATGTCATTGTGATTATACAGGATGTGCCCTACAGGAGTAGTGGTGATAAAAGTGTCTTGTTCTGTATTTTTATCTGTTTATAGGATGGTAAGGTTGCCTTCTAACCAAGCTTGATTCCTGTAGATACATCCATGCAGATTCCTTGATATGATATGGAAACAGTTTCCCCACTACCTTTCAATTGCAGTGATATGGGTGGCAAACAAAATTTAAAAATAAATAAATAAATCCCCCCAACCTAGCTTATAGCTCTGGACTTTACAAATGGTCCCCCATCCATGTGTTGATAAAAGCCAATGCAACTTAGATTTCTATATTTTATTTATTTATTTATTTATTAAATTTTTATACCGCCCCCTTTCCCGAAGGACTCGGGGCGGTGAACAGCCAAAATTAAAAAACGTGCAATATAAACATTAAAATAGTATAAAACAAAATTAAATTTATCTTTGGCTTCCCTCAATTTAAAAACCCCTTACCCATAAAATTCACCAATTAATTTTATTTTTAAACCAGCCCGGCTTGCAGAAATAAAAAAGTCTTCAGGGCCCAGCGGAAGGTCCGGAGGTCCGGGATCAGTCGTATCCCTGGGGGTAGCTCATTCCAGAGGGCGGGTGCCCCCACAGAGAAGGCTCTTCCCCGGGGGGTCACCAGCCGACATTGCCTGACCGATGGCACCCTGAGGAGGCCCTCTCTGTGGGAGCGTATTGGCTGGTAGGAGGATATCGGTGGCAGAAGGTGGTCTCATAAATAACTGGGCCCTAAGCCATGGAGCACTTTGAAGATAAGAACCAATACCTTGAAGCGCACCCGGAAGACCATTGGAAGCCAATGCAGCTCGCGCAGGAGAGGTGTCATATCAGCCATATTTAGTCTGATGTTGCCATCTATTTGGTCTAAAGCATGTAAAAATATCAATGCAGAATAAGGCTGCCCACAGTTTTGAGTTGACAAATATAAAAGCACAATTAGAAGCCATTTTAATATTTAGCAATGCACTCTTGTACATTTCTATTCAGAAGGAAATGCCATTTAGTTCTGTGGGACACCCTTCTAGGTAAAGAGAAATGTTAAAGTTGCAGACTTGTAGTCCTTCAGATGCTGTTGAATTACAGTTGCCAGCATTTCCCCGCATTCACTGCAGCTATTTGGAATTGGAGATGAGCAATAACTGGAGGGTAATTGTGTACAACCCTCAGAATATCAATTGCACTCTCACATAGAGCACTCTTTGTTTTATGTTGATCTTGGGCAAAGGTCTATTACATTTTTAAAGTTGAACCTTACTAGTTGAGAAGAAGTTTGGATTTAAAAAAAAAAACGTTTTGTTCATAATGTTTTCCTTATGGATACTTATGTTCCTCAATGAAACACTTCCAGTCTCCCCAGGATATTACAGTTATTCCTGTTTGAGAAAAGCTTAACACAATTTTATATGTTTTTTTCACTAGGTGTTAGCAGCCTATCATGATTGTGTGAGTTTATCAGCTACAGGGTTTTATAGGTGAGTGAAACTATCAGAGGGAAGATCTGCAGAATGTCATAAGGTTTGGCATTTGGATATTATTTCTGCTGTTGGGGATTTAGGTATAAACTAATTTCATAAAATGAGTTTATAATAAAGAAGATCAGAGAGAGTTGTCTCTTATCCACATTCTACTAACATAGTAACTCTACTTATTCTGGAAATCCCAGACTCTAAGCAGTCTTGACTTGAGTCACGATATTTGCATGCTCTAAATAATACATAAGAATTAGAGAGAACAGCTAAATGTTTTTATAGCTGAGCGCCAGAGGCAGAAGAGGAAGAATGCTGTAATAAAGAAATGGAATGAATGCAGCTTATTTCATGGAATAACTGAAATAATTCTTCTATGCCGGCCCTCAGTGTGACCTCCAGATTTTGGGGACCAGATTGGAAGTGGAAACATCTTGCTTTCAGTCCCCTTGATAATATTGATTAATAAGAATCATGGTTGGATCTTCAGAGTCCCTTATATTGCTTTACTCTAGCAACTTTCAGATATTCTGACCTAACAACATTGGACTAAATCACAATTAGTGATTTTCCTGCAATAATAATAAAAGCTATACATGCATACAGGCACATCCTTCCTGCTCTTTCCTTTTGGGGTAAGCAACAATAAAAAAAAAAGAAAAAAGAAAAAAAAAGAAATTGTAGGCTGAAGAGATCAAAGCTATCATGAGCAAAAAAAAAAAAAAAAGAAAAGAAAAGAAAAGAAATGTAGACAATTTAGTTTACTCCCAGCTGTTCGCTATATTTCTCCATCTCTTTTTATTCTTGCAAACCAACCTTGCTTTGGCCATTTATTTAATATTTAATTTTTTTAATTATCTTAACTTTTGTATTTGTATGTTTTTTAATTTTGGCTGTTCACTGTCCTGAGTCCCTTCTGGGAGAAGGGCGGTATACAAATTAAATTAATAATAATAATAATAATAATAATAATAATGTCCATACATTGATTCATGCATTGCCTTTTGTACCTTATAATCTTTCCGATGATTTTATATTTTCCTCCTTTTGTTTCCTTTCTGTTAAGAATTCCTAATGTTGGGTATGACTTCTCGAAGAATGCAGGAAAGCCTTTCCATTATTTCTCCTATGGTGTTTCTTGTTCTGAGGTTGAGATAGATTGTCTGACTGGTGACCATAAGGTAAGCAGACATACTAAACAGTTAAAAGCACTTCTTCATTTTGATGTTTGGAGGGACATTCTACAATAATTAGGAATGAATTTAATGGATTAGTTATTTTTGTCTTTAGATTGTGTGAACTTTAATAAATCTTTTGCTCTGTGCTTATTTTTTTAACTAGGGTTATATAGTTGTTGTTTTAAATCACATGGTGTATTTTGGTTTTGCTGGATTCCTCTGGGTATGAAATTGGTAAAAACATTTCCAAATTTGTAGTGGAACTTTTATAATCTATTTCTTTAATTTTGTTTTAATCATTAATTTCATAGTGATGATGGATTTCCAAAATGTGAAGGCCATCCTGACACTTAACTCCAAAGGGCTGCATCTTTAAGCAATAAATGCTATAATCAGGATAATTTTTAAAATCATCAAGTTTTGTGATGCATTGCATTGCATTGCATTGCATTGAGATTGGGATCTTAAAGTCACACTGAGAGTTATCTTTTTTTATCATTAAAATAGATTTTTATTAAACATATTTCAACCTTAACACCACATCTCTACTCATTACAGCATTCCAGTATTGGTATCACTCATTTTAACATAGTTTCTAATTATATAGATTACTATTCTATATATTATATAATCATTTAATTATCCATATTTTAATTGTAACAATATTGACAAATATATACAGTATTTTCCCATTTTGATATGACTCTTATGTAATCTTTATGTAAGTACATAAAGACTTAAAGTACATAAAGTCTTTACATAAAGACTTTACATCTGTTTTCTAACCAATTATACCATATATTCCAGATCTTATAGCAGGGGTGAAATGCTCCTGGTTTGGACCAGCTCGGGCGAGTAGGTAGCGATGGCGGCGGGTAGTTCGGAGAGCCAGTAGCAAAAATCCCTGCCCCTGCTCCCCATGCCCAGCTGAGCTGTGCAATCATCAGAGGCTTTTTTTCTTTTAAATGCCTCTGATGAGCCAAGCTCTGACGATCCCAGCTGAGTTGCCTGCCGATCAGACAACTCAGCTGGGATCGTCAGAGCCATTTAAAAGAAAAACTTTTTTCTTTTAAATGGCTCTGACGATCCAAACTCTGACGATCCCAGCTGAGTTGCCTGATCATCAGAGGGGTTTTAAAAAACCCCTCTGATGATCAGGCAACTCAACTGGGATTGTCAGAGCCTTTTGAAAGCATTTTTTTACATGGTTTTACATGGTTTTACATGGTTTAAAAATGGTTTTAAAAGTAAAAAAAAAAATTGGCCACGCCCACCCAGTCACATTACCCCCCCACACCAAGCCACACCCACAGAACCGGTAGTAACAAATTTTAGATTTCACCACTGTCTTATAGTATTCTGTTTCTTCTCTATCTTGTTATCTTGTCAACATCAATATCTAAGCTGAATTTTGACCTGGTTAGTTTCAGCTCAACTTCCATGAAACAAATGAATAAAAAACATCAAGTTAAATGATATGCATAGTTAGCTAATAGTATGTGGTTAGCCTCATGTTTACTCAGCCTTTATTTGTTTCAATATTTAGAATCTTCGCACTGATATTGTGATGGATGTTGGCACCAGCCTGAATCCAGCTATAGATATAGGGCAGGTAAGCAGTGCAAGTTGTCTGTACTCTGTGAAGCTGAAATAAATGTGTATACAAACAGACAGATTACATTGGTTAATAATCAGCAAAAGGCAGCAGTACTATGAACTCTTTTAACACAGGAAACTGTTATTGCTAATTTATTATCAGTTTGTGTTAGCCTTCAAGTGTTTTGCACATGATGCATATCTTTATGCCACCTGGAAAAAGGAAAATGGTTTGTTCATTACAGTGTAGATTCATTTCCAAAAATGCTCACATGTTTTGGAGAAACTGAACTTTCTGTTTTAACCTGTGTTGCAATTCACCTAAATTACTAAATTCAGATATGTAGCCAACTATCAGACTTTCTGTACTACCAAATATCATGCCACAAACCCATTATCTAGACCAGGGGCCCTCAACCCCCAGGGTGTGGCCAACTACTGGGCTGTGGCCCACACCGCTCAACTTTCATAACTGATAGACGCTCACGCTCACGTGTAAAGCTCCATTTGCTCAAGAGGTTCCATGTGAGCGCGTGCCTGCTGCTCACATGGAATCATCCTCTCTCACCCCCCTCGCTGGTTTGCCTAGACAGAAAGGGTGGGAACCACTGATTTAGACATATAATCTAGTTGAATATAGATTTTTATACTAGGTACACTCTGAACCTCATCTGCAAATGTTTTTCTTGTAAATAAGCTTTGTTCCCAAGGACTTTTACATTTATGTTTCATGTTCTTAACTACATGTTATCATTGCTTTTTTCATCTGCACTATGACATGAACCATTTTTGGGTCTAATATTAGCAAGGTCTTTGCGTGAGCCTCTGGCTCCTCATGAACTTCACCTGTCTCTACAAGAGATCACAGGTTTTGATACATATGATCTATGGTTTTGGAAACAAGCCACCGTTGAAATTTATGAACTTGACTTAGTTTTCTAAATAACTAATTTACTCAGAATAGCTACATTTTGAAGTTTGGAAACAAGCCCCATTCAGGTGTCACTTGAATTGAATCATTAACTGCGCATGTCATCTGATAAATCATCTTTTCTGCGAACATTATTCAAATAACAAGTTTCATTGTAATATTCACAAGTTCATTGTTAATGTCTACAGGAGAAATGTATATGCATGTAAGACAAAATGTGTTTGAATCAGGAACTTGCAAACATTTACTCTGCATGTGCAAACGTTTCCAGCAAAACAGATTTCCTTGGAGCATGTAGATACTTGGACGGAGGCCAATCTTACCATAGTAAAGGGCAGGGAGAGGAGGGGAGGGGGGTTATCTGAATACCTTACCGAAAAAACACTTCAGAGTCACCATCTGAACAAGACCAATTGGGTCTGCCTTTCATGGCCATACCTGAGCAGAGGACCATTGAAGTTTGGCTTTTATTGCTAATGCAATTCAGAATAATGTCCAAATACATTAGCAAGCATACACATTAAACTATGGCTTACAACAGATGGTAAAGTAATATATTCGTTATAATTATATTAGTTGCTTTGCCACTCATTTAAGCAATGATCATGTAATGCGATTTATATAATGTCTGCAAACAATGTTTTTCTTAATCGCTAAATAATTGCAGTCTGGCTCTGAAGTCTTTTCTTAGTTTGATGATAAGTTTACACACAGTCTTAATGAACCCAGTGGGGTCTATTCCCAAGAACATTGGAATAGGATTGCAGTCATAATTAAGTATTTAGGTAGCTGACCTAAGCATGTTTGCAGAAACCTGTGCAATATTTGGGTTTTAAATCTTTAAACCCATTTTATCTTTCAATTGTTACCAAAGAGATGGGGAAGAGAAAGGAAAAGAACAAATTTAGACTTGATTTATTTTTTCCAGATTGAAGGAGCATTTGTCCAAGGAATTGGGCTGTTTACCATGGAGGAGCTACGCTATTCCCCCGAAGGCAACTTGTATACACGAGGGCCTGGAATGTACAAGATCCCTGCATTTGGTGACATTCCATCAGAGTTCCATGTTTCTCTTCTCCGGGATTGTCCAAACAGCAAAGCCATTTATTCATCTAAAGTAAATATCTCATTGAGAAATACATTTCTCCATTTGTTAATTAACATATTAACTTACCAAGCATACATGCAAGGCAGAACACTGTTCTCATATCTCCTGTACTCCAGATATTTCATAACAATTAGCAACATGGGATCTTGCTTTGATTGCTTCAGTAAGTAACCAGAAAACAATCAAATATACTTTAGGTAGTGGTGGGATCCTTCTGGTTTAACAACTGGTTTGGTGATCGCGCACTTCACAGTTGAATGAAAAATCAACTTCTGCGTTAGTGCTAGGGAATTAAAACAGCTGAGATGCGGCAATCCACTGTGCTGCTCTAATCAGCTACGAAGAAAAAGGTAAGTAAAGCACAGGGGTGAGCGGGCAGGCCCAGCTGATCGTTGGTTCTGATCAGTGGTGGGATTTTCAACCAGTTCTCTGGCCTAATAATTTCATCCAACAACTTGTTCACCAAACTGCTCAGAAAGTTAACAACCAGTTCTCCCAAAGTGGTGCGAATTTACAGAATCCCACTACTGGTTCTGTTTCGCTCCCAGCTGATCATCGGAGCTAGCGGTTCGGACCGGTTTGGCCAAACCGATAGACTCCCACCCCTGACTTTAGGTAATGAATATCACTGGATTAATTCTATGTTCTATTGAAGAAAATCTTTCTTTCTCCCTTTCCTTTTGTGATTGTTCCCCTCCCCCCTTATTTTTTCTTTTCATCCACCATTCTAAAACAGTGTAATATTTATAGGACAGGCCGATACTAAGAACTTATTAGCTGGAGCATCAGAGCATAATGATTTTCATACTACTACACTGAGGAATATAGATATTATGTTTTAACAACTCCATTTATCTCTTCCATATTATCCTGCCTTACCTTAAAACAGTTTAATGACCTTACTATAGGATGATCTGGAATTGCTCATTTTGTTTACTTGGGTTACTGGCATTAGAAAGTTTATTATATTGTAAATTTTCTCCACTAATTAAGTATTCTTTGGCCGAATGCACAGACCACTTTAAATCCTAAATGCAGCTTAACATAATGCTGTAAATAGCAGCTAAACAATACTATGGCTCAATATGATGATCAGGTTCACACAACATGCTGAATCACATACAATTCCATTTGAGCTTAGCCTAATGTGTTTGACAAACCTAATTTGTCTAATTAAACATTATACAAGTTCAATAATATGACTGCTTATTGGTCCTGGAGGTACTCAGAGTTATTCCCTAACAGACAGATATATTTGTTTTTGTCCTTCACAATTGGGAAGCCTGTAAAAGTGAAAGTGGACCCATTGTTGCTTCCATTATATTGGAGTTATTCAATTGTGATGATTCATTACATGTTGGGAAAAAACCTTAAAAGCAGAGAATTTGCTGTAGTAGTATACGTTCCCAGGAAACGTAGCTCCATGAATGATTGGAATTGGAGTCTATATGAGTAAAGCAGGCTTTCTTCTACAGACACATGCCTCCCAATAGATACAGTATAACATATGGATAGAAGAAATTAGATTCAGACTATAGAATTGTCTTTGGAGGGGAATGAATTTATGAGCATGACCCCATACTTATTATCACATGATTCTTCTTATGACGAGAACAAAAATTTGAACAAGACTAATGTTCAGCACTAAAGCCTGGGTGAAAGGAAAAAAAAATCAAAAGAAGGAAGTGTTGCCTTGAGTCCTACCAACAAACTCTTTCAATATGGTCAGGGACCATTTATCTTCTCCAAATCCACACTACTAGATTGTCCTCATTGGTTGCCTATAAACTGAATGATATATCCACAAGTTAGCTGATGATGTCATATAAGAGAGCATAACGGGGAATACAACATACAAATTATGCACAAAAGATACATTTTTCCATCACTATACCTAGTAATTCCACAGTATGTGGTCCAGTGAAATTGTGAATCAGTATGTTATATGTGATATATATATCTTATTATATGCTGAGAATACGTTTTTGATGGAAGATTGCATGGCCTTTTGCTCTTTCATCTCCATAGGCTGTGGGTGAGCCTCCATTGTTCTTAGCAGCCTCTGTGTTTTATGCTATCAAAGATGCAATTGTCTCTGCAAGGAAAGAATCTGCATTGAAAGGAGCATTCAGATTAGATAGTCCAGCTACTCCAGAAAGAATACGCAATGCTTGTGTTGATTCCTTCACCAAATTGGTAAGTTAATTTATCTACTTTATTCTCTTCTGCAAGTATAATTCATTAAGCATTAGATCAACATAAACCAGGACCCAGCTTTCAATTAGTAAAGGCTTTCCTGAACACTTGGTTATCACAATTTAACAATTTTATGGTGCTTTTCAAGGATTCAAAATGTATAATCTTGAAATCTTCATAGCAAAGTTGATCTCCTTGCGAGTCCATGGGAAAAGCAAGATTTGAACAAAGATTTCTGACTTGAACCTTAATCTTTTAGCTGGTACACTAAAGTACACTTTTTCTAAAATAAGAGTCTTTCAGAAGTTTGTCGATGCAGTCAAGTACATTAAGTAAAAGTCCATTAAAATGCAGATATTAATGAATATAATGCACCATGATATATTTTATTACCAAAATTATTTGCAAAACTTTAAATATTGGGTACAATTGCAAACAAAGCTGTATATGTTTGGAGAAATGTATTCCTAAATTCATGCAATTGTTAGTCCAACTTTTTTAAAAAAATTTGTGATTGATGAACTGAAGTCAATATAGCCGCAGAAATTATTAAGAGAAAACAAAATTAAAATCTTTTGTCATCCTTAAAAATGACTCTTGTCCCATGAAGTCCAATATTATTGGTTCAGGACTTTAGGACTTCAAAACCTATTTTCAGCCCTACCTGGAAATGCCAAAAATTGAAACATCTTTAACAGTGATGGCTAATCTTTTCCAGGCCAAGTGCCCAAAGTGTGTGCGTGCGTGTGTGAATGCGTGCATGTGTGCCCAAACCCCAAAATGCAATGCGTGCATGGCCCCATGCATGTGCCCCAGCCCCACGCATGCACAAACACCCCTTGCACTCCCCCGCCCTCCTGTGCATGTGCAGCAGAGATCCGATGACCAGCTGGCCGGCGGGAGGCAAACGAGTATGTGTGGCACAGCTGAACTGGGGCGACGGCTCTCATGCCCACAGAGAGGGCGCTGCACGCCATCTGTGGCACGTGTGCCATAGGTTCATCATCAGGGATCTATAATTTATTCTCATCCCATTTTTTTTTCTTTTTAGTGTCCACCTGCTGAACCAGGAACTTTCAAACCATGGTCTGTGAACGTGTGAATGAAGACATCTCTAGAAATTAGCTCCACTTATTACAGTGGTTTTCTCTCCAGGGATCAACCAAAGCAGTACCTCTAAGCTGAAATCAGAACTGTATTCTGTGTTTACCTTATTGATTGAGAAAGCTTTATAATGTAATTGTGGAAGCATCAATTGATCAAGAAAAATGTTATTGTTGATAAATTATTGCACATGTTATATATAACAAAGGGATGGAGAGAAAATTACTTTTCTTTTGTGAACAGAAATGGTTCCTTTAAGCTTGCAGTGAAAATCAGGGAAACACTATGTATATGTTCACTTTTCAAGTGCAATCATGACATCCAGCCTCAAAAATGTAGCTTTAGCTGATTTGATGCAGCCAATTAATCATCATCATCACATCTAATTTCATCTTAATCTTTTTTTAAAGTTTTTATTTTTTAAGACAAACAAACATTTAATACATCAATCATCCCTACCCTGTGACATCTCGGTGTTGACTTCTTCAGTTCTTTTTATTCTTCTTGTTCCAACAGTTTCTTCTATCTTAATCGTCATCCAAACCACTATAAAAGTTCATTCCTATAACCATATTCTTGCCATCAAATTTTTACATGTAGTTATAAAATTAATCATTTATATCTCTTTTCCAACCAACAATAGAAATAATTCCATATTCTAAAGTATTCTGATTCTTCCCTATCTTTAATCAACAAAGTTAATCGGTTCATTTCTGCACAATCTAAAATCTTTTTTATTACTTCATCTTCCAAAGGTATTTTCTCTAATTTACAATTTTGAGCATAAACATTTGTTTATGTTTATGCTTGTCTTAATCTTTTGGATGGATCACTGAAGATGGTAAGACAGTCAGGAGAGGCCATTGTTTCATTTTCCTTTTGTGTACTAAGGATGAGAGAGGTAGTTTAATGGCTATCAGAGCATTTTTGGCCTCTGTTTTCAGCTTCCTGTTCTTTCAAATTTGCTAGAGTAAAATCAGTGTTATCCCCTTAGTCAGAGTGAAACAATCACCCCAGGGAGCAGATGCGAGGCATATAATGATCCAAAACCCAAATCCATGAGATCATGATCCATTGAACTCAGTGGGGCTTACTTTTGAGTTGATATATAACAGGATATCAGTAACCTATATGTGGACATATCATAGAAAGCTGTTTTTCTCACAACTTATGGAACATTATCGTCAGTTTAATTTTGTCAAAAAGAATGGATAGATTAAATGGAGGATTGTGGGATTGCACAAAACCACAATTTGTGGAGGCTTATTAGGGTCTTCCCATATTTTACCCTATAGTGTTTGTTGAATGTAGTGTTTATTTAACCAAACACTCCGCTACATGGATATTGATTTTTCCCCTTTTATCTATTCTATGCTATGATACGTTTGTGTGTAGGCTAGGGTTATTATTATTGCATTCTGTACTCATGATAAATATGTCCCAAATCCATGAATTTTAAAACAAATTACAAAAAATGAAATACATTGTACAATAAACATATTTTCTATAGATAAGAAGTTAAGGAACCCTAAAATATTAGAGAAATGGGAAGAATCCTGGACAAGTTGATCATATTAGTTCCAACTCAGGAGGAGAAATGTATAGGTGAACTGACTGGACTGTCTTCCTGAAGATGAATTAGTTCATAATATATCTGAAGTGTTTAAAAGCCATTTAGTGGGCATTTCTCCATTTCTCCCACAACAAATCCCATTGTACTTTTTGTGCTATATAGCTCCTTACATTCTTTTAGGATCTTAGAATCCTAAATTTTAGAATCAATGTCAAATACTACAAACTCATTTCCAAATGTTCAGAAACCAGGTAATGGTGTCATTCAAAGATCTTGACTTTGCCTTGGGCTCTTGGGATGCGGTTTCTGGTTGATACGAAGAAAATTGTATGAAAGCAATGTGTACATTCCTACAACAGAAAAACAACACACAACATTTTAGTGTTTTCTAACAAAAGAAATTAATCTGTCAAAAGTGAAGAGGTATGTAAGCACTGCCGATTCAAATCTTGAATGGAAAAATATAGTCATATTATTTTCTTGTAATTTAATTCCTAATGATTTCAATGGTGTACTCTAAGTATGACTAAATTGTAATCAAATGTGTTGGTTGCTGAGTCAAGGAATACAGTACAACCATGCTGCATATTAAATGTCCTCACGGACTACAAGATCGTAAAAAGGGAGTTATGGTACTGTTTTATAATAAGATGAAATAAATTGGTTACAACTCTTGTTTGTCATTTATTAAAACAATACTTTGTATTTGGTGTTGATAGCTACTGTTCTGTGTTTTGACAGAAGAAATAGAAGAGATTGTTTCATAGGGCTGTCAATGTCCTGATATTGCCACTTGCTCTAATATTGATACATGAGATAGGCAAATCAAAGTGCATTACTAGGCCAGTGACCAGTTCTGCTCCATTTTTTTTGTGGCAACCAGGATTCATCACTATTTTGGGTATAACCATGATTGATTCTGCATTACAATTTAGGATGAGTTTTTCCTTTTTTTACCTACAGCTGCAATTCACCTCAATCAAGCATTTTGCATCATAGAAATGACACTATTCTTGATGCATTTGATGTTGCTGTGATGATCACCTCTAAAGCATCCAAGGCCTGAGATCATGATAAAATCTCTTCTCATAATTTAAAATGTTGGATGAAGTTGTTGAAGTGACGTGAAGGAAAATAATGGAGTAGTATCATTTCAATCTTAGCAAGTGGTTTTTTGTTACTTCACGAGGCATATCTAATATCCTGGTGAAGAAAAAGACAATTCTGAAAGCCTACTTTTTGGTTTCTTATTCACTTAATTAATTGAAAAAATTATCACTGGCCTTTTTTAAAAGCTAACAAAGTCTGTGATATAAAATGTGGCCATAAAATGGGATGATAAGCAAGAATTCAAGTTAAATGTATCTGCTCCATGATATTTGCAAAAGAAGGAATAGCTATCAATAACATCTTGTTATTCATGATTCTCCATAAGGCTACTTTTCCAGGAAGCATGCAGATTAATTTTACCTGCATAAATTACAGACATTTCTAAATGAGCTTACTCTTTTATGATCAATCTGGATGTCGGCTCTAAATGAAACATTTTGAAAAATAAACATGTATTTAAATGCTTTTGTTGTTTCTACATAATGTTATGATGACTCAGAGGACACACAGCATCCTCCCTCCTCCTGGATGTTTGCCAGGAACAACTATGCCTTGAATGGAAGAAGGTTTTCTCCTTGTCAGTAGCTGCCAAATGCAACATATTAGTCCTTCCCCCTCCCCATCATCAAATAAGAACATCATTCTCATTTAGGAGAGAAAATATTTCACAAAATGTATATGGAGGAAGCTAGATCTGCCCAGAGAGATTACAGTCACTGGGAATCAAATGTTATATTCTCTACACAATTCCAATCTGGACTGTATTTATTAGATGTGGCCAAAATGTAGAGATCAAATATGGACCATTAATTTATACATAATAGAATACAGAATAAGAGAGTTGGAAGTGACCTTGGAGGTCTTCCAATCACCTGCTCAAATGTCCAATCTCTTCTTAAAAATCAATATACCACCACTGAATCATCCAGCCATACGTGGATAATTTCCATGAACTGTAAAGAGTCACAAAGTTTATCAGAGATGGTGATATATTGGTCCTGTACTGAAAGCTTTCTGCCACAACAGTTATTTTGATATCTTCAAAAGTAAAATTTAAAGTGGTTCTGATTTTTATATCACCTGTAGATAGTTCAGGCAGGAATGTGTGAGTATAACTCCATTTTGCAATAACTAAAAGAATAACATGGGAAATACAGAATTCAAAGGGTAGTCATTCAAAAAATTAAATGGGAAACAGTGCAACACACCAGAAGTGCATCATTCCTTTTATTCAAAACCTCTATCAAGCAATTAAAATCTAAAGCCTCTGGTGGATGCTTCTTGTCTTCAGTTACCCAACCTGAAAAACAAAGTCGTGAAATGATTATGTTAACATGAAAACATCATGGCATTTCAAATTGGCATTCTTGAGACGTTGAGTCACAAACTTGATCTTTGTTTTACTAAATTGGTTTTCCTTGAATGAAATGCCATTAATAACAGTAGTACAAATGTGCTGCAGACTCTCCTGCAGCAGTATTGCTGCAGGGGCAGATTCCAAATCCCGTCGCTACCAGTTTGCTCATGCGCACATGTGCGCTCAAGCGCATGGTGCTTCTGCACATGTGCAGAACCATCCAGGCGAGTAGGCGGCGCTACCGGTTCACCCGATCCAGTGCGAACTGGTAGCAACACACCACTGTATTGCTGACCAGACTAGTGTAAAATACCAGACAAGTGTAAAGTAGACATGACCAATATGATGGCTATTATATTCTTGGACTTTAAAATGCTTTCAAAAAAAATTATTCCCCAAAGGTTCATGAACCACTTCAGCAGGCATGCAAGTAGAACATAGATCCCATTGTTATGGGAGAATGTGAACAGTGAAATTTCCCCAAAGCTCTGTATCCGGACAATGCTTTTAATTATTTGCAGATTATTAAGGAGCATAAAATAAAAAATAATTCCAGAATATTTGGGACCAATAAAAGGAAGTGTTTCTTTGCAAAGTACGTAATTACATTATGGAATTTGCTTCCATTAGATGTCAAGGCTAGGTCCCCATTCTGTAAGAGTCTGAAATTTTACTTTATCGGTTCAGTTCTGGGCATTCTTCTTTGATGTCTAAAGTAATCTTAACTCTTTCCAGAAATGCATATGAGGTCCCAGAGCAAACTTCTGGGAAAGGCAAATGCAGCAAAGTCAAATCGAAAGAAACGGCAAAGCCTTTTCTTCTGCACAAGGGATAATTCACTGAACATCTCTTCTTCTAGCCAGTTATATGTCCACTGGATCTTGGAGTCCATGAACTTGGGCATCTGGATGTTATCTGAGAATCCAGTCCGGAGCATCAAATGGTGCACTTCATTGCCAAGAAACCCAAACATTATTATATAGTCATATCGGACAAGACATGGATGACACAGCTTGACTAAGGGTGTCCATTCAACACTGGCATTCTTCAATCCACTGTACAAGATGTAGTCAATGAACTCTTTGAAGGTTAGATTATCTGCCATCTGATGCATGTAAGCAGAAATGAGTCTGTGGAAAGGATCCCTAATGAAAACGACTTTTGTGTAGGCTTTAAGCAGAGCTTCCATTGATGTCAAGTTATATTTATTCAAGGCCATTTTGTTACCAAAGTCCTGGTGATAGGGCACAGGCACCTGCAATGTGACATTTTCGTTCTCCAATATCCCTTCCAACAGCTGCTCCCACTCTTCCACCCCAGTGCCTGGTATTTTGCAATACAGGAAATTCAGTTTGTGACTCACTGCAATAGAAGAGAGTAGTTGGGAAGTTTCCTTTTGGGTAGCTGGAAGTTTAGTGAGTTTGCTCTTTTTCCTGCAAAAAGACCGCAATGTCTTTTTTCTGACCTGCTGAATATGTAGCAGAGAATCAAATGTGAGAGGTACAGCAATCTCCTCTTTGATGGTCAAATGCTCTGTAAACACAGGATGGGAAAAGTTATTCAAGGATGTGTATAATCAACTGCTTGATAATATTTGACCCTTTAGTTCTAATAAGGGCCTTGTGGTCACAGAGATACTTATGACTGTAAGCTTCCTTCTTTTTATTCTCCTCCAGTTGTGCCACTGAGTAAGCAGCAACATTGTTCCCTAACTTTTCGGGACAAGAAGTTTACACAAATAGTTTTATAGGATGTGATAACATAGCTTTTTCCAAAACAACTTGATCTTATATCAAACTAGAAAAAGATCCCAAACCCACATCTCCTCTCATAAATGTTGCATGGCCCCACCCAAGCAACATGTGAGGCAGACCCCGTTCAACAATTTGCCCTCCTGAAAGGATGATGTGAAACTCCAGGTATTGACAAGTTTATCTGCTCCTGCAATAGCTTGCTGAGAGGAAGGTTATTGTACATATTTTCTCCTACCACCAAGTGCCAATCAAATAATGAACACTTGAAATAAATACATAGTGGGTGGGTTTATTTTACTGCTATACTATATCAATAAAGTTACATTTTTATATTATTAAGATACTTTTTGAAAAGGAAAAGGAGGGAACAACTGAGTATAAGTTACTCTAGTTTTATTATTTGTTTGTTATGTGTTACCGGGTCACTAAAATTAATCCTTTGCTATGGAGCCAGGATTCATTGACAATGTTAATAAACTGTAACAGATATATATGTCTGCATAAAAAAAAAAGAAAGAGAATATGGCAGATTTGAAGGAGTGTTTCTCCAATTAAGTCATATTTGTTAGGGACGGCTGACTTTTGTTTTAATAAATTTATTAAAATTTCCATGGCCTCTATTGCAAGAGGCATATTAAAACTCTTGATTCTAAGAACGTAGGAAAGTGCCTTCCACTGCCTATATTTCCTCAACACATGTCTTTGGCTAGTTGAGGCAGCTTAGTGTTGCTTTCAGAGCAGGGATTGGGGAGGGGGGTATCTTACCTTGCTGCTGAGGGGTAGAGAGATGATGGTGCCACCATAACAGGGAAATAAAGCCTATGCAAATTAAGATGATGGCTCGAGGGAGAAAACGCATTGTCTTGTCTGCTTTACCCAAGGGAGAGCAGCTAAGGAAAACAGAAAGCAACCATCTGAAGCACTGTCCACAGAAACACTCTTGGATGTTTATTTTGGGCAGCAGTAATATGAGAATAAGGTTAAAGTACTGTTTGAACATGCCTGGACTTTCCTTGCTGATATAACTGTGACAAACAAAAGGGGAAAAAAAAAACCCTATTCCATGTTACCCTGCTGTCTTTCACAACATGATTATGAAAAACCCACAACCACATTCAGCTTTAACCCTACCTCCCCAAAAAAACTTTTCTTAAATCTTTTTTTTAAAACAAAACTCTAGCAAGCACCAATGTAACTGGATGCTGATAAAACTAGTAAGAGGGGGTCATATATTTAACAAATGAATCCAGGGAATAGAGTTTTCTCTGGAAACCAGAGCTAAAGGACAGAAGCAAGGAGTGGGGTCTTTCTTCTTAGGGACATCACTGTCTTCTGAACATGCTCTTTATGGGTCTTTGCTACAAAGTGATGCTATGTGATCAAAGAGCTAATGGCTTCCCTAAGGTAAAAGTAAAGGGTTCACAGAAATTTTCCCCAGCGGACACTTCTCAAATATGATAGATTGCAATTCCCATTGTCATCAATTAGAATGGGTAGGCCGCTAGAGAAACTGGGAGATATTGTACAGTGCAAAAAGAAAAGATTGAGATTTTTGATAACAAGTCCTTCAAAGAAATAACCATCTTTATTTAAGCAATTAGCTTCAGAAACTTTGTTTAGGCGCAGTGTGTTGATCCTTTTATGAAAATACAAATTTTCTATATAAACTCACCCAATACTAAGGACTGAAAAAAAGACAACAAGAAACACAAGTATCTTAATTACTTGTTTTTTGAATAGATGTATCAAACTAAAAAAGTTCAATTAATCATTAATTTCTTAAATTGCCTTAATTTTACTGAGATTATGATTGAGAACTCAATTAATATTTTATACGTATAGAACTTAGCATTAAAACTGGAACCCCAAACACTAGTAGGACTTAGTTGACATTTTTATATCTCCCCTCCTGCCATTAATGCATTTAACTACCTATATAATGAGCATAACTAGTGACAAGTCTCATCCAACAGAACCTCTCTGATACAGAAAGGATGAGAAATCATCTACTTGCACTCAAGACAGCTGCTCCTCATGAGAAGGCCAAAGGACATTGTTTAACTCATGAGTTTGCTCATCAGGAGATGAGGAGATCCATCAAGCTCTCAAACCCAGCAGAGCTTATATGAACAATGGGTTCATAAAAAAACATTTTCTAAACATTAAGATATTTTAAACACAGCTATTTTAAAATTAAAAGATATATTCTGAACAACTTTGAAAAATTACTGGATGGATGATCCATTCCAGAATAAAGGAAAAAAAGTCTGTAGAGATTCTCAGTCACCAGGTCATGGTTGTCCCAAAGGTGCTTTTTCAGGAGGCACCTGGACATTTTTCTTTTGAAGACATTTTGCTTTTCATCCAAGAAGCTTCTTCAGCTCTGACAGGATAGTGGGGAATGGAAGGATTTATATTCCTTGCAGACAGCTGGTAATCTGTGTCCTCATGGCAGGGGTGGGTTCTACTTACCTTTACTACCGCTTCACAATTGGGCTGCGCATGCGCGCTTCTGCGCATGCGCAAAAGCTTCCTGATGACATTGGGGTCGGTGGGTGGAGCCTCCCGCCAGTTTTATTACTGGTTCTATAGAACCGGTCCAAACTGGGGGCAACCCACCACTGCCTCATGGTCACCTGAGTAGTGTTCCTAGTTCCTAACACAAATAAACCTCCAAGTGCTTCAATGACCATCTAAAAGGATGCAAATTACCAGCTGTCTGAAAGGAATATAAATCCTTCCATTCCCCACTATCCTATCAGAGCTGAAGAAGCTTCTTGGATGAGAAGCAAAATGTCTTCAAAAGAAAAAAAACAAGAAAGTCCAGTTGCCTCCTGAAGAAGCACCTTTGGGACAAGTATAACTTGGATGACTGAGAATCTCTACAGACTTTTAGCTATAGAATTTGGGCTGAACATCCTTTGAATAGTGTGGGAGTAGGAATGGATTCCAGAGGAAAAATTTCAGACTACAGCAGGAGTGTCAAACTAGATTTCTTCAAGAGCCAGATCAGCATTGTAGTTATCCTCTGCAGGCTGGCCGGGGAGGGTGGGGAGATGCGATGGACGCCTTCCTGCAGTACCCTGCTGGCCAAACCGGGTGCAGGGGGGCCACATAAGGTCTCCTGCACCCCGTTTTGGCCTGGATGGCCTCCTGCAGTATTTTGCTGGCCAAAACGTGGGCCTAGAGTTTGATTACAGGAACCAGGAGCACTACTCAAGTGATCCTGAGGCGCAGATAAACGTCCAAGTGCTTCAATGACTCTCTAAAAGGGTGCAAATTACTAGCTGTCTGCAAGGAATATACTATACCCACTATCCTGTCAGAGCTGAAGAAACTTCTTGGATGAGAAGCAAAACATCTTCAAAAGAAAAAACAAGGAAGTCCAGTTGCCTCCTGAAAAAGCACCTTTGGGATAAAGGAAAATAAAATTAAGTAACCATTTAAAGAATTTAAAGAATACAAACAAATAACAAAAAGCTAGATAAGAATTTTAAATAGTTTGGAACAAAGTAAGAGATCAGACAAATTTGAAATATTTGATTTCATATTTGGAATATTATGTCTTTTACTTTAAGATTTTTGAAATAATTAAAAACAAAACAATATCCTTATGGAAATATAAATTGTTTAGTCTTTCAGGGAAGAAATGATTGGTTGATTAAAAAAAAAAGAAGCAAAAGAAATTTGAGTCAGGCTATGTGATTACACAAAGGAGACACTAGATGTGGCTAAAGATTCCAGGTAGAGGGAAAAGAAAAAAGAAAAGTCTGTTTTCTATTTTTTTGAATTTGATAACCAGGAATGAAACTTGCAAAGATGACAGATAAAAGTATTACACTGGGGACATTTCAAAGGCTTTTTTGAAGAAATGTGAAAGAAGCTTGCAGCTACAATAACAACAACAATATATGCTCATGAAAAGGCACTATTTAAAAAAGATCTTAAAGAAGAAATGAAAGATGCGAGGTAGAATATCTTGGAAGAATTTATAGATTGCCAGAATCTGTAAATAAAACAAAATCTAGCATATATGAAAAGACCAGAAAATAAAATAGAAGTTTTGGATTGTAAGACAGAGATGAAAACTAAAGTGGAAATACAAATGATAAGGCAAGGGATGAAAAACAACCTGGATAATGACTCATTACTGGATTTACAAACACTGGCTGTTAAAGCTGTAAAAAAACAACAACCTGAGACTGAAGAAAAATAACCGAGATTGTCCTAATTTAAGGATAACTGAAATATATGTCAAAGTTAATAATATCTTTGTAAAACAGCTTTCCTCTTTCCTCTACTGATTGGACGTATATTGATATTTCTTTCCTTAAAAACTCTAAAAATTTAAGACCCTCTTAAATTGCCAGTTTTTCTAACAGCGTGGCTTTAAGAGGAAATATAATATTCGCATTAGTACTATAATGGACCACTACAAAGATAAAAATGCAATGTCACAGCACCGAGGAAGAAAAAGAAATTTTAGTTATGATTCATCTGATCCTGTTGGTTTGCATAATGGATTAAAACACATAAAAATTCGGTAATAAAGAACACCAGGCTGTCTTCAAGGAGCTTAACACTGCTACCACATGGGGCATTCCTTGTCTTATTCGGAAAGCATGTAAAAATATAAATGACTATGGCACTTTAAAACAAAATTTACAAAGAAAAGAAAATCCCTTGGACCACCCTGTTTGATGTAATTATTTTTCCTCCTTTCTTTTTAATCTTATTTTTTAATCTTATTATTTATTTACAGAATGTAGAGGCTGCACCAGCCAGAAGCTGTTTGTAAATTGAAATAAAAACATACTAAGAAAATGTTTCTCAGAATCAATTTTTCAATCAGAAGAATCAGAAGCAAGTCATATTTCAGGAGATGAGATATAGCTTTATTCTACATTGATGTAGAAGATAGAAAAGGGGCGTTGGTCCTACCTGATACGCCCCTTCTCGTTGAGTGGAGACAGCAGCCAGACGTGGGTTGTGCTCATTGGTCAGAGGTTGGACTGAGCCTGTAAAATCTTCTTAAATCCTTCCCCTGTTGCTAAGGCACCCAGTTTTTGTCGAAGGAGAAGGAAACAGACTCGGTGTGTGGAAAGAACACAGGAAACAACAAATGAGATAAAATCGACAATAGCATTACCAGACTGAAAAAGAACCAGGGTGGGGCTGGCTGCTGTCTCCACTCAACGAGAAGGGGCGTATCAGGTAGGACCAACGCCCCTTCTCCATTGAGGGTGGAGACAGCAGCCAGACGTGGGACATACCAAAGATCACTGTCCCAAATCACGGGCGGGAACAGTCTGGGCCGAATACCCCTCCCGAGTGACCACACCCTGTAACACACGCCTCCCAAAATCAGCCTCCGCCGAGGCGAACTTATCTAGCTTATAATGTCTAACAAAGGGTGAGGGCGACGTCCAAGTTGCCGCCCTGCATATCTCGTCCAAGGAGGCCCTCGAGGTCCAAGCCGCCGTGGTAGAGGCACTTCTTGTAGAGTGAGCTGTGATCGACGCAGGAGGAGGCAATGACCAAAGTTCATAAGCAGTCGTAATTGTCGAGCGGATCCACTGCCCCACCGTGGAAGAAGTCACTCGTTGACCTAAAGAAGACGGCAGAAAGGAAACAAATAGCGATTCTGTCCGCCGAATATCAGCAGTCCTCCGAAGGTAGAGACTCAGTGCCCGCCGGACATCCAACGTGTGAAAACGGATCTCCACAGGACTGGAAGGAGAAGGATAGAAATCTGGTAAAACTAGTTCCTGCAAACGATGAAAAGGAGAGTTAATCTTAGTCACAAATGTCGGATCCAATCTGAGGACCACCCGATCTTCATGAAACACACACAAATCATTTCTAACCGACAATGCTGCTAGTTCTGAAATTCGACGCGCTGACGTAATTGCAACCAAAAAGGCCACCTTGCCAGACAATAAACGCAAGCTGACCGAATCAAGAGGTTCGTATGGTGACTCCATAAGAGAGTCCAGCACGAGAGAAAGATCCCAAGAGGGATACCTATGTAGAACAGGAGGGCAGAGATTAGTAGCACCTCAGAGGAAACGTCGAATCATAGGTTGCTGAGACAATGAATGTATGGAATTATACGTTAGAATGGAAGAGATTGCCGCAACTTGTCTCCTGAGGGTATTAGGAGACAGACCCTTGTCCAATCCCAACTGAAGGAACCGAAGAACTTGCAAGACTGAAGCTTGAAGTGGCTAAAACCCCTGGGAAGAACACCACGAGGAAAAGGATCGCCAAGTAGCCGAATAAATCCATTCCATCGACGCATGGCGTGAGGCCTGGATGGTATGGATCACGTCTGAGGGGATGTGGTCTCGCTGCATAGCTGCCCACTCAACCGCCAAGCGGTCAGCTGAAGCCACTGAGGCTCCGGATGAACAATTGACCCTTGGGTGAGATAATCCGGGAAACACGGAATCTTCCAAGGAGGAGATACTGAGAGATGAATGAGGTCTGCAAACCATGACCTCCTCGGCCAATGCGGAGCCACCAGTACAATCTCCGCTTGTTCCAGTAATAATTTCCGAATCACCTTCGGGATGAGGGGAATCGGAGGAAAAGCGTACAGTAGACCTTGCGGCCAAGGGGAGCGCAGAGCATCCACAGGTTCCGCTTGATGGGAAGGGAAGCGGGAGAAGAAACGTGGTAGCTGGTTGTTCTGAGGTGAAGCAAACAGGTCTATTTGAGGGCTTCCGAAATGAGCCACTATCCTCCAGAATAGGAGCGGGTGAAGGCTCCATTCTCCGTGGTCCAAGTGCTGGTGACTTAGCCAGTCCGCTGTTACGTTTGAGACCCCCGATATATGGTCCGCCTTCAAGGAGGCCAGATGCCTCTCTGCCCAAAAGCCTAGTCTCTTTGCTTCCCTCATCAGCGAGATAGACCTGGTACCGCCCTGGCAATTGACGTGCGCCTTGGCCGAGGTGTTGTCGGTCAGAATCAGCACATGTTCGCCGGACAGCAGATGTTAAAAAGCCCGAAGAGCCAGGTAAATTGCCCTCAGCTCTAACCAATTTATGCTGCGGGCCCCCTCCACGGCAGACCAGGTCCCTTGCGCGAAGTGAGTCCCGCAGTGGGCCCCCCAGCCGGACTTGCTGGCATCGGAAGTGACCGTTACCCGCTGGGGTTCCAGGAATAGACAGCCCTTGGAGAGTGCCGGAGACGTCCACCAGCGAAGGGATGACCGCACTCCCCGTGGAACTGCCACCTTGGTCAAGGAGGACCCCTTGCCCGCTTTCTGAAAAGGTAAGAGAAACCATTGAAGGTCTCTAAGATGTAACCTGGCCCATGGGATGATGGAGATGGCCGAAACCATCTTCCCTAGTAGTCTGGATAGAAAAAGAGGAGAAACCCTTCTCTCTCTCAACACCTTGGCCACCATGGATCTTAAGCCAGCCTGTCTGTCCAGGGAAAGGAAAACCCTACCCAGGGACGAGTCAATTATAGCCCCCAAATGAAGGATCCTATTAGAGGGAGTTAGATGGCTCTTCTCAATGTTAACAGAGAAACCATGTGACGCCAGTGTCTGAATCGTAAGACGAAGATCAGACATGGCTTGCTGATGGGAAGATGACATAATAAGTATATCATCCAGATAGCACTGGAGACGCACGGCTTGAAGCCTGAGATGGGCCGCTAAGGCCGCCAAAATCTTGGTGAAACTACGGGGTGCGGAGGAAAGACCGAAGGGCAGAGCCCTGTACTGGTAGTGAACCCCAGCATAAGAAAAACGAAGGAATCGCCTATGAGAAGGGCGAATGGGGACATGGAGGTAAGCCTCCGTGAGATCTATTGAACAGAGGAGATCGCCCTTCCGTACGCCGGCCAGAATTGAGGACAAAGATTGCATTTTGAACCTTCTATAGACCACGAACTGGTTCAAACGTTTAAGGTCCAGAATAGGTCTCCATCCACCCGATGACTTAGGGACCAGGAAAACCCTGGAATAGAACCCTTGTCCCACCTGATCGCGAGGAACCCGCTGAATAGCCTTAATGACCAAAAGATGATGGATAGCCGAGTCCATGTGGGCTCGATGTTCGGTCATGTGGGACAGAGGACATCGGATAAAGGACATAGGAGGGGTGGAGACAAATTCAATGGCCAGTCCAGACGAGATGGAAGCCCGGACCCAGCAATCTGAAGTAGTACCCTTCCAAACCTTGGCGAAGAGGCCCAATCGTCCGCCAATGGGAGGATCCCCGGTACTACTAATGCCGGCGACGGATTGAACGACCCCCTCCCCCTTGAAAGGGCCGCCGGGAACTAAAATTCTTCCCCCTAGCTGGTCTCTCCTGAAAATTCCTCTGCTTAAAATTTGAAGACCCAGGGTAGAAAACAGCTTACGGAAAACAGCTGGTAAGACTTTCCTCTTATCTTTGGTCTCTACGGGAAACTTGTCCAAGTGCTCGCCAAACAGTTTTGACGCTGAGAAAGGCACCGAAGTTAGCCGCCATTTATGCCTCGCATCCGCCTGCCAATGGCGAAGCCACACTAGACGGCGGGCCGCAATGGAAGAAGCCAGAGACTTGGCTGCAAATTGAGTGGCATGCAAGGTGGCATCTGCAGAGAACTGCACTGCAGCTATGATTTTATTCAAGTCCTGTTTCAGCCTAGAGTCCTCAGAAGACATCTTTTCCTGTAGTTGTTTAAGCCACAGGATCGTTGTACGATTAAAAAACGATGCAGTGGAAGCCGATTTAATGGCCCAGGCCGCACCTAGATGGGCCCTCTGAAGAACCTGTTCTGCTCTACGTTCCTCAGGACGAAGACCCTCTTCTGGATTACCAGGAATGGAAGAAGAAGAGAGCAAGGCCGCAACGGGAGCATCCACTGAGGGAATCTGAAGCAGAGCCTCTAGATCTGAAGAAACTATGAAATTTCTTTTGTCAGTGGAGGTTAGCACTGGGACCGAGGAGGGAGCAGACCACTGCTTTTGGATGACCTCCAGGAAAAGCGGAGGTGTAGGGATGGCTGTCACTGCCTTAGGTTGTTCGGCAAACAACGGATTTAAAGAACCTGCAGATGGAGGGGGCTCTGGAAGAGAAGTGGGTCCCAGTTGAGCTGTGTTTACTGCTTTAAACAACAGAGACTTAAAAAGAGACTGGGGAAAAAGGCCAGTGAAGGCAGGCTGGTCCGGCGGCAACCCCTCATCTTCTGACAGCTCTGGCTCCTGGGACTCCATGATCACATCCTTGGAGTGATTACTGACCCCGGAAACAGAAGGAGAATCAGAGCCTGTCAAAGAAATGGCATCCTCCATATCGAAGCCACCCATAGAAGCAGCCGGTTCTGTCAGAACCACGTTAGAAAGAGAAGGGCCCGGAGCAGGATTAAAATGGGTGGACAATGACTGATGGACTGCAACGGAAATCATTCGCTGAATGTCCTCAGGCTGCCAATTGACCGGAGGTTGACCAGAAGCCGAGCCGGCTTCAATAGAAGCACGGACCGGAGCAGAAGTGACAGGAGGGTGAACCATAGGTAGAAAGGGAGCGCTAGACTCCACTGGAGGACGAACCACTGTCAAAGGCGCTGACCCCCCAGACTTCTGTTGAAGGGACTGTTATTTGAAGGTCTTGTAAAGACCTTTGATCAGGAGTCACAGAAACATCTCGTCTCCAGTCCTCAGAAGAACCCCTGGTTCTATCTATAGGGGTTCTAGTAACCATCTGTCTTTTGGACACCTCATTGGCAGGTTTACCCTGAGACTTGGGCGCCTTGGAAGGTCACGAGGGTTGTTTGTCGGAACAGACAGGTGCCTGCAAACCTTCGCTGAGAGCCTGAGTGTGGTTGTCTCTCAAGGAAGCCTCAGACTGTTCACGGACCGAGGCCTTCCGGCCATGCCTAGACTTAGATTGCGCTTTGGGCATGATGAAGGACACAACAACCAGAACAGGTAGGCTCAATGATACAATTAAGAACAAGCTGTAGAAATTGGGAAGCCCCAAAAGGAGGCCCAGATAAACAGAAGACAGCAAGGGTAGAATGAGAAGATGTAAGGCTTCTAAATATCTTTTTGAAAAGACAGTTCCAATGATGAAAACAAGCCCTTAACAAGCCAGGGAGGAGGAGACTCTGATCAGAGTCTTGCTAACTCCGCCCTCCCTTGGATCTAATCTTCAGAATGGCTCCCAGTGAACTCCGCCCTCCTTTGAATGTAGCCTTCAAAATGGCGCCCAGAAGACTGAGGGAAGGCTCGAGGTCTTAATTACAAAATGGCGCCCTAGGGAATAACCGTTAGAGCGCAAGGCTCTTCTTCAGGGCACTCGCTCAGCTTAAACCATAAGGAGAACCAGAGAGAAGCCAGAAGACCCTTAAGACGCTAGAAAAAAGCGTCCACAAGATCGCAGGGCAGCTCTATGTCTTTAAAGCCGACAAGCGGCTACAGCAGGGAGCGCGCCGCTCCGCTTCGCGCCAAACAGCTGAGCTAACCAGGCGGCAGTCGCCGCAGCTCCGAATTGAAGCCTCGAGCACTGACAGGTGAGAGGGCACAGAACGACTAGCGTTCGAAGAATTAGAGTCCCCAAGAACTCTTTGGCACCAATTAGGCTTCTAGGGCAGCAAGGGGAGGAGGAAAAGCAATCCCCGACAAGCGGCTACCCCAGGAAAGCGCGAGACTCCACAATAATAATAAAGGGGAAATTAACTTTAAAGTAAATGGAGAGGTGGGGGGGGGGCGCAAGGCTCCACAAGCACCAGAAAAAAAGGCACGTAAACGCTTAACAGTTATAGGGCAAGAAACTACCCTTTTCCCCAGAAAGGGAGCGAAAGGCTCCTCCAAAGGTCCAACTAACCGTTTGATTGGAACTGACAGCAACTGAAGAGAAAAAGTCACCTAATCCAATCCAGAAGGCCAAAGAATAGTCAATAAGAAATCCAAGTCAAAAGTCCAGAATCAATCAGAAAGTAATAGAAACCTAAGATCTCAATAGAACTAGAGAACACTTTCCACACAACTGTCCAGTCTGACGACTGAGCAAAAAAACTGGGTGCCTTAGCAACAGGGGAAGGATTTAAGAAGATTTTACAGGCTCAGTCCAACCTCTGACCAATGAGCACAACCCACGTCTGGCTGCTGTCTCCACCCTCAATGGAGAATGGCCAATAAGTTTGAGGCTCAGCCAGAGCAGGATTTTCCTATAGGCTAACTAGGCTTCAGCCTAGGGCTTCAAGATCAAGAGGGGCCTACATTCAAATTGTTAGCAAAATTAAAATTACACTTTCACTATAGGTGAAAGGGCCTCATAAGTGGAATAGCCTAGGGCCTCTTTTCATCTAAATCCGGCCCTGGGCTCAGCAGAGTTGAACTTGGTCAATACTTGGGTAGCAGACCACCAGGGAATCTTAGGGCTATAGGCTAGATTGGAAAGTCAGAAAGCATCCCAGATGAATTGTTTGAAGAGGTTTGAACTGTGGGGTCCTTGGTGCTTTCTGAGCTTGGTTATTTTCTTGTAGACCTTTCATTATCCAGCTAGATAATATCATCAGTCTGGAGAACACCAAGGACTCCACACTAATAGCAAATGATTCTACACTATTGTTGCAAAAACTGTATGGTTGTGTTTATGGGGCCATCAGAAACTGAATTTGATTTGGAGAATTCTTCCCATCATACTAAGGAGAAAGAATTTGTAACAATTTCTTTATATATTGCAGATGTGTGTGTGTGTGTGTGTGTGTGTGTGTGTGTGTGTGTGTGTGTAAAAGAGAGCAGAAAGTTGCTGTTGTAGAAAAGAAAGAGGGAGTCTATGTATTCTATCATGAGCTCTTAAATGAGATGTGGGATAAAAAAAATAAGACGAAAGTGGCTTAATTACTTGACATGCTCTCAACGATAGCTGTGGATCTTTTTCAGGTCCACAGCAATTGTTGATGATAAATATGATGCTAAAAGTTGGTGCTTTGCTTTGCAGCATGCCAGTTTGTTTATTTGTTTTGTTTTAATTATTTTATTTTACTTATTTTTACACTGCTCATCTCCCCTGGAAGGTGAATCTGGCAGCTTGCAGAGTATAAAAAGACGAAGAGAAAAAGAATTAAAATATTAAAACAATGAAATTAAAATGTTAAACACACACACAAACACACAAAAACACACGCGCGACTAAGAAACAGATGGCATGAGATGAGATCTTCTTACCTTGTTAACCATCTCCAGTGGTGAGCATTCCCTACAGGATCTCAAGCCCAAGCAAGCCCAGATGTTAATACCCTTCCAGAAGGCCAAAAGTGTGGGAGCAATTTTCACCTTGGGTGATAGAGTGTTCCACAGGGATGGGGCCACAGTGCCAAAGGCTCTTCTCTGTGAGTGGGGCAGGCTAGTCCCACTGTTATTAAATGTTTTTATTAAGATATTTGTTTAAAAAATCAGGGAAACGAATCTGAAAAATATCCAAGAAGCCTGTTGGGAGGCACACTGATATCCATAGATAGCTGACATAATAGACAATGGCATTAAAAATAACAGTGAGATCAGCATATTGCTAGTAGATATTTGCCTATAGACGAGGGATGGTGAACCTTTTTGGCCCCGAGTGCCAAAAATGTCATGCAGAAAAGTCACATGTGCACGCAAGTGCTTGTCTAGGCTGTGCTCCAGAAAAGCCGAACCTCTGTGTTCTAGCATGCATACGTGCCTGACAATCAGCTAGCTGGCATGCATGCGCATACTGGTTTTTGGCACTGCTGCATGTACGAAGGACAGCTAATCTTCACATGCATGCCAGAAACCTGGAAAACAAACAGGCAAGGCCATGCATACTGGGCGAAATGGCTTTGCGTGCCACTTTGGGCACGCGTGCCATAGTTTCGCCATCATGGCTATAGACTTTCATCATACTGACACTGTTTTCCTTTTATGAGATGGACCAAAAAAATAAAATAAAATAAATCAAGTTCTAAAATACTATTTGAAGGGGCTAATGATCAAGATTGTTAAAAGTAAAAGGAAGGAATATAAAGCTGGTTTATTTGATCAAGGTTAAAATAGACATTTACTTTATTTATTTCCCGCCTTTATTATTTTTTTATAAATAACTCAAGTCACTGAACATACTTCTTCCTCCTCCCATTTTCCCCACAACAGCCCTGTGACGTGGATTGATCTGAGACAGAAAGACTGGTCACCCAGCCAGTTTTCATGATTAAGATGAGACTAGAACTCACGGTCTCCTGATTTGTAGTCAGATGCCTTAACCACTAGATCAAACTGATTTTCAATATGTTATATCAATATGTTGTCTTCTCTAGTAACTCTTTATGGACTTTTACTGACATCCTGACTGAATTGAAACAATTTCAGAATATGGTTTATAGATACGAGAAGGGATATAACAAAAGATGTGATCATTTGTTGCATTTTAAACAAATGCGTGTGTTACTAAAATTGTTCATACTTCTTGTGATGAAGGGAAAAATAATTTCTTTAGATATTTTCTTTTTTTCCCCTCTTTATTATATTCTTAATTTTGCTTTTCTTATCTGACCTTCTGATTTTTCTTTTTTAAAAGTTTGTATTAATTTTTATTGTTCCAATGTAATTTTTAATAAAAATACTATTTTTCAAAAAAGAAAGTTTTGAACAACAGCCTATTCAGGAAGTAGTTAAAGCAGCCCATTAGTCACTTAACCAGACGGAATATAAAAAAATGATCTGGTTCTGTCACTATTTTAAAAATGCAGCAGCATATTGGCTTCCCAGCATATGACTCCTCCACCGGTAGTGACTACATATGCTTCACGCAATGCTTTCTTCAAAAATATATTTCCTTATCTCTCTGTTTTTTCCTCTCCCACAAGTAGATTTATTTTATTTTCCTAAGATTATGTGCTAGAACTCTTCAGTTTTCCTGAGAAGGTGAAGCTGTCCAGGATTTTGAAGCCATACTACCATTTCATTTCAGCAGATTAAGTTGTCAGTTTTTCTTCTGTTTCCAGATAGTTCATATAATACAGGATTTTTCTCAAGCTCTTATTCAGAACCAAACTGGAAGAACATTTGTTGTGTTATTTGGCCCTGTATGGTTTTTTTTTTTTAAAGAATTAGCCAACGCTGGGAAGTGAATAGGATGGTCTGAATAATATGGGTTCTTCCAGTTCCTGCTTCTGTCCAATCTGCTCTGTCCAATTATGAGGCAACAAATGGAGAGAACTTATCATGCTGTACTTCTGCTCAAGAGGATGGGGGAAGGTCTTGTTGCATGAGCAGTATCCGTATTAATATTTAACCCTAATCATCTTTTTTCAACATCTAACAAAAGAAACTGTGTATGTTTACGATCCAGATCAAGATTACACACACTCTGAGAAATAATTTACATTCAAATAAAAGTTAAAATGGATATGTTAAAGATTGTGAGTCTTAACATACTGTATGTTCAAGGCCCTCCTTCAAGTTCTTCACAAAGATGGGTAATTTTTTTTAATAAAATAATCTTTATTAAATATTTACAATAAAATGAACACACAATAATGATTGAAAAGCAATATAGGGAACGAAATATAGAAACACAGAAACACAGGACTAAAACGAACCAACAAACATGACTAACCAAGAGTTAAGCTCACTCTTCAATTAATATTAACTAATATCATCCTAGCCAAACATTTCAATGCAATCAAGTTCTTTTTACTAACTACAAAACAATTGGCCTGTTTTTATCAAAAGATGGGTAAATTTTAAACTTGGTTTCAGGATGCTACTAGACACGCACTTGGCTGTCCCTTTGGCTGTCCCATGTGTCCCAAACACATTGCCTAATATGTTTACAGACCAACATGAGCAAACATTGGCAGAAAGGATGGCTCATCCCTCAGCAAACTGGTGCTATTGTTTCAGGCAGCAGATACTAGAATATCTCTCCTCTCTTGAAATTACCTTACTTGCCAAAACCAAGTTTCAGAAGAATCTTCTGAACAAATCTCTTCCTTATTTTGAGAGCAATAATTGAAAGAGTTATATCCACAGTTATATAAGACTTTCCATCTATAGAGGGATCATCTTGGCTTCACAGTGTTTACTCTGGTATTTATAATCTGAAGCAGTAACTGTTGTTTACAGGAGTTTAGCCAGGTTTATACTCTACTGTCTTTGTGCCTTCATATAAGCATATAAGAAATACCAGAGGCAATAGTATTTCTGGGTTGGGTCTTGCTCTTTAGCCCTATTGGTAATACAGGTAAAGGAGACTTGACTTGGACAATGGAAATGTTAAGTTTTACATCTAGTGGAAACACATTGCATAAGGAAATCTGGAATGGGAGAAGAGGTACATATCTAAATTAGACTGCAAAAATGAATAAATGAATTCTCATGCAATCAGTCAAGCATATTTCATCCTAGCTCAGTTGACTTCTTTTCAGTTTCAAAATCTTTAGGAATATTGAAATGTCAGTTACTTGTCTATGTTTCCTACAGTGTAATCTGTATTGTAGAAGTTCAGTAATGTTTGTTTTTGAGATAGTTAACATTTCTTACTTACTCATTTCACTGTATTCTATATTTCTCAAGCTTAAACTGTAAGTTATCAACTTTTCAGTCTATCGGGTATTCATGTAATGTATCCACATTTTTCTTACTTCTCTCATTTCAGGTCCCACGTGTGCCTAATCATAACCCAAGTAATATCTTGACAGCATTTATTTTCTTTCTTATTGTGAGTGACACAGGTCAAAGTCATCTTTACAGTGCTGGTGTTAAAGTCATTTTCTCTACCTTATTTCTGACATCATCTAAGAGCAGTCTCTAGATCAGTGTTTCTCAATCTTGGCTGGGGAATTTTAATGGTGCCATGGTCAAGAAACAGTGCTCTAGATGAAATCTATTAAGCTTTGTCATTTGTTCCTTTGGGAGGAAGTCAGGTGATTGGCAATGACCAGGAACAAGACTGGGAACAGCAAATTTCATGCCAGTATAATTTTCTGCCAACTCAAAGATATATAAACACCAATAACACTTAGTAGTTGGGAAATTCCTTCAACCAATATGTGTAGAGCTGTAAATAAAAATATGGATGAATTCTCTAGTGAGAATTAATTGTTGTTGTTGTTATTTTTTTGCATTGTGAAAGAATTTAAAGATACCTTACTTCATACAATGTCTGGAACTTGTTTTACTGGTTTTGAATTCATTATTTTAGTGGCCAGTAAATGACAGATTGTGAACTATGATTCCTAGTTAATTGTTACTATTGACTGCTTTAAATCTATTTTAACCTATTTTTTCAATCTCTTTTTCATCTACTTCATTGCCAACAAACTTACTATCTATAAGCTGGTTACTTTTAGACAACAGTAGTCAGAATTGTGCTCACTGAAGCTTGAAGCATTACACTTTCTAGAAGCTTGATGTATTGTTTTGCTCCTAATTTTTTTCTAAGTGGCAAAAGGAAGAAAGACAGCATTATAAAGTTGGCATATAGATCATCCTCACTTAATAACCACAAATTAGAACAGGAACTCCACCACTAAATACTGTGGTTTTTAAATGAACCATCACATGATTGCCGCTTACAATTTTACTTCTTCATTCTTCATTAACTCTGCTTGTTGCAAGCTGTTTGGGAATGGCTTTCATGTGACCATGGAATACTGCGACAGTTATAAATATGAAGATTGGCTGCAAAGCTGATTTTTTATCTTACTATACCTTTGATATACTATACCTCTCATACAGTCAGTATGAGAGGACAACCTGAACTTGTTGCCAAATATATAGGGATGTGATCTGAGGGATAGTCTGGATTATGGGCTGCCAAACAGGTACTACAAGTCATATAGTCTTTGGCCCATGGATTGTCCATCCCTGTTCCTGTGTTGTCTGGATGCAGCCCTCTTTCCAGCAGTCCGGGACCAATCTGGAAATGGACAGCTCTTTTCTCAGGGTCCTAATAATGAGTTAAAAGTAAAGCCAATTCCTCACACTATCATAGTATTTCTATTTTTTTAAAACTCTAGTTCTCTATGGTGAAACCTAGCAGATTAAAAAATGCTAAGGCAATGGCTGAGTTCCTATAAGATTCTGAATCAGAATTTACCACCCCACTTTAATCTTAACCATATACATTATATAGGTGCAAACCTATACATTATTATTTAGTGGGATGTATGATCTCAAGCACTGATATCAACAGAGAAGTGGACATATAGAATACAGGAGATTAATCAAGGTCTGAGAGATTAATCTCTCCCCTGGCTCAAACTGATGAAGGGAAGAGAACTTGTGGCTCAGAGGTTAATACAACTGCCTAACATGCAGGCAGCCCAAATTCGAATCCAAGTAAGGGTATGGCTAGCTGATGAGAGCTAAATAGCTTGAAATAGATCTATATTAGTTTCCCTTTATTTCTTTATCCGTGAAATATAAATTTGGCATATATATATATATATATATATATATATATATATATATATATATATATATATATATATCTCCACACAATCCACTTTAAAACTGCAGTGATTCATTTAATAATGGTGGCAAACAAGATGATAAAACTTGGATGCGACTCCCTGAATAGGCATCTTGCTTAGCAATGGAAATTCTGGACCTAATTGTGGTTGTAAGTTCAGGAAAGCCTATATCAGCCCTTTTCAAATATAAGGAACTTCTCACATCATAACAGTTTATTGTAATGTAAAAACAAGCCATAAATATCTTTAAAAGGACTGTCAGGTCATAGAGAAGTTACATTAAGAAGGTTGACTCGGCCTTCCATCCTTCTGAGGTGGGTAAAATGAGGCCCCATATTGTTGGGGGCAATTATACTGACTCTGTAAACCTCTTAGAGAGGGCTGTAAAAGCACTGTGAAGCGGTATATAAGTCTAAGTGCTATTGCTATTAAGTGATTAGACTACAGAACTGAAGATACAGAACATTAGGCTTGACTTGCAGTGGTCTAATTCTAATTCAAAATCTAATATTCTCAGAAACTCAGATGTGATGCAAGACACCCAAACTGATAGTAACTTTCTTATAATTATTCATCCCTCCATTGCTATACTTCCTTCAGATATGCTAGCTCTTATTTATTGAATCAATAGTAATATTTACTATTTATACTATTAATACTGAATATTTATACTATTTTAAACCTTCTTTCTCCCTATCATGATGGCTCGCCATCATCTCTGTCCACAATGTTTTATAAATAACTGATTTAGCAGATATCACAAAAAATTTAAACTGACACAGGGAAACAAGAGGAGAAGATAGAAATATAGCCATAGACAGAAGAGGGAAGAATATATGATTGTTTTGGTTACAAATACAGAATATACTGTGCTTGAAGAATATATATTTCAAATCTTTAGAGATCACTGCCAATTTCTAAGTACCAAGCTTAAAGGAATACCATCAACTATCTCATTCAGTCTTTTCTGAATTATCCTCCAAATTTGAAAAGGTTACGTAATAAACATGGAGCATGTCATTTCTTTCTGTATCTGTCATGAAATCAGCTTGGAATGAGCCTATCTACACCTGGTGATTTGGGCAACCCATTCGCTATATTATTTGTTTCATACTGAAAGATAGTTATTGTGACTTCCATTGCACAGTAAGTATGTGAAGCTTCATAGTTCATCCTATAATTTATGAATAAACCAGTGATATCAGTGATATGATTCATGGATTGGAGAGTCATTTTGTGGGTGGATATTGCATTTATGGGCCAGTGTTACAGAGATGATGCTCTGGAAATATATCAACTAATGAAAGGAGAGGAAGGGGTTACAAGAGAGTAAGGAGACAGACAATGGGGAACACACATCAAAAGGAATGTACTGACACCAGTAGTCATGGCCCATGCTCCTCAGGTCAGAGACCCAGAAGCCTGGTAGGAAAACAATTGATATACTCCCCCTTGTCATCCTGCTTACTCTCTTGCAATCCCTTTCCTTTATAACTCTCTGCTCTGTGAGCAAGGGAAAAAAAAAACAAGCCAGGCACAGGATATTTATTAATTGTAAAGGCAATTACATGACTGATTGATGCTGTGAATGTTGTAAATGTTGATCACAAAGTTATTTTTTCAGCACCCTTGTAACTTTGAATGGTTGCTGCGCAAGGCAGGTCCATTTATATGCTCAAAATGGGATAAACAAAGGAATGAGTACTCTGATCCTGAGATGGAAGGGAAAGCATAGGAACATTGTTGGCTATAACACTAAATTAAATCCAATTGGCTAATTCAAGAACCATATAATTGGAGATAACAATTTATTTCATGCAATATAAAAGCTATCACAAGTTGCTTGGAAGTACCACTCTAATCATACTTAGGGTTGGGTCTATTTGAGGACTGCAACATTCTTTCTGTAAAATCCCTGGATTACTTCATTTAGAGCTACTTGCATGGTTCACTGGCTGAGCAGTGATTCACTAGTCAGATAATATTTGCACACGATGGATCAGCTCCTTTTTTGGAATCAATGAAGGAAACACACCATCAGATAGGTTTCCTCTGTAATTCCAGAGAAACAAGCAACTGCAATGAGAAAAATTTTCATATTATGGATTTAACTGTGTAAATGAAATATAGAATATGCCTCAAAAGAATGTTTTGCTCATCAGTTATTGTTTGCTTATATAATACTCATCAAATTAATGATACAATTGGTCTTGAGCTGAATAATTCTGCATTGCTTTAATTTATTTCCAACTAAAGGCAAGAAATAATATCATTTAACATTTTGAAATATATTCAATATGCATTGAAAGGCAAAAATTATTCAGAAAATATTTGAAAAATTAAACTGTATAAGATGTATAATCAAATTTTTAAAGTGTCCATTGCCTTTAGCCTGATAAAGGATAATTTTAAAAACATTATAAGTTTTCTCCCATTTGTTTTATTAATAAATTCAAAAATAAAACTTAGGAATTATCTATTCTAGGTTAGAACCACACATGCTTAAATAAAGGCTAATCATTTTCAGTATATGTTATATAACTATTTTGATATGCATAATTTAGAAGCATTATGCTAAACAAAAGCAAATGAATGCACTTAGTTAAGTAATTCATCTTGATTAGCAGAGTGTGCAAACTGACTCAAAAATAAACCATTTATTTATTTTACTCATTGGCTGAAAATAACTCCTAGAATAACTTTTGAACATTAGAAAACAGCAGTGCCCTCCTTCAATTTACAAACTAAAAGGCACAACACAAAAGAAAAAGGAGTTGGACAGCAGGAGGTAAATAGAAGATATTTCCCAGTTATAAAGTCTTCAGATTTATGATTTGATAAAATCATTTTTCACGATTTTACACTTCAGTAAAGAAGGAATATGTTTCACTTGGGTTCTTTTTTTTTTTTTTTAGCAAAAATGCTTTTCCAATTGTACACCTCAGCATTTTTGTTTCAGCTCTAAGATGTTCACTAAAAACAATGAAACCTAGATTTTAAAAAATGATCACCAAGATCATTTTACATTGAACTAATTCATTATTATTACTTTTTCTTAAAATAATCTTTATTTACATTTATCATTAAAAAAGAAGACAACACACCAGATAAATGACAAACAGAACAACAAAGCAAATAACATACATGCCTATAAATAGTACCTTAATAACTTAATATTCGGTACAATATATCTATGTTACATTCCGGGGGAGGCAGAACAACCTAATTTACATTTGTAAATCAATTAGGTCTATCCGACCTCACATTACTTGTATAATATAACTTTTTCAATAAATAATTGAAGATAAATTGACTAAAAAACTGAAAGATAGAGACCAAACACAAACATGTTTATCTTGGGAAAAACTATATTTGGCTATCAAAGAGAAAACTATAACCCAAACCAGATTAGGAGTTGTATTTATTGAACAAATTTATTATTCAATTATTTGTGTGTTTGTTACTTTATTGGATCAATAAGGGTGTTGACTAACAACAGAAACACACACAAACAAACAAATGACAGTTTTCAAGCAGTTAAAAGGGATAATGATCACAATCAGCAGACTTGGGTGGTTAAGCAAGCAAAAGGGAAACAAGTTTTCACAGATAGTTTTATAGTCCATAGTCCACCTTTGTAGCTCTGAACAGTCCTACTTTTGAGGACTACTTTTTAGTAAGATGACTGAGATGCCTACCCTGGAGCATAAACCAAGGACAATTCTGCACCACCTTAGTACAGTAAGTTTCTCTGCCATGCTTCCAGTACATGTAATTTAGATTAGACTCTGCTTAACCTGGAATGCCTTTTAATATATTAATTCTTTCTTATGAAGAGATTGCACATGTTGTCTGCTTTACTTGTGACAACATACAGACTGCTTCACCAACATGACAATTGGATTTTCTTTTGGGATTGATGGACAAACAATTAGAAAAAAATCATGGAACTTTGTTTTTGTGGATGATAACTGCATTTGTATTATTATTATTATTTTTGTGATTATTTGTATATATAAAGATGGAACGATTCAGTGCTACCACAATGGAAGAATGGTTGGTCAAGATGACAGAACTGAGGGGGCTAAATTGATTTTATTAATAAGAGAAAACACAATACTGGTATTTATATCTATTGCTGAGTGGAAGCCCATTGTAGACTTTTTGTGTGAAAAAGAAAAATAGGAGGTTAGGTTTTATGATTTTAATGTCTGGACAGGATAGATTATGGAAAGAAGAGACTTATGTTGAAATCATAGAATAAGAGATAAATTTATAATCGTTCTCATAAATTGTAAAGACTATCATCTTTGTAAGTTTTTTCTTTCTTTTGTATATTTTTTAACTTATTTTTCTTTTCTGTACTTTTAGCTTCCTCTTTGTTTTCTTTCATTTTTTTCCTTATTTTATTTTAGTGTGGATTAATTACTGTTGACCTCATCCCATTCCTAAGAGGTCTGTAAGGGGCGTGCATAAGTGCACCAATGTGCCTACCGTCCCTGTCCTAATGTCCCTTTATATTCATATCCATTTCATGTATCATGAATCATGTTTATATATTTCATGTATTCATAATCATGTTTATACTTTTATCTGTAATCTTATATATGCTTGACAAAAATAAAAATAAATTAAAATAAAGTAAGTAAATTTTTATATTCCTTTTTTAAAAAAACACCCTTTGATAAAATTATGTCTAAAATACTGGTATAACAGTGGTGGGTTGCTCCCGGTTCGGCCCGGTTCGGGCGAGCCGGTAGTGGTGATGATGTGATGTCAGCGAACTGGTTCTCTATGACTGTGAGCTCGGCCCTCCCACCCGCCCCTGCGTTATACCTACCTTTATTTGTTGTTTTTTAGCCCAGCTGATAGGCGTGGCAGAGTGGATTGCTGCAACTCAGCTGGGCAGAAATCTAATGCGCTTGCGTGGAGCACAAGTTCGTGCAAGCACGTGCGCGAAAAGAACTGGTGGTAACACCGGTTGGAACCTACCACTGTGGTATAATGAATAATTTGGAAAACATTAAAAAATGTGGAATAGCTAATAAAATCCAGGGTTTTTTTTTGGTACATGGGTATATCAATAGACTTCAGCTAAGAGGATCTGCCCTCTTACTCTGCATTGTTCAAATCTGTGCTGAAAGTCCCCAGTGTTCAGATTTGGGAACAGATGTGGGAATGGAAAAAAAGGGAGAAAGGAGAGAGATGTGGTATGGGCTGGGCTATAAGGAGGAAGAAGCATCCATTCACCAGTGGAGTTTATTCTTATGACAGGTGGCCATGGCTGATTGTAAAGCTTCATGAAAATGAAATGTATATGCGACTTTTAGAAAGGACACTTACAGTATTATTGACTTGTCTTCTTTAATATATGAAATTCCTTGAAAGGCAATAGCTGCGATGCTATTTATATTCAGAAGAGAAAGGTTTTAGATGAGTGAAGTCTTGCATCACTGCAATCCATTTTGAATATGTATACATAATATAGAAATCAACACGTTTGACAGCTAATTAAAGCCAGAAAAAGCAATCTGAAACATTAAGGTAAATAAATACTTGTCCTTCACATTTTGTCATCCCATTTCAAAGATGAGAGATGACAGGCTGTTTAGGAATGTCAAAAGAAATACTCAGTGGTTGGCCAAATCATAAGGAAGTCAGGTGGTCCTTTGCATACTGGATCAAAGTAACTGAAATGGCTTTTCAAAACTGGGGACATAATTTAATTATATTTCTCCAGTGAAGGTAACTTTTAAAACTATTTCTCAGAAATTTGGATAATTACCTTCATTGCTATTTCCTAATAATCCCCCCCCCCCATACCACTAAAAGACCTGGTGATTTGCTTATCATTTTAGGTTGGCAACCAGGTTCCCATTTTGCATCTTGCTCAAACCAATGTTGTTCTGGGGATATTAGAATAGAATAGAATAGAATAGAATAGAATAGAATAGAATAGAATAGAACAGAATTCTTTATTGGCCAAGTGTGATTGGACACAGAAGGAAATTGTCTTGGTGCATATGCTCTCAGCGTACATAAAAGAAAAGATACGTTCGTCAAGAATCATAAGGTACAACACTTAATGATAGTCATAGGGAACAAATAAGCAATCAAATCATATTAGGAAACGGTCAATATAAATCTTAAGGATACCAGTAACAAGTTACAGTCATACAGTCATAAGTGGGAGGAGATGGGTGATAGGAACGATGAGAAGATTAATAGGAATGCAGACTTAGTAACTAGTTTGACTGTTGAGGGAATTATTTGTTTAGCAGAGTGATGGCATTCGGGAAAAACTGTTCTTGTGTCTAGTTGTTCTGATGTGCAGTGCTCTATAGTTTTGTTTTGAGGGTAGGAGTTGAAACAGTTTATGTCCAGGATGCGAAGGGTCTGTAAATATTTTTTTACAGCCCTCTTCTTGACTCGTGCAGTATACAGGTCCTCAATGGAATGCAGGTTGGTAGTAATTGTTTTTTCTGCAGTTCTAATTATCCTCTGAAGTCTGTATCTGTCTTGTTGGGTTGCAGAACCAAACCAGACAGTTATAGAGGTGCACATGACAGACTCAATAATTCCTCTGTAGAATTGTATCAGCAGCTCCTTGGGCAGTTTGAGCTTTCTGAATTGGCGCAGAAAGAACATTCTTTCTTGTGCTTTTTTGATGATGTTTTTGATGTTAGGTGTTAGATCTTGAGATTTTGTAGAACCTAGAAATTTGAAGGTCTCTACTGTTAATACTGTGTTGTCTAGTATTGTAAGAGGTGGAATATGGGAGGGTTTCTCCTAAAGTCCACCACCATTTTTATGGTTTTGAGTGTGTTCAGTTTCAGATTGTTCTGGTCACACCACGAGGCTATTGTTCAACCTCCTGTCTGTATGTGGATTCATCATTGTCTCGAATGAGACCGATCACTGTTGTGTCATCTGCAAACTTCAGAAGTTTAACAGATGGATCGTAAGAGATGCAGTCATTGATATATAGAGAGAAGAGAAGTGGAGAGAGCACACAGCCTTGTGGGGTCCCTGTGTTAATTGTACAGGTATCTGATGTGATTCTGTTTAGCTTCACCTGCTGCTTCTTGTCTGTTAGCAAGCTTATGATTCATTTACAAGTGTGTTCAGATATCGCTAGTTGGTTTAGCTTAGTTAGAAGAATGTCTGGAATGATGGTGTTGAATGCTGAACTAAAGTCTACAAAGAGGACCCTTGTGTAGGTCTTTGGAGATTCGGGATGTTGTAGGATGTAATGCAGAGCCATATTAACAGCATCATCTGTTGATCTATTTGTTCAGTATGCAAATTGCAAGGGGTCTAACAGCAGATCCATGATGGTTTTCAAGTGAGACAGCACTAGCCATTCAAAGGTTTTCATAACTACAGATGTTAGAGCAACTGGTCTGTAGTCATTCAGTTCCTTGATGGTGGACTTCTTCAGCACTGGGATAATAGTAGAGTGTTTGAAGCAAGAAGGAACATAGCACATCTCTAGAGATTTATTGAAGATACGGGTGAAAATGGGGACCAATTGGTCAGCACAGACGGGTGAAGATGGGAGCCAATTGGTCAGCACAGACTTTTAAGCAAGAAGGAGTTATCTTGTCTGGGCCTGGAGCTTTTCCTGGCTTTTGTCTGTGAAATAGGTCTTGCACTTCCTTTTCTGTGATCACTAAGGGTTGTGAACTCAATGAGATGGGGTCAGTTGTAGGATGTTTGGCTGTTGTTAGTGTGTCTGAGATGGGGGTTGTGGAGATAGGTGGCTGTAATTTCCTTTCAAACCTGCAGTAAAACACGTTCAGGTCATCTGCTTTTCAGAGTAGCTTCTTTTTGCTGATCTTCCTTGTTAATATATTTCTGGCCTGATTGTACAGCATTTTATCATCTTTTCTGTAGGCTTCCTCTTTGGAATGACATATTAAACATTGTGGAGACTATTAAGGGAAAATTTGGATTGTCCCAGGCTAGCTGGGGGAGTTTAAATCCATCTAGAAGGTCTGCAGATGGTGAAAGTTTGACTTTCACAATTGCCTGTAGCAGTTTCTGTAGAATCTAAGTCTGTCCATATCTTTTGTCTGGTATTATTATAGTTCATCTTGCAGTCAATCAGATGTTCAGACTGGATTTGGCATTTTTATCCATGGATAAAAGGATTTATCCCAAGGATTTGGGATAGGCAGATGTTGTGTTTGATGTGTTGGAGGTATCGTCGCAGCATGTAAGCTGAGCCAAAAAAACCTGTCTTTTGTAATTATTATGATGGTGAATTATTAAAGTGGCCTTTCATCAGGGGTGGGTTCTACTTACCTTTACTACTGGTTCGCAGTGGGGCCGCAAGCGCAGAAGCTTCTGCACATGTGCAGAAGCATTTTGATGACGTTAAATCAGTGGGCGGAGCCTCCCACCAGTTTTATTACCAGTTCTATAGAATCGGTGCGAACCGGGGGCAACCCACTACTGCCTTTCATGAATATTAGCCCCCAATAGTAGATAAGAAAGAGCCTCTGTTAACCCTAACCCTGCCAGATCAATTCAAGATCCATATCGCCAGAACTACTTGTTTTTTTATCCAGAAGCTCAGACATCTATAAACAAATGCCGGCTTACATCTTCCTTGCTTCACTTTTAAACAAACATCTTTGCTCATTCATACACACATGTATATATTCTCAACTCATAGTTTAGCTGGCCAGGCTATATACAGTATGTGTTCCAAAGCTTCAAGATGGGATACCTACATTTAATATTTGTTCTGTGTTAGGGTTTCCAAGGACTACAGTTCCCATACATTTCCATATCTTCCAACACAGCTTGGCCATTTCATCAAAGCTTGACCAATGCCATCTTAGCAACTACCTGGTACTTTCTCTCTAGAATGTTATTGTCTCATTCAAACCATACGAGAGCAATTTGTTGTTTTGAGAACCATATTTTGTTGTGTCTTCTTCAGACTCTTCATTCTGGTACTTTTCCACATAATTAAATGATTATGCCTTTTTAGCCTGCATTGAATGAGTTTTCCATACTCAGTTTTTCATTCATGTCCATTCAGATAAATATGTGGAATAAAACCACCCACTATTGTTTTTCCACAGCATTATATAAGGCTGGCATTATATGACAGTTGCAATATGTGGCATTAGTAACTAATACATGGATCATTAATTTGGGTGTTCATGCTTAATACATTCTAACAAAGTGCTCATGTGTATACACTGTACAATATTCAGTGTGGAAATGTAGCTATTGTGGATGGGGTGGGAGAGAATGGTTTTAAGGCAATATCTTTAAGACAATATGGGGACACAATGGCTCAGCAGTTAAAAGGGGATAAGTTTGTCAGTTGGAAAGCTGACAGCCCGGGTTCGAGACCCGAGCACTTCATGGTGGGGTAAGCTCCTTTACTTGTCCCAGCTCCTGCCAACCTAGCAGTTTGAAAGCATGCAACTGTGAGTAGATAAATAGATACCACTTTGGTGGGAAGGTAACAGCATTTCATGCACTTCGGCATTTAGTCATGCTGACCACATGACTACGGAAGTGTCTTTGGACAATGCTTGTTCCCTCAGCTAAGAAACAGAGAGGAGCCCAGGGTTGGATATGATTGGACAGGGGAAACTTTTACCTTTACCTTTAGGGCATGGAGTAATTTTAGGGCCCTCCACCTGTAGTTGTGGATAACAGAAAAATGGGTAATCAATAAAAAGTGCTTCAAAATTGTTCTCTGGAATTTATATAATTACAGCAATAGATTGCAGTTGGCAGATTGCTCACAGACTTTGTCCCCTGACTGTTCTTAGCACATTTTCTTCAGTTGATTAATTTCTGGGCACTGAGATGTCTCTGCGTGTTTATATTTGTGTGTGCGATTGTGCTCATGTTTGTATAGAATATTTTTTTAGTATGTTGGAGAGAAGTGGCAAGACTCAGCCTCCCCTCCCCCCTGCCCACACCCAAAAAACATCAAAATTTATAGTGTGTGTTGTATATCTATTAAAAATACAGATGCATTCCGGTGGCATGAGTGTGACCCGCGGCATCATCTGTTTATGCTGCACGATTTGGAAGGGAAAAACAAAACCATAAACAGAGGAGGAAGTAAAAAGAGGAGAATCATGATGTAATTCTACCTGCTGTGAAGACTCTCAGAAGCCACTTTTAATCCTTATTTCCTTTTTAATTTTTTTTCTTTTTTGCCTTATTCGCATTTTAGCTTTCCCTCCCTTCTCTACTTTATATTTGGTTGTATTAGTTGTTTAACCTTCCTTTTAAAAAGTTTTAATAAAAGTTATATATATATAAAAACAGAGAAGGAAGTGCCTTTTTGTATACGTGCAAAGTATGTGTCATTTTTCAGATGATCTGACAGATTGCTTCAGGTAAGTCATGTGACCAGCAAAACTTCAGAAACCTCTACTATTACACGGCACTTAGAACCCAGCTTTTGAACAGGTATCTTCCTTGAACTTGGTGAGTAGGTCTTAGCCTTACATACATAGGAGAATATGGTATATGCATATCATAATTGTTTAAATAAGATATTGTTTTAGCATCACAAAATTGTCCACAAAATTGACAAGGTTTCTCTTCCGGAATTTATTACTTTACTTGGGACAAGAAAAGGTATTTGGACAAGGTACGTCTTCTACGGTATAGACAAAAGT
Source organism: Arizona elegans (assembly GCA_022577455.1). Lineage (NCBI taxonomy): Eukaryota > Metazoa > Chordata > Lepidosauria > Squamata > Colubridae > Arizona > Arizona elegans. The sequence continues at coordinate 282,794,081 of JAKOOJ010000001.1, read as the reverse complement.
CACCCTGTTAAAATGTTAGAGCTTCATTGCTTTTGCCAGCTAAGGGTTTAATATAAAAGGCACTCTTAATTAAATGAAGTGATTTTTAAATTTACAATCAATTTTCCTTAATTTTAAAATTTAACTATACTACAGTTAAGCTCTACTTTAACTATGGGAATTGAAGTCCCCTATTGTGCTATGCTGAGAAATATATATTTTTTTTCCTGTGGCAGGATTGGCTTCATTACTTGTCAAGCCTGGTGATTGGCTCCTTGTCTCATTTTTTGTTTTTATAAAATGGTAGAGATTCTTGACTAGATCTTTTATCTCTTTAAATTTGGCAAATAACCATGGTTGGCATATGGCATATGGATATGATCAGAGTCAGGCAATCAGAGTAGCACTGGAGAAGAAACAACATTGTACCTTTTCTTCCCAGTGACAAACATCCCCACCAATTTTTTTTTTTAATTTGATTTATATGCCGCCCTTCTCCGGAGACTCAGGGCGGCTTACAATGCATTAAGCAATAGCCTTCATTCTTTTGTATATTTTATACAAAGTCAGCTTATTGCCCCCACAAACTGGGTCCTCATTTCACCTACCTTAGAAAGGATGGAAGGCTGAGTCAACCTTGAGCCTTGGAGAGATTCGAACCAGCAGAAATTGCAGGCAGCTGTGTTAATAACAGGGTGCATTAAACCACTGTACCATCAAGGCTCTTAATTCATCATTTTTTCAAAAAAATTAGATTTATAGGCTGCATGAAATCACTTTTTCTAAAATGGGAAAATATGTTTAGAAGGCAAAGTGATTTTCAGTAGAAATATAGCATGAATTCTGAGATCTGGTAATGGATAATGCCTTTCATACTTTGTTCATTAGATGAATAATTTAGTACATTGCTAGGAATCCTGAGTTTTGAAACACCAAGGATTAGTAAGGAAAATTATATTATTCTTCATATTTCTCTGATCTCTTTTTAGCTGATTTCATTCCCAAAATAACTTCTAAGAATGTATATCCATATACCCTATACTTTCCAAAATACTACATGCTCTTATGAATGTTCCTATTAATAAAGATGTCAGTGTTTTGGTTACTGTTTATTTTTAATGTTTGAAATAAATCTGATCATTTTAACAAGTGACATGATCTGAATTTAACTACAAAATGTAATGTGCATAATTTTGTTGGTTTAAAACCAAACTAACTATTTGATTTGTATGCTTTCCCTTTATTAATTCTGATTTAATTAATAATTCCTGACAATTAAGACACAATGCAGTGTTCTTTTCTCCATTCTGTTCCATCGGTTTTCTAATATCTCATTGTAGGCAATGAGTTTTATAGTTTCTAAATTAAACTGATGACTGTATCCAAAGCAAGTTTTTGGCTACATGTTTATGAAAGATTTTCACATTGCTTTGGATTTATAGCAAAAGTTTCATGTGATCCTTTTCTCTTCTTGTGTGGCCAGTCAGTACTTGTTCAAGAGGAATTTTGTGAGTTCACTGCATTTTGTAGACAGTGGAATCTTAATACAGTTAATAATAATCTTCCACTGACAATTAAATATTTTTCATATTAATATTATAATTTCTGGATGATATTGGATATCATTCTAATATCTATTTTATTGTCATTTCTCTGGCAGTATCTAACATGCTCTCTTTTCTTTAAATGACGCAGTAATTCGAGTGTCATTTAATGAAATATTCCATTGATCCAGCAGACTTGGAAAGTTCTAGCTTATGCAGGGTGGCACTGTAACATCATATTACTTTAGGAAATACTGTTCTACTGTTCTAGATCCACATTTTCCTGAGTATGTCATTTTGGGCAGTGGTGCTAGGTGAGGAGCAGTTGAGCTACTTGCTATTCCTGTGGTTAGTGTTCTAGGACTTGGCATCTCTCCTCTGCTTTAACATCTAATTTAAATTTCTGGGAGTTTAATCCATATCCAGATCATACCCAATTATGTATTTCCACCAAAAGGTCAAGGTGGTGATACTATGTAGTTCTTATTATCCCTTACTATGTTTTGTGGCCCGCCAGCAGAGCTGGCAGCAAATTTGGACAGTGAGGAGGTTGGGGAGGAACGTGGCAAGTCCTGGAGTCTGGGGAAGGCTTGGACGATGGCTGTGAGTTGGAGGCAGAGAAGGGGCCAAGACCATCTGGGAGTTCTTTGTTGCCTCCGGAGTCTCCAGAGTGTGACATCAGTGAGGTAGAAGAACAGTGTGAGCCTGTTCCCAGTGTGCGCATGCGCAGAGCTGCCAGGAGACAGGAACAATTAAGGAAACAGGGTCGACTTGGGAGTAAGGCTTGGAGATGATTGGCCCCTCCCATAAGACATAAAAGAGAAGAGAACAAGACGTGAGCTTTTGCAGGAAGCAATTAGTTCTTCTGGTCACTAAAGCTCTGGAAAAGCTCTGTTTGACTCTGCTAAGTTTGGCCTTGCCCTGCATTTGGCAATTTTTCTCTGGCAGCATTCCAAGGGGGATAAGGTGAGTGTTTGTAAACACTCTTCTGAAAGATTGTTTATCAAGCCTTGCAGACTGTAAATGAAAGTAATTTACAGCTGTATGAATTAAAGAGGTTTGCCAGGACTAAGAATAGAATAGAATAGAATAGAATAGAATAGAATAGAATAGAATAGAATAGAATAGAATAGAATAGAATAGAATAGAATAGAATAGAATAGAATAGAATTCTTTATTGACCAAGTGTGTTTGGACACACAAGGAATTTGTCTTTGGTGCATATGCTCTCAGTGTACATAATAGTCTTTCTTTTGCTATATGTTTTTATTCTATTCTATTCTATTAGATAATCAATGATTATCTAGAATCATTGGAATATGGAGGCAAATAAATATTGAAGTAAAGAGAGTCCTAGGCTGCATTAAGAGAGGGATGGAATCAAGATCACATGAACTGTTAATATCACTCTATAATGCCTTGGTAAGGCCACACTTGGAATACTGCATCCAGTTTTAGATGCCACAATGTAAAAAAAGATGTTGAGACTCTGGAAAGAGTACAGAAAAGAGCAACAAAGATGATTAGGGGACTGGAGGCTAAAACATAAAGACTGGTTACTAGAATTGAGTATGGCTAGTTTAATGAAAAGAAGGACTATGGGTGACATGATAGCAGTGTTCCAATATTTGAGGAGTGAGGGTGTCAACCTATTCTCCAAAGAACCTGAAGGTAGGACAAGAAGCAATGGGTGGAAATTCATCAAGGAGAGAAGCAACCTAGAACTAAGGAGAAATTTCCTGAGATTTAGAACAATTAATTAATTAATAGTACAACTTATCTCCAGAAATTGTGGATGCTCCAATAATAGAAGTTTTTAAGAAGAGATTGGACAACCATTTGTCTGAAATGGTATAGGGTTTCCTACCTGAGCAAGGGGTTGGACTAGAATACTTCCAAGGTCCCTTTCAACTCTGTTATTCTGTTAGATTATAAATAGATGGATGATAGATAGATAGATAGATAGATAGATAGATAGATAGATAGATAGAAGATGATAGACCAGGGGTGTCAAACTGGCAGCCCACGGGCCGGATGCATCACGTGCAGGCCATGCCACCCAGCTCCGTGAATGGGAAAAACATCGCAAAACGTCACCTGACGGCAATGTGACACCCGTGTGATAGACAGACAGACAGACATAAATAAAGACAGACAGACAAACAGATGATAGATAGATAGATAGATAGATAGATAGATAGATGACAACAGACAGTAATATAATCACTTAGCAGTCAGATTTGAACTTTAACTGTGATTTAACATAGGACAATTGACTTAACAGTGTAGGGTTAATCCTTTGTTTGACTTTTGACTGTTTCTTGACAAATACTATACAAATCCATTCTTTTTCCAGTTTTCTGAATAATTGGCATAGTTTCTTACATCATTATATTTTTATATTTTCAATGCAAAGTTAACATTACAAATTGTCAAGGATACATATCTTGTGTGGCATTTTTATAGTTTAAAAAATTCATACTCTTTTTCAATGTTGAGCACCATAAATCTTATTAATCTGATTCTGCCTACAAAGAAGCTTATATAACTGTGGCTTCAGGCTAAGGTTTTCCTTACATATATTGAAAGAAATGCTGGTTTTTGCAATAATATTTAAAAAGAAATTATGAAACAGCAGTTTATTTTGATAAGTGGCTATATCCAGCAAATGCAAATATTCTCAGATCATTCATCCATCTAGCTCTCTAGCAGGGATGAAATCCAGAGGTTCTGACAGGTTCTGGAGAACCGGTAGTGGAAATTTTGAGTAGTTTGGAGAACCGGCAAATACCACTTCTGGCTGGCCCCAGAGTGGGGTGGGAATGGAGATTTTACAGTATCCTTCCCCTGCCACGCCCACCAAGCCACACCACGCCCACCAAGCCACACCCACAGAACTGATAGTAAAAAAAATTGGATCTCACCACTGCTCTCTAGTAATATAATTTATAGTTATTCTGTTTTTACAATTTCTTTAAAAAAACATTTTGGTTTTATTCATTAGACATATTGAAAACCTTAATGCAAATCTATCCTACAAAATGTAGCTGAGATCTATATACTTGGAACAGGCAACAAAGTGGTTCCAATTTTACGAGGCCTTCAGTAGTCCCCTGGAAGCAGATTTCTGAGAAGAAGGTGATGTGCTGTTCTGGCACTTCTATAAGCATGGAGGAAGAAGAAGAAAAGAAAAAGAAAAGCAGTTGTAATGCTCATCTGAGTTGAGATGCTAATACTTTGGAATAAACACTTACAGGCTGATAGTCTCGCTCAGTGAGAACTGAGCAAAACTTCAGCACTTGAACGCAGGACAAGAAGCAATGGATGGAAACTAATCAAGGAGAGAAGCAAGATAGAATTAAGGAGAAATTTTCTCATAGTTAGAACAATTAACCAGTGGAACAGCTTGCCTTCAGAAGTTGTGGGCGCTCCAACACTGAAGATTTTAAAGAAGAGATTGGACAACTATTTGTCTGAAGTGGTACAGGGTTTCCTGCTTGAGCAGGAGGTTGGACTAGAAGACCTCCAAGGTCTCTTCCAATTCTGTTATTCAGAAGTAGAAGTTTCTGGTTGCTTCCAACACTGTTGGAACATTTTAAGATGAAAAATGAGAAATAAGTCCATATAACTTTTCTTACTGCACGTTTGTAACCATACCTAGAAAAAAAGGGAATTGTATCATACCACACCACCAGCATCATAGAATAGTGGATACCCAGGTGACTTAACTAATATGCGTTACTATCAGTGTTGTGACCTATTTGAATCTTTGGCCAAATAGCTTAATTGTGGGACTTTGCACGGATTCATCTTGCATGCTGATTACACCCTTTCTGGGAACAGGAGTACTTGCTCATTGTCACTCATGTCCTGGTGACTTCCTGGCTAGATTACTGCAACAGAATATACATGGGCTGCACTTGAAGACCATCTAAATATTACTACTAGTTCAGAATGCAGCAGCACACATAGTTCTGGGCACTCCATAGTCTGCTCCTTTTATACTGTTGCTGCACAAGCTGTAATAGCTTCCACTTTCTTTTCAGGTGCAATTCAAAATGCTGGTTATTACCTTTAAAACCCTGAGTGGTCAGATTATATGAGGAATGGCCTCTGCCTTTGGATATTTGCCCATGCCACAAGGTCAGATAGGGTAGTCATGCCTCAGGTCTCTTCCCTTAAATTTATTTATTTATTTATTTATTTATTTATTTATTTATTTATTTATTCATTCATTCATTCATTCATTCATTCATTCATTCATTCATTCATTTATTTATTTATTTATTTATCTATTTATTTATTTATTTATTTATTTATTTATTTATTTATTAAGCTTATATGCCGCCCTCTCTCTGAAAAGGACTCAGGGCGGCTCACAGCAATAAAAAAGACAAATCAATATTAGATGTTAAAAACCATTAAATCTCCCCTTAAAAACCCCTTCAGTCCAATTGGGCCTGGTGAAATAACCATGTCTAAAGGTCACGGCGGAAAGAGCGCAGGTCAGGGGCCACCCGGAGCTCCAGGGGGAGTTGATTCCATAAAGTAGGTGCGGCCACAGAGAAGGCCCATTTCCTAGGAGTCACCAGACGACACTGACTGGTCAACGGCACTCCAAGGAGGCCCTCTCTGTGGGAACGCACCGGGCAATGGGGAGCTGTCACTGGCCGCAGATGGTCCGTCAGGTACCCTGGGCCTAAGCCATATAGGGCTTTATAGGTGATAACCAGCACCTTGAATCTCACCTGGAGGACACATGTGGGGAGGGGTGGATGCTTGCTTTTGGGGGAACTGGGAGATTTTGTAATATTTTTTTAATTTATTTTGCATGATGTTTTTAGTCTTGTTTTGTGATCTGCCCATGAGGGGTCCTTGGTGCTGTCTGAGCTTGGTTGTTTTCTTGCAGATATTTCATTGCCCAAATTAGGTAACATCATCAGTGCAGTTTTGGGTAATGAAATGTCTGCAAGAAGACAACCAAGTTCAGAGAGCACCAAGGACCCCTCATTATAATATATAAAATGAGCAGCTGTATAAGCAAACAAATGAATGTCTGAACTATGTCTAAGAACAGTTTATCTGCGATGGTGAACTGATTCTCCAGGCATATGATCTCTGCACATCATGCCAAGCATGCAGTCAGCCAAGAACAGGATCGGCAAATGTGTGGTCAAGCAGGGAAATCTAACATCCTGGCATGCAATCTCACTCCTCCTTGTTCTTTGCAGAAAGTATAGACAATCATGCAAATTGCTGGTGTGAAAATCTAGTGAATTACTGGATGAATGGAAATTTTACGTGACCTTCCTTGGTCCCAAACCAACAATTTGTTTCCTGTTTTGCCAAGCTTAGGGAGCATGCATAATAGCATATGGAATGATCATATCTATCTAACTACTGATATATTTTTGTTGCCTTTAAATCAATGTTAACACACTGACTGCCTGGACTTGTCCCTGAGGTTTTCTTGGCAAGACTTTCAGAAACCTTCTTCCTGAAGCAGTGAGAGAATGACTGGCTGAAAGTCACTTAGCTGGCTTCATCCCTAAGAACTCACCATCTTCTGGTTTCTAGCCTTGTGCCTTAACCACTACACAAAGTGGTTCTCGATTATATCTCTACCTAAGCACAGCCTTGAGAGACTGGCCATTTTATTTAGCAATTTTCTAAGTGCTCTAAGAACATTTAGTCAGGATATGGCTGTCAAACTGAGAATCACTCCCCGCCCCCCATTACAAACACCCTAAATGAAATCTTTACGTACAAAGTAAGTTTAATGTTTAATCTTGGAAGGAGGAGCTCATTGGGGATTTTCAAAGTAATAATTAGGATATCCAAAAAAAGAGGATAAAATGGGATTTTTGATTTTGATTGACCATGATTGACCAGGCTGGCCTGATTCCATGTTGGTTTTAAAGTTTGATACTGATTTTTAATTGAAATTTTTTAAATTATGGGTCAAATTTCATTTAATTATTTTTAAAATTATTTTGGCTGTTCACCGCCCTGAGTCCGAAAGGGGAAGGGCAGTACACAAATCTAATAAAAGATAAAGAAGAAAGAAGACCATATGAGAGTACATTTTATGATTTTGAAGAATGCTCTGAAGACTTTTCTTAAAACCATCAAACGACTCTTAAGCACATTATTATCTATGCGAAATAGTCTGAGAATACACTTTCTAGAGGTGGGGGATATTTGGTTTTAAAACAGTTAGGATTAGTATAGTCAGGAATCAGAGCTGTACACCAAAACTCTAGCTGCAAAGTACAAAGCTATTAAAACTATTTTTCCCTGTCTGTTTTAAATAGTAATGCTCAAGAAGAATAAATACATTTTTTGTTTAATAGTCCTGTAATTTTTGTGGCGTATTATATGCTCAACTAGTTTCCTTCCTTTTATTCAGTAAAAGCTGATTCTGAAATCCATATGACCTACATGGGCATATACCAGTTTAGATGATTGTACTGACTTCAGTATAATTCTGGTGTGGTTTCAAAGAAGAGTTAATAATAATATGTGCCATTTTTCAAAATATGACATCATCTACACCAGTCAGGCATTCTTTAGAAATCCAGATTAAAAAGACTGTTTCTACAGCACAGACTAAAGTGCTTTATTTGTTTTTAATGTGCTTTGTATGCTATCTCTTTTCTCTTTTGAATTCCACTTTCCCTTCCAGAAACTTAGGGTGGTGTACATGATTCTTTGTTTGCTTTTTAAAATGTGATGTTGAAAAATCAACCCACTTTGTTCCTTAATATGATACATCCTGCAATGTTGTAATTTCCCAGGAAGAGCCATAGAGTAAGTGAGCGAATGAACTTGATTGCTTATTTACTTATTTACTTATTTAAAATGGTATCTTTCCAAACAGGTCAAATTTCGATTGAAGAACATCTAGCTTTGGAAAAGGGAGTTAGAACCACTACACAGATCCAGAACAACATTTTGGGACACAGTTATGCCTTTTCGGCAGCTACTTTGCATACGCCAACAGAAGAGGAAGCGACAGCAATGGCGGCCCTCGAAGACAAAAAGCTTTGCAAAGCCCAATAAACTTAGCCAACAGAACTATCACAACTTGCTGGCAGAATTCTTGAAGAAAGGGTGTTTGTTTGAAGACCTGTCCTTCCCAGCAGATGTGAGATCCATAGGCACAGGACCATTGCTCCAGAAATTGCCGCAAAAGATACAGTGGAAGAGGCCACATGTAAGTGATGCAATGTGTATTACAGGAACATTTTATTAAAAGAAAGAAAAGAAAATGGTTTTCTGAAATCTTAGAAGGTATGGAGGACCTGTTTTACAAAGATAGTCTTTGCTTAATGACCGGTCATTTAGTGACCATTTAAAGTTATGATGGATTCCCAAAAAGACAGTTATGACTTGGATTTGAAGTTGGGTGACCCACCCCTGACACATGGTCACATTTTGGATGCTCGGCAACCAACCTGCCTTTATGGCTCTATGCAGCATCTCATGGTCATGTGACCATGATTTTTTGCCAGAAACCAGTGTTTACTTTCAGTTTTCAGTAAAAACCACCCGTTGTGGACAATAAGTTTGTTTAACAAGCATGACGTTAGCTTAATGACTGCCACATAAAAAGTTGAAAAATTGTGTTGATCATGTGACGACCTGCTTAAAGACTGGCACAACATACTTACTCTATTCAATTATAAGTTGAAGACTACCCGTGGAGGTATAACATATGTTTTGCAATTCACAGATCCCAAGTTCAAGGCCAGACGATTTAGTTTTTTTTAAAAAACCCAGATAATGGAAAAGTTATTACCGGTAATTGCAGGCTTCAGAGAGCTACAGTCAGGGTAGATCTACTCAACCCCTTGCCTGTACCAGGGACTCAGTTTTCTGAATGCAGGAATGGAGGTTATATTGTGCTTGCTATTCCCAGCCCATTGCAAATATATCCTGCTCTTGTGTTTTCCAGCATCAATTCAGAAGTGCTATTTTTTAATATGAGACTTAAGTCCTTCAGAGACTGACTGCTCTAACTGAACCTCTCTTTTCCAGTGGCTGACTGCTCTGCTGACTAACATTGCCTTTCCCCCCATTTTTTCTTTTAAAAATACTTGCAGTTGATTCATCAGTGGGCTGTTAACTCAATGAACTATCCTCATCTCTAGAAGTTCATGTTCCGTTTAGCCCTTACATCCTCCAGTGGCTATCCTTTTTATAAATTTCTGCTTAGGCTAAGGTAAAGTAGATTGCCCTTGTTTGCTTGCCCTCTGTGCACAAATACAGCTTCCATTCCTTTTATTATTATTTTTTTTCCCCAATATCATAAAGTTGCAATCTAGTGATGTTTGATAATACTATCTTTGATAATATGTCAATAGAAGAGAATATTTGTAGCTCATGGTTGAACTTGGAGTCCTTGGTGCACCCTCAGTTTGGTTGTTTGGTTGCAGATTTGACAAAGTAACTATCATCATTGGTGGGAGTGGATGAGGGGTTTGCTCCCTGTTTATGTGCAGTAGCTTGCCTTATCATTGTGGGCGGGTGTATGGTTCCCTCCTTGGTAGTTTGATTATGACATTATTTTTCTTTGTTTTTCTGATGTTAATCCCTCCTTATCTGGTTGTAGGTGATTGGTGAGGATGTTTTTTTTTTAATTTGCTCTTTTTGTTTCCTTCTTAGCTTTTTTATTATCTCTTTTGAATGAAGTATAAGTGTGGCTTATGTCTACAATATGTGTCTATCGATGGCTGATTTATCTGAATGCCAAGCTTCCAGGAATTGCCTGATATTTTTGGTTTTATTTGACTTTGGATTTTGGCTTGATATTTCCTTGTTGGTAGATATATTATTCTTGGGCATATAAATGCAGTTTTGAGTGGATCATCATTTTTTTCTCATAAGAATAATACTAGTTTCAGTATTTCCTGGGAAACTAAGAATGCAATTATCTGATTATGAAAGCTCGGGGGATAAACACTGTATCAACAAAAGATGCATTATGTTAAAATATATTTACTTTATCTTTGAAAGAATGAACAGGCTGCAAATTTATGTTTACATGACAAATACATTCTATTAATATTGATTCCTAAGAAAAGTTTGACTCATCACATTTCTAGGTCTTCTTTTGATTCTCATTTAAATATTCATCACTACCAAATGCCACTGTATTTATGTTTTGACGTATTCAATTCAGAAGTGAAAACGGTAACTTGGTCAGGACTATTCTGATTTCTTGGGACTGGTCTCAAATCATATATTATAATGCTGGCAGGAAGCACTTATTTGTTTCTAGGTTGATCCTTGTTTATATGCTAGATTACAAACTCCCTATGTTACACTTCTTTCTTGAGTTCCAACATGTTTCCTATAATAGCAAAACAAAGTTGCTTATATTATTATAAATGTATTTATACAATAAGGCACTGTATAAACATAGTCCTGTGTGGGTTTAAAGTGGCTTATATATATACCTATATATTGCAGGAGCTGCACAAGAATCCAATCTTTTATTCTACCAACAAAAAAAGGCTTGCTCTATGCCAAGGACTGATAGGTAAGAACTATTTCAAGAGAGAATGCCATTTGTATGAATATTTAGAATGTGTCAAGGTTTGCTTAGTCTACTAGATCCATTTCAAGAGCTGTAGCTCTGGAAAAATCCCTTCTAACCTGGAATGGTCTGGCAGAAAATAGGCTGCTCCAAATTGATCTATGCAGCCTATATTTGGAATTATCAGAATTCTGCCTCTACTTATTTGGTATATGTGCAGTATAAGCTTAAATGGCTGTATGTTTTTAGATGAAATTTCCAGGAAAGTTAGCCTATGAAAAAGAATAAACTTTCATGGAAGATTCTGACTTGAAATAACACAGATTAAAACCAACTGCTCCAATTTAAGTAAAGGACATTTTGCTACCCATTTGGGATTTCTTCAGCAATAATAACATACACAACCATAACTATATGTGAATGGAACAAAAATGCCAATTCTAAAGAAAATACTGTATCTGTAACTTAATTGTGTGAGCTGCCCAGTCACAAATGTGAAATGGGCAGCTATACAAATTGAATAAACAAATAAAACTTCACTGCAAGTATAAAAGGTCTGCTTTCTAACCTAAGTTTCAGTTACAAATTTACTACTGAACTTGAAATGCATTCTACACAATAAGGCACAAAGTTATATCTTGCCTCTATTAGACAATTCCTGGTTAATTATAAAAGTAATAAATACCATAAAAAATAAAAAAAAACTTTTTTGCAAAATAAAGTAATAAATACCTGAATATGTACTGCCTTCTAAATTCCAGAAATAAGGTGAACAAGCAGTTTTTAGGTTATCTTCTGTTTTCTTTAACCATTTTGGCACAGAGAACTGCTGGTTTTTGGCTGCAGTGGAAGCTTTAACATTTCATGAAGACATTTTGTTTAATGTGGTACCACAAAACCAGAGCTTTGAGAGAAAGAAATATGCTGGAATATTTCATTTCAAGGTGAGCATAATCCCCAGTACAGCTACCTGATGAAACATTCTAACTGTAAATATTTACCTTCCCCAACATAGTGCTCTTTAGAGGTTTAGGATAGGAATTGCCATTGATATGGGCCTTTGCACAAGGGAATAATAAAATAGAGGGAAAATATGTGTCATGATGCCATTGTGTGAATGACGTTTTATGTACCGTGCTTTATATTAGTCATGTGAAATAGTAGATGCTGACTATAATACGTGTGTCATTTGCACAATGATGCATGTGAGATTATTGTGATTAGGATTATTATTGCAAGGAGGAAAACAGCCACATAATCCTGTGAAACAAATCAAAAAGATTATGTAGTCTGGATACTTAGCTTTTCCAAGCAAGAAAGAGCTTTTCATCGGAAGTGTTTTAATTCTATCAAATGCATGCTCCTCCTTGTCACTTCAGACCCTGGAGATCCATCTTACTTTCATATAACCTGAACTCATCTCTTCAAACATTATTGTTTTGGTCATTATCATATTACTGTTGCAAAAAGTTCACTTATATTTTCCTGTAGTTATGGCTTGATCCAGGGGTGGTATTCACTTACCTTCGCTACTGGTTCACAAATGTGAGCACACACTTGCCACCTCTGCACATGCACAGGTCCTTCTGCGCATGCGCAGAACATCAAAAATAGGACGTGATGACGTCCGGGCGGGTGGGCGGAGCCTCCCGCAGCCTCCGCTACCGGTTCACCTGAACTGGATACAACTGGCTTGAATACCACCACTGATCACCAATGAGCAGGATTAGATAATGCCCTTTCTCCGTGTTTGAAACAGAAGCATGATCGTTGTGTGTTCCCTTCCTTTTTCAGTTCTGGCATTTTGGAGAATGGATTGATGTTGTAATAGATGATCGACTACCAGTAAATGAAGCTGGTCAGCTTGTTTTTCTCTCTTCTGTTTATAAGAACCTATTCTGGGGAGCTCTTCTGGAAAAAGCTTATGCCAAGTATGTTATTTCCCTAGCATTCTGTCATGGACCTTATTCAGTCTATTTAAAATCTATTGTTATAATCATCTAACATCCATTTTAAAAAATACCTGGCAAAACCCTCTTGGCAGGCTGTGTGGTTCTTATGAAGATCTACAGATTGGGCAAGTGTCGGAAGCTCTGGTAGATTTCACAGGAGGAGTTAATATGACAATAAAGTTGGCTGATGCACCACCTGATCTCTGGGACATCTTGACAAGAGCAACCTACAGCAGCTCGCTCATGGGATGCCAGACTCATGCAAGGGTAAGCGTTTTCTTTTCTTTTTCTCACATTATTATTAAGAATTTTTGTCCCGTATTTCCCTGTATGTCATTTATTGAAGTAAGTGAGACATTTCCCCTCTTAGCTGCCCAACAAAGAACATTATGTGACAAAAGAGATTATTTTAATAAAAGAGATGAAAAACAAGATTTTTGGTGCCTTCTGTTAAGAGCGCAAATAAAATACTAAGAACTTTGTTTTTTAAAAAAACAACAACCCTAAAACACTCGCCTTAATGAAAGGCATAAATTATTTGTCATTTAAGAGTATCTTTTCTATAGTCCCATCTGTCTGAGAAACATTTTGGAAGGAGTTATATAAATTGTATTATATTCTATACAAATACGTAATTTATTTAAAAATGAAGCCTGCTAATCAGATTTTGATGATTTTACATGTGGAAAGAAAAGATTATTCTCCTTTTTCTGCACTATTCTTTTAAAGCTCAATTTATGCTGCACCTCAGCAATTTTCTTATTTTTCTGAGCTGAACATTTTTTTATCCCCATAACTTCACAATAGCTTGCAGAAAGTTTAGTGAGGAGTTTAGCTCAAACTGCTTGCAAGTATTCACAATCAACCAACTACCAGTTGTTTTCGCTTAAAAGCAGACTGTATTGGTTCCACTAGGCATGAAGAAAATAGTTCATAGCATGGTGAAATATATTGATTTTGTTTTTCCTACAGCCAACAAGGGTCCTAGCGAATGGCTTAGTGGCTGGTCATGCCTATGGTGTGACTGGCATTCGAAAGGTAAGTGCACACTTGCTTTGATCATTCCAAACATGGTTTCCTTAATGGGTTTATATTCTTACCTTCTATCGTAACATGGCAAGGAAGAAATTTAGAAATAAGATGCGTGTTTAGCATTTTTAAGCAGTGGATGAAGCCAACAGTTCATTTTGAAAATATGGCTTATCTTTATTGACTCATACCTGACTATTTGATTTTCTGGCTTTCATTTTGTATTTCTGGTTATCTGTTGTTGTTTAACTTACTATAACTCAGGATTAGACAACCTTTTGGTGACTGAAGGCCAGATTTAATATTTTTTGTATGCCAAAGGTCACTGTAGTTGGGGCACTAATGCAAGTAGGAAGGCCATATTGAGACAGGTGGTATCAAACCTTTTTGTTTTGACTTTTCTTAAGCTTCAAGGAAAAGTTTAGTGGAGCTTTTTAAAAACAATATTATGATGCCAGTTTAAGAACTTATACTTTGATGCTTTTGGTGTACATTTTCTACCTCAAAATGAAGAACAATTCTGAAGCTGATGTTCAGCACCTAAAGACAGAAAAGATTCTTAGGGAGCACAATATAACAATGTGGAGGCTATATGTATTTCAGGCCTTATAGTGTCATTCATTCTTCTTTTCTTTAAATTGCCAAGTTATTCTTGACTAAAAGGAATGGTATACCTACAAGGCTCAGAAAAGTGAGAACCGTTTGCTAAATACACATATTGTGTTACACCATGATGTGGTTTGCTGCGGGAATCCAGCTGATTTTGTATTTTTCAGTAAGCCATGATTTAGGTTAAGTTGTGAACCAGATAATTTTAACTGCTGTTGCAGATAAACTGCAGTCTCTGCAAATAGGCCATAAAAGCCAGTCTGAACTAGTGGTTAAGGCACCAGGCTAGAAAGCAGGAAAGTGAGTTCAAGTCCTTCCTTAGGCATGGAAAGCCAGCTGAGTGGTAGAGGCCAACCACTATCTCTCTCTATCAGCCCAACCCACCTCACAGGATTGTTCCTCAGGGGAAAATAGAAAGACGATATGTTGGATACATTTGCCACCTTGAGTTATTTGTTAAAAACAACAAAGGTGGGATATAAACAAACAAAAATTGGCTCTTCAAAATCATTAGTTGAGCTATTGAATCTTACTTAATCAAGCTCATAAAGCTTTGCTGTGTTGCCATTGATGGCAGATAGAAGAGGGTCACTGAAACCTCTGCTTGTAATATTGCCCTTATACAATTCAAGATTAGCTACCATAATACCAAGTCCTGACCACTTCAATTGCTTTTTTGAAACAGAAGTATGGGGGCCCTTAAGGAATATGCTGGGGCCTGCACCTGGAGCAGGGAAAGGACTAGAGCAGGGGTCAGCAACCTGCGGCTCTGGAGCCGCATGTGGCTCTTTCACGCCTCTGCTGTGGTTCACTGTCACTCAAAATATGCATCACAACAGCCAATGTGTGACACCCACTGGCACACGATTTATTGAGCTTTTCAACCCCTGGTAGGCCAACCATGGATAAAGCCAAGAAAATAAAAGTTTCAGAAGAAAACAGAATGTTTAATTCAACTACATATGCTAGCTTTGTGGCCGCTCAAGAAATAGTCAAGCACAGGAAGGGTTTTGTAGCTCCCGGTGTTTTCTTTTCAGTGGGAAACGGGTCCAAATGGCTCTTTGAGTCTTTAAGATTGCAGACCCCTGGACTAGAGCAAAGCAGAAAACACTAGGCAAAAACCTGTATTTTTCTTAGACCAACCCCAACCGATTTATTTATAAGCTGAATCCCCATTCCTCTTACCTTAGCTAGACTTAGAATCACTAACTTCAATAACTGACTGAAAATTCACAGTAATGAGGAAGGGGCTGGGGAAGCACAAAAACCTTTGTAGGACTGTCACATATAGACCAAAGCTATGAATGATATTTTGCAAAACCTGTGAAGGCACAGAGACAGCTACGGAGCTGCTTTACCATATTCCCTTTAATGGCATGAATAAAAGATAGAAGAGTAATAGCTAGCCTCTTGTGTAAATCAAAAGCAGTAACTGATTCATGAGCTCTGCTGACAGTAGCTAAGCTAAGGTGAGAAAATTTTATCTTGCTAAAATGAGGACAGTGGGAAATGGAGGGTCTAGTGTTTTCTTTTGCAAATCATATGGCCAAAACCCTGAGCGCATGCACTATATCTAGTTTCCACTTTGCAAACTGAATGCAAGCCACCCAACCACATTTTAACCTAGCATGGTATGTGAAGTCAGCCCATGTGGTTAGTTGCTGATTCAGTATGCTGAATAATAGATACTACAAATATATCTCACTGTGGTAAAGAAGACTAGAATTAGATTATTTCTATATACAGTCTATAGTTCCAATGTTGAATATTGATGGTCAACTTCAGATCCCTCATAATTCTCTCCATGGTTCTTTATCTTTGTATTTTAGACAGAGCGCTCCTTCTAATATAGATTATCCTCTTTAAAGTTAGAATCATAGCCTTCTTCCCAGTTCTCCATCACATCGCCTGTACATTTGGCTTCTTTTGGCAAATGGCAAACTATTTACTGATGGATAAAACCTGGCAGAATATATTATTGGGCTTATGGAACCTGGATGCCCTTACAAATATTTAGGCATCAAGTTACTCAGTATTTACTAAATCCATACTGGTATCTTGTATTTTACTTAGAAAGTTATAGTTACCCAAAGCAATGGAAAGTTGAAGAATAATTCTTACTGTAGCAATCTGTTATTGTTTCCCAAAGGTGACATGCAAACATGGACCTGAAAATTTAGTAAGGCTAAGAAATCCCTGGGGAAAAGTTGAGTGGAAAGGCGATTGGAGTGACAGGTGAGTCCTTACAGCAAAACGAAGTGACACTTCAGATGGATGCAATCTCAATGCCACCTGCAGGCAGAGATTAACACAGATAAGGTCATCAGTTAGAACACAACACTGAGCTGTTTTGAAAGATCAGACAGCACTAGTGGAACTGAACTTGGGTGAACCTTAAACACATTACCAGAAAATAAAACATGGTTGTGCAGCTGTATGAAAAAGAAACTTTATAACTTTCCCTAGTTTCACCCAAGACAGATTAAAATCTCAGCAGTGCGATTTGTTTACTAGGAATTCCATTAGCCCAAATTAATTGGAGACTTTTAAATATGTCTTTATCAAAAGTGAGGATATCAGCAACTTATATATACTTTCGGCCCAAATCTATATATATTTTTAAATGTTTTAATATTTGTATTCTATGTTTTTTATCTTGGCTGTACACCGCCCTGAGTCCTCAGGGAGAAGGGCAGTATATAAATTGGAAATTAAATTAAATTAAAAAATTATATAAGCAGTTATGATGGGGGCTGAGAAAATCCATAGGAAGTGAATCTTTTCTGCTAAAGTTTTGATAAAGCTTTTCTTGATAGCGCTGATTTTTAGTTGCGATACTATTTATTTGTTGATTTAAAGATATAGAATCAATAATAGCAGATAAATAAATTTATCTGTAGTTTAACAGAATATGAATGCACTAATTATATATTAACAATAATATATGTGAGGAATCCATAGAAAGTAAATTTACATAGTAAATCAGCTGACTTCTCCTTAAAAGTTTACTTAAGACTTCTTCTTTATATGCAAAAACATTTTGAGGATTAACTAAAAAAAGAGGGGAAACATTGAATTTAATAAGTATTTATGTATTTTGCATTTTTAAATTTAAATTTAAACTGCACTGTTTAACTGTATGACGTGCTGAATGAGTCATCATAGTTGTGGCTGTTGTGGTGTCCCTGCAGTCATATTATTGAGTTTCAGGTGGTCAGTGATTGGCTCACAATTATGACATCACAGTGTCCCATGGTCACATGATCACTATTTGTGACCTTCACTGCTGGCTTCTAACAAGCAAAAGGGACGTTGACAGGAGATCGCAAATGGCAATCACATTACCATGGGATATTGTAACCATGCAATATTTGCCTAACAAGAGCAACTGGGGCTGACAGAATCGCTGTTGTAAATTGGCATGGTTGCATGACCTCATGCCATATAACCACATTATTTAGTAATAGAATTGCTGGTTCCAATTACCATCAGTAAGTGGGGACTTCCAATAACGAATCAACCAAATTTCAGGTATTATCTGAAAATTCAATTTCCTCTGAATTTTGTAATGCAATTTTCCAACTAAACATTATATATCAGGTAAATAAACATGCCCCGTTAATTTAGGGCTGGAGAAATGAGAATAGGTAAATTTTGGGCGTCCAGAGAAAGCTGTAATTCAGCAGAAGCTCTTTCTGAACTGAGCGTGTTGCCTGGTAGTTCAGACCTTCACTGAACCTGTAATTCTTAATGCATCAAAGCTGAGTGAGCTCTGTTTTACAATCATCTTTTTTTTCATTTTACTTTAGCTCTGGAAAGTGGGAGCTGCTCAGCCCCAAAGAGAAGATTTTGCTACGAAGAAATTCCGATGATGGAGAATTCTGGTACTTTCATGAAATAATACATGGCTGTGTCTTTCAATCTATTCTTTTCTCAGATGCTTTTGCTCAGTACCGGTATTATTTTGAACAATGTTCTTCGTTTAAGTTCATGCCTCTGAATAGAAGTGGTATTGCTGAAGCAGGAAAGATGAAAAAGGGAATGGGTATCAGACTGCAGGCCTGTTGCTCCATCTCTCATGGGGTGAATACCACACACATTCTTCAGTGATGTGCTTCACTTGAATCACCTTCCAGTTGAACTGCTTCATCAAAGCTTTGCACAGCCACAATAGGTTTACTCAATCCAGGATACCCCTTAGCTCTAGCAATCAGAAATAGTAAAATAAATTATGTGTCAGAAGAATACATCAAATTTTAATATTCAATATATTCAAATTTTAATATTCAAATGTAGAGTTGGTGTGTAATTATCATGTTAAAACATCTATCAGGTAACAAATAAAAATAATAATCAGATATTTGGTGAGTATGTATCAAATTTTGAGTAGTCAGAATCAGAGGTGGTATTCAGCTGGTTTGGGCCAGTTCAAGCAAACTGGTAGTGGTGACCTGCGGGTGGGCCTGCCCACCTGCCTGGGTGCAATCCCGTCCTATATCGCTGTGTTTTTGATGCCGCATGCATGTGTGAACCCACCAGGGGTGGGTACTACTTACCTTTACTACCGGTTCGCAACGGGATCGCATGTGCAGATTGCTGATGATGACATCTGGGACAATGGGCGGTACCTCCCACCAGTTTTACTACCGGTTCTTGCGAACCAGTCCAAACCGGGGGCAACCCACCATTGGTGTGGAGGGTGCATGTGGAGGGTGCATGTGAACAAATTGCTGTGTTTGATGTTGCACGCATGTGCGGATAGTCCTTTCTCTCCGACCAGTCGCAGTCTGTGTTGGCAGGGGGGCAGAGGTCGACCCCAAGGCACCTTATATGTGGGGTGCCACAGGGGTCGGTCCTCTCACCCCTTCTGTTCAACATTTATGTGAAGCCACTGGGTGAGATCATCCATGCTTTCAGGGTGAAGTATCATCAGTACACTGATGACACTCAGCTGTACATCTCCATCCCGGACCACCCCAATGATGCCTTTGAAGTGATGTCCCAGTGCCTGGAGGCTGTGCGGATCTTGATGGGGAGAAACAGACTCAGGCTCAACCCATCCAAGACTGAGTGGCTGTGGTTTCTGGAGTCCCGATATAGTCATTTGGTGTCATCACTGACTATTGGGGGCGAGTCATTACCCCCCATGGAGAGGGCTCGCAACTTGGGTGTCCTCCTGGATTCACGGCTGTCTTTAGAAGAGTACTTGACGGCTGTGACCGGGAGGAATTTTCATCAGGTTTGCCTGATCCGCCAGTTGCGTCCCTTTCTAGATCAGGGCTCTTTATGCACGGTCACTCATGCCCTCATCACTTCCCGCCTGGACTACTGCAATGCTCTCTACATGGGGCTCCCCTTGAGGAGCACCCGGAGGCTCCAACTGGTGCAGAGTGCAGCCGTGTGGGTGGTTATGGGAACAATGTGGCGTTTCCATGTAACATCTCTCCTGCACGAGCTGCACTGGCTCCCGGTGGTCTTCCAGGTGTGCTTCAAGGTTTTGGTTACCACCTTTAGAGCGCTCCATGGCTTAGGACATGGATATTTACGGGACCGCCTGCTGCCACCAGTAGTCTCTCACCGGCCAGTACGCTCTCACAGAGAGGGGCTCCTCCGGGTGCCGTTGGCCAAACAGTGTCAACTGGCAGCCCCCAGGGGGACAGCCTTCTTTGTGGGGCATCTGCTATCTGGAATGAGCTCCCCCCAGAGATATGGAGGATCCAGGATCTACACACCTTCCGCCGCGCCCTCAAGACTTTTTTATTTCAACAGGCCAGCCTGGCCTAACGTTTTCCCTTTTAACTTTTTAAATTGTAAATTTTAAATTTGTCTTCAGTATTGGGGGTGTTTTAATTTGTCCCGGGCCAAATTATCTAATGTGGTTTTATACTGTTTTTTAAATTTTGTAATTTATGTGTTTTATTTTTTGGCTGTTCACCGCCCTGAGTCCTTCGGGAGTAGGGCGGTATATAAATTTAAGAAAATAAATAAATAAAATAAATAGTGCATGAGAGCAAATTGCTGTGTTTTGTGACGCTGCATGCATGTGCGGATGGTGCTTGCGTGAGCTCACATTTTTGGTGCTGGGTGAACTGGTTGCTACAGTATGTGAAGCCCATCTCTGGTCAGAATAAATATGAATATTTGACTCCAATGTATGTAGAGGAGGATTGTTAGAAGCATACCCGAGAGCTAATAAGAGACTCCTGCATAAAGAATATTTAGTTCAGTAAAGAATACTTAGTGACCAATAACAAAGTAGGGATTTTGATGATGTCAGAGAGTAGATGTGTTTAGTTTGCAAACAAAAGCATTAAGGTAGCAATAGAACTTAGACTTATATACCGCTTCACAGTACTTTATTGCAACTATTTTGAAACTTCCAAAGAGTATTATGCAAAGGAGTACTATGCTAACTCGTTTTCCATTGCTCCAGAATGCAGTCTTACAATTAATGGTAAGAAACTGCAGAGAAACAGTTTCATTAAATATTAAATATTCAGTTTCATTAAATATTAGAATAACTTCCCAACTATAAGAGTTGATGTAGTCTCAGAAAGTAATGGACTACGTAGTGGATCAATTACAGTTATTGCTGCATTTCCTATATCCGTGATGGCGAACCTATGGCATGAGTACCACAGGTGGCACACGGAGCCATATCTGTGGGCACGTGAGTGTTGCCCTAGCTCAGCTCCAGCATACATGCGCGTGCTGGCCAGCTGATTTTCAGGCCTTCTGGGCCCACCAGAAGTTGGGAAACGAGCCATTTCCGGCCTCCGGAGGGCCTTCAGGGGGGTGGGGAAGGCCGTTTTCATCCTCCCCAGGCTCCAAGAAAGCCTCTGGAGCTTGAGAAGGGTGAAAAATCGGGCCCATTGTGCCATTGCATGCCAAAAGCGGGGGAGCGGGGGGGGGGAGAGGCACATTGAATTCTGGGTGGGGGCATGCACAAGCATGACTCCCAGGGTGAAATGCTCCCGGTTTGGACCGTATCGCCTGATCCGGTAGCGATGGCAGCAGGTGGTTCGGAGAACCAGTAGCAAAAATCCCTGCAACCCCCCCCCCCCGACCATACCCAGTTCAGCCGCACAATCATCAGAGGCTTTTTTTTTACTTTTAAAAGCATTTTTTCTACAACCTCTTCCGAAGAAAAAATGCTTTTAAAAGTAAAAAAAAAAAAAAAAAGCCTCTGATGATCGCGCGGATCATCAGAAGCTTTTCAAATCATTTCTTTCTGCAACCTCTTGGCCAAAGAGGTGGTAAAAAAAATGCTTTGAAAAGTCTCTGGCAACTCCCAGCTGAGTTGCCTGATTGGCAGAGGCTTTTCAAAGCATTAGAAAAAATGCTTTGAAAAGTTAAAAAAAAGGTCATATTAACCCCCCCACCAAGGCACGCCCACAGAATCGGTAGTAACAAATTTTACATTTCACCCCTAGTGACCCCCCCGCGCTCCCCTTGCCTTTGGCACGTGGCGGCAAAAAGGTTAGCAATCTCTGTCCTATATGGAGTTTAGAGGAGATGAGATGAGATTTGAATCTAAAACCTATTATAAAATCAGACACATCTTACTCCAACCTATACCAATGAAATTCTTGCAAGTAGTTTATGTTTGGTTTAAAAAGGGCCATTTGTGAAAACCCAAAGCTTGTCACACATTTCCACATACATTCATAGTTGTCATCACATGTGCAATCACATGCATACATTTCACACAAGCATATGCACAATGGTTTCACACATATGCGCAAATGCACACACACATACGCTCCGTAACTACAGAGCCAGAAAGTTATTTATTCCATGTTTTCATATTATAGCACTTTTTACCACTAGGTGGCAATATCAACATAGATTTTAATGTTATGCTTTTTGACAAATAACATTCCCCAGGTAATTTTTCTTTGCTCTTGCGTTTTCACTCTTACAGTCACATTCATGTTTTAGCACTAATGATATGTCAGGCATTTTACCCAAATCTGCATTTTGTTTTATCTTCTCCTTTGGTGACACCTATCCTCTTTATCAATGCTAATTAGACAAGGTGACAGGTGATTTTTTAAAAAAGGTAGGTTGTTGGCCATGCCACATAATCAAAGCCGTTCCTGGTTTATCTATCTGGTCATAAAACAAGGTCTGTTTTTTTTTTTTATTTCTTTAAACATAGGATGTCACTGGAAGACTTGAAAATTCATTTTGTGGATCTGATGATCTGTAAATTGACTCCTGATCTCATGAGTCAGGAAGATGGGAAAAAGTGGATGTGCTCTACACATTTTGGCAAATGGATCAAAGGAAGCACAGCAGGTGGCAGATTAAAGAACTTCAGAGGTGAGACTTCCCGGGGAGATGAGGTTTGAAAAAATAATGCCTTGGTTTAAGGAGCTGTGCATCTGCTCCCTTATAATAATGTCTATGGAGCAACTTGAAGGCAATCATATAATATTGAATGATATGATATCAAAATGCTCAGTTAACTCCTGCTGAAGAATTCTTCTTAAACTATTTCTGTTGAATAATGATGTGCTTCAGCACGCACATCAGTTTATATGTAAAATTGCAAAAAAAAAAAAAAAAGTGATTCCCCCTCCTCCCCTTTGCAGAGTTGGTGGGCAGTTTTGCCACAAGCAGGAACTGATAAGAATATAAACCACCTTCAGGTTTCAACAGATGTTTTGCAGGTGGTCCATGCTTAACAATGGTAATAGGGACCAGAATGCCCATTGCTAAGTGATGCGGTCATAAAGAATGATGTTATGTGACTGCATTTGCTTACCAACAACAATCCTGTTGTGATTGCAGGACCTCACTAAACAAGTGACTAGGGCTTTTGACTTCCTGCCCACTTTCTTATTTACTTTGCTTGTGGGAAACAGGCCAAGAAGTTCACATGTGGCGATCACATGACCTGCAACAACTGCAACTTTGAGGATGAGATGTAAGTCCTCTTCATTCAGTGCCTTCAATTATAACTTCAAATGAATGGTTGCTAAATGAGGACTATCTATCATTTGTTGACAGGCTCCTAAAGGGGAAGATGGCTTGAAATCTCCACAGGTTCTCTTTTACCGTAATTACTCAACCATCCCAATCTAGCCCCAAATCACTTTGCTCTGTTTTGGATTCTGCAAATTGTTCCAAGTTTACATACTTACCTTCCACAATAACCCAGACAAAGGAACTGAGTGAAGCGCACAAGAGTTTTCATTATTTCCTCCTCCTCTTAAGCGGGGGAAAAAACACACAGTGCCAGGTTATTTATTGGGCTTTTGGTGTGGGATAAAGTAGCAAAGCAGCTACTTCATGCATTTGTTGTTCCAAAACCAGTGACTCCAAACCCAATTCTGCCTTATCTTGATGGGTATTGTAGATATTATTCAGTTTGATGCCATTTGATTCCAAACGGCTTTGGGCAAACCACAAAACACCAGACAATATAAAAAATATAATAAAAAGCAGTAAATAATCTACCAGAGGGAGTTCTAGGCATCGAACCCCACAGTCTTGGAGAACAACCAGGTGTTTATGATCCCCAGAATGTCAACAGGATTAAAGCCATCTGATCCGCAGTGGAATCTTATTGCAGAGAACAGCCACTGTGGCAGAGAAGGAGCACTTCTTGGGTACTGATAGATGACATGGTTTAATTGGAAGAACCCCAAATGTGCCAACTTAAATCTTAAATTAGTTGGGCAGATGCCACCTCAAATATCCAAGGTTTATGCTGTATAGGGCTTTATACATCATAACCAGTACATTGAATCACACCCCAATGCAGGTTTGCAGAGAAAAGATGTCATATATCAGGGGTGAAATGCTACCAGTTTGGACTGGTTCGCGTGAACCAGTAGTAAAAAAATGCTACTGGTTCGTGTGAACCAGTATTTCCGACGATCAGCTGGGCAATGATCAGCTGTGTCATCAGCATTAACTAGAATTGTTAGATTTCCTGCTTTCTAGCTAATCTAAATTGTGGGGCTTAGCGGATTCTATCCCCCTCGCTGTTCTACTTACCTTTGCAGACTCGGAGGGCTTCAAAATGTTACTTTTTTAACAGGTGGGTGGGTGGGTGTACCTCAGGTGCACATGCGCGCGCTCGGTAGCAGACTCACAGAACTGGTAGCAGATTTCAGAGGATTTCACACCTGTCACATATGCATATCACTGCCATGCCATTGCATTCTGGACCAGTTAAAATTTCTCAGTGGTATTCAGTGACAGTCTCCTATAGAGCACAATGTAATCTCCAAGCTGTGAAGTGTTTAGCATGAATGTCTGTCTGAATACCTTCTCATCTGAGGAAAGGGTACAACTTGCACATCATAGTTGCCAAGTGTCCATCAAGCAGGAGCTGTAAATCCATGAAAGCCCCAAGTTGGGCACTGCTTGGAATCCCCTCCAAGGCTAAAAATACAATATCTCCCTAAAGTAAGTTGTCCCAATAACTGTATCTACCCAGTCTTGATGGAACTTAATCAAAGACTTCCACCACATTTAGATCCACTTAGGTCAGAACCGTCTTACTTGACTGGACTGGGGCTGAAGGATCTAATTGGGTATCATCAGCTTATGGATGATACCAAACCCCAAACTGGTGGATAAGCTCATCCAGCAATTTCACATACAGTACATGTTGAATAAGAGTTGGAGAAAATCAACCCTTTGTGGCACTCCGAAAAGGAGGAGTTGAGAACAGGAGTGTCTCTTCCATCTAACACTTACTAAAACCAGTCCTGAAGGAACATAGAGAAGCACCATAAAATGTCCCCTCCCTCATTCCTAATCCTTCGAGCCAGTCCAGAAAATCAAAATTGTTATACACTATTTTCTAAAAATAAAATAAAATAATGGATTTGTAGGAATGGTAACAATTATTTAATTTCTTTTGTTTTATATCACCTGTGTGTTTGACATGTTGATGTAAGACCTATAGTAGATGGTGAAGGGCATTGATTGGGTAATAGTTTTTGCACTCTCCTATTAGTAAGCAAAAGATTTCATAGTATTCACTATTTGCTGTGTGTTCCAATGTCTGTAGAAGTAAAGATGATCAAAGATCAAAGCTTCAAAAAGGATTTAGAACAATTGGAAAATATAAATGAAGCCATATGGAAATGGCTACAGTCTTCCTCAAAGTGTTTTGATCCTTCCAAATATTTTGGCTTGCAGGTTCTTTTATTCATGATTTGGCCATGCTTGTTAAGGCAAATGGGAGTTGCAGTCCAAAATATTTTGGGAGCACCAGATGGATAACATTCTCTATTATGGAACTATATAACTGCTAAGGAAGACTTTTAGTTCTTTTAATGTATATAGTCTTACCTTGGAAAATATTTTTCTTGCTTGCTTATTTTAAGCCAGACCAGCTAGATCAATAAAACACTTTATAGTCTATGTGACATTTTTCTTAATGTTAGATCTATTCCATTTTTGTGGATTTTTGTTGTTATGGTTAGCAGTCCCTTCACATAAATTTCACAACCAGGCCACAGAATGAGATTCTGGGGACTGAGGCCTGCATTTTTGTCCTTTCCTCCCTCAGGCTCTTTTTGGATGAATCCCCAATACTTGTTGAAAGTTTTGCAAGGCAACGGAAGCAAAAGATCTTTATACTCCTGCAGCGTGTTGGTGTCTCTGATCCAAAAACATAGTGGCAAACATCGGAATCGGGTCCCTCATTTGCACATAGGCTTATCACTCTATAAGGTAAAGAGAATTGTGCTTAAATGGGGGTTTGAATTGCTCAAGATGAAGAGAAGGAAGCTCCTTGGCTTTGCCAAGCAAATACTATAAAGATATGGGACTGTGATCTTAACCAACAGAGATGTCCCAGTTCTATAAAATAGGAGCTGAATATTTAGTCATTTTTTCTTCACTTGAACCTTTTACTCTTTTTCTTTCTAGTTTGTATTTAAGTTTTCTTGTTGCAGTTAGAACTTGTAATAATATATTAAAAATATTTAGCTTTATAAAGATTGTTATTAAATTAAGATAAAGAGATGATAAACTACAGGCAGAAAAAAGAAGAAGGGCCAGGATTACAAGAATATCATGTAAAGAAAATATAGATAAGATCCTACACCCAACTTTTGCATAGCAATCAAAACCTTTCCTGATTTGATAATTCCCTAGTAAACACACCAACATTTTCTACTATATTTAGCACAATTTCTTGTACACTTTAAAAAAGGTGCAAAGGGTTTTAAAGCAGGGTAAAATGCTCCCAGATTGGACCGGATCGTCTGATCCAGTAGCTATCTTGGCCAGTGGTTCAGCAATCTGGTAGCAATGGCGGAGCAAAGCTCCGCCCACCCACCCAGGTGTCATTATTTCCTGGTTTTAACCAGGAAGTAATGTGTTTTTTACCTTCTGCGCATGCGCAGAAGGTTTTGCACATGCGCAGAAGGTCTGCATGTGCATGTGACACGCATGCGGTACGTGAGCCCCTGAAACAGAAAGGAAGGTAAGTAGATTTCTCCCCTGTTTTAAAGACAATGTAGGCCTAAACAACCCTCCCTGCAAAAGATTAATCAACAGTGGTAGAGGGTCTGGTTCAGTGGTGGTTTGCTACCGGTTCACCCCAGTTCGGGCAAACTGGTAGTAGCGGTGGCAAGAGGCTCCGCCCACCTGCCCAGACATAATCAAATACACTCTGTGCATGCGCAGAAGTGGTGCGCGTGCGAGCAAACCGGTAGCAAAGGTAAGTGAAACCCACCACTGGTCTGGTTGATGAGTTTAGTGCTTTCATGTTTTGATTAGGTCTACCACTTAACAATTCTCACTTTTAAAAGCCTTGGTGTTTACTTGTTGACACATGTCCTTTCTCTTTCTTCTAGGTGGACCAGGAGGTATGTAGAACTTTTCCATCTTTTGTGTGTGTGGAAGGCACAGTTTGATACCATAGTTCTTATACATTACTTTCCCTTGCTTTTTTACCGAATTAAGGTTAAACAGAAAATGTGCAACTAACTTCAATGAATGCAGCAAAACTGAATTTCTGCTGTATTAATTTCTGCTGTTAATATGATTTTTATTTATTCAGAGTCTGAATGTTGGAGACATGATGTTGAAGGTAGACAGTCTGAAGTGCAATAGACTTAAATTAGTAATGAAGAACGTGTCTCAGTGATTGCAATGGATTTATTTTAAGTATCATACATCATAAAATACGTGGGTCTTTATGTGAAAACGTTGAAATATATTGCTTTCAAGGGGTGAAATATTCAGACTGAAATCTTAATAATTTTTGCTAGAAATTATTGTTGAAATTGTTCACAATCTTGATATTTTTTTTTGCTGTTCCAGACCTGAACACTGTCCAATGTGAGTGTTTAGATATGGCATTCAGGTGTATAGCATTCAGTACTCCTTGTTCTTATTTTAGATAAACTACTTAAGGAAATTAGAAAAAAATGACTGTTAATGCCAAAGTGATTGAATACATTTCAAGATAATGCACTTTTATGGCTTAATTAAGGATTAATGGCAATGTTCCTGGGATATGCCCAGAAGCAGTAGACAAGGTTGAGTGAGAAATGGTTTTATTACATTTTTTTCCCTCCCCCCCCTTTCTTTTCTGGCTCTAATAATTATACATTCCTGGGAGATGTTCAACTATCTTTTTGGCTGATTTGTGGAAATTATTTGTAGATGCCACTAAATCGATATGAACATTTTTCTCCACTGCATATAGCTAACCTTAAATAATAGTTCTGAGTTACTTCATATCAAATAAGTTGAATTTTTCAAATTTAATAAATGTATTTTGGGATGAGAAAAAGCTGCATTCAGGAAATTAGATGCCATTGTTCATTGCTTCTTGCCCTATCCTCAAATGCTTTGGAGAATAGCTTGACTCCCTCTTCTTTGTGGCAGTCCCTGACATATTGGAACATTGCTATCATGTCACCCCTAGTCCTTCTTTTAATCAAACTAGACAGACCCAGTTCCAGCAACTGTTCTTCTTTTTTTTTTTTAATTTGATTTATATGCCGCCCTTCTCCGGAGACTCAGGGCGGCTTACAATACGTTAAGCAATAGCCTTCATACTTTTGTATATTTATACAAAGTCAGCTTATTGCCCCCACAAACTGGGTCCTCATTTCACCTACCTTAGAAAGGATGGAAGGCTGAGTCAACCTTGAGCCTTGGAGAGATTCGAACCAGCAGAAATTGCAGGCAGCTGTGTTAATAACAGGGTGTGTAGACCACTATACTATCAAGGCTCTTTTCTTTATATGTTTATATGTTTTCTTCATATGTTTTCTTTATATGTTCTTTATATGTTTTAGCCTCCAGTCCCCTAATCATCTTTGTTGCTCTTCTCTGCACTCTTTCTAGAGTCTCAACATCTTTTTAATATCGATTTTTACATAATATCTATATTTTTTCCAAACATATTCATTTTACAAATCCATACATTAATGTAAAAGTGTATACATTTTCACTTACAATTCAAGTCCATTTTCATATGCTTTGAAAATGGTTTGGACTTCCGGTTTGCTGCTGGCCGCCGCCAGACGTTCCTCTGGGATCGTCAGCTCCCTCTGCCTGTATAGAGCCGCCGTTACAGCGGATGGCGGCTCGAAAAAACTCCGTTTCCAAGAGGAAACGGAGAGAGAGCCAGCAGGGGTGGGTAGAACTCCCCGCAGAGTCCCAAAAGTTTTTTTTTAACTTTTGGGACGGAGCGGAGGAGAAGCCCCATATCCCCTGCCGCTGCTCCGGGCTTTGGGAGACCTCTGCCTATGCAGAGCCAGGCGTCAAGAGCAAGCCTGTGAATCTAAAAGAATAATTAAAGAAATGAAGAACTGGACCCTTAATACTGAACCGCAAGTATCTCACCCTTTCAAAAACTATCTAAAAGAAAAGAGCAGAGGAAAAGAGGGAAAAAGAGCCTTCTAAAATGGCGTCTGCTGTGGCTGGAGAAGGGCTAAAAGGGAAAGTCCTTCCGTTTTTCATTATTACAATGTAGCGGAATAAATATCATTGGCTACATTTCTAGAGAAACCTCGCTCCTGTGCTGCTCAGAAGTTTTTTTTAATGAGGGAAAGTCTTTTTGTTTTCTATTTCTTCTCTTATTTTTGCTAAATCTTGTCTGTGTGGGAAATGGCATCAGGACTTATACAGCTGGACAAACAGGGGGGGGGAATTTCCCCCCTTAAGAAATTGCGCCAACAAATTTCAACTCTCCAGCGTCAGAAACCCGATTTTAATATATTAGAATTTATCCTTGAAGAGATTGTAAGAAGGGATGAGATTGTGAATCAGCAACTTGAAAAATTTAAGCAGGAAATTAAAGAAATTGGTGAATTGGTGAAATCAGAGTCTGACTTCTTGAATAAAAAGATTTCAAAAGTTGCTAATGGTTTATCAGGCTTTCTGATTCGGATGGAGGCAAAGACTGAATTATTAGAGACTAAAATGAAGGAACTCGAGGAGAATTTGGATGACATGACTCAAAAAATTAAAAAGGATTTGATAAACATTCAGGATAATAGCTTGGAAGACAAATCTAAAATGGAGACTGACCAAAAGATTGGTAATGAGGAAAATGTACAACAGAGGATTGAAAGAGAAGTTTTAATGATTCAATATAATTTTACAGAATATGCAATTAGATTGAGAGGTCTGCAGGAAAATAATAGAGATGATTTAAGGAAAGTATCTTCTGAAATTCTGGCTGGGATCTTAAAGGTTCAACCTGATGAAGTGTATTGCAGGATTGATAGAATTTATAGAATAAACTCCTGGTGGGCAAAGCAAAGGCAACTGCCTAGAGATGTGGTGATCTATTTTACAGATAAAGAAATTAGGAATAATATTGTGCAGAACTCTTTTAATTCCAATTTGCAATTTCATGGAAGAAAGATTTGGATTTTCAAGGAGCTCCCGCCCAAGATGTTAATGGAGAGGAAGAAATTTGGCTTTTTAGTGACTGAATTAAAAAAAAGAAATATCCTATTCAGGTGGGACATCCCAGTTGGTTTAATATTGAGATATCAAGGCGTAAGATATCAATTGCACACTGTTGAAAAAGCGGAAGATTTTTATCAAAAAATTCTAAAAATGAATTTAACACCTTTAGGCATAATACAGGATAAGCAAAAGGAGTTGGAAATAAAAGGAAAACATCAAATTACAGAGGCTGTGATGGATAAATTGTCTTTGGACTCCTTGGAGACCCCAGCTGGACTGTTTATAAATAAGAGAGCAGTGTCATCCGAACCCAAGGTGATGAATCATCAAGTCACAGACAAGTGCGCAAATCAATCAGTTGATATACAAGTGATGGAGAAGAAAGATGAGATGATAAAATTAACCCAACAAGAACAATCCACAAAGCAGAATGAAAATCAACCAGCAGATATACAATTGGTAAGCAAGAAAAGACGATGGAAATTCAACCCGAAAAAGAAAAAGAAAAGAAACAGATCTTATAGAAACAGCAATTTCCAAACTAAGCAACAGTGAAGCCAGGCGCTTTAAAAAATGAATGAATATTAGAAAAGACAGTGGTGGCGAACAATTGTCTGATACTATCCTGAGGATTGTGGCAGATCTCTGCAAGGCCATGATTTTGGGAAGTGGAAAGAGCCTCACTTTGTTGGATTTGAATCATCTAATTTTTTCTTATTTACTTTTTTTTTCTCTTGGAAATATATTATAACTACTTTGAGTTATAAGGCAGGAGAGTTTTGCTGGGGCATGCAGAAGATCTGGATGTTACTCAGTAGGATGACGGGAATTAACAATCCTGATGAATACCACAACTATAACCATACGGATATATTCATAATTATAATGTCACTCGGGTGGTTGTTTTTACTTTTATACAGGTGTGAGGATATCTACTACTGATGGGGGCAGAAGATGACTGAAGATTTTGAACAAACTGTTGCACCAGCATGTTATTTTACCCTATTATGGGTGATGGATTTAACAATCTAGTGGAAAGACATCAAAGAAGATATTATATGGATCATAAACTTAAAGTTATTGTCTTTTCTCTTTTTACATAATGAAATGCATATATAGATATGTGTATATCTTAGTAAAGTGGGCAGTTGATTATATTTAGAATCGTATTGCATGATTTTGTAGGAATTGAAGGGCTGAAATAGGTTAGTTTACTGATTGTTATAAAATGGGATGCATATATAGATATGTGTATATTCTAGTAAAGTGGGTAGTGGATTATATTTAGAATTGTATTGTCTGATTTCAAGTCATATATTTAGAGGAGTGGAGGAAGTGGACAGAATTGAATAAATTTGGTTGCAGGGAGAAGGCCGATTTAAAATGTTATATTAATATATATAAAAGATTAAAGGTTAATTTGTAATAATACTCAATAAGTTTAGGGGAGGAGAAAAAGGGCAGATTACCGTAAAAATGGGAGTTATAAGATTAACAAGTTAAGGGTCAGTATTCCGAGAAGGGATTAAGGGAAAGGGAAGATATTATGTATGTAACTAGTTATGAAATAGCCTATTGTTGTGAAGAAGTCACAGGGGGGGTTGGGTGGAAAGGGTGGGTTAGGGAAGAGGGGGGGGGAAAGGGGGAAAAACTTGTATTTGAAAACTTTTTCAATAAAAAAAAAAAAGAAAAGAAAATGGTTTGGAAAAGTATCATTCTATTCAGAATGACTCAATCACACAGGAATCTTGAGAAATGTGTGATTAACTTTTAATGACTATAATGTATTTAATTGCATTATGTTTCTGATGTACTGCATGAGGTCAAGAAGGCTAAAAGTGTTTTGCTGCTGATTTTTGTTTGTACTCAGTGTCTGAACAACAGTTATCCAGCACTGACTCCAGTTGCCCTGATACTGTTTTTCCATTGCGGCAATATGCTGGCGAAAACTTTCGCCATGTCTGTCACTGATTGCAACTAGATTTTTAGGAAAGAAGTTCAAGTATGGATGCAGAAAATGAATCTTTGGTGACATGTTGCACTTCATGGTCTTGTGTGCTGTAAGAAGTTTGTCAACCAGCTGAGTGTAGTTTGGTGCTCTGTGGATGTCAAGAAAAGTCTCAATATCCTTGAATGCATTCCAGGTTATTTTCTCTGGCCCCACTAACAGATCTTCAAACCACTTGTCATTGATAATGTATCTGGTCTGTGGACCAACAAAAATGCCTTCCTTAATCTTGGCATCAGTTATTCTCAGAAACATGTCTCAAATAATGAAAACCTTCACTTTCCATGTTCATTGCTTTCACAACATAAGTTCAGAGGCAAAAATATCTTTATTGGGCAACAAGTGGTTCATGTACCATGTTTTTTTTTGTCCTGGAACAAAAATTCTTTCAAAGTGGTCCTTTATTTTTAATACAGTGCAACTCTCTTGCACAGCTGTGCCATTTACGTATGTAACAACAGTACTTAGTATACTCAGACTGCATTCCAAGCAGTCAAATCACTACTTTTAGATATCCACAGATATTCCAGCTGTATTTGGTATACTGGATGTGCTTCAACATCAGTTCCATGTTTTTGTTCTTTTATGTATGCAGTATAGCTAACAGATACTGAAAGGTGTCCATTGCCATTGTGTAAGAAGACTTCAATAAAACAGCATGTGATAGCTTACACAGATTATTTATGTGATTAGCAGCCCAAAATCTATACAATTAAGCCCAAGAGTGTTGAGGAAGCAAAATCTTTGTTGTCCATTCCAATCTAATAACATCAAACTTTATTTAGAACAATACCAATGGGATAAAGTAATCAACATAAAGCCAACAAACTCACCATCAAATCAGATCATAAATGGCGTAAAACTGTTACTAAGGTAGCCTGAGAATAATCTGTAAACATAAAAAAGAGAGTGCATTAGTGCCAAGATGAAATCCATATCACAAATCTATATGCCACTGAAAGTCTCCTTGTGTATTTGTAGCCTTCAGTTGAGTGAAATGGTGAATCATTGAATAAACATATTTCAGATAGGCTAGCTTAAAGAATGCACCCCAAATATGGAACCCATGGGACTGAGATTTGGCAGAATTGTGGTTGTTTCAGCACCACCATGCTGTAGTACCACTGCATTGTCATGGTCAGCTGTGGACATATAATAATTTCTAACATTCTCTGCCAGCTTCCTGGCAGGAAGGAAGGTCAATGGGTCAGCAGGAAGTCAAAGATCACTTCCACTCCCACTGCTTTTTGCCTGACTGTGGTCATTCTGTTTGTCTATTTTGGCAAAGAACTATCTCTGAAATGGTGACCCAATGGGTTATGAATCGCCTAGTAAGTAACTAAAAATCTTGGTTATATTATATTTCCATCTGGCAATGAAAAAACTACAATTAGGTGTCATATGAAGTCCTCTAATGAATGTGTTCCATTTGAATAAGAACTAAGATTGATTTTATCCCAACAAGATAAATCAGACTAAAAACTGTTGCCATATAGGTTAGGGCTACTTTTATGGTAAGAGCTAAAGTAATAACAAAATATTGCAAATCTGAATGTCCTGCCCTCTGCTTCACTTTATCTTACTGTGTGCTAGGGAGGGTCTGTTTGAGATGTTTACTCAAATTAATTTTTTGGCCCAGGCTCATGCCCCTCTTATCTGACTGTTGTCTTGGTTGCGGCTTTTTCTACTGTCCTTCAAAGTCATTACCTATTCCCTCTACATTTTTGCCTTTTATTTATTTATTTGATTTAGATATATTTATAGAGTCAGACATACATGATTTCTAGATCATGTATGTAAGATGATGTAGGATTGACTATCAACAGTAAGAGAATCAGTAATCAGGAAATATGATGCAAATCAGCACTTAGTAGGACAGCAATGAAGGCATGGAAAAGATACAATGACAAGTCACTAACTATAAAGAACCAAATTGTCCAGACAATAGTTTTCCTTGTGGTACTCTGTGGAATTAAGGAAAATTGGATTTTGAAGATGCAAATGGAAGGAGCAATGACACTTTTGAAGTTTTGTGATAGAGGAGACTCTCGGGAATACTACAGGTAACAATAAAAATCTACAAATGGATCATAAAGCAAGGCAGTCAGAGTCGTTACTCAAGGCATTAATGACAAGGCTCAAACTATCATATTTGGCACACATTGTGCCCAGATTTTCAGCTTCTTGAAGGCCATAACGGTAGGAAAATGGAAAGATAGAGAATAACTTGCAGCAAGTTGGATAGACCTTTTTAAATTAAATCCAGTTTACTGCATACAGCCTCCCTTAAATGAGCTTGCATTTAATGAACAACAAAACTCAAATCCCAAAGAGATTGTGCAACTTGTCAAAAGCACTCAAGGTTTATTAAGGTTTGAGAGTAGTACACAAATTCAAATTCTGACAACCCTCCAAATGTTCTGAAATTTTACTTTAGATTTAATGAGAATATTCTGTTCCTGAATAAACCCACCAGGCTTTTGTGCTTTAAAAGCTAAGCTCTACATGTTGCTTTGCTGTGAAACCTGTCAGGCTGTTATTGCTTTCCATAGGCAGCTCTTAAGGCTATAGGGGATGGCTAGCTACATTATCCAGCTAGAGCAGGGAAACCAAATCTATTTGTCTTTCATGTGGCACTTCGGACCAATTGGGAGACAGCACTTTGCCATTTAAGCTCATTGAAGCTTGGAGCCAGAGACTGCTAAGAGGTAATTTCAGACATGTATTGAACATCAAGATTAATATAGTGAAGTACAAAACCAAGAGCAGTTTTAAAATTGGAAATACAATGAATCACAGCATTGACCAAAGCATAAATGCTTTGCATTTAATATATGATGCATTCTAAGGGGCAACCCCACCCTCTTAGCAGATGATAAATGGCTCCATTAGCAAGAGAGAAATACAACGAGAGTGAGGGAGAGGGCAAAAGTTGCTCTGCAAATGCTCTTGTGGTAACAAAGTCCATTGGAGAGTAAAATGTCAGAGTCATTGTGAGGTATGGCTGGCTCTGGGAGGCTCCATTTTTCTTAGCCAATGTAATTATTGATAGTCTTTCTGTGCTGAGTATTCTCTTCAGTTGTTGGTGATAGAAATGCCTAATCAGAGAGCAAGTTTTTCCTCATGGTCATATGCAATGCTCAAACTATATCTACAGTTGTAATTCTAAGGATGCTTACACAGAAGTAAGTCTGGTTAAGCTTAAGGGAGCTTTCATGGAACAAACAAGAAGCCTTGTTTGTTCAGTACAGTGGTTTGGTGCACCCTGTCATTAACACAGCTGCCTGCAATTTCTGCTGGTTCGAATCTCTCCAAGGCTCAAGGTTGACTCAGCCTTCCATCCTTTCTAAGGTAGGTGAAATATTGCCCCCAGTTTGTGGGGGCAATAAGCTGACTTTGTATAAAAATATACAAAAGAATGAAGGCTATTGCTTAACGCACTGTAAGCCGCCCTGAGTCTCCGGAGAAGGGTGGCATATAAATCAAATTAAAAAAAAAAAAAAAAAGAACAGGAACACTGTGAGGAATATAGACTTGGTATCAGTGGTGGGTTGCTACCGGTTCGCCCCGGCTCGGGCAAACTGGTAGCAGCAGTGGCAGGAGGCTCCGCCCACCCACCCGGATGCTTCTGTGCATGCACAGAAGTGTTGCACATGTGTGCGAGCGTGCGAGTGCCCACGTATGAACCAGTAGCGACAGGGTTTGCCCCTGCTTGGTATTCTTGGGTTTCATACAAAAATGGAGCTTAATATAATTTGAAAACATTTGGATTGCCCGATAATTGACATTTTTAGTTCTCGTGTTCACTTGTGTTTGATTCTCAGAGAGCACCTGGACAAGTCTTTGCAGTTTTGTTGGCAGGTTTTTTCAAAAGTCGTTTGCCATTACCTCCTTCCTAGGGCTGAGAGAGAGTAACTGGTCCAAGGCCAGCCTGTTGGCTTTGTGCCTAAGGTGGGACTAGAACACCAAACTGTCTCTTGCATGATCCTGACCATAATAGACATAGTATTGAATCGTTGATGGATTTCTTTCTGGTGCTCCAATTGTAGTCAGGCATGGTGCATGATGTGCGATCAAGCAAAATATGCCAACTAGATGTGGTACAAAATGCAGCAACTTCAGCAATGACGCATATATCCTGATACAGTTAGATGAACTTACTTTGTGAATAACTTACTCATACTTTGTGAACTGCATTGGCTGCCATTTGGCTTCTGGATGCGATTCAATATGCCAGTTGTCCCCTTTAAAGACCTACAAAGCTCCAGACCTAATCTGATGGATCACCTTCTCTTGTATTTATCTGCCTGTCCAGCCAGTTCAAATAGATTCAACCTTCTCCACGTCCTGCCTACAAGGTCTTGGAGAGTCTCTTGGAAACTGCTCTGAGCTGATTATTCAGAGGGCCTAAAACTGTACCCAAAGAAAGCATAGGGCAAGACGGAAGGAAGTGAAACTGAGGAAAGACTAACATGGGGAGATGAGTAAAATGGCTCAAATATTTGTTTGTTTCAGCCATAACGGTTTAATTTCTATTAAAACATACCCTATGCATTTTAGAATATTATGGAGGCTGGATTGATATTCTAGTCATAGGGAGTAAAAAGTGTCAGGAGAAGGAAGAAACCCTGACCATTCCCAGCAGGGGTGGGTTTCACTTACCTTTACAAGTGCACACACTCACTTTGCATGTATGCTGTCTGCACATGCGCCCAGTCTTCCGTACATGCACTTTGCTCATTTGTGCACCTTCCACGCATACACCGGGCCTTGAAAATGTGCCTAAATAGCACTTGGAGACGGGGTCAGGGTTGAAATGTTCCTGGTTCGGACCAGATCACCCAATCTGGTAGTGATGGTGGCGGGTAGTTTGGAGAACCGGTAGCAAAAATCCCTGTGCACCCCCCCCCCCATGCCCAGCTGAGCCACGCGATCATCAGAGGCTTTTTTTTTAACCTTTAAAAGTATTTTTTCTACAACCTCTTCAGCCGAAAAAATGCTTTTAAAAGTAAAAAAAAAAAGCCTCTGATGATCGCACAGCTCAGCTGGGATCGTCAGAGGCTTTTAAAAGCATTTTTTTCTACAACCTCTTCGGCTGAAAAAAAAAAGTTGGCCACGCCCACCCAGTCACATTACACCCCTCCCCCCCACTGGTGAAAAACGGCTGAATACCACCTCTGTTTCCCAGTGAAAATCTGCCACCCTCCACTTAATATTAATGTTTTTAAACATTCCAGCATGGCTTTTAGTGTTGCATTTCATCTAGAAATATCTAGAAATGATCTCCAGCATCTGTTTTTAATACAGGAACAGGATGGTATGTATATTTGTTCCCAGAGCCTGAGCCAACATTGTGAGCAGCATAAACATGTAAACCTTCATCTCCCTTCTATTACTTTTTTTAAAAAAAATCTCAGTCATCATGAGAAATGCCCTTGATTTATTTTCTTGTTTTATTTTTTAGTCCCACGATAATAATAAAAAGCTGCCTCCTTCTTTCTTCGTCTGGAATGCACCTTTGGGTCAGTCGCTCTTTGTGAATAATCGAGAAGTGACTCAGGATTTCCGCCTCCCTCCTGGGACTTATGTGGTGGTTCCCTCTACCTTGGAACCTCATGAGGAGTCAGAGTTCATCTTGCGAATCTTCTCCAGAAAGCACAGCTTGCGGTAAGAACTCCTTTCTTAGTTTGCAAAGACCATCCTAACAGCCAGACTTCTTGTTTTTAATTCCTCCTGTGCATTTCCAGCAAAACCTCTGTGCCTCCCTCTTCAGTTCTGCTTCCTTTTATCTCCTTTTTCACCACATTCAGAGTTTCGTTTCTTCAAACATGCTAGCATGCTGTAAAGTGCCAGACACACTGAGGTTGGTAATTAGGTACCAGTAGATCTTTCAGTGCAGATTATTTCATTTCTTTGTGGATACCAAAGAAGTAAAAGAGTTCTGAGATGAGAAATTGGTTTAGAATAACAATGGAACTCACAATCCTCCGAGACTCAATCCACTGTGGTTATCCAAAGCTGTCTTAACTTTACTAGAACAATTTGGAAGAGGGTGTCAGAAAGATTTGCTGATCTACCACAATCAGGCTTCCGTTACTGCTCATCTGAATCAGCCGCATGAGCAACCTAAAATTCCTCCGTCATTTGTGAGTCTCAAAAATCACTCGTGCAGCCTGCTATGTGAGCATAGGTTGCTGATGCCTCTCTTTGATTGTCCTCCTGTACTGCACCCTCCATCCCTTACTTATGTCATTGCTATGGTTGTCCAAGGAAAGACAATAGACAATCCACAAATTAATTTCCTTGTGTGCTCTTGCCTCTAGTACTGGCTTCATCAAGGTTGTTGAAGAAGCAGTGGATCTTCTTAAGAATCTTGATCAAGACTGTCTCTTGGTGAAGTGGAGGGCCAAAATTAAAATCTCTTTCTACTAAAGATTTTGTTATATAGGTTTTCTGCATGGAAAGAGAAAAAGGAGATAAATGGCATTTGTCAATGTACATGTGTTGCCTATGTGTACTTTAAAAAGTGTACGTGTACTTCTTGTAGTGAATTCTATTATAAAAAGTACAAGATATATGAAAGTTTCTCTGATAGTAATTTCTTGGGAGGTCTTCCATTTCCAGTCAGAAATGGATGGGTGCTATTAGCTGTATTGTCTTCAAGCAAGGTCCAATCACAGAGAAGCCAAAAATTAGAATATCATATCCTCCAGATTTGTGGGTTTTATGAAATAGTTTTTTAAATCATATTTTTATTAAAGTTTAAAAATCTAAAATATACTTTGAAGCAAGTTAAAATAACAGATCTCAAGATCAAGATAAAATAAAAGCTCTGTCTAGATAAATCATGACACTTACTTCATCATTCTAACATTCATGGTGGTTTCTTTCTTCTTCTTTTTTTTGAAAGTGAATTGGGTGGAGACTCGAGCTGTGTCCTTTCAAAGGTGAGATGTGATTAGGAACCATGCCGTATAGCTACTACTTTGTTTCTGTCCCTTGTTCTTTTCTGCTTAACTGCTCTCAGAGGCATAACCTGAATGGGGATGAGGCCATCAGTGAGCTAGATTTACAAATGGATTCTGATTGTCAGTCGTGACACCTGAATGTCAGAATAAAATTTAGAGAAAAAGTAGGAGTGATTGAGCAGACCTTGCGGTATGCTTTTAAAGGGTAGCAGAAAGCTAAGGAAATATAACTCATAGTACTTCATAATGTGGAAATGGCAACAGAAGATCTCTCCTTCATCACTCATGTGCAGTGAATATTTCTTTTGACTTAAACCATAATAGCTGATCAAGAAAGAAAATCTTGAGAACTCACTAGCTAAATGCCACAGGGACCCAAAACACACGCACTGTCTCTTACTAAACTGTGGCTAAGGTAGAATAGATAAATAGATTGCTATTGAGAATAGCATCATTTAATCTCAGTTTTAAAAGAACAGTGAAGGGCTGCTAGCATGTTTTCTGTCCAAATTTGAAGAGCCAGTGAAGCTGTTTAAACTTCCTAGTGATGTTGACCTTGAGGTTTAAGTCAATGTCTTTACCTCCGTTCATCTGTTTCAACATTAAAATCTTTGTATACATTGTTGGGGGCCAAATGTCATATGCTTTTATACTAAGGGTGGGGAACCTTTTGAAGCTAAGAGCCTCACCTAAAAAAGAAAATCATCTGCTTTTGTTACCAAAGTTCAGGAAAGGGGATTTTCAAGAGGCTGAAGATATTGTATGGATCAATAAGGCAATTGCTATCTGTGAATTGCAGAATATGGCTGGTGTTGAAGACTTAGATGGCTATCTCATGAGCTTAAACACATTTATGGAGAATCAATAATGTATCTAGGGCAGGATAGTTTTTGATTCTTCCAGATTCTGAGGCTTTACATTGTATACATACATAATTAGAACTGGGGAGTCAGTGTCATATTGTGATTAAGGGTTTGGACTAGGACCACGGAGACTCAAGTTCAAATCCATCTTTAGCCATGGAAACTGTCTGGTTAACCTGGGACCAACTACTAGCCCAGATTCACACATTGTACTTGTAGGGAAAAATGAAAGAGGGAGTACTATATATATACTGCCTTGAACTTCTGAGAAAAGTTTAGCTATACATCTAATAAATAAATATGATCAGATACAAGTTGCTGACAGTAACTTGTAGGGAAAGTCTATTCTCGAACAAAGGTGAATATGCAGGTCCCAAGATAATGTTGCCAGAACCAATCTGTGTCACTGGGACCAGAGATTTAGTCTTCCAAATTTTCAGACTTGTGATGTAGCTCATCCTCAGGGAACTTCTCTCTCTCCCTCTCGCTCTCTCTCTCTCTTTTCTCTCTCTTCCTTTTCCTGTTTCTTCCTTTCTCTCCCTATCGTGTTGTGTAAACATCTTGTAACAAATACTTGTGGGTATCCATTCTGCCTGAATTGTTCACATAGGTATCTGCTCTCCAGTTGTTTAGCTTGCTAGGTACTACAATGAGTTCTATTCTGGGTAGAGAATTTGGGGAGTTGAAGTCAGTGGTGGGTTGCCCCCGGTTCATAGTAAAACTGACGGGAGGCCCCACCCACCGACCCTGATGTCACCAAAACGCTTCTGCGCATGGGCAGAAGAGCGCGCAGCCCCCCTGCGTACCAGTAGTAAAGGTAAGTAGAACCACCCCTGATTGAAGTCCACATATCTTAAAGTTACTAAATTGAGAAACACTGTGGTAGAGACTAATTTGGATATTCTTGACATGATTGTTCACCCAATGATATTTTCATATGCAATATCAATGTCAAATGTCACTTGAAATATCAGTGTCATAGGCAGGTGTTTTGTCTTTCCTGGATAGGAGCACTTTT
This sequence comes from Arizona elegans, assembly GCA_022577455.1. Classification (NCBI taxonomy): domain Eukaryota; kingdom Metazoa; phylum Chordata; class Lepidosauria; order Squamata; family Colubridae; genus Arizona; species Arizona elegans. Next base: position 282,752,661 of record JAKOOJ010000001.1, on the reverse strand, counting down.
CTGCACTTGGTTTTCTTAGAAGTACATCTGTAGTCATTAAAGCACACAATGCTTCTGGTTCAGCTTGTTGAATATATTGCATATTCTATATTCTATAAATCTCATATTGGTCCATCCTGAAAATTCCCCCTTCCATCTGTTTAATTTTTGTTCTATTCTTTATAGGAAATAGTTGATAAACATGAAGATTGTGAAGAATTTTTCTCTAAGTACTTTGATCAAGTGAGTATCCTTTCTGGTACATCTGAGGACTTTTTCTGAACATGCCTGACCAAAAACAGTTTCTCAGAAAAAATATGGGTTTTCCATTTGTCTGTTGGTGTGTAACTATTAATTAAATGAAATATACTCTAATTGGGTTCACATAGCAAACTAAACCAGAAAATGGTTCGTGTGGGTTTTCTTTGCTATGTAAACTCAGCCCTTATGTTTTAAAAACTATGGGTTTGTGCTTAGTGTGTTGCATGAAACCAGGCAATTTTGGTGAATTTAACCATGATTAATAAACCATGGCTTAGCCTGAAGTGTAAACCACCTCTTTGATAATAATTAAATTCTTGTAGATTCAATCATCAATGTCTGATAAGAAAAAAAATGTCCTTCTCCAGTGTCAAATGTCAATATCCCTTAATTGCATGTTGTAATCATTGAACCCAGAATGTCATAAATGGACCATTCCATCTGGTAGCACACATTGGGATGTTGAAGACGTCAGGTTCAAACTCCAAGTTGGGTATTGTGTAGTGGATCTGAAATCTAGATAGCATTGCTAGTTCTTGCTGAAAGTACAGCAACAGATAGATCAATGGTCTTGCTTGGTATAAGCTCCTGACCTTCGCACCTTCTACCGCGAATTAAAAACATGGCTGTTTACATCGCCCAACCTGGACTGAGGGGGTTTTAATGGGTTTTAATATATGTTTTAAATTTATATTTATACATTTATGTATTTTGTATGTATTTTATGTTTTATTGGGTTTGTTTTTATTGTTGTGAGCCGCCCTGAGTCTACGGAGATAGGGCGGCATACAAATCACATAAAATAAATAATTAATAAATAAAAAATAAATGAACTAAAAATCTATATGACCAATAGAGGACAGTAACAGTACAGAAAATCTAAAGGTTTGGTTTTTATTAGGATCCACTGGGATTTCTGCAGCCCAGACATAGTATGTCTAAAAGAAGACAGATTGTATATGCTTGAACAGAATAATATTTTTAATATATCATTGTCTAATAGATGGAGGAAAGATGGGACAAAATTAAATTAAATTAAATTGGGAATCATAAACTGTTATCTTTTATTGCTTTGACATAATTCAAAAATGGATTTTAAAAAAACCCTCAGGTTTCCATATTTTAAAAAAAGATAACAGGACTACTGCCTATCTTCCCTTCCCCGTTAGTAATTTTAGATGTAAAGATATTAATCACTGGATTTTCTATAATTTTGCCTCCCCTGCTTTAGTATCCTGAAATAAACTCAGTGCAGCTGCAAAGGATCCTAAACAGCATTGCATGGACAAGTATGTCTGGTATGGGATTCTAAAACTCACTATGTATTTTATACACATTTTCACACATACCTACATGAAATCTATGAGTGATGCAGGCAGTGCACTTTCCATTCATCCATATTTTAAGTATTTTAACTGCTTTAAGTGCTTTTTAAGTAGGAAAGTAGGCGAAATATTTTAAATCAATAAATACATAGGTTAGTCTCACAGGTTTTTAAAAGAGAATGGGATTTAATTTCCCCTTTATCCTTCATAGCACAGAGTCTTGTGTTACAGATGTATAAACTGCAACATTTACATGCTCTTAATAAGACTATCGTTTTTAATGCAAAGGAACTCATATTCCTGTAGTGCAAGTTTAGTAATGATGCTTTCTTCATGGGAGAAGGGCTGCAAATTAGTGATAGTTCCTGTATGTAAGTGCAAATGCATTCATAGTGTCAGGAAAATCTACTTCTATCTTATCATATAAACTACAGATGTTTATATAGGACAGTGGTGTCAAACACGTGGCCCGCGGGCCGGGTGTGTCACACGCTGGCCACGCCAATGCCCAGTTTAGCAAAGGGGGGAAAAGTTGTGATATGTCACATGACACCGCCATGATGATGCGAGTTTGACACCTCTGATATAGGGGCTGCCACAAAGAAGACGGAGTCAAGCTATTCTCCAAAACATCTGAAGGCAAGACAAGAAGCAATGGGTGGAAACTAATCTAGGAGAGAAGCAACCTAGAACTAAGGAGAAATTTCCTGACTGTTAGAATAATTAATCAATGGAACAACTTGCCTCCAGAAGTTGTAAATGCTCCAACATTGCAGGTTTTTAAGAAGAGATTGGAAAACCATTTGTCTGAAATGGCACAGGGTTTCCTGCCTAAACAGGTGGTTGGACTAGAAGACCTCCAAGGTCCCTTCCAACTCTGTTATTCTATTCTATATAGATAGTCCTTGACTTATGACCACAATTGGAACCAGAATTTTCATTAGTAAGCAATGTGGTCATTAATTGTGTCAATTTTGCAACCTTTTTTTTTTTTGCCATGGTAGTTAAGCAAATCACATTATTGTTAAGTGAATCTGACTTTGCTTGTTGGAAGCCAATGGACTCAAATGCATTCTGTGTGCATGGTAATTCATTTATTTAAGTTTATACCTCAGTCTTCCTCAAGGAGTTCAGGATAGCATGCCAAATATCCCCTTCTATTTTTTTTCTCCAAGCATCAAATCTGTGAAGTAAATTGGGCAGAATCCCAAGGACAAGCCAGTGAATGCATTATTTCTGGTGGGACTGGAGGTAGACTTGAGATTTCAGAGCCATAGTTTAAGATCTTAATTATTATCTGTCTATCTCTACTCTTTTCTTACCCCGTTACATGCCTTACATATGTTCCTTTTAAATTTATGACAGCAAAAATCTTTATATTAGTTTTCCCAACTTTCATAACTTCTCGATGTGTGGTCTTCAGTACTCAGAATTCCTTACCCAAGCATGGGCATTGTTGAGAATTCTAAGAGTTGAAGTCTATACATTTGAAAGTTGGCAAGAGTGCAAAAATCCAAAGACATTTGGGTTTCTACTGGAATTTTTAATATGGTTGCTTCTCTTCATTGTATTGCAAATGTTTGTGCATTTCATATGCTAGTATTTCATGTTTATTATATACTGCTCAAAAAAATAAAGGGAACAGAAGCAGAAGACATCCGAGATCTGAATGAATGAAATAGCCTTATTAAATACTTTGTTCTTTACATACAGTAGTTTATACACTGCTCAAACAACTAAAGGGAACACAAAACTACTGTATGTAACGAACAAAGTATTTAATAAGGCTATTTCATTCATTCAGACCTCGGATGTCTTCTGCTTGTGTTCCCTTTATTTTTTTGAGCAGTGTATAAAAAAAATAACCCACCCTCAAGTCAGACCTGCTTCTATAAACTATAACAAAAATATCTCCAACATTCAAAAGTATATTTGATTAAACAAAAGAAAACATGGTGTATAATTCTAAGGACTAGGTCTCTTCAGCATATGAATGAAAACTCATCTTATTTTCTTTGTTGTTGACAACAGTAAAAAATAATCTATATAGTAACTGCCAATGAATAATCTAATGAATAATCTATTCTATGCATCTAACACAAACAACATTCTAATATACTACTTATAAATTTAGCATTCATGCCATCAAACAGGCAACAATTAATAAGATAGTGTTCCATACCCTCAATTTGAATGTGTACATATTTTGGCCAAATCTACTTTCCAGAATACTCTAGAATAGTGCCATCATCCATTATAATGGAAAATATCAGATGAACATGCAAATTAGTAAATGAAACCATTTGTTTTGGAAGATTGTCCAAATGTAGTACTTTATTATGAACCTCTTTAAAACAGGACAGGAGTCAAGACTGCAACACTTATGGGCATCAGGGCATCTACTGGAATTTTGGTAAGATGCTAAAACTTGCAAGACTTCAAAAGCTTACAAGATTTTGGTAGCGCGGCCTGAAATTGCATGAGGTTTCATATATGATTATGAAATATTTGTGAAATTCCACTTGAGAATCCCAAAACCTTTCAGCCAGCCATATAATTTTCTCTCTTAGATCCTTCCAAAGATCACATGATGACACCCAGAGCCAAATCTTAAAATAAAAAAACATTTTGCAATTTTTGAAGTTTGACTAATTTTAATGGTTTAGAACGACTTCAAGATATTTTGCTCATCTACTACAATTTATTTGATTCCTTAATGACACAAATCTTTAAAAATCTCTGATAAATTGAGCTTGTTTATGCACTGGTCGAATACAATTAAAGAGACTCTCTTCTGACATCATTTTGTTGAACTTTAATAAGCAACAATAAATCATTGCAGTAATAGAAGAGTAGTAATACATAACAGAACTGTTGGGAGTCCTAAGGAAAACAAACAAACATTGATTTTAAAAAATATTTTAGAATTTCTCTATATCTAGTCCAAAACTCTTTAAAGATTCCAAAGGACCATCTTTTCTCCAGGAACTAAATCAATTGCTACTTTTCTATTAACCAGTTGGTATTTTAAGTTTTAATTGTATTCGGAAAACTTGTAGGTAATCTAGCTAGTAATAGCAGTAGGCTGCAAGATGGTTAAAATCTTCTCTCTCTCTCTCCTGTTTTATTTTTTTACTGAAACATGAAGTTTACAAAAACACAGCATTTGGTGAATATAACAGATAAATAGGATGGAAAAATCTTGACTGGATAAGAATGGAAACCATTGAGGAACTTAATGAGATAAAAGCTTTTGTAGCATCAGTTCAGAGTGAAAGTAGAGATGGGGAAGCAAAACCTTCATCTCCTCAGGCCATGCCAGTCTTTTTAGCTTCCCCAAGAGTGAGAGTAGACAGCTATTTCATCGCTCTTGAACATCTTTCCAAAGTAACCCATCAGGCATGGGGAAATCTATAACGAAACTAACCAGGCTACGCAGCTCATCTTTTATTCTTCATAGGCAATCAATTTTAAAGCTTTCATTTCCAAACTTTACAGTGCATGATTCATATTTAATAAACAGGGCAATAATGAGATTAAAACATCATTGGTTTCTGTAGAGAAGAGATCAGTGAGTTATGAGCCTGGCGCCTGCTCAGTAAAAGTCTGCAGGCAATCTATAATCATGATTTGCAACAAGATTAGATGCTCTTTCTGTTTCATTTCTTGTCATTCGTGTATCACTAGGACTGCTTGGGACTAGCTTTTAACTTGCCTATTTATTCTGTCTGAGAGAGGCAGAGAGAAAGAGGGCAGGAGGGAGGAAGAACGCAGAACTGTCAAGATTTATCCATGTTCCTGTTCTATTTCAGCTGGTACAGTTAGACAAGGGACAAATCAAGCAGAAAAAAAAAGAGACTAGTGACTTCTCCCAAGGTCATTCAGACATCCTGCTAAGCAGACTTCCTCGGAACTAGAAATGAACAGCAGCAACATTTTACCAAGATGCCCAAATAAAAAAGCCTAAGATGCATTCTATCATCATTATTATTGTTTTGGCAATTGATCTAATACCTTCTCCAAGCTGGAGCCCTTAGGATAAATTGAACGAATTAAAGAGAATTAGACATACCAATGAAGGCTTGTTCACTCAGTAGATAATTATATTTAAGATAGCTTTATGGGTTACAGGTAGCTTTTTGTTAACAAATAACTGCTGCAGGAGCAAGAGCATCAGAAAGTTATTGCCTCTGTGGTGGAAAGATTTGGTGTGGCCCACAGTGGAGGATGGTGATGATGGAATTTAGATGGCTAAATTGACTTCTTTGATTAGACAAAAGACAATACATACATTTTTTGCTGACTGGAAATCCCGTAGGGACTTTTTGCATGGCACAGAAAAAAAAATAAGCTTATGATTTGTGGTTTTGATGATTAGGCAGGAGAGATTATAGAAAGAAGAGAGTTATATGAAAGCATAAAGTAAAACCTAAATTTATAAATGTACTTACAACTGATATAAAGATCAGAAGCTACTTCTTTGTGTCTTTTTTCTTTCTCTTCTATTTTCCTTTCCCTTTCCCCCCTTTCTTGCACTTTAAGCTTTGTTTCTTTTTGTTTTCTTTGCCTTCTTTTTCTTACCTTATGTACGTTTTTAAAAAATTATTTAAAAATATACATTTGTATATGTGTGTGAGTGAGTGAGTCTCTATGTTCCTTTCTTTATTTGAGGAACTTCTCAGAAGTAACTGCTTGACTAGTGTGAAGAACAGGATAGTTTGTCATTTAGTATTTTGTGTGAACTTGGGAAATTATGGTTTATTCACAAATTAGAGTTAAATAACCTGGATTAGCATTTTGCAGCAGCTCATTCATTTGTTATGTTCACATTGAAGATACATTGGCTCAGGTCCCTACTCTTCTATGGTTGTATTATGATTGTATTATGATTATACCTTTTCATTTCTTTCTTTTTTTCCCTCTAGATCATCAAAATTATGGGATGAGATTTAGCCTGGATGCTTGCCGGTTGTATTATGATTATACCTTTTCATTTCTTTCTTTTTTCCCCCTCTAGATCATCAAAATTATGGGATGAGATTTAGCCTGGATGCTTGCCGTAGTATCTTGGCTCTCTTAGATGTATCCTGCTTTTGGTTCTTAGTTGTGTCACCTATTTTGCTAGCTTGACTAATTGAAGAATGCAATTCTTTTTCTGTAATAATTACTTGTTTACAGTTCTTCTGAACTCAAGGGGAAAAAGGATAACAAAGGAGAGAAGAACATATGCTTTCATGTATTATGAGTGTGCGGTTCCCTACATGTTGTCCCTGTCAGGGTTCCGATGGATGCCCTAATTAAATCATGAGCCTCGAGCCAAACTTCGAGATGGCAACTTGAGAGCAGGCCAGGGATGCTTTGCAAGTTGACAGTCCCTGACTCTCATCAGTGTTTTGTGCTATTCTCACTTATCTCTCTGTTTCATAATCACATTTCCTTCCCTTAAGTATTACCCTAAAGATTGAGATCTTCACAAACAATTCAAGTCCAAGAGCTTTGCCATGAGGGCTGCATAATAATATCAGGACAGTGAGAAAGAATGAAAGGACGAAGCATCTTTCAGTGGGTATGAATCTCTTTGCATGTAAAACAGGCCAGAGTACTTGGCTTAAGCCTTAGGAAGGACTGCAGGATTTAGAAGCATCTATATCAACAGTCCAGCCTTATAAATTATTCATCTGAGCTAACAGGGGGTTATTTTTCTTCCCATGTCTATTCAGCCTGACATCTGGCTTTGCAATCTTGGAAATTAATGGTGAAGAGATTCTTTTAGGAATTGGTACAATGTTCCCTAGGGCATAATTCAAAGACCTTCAAAATCAAGACCTAGTTTTGACTTTGAGTATGCTAGACACAAGGCATGCTTTACTGAAAAAAATTCCTATCCTCCTTTTTGCTGAGCTAACTTGGTTTCCAGCTTTGCTATCTCTTCCTAGTCCCAACCTTGTCTGTCATATTGTATGCCTTAACAGCATAACTCAGCTTAACAGTACTGGAACCTTGAGCATTCAAGAATTCAGATTTCTCTGGAAGAAGCTGCTCCTTTACCAGGTAAGCAACAATGTGGTGTGTGTGTGTGTGTGTGTGTGTGTGTGTGTGTGTGTGTGAGAGAGAGAGAGAGAGAGAGAGAGAGAGAGAGAGAGAGAGAGAGAGAGGAGGGAGAGGGAGAACAGAAAAATCACCAATAGATCACTGAGGAATGGAGAGAAGAACCCTTATGATTTCCCATGATTTTTGCTCCCATTTTTGCTTTAGACAGTATCAATGATGGAGTTAAAGGTGAATCACTATGCACAATTGCTTCTATACCCTGTCAGCTCCAATGTAGACAATAAGAAGAAAAACAGTTTCATACTGTCATTCCAAGGCTGCTAGACTTCAATAGCCAGAGAATTTAGGATTATATGCCACCTCATAGCACTTTACACCACTTTCTGGGCAGAAAGTGCCTAGAATTTACATATTGCCCACAACAATCTGGGTCCTCATTTACCGACGATGGAAGGCTGAGACAACCTTGAGATCCATCAGGATTGAACTCCAGGCTGTGGGCAGAGTTTGCATGCAATACTGCTCCTGTGGCAATCTCATAGTTTGACTGATATAATGGCATTTAATTGAGGGCAACAGAAACCATGAGCAATATATCTTCCATTCTTCTTCTAAACATTTCAAGACTTCCTGATCTCACATTGAACTTTATGATTAATTGGCGTCTCTCTGCTATAAATATGTGTGATTGTGGGAAGGTATTTCCAAGAATCTGGGCAGAATCTGGGATTCAACTATTGCTGATAAGTATCTTCGTTTTGTTTTGTTTTCAGAGTTCATAGATGACTTGTTTTTCTAATAAAGCAATGCAACATGCATCTGTTGGGTTTCTGCTACCAATGTCCCAGCAAACTTTTAAAAAAGTGATAACAGCTGTTTGAGAAAGGAACAGCTGTTTCCAAGATAAAACATTTAAAATATTTTTTGGAAACGGAAAGAAAAAGTAGTCATTGGTAGCCACCAAGATCAGGGTTAGGTTTTCCTAAAATAGTTTCTAAAATAGTTTCACCCACCATATGCCAAAATACCAGCAACATCGTTAATTTGCAATAAATGAAGACAAAAAACTCGCAATTTCCCCTACAGTTAAGGCAATTCAAATTCTCTGGCAAGAAAAGCTACAATATGTAACCAGTACAAATTGTACATGCCGATGTGCATTATGTTGTACCTAACTTCACCAATAAACACCCATCTGCTTAATTTAAGGAAAATGGGGAAAATATAGGCTAAAATACCTTTCTTCATTATTGCCAGTTGTAGAGATTTAGCACACTTATGTTCCAATCTCTACTCCCTTGTGAATTGTGCCTTTTTAGGAATGTCTGAAAGTTTCCCTCCATTGTGGAAGAAACAGTGCAGCAAACCTAACCATGTTTTGCATAGAACTGAGTGTTTTAGAAAGCAGACATCCTTAGCTGAAGAACCATTTTAATTTTTCTTTAAAATTTCCATCTGATGAAACATTCCTGTCTTATATTTCATAAGCAACCTCTCCAAGAGTTCTGCTATTTCTCAGCCTCTCTTTAGCTAAAGTTGGATCTCTTGGGTCACTGAAGAAAAGGAAGACATTAATGGAAGGCTTGACCAGCAGTGAAACTGGCTGCTTAGCATGATTTCATGTTATTAATTTGTCTTTTTCTCTTGAAACTCTCATGGCAGGAAGTTTTCCAGAGAAAAGATACCCATCAATTAGGAACCTTGGATCAGTCAGAATTGCGTGTTGCTATGCAAGAAATAGGTAAACAAAAATTAAAGTAGCAATAAGATGGTTTTGTATCTAGATGTCATGATTTGTTTTTGATCCCCTAGTCAGATATAAAATAGCAAACTCCTGAGCCCTTTAGTTTTTCCACAAAAATATCCTATAGCTGTCAAACCTTATAAATGAGTGAACGGTATAAATGGTGGTGACTGTAACTCAGTCACATAAGCTTTGAAAGCAAAAATCCTGGTTTCAGTCTTGGAATTAGCATTTAAAAAGCTTTCAGGTGACAGAGCTGAAGGACAATTCAGCCCTCAGAAAGAACTTTGTCCCTTACATCAACCCCATCTCTGAAAAGTGAACCAAATTTCCATTCCTCATCCACCAGAAAAATTGGAAGCAACATTTTTTGCTTTAGGTGTCTATGAAGCTTAAGGTGCTGTTTTCTATTTAATCTGCTCAACCATCCTTTTTCAAGAATGCCTTTGTGTGTTTTGGGATGCATGTCTTTCTTTGCTGCTCCTTGTATCATACCTGGCACCTAGAATTAACCTCTCATTGGCAGATGCTTGGACTAGCCTCCATCTAAAGCAGGTTTTTTTTTTGTTGAGAGACCAGTCCAATATAATCATCACCAACTCTACTAATCTACTCTGACTGATTTACAATACACACACACACACACACTCCCTTTTTACAATTCTGTAATCTACACACACACATATGTGCATGCACACACTCAGATACTTTCCTATATATACACCTGCTGTCTCTTTTTAATCTATTCTCAATATGTTTTATGTGATCAATGTTAATTCAGTTTTCTTTTCTGTGTGGTCTAAGGCCAAATAGATAGATGAAATTCCTAAAAAGCAGACTGAAACTTCTCTTGTATTGTCGTATCATCAGCCATAGTCCCTCCAGCATTGGGAAGCCAAAGCAATAAATTAATACAGTATGACTCCTAGCTCTTAAAAAATGGCCTGCCTTGGCCTATGTAGTGGCACCCTATGTATGACTATAATGACATTGCATTCACTTACAACCTGGCCCTTCTCCAGAATTCTGTGCGTGATGCAGTATTTATGAACGTTGAAGTAGAACTGAAACATCCTACATTGGAGTTTCCATCCAGCCATGAACCTCAGGGGATGATTTTGGGTCTATCACTGTCTTTATTCCCAATCTGACAGTTAAGGCAGTTTTAAGGATTATCTCTGTGGAGAAATCCTGAACCATCTCAAAATTCTAACCTTGATTGTCTCAGTATCTCAGACTGAAATCACTCAACTTCATCTGTTATCTAGAATTCTTTTTTAGTATCTGGACTGTGGATATTTCTAGCCCTCACTTTGAAGGAAAGACCTACCTCAGTCAGAGTGTTGCTTCTAAGCACTCAGATCATAGTAATATCAAAATGAAACCCTCCAATTTATGCCATCTTGAGTTTTTACATAAGGAACATCAAATACATGAAACAAAATCATTATTGCCTGGCCACACACCTGCATTTTTATGTACATTTTACATAAAACCAGATCAACTGGTAGTAATGTCTTCACATAATAGACAATAGCCATTTAAAAACTTAATTAATCTCCATTATATAGAGTTGAATTATCCTGCTGACTTTTATTGTTGCACTGAAATGAACCAAAAATTAATTTTACCTTGTAAAATGTTTTAAAAATGATTTTGATTAAAATAGTTGCAAGGTAAATGATTGTAAGGTGACAATATGGAATACTGTTAAATGAGATTAGTACAGTATTTAATGAATCTGAAATTTTAGCTTAATTATCTTTATTTAGTTTGACATTAACAAATATAAAGTATGGAAGTTACAGTGAAGATTATGTACAAACCAAAATAAAATTAAAGTTCATCACATTTCACTTGCATTCACATATGGCAGCAATGAACCAATCATAAATGAAAAACATAATGCAATTAAAATACCAGATACGACATATTGAATTAATGCACTTTGACTGATTAAATTAAACAACTCATTATTAATGGGCAGCAGATTCCAATGCTTCTCCTGTAAAAGATGTTTACATTTTTGGGACTCTCAGCCTTGTGTTTTCATAGTTTCATAAATGGCAGAAGAAATGATGGCTATAATTTCATAATTGATGAGATACATCATTCTGTGTGATATTAAAGGAGGTTAAAGATTATTTCCATATTATGGAGTTGGGATTAATCATTCTAATTGCTGTTGCCACTCATGATAAGGCCAGTGTGATGTAGCAGGAAAGTTTCACTTCCAGCTTTCTAAAGTAGGAGAACTATGGCTGTACTAAAATCAATGCAGTTCACAAACCTATCAATACTTCTCAATTTGCCTAAACTGGAATAGATAATCAGCTGAGCCACAGGGTGCCCCAAAGTAGTCTTCCTCAGACCAGTTCCTTCCAGTTTTTCCCCAGGCAAGGTGTTTTTTTTTTTATTTGATTTATATGCCGCCCTTCTCCGGAGACTCAGGGCGGCTTACAATGCATTAAGCAATAGCCTTCATACTTTTGTATATTCGTACAAAGTCAGCTTATTGCCCCCACAAACTGGGTCCTCATTTAACCTATCTTAGAAAGGATGAAAGGCTGAGTCAACCTTGAGCCTGGTAAGATTCGAATCTGCAGTAATTGCAGGCAGCTGTGTTAATAATAGGGTGCTTTAGACCACTGTACTACCAAGGCCCAACCAAGGTTGGTTGGGAAATTGGGCTCTGTATGGCTTTATAGTGTTTTTATCTTTGTACCTGGATATTCTGTGATTTCTTTGTGTGCGTAAGCTGCTGAGAGTCTTTTTGATTGGGCAGCATGGAAATATATTTAATGAATAAATAAGTAATAAACAAATACATTTGGAAAATACTAGGTTGAAGAAAGCCTTTACTTCACTCAATGTGAGTTACCTACTCACTAGGGATCAGCCTCTTTGCTCCAGCAACTACTTACTTTGTCATCTGGAGCAGAGGTGGGTTGCAGCAGGTTCTGACCAGTTCTGGAGAACCAGTAGTGGAACTTTTGAGTAGTTCAAAGAACTGGTAGTAAAAATTCTGACTGCCCCACCCCCATCTATTCTCTGCTTCCCAAGTCCCTGCTGATTGGGAGGAAATGGGGATTTTGCAATAACCTTCCCCTGAATTGGGGAGGGAATGGAGATTTTACAGTACCCTTCCCCTAGAGTGGGGTGGGAATGGAGATTTTACAGTATCCTTCCCATGCCATGCCCACCAAGCCACGCCCACCAAGCCATGCCATGCCCACAAAGCCACACCCACAGAACCGGTAGTAAAAAAATTTGAAACCCACCACTGATCTGGAGGGTAGTCACCATTGAATTGAGATGGAAAATAATATCCAACCACCAGATACCAACCATGCAGTTTTGGATTTTGGCTATTGCCATGGCAACATAAGTTGAAACCACTGGAGTTTGGAACAGGACTCTTGTGTTCCAAAAAACCCTTTCTTTTGGCATAGTCCAGGGGTGAAATCTAGCAGGTTCTGACAGGTTCTGGAGAACCGGTAATGGAAATTTTGAGTAGTTTGGAGAACCGGCAAATACCACCTCTGGATCGCCCCAGAGTGGAGTGGGAATGGAGATTTTGCAATATCCTTCTCCTAGGAGTGGGATGGAAATGGAGATTTTGCAGTATCCTTCCCCTTCCATTCCCACCAAGCCACACCATGCCCACCAAACCACGCCCACAGAACCAGTAGTAAAAAAATTTGGATTTCACCACAGTAATATAGTTCTTTTTCACAGAGAGACATTATTGTGTGATGTGAGGGGGAAAAAAGGAGGAGATATATATGCTACAAAATACTTGCAAATAAATGACGAATTTATAAAATCTCTTGCACATAATAAAGGACATCTTTTTTTTGTCTTGTATATGTTAACCACTATAATTCATTATACTCTAGATCCAATGATGTGTAATGGATTAAGAATTAAATTTGACCAGGGGCTCTGGGTTCAAATCCCTGCTCAATACATTATATGATTTACTGTCAGTTATTAATCTATTATGGCATGATAAAATATACATCTCCAACAAACTAATCCCTATTGGAGACACTACTGAATTTTAAAAAATGGTACTTGAATGCATAAATCTATAAAGATCTGTGCTAAACTAAATTCTACTTTTTTAAATGGGATTTATTTAAAATAAATAAATATGATTGATTGCAGTCTAAGCATCTTTGTGGGTACTGTTATGTTTCCAAAGGAATCTCACTTAGCAATGAACTTTGTAAGCTGTTGACAATCCGGTATGGAAACCCTGATCTAAAGATCACATTTGAGAACTTTGCCTGCTTCATGCTACGTGTGGAACTCATGATGGGTAAGCAGACTTTTCACTAAATTTCTTTCATGGGACTCCATGGGAATTTATTTCACAGATCACCCTATGCAGAATACAAATGAGCTCACTTTAGATCCCTGCAAGAAAGGGGATTTTTAAAAAAGATTTGCAGATAACATTAGAAGATAATGAATTGACAGGGTTTTTTTAAAATTCTATATCCTGTTTTTAAAAAACAAACAAACCTCGAAAACTTATTTTTGGACAACCATAATCAGGCATCTTCCAATGAAGCAAAAGGAAAACTCATTAGATGGTACAAGTTTAAATAGTATTAAAACTGACTGTAAGTAATACAAGCAAATAACCAAAGAGCTACAAGCAAAACAACTGAAATAACAATGTGATAGAAAAGCAAATGAATTGGGAGACAATGTCTCAGAAAGGAGATAGCTTGTTTTATTGATTTATTTACACAATTTATATGGCCATCTATCTCATGTCACAACAACCCATGATACATGGTGAAAAATAAAAGTACTCTTCTTCCCCAGGCTTAACCTCCCAGGTTTTAGGGCTTAGTTCTACAGTACATCTGAGGTTTTTTCTATGTACTATCTGCTATACTTCAACGAAGGAACAAGTAAAGGTTTCCCTCCAGTGATTAAAGGGTATACATTGATTCAGACTCCCTATTAAGAATGTGGAATGGAGAGAGGTTGATGATAAGATGCTCAAAAGCAAATGTTTTCTGAAGGAGCAACTCTTCCAGTTGTGACTCATGCTTTCATCACCTCACATTTAGATCATCTTTGCTGTACAAATGATTCTTATAAAATTACTTGGGAATTTGGAAATGTAACAGTCTGACTGTAAACATGTAAATTTAGTAGGGCCATACCTTTGTTGCATTGTTTAAAATAGGCTTCCAGGAACAATGGAAGGTTCCAGTTTTCACCCTTGAAGTCCTACATGGTTTAGTAGATTACAGTTTGTGAGGCATTTAAATATTTGATCTGCCTCTGCCAATTGCTTACACTGAGAGGACATTTTCTTCAAGTACCCTTCATTGCTACAGCTGACCTGTTTTTGAGGTGCAAAGATATGAAATAACCTAGCTTGCCTTTATCTCTCTCTCTGAATATCCCATTTCTTCTCATTTCCTTTCTTTTACAGAAGCCTTTTATAATATGAGTAAAGATGGCAAAGGTATCTACCTTCTAGAGTCTGAGGTAAGGATGAGATTTCCATTATCTTTTGTTTTGGGGGGGTGGGAATCCAAGATATATGTAGACTATAGTTCCCAAGGATAAGGAACGTTCTGTTCTGTCCCCCTTCCCCACACAGGCAAACATACAACCAGGCACACCTGCCAAATTTTTATTAAGCAATCAGACTAGAAACCCTTGCAGATAAGAGTTTTGGCAGTAAACTGCGTAATACCTGCCAAGTCAGTTTTCACTCACAGTAAGCAAGAGAGAGTTTATCCTCAGTCTGGTCCAGTAGCAAAAAGTAATCCACAAAGCAAGAGTTAGCCAAGGTCCAATCCAAATATGTACAAGCCAGATTCCAGGTAATGCGATGTGACTCTCAGGTTTTTAACTTTGACTGTCACAAAGCCTGAAGAGCAATCACACCCAGTTTTATTCCTTGTGGGGTGTGGCTCAGTGACTCAGCTCAATCTCTGGCCCTCCCACACCTCTTTCATTGCTGCACACGCTTCTCCCTCCGACGCTGCCTGGGATCAAGCCAGGATTCATCATCTTCGCTCCCTATCTGTTGTTGTTCCGATATGCTTTCCTCCTGGCATATCCCAAGCTGTTCCTCTTGGCCTTCAGATGGAACCTGAGGCATTGCCAGAGAGGAGGGTCCTAGAGCGGGAGACCTTGTCAGTTCCTCCCCATTACCTTCTGAGTCCTCTTCCTCTGTTAGGACAGGCTCGGGAATCGGGGTCACAACAGGTTCTTTAAAGAATGTAATGGCTAACGTCAGCACCCCCTATACTATTCCATGTACCCAATATAAGTTCCTCTTGTGCTAGTCCAATAAACGTGTGTGTGTGTGTGTGTGTGTGTGTGTTGGGTATTATCTCAGAACTGCTGTTTGAGGCAACTGTACTGAAGCTGGATGAAGAATTCTGCCAAAGCAGCTTCAGGTTCTGAGTTATAATTCATAAACATATTCCAGTAATTCTTAAAACATTCAAATAGTATTAGTATAGCTGGTATTTAGTACATTTGGCTGTGAGTCTACTGAGAATCTCCCTGACTTAGCCTTGGCAAGGGAAGACAATAAAATACCTCTCCTGCCACCTCATCTGAAAGCATTTACAAAGCCTGGTCCATATAATCATGCTTGCATACACATATACATATATGTATACTGTACATACACTCTTTTCTTTAGATAACTGTATTGATAGTTGCAGAATTGTTAGGAATGGCCTCCTCATGTTGCTGACCGAAAGAGTTGCTTTAGCCTTGATTTAGGACAAAGAACAATCCAAGAATTATTCTCTCATTGGGACCAGTAATAATGTTTAGATAAAGTATTGCCAGTGAATATGAAATAAATGATTCCATTTATTTCTCTATATTGTTTTGCAGTGGATGATGATGACACTGTATTCATGAAACAGTAAAAGAGAAGAACTCAGTTGAGCTACATTGGCCCTTCAGACCAGGAAGCCAAAATCATGAATGCTAATGTGATTTTTATTATAAGATTAACTAACAAAATCTTATAAGTGTAAATGTGCAAATCTTCCTCTCCTGCTCTTACATTCCAGAGAACTAAGGAGAGTTAATTATGAGGTGCTTACTCAAATTACATTCCTGTTTAGGACTCAGATTTTATTGAGCAGACCATTGTCTAGACTCTAGACCATTGCAACTCTTCCTCCTGTCTCTCAAACTTCTTCTCACAGCCCATTACAAGAGTGAAGGCAACTTCCTATTGAGTGTTTGTGTATGGTGCTTGTCATTTTGAGTCAGGCTTATCTTTCTTGTGAAATTCAAAAGTGTTTCATGCATCATGAGTAATTCCACTCTTCTGTAAAGGATTGCTTGTGGGTTTAAAATACTTCGAAAATATTACATGACTTTGTTCAGGAGGGTTTATTTTTAAAAGTAAATCTGAGTTACAGAGCAACTACTTGGGCAGCAGCCTGGATTGACTATCAGGTTAAGCCATAAATCATTTCAAAACTTTTTTGCAAATCTGCAGTCAGATCACAATGGCTACACTTATATCTTCATAGTAGAAAGGGGCAAACTAACACAACGTGACCTAAATAGCCTCATAGCAATTTTTCTCAAGAACCACCATTATTCAATCGGTTTGAGGCTTAAGATTGGTTTTGGTGGCTATTTTTCCCCTCTTTTTCCAATAGTACTGCTGGTTTATAGCAAAATTGCAAAACTATCTTGCTCTTCAACCCATTGCAGCTTTCCTTAATTTAAGTATTATTTTTGTATTAAATTTACTTTTATATATAATTGTATTTATAATTTCATCATATTTATATTTTGATAATATTTAATACTTTTGTATGTGTTATTTTTAATAGAAAAAACAAGAAAAAATAATAGCAAGAATGAGATATTTGACTGTGATTATTGACATGGTCTGCAAAATTTGGATAGCTAAATCACTGTGAAATCTTACAGAATGCCATATCTTGTCCTTGCTTTCAGTTGTAGCTTTGAGTGTTAAGGCTCCATTTTGAGGCTAGAGTTAAGTAGCTGGACTACATAAGTGTTGTACAGTTGTTTTATTTATGGCTTTGATAAATTTACAGTTAATTTATAGTTACCTATCTAAAGTTTATGAGCCTCTGTGTGATAACAAATGTAAAAGAATCTATGCGATTTTCAAATTGATGGCAGAGCAGAAAATACGCAGCATTGTTATCCTACAAAAAAGCTCTGTAAATCCATAAATTTCTGATGGAAACAGGGATAAATTGTCATTCGGTTGTACCTGACTGCACTTGTTGCATTTCTCACAGGATCAGGGGCTAATTTTAACTGCAAAGAAAACGATGTAGTTGTATGCAACTAGCTAATGAGAAAACTTTATAATGATTTAAACAAATAAAATTTAAGTGACAGAAATGTTAGCAATTTTGTCATGTTAGAACTTTATTGTGCGAGACAAAATCTTAAGCATATTGTTTATGTTTTAAATGAACACACATTTGAAAATGACTGCTTCAAATATAATACAGAATATTGTTCCTGGATTCTTTTATGTATAAGTTTTATATGTGTTATATAAATTTAAACCTATCGTTTTATACACAAAGTCTCTTTAACATATATTGTAATTGTGACAATATCATAAAACAATTGATTATGAGATTGCTATGTATAATGAATTTTCTCTGTATGTCAATAAATTTTTTTTTACAACATTTAAAACAGCCCTGAGCTGTGTTTTCAAACTGTGAAGAGGCACTTTGTTGGAACTGTTATATCAGATCTGTAGAGAAAACAGTCTGTTTTGTGTGGATCACAATAAATTTTTTTACCAAGGTTATTGGCTTGGACTTCTTGTACATTATATAACCGATATACTTATTATATAACTTTCATGATTAACAAAAGAAGCATTTCTGAAATTCTGAAAAGACTCGTTTTCAGTGTGTGTAGTTAAAATGATATAAAATATTTCTGAGAGATGCATTCAGCTGCATCTATAACATTCATACAAAGTCATTTCTCTTTTACTGGGGACCATTGCAACAACAAGCAAGCAGAATAAATTAGACAATATTACAACTGCAGAGCTTATAAAATCATGGGAAGCCTTTGAAATAAAAAGCACATTGATGTGGACAGGCCTTCTTCTACCATGATCCAATTTTCCCAGGGTGACATCGCTTTTCCCTAACATTAATTCATGAAGCAGAAAATGGTTAATATGGAAGTAGGTGAATGGTGGATGATTTAGCTACCAGCAACAACATGAAACAAGATTCTGTATTTCACTCACAGTCCTGGGGTATTCATCAGGTTCAATGTATTTCAGTTTCCTTTACATTTCCACCTAATTTTAAATCAGTAGCATACAAGAACCATATTGGGCAAGATAACATAGAGATGATTGTGATGAGATTTATCCAGTCTTAGGTACTGAATAATATTTGGAATAGAATAGAATAGAATAGAATAGAATAGAATAGAATAGAATAGAATAGAATAGAATAGAATAGAATAGAATAGAATAGAACAAGCTGGAATGGACCTTGGAGGTCTTTTAGTCCAGCCCCCAGCTCAAGCAGGTGAACCTATACCACACATATGAACCTATACATATGAATGTGCAAAGATAATTTTTTTGGGGGGGTGGGATTATCCACTTGCTTAGAATTGTGTACATAACTTGCACCATTTGAAATTCTTTGCATGAAATTGTCTATGTAAGATTCCCTCAATATGTATCTGGGATCTTTCACCTAGGAAAGTGAGTTAATATGTTCCTTATTATCTGATCAAGATTCTGCAACTCTTAATAAAATTTTGGAAATTTCTTAAGTTGCTTGTCTTGACTGAATAGAGCAATGATGGGAATTTTTTGGGTTTGGTATGTCAAACATTTGGAAAATGCCAACGTGATTCTGCTGGCATGTCATCTCCCCCCTAACAAAAGAGAAACATTTATTTACATATTTATTTATTTGAAAAATGCAGTACAATCATTTGTGATGCTATGTATTCTATAATGAAACAACGAATAATTACAAAATGAAGTTTGAATAAAGCAAGCTCATTTTTGGAGGATGCTGAGGCTATGTCACAGCATACACCATTTTTACGTGGCCTCCAAAAATCACATGAGACTAGTTATCAGGATATTAATGTATCAGCCAAAATGTCATGTGTGTCATCTTTAACATAAGTGTCATGGGTTTGCCATCACTGGCGTTGAGGAATGGTCCTGACTGTTGCCACTCGGCAGAGAAGAGAGAAGAGATTTCCTCAGGGTGTTTTTCCAACAAGAGCACAAGTTTCCATCTGTAGAAAAATGGCTTCACCCACTTCAGTAGCCATGTGCATTTTCTTCTGAAAGTGAGTGGGAAAGAAAAGCAGGACCAGAAAGACTTTTGCACAGAACCCTAGTTTTCAAAACAATTATAGTTATTCTGGACCAGATGCGAAAAATTTTAAAATCCATTCAAACTCTAAAGCTGTACCGTACCTTTATTAGCCCCAAACCTATCAGTAGAAAAGGGAATGGCAGAGTAAACTTTAGAATTTTCCAAAATTTAATGTCACTTCACTAAGTATTGTTTTAATTCTTTAAGCAACCAAATTGTGCCTGCCTTACCCATTCATAATATGGGGGCAGGTGGTGAGACCCTGAGTTCCCAATAACTATGTAATGAACCAATGTCCTTTTTGGATTTATGATTTATTTTGGTATTAAGTATTTTACAAGAAGGAAGGAAGGAAGGAAGGAAGGAAGGAAGGAAGGAAAGAAGGAAGGAAGGAAGGTGTATGTGTGTTTTTTTAAAGTCAGCTTTTGTTGTCAAAGATTCATAAAATGACAAGCTGGTGTACCTAGCACTCGCCATGTGTTTCTTTTGTTTTTTCTCCCAGAAATATTTTTAACATATGGCATACTGAAGCTGATTTCCCTATTGAGTAGGTTTTTACAAAATGAAATACTGAGGTGCAAAAAAAAAAAAAAAAAGATGGCTCCCTTCCCTTTGCCTTCCTCCTATGTCTCACACTGGATTGTATCTGAAAAGGAGCCTTGCAAAGCTTGAAGTTCAATTTATCAGCACAGTCAAGATTGATTTGTTACACCATCTATGCTGGGGAAATGAATATCTCCATTCTGTTCCCATCCAGTCCCAGCAGATCTTTGTTTTCATCAGGTCACCTGTGTAATGTAAGGAGCTGACATTTCTGAGGAAAGAAAGAAAGAACGAAAAAAAAAAAAAGAGGGGAGGAGTAGACATAGTCTGTGGAATATAAATTAACTCTCAATATCCAACAAAGAAACTGCCAAGAATTAACAAGTGTTGAAATATAAAGCAAAGTCTTGGTGTTAAGTAGGATAGGTAGAAATTGCTTTGAAAGATAATAGCTGAAGAAAGCCCATGTAAATATTTAATTTAGGAATTTTTATACTGATGGGCTTTTAACTGTACCATGTGATTTATACCCATTACAAATGTGTAGTTTGTTCATCAGCGGAGTTTATGTTTTCTTTTGTGTTTCCTTAATGTGTTAATGTTGACAGCTGCTTTGTCATCTGCTTGGTGGAAAAGTGTGATATCCATTCAATAAAGAAAGCTATAAACAATAAATGAATATCTCACAAGTCAAATTATAAACTTTATAAATTATAACTGGTGATATCTGTAGGGTAATTTTCACTGCATCTGTGCATTGCCAAGACAACACAGTTCTCTAGCAAAACTGTCATTCTCATCATCAAAGCAAAACTAAAAAGAATAAAAACAACAGCATTCTGACAGTTCTTTTACATAAGAGTGTATTTTGCATTACCTCGCAATATAAATTTGAGAACAAGAAAGCAGCCAAACCACTAAAGGCTGCAAACTTAGAAGGGAGCCAATAAGAAAAAATGGAGATGTGATCCGGTTTAGATGCCTGCATTTTTAAATGATAGAAACTCATCTTATAATTCAACTAGCAACCTTATTCATAGATTTCTTGTAGAAGTAGTCCAGGTTTATTACACACTTAGTACTTGGATTCTTTGTAAACAAGTACTTCAAGATTAATGCTGAAGCCTGAAGCCTGGCGATCCCAGTTAGTTAGTATGAACCTTATCAAAGACATGCCAGGATGAAACATTAGGTTTAAAAATAATAGAACAAAACACTGACATCAACTAGGCTAAAGATTAGAGTCTCCACATCATATAATTGCAGTCCCAATCTACTAATTGTAATGTAAATATTCTACATGGAACAGTTTCATAGAGCAGGGGTCACCAATCTTTCGGACCTCAGGGACCACTAAATTCATAATTTTAAATCCTGCATTCCACTAATATGATCTGCCTAATGACTGGTTGGGTGGGTGTGGCTAGGTGATCATGTGACTGAGTGGACATGGCCAACTCATTGTCACTCATGTCAAGGGGTACCTCGCCAGCCTCTACTCACCCTTCCCCTCCCAGTCACTCCTCGCCTGCCCACCTGGGCTCCTTAGGCCCCAACAGGAAGCAGTTGTTGAAGCTAAGCAGTCACCATAAGAAAGAGTTGGCAAAACAGCTGGTTCAGTTCAAATTGGATCTGGCCAAGAAGGAAGCTCAGCAGAAGCACCTCACAAAGGACTACGAACATAGGCTTTCCAAGCAGAGGGAAGACCTGCAGGAGTGCAAGGCCAGGTACAGGTGCCTGGAGGCTCAGCGGGCTGAGATGGTCAGTCAATTCCAGGACATGATGCAGTCCCACTGGAACAAGGTTCTCTGGCTCTTCACCACCAGTGGCACTTCCCTCCAGCCTTTGCCCAAAGCCCCATACCAGGAGGCTGAAGCAGACTACAAGTCAGAATTTCTCCCTGCCTCTGACCCACACAAAAAGACCCCAAAAAGGGAGACTTTTTGCAGCAACACAAACGTTCATTGCACATATCTGTCCCAGGGGCTGTAGTTTGAGGACCCCTGTTTTAATGCAATATAAAAAATGCAAATAATTTTTCTACGGACCACCAAAATTTTTTCATGGACCACCAGTGGTTCATGGACTACCAGTTGGTGACTGCTGTCATAGAGTATGCTAACAAAATAAGAGAGTTGGAAGGGTCCTTAGAGGTCTTCTAGTCCAACCTCCTGCTCAGGAATAAAACCCTACATCATTTCAGACAAATTGTTGTCCAGTCGTTTCTTAAAATCTTGCAGTTTTGGAGCATTCATAACTTCTGGAAGCAAGTTGTTCCACTGATTAATTATTCTAAGTGTCAGGAAATTTCTCCTTAGTTCTAGGTTGTTATTCTGATAGAGGCTACAGTGTAATCTTCTTTGATTCTTGTTAATTGATATATTGTAGATATGCTGAAACTTTAACTCCCACAATCCCCAGCCTTTCTCTTTAGCTATCCAGAGTAGGAATTGGAGCATGTCCCATGACCTTCAGATACACTAAAAGAAGATATGTTGCTATATTCCTGCACCGACACACATTTAATTATTTAATGTTTATGCTGCCACATAAATGATGTTCAAATGATGCACATTGTAATACCATGTCATAAGAAATAATAGTGACTCTAATAGAACACTCTTATGACAGCTTAAGAACAAGCAACTATTTAATAAATAACAGTAAGGCATATTATTTCCCAAAGGAATGGCTGTACTAAGAATAACATCCCTCTGGGATAATTTGTGTTTTATTGCTTTCTGATGGAACTAATCTAATGTCCAATGTGGGCTGTTATCAAAGTGTTGGTGCTACAATGTAAAAAAATAATTTCCTACACTGAGTTCTGTTTATCTCATTAAAATGTTGGATTACTGAATCCTTATCAAAAGAAGTACGTACTACATGCCTAGTTCTGGTTAGAGCGGTGTAGGAAAATTGTGTTTGGAAGCACATCAGTAACTGCATGTATGCATTCCTAATTTTAGTACCTACTACAACCAGGTTACCACATTCTATTCCAGGTGTAATTTCTTTTTTTGTCTTCAAAGGTAACTCAGTGTAGAGCCTTTCACAGTAATCTATAGATATGGTAATACGAACATGTTTTCCTAAAGTTAGAAATGAAGTCTAGATTATCATGCTTAAAGATTAATATCATTTTTAGTTAAAAAGCTAATAACAATGTCTAAAATTCCAGGTTATATTTAATTTATAGATCTTTTTATTTTCAGCATACAGATTTGAAATTGGATGGTAAATGACAAAAAAATGCTAGTTGTTAGGCTAGAAGGAAATCATCCTTATTTCTCCTACTCTTCCGCTCAGCCCATTTATATTTTGGCATAGACACCATTAAAGAGTTTCTGAATTCACAATCTCCAAAAGTTACAAAGCTATTGGAGATGCAAAGGAGGACAAGACACTTGTGTATGTCCAATTCTGCTGTTTGCAGATAGAGACAAGCATAGGATTTTGATTGTTTTAATAGTTCCAAGACCAATTCTATCTAGATCTCTTGAAAAATAAATTCCACTGACTTTAATATGACCCATTATCAGATGAGCACAAAAAGGATTGTTGCATTAATCAAGAATAAGGAACTGAAACTTATATTAAAAATTATATTCTTATCTTAGAACTGGCAACGCAGCCCAACAATTACCTAAAGCCATTGAGTTACTATGAAAAATGTTGCTAGTGCTGATAAAATAACAAAATGTATTTTTTTCAATACAATACTCAGAATTAATCATGATTAATGACTTAAGGTCCAATGAAATCAACTCAGTTATTGGAATCAATATTTTCAGCTGGTTTTAATAATATTTTTATTATGCACTTTGTCACTTCATTTAAACAAATATGATGGTATGGAAATTAATTACAAATTGCTTTATTTCAGACACAGCTCTTGAAAAATCAAGATTAAAATATTGTAAAGTACACAAATAAAACATGGTGCAAAATATAAAACAAATTAAAACATCTAGAGAATTAAACTACAGCAGAATCAAATGCCAAGGACAGCATCAGCACATTTTAAAAACTAAACACCAAAAAACTAATAACATCAGGGAAGCATTTACAGTAGTCCAAACAGGGGAATCAGTTTGTGTGTGTGTGTGCACACACACGTGTGTGTGTGTGTGTGTGTGTATGTGTGTGTGTGTGTGTGTGAAGATCTCAGCAGAAACTGTGCAAACAACCTCTGCCTTTTATGTAAATTGGGTGGCCATATACATTCTGAAGAAATAAATTTTAGATTAACCTATGTTTCTATAGATAAACATACATAGTATTTTAGCCTGACTTTATAGCCCTTGCCACTGAATCACTGAAAATCTCTGACAAGATTACCCTACTCCAGGTACAGATACAGATTAACAAAGTTGGAAGGAGCCTCATAGGTCATCTAGTCCTAGATATTTTCCTAGAAGATGAAAATAAGTAGTGGGGGAATACTTTTAGATCTTATTCATCTAGCAACTAAGAGTGATTTTTGGCTGGCAATGTCATATATATTGATTTCTAAGAAAAAATGTCTTAAAAGGGAGCATTAAATCGTGGTACATATGTTGGGCAATTTGTGACTGGACTACTCATCTTGATTACTGCATTAGACTTGACTGTATTACAAAGCTATCAGAAAGTTTATGTAAAAGCAGTTTTCCAGAGTAACCCCAAGAGATTCTAATTTTAGAGTAGTGAAATACTTCGGGTTTTTTTGTTTCTAGGCAAATTATAAAATCTAGATCATTAGTTTTAAATCCCATAATGGCTTGGAGCTATATCATCTCAGAGAGCACGTTCTTTTGTGCGAGACATACCACTTGCTAAGATCCAGGGGTGGGTTGCTGGGGGTTCGCAGGGGTTCTGGAGAACCTCTAGCTAAGATTCTGGCAGTTCAGAGAACTCCCAAATCCCATTCCTGGCTGGTCCTGCCCACCTCACCCCACCCCTCTCAGGAGTCCCCACACAGCCTGTTTTGGAGGTGAGGTAAGTGCAGGGCATGCGGAGGCACGAGGAGGGTGAAAAATGGAAGTTCGGGAAGGCCTCCGAAGCTGAGGAGGTCATTTTCGTTCTCCTGGAGGCTCCAGAGCCTGGGGAGGGCAAACACCCCCCCCCGTGGTATAGGAGACCTACTAGGCCACAGCCACTATGGCCATGCCCACACAGCAACTGGGCAGAGGACCCCATTCTAAAATTTTTGAAGCCCGCTCCTGCTAAGATCTAACTGCATTTGTCACTCAACAATCAGGGAGCAACTGAGAATCAAACCTTTACTATGGATATATCTGACCTTTGGAATAAACTCCCAAATATATAGACTAAATTTGGTGGACTTAAAAATAATAAAACCCTACAAAAAATCTGTAGCTAGATTTTTTAGTACACGTTACTTTTACTTGCTATTTTTGTTGGTTCAATTTTTATTTGTTTTAAAGTATTTAACACTTCAATTGTCTGTTTAGCACGTTTGATTTTCTTTGTAAATCACCTAGTGGGATAAAGACTAGGAGTTCAAACACAACAAATATATAAATATTGATTAAAATTAAATCAACAAAGAAAAGAGGAGGTGATTGAAGTGTAAATACTCCATCAATGACTGTATTTCATAAAATAGAACAGCTTTCACTAAAACAGGATGATTTCAGATAACTTTTTGAGGCTTTTCTTTTAGAAAGTGACCTTAAATTTTGTTTCTGAAACAAATGGATGAACTCCATAGTAAATTAGAAATAATGATCTGTGGGACTTCTTTTTTTTTTTTTTAGTCTCTGGGGCTCTGTTAGATTAGAAAGAGGAGATCTCCAAATACATTTATATTAACTCTAGAGATTATCATAGATGTCTTCAATAAAATAAGAGTTCTCTTCCTTGAAATACATCCATACATTCTATTTTATAAAACTGGGATCCAAAGATTGAGCAAATGTGGATTAAAAAAAAACCCCTTTTCTTACAAGATGCTGTGGCACAATTATTTCTTTAATCAAGTCACAGGTGATAAAGGAATCTCTGTGCCTGTAGTGATCAGAGCAGATTATTCTCTGGTGACCTGAAGTTGGAATCCTAAGAAGTAAGATTGAAGAAACTAGATATAATTATGTGGAAAAAAGCAAGAATAATACTGGTCCAAATTGCTTCTTTTAGTTAGTTTAAATCCCTGTTTTTGTTTGCTGCCTAGACTTTCTTGGATAAATCGATGACTTTATAAATTGGATCAATCAATGGGAGCTACAGTCTTTGGAAGATTCCTTTGTCTTGTGAAAAAACAGATTTTTTTCTTACCTTTTTTTGCAGGAAGAAAAAGAATTGAGCAACATGATTTTTGTATTGTCACCTGGTCATTCCCAACAACGGTAAAAAATGGCGGACAACACACAAGCTACCCAAATATTAGTTTCTCTTTCTCCTTTACTCCTACTCCTAGAATACCCACTCCAGGTAGTGAGCATGCTTCTTGAGTCTGGCTGTTGAGTAGCTGTTGGGCTACAAAGAGCAGCAGTCTGATCCAGAATGAGATGGGATCACACTAGGCTACTGCAGTATTTCCCAACTTGGCAACTTTAAGATGTGTGGACTTCAACTCCTAGAATTCCCAAGCCTGCATGGAATGGAATCTTAAAGATGTTGAAGTTGAAAAACAGTATGCTAGTAGGCAGTGATAAAGGTCCAAACAAGTGCACAAATATAATGTTAGTGAAAAAAGCCAATGAAACAACAACAAACTCTGGAAATCCAAATTAGGAGAATAAAAAATGCTAGCAGAGCAGAAATACACATAGGTGTATGTTTATGTATATGAGAAAGTGTTTATGTGAGTGTAAAAGAAAGATTTCCTAAGTTTATCCACATTTCATCAAGTGACCAGGTATCCACTGTAGAGTTCTTTTTTTTTTAAAAAAAAGTATAGTATAGTATAGTATAATGTTTTATACATATATATTTGTATGTATGTATTTATGAGTGGTGGGTTGCCCCCAGTTCGGACCGGTTCATAAGAACCGGTAGTAAAACCAGTGGGAGGCTCTGCCCACTGACTTGAATGTCATCATAGGGGATATGCGCATGCGCAGAAGTGGGCACGATTGTGTGTGTGTGTGTGTGTGTGTGTGTGTGTATGTGTGTGTGTGTGTGTGTGTGTGTGTGTGTGTGTGTAAAACATTTAAAAATCTATATTTAAAGAAGGCACAAGATACAATAATACAAAGAAACTGTTTTTAGTTTGGAATTGAATTAAGACTCTTATTTAAAAAAATACAATAGAAAGCATATTACAGCTAAAGCAATATATTTTTTAAAGATAAGACAAAAATGATAATGAGATTGGAGAACTGTATCTAACCCAGGAAAGACAGTGATTTCAAATTTTCCAAATCAGCAAGATGCAAATTGGAGAGACAATATGGCTCTTTCTCTTTTTAGCTTAATTAGAAGAAGAAATGCAGAGCACGCGGAAGATATGAGGCGCTGCATTTTTCTTTTTTTTACATATGGTAGAGTTCTAGGTCCTTAGACAATCTGTTTTTATAAACAAATAACACATCCATTTACATAACTAGTCCACATCTCTAATGCAAATCATCTGCCTTAGTGTTGCTCTGTAGAGAATAATATTCCATATTAATTACCACGCATATTTACTAAATAAATTCACTCACTGTAGCTAGCCGTCCACAAAAAATGCTTTGCTAAATGGGCCAACTAACAGACTCAAGCTGTGGTTTCTGTGATTGGAGCAGTTTCTCTCAGCTATGTCGTCTACCCAGCCAAAGTCATATGTCAAAAGTGACATACCATACTGCAATCTTCCCCCCTACCCCTTTTTGGGATGCACAACAATAACAGGGTATTTTTGCTCTTTTTAAATGTGAAAATGAATTGATATGGAAAGTAATATATAAATTCTTTAAATAAACAAACATATAAATAACGGAGACTCTGGAGACATTCTGTTGAGTTGTCTGTTTAATACTGTGACTTCCACAGAAAATCTGTGCTGATAGATTTATTCTTGTTTATTCTCTGTATGGTAGTATTTCCATACAGTTGTTCATTTCTATAGGCATCTTTTCCCCATTCCAAATGAAGTCATCATTTAGGAGCTGTGATGCTTTGAATGGAATCACTGTGCATTGGAAAGTTGGCAAATGATAAAACATTTACGCAAATTTGGGACAGTCATCCAGATTATGTCCTTCAGAACAGCACAGGCCTGTTGAGGAATGCACTATTACAAAACAGTTTCCTCAGAGTTAACATTGTACATATTGAAATTGATTAATCCATGATACTACAACTATTTTAAAAGGAAAAAAAATGGCTTAAGAACATATTCATCACAGAATTGACAGATATCTCAAAGTCCATCATGCTGAATAGGTCTTCAGGCTCCATCTGTAATTTCTTGAAATTCTTCCTAGTCATCCGTCAAAATTTGAATATGTTCATCCAACTTTTGTCATTAATCCAAATTAATAGGATTTTGAGCAACTAAACACAAAGTGGTCAAATGACATATGTCAGATATGAAAAAGGTGCAACACCATGGCTCCAGGTAGTTTGCCAGCATCTCTTCTATGGCCCTCAAAACCATTTCTAATTGTTGTTAACAATTTTAGGTGTTTTTAAAAACATTATGGAAACAGTTAAGGGGCAAATTAATTACCTTAAGGCACTTTTATCAATTCATCAAAATGGCCCTTAACTCCTTTTAAAGTATGCCCTTCAACATATCATGTAAAATCTGTTACATTTCTCAAACAGATGGGAATTCTCAACTTCTATACAACGCATCATTAGCCTTTAAAAAAAAATGAAGATGGCTATAATTTCATAATTAACTCTTCTCCAGTTGAAATATCCCAAGATTTTTTTTAATATCATATGATTTCATCTTTAGTTTGGGCTGCTAAGACTTGTAGTCTAATGAAATAAATAAAATCTTCCTGCATAAACACACAGATGAAAGATTGATATCTACGTCTTGTAACATATGTTTTCTACAATCAGGACTACCCATTTACTGTGAATTAAGGATTGGGTTTGCGGGCATACTTATTTCAATATATATACACTTCTTGCAAAGCAATGTTTCTATTATAAAATGCCTTTTGTATGCATTTTCTTAATATATTCATTTTAACTTTTTTTTTTTAGTTACAAGCTTTACTGCAAAATTCTAAGAAGTGCTGGTGTCAGCATGCATTTACATTTTTGGTTCAATTTATATTCAGGAAGTCTGAAATTGGTGCATTTACATTAAGTTTGGACAGGACAAATGTATTCTCCATTTTATGCCCACTTTGGCTATATATGTGTCTCACTCTTTATGGTGAGTGATATATACATAGAGAAAGAATATACCCTCAATTGCTCATATGTCTAAAAGTGTTCTGAAATCTATCTTTTATTCCTATCTTATTCTTGAATTCCCTTTAGAAGCTCTTTCTGTGTTGTTTTCTTTTTGTTGATGGCGGAAAATACAGTTGCTGTTGTTTTCTCTGCACATTTCTTTGTTATTCTATCTATAACCTTCCTTGCAGTTACATTTCCAATGTGGGAAAAAACTCCCAAGATTATTCCTTTACGATATCTTTCTTTGGGATTTCAGCGGGGTCACAGATTTTTAAATAGTGATTGTACATTAAAAAAACAGGATGCTTACAACATCCTTTGACCAATAAACAGCCACCACAACCCATGAAAATCCAAGTAGCATTTTTCCTTTGAATTCTTTTCTATTAAATAGAATGAGGATGCCTTAAAAAATGCAAAAAACAAAACAAAAACAAAACAAAACCATCTTCTGATTTGTCAATCTACAGGTCAGCCTGCCTATTACTAGGAGGCAGAGAGAAAACTAAAAGAGAGATGGGCAACTGGTGTTCCAAAAGTTGCACATTTGTCCCCATGCCTCTTTTTATGACCTTTGGGACTCTCTCTGACCATTATTACTCCAAACTGGAATTCCTCATGGAAATAGAAGAGAAGTGGAAGGCCCTAAAATGACCTTAATCTAATTCAGGGGTGTCAAATTCACGGCCTGTGGGCCGGATGTGTCACATGCTGGCCACCCCCATCCCCGGTTTAGCGAAAAGGAAAAAAGTCATGATAAGTCACGTGATGACAATGTGACACTGTGAGTTTGACACCCCTGGTCTAGCTTTTTTTTAAAAAAATAAAATGTTGTATTTTCTCAAACCCAAGGGAATCTGCTCAAAAGAATTTACTACTCCAACCCATTTACATGAGACATTTGCTTCATTGGTCCCAAAGTTTACTCAGTGCTAAATTAACTTTATCGAAAGATATTCCTTCATCAGCTTTATGTTGGAGGGCAATGCCAGTTTTTTTCTTCTTTGCACAACTTGTATATCTGTGCTTCTCTTGTTGTAAATAACAACCCCTTCATTCAAAAAAAGGTAGTTAAACCATTTGTAATTTGAAAATTGCTATGGGAGGTGGAGATCCTCCTAAGATTTTAACCATTTCTAATTATGCTCTCATGCATATGCATTGCCCACCTGCATGCTCAATCATTGCAGAGAGAGAGAGAGAGAGAGAGAGAGAGAGAGAGAGAATGAGAGCGCAGAAGGCAGCTCTACAAAGTAGCTTGTGCTATCTTATAGGGAAAACATCCAGATGAAATTCACCACCTCCTTCCTCTTATACGGGATAATCTTCTTGAGCTAGGATGAATTTTGCAGCTTTCTCCCAATGCAATTAAGACAAATTCACCTGCTTTCAGGTTCTATCCTGTCTGGTTTATTCCTTATCAAAGGATTATTGCTTATTCCGTGGAAATTATTGCAGCTTCCTAATGTGTGCTGTTAAGAATTCTGATTGCCACCTTTTACCTGTTTTGCATCTGCAGATTATTCCAGTCTAATGGCATCAACTGCAGCCAATATACACTATTCTGTATATATGACTTGAGGTTCAAAGAAGGGTGCCTTTACTAGATTTTAATGCATGCTACTTTTTTTCCTCTTTGCAATTATGCAATGAGCATATGGACAAAATGCCTGCTGTGGGAGATTGGCTTCCTCACAAAATGGCCATTTCTCTGAAGGCAACCTGGTTACCCAGGTTACCATTTACAATCCAAATGGGACTTTTATAAAGCCCCAAACATTCCTAAAAATAAATGCAATGATAGTATCTGGTGTTTTGCTTTGCAGTACCACAGTAACTCTCCTACCTATGTTTTTTTGTAATAGTGCATACTTTAAAAAGGTCTGGTGGACTTCAAAGGTGTCTGAGGTAAGTGCATCATGTCAGTTATTCTTATGGAATAAATCCTTATCTTTGACGGTATAATTTTATCAATACAGAACAAGTGTTATCTACTAATGTCTCCCTAAAACTGGTATCCATGAGGTATACAGGTAGTTCTTGATTAATGACGGCCATGTTTAGCAACTGTTTAAACTTACAACATTGGTGCTAAAAAGTAGATTTATGACCAGTTCTTAAACTTACAATGGTTGCATTGTCTCCGTGTCTTGTAATTGCAATTCAGTCCCATTGGAAACCAGCACAATGCTCACAGCCTTCCACAGTTATGTGATTCCCATTTGAGACCTTCACAGCCAGTTTTCAACAAGCAAAGTCAATGGGGAAGTTCATTTTGAATGTTGTGCTCTTTGTGAGGGCATTTGGGAAAAGCAACTACAGCCAGACAGAAATGCTTCCCACATCTACTTCTCCAAGGACAGGCTCAACACATTCTTTCTCCCAAAGGGCTGTAAATGTTTACAACCCCAGGAAACTGAGAGGAGATGAATCCCTCCCTCCCTCCCTCAATCCACCCCTCCCTCCCTCCCTCCCCGACTCATACAGTATCCTCGTAAAAAACCATGCTAGTGTCCCAGGTGTGTGGCTAATTGAGCCAAACACTGATTTTTAGGAACATGCCAACATCCCTAGGCAACCTAACTCAAGCCTACAAAAGTTTGTGTAGGAGAAAAGAATAAGAAGACAGCAAGAAGACAAGGAAGCAATAACTGTATAACTCTTCTACACAGGCAAAAGGGTTCTCAGTCAACTGTTAGGATCATGAGCTGGGGTAGACAGCCTATTGTGGTGTGATTCCAGCCTGGAACTTGGCTTTTTGCTTGGCCTAAAACTTGGCACGAACCAGAAAAGGGGCAAGCACACTGAGGCAGCACTTAATTCCAACAACTGCAAGAACTTCTGGAGGGAGTCCAAGTTGTATGCCATTTTACAAACTTTAAGACTTTCATTTGTCATAAGTATTAACCTTGAAAGACTTAATTTTGTGGCTATATCAACTTGCAAGGCCTAGGAGGGTGGTGTGAACCTAGGCAACCCCTATAATTAGGAAATGTATGTGGTGCAATAAAATATTTTGTACGGTTATCTTCTACACTCTGGTGTGTCCGGTCCTTGGAAAGCAAACAGCCTTCACAGGAAGTCATCAGAAAGTTTCAAGTCATGGTTGTGATATGTCATTTAATGACAGCAAGCGATTTGATTAAAAACTGCAGTGGAACTGACACTGTAAGTCAGTCACAGCCAATGATGTTTTGTGTAACAACTGCACCACTTAGCAATGAAATTGCCAGTCCCAAATGCAGTCATTAAGTGAGGAATTCCTATATTACAAATATAAACCTCAGAGCTTCTAGCCAGTTGTAGTTCTAGCATATCTGCAGGACATCTGGTTAAGAAAGGTTACAACCACTTAAAGGCTCTTACTGATTTAGCCTAGATGCTGCAATTTTTATAAAATGGTGCTAAATGTGAGCAATACATGTGCCTTGATTTCTAAAAAAAAACCCCAACAAATGTATTGACTAGTAAATTCTGGTCTTTTCTTAGACATGAGGAGAAAGTGATTAAGAATTAGTCCTCTAAATATTACATATGTTTATGGCTAGCATATAAATATGGCACATATTCTGGCAATATCCTTTTGAGCAACCTTTTGAAGGTGAATAAAATGCATTACATTTTGTTACCCATTATATTATTATACTCTATTTATATTCTATTGCAGGGGTGTCAGATTCGTGATGACACATCATCACATGACGTATCGCAACTTTCCCCCTTCTCTAAACTGGGGTGGGCATGGCCAGCATGTGATGCATCCACCCTGTGGGCCGCGAGTTTGATACCCTGGTTCTATTGCTTCATGCAGGGGAAAAAGAAGAAGGACAAGAGTGGGCAATGGAGGCAGCAAATGTTATGCTGGTATAATTTTCTGCTAACTCTGTGATAGCATATTTGATGAATACAAAAAAGAGAATGATCAAAAACAAGCTATCTTTCTCTAAAGAGGACAGCAAGTGCACCATGTAGAAAGGGAAAGGGGCAGATAAGGCTACACTCACACTAGTTTTCAGAAGTAGTTTCTTTTAGTCCTTTATCTTGTGAAATGCCTGCAGATGTCATTGGAAGTAGCTTCTGTAATATTATTTGAATTATTTTTCATGCTCTTTTGGAATCTTCAGTGAACTGGAAGAGTAAAATCTCCACATCAGCAAAGGCAAAGGCTTGAATACCAGATGGGATCTGTGTTGTATTCAGATGAATTAATACATATAACTCGGTCTCCAGAATGCCCTTTCTTTTGTTTGACCAAGAAAAGAATAGAAAATGTGTTGCTTCTTTTAAATTCCATCATCCTAGCCATAATACCGTAGTGACCAACACTGGACTAGGAGAATACTTATAGGATTGCCGAAGGCTACTACTCATGTTCGATATATATCACCTCTGGTTAGACTCAGCAAACTTCTAAATACCATGTCCTGGGAAATGACATAAGAAGAAATGTATTGACCTGCATGTATACCTTCTAAGAAGAGGAAGCAGCTGCCTATTGTAAGAAATAAGATGCTAGACATTGGTCTGACATGGCAATACTTGACTTACACTCTTAACTCTATATTTAATATCATACACATAAAATTGAGAATGAACAAATGGTCTGTTGCATCCTTCCTGGCATTCGAACTCCTAGCATCATATGGGAAACACAGTGAAATACAAGGTGGACTTATGGTTGGATTTCAGGGCTAGTCTTATATAGTTTACAGATGTTTCAAGACTTCTGGGCTTGTCTTGAGAGTGAGATGACTTGAGGTTGCTCTGTTGCAAAATGTCAGTAATAGGTCACTGCTAACAAAAACCTGTATCAGATATCACTAAAATTCAGTTGAAGAAAATCCTTTGTTACACAAAGGTAACACAAAATAAAGACAGAAATTTACTCCTAAATTACTGTATTTTGTTTGTTTATTTACTTATGAGCAATATTTTTAACCCACCCTAATCCCAGAGGTGGCACACACCACAAAAACCAAATACAAAATTAGCATAATAAAAATCCTCTAATCTACATGTCTATGATAGATGCCCTTAGTGAAATCAGCTGGGACTAACACGCAGTTAAAATAAGTCTACTTAAAGGCATTAGGGCAGGAGGTTAAGCGAGCTGGGTGAAGTGGTGTATTTACTATGGGTATATGAATTGCTTTGGATGCAATGTTTAAATTGCTTTTTTTTGTTCTTTTGTGATGTTTTTTGTTGATTGTTAACTAACCAGATTTTTCACAGTGGGTGAGTGACTTTATAAATTGATTGCTTGACTGAATGAATGAACAAACTGTTCCTTAAGTTGTTGGGGAAAAAATCTTCATGTGTTTCATGGTATCCCTCCCGGATCCAGTAATTCATGAAAGAGGGTGATCTATTCGTTGTGGAGGTCCAAGATTTCTCTGGTCTGAAATTTCACAAGCTAGTGCTAGGATCATGGCAAGAGATGGGTATTAATGTTGTCCTGGGTTGTGGTGAGTTGGGTGATCATGTATAAGCCAAATAAATAAACAAATATATTCTTCAGATCTTTGAATTTTAAGAAGCAAGATAGAAAGAGTATTGATGCTTTTGAAATTTGGCTCAATATTTCTCTTCTGAGGATATCTTGGATAATGAAGAAAAAAAAATCAATCATCAAATAAATCAACCCAGAGTTTCTATTTTATCCGAGATATAAATGACCAGGCTCAAATTTATTTATTTAATTATTTATTATATATTTTTTTATCCCATCTATTTTTATAAATAATTCAAGGTATGAATTTACATAATACTCCTTCCTCCTCACATCAAAGTGGGTTGAGCTGAGAGAAAGTGACTGGCTCAAGGCTACCCAGCCAGTTTTTCATGCCTAGGTCTTTTCACAGTCTTTTACTTGCTAGGCCACCATCTTAACCACCACATCGAACTGGCTCTCATTAGTTCATTATCTCATTATCATACTTCAGACATATTATGTGATGTTTTAGCTCTTTGGAAAAAGCTGTAATGCTAGAAAAAAGGAAAGAGAAGACAACCAGCAGCAAGATAGCTGGACTCAATTATAGAGTAGGAATCGGTGCACAACTGGAAAACTTGAAGGATCAAGTTCGGGAAAGCCTTGATGGCACATGATCAGCATCTTCAGTTCACACTGTATCTATTGCAAACTAAAGGCTACTTTTAACAATTATCATTGAACGCTATGATCAATTCTGGTAAGCCCATGTTTGCCAGGGTAATCATGAACTCATGAGCTGCATGAGACTCCTTCCGCAGGATAACATGGTTGAAATCAAGAAAGATCAAAAGCTATAAGAATTCCAACCTGAGCCTCAAGGATAGGATTGCCTTTAATGTTACTTAAGCCCTAAACCGAGAACATAATTAAATCATAGTGTTGTAGAAATTCTCCAGAGGAACATTTAGCTGAGAGGTCATTGTGATCACCTTCATCATATCAGGGTCTTTATCATTAAATATTTGGGCAACAGCATAGGCCTATTAAATAACATATCCTCTTTTTTCATTTTTTAAATGAATTACATTTCCTCAGAATTTAAGTTGTTAATTAGCTAGAGATGTCAACAAAGAAAAGTTTGCTGAATTAAAAAGTAGGACAATATTTTAATTATAAGAGAAAAACAATAACAAGCAAACTATAATGACAAACCTTTCCCAATAGCGATGGTGAAAATAAGAAAATATATGAATGCTCAGGAAATACCTATTCACTTTAAGTGGCTTTATAACTTCAACATCAGTACAGAAAAAACTGGCTAATTATGGGACCTAATCTTACGTATTATCACTGAGAACTCCTGAAGAAAATTTGATGAGTAGATGATTGAAGAAGAGCATATGTAATTTTTATCTTCATAAAGGAAAACAAAAGAGAAACATCCAGAGAATTAAAGAGAAGTTATTTTGACAATGTTACTTGGGAAGATTCTAGAGAGAACATAAAGATTTTGATCTATAAGTACATCAAAAATAATGTAAAAATTGCCAAAGTCAGCACAGAGTTATGAAGCATATTGCCAAGCTAACCTTTTCTCATCTTCTTTCTTAGTAGATTGTGGGAATGTCATAGTTTGGTTTTAGTGAAGTTGGCTTAAAGAGCAGCTATTTGTAGCTCCTCATTCATTGGATGGAGCCCTTCATCCTTTATCCTTCAATTTCTATTGAAAACTTAGATGAAAAGGCCTGAGAGAATGCTTATCAGCTATGCAAATGATACAAAATGGATAGGATACCAATAGTAGTGGTGGGTTCCTCTCAGTTCGGTCCGGTTCGGCCGAGCCGGTAGCGGTGACGATATGATGTCACCGAACCGGTTCTCCCCCCCGCTCTCCCACCCCCCCACCCCCCCACGTTATTCTTACCTTTTATTTGGTCCCATCCCCAATCTATTGCTGCCTCCTGAGTCCCAGCTGATGACTAGAGGGAAAAAAACTTTTTAAACTCTTGCCACGGGGCTTCAAAGGGCCGTCCTACAGCTGATTAGTGTTAAAAGCAAACAAATGAGTCGGGTCGTAAGTGCGAGGACTGGTCGTAAGTGCGAGGACCTTCCAGAAATGACTCTGACCAGCTATCCACGCCCACCTAGTCACATGACCTCCAAGTCACACCCACAAAATAAGCCACTCCCACAGAACCAGTAGTAAAAAAATTTAGAACCCACTCCTGACCAATAGCAATAGCACTTAGACTTATATACCCCTTCATAGTGTTTTACAGTCCTCTCTAAGCAGTTTCCAGAGACAGCATATTGCTCCCAACAATCTGGTTCCTCATTTTAATGACCTTGGAAGGATGGAAGGCTGAGTCAACCTTGAGCTGAACAAAGAATCGAACTGCTGGCAGGTGGCAGAATTAGCCTATAGTACAGCATTCTAACCATTGTGCCAGCATGGCTCTTCAATAGTCTTGATAAAACATGACAAAAATAAAGTTGAAGATTAACTTGAAAAGCTAAAGAAAAAATATTAAAGAGATAGAGATCAGATGCATGGGTGAAGAAAGGGCTATCTGACTTGGTAATAGTACTTGTGAAAAATTAATTACAAACTAAACAAGTCAGTGGTAAAATGTGTTTATAAAAAAGACAAATGTAATTTTAGGCTACATCAATGGAAGCACAGTTTCTACAGAAACCATAATTCCACTTTATTCTTCTTAGTCAAACTCTACCTGGGGTATTGGGTTCAGTTTTGGATACCATGCTTTATGAAGGATTCAGATAAACTGGAATGAATTCAGAGAAGAGTAACAACAATGATTAGAGCAGTAGAAAATAAATACTATGAGAATTTTGAAGAGTTTTAATGTTTATTCTGGAAAAAGAGGACTGAGAGAGGATATAAAAGATATTCTGATAAGTACCTGAAAAAAATGTTACATAGCAGAAAGCAGCCCAAATCTGTCTCTACTATCCTAGAAGGCAGGATTTGGAATATGAGTATTTAAGTTCCATTTGAATGTTAGCACAATGCTCCATTTCAACACTTGAACCACTTATTCAGGATACTGGTTGGCTTGCTTTCACAGGATTTGTTTGAGAGGTGGACAGCAATCTGTTACGCATGCTTTAAAATTGAATTCTCTGCAAGCAAGGGAATTAAACTTCTTGGCTTAAATGGTCTCTTCCAACTCTATGATTCCATGAATTTTTCCATTTTCTGTTTGATGATTTCTAATGCTAATGCCAGATGAGATCACAGCATCTCAAGCAGAAATGAAAGTGCTTCCAAATGCACAACATTTAAATCACTGATGCTGTCTGCTGTTTGGCACTTTAGATATAAAGCAAGCTGGAACCTAGTTAGCCTTACCAAAGGAGAAAAAACAAGATATTTCTATTAAAGTATATATTTTAGAATGATCTGTTTTAGTAGGTAGGATGCCCATTTAGAAAAACCTTAAAAATATCTAGGATATTTTGAGAAAAGTAGTAGAATATCCCCTCTCAGATCAGAAAATTTTTTTTGCATTCTATGCAAAATATACACCAACAGCATGAAAATTGCCTCAGAACTAGATTGTATTATCACAGTATACCTGTTCCCCAGCTCCCTCCAGCAAATATAAGGAAATAATCAAAAGAAAGATGACATGTCTCTTGCTTGTCACCTTTGCTCTACTGTTCAGCAGATAATTTTAAGAAAAGAGAAGCTCACATCCAGTAACACCAGCAGAGGCTAGCTGTGTCAGGGCAATGATTAATCCCATGTTTGGCTCTGGGACAAATCACCCTGGTTTAATTAGAGGATGGATCGTGGCCTCTCCAAGTTGCAATATTCTGAAAAGAAACGCGAAGAAAAGTTTTCTAATAAAACTCATGTATTTGTTATAAAGAAAATAAAACACCTCACTAACTAAGAAAAGTAATTGTTACATTTTGAAATAGCTTTTGCCGGCTATTTCTCAGCTGGACCTTTCTGGCAAGAGAACAAAGGAAAGAATGTGTGTGAAGGAATGTGGGTGGATGGACATGCGTAGTAGCTTTTGATAACAATTTTTGGCAAGGTACGGAAAGTCAGATAGTCCAGAAATGATGAGTTCAGCTGGCAAATAAAAAAACGCAATGAGAAGCTGGAGGTATGATTCACTAGTGCTCAGGTTTACTTTTTGATGAGCCTCCAATCAAGACTCCGCAGAATTAATATATCAGCTAATTAAGGATGCTGTGTCTATGTGCTCATTCTTTTCATAAATGGACATTCCATTGCTCTAATAGGGAGTTAAACCAGTCCAAGCTGCTTTAAGTTCCTTCACTAGCTCCAAGACAGGAGCTTGATGGATACCTCATGAACAAATTTCCTAAATCAAAGACCTACAAACAGAAAAAGATGAAATTATAGGTTCATTCAATGGCACAGCACTTTTTACACACATAAACCCAGAACTAGCAAAATAACCCAGAAATGCAGCACTACACAACACACCCAACTTTACCTAATACCCAGAATCATGGACCTGACCAACTTCTGCCTCATTGCCTATTTTCAATTTGATGGACAAAATCAGAGGAACGCCTATAGCAGAGATGGCTAACCTTTTCCAGACCGAGTGCCCAAAGTGCACAAGTGTGTCTGAACCCCAAAATGCAATGCACATGTGGCCCTGCGCATACACATGTGGCCCCCTGCATGCACCCCACCCCCGCACATGTGTGTGCAGCCCTGCACATGCACCGCGTGCCCTGCATGCACCATATGCCATGCCCCCTGCACACACCACACCCCCACTCATGCCACAGACCCCCGCATACGCGCACAGGCCCCCCCTGCATAATCCCTGCCCCCTGTGCATGCGCGGCAGAGACCTGACAACTAGATGGCTGCTGGGAGGCATGCGCGCATACGTGGCAGAGCTGAACTGGGGTGACGGCTTGTGTGCCCACATAGAGGGTGCTGTGTGCCACCTGTGGCACGCGTGCCATAGGTTTGCCATTACGGACCTATAGGATCATCACTCTCAAGACTTATAGGAGCTTATGTATGGGAGTGGAAAAAGTGGATAGACTATGTGCAGAACAAATATCAAACTAGGAAATATCAGATAGCTTTTAGCTGAATGAATGTATTATGTAGGGATAGATTAATTGAGTTTTATGAAGGTATAAATGGCATATAAGGGGTGGAGGGGTTTAAGTTTCATAAAATGTATTTTTGATTAGGATTTTATTTTGTGAAAGTCCTGGGGGGAAAAGGGGAGGGTTAGGGAGGGCTTGGGGGGTTTGGGGGGGGGGAAACAGGGGAGAAAATGTATTTGTAAAACTTTTTAAATAATAAAAAAAAAGACTTATAGGAGAGGCTGTAATGCAAGATCTAGAAAGTATAACAACCTGAGTGCAGAAATGGTGAGAGACTGATAAAAAGTCCTTACAATATTTTAAGGGGAAAACACTGAATTATTTAATATCTTTGAAACCTTTGCAATTTATAAGAAAAAGTTGACATTTGGCAAGGGGTTTCTCCATGGATCCATGATTCTATTTCTTCCAAATATAGTACATCAAGGTAGTCAAAATAAACAGCTCTGGAAAATCCATATCTGAGCAAGTGAAGGAAATCACAATGCTCAATAGAAGGTATGAATTTGTTTAGCTGACTTATAGAAATCTCAGATTTCATTTGGTTTATTAATACACATAAGGATGGGAATTACTTACTACCATGCATGACATCAT
This sequence comes from Arizona elegans, assembly GCA_022577455.1. NCBI lineage: Eukaryota > Metazoa > Chordata > Lepidosauria > Squamata > Colubridae > Arizona > Arizona elegans. Next base: position 282,711,858 of record JAKOOJ010000001.1, on the reverse strand, counting down.
GCGTATGGAAGAAGAATGGGAGGCAAAAGAAATACTGATGAAATTTCACAAAGCCTTATTGTACATATACATGGAGTTTTTTTCCTGGAAACTGGCATGACGCAAATCATGATCTTGTCATTGCTGGATGCCATGACTGTCATAAAGGTAACTCGTTGCCAAGCACCCAACATGGAGTCATGTGACCATCAGGGGGCAGTGCAATAATTTACAGTGGGTGGGGGAAGGGTGCTTTATGGGCCATAGATGCAGTGGAATGTGCATCTGCAAGCAGAACAGGGAGAAGATTTTGCCGACTAAGAACTTTACCAGAAGAAGACTTGGATCAAGAGACTGCATAGTCCTGAGCTGAAGGGAGGAGAGAGGAAAGAGATTCAAGGTAACCATTAGAATCTCTCAAGAGAAATCTAGTAACTTAGAAACAGAGGTGGGTTTCAGCAGGTTCTGACCAGTTCTGGAGAACCGGTAGCGGAAATTTTGAGTAGTTTGGAGAACCGGTAGTAAAAATTCTGACTGGCCCCATCCCCATCTATTCTCTGCCTCCCAAGTCCCAGCTGATCAGGAGGAAATGGGGATTTTGCAGTAACCTTCCCCTGGAGTGGGGAGGGAATGAAGATTTTACAATATCCTTCCCCTGCCACGCCCATCAAGCCACGCCCACCAAGCCATGCCATGCCATGCCCACCAAGCCACGCCCACAGAACTGGTAGTAAAAAAAATTGAAACCCACCACTGCTTAGAAAGTTATAGCTTTAATTTGGTGAGATTCTATCTGTTAGGTGTAAGCAAAGAAAGAACTGGACTCAATTGGATCTCATTGTCTCATCCTCAGGCTGGAGTCTGACAGTAAAGCATCTTTTCTGTGGTTATTATAAATGTGATGTCATTAAGCGACTGGTGGTAAGGCAAAGACTACCTGTATTGGAAAGACTCTTGGCAATTTACAATGTAAAAAATAAAATCAATGAAACAAATATATGCTCATTCATAAAACTCTTAAACCATCAAGATTCTCTTGATAACTCTACATTGAAAGTAGACACAAATCTTCTTGTAAAGATTATTGTAGACAGTAAAGTCTTCATGAGGGAATTCCAATGATTGCCAAATATCAGTTTGGTATCTATAGTAGAATTAAGCTTTAACTTATTGCATTTTTTTCCTTCCTACCTGTGTAGTTTAAAAGGCTTGAAACCACGCTCTTTTGGACAAAAGGAATTTTTTCTACCTACTGCTTGTTTCATCAACAGACTTGTCTGTTTTCAGGCTGCTTGTTTCTGACCTTGTGGCAATTGTCTTTCACAAAATTCATCAACTCTCCCAATACATATTATTCAAACAAACAAACAAATACGAATTTTATTTATTAATCAAATTTATATAGCCACCTATCTCACATGAATTAACTCTGGGCAGCATACAAAACTCCTTAATATACATTATTAAATTCACTGCCAAAAACTTGTTAAAATTGCACTCTTGAGCACCACAAGAAAGAGTTCCACCTAAATCTCCGCATATGCCATACAGATGTAGCTGTAATAAAGAAATATTGTCTTCTGTTGCCACCCATCTCCATGAAACTTCTTGATTGGGAATGGGGACCCTTTAATATTGTCATTTGAACTGAGTGGATCAGACAGATTGGTCTGTTTAGGAGATACCTGGAAGCCAAATCGTAAAACATTTATTGGTTAAAACCAGCTCTAGGAATTGCACACAGTAGCATGTTCAGAGCCAATGTAGTGCCTCCAAAACCAGTGTTATTTAGCTATAGCAGCTGTCATACATCAGCAAGCAGGATGCTATAGTTTGCATGAATTGGAGCTTCTGGATAGTCTTCAAAAGCAAAGCCATGTAAAGTATACTGTGGCGGAGGTATGGGGACATTTGTTACAGTTGTCAAGTTTTCCTGCTCAAAACAGGATTGCAACTGGCCCACCAGCCAAATTTTGGCTAAGACTTTCCTATGTACAGCCTCCATCCTATGAGTCTAGAGAAGTTTTAAATCAACTAATGCATACGCAATATATCCTATCTTTTTTCTGGGACTTCATCAGTGCTTCATCATGGGGTATCCTTTTATTTGTATTTACTTATAAGCAGGGGTGAAATCCAAACTTTTTCCCTACCAGTTCTGTGGGCATGGCTTGGTGGACATGGCAGGGGAAGAATATTGCAAAATCTCCATTCCAACCCCACTCCAGGGGAAGGATACTGCAAAATCTCCATTCTCTCCCCACTCTGGGGCCAGCCAGAGGTGGTATTTGCCGGTTCTCTGAACTACTCAAAATTTCCACTACCAGTTCTCCAGAACCTGTTAGAACCTGCTGGATTTTACCCCTGCTTATAAGTTTAATATCCACATAATTCTTATCCAGCAATCTAGATCAAACAGAGAATAATAAATTGAGCATAGTAACAGATCAGTTCCTACAACCCAATATTGGAATAATGGAAAAAAAAATCAGAGTGAGGGGGACGAAGAATTTGAAGGCAAGCTTGTACTTTGGGGAGTTATTTGAAATGAGTTCAGAGATTGGCAGTCAGCTCCCAAGAAGAAAGTATCTGTGTCTAGATCATTCCTTCATGAATCCTTTTATTAACAGACAAAGAGTTCTTTCAAGGTAGAATTGAAAACCATTGCCCCAAGGAGGGAAGGAAAACAGTATGATGAAACAAGTTTCCAAAACATGAGTCTGAACAGATACAGTAAATATACATTTTCTCATGATTCTTCTAGAGCTGAATTGCTAAGCATAAGACAAAAGGGTGTGTGTTATCTTGAACAACAAATGAGGCAACCACATGCCAATTTTGTCTAAGCCCAACCCATGGAATCAATTTGTAGTTCAGTGGATCACTGTAAACCTATAACGTTTGGGTTAGTTTAATTATTCCTAATTATTCTTGGGTAAGAGTAGCTTATGCACCCAGCCAGTACTTCAGGTGACTGATGATGGTAAGCGATGTTGAAAACTGCTGGAGGTAATTTCCTGTTTTAGTTTCACATCCAGCACATTCTCCATTAATCCATTCCTGCATGCAAATCAGAGCAAGCAGATGCACCGCTATGTTCAGCTAGCAAAAATAGCTTGATGTTTATTATTAAAGATTAGCAAAACATAAAAAAAAAACTAGAGGGAAAATAGGACAAACACAGACAGATAAACTGCAACTGAAGAAATGGATGGCAAAAGAAATTAAATTCGGACCTTTTACAGCCCACTGGAAATACTGTAATGTTGTAATTATTTATTTATTTATTTATTTATTTATTAAATTTATATACCGCCCTATTCCTAAGGGACTCAGGGCGGTGAACAGCGAACGATAAAAATACATTTAATACATCCCAGTTTAAAATAAAATCAAAAAAAGCAATATAAAGGGAAAGTTAGGCCAGGCCGGCCTGCTGAAACAGGAATGTTTTGAGGGCACGGCAGAAAGTGCGCAGGTCCGGAATCTTCTGTATCTCTGGGGGGAGCTCGTTCCAGATGGTGGGTGCCCCCACAGAAAAGGCTCTCCCCCTGGGGGCCGCCAGTCGACATTGTTTGGCTGACGGCACCCTGAGAAGCCCCTCTCTATGGGAGCGTACTGGGCGGTGAGAGGCTATTGGTGGCAGAAGGCGGTCTCGTAAGTACCCCGGTCCTAAGCCATGGAGCGCTCTAAAGGTGGTAACTAAGACCTTGAAGTGCACCCGGAAGACCACAGGGAGCCAGTGCAGCCCGCGCAGGAGGGGAGCCACATGGGAGCGCCATGCTGCTCCCATAACTACCCGCGCGGCCGCATTCTGGACCAGCTGGAGCCTCCGGGTGCTCCTCAAGGGGAGCCCCATGTAGAGAGCATTACAGTAGTCCAGGCGTGAAGTGACGAGGGCATGAGTGACCGTATTTAACGAGTCCCGATCCAGAAAGGGACGTAACTGGCGAATCAGGCGAACCTGATAAAAAGACCTCCCAGCCACAGCCGTCAAGTGTTCTTCTAAAGACAGCCGTGAGTCCAAGAGGACGCCTAAGTTGCGAACCCTCTCCGTGGGGGGCAATGACTCATCCCCAATAGTCAGTGATGGCACCAATTGACTATATCGGAACGTCGGAAACCACAGCCACTCGGTCTTGGATGGGTTGAGCCTGAGTCTGTTCCTCCCCATCCAGATCCGTACGGCCTCCAGGCACTGGGACATCACTTTAAGGGCATCATTGGGGTGGTCCGGGGTGGAGATGTATAGCTGAGTATCATCAGCATACTGATGATACTTCACCCCAAAACCACGGATGATCTCACCCAGCGGCTTCACATAAATGTTGAACAGAAGGGGTGAGAGAACCGACCCCTGTGGCACCCCACATACAAGGGGCCTTGGGGTCGACCTCTGCCCCCCTGTCAACACAGACTGCGACCGATCAGAGAGAAAGGAGGAGAACCACCGCAACACGGTGCCCCCCACCCCTAACTCTTCTAACCGGTGCAGCATGATACCATGGTCGATGGTATCAAAAGCTGCTGAGAGATCTAATAGGACCAGGATAGAGGAGCAACCCCTGTCCCGAGCCCTCCAGAGATCATCTACCAATGCGACCAATGCCGTTTCCGTGCTGTATCCAGGCCTGAAGCCCGACTGGAACGGATCTAGATAAGCCGATTCATCCAAGTACTGAGGAAGCTGTCGCGCTACCACACTCTCAACAACCTTTGCAACAAAGCGAAGGTTGGAGACTGGACGGTAATTAGCCAACACTGCTGGGTCCAGGGAAGGCTTCTTGAGGAGAGGCCTCACCACCGCCTCCTTCAAGGCGGCAGGGAAGACACCCTCTCTCAAAGAAGCATTTATAATCCCCTGGAGCCAGCCTCATGTAACCTCCCGAGAGGCCAGTACCAGCCAGGAGGGACACGGGTCCAATAAACATGTGGCCGCGCTCAGTCTGCCCAGTATCTTGTCCACGTTTTCCAGAGTCACAGAATCAAACTCTTCCCAGGTAATATTCTCAAGACTTGCCTCCATCCTCCCTCCCGAACCTACCCAGTCAGAGTCTAAATTTTCCCGAATCTGAGCGATTTTGTCATACAGATATTGTACAAAGTCCTCGGCTCTACCCTCCAAGGGGTCCTCCGGCGCTTCCTGGTGGAGCAGGGAGCGGGTCACCCTAAACAGGGCGGCCGGGCGATTATCTGATGACGCAATGAGAGCGGAAAAATAGTTACACTTTGCCACTTTTATTGCCACCAGGTAGGTCTTAATATGAGACCTTACCAGTGTTCGGTCAGATTAGCATGCTCGTTCCCCAAAGGGAGGACTTTAACCCTTTCATGTACATAATGGTAACAGACTCAAGAAGGAAAATCTGGCTGAACCTTATTTATTCTACATTTGGTGGGTGAGAATGATGTGTCCAACAAGTGACAGGAAAATGATTTGGAAAAGTCCTGCAGACTTCATGCTAGCATGGTACCTGTTTGCAATTTATTAAAGCTGCCTAAAAAAGCTGTTACTGCTTCGAGGGCTGCATTAATTTCAAGGAGTAGAGTGCTTAAATCAGCAATATATACATATATATATTTCCAGATTTGTGCATAAACGTGAACAAAAGTCAGGCTTGCTTTAACAAAGAGCAGAGAGCTCTTTGCTTGCTTGAGTTTTTAAGCACTTTGGAATCATTTTTCAAATAGCCATCCTAAATAACTTGGCGCTTTTATGATGTATAAATCTGTTGAATTTGAGCTACCTGCTTCTCCCCTGTTAAATGGTGCCCTGAACTTTTGCTCCAAATTCCTGCTCAGGTGGCATCCGTGATTATGACTGCAGGTTTCTTTTGCCTGGAATTTGGAACCCTTTCAAGCTGCCTGCAAAGCAAGGCTTTTAAAAATGGCAAGCGCTGCTGCCATTAGCAACTGGAATCATTTTATCCTTTAATAATGGACATAGGTCAAGTCATTGTTCAAATTGCTTGAAAAGCCTCTGTGAGAAAGGTTAGTTTCCCCCTGCCTAAATCAGTGCCATGGACAATTCCTTCCACTGAAATCTCCCTTGAGCCACTGAATGAAATAGAAGTTCTACCAAGAGATACAATTTTGTTTTAATAAATCCAGAATAGAATGAAAAATAAAACAATGATTACTTTTTGCCTATCTCATGGGAATAGCAACATTAGAAAACAAAGAAACCCCAACTATTTGCTCACTGAAATATTCTATCTTAAAAGAATGAACAAATCCAATTTCAAGAACTTTTCAGGGAGCTACAGTAAATTGGAGATTGAAGTCTGCTGGCCAAAGCAACAGATAAAATCATATTTCAGACTTACGGCACATCAATAACTAATGTGATCTTTCAGATGATGGATATGTACAGTAAAGCTTTGTGAAATTTCATCAGTATTTCTGTTGCCTCCCATTCTTCTTCCACACCCCTAGACCTTGTTATATGTTTTGTCTGAGGAAGCATCCTCACATTTTCTTTAAACTGGCCTATTAGCAATGAATTTCGGTATCCATTCCATTTCAAGGATCTACAAGAACCATGGCACTTTAAACTTCGATGAAATTGGGATGACATTCCTTTTCATTTTACACCCCAAAGACTAACTGATCCCCTTTTTTCTGAAGTTCAGTAGATGCTGCCTTTCTTTCCAACAGATCAGAATTCAGCACAGGTAAGAGCAACTGCCTTTTTCATTCATTTTATATAGATTTAAATGGCCTTCTATAAACTAGGAAAGAATGTATAACCTCATTCTGATGATGAGAAATAAATCACTGGAAATTTATTAGAATTGCTAGGACCTTGTCAATATCTCTTTTTTCACAGCAGAGGGAGATGTTTCTCAAAGTAGCAAGGCAGCATCTTTTGATTGCATTTTTGTCAGAAAAGCTGTATTTATTATCTTACTTGTAATTTAATTTCTACTGTATTTACCTTACTGTTTTCTTCCTTGGCTCTGAATTTTTTAATTTTCAATAAAGATTTGTTTTCTAAAAAAGACAAGGTTTTAATCTCACCTTGGGTTGTAATATGCCACAAGTCTCTTTATTGTGATTTGTATATTAAAGATACACAAATTTACTATTAGACTAAAGTTTAAATTTCCTTAAAAAAACTTTTACCTATATCTTTACTCCTGTAGATGTTTTCCCCCTTCCTAGAGCATGCATAATATTAAAGCTTAATTTAACTCTGTTCGACTTAACTTTCAAATAGGGATATTCAGAACCAGGCACTTAATGTAATCTTCTCTGCAAAGTTGGAACTAGAATAATTTGTGAATACAATATTACTGCAACACATATGCTGGATATTAAACAAAGCCTGCTGGATATTAATGAACACAGTAAATTTTTATTATGTACACATTTGCTGGTTGTAACATTACTGGACATTTTATATATACACACACTGCACATATATTTTTCATGTGCTGAAATAAATTTTGACTTTAATGCCTTGTAATTAGTTCAGTCTATTAGCAAAATAAAAAACAGAATAAGGAGCTGTAGAAGTTCCAATGTTATGGTACTGCCAATTTCTGTCTTTCCTGGATGTTGTTCATGTTAGATAGGATTAATGGGTTGCAAAGTTCCAGAATGCCTAGCAATGTTAATCTCCCAAGTAAAGTACTATCTAATTCAAAGATGGATCTATAATATCATGGTAGTAATGTATGAATGCTATACAGTCAAGTCAATGGTTGCACATTTATTTATTTATTTATTTTATTTCAAATTTATATACTGCACCTTCTCTCGAAAGACTCAGGGCGGTGTACAGCCAGATAAAAACATACAATACAAACATTAAAAAACAATTAAAAGGATATATATTAATTTGGCCCCAGTTTAAGATAACAAACCAATTAAAAATTTAAAATATGTTAAAAAATATGTTAAGCCAGCCCGGCTTGCTGGAAAAAGAAGGTTTTAAGGGCATGGCGGAAGGCACCGAGGTCTTGGATTCTCCTTATCTCTGGGGGCAGCTGATTCCAGAGGGTAGGTGCCTCCACAGAGAAGGCCCTCCCCCTGGGGGTCACCAGCCTACATTGTTTGGCTGATGGCACCCCGAGGAGGCTCTCTCTGTGGGAGCGCACAGGTCGGTGGGAGGTCATCAGTAGCAGCAGGCGGTCTTGAAGATAACTAGGTCCTATGCCATGGAGCACTTTAAAGGTGGTAACCAACACCTTGAAGTGCACCCGGAAAACCACTGGGAGCCAGTGCAGCTCACGCAGGAGTGGTGTTATATGGGAGCACCAGGTGGCTCCCGTGATTGCCTGCGCGGCCGCATTCTGGACCAGTTGGAGCCTTCGGGTACTCCTCAAGGGGAGCCCAATGTAGAGAGCATTGCAGTAGTCCAGGCGCGAGGTGACGAGGGCGTGAGTGACTGTGCACAGGGAATCCCGATCAAGAAAGGGCCGCAACAATGTAGTGTAGGTATGGCTGAGTTGCACAAAACACGATGATTGATCCCTTCTCCCAAATAGGTTTACTTTAAAACCAGTAAGTATGCAAAAGAGCAGCAAGAGTTGCCATGTTTCCTTCACACCAAGGTTCCTATACCATTAATAGATGTGTATCAAGAAACTGAAGATAACACTGTAGTTCTGAGCCATACTAACTAGATTTCTATCTGGTAGGTTTTCAGAAGACTCTCAGGGGTGTCAAACTCACGATGACATGTCATCATGTGACAGATCACAACTTTTTTCCTTTGCTAAACTGGGGGTGGGGGTGACCAGCATGTGACGCATCTGGCCCTTGGGCCGCGAGTTTGACACCCCTGATCTAGAGGGTAAGAAATCTGCTAGTTCTATATCTCTGCGATATAAGAAATTATTTAATGAAATTTGTTAACCAGAGTGTTGAAGAAAGCATTCTTGGCAGGATTCTTAAACTATAAACACAATGACTGGTTAATGTAACATGCTAGCTAAAGTCAAACAAAGAACGCATTACTTAATCAATAAAGGAGCATATTTGTAGCTCAGGGTTGAAATGAGGGGTTCTTGGTGCTCTCTGAGTTTGGTTGGTTTTTTGCAAATGTTTCATTATCAAACTAGGTAACATCATCAGTGCTAGTTATTAACACACTAGCACTGATGTTATCTAATTTACATCTCAAAGAAAACAACCAAGCTCAGAGAGCACCAAGGACCCTTCATATTGCTTAATATGTATCCAGTTAGGATGATACAGTGTTCAATTTTTCCTTTGGCTTTGTATTTCTCTAAGTGAATTTGGATCAGTCATTATTTTTAATCTAAGTCATTTCACAGGCCTGTCATACACATACTATTGGAGAGGGAAAAGAAGCATTTTATATTCTCAAGCTCCTTTTAGGAAAGGTGAAATAAAAATGTAATTGATATAGATAGGCATCTGTCAAAAGCTGTAATGATGTCAATGATATGAATGATTATTATTGTGTGCAATTATGAACTGTGTAATGATTTATATGATGACCTTGTAATCCCCATGGTATTTGCTTACTCTTGACCAATGCTCATATAATACATTTCCTAAAGTATGTACTAGTCTAACTCAGTACACAGGAGGGCTTTCTGATCCCCATTTAAATTTGTTTATCTCTAATAATGTAAAATCTTCATGGCCTGTTCTAAACATAAAATAGATTTTTATGGATTGCATTCTTGGAAGTATTATAACCATCAGCCCAAATCAATTGCACTGTGTCTCTATGCATACAACTAATGTGTCTATTTTTGTCATGCCAGGGCTATGATATTAATCACATGCTAGTTCTCTCACCTTTCATAGGTAGGTAGGTAGGTAGGTACCAATCTATTTAAAGACACACAAAATAAAGCCAGGGATTTCTGGAAAAAGCAACGCGGTCCATGCAAGTATCAGCCAACCTCATTCAGGGGTGGCTGTGCTTATGCCAAATTTTTGAATTCAGCAGGAGAAAATCCTCTGCCAAAGCCATTGCCAGAAAATTTTGTGAATCATGCAGATCATTTGGCTTTAGCAAACTGGCAATGCTTCATACCTACATGAGCAGTTCAACCACATCTTACTGTGTTTCGTGCTGCAGTTCAAGGACCTGCACGCAACCCTTTTCCACACAGTGTTGTTGCAATGTTTCTTAATATTTTTGGAGAAGAGCAAAGGAATCAATGAGATGTAGTTGGGTCTCATCCACATGCTTAGCTTGTGTGAGTCTGCTCTACTGCCTCCTGTAGTGAAGTGTCATCTGTCATTTTTTTCTTCTTCTCATTTTTCTTTTCTTGTTGATACTGTATGCTGGCTGAATCCAGTCTCCCTCCACACTAAACCGCAGAAAAACAGCAGAGATGAGGTAGCGTATCTCCTTTTGTGATAGGTAATGGACTTTTCAGGCCTTTACTCTAAGCATTTGCCACGTATAATCTGGAAACCCAGGTTATGCTAGAAAGACAAAGAATAGGATTGTGGGGAATGCAAATAGTCAATAAACAAGAAGCAAAAGAGGCAAAGTAATGGTAGAAAGGATTACACTGGACGGTATAGAATGTATACAATAGACATTATGGCTTCATCAGTTCTGTCTTTGCCTCCATTGGTTTATGAACTATTTGAGCTTTTTATAGGCTTTCATTCTCTAGTCCATGGTGTCAAACTTGCGGCGTCATGTTGCTGTCATGTGACATTTTGTGATGTTTTTCCCATTTGTGGAGCTGGGATGGGCCTGGCTTGTGCGTGACACATCTGGCCTGCGGGCTGCCAGTTTGACACCCCTGCTCTAGTCTGCCTGCTAGTACAAAAAGCTCACATCTGCTTCAGTTTCTAATTTATTCACTGACACTGTTTCCTATGAGGAAAAGTTTTGCTCTCATGATACTTGCAATACTGTAGGTGTAAAAAGGATATTTTGAAATATGAGTGTATTACAGCTATTTGATTTTTTTAAACTTGAGGAACATGTGACACTTTATCAGACAGAGGTTTAGAGTTTACAACTGCTCCCTAAATGAACACCAAATTTCTGTTAATTTAGTGAACTTGAATTCCAGACTGGGCCTTTTGATTTTAATCAAAAATAAAATAAAAACTCAAGATAAACAGATTATTCAAATAACACGAAGGTTGGTGTCTGCCTTTGCTACAACATTCTGCAACTGTTAGAAATCAAGCTTAACAGTCAAACTTGGAGCTATTAGGAGACACAGAGAGAAATACAATAAAGTATATTTTGGATATAAAATGCTTTGTCTCTCTCAGTGGAAATTAATACGTGGCTATAACTTTTATTGTGAAAAAGTTCTGAATGACAATTACAAGTGTAGTCAAACCTATTGGAGGAACATCACACATTTTGTTGTAATGTTTAATTGTACTGAAATTAACACCAGGTTGAAAATAATTGCAAGCTTGTTTATATATGGGCTTTAACGATAAAAATCAGTCCAGAACAAATTAGCAATGCTTGTGGAAAAAAAAATATAATATTGTCTCTTTGTGTTCTTTTAGATATCTGTTTGGAATTAAGTTTCTCCAGTAGCCATAGACATTTCCTCATGCAGTATTATGCCTGGAAGTTACCAAATGATGACACCACAATTGTCACAAGTTATGCCAAACAAAGTTAATAAAAGATGCTCCTGGCTATTGTTCTAATCTAGAAAACCAGAGATTCTTTTTTTTTTATTTTTTGTACAAGTGCCTCCAAACTGCATAGCTGCTCCTTCTGGGAGAACATAATCTACATCTAGAAAACAGAAGCCTACCAGTTTTACAATGACTACCTCCATGTTACCTGGATATTTTTTTAAAAAAATTATTATCTCTTATCCAATCCATTATTTAGCACAGGCTAGTTTTCAGGGAGCCTCTAAATTATCTAAAGACGTTACAGAGGAAAAACATGTGTGTATCATTTCCATTTTGGAGAATATCATTGTGAGATCTGGAGTTGGGTGCAAACCTAATAAACAGAATGCAGCACAATGTATAGCAAAGCAAAATGTAAGACTGACTAAGCTAAACACTTAGCGTCCTTTCTCCAAGTAGTAGAAACCCATGATGAAACATTCCCTATGTTTCGACGATTGTCCAGCCAGTCAGGATTCCTTCTATCCCATTGTTTTTGTGTATCTCCACAAACCATTTGCCTGATTTTCTATAGCTCTCCCAAGAGTGAAATAATATATTTTCAGGTTTCAGAAAAGTCTAGATTTGTTTTTGTCACTTGATAGAGAATCCAATTTTTTGGGCAACCATCTAATAACTTAAAGTAGATTGATTTGGCTATGTCCAGTGTACATCTCTAAAAACAAATGAACATGGTCTGGAAACTTGCTTGTTTCCCCCTCCAAGATTACTGCCACAGACACTTGGCTACTAGGTGTCCCACCTATTGGTATTTTTTTAAGTTTTCTGGGAAGAGATTTGTTCCCTGTTGAAGATTTTATTTTTAAGTGTTTGTGACAGCTCACATCCTCCTTTCCAATTCCAGTAATTAAATTCCACCTACCTGAACTTCCCCCTGCTGTTTCAATTGAGCAAATTAATCTTCATACTATATTTTAACTGTAATCGGAAATGTTAAACAGCTGTTTTTGTTAAAATAAGAGATGAAATATAAAAACGACTGTATCTTGGGTGTGGAAAGCATGTATTCTTTCTCAACGAAATGTTTGGCTGTTCTTTCACTGCTTAATTTGTTTAATTTATGCATTAACATAATCAGAAATCACCCTGTATCTTTTTGGTACAAATTTTCACAACAACAAATAATGTTGCAGAATAGATCTACGCAGAAGTAAATAAAATAAAGTTGTGCTGTGTTGCTGGAAAAAAAAAATGATTTTTTAAAGCTTTCTTACCAGTTTTTTTTTTCCTCAGCAATTTATTCTTTCCTAAAGCATAAAATGATAGTTCGACACCAAATATCAATTGTCTCTGCACAAACTATTATATGTGATTTCACTGTGTTTTCATTTGGTAATAATGATGAAATGTAACTTTTTAAAAAAAAAAAGAAAAAAACCCCCCAAAATACTTATTGCCCTGGAATAAAATGAGTCCTTTTACTACTCACTTTAGGCCTGTAAACGAAGAATTGTCTCCAGGCAAACAAGTAAGTAAGTACCTTTAAGTTGGAAAGCATAGTTGGAGCCTCCTTATAGTAGTGGATGTATCAAATGCCTTGCACAAGTATTACCAAAATGATTAAACACAAGAGACCTCTGTGCACTGGAAATTCTAGGTATCTTCATCACAAACCAAAAAGTTATCAATTGTTGCTAGTTACTGCAGAAACATCATGAAATGTTGTTAGAAGAGGCAGAAGGTAGATCCAGATTTACTAGTGCATCCCTGGATAATTTACTATTGATGACCTATTAGTAACTAGATGTAGGAGCATCCTTGACCCATCAGCCTCAGCCTGCATGTTAAGTGGCAACAGACTGTGCGAACTTTAGTCTAAAAGAACCAGAAGTTTCGTTGATCTTGCTATATACGCTAACCAGAATTTGAGATTTCCAATTATTTAACAATAAGAGCAACAAAGCAACCCCTCCCCCTAAATACTGTTGCTGAAATAGCAACACTAGTAATAAAATGGGTAGCTAGGATGTGAACCCCCCCCCACACATGTGATTTGGTGATTCAAATAAGATTTCTGGCTTAAAAGTCTTTAATTCTGAAGAAGTGACTTTTGAGCAAAGACAAGATGTCACAAGCTTGGAATCTGCCAGCCCTACCTAAGAAGAATTATTTTTCAAGATGCGCCTCTGCAGACAGCCCCTTCTTGTGGTTCTTCCGTTTGCTTCAGGAACAAGCAGGAAAAGATTATGCAAAGGAAGCACTCCAGATGCGGGCAGCAACTTGCAATACAGGGTACCACATATGCTTGGAATACCTTTCTCTTCTGTCCACACCCATCAAGCAGGAGAATTCCCCCCTCCCAACCTCTCACGAATGTGAGTATTACTGCCTGACACCTAAAGCCGAAAAAGTATTTTATACAGACTGTCCTGCCTACCCATTGGTGTAATAACGGGCAAAGGATAGACGAGGGCAGGATGAGGAAGCAGGAAAATTGCGCAACTGGAGGCTATTCTTTTCCCTCGCGCGCTTCGTCTTGAAATAACTTCAGTTGACTCGCAGAGAGGATGGATGGCCGCCCGAGGGTTTAGATGGAATCTGACACAAACGCGCAGGGCATCACGCTATTCACACCCAGCTGCTCTTCGCCCCGATCCTCTGAAGCAGGGCCCGTAAATGCCAAGGAAATACCAAGTGCGTGAAGGCGGTCAGCAGCCGTTAGGATCGCGATTGGTTGTTGCGCCATCAGCCAAACCGCATCTTTTCCTCATAGACGGCTTTCCTTTTCCCTCCTGAGCGAGCCAGGTCGGGCGTTTGTCCCCGAACTCGCTCCAAAGTTGCCGCCTTTGGGCCCCTCAGCCCCATCCCAATTCAGCCAGCCGAGTCCGCGCCGGAGCCGGAGTGAAGCCGGCCTCTCGAACTCTCTCAGCCCTCTAGCTCGCCGCCAATTCCCCGCCGGAGCCTCCCCCGGGCTCAGGCGATCTCAATCCTCGCGGGGAGCTGGCAACAACGGCGCGGCGGCGACAGCTGCGGCAGCTAAGCTGAGGGCAGGAAGGCGGCTTGCGAGACAGCCCTTCCCGGCGGGCGAGCTTGACCTGGGTAAGGGATAAACAGGCAAAGCGAAGCGCGCCATCCCGTCTGCCTGTCAATTCGGCCCGGGAGTGCGCGGTCGGCGGGGAAGCCTGGCTACTATTCCCAGGGCAGGAGGAAGTGCGGCGGACCGATCCGCGGGCGGGATTTCATCCGAAATCGGTGCCAGCAGAGGCGGGGGGGTGGGGGTAGAGGCTCTCTCGCTTTACGCCGGTGGCTTGAGCCACGGAGGGATCCCTTCCTTTGGCGCCCGGGGAACCCGGCAGCAGGCAGAACCGCCGGGGGACTGCTCTTCTCCGATCCGCGGCTTGGAAGACCCATCCGCTCCGTTTCCCCACCCCCTGGCGCCTCCCCCTCCGGCTCCCTCCTCCCCTGCCCGCCAACCCCACGCGGGGAGGACGGCCCGGGACTGCCAGCGCCGCTCCCGCTCCTCTTCGTCCTCTCCTGGGCTTGCTCCGGAAAGGGGGTGGGGGTGGTTACTTCGCCTTGCCCTTCGCGGGGCTCGCCTGAACTCATCTCGCCGGCAGCGCTCTTGGCCGCTTCAGAGGGGCGGGAAGCGTGCCAGTCAGCTCCAACCCCGCCCCGCCTCACCGCTTTTCGAAAGCCAGAAGACTTTTTTTTCTCCCCCTCCGCCGCTTTCCTCGCTCTTCTCCAAACTAAAGATGAGGCGGCTGAGTCGAAGGCTGGCGTTGTCTGTCCTGGGGATCTTGTGGATCGCCGCTCTCCTCCTCTTTCTCGGGGCCAGGAGGAAGTTGGAAGCGGCGGGACCCGAAGGGCGGCAGACGCCAAAGGTACGTGAAGGGCCCGCCCCGCCCCGCCTCGCCTCGCCTCCTCGGTGGGATCTTGGCGGGGAATAAAGGGGGCCAAACGGGACTGGGTGATACCGGTGCGAGGACAACGGGGCTTTAACGCTGGCCGGGGACGCGCGACAGACTTCGGATCCGAGCGGCCAAGTTGGTTCGGGTACAACAAATCAGCCTCTCCAAACCCACGTGGTGACCAGACACCTGCTCGTCTTTTGCTCGGGCGGAGCTTGTCTCTCCCCCCCCCCCCACACACACACTTGGCGGCTGCGGTCGCTCGGCGGAGGGAGCCTCCTCGCTCAGATTCCCGTTAAAAAGAAAGCGGGTTTCCCCGCCAAGTTTCGTTTCTTTTTCTTTTTCTTTTTCAACCCGCAGGCCAAGTGGGAGAAAGGAGAGCGCGCTAGCCGTTTGAAAAATGGTCCTGTGTGGCTTGATCGGGGTGCCTTTGAAAGGGCTTTATTTACGGGGTGTGCTTTGCCTAGGTGAACCGAACCATAATTCACGCAGTCAACACAAGTTTCTGGTTCCACTAGTAAATCATTTGGACGGGATGGTGGCTGAGTTTATGCAGCGCCCCAGGCTAAAGCGGTCTTGGCTCAGAGAGGTCTCGGGTAGGGAAAGTGATACTGGTTTGTCTGTTGCATGTATGTATGTATGTATCAGTGTGGTATTATAAATCTACACACACATGAGCACAAACACTGTGTGTGTGAGTGCAATGTTACACTTAATAAAAACATAAAGCACTGTGCCTGACAGCATGTCCTTGCATGTAGAGGATTTTCTGCTTCCTCCACACCCCTCCCCCACTTAGCTTGTCAATAGTTTGGCCCGAAGCCAATGAAGGAATGCCCTATAGGTGCCCTATAACCGGATCCTAAATGATGCTTCTGGCACCTTTAAAGGGAGGTTGTGGAATAGTTGGAAGCCAAAGCACCATTCAGGAATTATATGTTTTGGTCCCTTAAGTATAGTACTTGCTTGAAATAGATAGGGATGGAGATTGCATTTCCCCCCCTTCCCTTCAGTTTTAGGGTATTTTCACAAGGAAATACTAAAGGCTTTTGAATCTGAAATGAGTTCACTTCTTAACTGTGCTACAGTGAGAGACAGTTTTAAACCAAATGTGCGTTTAACTTAGGGGGATTCTATATTCAAGTTGCAGAAATGGGAACTGTGGAAAACAAATTTCAGTGTCATTTGTGAAAATGGCCTTAATGCCTTTAAAATGTTCTTGTTTAATAGGATATTCAGCTTTTGTGAATGGTTACAAGAGTCTTTAATCTAGAATGGTTTAGTGTTGTTCTTGGGGACAAAGTGCACTTCCTAGGTCTATAATTTGAAGATTAAATACTGCAAAACATATGTATTTGGTTCTGCTGTAGAATGTTATATATATATGCGCACGCGTGCACACACACACACAAACACACACACACACTCTCCATAGTGTATTTTAAGTAAAAGTTTAACTTTAGTACAGTATAATCCTGTGCATGCTTACTTGAAGATAGATTCCACTTTGTATAGTCCCTGTTCATGCTTTCTCTGAAACTAAGCCACACTAAACAGGAATAAGATTTCGCTGTCCCATCACACTTGTTACAAATTCTTTAAAGAATTGTATTTCAGTGGGTCTCTTCCAGGTCTTTTGCTACCTTGATGTAAACCTGTTTAATGAAGTTAAATAGATACTGCTCCAAATTGGATTAGGCAGACTTTGTACTAAAGACATTCCTAAATTTTGAGGTATTTGGCATAATTTGGTATATTTCTAGTGAAGTAACACAGAAACCCATTCCATATTTCTGTAAATAGCAGTGTTCACCATGATTGTTCCAACTTGTTATCTGTAGGTAAAGAATTATGTTTCCAGCAACTGAGTAAATAGGTAGTTCTCGATTTATGGCCACAACTGAACCAGAATTTTCATTGTTAAGTAAGGTGGTTGTTAAGTGACTCGTGCCCAATTTTATGATCCTTTTTGCCATGGTTGTTAAGCGATTCACTGCAGTTGCTAAGTGAACAATGCAGTCGTTAAGCAAATTTCCCATTGAGTTTGCATGTCACAAGTCAGCTGGGAAGGTTGCAAATGACGATCACATGACTCCGAGATATGGCAACCTTTGTAAATACATGCCAGTTGCCAAGCTCCCAAATTTTGATCACATGATGTGGGATGGCTGCAACAATCAACTAGTCTCCCTTTATTTCTTTGTCGGTAAATATTAATTTAACACAAAGATTGCTGCAACAGTTGCAAGTGCAAAGAATGTTGTAAATCACTTTTTCCAGTGCTGTTGTAGTTTTAAATGGTTGCAAATTGAGGACTACTGTATACCTAAACTGAAACTGAAACTTAATAAACCATGTAGATTAGCTCAGTCATCCTTCTGTACATTGTATAATATGTTTTTGCTTGAGACTGAATGTACATTTTGTAAAATTATTTGTTTTAATCATGATTTGAGGAATAAGCCACATTGGCCAAGATGTCAGAATAGCTTATTTGCTGCTAAATTGTAAACAAATCACATTATGCCTCGGAGCAATGCATGAACCCATTTGTTATTGTTGATCGGGACTGGCAGAATGTGTAAGCAAATAGCATTATGGTTGGAAGATTGGCTGAAAAGAATGGCTTTATTTAGAATATAATCTACAATTATTCAGGGCACATTCATATATGAAGGCAGATGCTGTATAATAAAAATGCATTTATCATCTGAACTGAAATTGTTAACTTTATCAGTTCAAAAGACTGTTTCATTTTTCCTTTGGGTGTATGTTGTCTGCTAGAGGTTACATTAGTTCTACAGACTGGTTTGGTTCCAAGCTTAATGATTGTTCAGATATAATGATTTTGGTGAACGCCGCAACCTTATATTAACTCAGAGTCCAATTTATTTTTAATAGGTGATATGCAAACTGACTAACCGTGTTTCTGTGCAGGTCTAAAAATGCAATAATTAAACTAGTGGGCAGTGTCTCAATCAAGCTTTCCACTCATGTCACTGGCTGGGAATGTCCTGGGCAAGAAAAAGAAGCAGTTTCTTTCTTTCTTTTTTTTAACCGCAGCCTTTCCAGCTGTAGATGTGCTGGACTGAGGAATAAGTAAGCTTTTTTTCTAATAAAATAATCATATTTTAATGCAGTATAACCTTACTGAAATTTGCCTTTTTAAATAAATAAGGCAGAAAGAAGTTGATTTTAAAACCTTGAAATGTGAAAGAAACATAGTCCAATCTAGGCCTACAGAGCTCTGAATCCTGGTCATGAATTTCAGTTATGATTGTAAAGATATGGAGGACAGGTTTAGTAAGGCCTGCCAAGACTTTGGACTAACTGTCAGCCTGAAAAAAACACCAGTCATGGGTCAGGACGTGGATTCACCTCCCTGTATTACAATCTCTGCACAAGAACTGGAGGTCGTCCATGACTTTGTGTACCTCGGCTCAACTATCTCTGACACTCTCTCTTTAGATACTGAGCTGAGTAAATGTATTGGTAAAGCAGCCACCACATTTTCCAGACTCACAATGAGAGTATGGCTTAATAAGAAGCTGACGGAACATGCAAAGATCCAGGTCTATAAAGCGTGCATCCTGAGCACACTCTTGTACTGCAGTGAGTCTTGGACCCTCTACGCACGGCAGGAGAGAAAGTTGAACACCTTTCATATACGCTGTCTCCGACGAATTCTTGGCATCACCTGGCCAAATAGCGCAGTCTTGGAACATGCTGGAATTTCTAGCTATTGAAACAGTGACATCTATGCTGGCTGGGGCATGTCGTGAGAATGGCTGATGGTTGGATTCCGAAAGATCTCCTGTATGGAGAATAAGTGCAGGGAAAGCGCCTCAGAGCTTTCCCACAGCTGTGATATAAAGATATCTGCAAGAAGGAATGGACATTAACAACTGGGAAACCTTGACCTCCGATCGTTCAGCTTGGAGGTTAAAGACGCAGCATGGCCTTTTCCAATTTGAAGAGACACTTGTTCGGCAGGCTGAGGCAAAGAGGCAATCCTGGAACCAGCGAAATCTGGGGGATGGGCAGGGGAGAGAATGTTTCTGCCTTCAGTGTGGAAGGGATTGCCACTCTCGAATTGGCCTTTTTAGTCACACTAGATGCTGTTTTAGGACCTCTTTCCAGAGCACAATATCATAGTCTCTTGAGACTGAAGGATACCAATGAATGAATGTAAAGATCAAGTTGACATCTTTTTTTCTTTTCTGACTGTCTGCTCATCTCTAAGATGTATAAACGAGATGCTGTGCCTACTGACTTAGACTGATACTGTTGAATGAGAATTTTGTTTGCTTTTTAAAAAATACCTGAACAGAGGTCACAAACATCTCCATTAGTAGGACAGAACCTGGATTTCAAAAACTTTTGACTATGGAACAATCAGAAATTTTTCCTATCGTTGGCGATAAGCACCATTCACTTCCACCATCATGGCTGAGAATGATTGGAATTGCAGTACAGTACATCTAGAGCCGTGTTTCCCAACCTTTAAGATGTGTGGACCTCAACTCCCAGAATTTCCCAGCCAGCAGGGGAAAATAGCTAGGGAATTCTGGGAGTTCAAGCCCACACATTTTAAAATTGCCTAGGCTGTGAAACACTGATCTAGAGCAGGGGTGTCAAACTTGATTTTATTAAAGGGCCACATCAGGGTTGTGTTTGACCTTGGGGGGGGCTGAGTGGGCATAGCTGGGGTGGGCATGACTGGGGTGGGTGTGGACAACTCGACATCCCACATCCCGCTTGCGGCCCTCCCGGGCTCCGTTTTTGGCTGTGATGGCCTCCTGCAGCTCTCTGCCAGTGAAAACCCTTCCAAGCTCCATTTTTGCTGGCAAAGGGCTGCAGGAAGCTGCCACAGCTGAAAACAGAGTTCAAAAGGGCTGCACGCAGCCCTCCTGAGCTCCATTTTTGCTGGCAGAGGCACCATGGGCTAGTGCTTTGCTGTTTCCAGGGCAGCTTTATGGGCCAGATCTAAGCACCCTGAGAGGCGGATCTGGTCTGCGGGCCTTGAGTTTGACACCCCTGATCTAGAGTGTTCTTTCTAGAGTGTTCTAACATGGCCATGCTTTGCTTCTGATCCCCTAAAGAGCTTTCTACCATAAGATCCTTTTCTTCTCTTCTCCAGTTACCATTTTCCAAGCTGTTTAAATTCAACTTTTTTAAAAAAATCACGATAGCCACAACTGTGAAAAATAAAACCCGTCAGATTTATAATTTGAGAGCTGCTTCCTTCTCTTCCTTCTCCTCTTTCGTGGAGTACATTGAGCAGCAGACGTTTACAAGAATGCATGATGTGATGCTTTCCCCCACGGGAACAGAATCAGCACTTCAGTCTGGAGACTAACAGCAACTTAGCAGGCAATCACCCCATCAGCTGTGGGGTTGAGTTAGGCAATATCAGCTTGTCTATGGTCAGAAAAGTGCAAACCTTGACAGAGGAAAGAACTTGCTGATAAAGCTTCAAAGTGTTTCTCAGTGTAAAGGCTTTTTTTAAGCAACTGCTTGAAAGAGTCTTGATATTTGCCTTTTGTAAAACAACATGCTTGGGAAAGAAGGGCTGTGCTTCTGCACTGGAGCCTATAATGCAGTGCTCCCACCTAAGCACATTTTTGAGTTTCTCCCATGTATATAAATGATTTGCCCATCTCTTTCGGCAGGAAACAAAGGCACAGATCATTGGAAATTTTATCATGAAAACTAAATATGGTGATAATGGAGGGTTTAAGAAACCTTACAAAAAAACAAAGTAATGTAATCTCTGCAAGTCACATAAAGTTGGATGGCATTTCAGGACTCCTCAGTTTGATTTGTATTCATTTTTCCCTTTTATTCAAGTATTGTTTAGTACATCCGTTTATGACTTTGATTCCTCCCATCCAAAAATGTCCATTTTTGTGTCCGTTTTTAAATATTTGCATTTTTTTGCTATGCTTTACAATATTAATTTTTGTTCAGTGGGTTCTTAATGAATACACTTTTTTATGTATAGCCACACACATGAGCATTCTACAGTTGCCTGAAAATTTGGGAAGTACACATATTGTGAATTTTTAAAAATGGCCAAGAAAAGTTTTTTGAATCTATTCCAAGGGAAACCTTGACATTCCCACCTCTCAAAAAGGTTAGCATTCTGACAGTCACTTTTCAACAACATGGAGGTAGCCACAGGTAGCCTCTAGCCTGCTTTGAAGCTGACCATTTTGTATGGCTCTTTTAATGGATGCATGCATGAGTTACTTATGTAATTCAAAATTGTGACTCTTGAAACTTCTCCTTTCAGGAAGTATTACATTAAAATTATTTCAAATTATATTAGATGCACATAGATTTATTCACTTATTTATAGCCTGCCTTTATTTTTTATAAATAACTCAAGTTGGTGATCATACCTAGTATTACCTTTCTCCTCCTATTTTCCCCACAACAGAACAACTGTCAGGGTTCCAAGTAACACTCCCAACAGAATCAAAACTCTGAGGCAAGAATCTTCCTCAAAGCAATTTTATTAGAGATGTCATATTGGCACATCTGGGGAAAATCCAAATCTGAGGTTCCTGTGTTTTCCCCACCCAAAACCAAAGTCAAAGATCTGTCCTCTTCCATTCCCATCTGCATCACATGGCCCAATCAGGTCACGGTCTCAAGTTCAGTCAACTTCAGTCGCTCCTCCCCATGTGCTGGTGAGACGTCCTTGAGTTCCAAGGGAAAAAATGTTGTTTATGATTACACTCCCCACACCAATCTCCCCTCCCCCCTCCCGTTCCCACAGCCTGCTCAACCGTTGCTGTGGCAGCCCTGAAGGCTCTCATCAAAGATGGCTCTAGGGCTGACAACAACTCTGTGGAGTGGGTTGGATGCAGAGAAAGAAGTCCAAGATGGATCTACGGAAAGAGCAATTCAGTAGAGTTTATAGCATTCAACTTCCATATCATTCTCCACTTGAATAGAGAAAGCTGCCTTAGACTAGATCATCCTTATCCAATTTAATATCCTCCAGATATGTTTTACTTCAAATCCCATGATGCTATGCTAGCTGCAGAATCATGGGAGATGAAGTTAAATAAGTCTAGAGGACACCAACATTGTCTATACTGACCGGCAGCAACTTTCTAGGTTTTAAGACATTAATACCGTATTTTCCGGCGTATAAGACAACCCCCGACTTTTCCTATTAAAATATAGGATTTGGGCTATACTCACTGTATAAGACTACCCCTCTTCCAATGCACACCAAATAAAAATTAAAAAACATCAACTGGCTCACCCACAATGTAAAAGCAGCTGTGCTAGACCCAAAATGGCCCCTGCAACAAGCAGGAACCTCACACAGCCACAAAAAGCCCAAAAAAAACAACTTTCACACTTTACACACACACAACACAACACAACAGGCTCACCCACAATGTAAAAGCAGCTGTGCTAGACCCAAAATGGCCCCTGAAACAAGCAAGAACCTCACACAGCCACAAAAAGCCCAAAAAAACAACTTTCATACTTTACACACACAAAATTCCACATACAGCTTTGTGAGATTTTGTGTGTTTGTGTAGTTAGAGTGAAACACTACAGAAACACACTAAATCTCACAAAGCTGCACAAATATTATTTTATTTTTATTTTTATATGAAAACTAAATTTAAAACTTCCTAAATTTTAAGAACAACTAAAAAAAAACTCCAATTAACTATTTTTTTTAAAGCTCCCAAAGGGGAAAAAAACTTACCCAATAGAACAGGGGTCTCCAACCTTGGCAACTGTAAGACTTGTAGACTTCAACTCCCAGAATTCCTTAGCCTGCTTTGTTTTGCTGGCTGAGGAATTCTGGGAGTTGAAGTCCACAATTCCTGCCTGCTTGATTGCAGGCAGGGAGTGGCTTGCTGATGGAATGGATTCAGGCAAGTGAAGCAAGGCAAGCGTTGCGATTAGCAGCTAAGGTAAGCAAGCTGGAGGGGGAAAACTTTGTTCCTTTTACAGGGCTCTGGCGATCCCAGCTGAGTTGCCTGATTATCAGGCAACTCAGCTGGGCTCGTCAGAGCTTGGATCGATGGCTCTGGCGATCCCAGCTGTGTTGCCTGATTGGCAGGCAACTCTGCTGGGATCGTCAGACTTGCAGAGCCACATAAAAGGAAAAAAAGTTTTTTCCTTTTACATGGCTCTGGCATCCCAGCTGAGTTGCCTGATTAGCAGGCAAAGCTGGGATCGTCAGAGCTTGGATCACCAGAGCCATTTAAGGCTCGTCAGAGTCTTTCGGACTGGTCCGCCTGGTTACAGGAGAATGACACCCGGCGTATAAGACGACCCCCGACTTTTGAGAAGAATTTCATGTGTTAAAAAGTCATCTTATACACCGGAAAATACGGTATTTAGTATCCAAATCCACCTGCTCTCTCATCCTTTTATTTAGAAATGCAAAACACATGAAGAGAACTAAACTATTTCTCTCCAGCTTTGCAGCTGTGCGTGTTTGGTGGAGATGACGGGAATGTCGCCAAATGAAAAGAATGTAGGACTCTCATGCCTGCTCATTATTTGAGTAGCAAATGAAATTTTAGGTACCACAGCTTTTTATACATTACAGTAAGGAATGTGTTTTTATGTGGCTGTTGTAATTCAACAAATTTCATTCAGTATTTTACCATTTTACCCAGTGGTGGGATTCAGCCAGTTCGCACCTATTCGGGAGAACCGGTTGTTAACTTTCTAAGCAGTTTGGAGAACCGGTTGTTGCAAGAAACAACATTTTGTTGTTTTGTTATTTTTTTTCCACTTTACAGGGTTAATCTTGTAAGGAAGGCAGGAAGGAAACATTCTGGTGTTGTTTCTAACCTAATGTTTATTGCCCTGCTTACAGAAACTGCCTTTCTGATTAACCATTATTACATTGTAACAGCTATGGTGAAGCGCCCATCGACATGAGTGATGTTGAATTGGCCATGCCCACATGGTCACATGACCACCGAGCCATGCCTACCCAGCTGGTCATTAGGGTAGAGAACTGGTTGTTAAATTATTTGAATCCCACCACTGATTTTACCAGAAGCATAATGTAACACTTCCCATTGAAAAGAAACCTTGCATTGCACTGGGGCCAAAAGCCCATTGAAATAAAATAGTATTCAGATCCTTCCTAAATAAGAAAGAAGTCAAATTTCACTGTACTGTCTAGGGAAGCAGAGTTTAAAGATGGAGAGGGCCATATTCCTGGCTCAGAGTCTTTGCACTTGTCCTTATATGGAGATGGGATTCTCAGTAGGCACTATCTGTATGGTCCCTGATATATCCTGGTGCCCTGCAACACAGAGCATTCTAAGTAATTCCAGATTTTTGAATTACCAGGAATCAGTGCAGCAACCCCAGGGTAGGGATGATTCTTTAATAATATATCTTCAGAATTGTCTTTGAAGGCAGCTTAAGGTAGAAAATATTGCAATCATATGGTGATCTGGATGAAAATCACTTTGACCTCTTTTGCCCTCTAGATATGTATATAGGCAGAAGGGACTACCATAATAAATGGTTGAGAACAGAACCTGTGAAAGAATTTTGAATGGTGTCTGGATGGCAGGGAGAAGTGAAAAGGGAATCTTTTCAAAAGCGGAAGAAAAAAAATTGCATCCCCTTTATGTACCTTTGTGTTATGCTGTATGCATTTGTTTGGTCATTTTTTTTGGGAAAAAAACCTTGATTGATTTCCAGGGGGGAAAGCTAAAAAGCTACCAAAATAACTTTCTCTTGCAAAACCTCCTAAAACAGTTGGAGTGAGGCCAAATTGCTTGCTGATGGGAAGTGAAATGTCCCCAAGATCTGAAGATACACAATATGTGAAAAAATAGTATAGTAGAATAATATAGAATGACAAGGTTGGAAGGGACCTTGGAGGTCTTCTAGTCAACCCACTGCTTGTGCAGGACACCATTCCGGACAAAAGGTTGTCCAACCTCTTCTTGAAAGCCTCTGGTGAGGGAGTACCCACAACTCCTGGAGGCAAGCCATTCCACCAATTAATTTTCTCATTGTCAGGAAATGTCTCTTTAATTCTAGGTTGGGGCTCCCTTTCATAATTTTACACCCATTACTTTTTGTCCTGCTCTCAGGTGCTTTCGAAAAAAGGTTGACTCCCTCTTCTCTGTGACAGCCTCTCAAGTGTTGGAAGAATGCTATAATCCATGCTCAATCTTTTTCTTTATTAGACTAGACATCCCTAATTGCTGCAACTGTTCATACACCTTAGTCTGCAGATTCCTTATCATCTTTGTTGCTCTCTTCTACACTCTTTCTAGGGTCTCAGCATCATTTTTGTATCGTGGTGACCAGAACTGGCCAGAGTATGTGGTCTTACCAGTGCAGTATAAAGCGGTACTATTACTTCATGTGATCTTGATACTATCCCTCTGTTGATGGCAGCCTAGGACCACATTGGCTTTTTTGGCAGCTGCAGCACACTGTTGGCTCATACTTAAGTGGCTGTCCACTAGGACTACTAGATCCAATTCACAGTTACTGAGCCAGGTACCATCTACTGTATTGTATACCTGTGCATGTGGCTTTTCCTGTTTCTATCCTCTCATCTAAATCATGTATGAAAGTGTTGATGAGTATTGGGTCTAAGACAGAACCTTGAGGAACTCCACTGCATGCTTTCCTCCATTTAGATGTAGTTCCATGAGAATTACACATTAGTATAGTTGGTCATCCATCTGATGCTGATCAGTGGTAGGTTTCTACCGGTTCACCCCAGTTTGGGTGAACCGGTAATGGTGGTGGCGGGAGGCTCCGCCCACCTGCCCAGACATCATCATGGATGCTCTGTGCATGCGCAGAGGCTTCTGCACATGCGCAGAAGTGCCGTGCACGCGAAGGTAAGTGGAACTCACTACTGGTGCTGATGGCAGTAATTTTCATGTAATTTCAAATATGCCTAGTCAAGCCAGATATAATTTGTTGGTCCCTGTAGGGTAGTTGGAAATTCTTCTATGTCTTGAGAATGTAGAAGTTTTATTTGATGTATACTTATCCATAAGCGCAGTATAAGTAAAGTGACGTAAAATATAACAATAGAACAATATCAGCAGAATACCAACGTAATAATCAATGTAAAAAACACCTTTTAATAGCATCCAAGAATGCCTATGCAAAGAAATGCTCTTCCATCTTCATAAAGGTCTCGGGGGAGGAGAAGCATATTAAGAGCTTTTTTTTTTTTAAGCTCGGGAGAAAAATGAACTGGGGGTTGGACTAGAAGACCTCCAAGGTCCCTTCCAACTCTTCTTATTCTGTTGTTCTGTTGTTCTGAACTCCAGTTGAAGTTTAGAGGAGAGTCCATGTCAAAAAGTAGGAGCTAGACATAATTGCTGTGTATAATGATACGTTTTTCCTGAACAAATAAACTATAGTTTGGCATAGTCTCATTCACACAGCAGGCTGTCAGTTCCTCGTTCCATACAACATGTTGGAACAACAGAAACAATCTTGGGAGTCCTTGGTGCTTCCTTGTTCACTGGTGATGTTATCTAGTTGAGTAATGAAACATTCACAAGAAAACAACCAAGCTTGAAGTACATCAAGGACTTGACAGTTCAACCCCGAGCTGCAAATATTCTCTTCTGTTGGAGAAACAACCTAATTTCATTTTAGCGTAGCTGGCATGTTGTGTGGACTTGTAACATGTGTTTCTGAAGATACTGAAAACAAGAGTTTTATTGTAACATTTCTTTCCATGCTTAACGATCACTCAGTGTAAATAAGCGTGTACTAGAAATGCACTCTAAAATTGCAGAATGAAATCCATTGGAGGGAGCATGGTATACTGCATTCTTTTTTAGATGAACCTTCCCTTTCCTTTAGCACTTGCTGTAGATTTGATTCTTTTTGAAATCCATTGAACAGTCAGAGATTTCATTTTCCCTGTTCTCCTCCTTCCTACTGAACTCATTACAGACCTGGTTCAGCACTCAGTCAAATCAACAATTTCTTCTTCCAAGAGATAGGGGATCAAGCTCTACACATCTAGATACACAAACTATGTTACTGTCAACTCCATCAATCTGCTTGCTTAAAATAGCTTCTCTTTCATTTACCCTGAATTTTCCATCAAAACAGTTCCATTCCCCCCTGTGATATATATATATATATACATATATATATAATAATTTTTTTTTAAGTACACTAGATGTTTGCCTTTGGATACTTGTAAAAATTAATCTGAACTATGTGCTATGTTGGCAAAAAACATGATTTAATGTTTCATGGGACCTTGGACGTATGCTGTTTTTTTCACACGCAGCTGCTTGGAGGAGCTTCAAATTTTCTTAAGAGTTGGTGAAACATTCTATTATAAAGTTAACATTTTAAAATAAATTATTGTTAAGATTAACTATAGTTTTCAGTGTTTCAGTGGTTGGAAGAAATTCATTAACTCTGGAAATCTGTTATGCTCCACATGTTCCTTCATTCTAAATTCCATTTATTTTAGCAAGAATATCAGAGTTTGCAGCTCTTGGGAGCTGCAGCTCAAGAACAACTGGAAGGGAACGGGTTCTACTTCATTTTGTTACTTTATAGATAACTAAATTTGGAAGCAGCAGAAGAGAAACATAAACCTGAGATTCATTCATGCCAAATATAAGTTTGTGTTGATAAGTCGTACCATTTCAATTCAATTTTGTTCCAGCATTGCAGACTGATTTTATTAGATGTGTTAAAGATCTGCAGAAAATAGGGAAGGAAGGATCTGGTACTAATAGTCAGGGACTGTACTTGATGAAGTGATGACATTGGTGTCTCTCCTTTCTAAACTAATGGACTGTCTCCTGGGGGGTGGGGAGTAAGAACCAGTTATTATTAGTTATATGAAAGCTATGGCTTTAGGCTTAATATATTGTGTGAACCTGGTTTGTGCCACAAATTATTATTGAACAGACTGTGGCTTATTAAATATAGGAACTCCATCATTGCTGTTTCAATGGATTCTTTTTAAATCAAACACCATTTATAAATCCTTTGCAGAATCACCATACTAGCCTTGGAAGCTTCAACAGGATTTAAGCATTGGTATGCAATCTCTGCACATTAATAAGCTGCTTCTTGCTCTCACAGTACAGAGAAAGATAAACACAGAGAAAGCAGAACAAGTTCATGCCATTAATAAACACAACTTTAGAATCAGCTTTGCTGCCTTCTTTGTAATGGTCATAATTTTGGATATGTAATTTTAATCCAGCACAGCAGCTGAGCCGATTTTTATATTAAAAAAACCTATTTCAGTATGAAACAATCCTTGCTTCTCCCCCTCCCTTCTCCCAAAGGTACCAAATGAACAGAAAGGTCTGGCCATCATGAAGATTTACTGATGAAACTACATCATGCTGATCATTGACCTCCCAGTAGGAAGGAGTGGAGAGAGAACAGAGCCCAAGGAAGCAGAGATCTTAGGCTCAATCTCTCTTCCTCTTCCAGCATCAACTGACATTAGTCTCAAACAAAAGAGAACCACCATAACAAATTCCTCCCACTTCCAATCCCTGACCTTGGCCAAAAGGATTCCATGGTTGATAGTATCATCAATAGCACTAGGCTATTGAAAGATCAAGACGGAACAGGATGGATTTACTACCCCCATCCTGAGTTTGCGAGAGATCATCCACAAGCGTGATCAATGCCATTTAAGTACTGTTATAACACAACAGAATATATCTATGAAAGTATATACAGTATTAGAAATATTGTCTAGTTGGTTGGTTGTCGAGGAAAAAACTCGATTTACCTGATTTAAGACTGTAGACTTTTTATAAATTATTATTCAGATCAGTGAATACCGGTTTTCCTAACATGACTTTCGATTTCCTCTAAGCAGTGGATAATAGTTATAGGAAAACCCTATTTTTGTTTAATCTTAGCCTTAATTCTTAGTGGTTTTCCTATTTGTTAGTATCTCTGTTTCTGATTTTTATATTAGATATCTAGTCTAATCACTTCGTGATCCTTATACTAGAATTCTGTTTTAATAATGGAAAAACAATTTTCATAGCTCTCTGTGTGAAAGACTATGTTGATTTAGGAGACCTTGGAGTAAGAACATAAGCAAGAGCTGTAGATCTGGATGGCATTGATCATTCATCATCATTGATGAAGATCTTCATAATTGATAAAGTCATGTTAAAGCTAAATGTGCTGTATCTGAAGATGACTGAATGTCCTGGCACATGTTGAGCAAACATGTACACACTGGAGTTGTTGCAGTGATAGCTCTAGATTTGTGCAACTCACGTTTAATCTGTGCTTCTGCAGTCTGCCTTACTTCGTAAAGTTGACAGCCCTGATGAATGAGGCCATGCCAGGTAGAGCAATTTTGAGCCAGCGTTTCCTGGGTGATCATGTCTATATCAAGTGACTTCAGGGAGACTTTTAATATGTCTTTGTAATGTTTCTTCTGCCATCCATGCAAATGTTTTCCCCAAAACGGAGCTGTTTGGGTGTGCACTCGTACTACATATAAATGATGTGGCCTGCCCACTGGATCTGTGCTTTCATTAGCAGTGTGTGGATTGATGATAGACTTGCTCTAGAAAGAATTTCAGTATCTGGTACTTTATCTAGCTATCTGATACCTAATATTCTGTGAAGACAAGTCATGTAGAAATAGTTAAGCTGTCTTGCATGCCTTGGATACACAGTTCACATTTCACAGGCCTAAAGAAGGATAGTGAGTACCCATGGCTCTATAGCCTTTCAATTTGATTGCTGCACTAGTTCCTCTATGTTCCCACATATTGGAACATAATCTACCCAAAGCAGAACTTGCCTTTGCTATTCTGCAATTGACCTCTGTATCAATGGGTCAGTACTTAGAAGAGGGTGGTGCCAAGGTAATTGAACTGGCCCACTGCCAATAGTTTATACCTTTTGATTGTGATTTCGGGTTCTGCGAATGGTTCATGCGGAGCAGGCTGGTGCATCTCTTATCTTTTTAATATCGATGATAAGTTCAAAGTTGTCACAATTTGTAGAGAATTTGTCCATACTAACATGCATCTCTGACTGAGTCAGCTTCAAGTCACAGTTAGCAAAGAGGAAGTCTCTCAGATCAGTTTCCTTCACTATGTTAATAGTTTCAAGTCTCCTCAAGTTGAATAGCTTCCCATCCACTGTGCAGCTGAGGTGATTCCATCACCATTGTCCTGAAAGGCATCATTCAGCAGGTCAGTAAACAACATGCTGATCAGAATGGGCCTGGTTAATACCATTGGTGACTGGAGTACCTTAGAAAATTCTCTGCCACACAGCACTCTGGCCTTCATGCCATCATGGAAGTGGTGAACCATCTGAATGAATTTGGCAGAGCAGCCAAACTTTGATGTGATTCACTACAGGCCTTGTTGATTGACAGTATCAAATGCTTTTGTGAGATCAACAAAGGTTGTATAGGGTTCACAGTTCTGCTCCTGACACTTCTCTTGAAGTTATTGTGTGTCAAAAATCATGTCAATGCTTAAAATCCATCAGCTACCCTCATCTGGTTCAGCTGGCTTTTTGAAGCTGTTGGCCGAGGTCTGGCCACTGTCACAAGCAAATTGCTATGGGGAGCCACAGATGAAAGCTGGGTGCCAGGTGGGGACCAAAAGTGGGCAAATTGCCCAGAAAGGACATGACATGTTTCTCCTCCCTGACACTCAGGTCTAGATTGTAACAGATCTGTAAAAGATCTCATCATGGATCTGACCTACCCAACACAACCAGTTTAGTCTATTTTGTAGTTACCTAATGAATAAGTGAATGTTGCCCCATTTTACAAACTTTCTTGCCACAGTTGTTAAATGAATCATTGCAGGTGTGAAATTAGTAACATCGTTGTTAAGTGAATCTGGTTTCCCCATTGACTTTGCGTGTCAGAAGGTCACAAAAAGGTACTCAAATGATCCCGGGACACTGCAATGGTCATAAACATGAGTCAGTTGCCAAGTGTCTGAATTTTGATCACATGACCATGGGATGCTGCAAAGTAATTTTTGTCAGTGTTGTTGTAACTTTGAACAGTTGCAACTCAATGACTACCCGTATGCAGTTTCACTGTCTCAGTGTCATTCACCTATTTCACTGCACCTGTTTGCTTTCCCGTTTATCCGGCCTCTCAGCCTTTAACTCTGGCTTATTGATTGAAAAGGTTTGTTATCATAGGTTTGTTTGGTGTTGCTCTGCAAAGTCTCTCCCAGGAGCATTAGATGTCTTGCTGAAAGTTTTTATAAGCAATAATCGCCCACAGGTTTGTTGGAGAAAGGGGTGTCTTTATGTGTATCCCACTTGGGGATTGCAGTCAAATCCTCTTGGGCACAGAACAGGTGAGGCGGTTAGCTGGCAAGAGTTTATCCTGAAATCAAATTAATCTTTTCTGCTGGGATAGTTTATGAGGAATAAGAACTAGTGGTTTTTATGAGCAAGATCAGATGAGCTGTTCACAGCATTCTGTTTTGCGTTTCATCTGCTGGATTCAAAGTAAACATTACAGATTTCCCAACATTTCTCATCTTCTCCCCATTTCCACTCTTTGATGGGCACAAAGAAACTAGAGGCTCCCCGGGGCTAAGGGAGGTTAGCATTTTTCTAAATGCCTGCATGTCTCCTGGACACCATGAGCTAAAATTTCTTGTCACTTCCAACAAGCAATCAGGGACTTGCGAGCCTAAGAGCTTGTTCTGCAATGTGTACATAGTGGAGAAAAAAAACATTCCCCTGCCCCCACATCATGTTTGTGTCTATTTTTTTAATTTACTTTTTAAAGTGCAATTTGCATGCCCAGGGAAATGGGAGCAGAACTAATGAAAAGACATATGCCTACAAAGTTGCAGCGTCAACAGTTACAGGATGCACAGATGATACCATGTACTGTGACATCTCGTTAGGGTCAGTTTTTGCAAAAGAATCTGTGAACCTAACATTATGTCAGTTGTCCTAACTGCTGGATGAATGACACACTTAAAGACAGTATATTCAAGGGGAACATTACTGTTGTCTTGATTAAAAAAAGAGGGGGAACAAACCCTGCAAAATTATAACTTAATTATGTTGAGGAAATAGCAATATGCTGGATTAATTAGTAGTAAATTCCCAGATTAATTTGTAAGGAAGGCTTGTGGTTGGCTCTGCAGCACAATTTAGCTGACAAATCCCGTTCTCCAAGCCTAGGCTGAGACCGTAACTGGTGGCTGTGCATATACAGAAAAGAGAAAATCAGCAGGAGGCAGAGGCCATGTACAGAACTAACCCATGAGAGAGACGGTGTTTTTTTAACATATGACTTTAGATTAGACTTCATATAGGACTGGAGGAATTCTGGGAGTTGAAGTCCACACATCTTAAAGCTGCAGAGTTTGAGAAACATTGCTTTAGATCAGGGCTGTCAAACTCCCGGCCCATGGCCGGATGCGTCACCCGCTGGCCACACCCACGTCTGATTTAGCAAAGGGGAAAAAAGTCCCGATATGTCATGTGATGCCACCGTGATGACGTGAGTTTGACACCCCTGCTTTAGATGATTGTTGTAGCCTCAGTTCATTGCTAAATAAAGAGCTGCATGTCCTGACCACCTATTTGGGTCTCTTGATTCCTGGATCAGGAAGGAGCTTGGTAGGTTTGCTGAAATATTATAAATGAAAAAAGAGTATAGATTCCACTTCTTGATAGTTTAATAGTTCATAAGCTGAGGAATAAATTGAAGGATGCATATATAAAAGTATGTCTTTTTCAACTGAATAAAGCACAATTGTCTGGGTTCATGCACCCAACTAATTAATAAATCCTTATTTGCAAGCTATAGTTACTGGGCTTATATATAATACAGTTTTTTATCTTTGTAAGCTGCCTGGAGTCACCATTAGTGAATTGGGTGGCCATATATATGTTCTTAATAAATAAAATAAATCAAATGATTACAGTTCAGCCTTTTATTCCTAGGTAGCTTCCTGGGCAGAGTGATCTTGTGGAAACCAGCGAAAATATCCTACTGGTCAGTGCTAGAACTAGGTGTCAGCCTTCACTAATTTCATCTCCATGCCCTTCATATTACAGTATTTTTCTTTTCAGATTTGTAAGAGTTGGGGAAATGTCCTTACCTTCCCATATTATTTGCTCTGGTCATATTAGGTTGTAGAGTCCAAGATGCAAATGTCTTTCAGCCATTGATTCTGTAGTAAGTTTTTAATTTATTTTTTATTTGTTTATTAAATTTGTTTGTCACCCATCTCACCATGAAGTGATGAACATTGTACTTTTAAGCTAGTTGGGTGGTGCAACGTGTTTCCCTGTTTTGCTCCAAAATCAGGACTATGTATATGAAAACAGATCTAATCCTTAATTTTCTTTTTTTAAAAAAAGGAGTGTGTGTGGTACGGGGATAGAGTGAAATCTATATTATATTTTAGACTTCTGAAAAGCTTTGAATGCTTCCTCATTACTTTCCAGTTAATTTTCTGGCATCAAAACCCGATTGACGGCAGATACCTGCTTAAAATAAGTGAAAATGTTGTTTTTTAAATGTAAAAGATATGTCTTTCCATTCCTGTTGGATAGAAGCACAGATAACTACATATTTAGTTTTGTCTTAAGCTACTACATTAGAGCAGATCCAGACACTGATCTCATTACAGTAAGAAAATTGAAGAGAAAATTAGGTTGCAGAGAGATGTTTAATATGGGAATAGACATTTTCTTTGATTAGACCAGCAAATTCTAGTTGCAATCTGATCTGTCCTGCTTTTAACAGCCTCTCTTGGGCTCCTAGACCCACACTGATTGCTCTCATAGCTGTGCCAGGTCACACTAGACAACCTTCACAGGGATCTCTCTTGACATTCTCAGCTTTAGAACTGACAAGCTGAAAGGCTCAGTCAGAACAGCTGGTCTTTTAAAGTTGTGCACAAATGCTGCATCTCTTCTGAGATTCCATCTGAGACGTTTGAAACTGACCAGCAGGATCCCCAACCATAAAGCTGGAATGTTGCAAGTCTCCTATCATAGATTATTTGTCCTATGGTCAATTTATTCAACGTCCGTCCTCTGACTTCTGAATCTGCCAGAGAATTAGAGGAAAAAAAAAACCCTTTCGTTCCATACTGAAGCACTTTGCCAACTTGCCTAGCATGCTTTGTTTTCAATGGTTTCTTTTGCTGCAAGGCAAAATCGTTTGATGTTCCCAGCACTGTACTAGCCAGAGACAGGTTTCAGCTAGGAGGTTTCAAAATGCCTGCATTTCCTGGGAAATTGGGGAGTTGTTTGTTATGTCTGGATGGTGCTAGGCTAGAAAAGGTATTAAACATCCTGTATTATCTCTTTTGTGTAACACGTTCCTGCACTAAAATGTGAAGAACCTCTTTCTCCTTTATCGTATTAAGGTTGTTAGGATAATTGCTATTTTGGTACATTGCAAAATGTAAATGTATGTTAATCAACTTTAGCTAAGTAAGGCTAAGTTTGCTTCTAATGTTAAGGAAGAAATGCTGAGCCCTTTTGTACTGTGATGGCAAGCCTATGGCACGCGTGCCACAGATGGCCCGCAGAGCCATATCTGTGGGCACGTGAATGTTGCCCTAGTTCAGCTCCAGCGTGCATATGCGCACTGGGCAGCTGATTTTTGGGCCTTCTGGGCCCACCAGAAGTCGGGAAACCGGCCATTTCTTGCCCTCCCCAGGCTCCAAAAAAGCCTCTGGAGCCTGGGGAAGGTGAAAAACAGGCCTATCAAGCCCACCGTGCCATCGTGTGTCAAAACCGTGCGGAGCGTGGGGGGGATAACACATGCATGCATGGGGGTTGGGGCACATTGAATTCTGGGTGGGGGCACTTGTGTGTGCATCCCCCCACGCTCCCCCTGCCTTTGGCACGCAATGGCAAAAAGGTTAGCCATCACTGCTTTAGTACATGGTACCTGCCCTGGGACTGACGTAGCACAACTTCCTCTATGTAAATGAGATTTCTTTTTGGATTGGTTAGCAGCTCTTTAGAACCTCTGGCTTTGACTCTTGTTCTCTGTAGCTTTTGGAGAGATTTTCCAACCGACTAGAAAACAATATATCTTGTAAGATGTTTTCCTTTAGTCTGTCCATCTATCCATCCAACCCATTGCATAAGTGCTGTGAGACTCTGCCTTCTATTCTATATAACATTACAGCTCTAATATCTGCCTCTAATTTCCCAGCGTATATGAACATCATGTATACATCATTATTCTTTTATCATTTATTCACAATTCATTTTTACTTTGATCTGAACCCAATTCTTCCATTTCAAGTTTTGTACCTCACATTTTTGTGCAAGGACTTCTGCCTCTTGACAAACTGGATAGCATTATCTTTGCATCAGATACTACTATTGGAGCAAAAGTTTCCATACTTTAATCTGAGCTTGCTTGATAATTTACATTATTTATTTCAATTTCTCTAGTTTTTATAGCAGCCAGTCTTGCAAAGACATTGAATAAATTAAGCAAAAGGTATGGGTTCTGAACATTAATTTTTCAGGAAATTAATTAATTGAGCTGCCTATTCCAATATCAACATGGCTAATGTGTGTTCTGTGCTCATTAAAGTCAGTTGCTGCAATGTTTCTAATTTTGTGAAGATGCTTCTTTCTTTCCCAATTGAAACATTTCCCCATAATGCCTGCAGGAATACTAGTTCTATCAAAGGCTAAGAATATTAATGCGGTACATGAGCATTTCCAAGATCAAACCCTTCTATTTGAAGGATACTTTCAATATTGATTGCCTTCTTGTGTACGGCTACACAGTGGTTTAAGTCAGGATACAAAGTGTGGCTTGAGGACATCTGTGGCCTTCAGAACCTCCCAAATGTGTCAGGCAAGGGCATTGGTGCTTTTTTTCCTGCATGCTCAGAATTTGAGTTTTTAAAGGATAAAATGGTGGGGGGGAGTTATAAGTAAGTTATGTTACTTATAAGTAAGGGATAAGTTGTCAGAGAAATTGTGATTTTTACCCAAGTCACAATAGTACTTTATGAAGTTGACTTGTTTTCATTACTCATAGTTAGTAATGAACTATGTTCATAGTTTTCATTGTTACTACTACTTTATATACTGACTTTTTTTGTTGGTGAATATGCATAATGACTAACAAAATTGTTTAAAAAATATATAGCTTAACATTAAAATCAGTGCTAAACCATTGAACAACTAAAAAAAACTTGATAAAAGTTGATAACATTATTATAGATTGTCGATTGTCTAATTGCTAAAGGGCAACTAAAAGCAAACCCTGGACCTTTTCCAGACAAGATTCAAACTTGGTTAATGAGATAGGAGTGTTTGTGCTTGTGGGTGACCTCTGGTGAGCTTGAGATGGGGGTAGTGCATCCATCCTGGTCTTCTTTGATCTCTCTTGGTCTTTTATAGGAACATAGGAGCAGAATGCAAGACAAATAATAATGGATGGAAATTAATCAGAAGTTGTGGGTGCTTCATCAGTGCGGTTTCTTAAATAAAAACTGCACAATCACTTGTCTGAAATGATATAGGGTCTCCTTGAGCAGGGGGCTGGACTAGAAGACCTCCAAGATCCCTTCCAGCTCTATTCTGATTGATTGATTGATTTTCAGTTTTCAAAATCCTTAGGAATATTGAAACGTCAGCCTTCTTGCCCATGTTTTCTACAATGTAATCTGTATTGTAGAAGTTCAGTAATGAGTTTGTTTTTGAGTTAGTGAACATTTCTTAGTTACTCATTTCACTGTATTCTGTATTAGTAAACCGCTCCAAACTCGATTGCAGAAAATATGACTTCAGCAACAGAGTGGTCAACGCCTGGAATGCTCTATCCGACTCCATTGTTACAGCCTCAAGCCCTCACAGCTTCAACCTCAAACTGTCTACCGTGGACCTCACCCCATTCCTAAGAGGTCCATAAAGGGAACGTGCATAAGTGCACCAGCATGCCTACCATCCCTGTCCCCATTTATCTGTACTTACTTCCTTTGCTTATGTTTATGTTTATACCTATACCTGCTATCTTGTACATGTTTGACAAATAAATAAATAAATAAATAAATAAATAAATAAATAAACAAATATTTATTTCTCAAGCTTAAACTGTAATTTATCAGCTTTTCAGGCTATTAGGTCTTCATTCTGTCTGAAATGGTACAGGGTCTCCTGCTTGAGCATGGGGTTGGACTAGAAGACTTCCAAAGTCCCTTCCAGCTCTATTCTGATTGACTGATTGATTGATCATGGTATCTTTTTGGCTTGGTTTAGGGGCTTGAGATTGAGAGTGCCATCTCACAGAGGTTCTCATCTGTTCCCCAGAGCCATTTGCAGTTCGTGTTGGTAGAGGCAGAGAGGAGCCTCTTTGTCGACTGCCTTGGAACTCTACTCTCTTGCTATTCCTATTTAATATCCATGTGATGCCACTGGGTGTCATAATCTGTTGGCAAAAATTCGGTACCATTAATATGCTGATGATTCCCAGTTGTACGTACATCTCCTTTCTGAGCTGATGAATCAATGCTATCAAGATCCTTTCCCAGTACCTGAAGACTATGAGGGTACAGATGGAGGAGAACAGGCTTTGGCTTAACCCTGGCAAGATGGAATTGATGTGGGTTTTAAGGTCTCCCACCTGGAAGAATTTGCAGCTTGAAGAACACTCAGAAGTTGCAGCTGCAGTGGCATGGTTACTTTTTTGGGGGTATTTCTTGTTATCCCTATGTAACATTGTTGCTCTGTAAACTGTACTGGCACCTGGTAGGCTTCTGGGTGCAATTTAAGGTGCTGAACATCACCGATAAAGTCCTCTATGGCATAGGCAAAGGCTACTTGTGGAACTGCATTTCTCCTATCAGAACAGGTAGAAGGGGCCATGGTCCAGATCTTTTCTATTGACTAATGTCAACTTGTTGAACACCAGTCATGCCTTCTCAATGGTTGCACTTGCTCTGTGGAATGGCATTCTCCCCATCCTAATTCCTCTGTGTCCCCAGAGATTTGGATGGCCCTAATTGTTTTAGTTTTTTTTTTTCAAGGCATTAAAGATCTGGCTGTTCCCCCAGGAATTTGGGTTGAGAGGCTGGTAGTATG
Source organism: Arizona elegans (assembly GCA_022577455.1). Classification (NCBI taxonomy): domain Eukaryota; kingdom Metazoa; phylum Chordata; class Lepidosauria; order Squamata; family Colubridae; genus Arizona; species Arizona elegans. The sequence goes on along the minus strand of JAKOOJ010000001.1, from coordinate 282,673,324 downwards.
GGTGCTTAATAGTTAGCCATTTATCCTTGGGTACCAGGGGAGTTATATTTGGGGGGATTATTTGTTTTTAATTTTGTAAACCCTCCAGAGTTACTTGCATGTGGTAGGTGGATGGCTATATAAGTAATAAATACATAAGTGAAGTATATGCAATCATCAGAGACTTCCTCCTGTGGCTTGAAAAATGGCTTTAAATAACAGGAGCATCTTCAAAAGAGCTTCTCTTGCAGATTTTAATGACTGAACAGATTTGTAACAGGAAAACTGGTCACTTAGATACTAAGCTGTTCAGGGCTTCTTAAAAGTCAATACCAAAATTATAAATTGTGCCTGGTAAGCACTTAGCAACCAGTGCAGATATAGTATTGGCAGCACCAGCTCTGGGTACCTTGCACTGGCTTGCAGATTAGCAAATGTATTTTTTATTAGCTGCAACTTCCAAACACTATTCAAGTTATAGCCCCACATAGAGCACCTTATGTGAGTCAAGAAGATCTGACCAAGTCATAGATATCTGTAATCAGATTTGGCTGGCAGCTGGCAGTATTTTAAACATAACTATGCAAACATCCTTTTCATTGCAACCACTGCCTGTTAATTCAGTGACAGCTTAAAGTCAAGGATCATTCCTAAAATGGAAATTTGAAAAATTCTTGAAGACCACGAGTATGGGAGTTATCCATTATCAGGTCCCTCCAATTTCACCTCAATTTAAAAATACCTAGGATGTGATTTCTCCATGACAATGGAGTCACTTGAGACTTCTCCACATTTAGATCATGATCAAGACATCCACAGGGAGGGAAAACAGGGCAAGAGAAAAAATATGCATTGTGATACTGCAGTGCAAATCTGATTCTCTACATTCCTCTGTGATGTGGTATGGATTGTTTTGGCATCATTGTGATTATGGAACAGATGCCTATGGTTCTTTCTGAACAAAGTACCAGTTCCAACATGCATACTGAGGTGTGCATGAAGCCTGATAGTAGTTAGGACAGGTCAAGATGAAGAATATGAAATCTATAACATTCCTAATTCTGCAATCTCAATTTAGACAATAAAATCCTCCAGAACTAGATGTATCCAAGAAGGGTAATCCAACAGGGCAGATTGTCGGACTAACCATTAAATACAAGGGGGAACTTTACTTCTTGTCATAGTAAAGATGAGAGGAAATGGGAACACACCTCACAGGGCTGATGTGGGGAAAAGGGAGGATAAAGGAGTTTTATGTATATTTGCCACCTTGAGTTACTTATAAAGTAGTAAAGATGGGTTAAAAATCAAATATATAAATAAAAATATAACTCTGTTGTGGCTTATGAAACTAAACTACAGATAAGAAATCTAGTGTCTCCAGATATTTTGAATGACAATTCACACATTCCCAGACTATTGCCTCATGTTGGTTTATGTCTTTATGATTTGGAGTTGCAAACATCTGGAGAGGACCAGTTTTGCATCCTTGTATTCACTGGGGCCTGTATGAGACCAATCAGCATGAGAACTTCATGTCCTGATTAGGTTACCTAGTAAATGGATCTGAGTGCTGTATTCTCAGCCTGTATCCATGAGATAACTAAAACTAGCAATTGCTTTCCTTCTCAAATTCCAATGCCTACTGAAGGCCCTAACAGTTTGGCTTTCACAAGCTGGGACCTGACATTACATTAATATGCAGCAATCCAATTTGGGCAAGCACTCTTTGAGCCTGCTTGGGATAATGAAACGATTGAGACGAATCATGTATAGCCTGTATTACCCGGATTGTTTAATTAATCTATTGACCATGCATCAGCTATCTCTTTGCAATATCTAGAAAACAATAGACGGTAAATGAAAACTCTGTTAATTTTTCATTTGTAATTACAAGGCATGAATTTTACCCCCATTATGCTTCATTATGGTTCCATGTTGCAGCAGTGAGTGATAGGGACATAAATATTGATTGAACAAGGCCTGTTTGCATTTAGAAAATGATGAGCATGGGGTCATTTGAGGACCAAGTGTGGTTTCTGCACTAGGGGAAAAAAAGAGAATGGCAGGGAAAGAGTGGAGAGAACAGAGGGGAGCTCAGATGAGACCCTATAAATCTTAGTGGTCACTAGAACTGCCCATTCATTTGACATCTTCCAGTGAAGGGGCAAAAAGCAGAGTTGGTTGGCTGCTTCATACTGGAAGAAAAAAACAGTCAGTAAAGCTCTTTACAGTAATTCGCTCAGCTGCTGTGGCTGGATAAAATCATATATCCAAAATTATGACCATAACAAAGAAGGCAGCAAAGCTGGTTCTAAAATTGTGATTATCAGTGCCATGAACTTGTGCTGCTTTCTCTGTGTTTATCTTTCTCTGTACTGTGAGCGCAAGAAACAGCTTATTAACGTGCAGAAATTGCATACCAATGCTTAAATTCTGCTGAAGCTTCCAAGCTAGTATGGTGTTTCTGCAAAAGATTTGTAAATAATTTCCAGGCTAAAAATCCATTGAAACAGCTGTGATGGATATCACGCTAGGCCTTGGTTTGTTAAATCATAATGGATGGCATAAACCAGGTTCATGTGGCTCAGTGGCCAAGACGCTGAGGTTGTTGATCAAAAGGTCGGCAGTTCAGCGATTCGAATCCCTAGTGTCGCGTAACGGGGTGAGCTCCTGTTGTTCCAGCTTCTGCCAACCTAGCAATTCAAAAGTACATAAAAAATGCAAGTAGAAAAATAGGGATTACCTTTGGTGGGAAGGTAACAGTATTCCGTGTGCCTTTGGCATTTAGTCATGCCAGCCACATGACCACGGAAATGTCTTCGGACAGCGCTGGCTCTTCAGCTTTGAAACGGAGTTGAGCACCGTCCCCTAGAGTTGGGAACGGCTAGCACATATGTGCGAGGGGAACCTTTCCCTTTCCCTTTTAAACCAGGTTCACACAATATGTTAAGCCCTAAACCATGGCTTACATATAATTCAAGTGGCTGGTTCCCAAAACACCCTGATCTTCAATCAATTGCAAGTTCTAGCTTGTGCGTTGAATACCAAACAAATGATGAGTACCAGGATAACATTTTCATGTCAAAATGCGTTGAGTACCAAATTCAATATGTTTCAAAGCAGTTGAGTACCAAGGAACCCCTGTACTTGATTCATTACTTTCTGAAATCCTTTCTTTGAATTAGGAGTAAAAAGGAGAGAAACATTCAACCCTTCTTATACATTCAGATTTGAAATAATGGCAGTGGTTTTAGGGGTTTCATTCAGCATTATGTACATAAATTTCTCTTTGCACAATGGCACTTTTTCTTCCTTTCCCACCCCATGTTCTCAACATTATCCATTAGTCTTGGTGCTATTAGAGGACAGGAAGGTTCTGCAGTGGAGAGGTGAAGTCTCTGTCACCAGTGGTGTCTCTCCCTCAGGTCAAGAATTTATGTTGAGCTTTTTAAAAAAATATTTTTATTGATTTTAAAATAATAAGAGAAAAACAAAGGAAACAAAATACATAATTATGAAAAATACATAATGAGTGCTAAAAGTGAACCAATATAATAAAAATATAGATCAAAATACGTTGTTATAATAATATAATGCAATTCTATATACAACTATCTAGTGCAATATTTCTAATACACTTATGTGATTCTCATTTTTTTAATCTATTTTTACATAAATGAGTCTCATATTTCATTATATTTATCCATTTAAAATCTGTGTTTATAGGCCATCCATTCATAGGTGGCAAGTATAATCAGATCTTCAGTCTATTGAGTAAATGGGGCCATGCATTTATCTTTCCAATGTTGCAGTATCAGTCTCTTAGCTTTAATAAGGGCACTGTCAAGTTCCCTTTCAAGTTGCCAGGCACTGGGAATCCATTTATGTTGTCAAGGTCAATTTCCATGTATTAGGTATGTAATTCAGAAGATTATTATTCCCTGAAAATTTTAGTTTTTGTTGCACAGTCACATTTATATAATCCAGTACTTTCTTCCAAAATTTAGTAAGTATAGGACATAGTAAACTATTACAGTTAATGCTAAACCCATTATTAATTTCTATAGATATTTGTTATCAATAAATCAGTTTGATATGCTGATGTTAAGAGATGACTGGAATAAAAAATTAGAAGTCCTGATATTGGCTACACAATGGGAGAGTATATTAACTTCTATACCGAGAGTATCAGCGAATCTAGACCAGCGTGGTCTAGTGGTTAAGGCACCAGGCTAGAAAGCAAGAGACCATGAGTTCTAGTCCTGCCTTACCCATGAAAGCCAACTGGGTAACTTTGGGTCAGTCACTCACTCTCAGCCCACCTCATAGATTTGTTGTTGTGAGGAAAATAGGAGAAAAGTGTTGGATATGTTTGCTGTTTTGAGTTATTTGTAAAAAATAATAAAGATGGGATATAAATAATTAAATAAAATAAATCAATCTTATGCTACAATTTATACAACAAAGATTGTTTAGAATTTATTGAACTCCTTTTATTTGTTTTGAACAGTGATGGCTAACCTTTTTCAGACCGAGTGCCCAAAGCGCATGCATGTGAACCCCCAAAATGCAATGTGCACCCCCGTGCATGCACCCCACCCCGCACATGGGCACATGCCTCCCTGCACATACACATGACCCCCACCCCCCTGCCCCAATGCATGTGCACTCACCCCTCCTGCACGTGCCCCACCTCTCGCACATGATCATGCGGCTGCCCCGCATGCGCCCCACCCTGCCCCTCACGCATGTGCAGCAGAGACCTGACGACCAGCTGTCTAGTGGGAGGTGCGCACACATGCGTGGCGGAGCTGAACTGGGGTAATGGTTCACGTGTCCACAAAGAGGGTGCTGCATGTCACCTGTGGCACACGTGCCGTAGATTCATCATCACAGGTATAGAATGTCTGGGACAAGATTTTTTGAGAGATTTAATAAGGGTATTGCTCGTTTAAAACCCACATTTCTATAATGTGGACTACTGTAATGCTCTCTACATGGGGCTTCCCTTGAGGAGCACCCAGAGGCTCCAACTGGTCCAGAATGCAGCCTCACGGGTAATTATGGGAGCGGCATGGCGCTCCCATGTAACACCTCTCCTGCGCAAGCTGCACTGGCTTCAGGTGGTCTTCCAGGTGCGCTTCAAGGTATTGGTTTTCATCTTTAAAACTCTCCATGGCTTAGGGCCTGGGTATCTACGAGACCACCTTCTGCCACCGATAACCTCCCACTGGCCAATACACTCCCACAGAGAGGGTCTCCTCAGGATGCCGTCAGTCAAGCACTGTCGACTGTCAACCCCCAGGGGAAGAGCCTTCTCTGTGGGGGCACCTGCCCTCTGGAACGAGCTACCCCCAGGGACACGACTGATCCTGGATCTCCGTACTTTCCGCTGGGCGCTGAAGACTTTCTTATTTCAGCAAGCCGGGCTGGCTTAAATTTTTTAATGGGTTAATTTTATGGGTAAGGGGTTTTAAATTGGGGAAGCTAAATTGATTTAATTATGTTTTAAATTATTTTAATTTTTCATATTGTATGTATTTTAATCTTGGCTGTTCACTGCCCTGAGTCCTTTGGGAGAAGGGCGGTATAAAAATTTAATAAATAATAATAATAATAATAATAATAATAATAATATAATAATAATAACATTAATAACATTAATAACATTAGCCGAAACTAACCAACTAATGTATGCAGCAGCTGTCATAACCACCAAAGAACTGGGGTTGAAAATACAAAAGAACCAAAGAGGCAAGAAGGGGAAGCCTAAGTGGAAAATTCGGTTAGAATTGAAGATCAAAAAAGTACGTGGAGATTTGAGCAACTTGAAGAACCTAAGGCAAGGTCAGCTAAAGAACAAGCAGGTCAAAAGCAGCCTGGAAGCAAGATACAATCTGAGGAATAAGGAGATTGCGGTAGTAATTGAAGAACTGAAGCAGAGGGTTGTTGCCATCGCTGAAAAGATTAAAAGGTATGAAAACCGAGTAACTCAGTTCAAGGAAAACTCACAGTTCAGAGCAAATCAGCACCAGTTTTATAAGAATTTAGAAAATGGAAACGGAGTAACAACAATTGAAAAGCCTGATAAAGAGAAAGCTCTGAAATTCTGGAAGAATTTGTGGGAAAACAACAAGAAGCACAACAGAAATGCAAAATGGATCAAACAGGTTGAGGACTCTATTAAAGTGCATAAAATGGAAGATGTGAAAATAACAAAAGCAATGGTGCAAAGACAGTCAAGAAAAGTGAAGAACTGGAGTGCACCTGGACCGGATGAGCTGCATGGCTTCTGGTTAAAGGCACTTATAAGTCTGCACAAAAGATTGGCAACCCAGATGAACCAAATCCTAAAAACACCTGAAAATGATGGATGGATGACAACTGGAAGGACATTTTTGATCCAAAAAGATAAAGAAAAAGGAAAGGACCCTGGAAACTATAGGCCAATCACCTGCTTGCCAACAACATACAAGCTTCTTACTGGTATCATTGCAAACCAAATCTCTGGATACCTGGAAAGAAATAACTTGCTTCCTGTAGAACAGAAAGGATGCTGCAAAAACTCAAGAGGAACAAAAGATCAATTGCTGATCGACAAGCTAATCCTAAAGAACTCAAAGAAAAGACGAACCAACCTGTTCATGGCTTGGATAGACTATAAGAAAGCATTTGATTCAATTTCCCATAGCTGGATCAAGAAATGCCTGGAAATATTAGGCATCAGCAGCAACATACAAAAATTCATGGAATCTTCAATGAACCTCTGGAAAACAAAATTTATGGCTAATGAAGAAGAACTGGGTGAAGTTGAAATTAAACGAGGCATTTTCCAGGGCGATTCCCTTTCACCCCTACTTTTTATACTCTCAATGCTACCACTGACAATCATTTTGAAGAAGATGAACTGTGGATACGAACTTGCAAAGAAAGGACTGAAAATCTCGCACTTGATGTACATGGATGATTTGAAGCTGTTTGGTAAAACAAAAGCTGAACTGAATTTATTAATTGAAAACACAAAAGAATTCAGCCAAGACATTGGTATGCAGTTTGGAATTGACAAACGTGCAACAATAGCAACCAAAGCAGGCAAGATCATAGAAGAGGATGGAATAGAAGTAGAGAATGAAGAAATGATAAAGGCAGTAAAATCAGAAGAAGGCTACAAGTACTTGGGGATTTTAGAAGCCTCTGACTTAATGCATAATAAAGTCAAGGAATTAACTTCAGCCAAGTACATTTGGCGAATTCGTAAGATATTAATGTCCAAATTGAGTGGAGGAAACATCATAAAAGCCATAAATACCTGGGCTATATCTGTGATTAGATACTCTGCAGGAATAATTGACTGGACCCAGATGGAGTTAGACAATTTGGACAGAAAAACAAGGAAGCTTATGACAATGAATCATGCCTTGCACCCTAAAAGTGATGTTGACCGATTATATTTACCAAGAGCAGAGGGTGGTCGAGGACTCCTACAAGTAAAGCAGACTGTGGAAGAAGAAAAATGCAGCTTGAATGATTACATCCAGAAAAGTGAAGAACCAATGATTAAGGAAGTAAATAAAGGAGGCCTTTTAAAGACAACTAAAACAAAAGCAGAATATAAGAAAGAAGTAATTGAGCAGCGAGCTGAAAATTGGAAACACAAAGCTCTGCATGGCCAATACTTGAAAAGTATTGAAGGCAAAGCTGACCAGAAACTAACTTGGAACTGGTTAAGATCAGGAGTACTGAAAAAAGAAACAGAAAGCTTTATTTTGGCAGCTCAAGAACAAGCCACAAACTGTATGAAGGCAAAAATTCAACATGTTACCACCAACAGCAAATGCCGCCTCTGCAATGAGAAAGATGAGACAGTCGACCACCTGATCAGTGGGTGCAGCAAAATTTCACAAACTGACTACCTACAACGCCATGACCGTGTTGCTAAAATCATTCACTGGAAATTGTGCCAGAAGTTTGGATTTGAGTACAGCAAAAACCACTGGGAACATCAGGTTGAGAAAGTTTTAGAGAATGAGAAACTCAAGATCTTGTGGGACTTTAGGATTCAGACTGACAGGCACTTGGTCCACAACACACCTGACATAACAATAGTTGAAAGGAAAAAGGTATGGTTCATTGACATTGCAATACCTGGTGATGCACGAATTGAAGATAAGCAGCAAGAAAAAATCACAAAGTACTGGGACTTACAAATTGAAGTTGAGCGACTGTGGAAAAAGAAATCGTGTGTTGTCCCGATTGTAATTGGAGCCCTTGGAGCAATACCCAAAGGGCTACCCCACTATTTAGAAATTCTAAATTTGCCGGACTTGAACATTTTGACTCTACAAAAAACCACCTTACTTGGAATAGCTTACATCCTCCGACGATACCTTAACAGTTCCTAGGTCCTTGGTTAGGACTTGAGCTGCTGAGCTATTAACCAGCCTCAAAGGCTGTGAATCTCACTAAAGATTAACCAATAAATAAATAAATAAATAAATAAATAAATAATAATAATAATAATAATAATAATAATAATAATAATAATAATAATAATGTATTTCACACACATTTATATAAAACACACATTTCTGTAATGTATTTAACCAAATTTTGGGAGAAAGTAGGGGAGAATATAAATGTGACAATAATACAAGAGCTTCTCTTGTACTTGTATAGTTGTCTTAGTACATAGATGGACACTGTGGATTCTGCAGTGCTTCTCCTGGCTTGTGTGAGCCTTCATAGTCATGTGGCAACAGTCATGTTTTTTTTTTTTTATATGACAGAATTCTTATATGGCTTTTTGACCTCTAAAAAGGTGTAATATTGTTCTTTTCTTTTTCTTTTTCTCCAGACATTTGGGCAAGGTATCTAGGTGAGCTCTTAATGATAGTGCTTTTCTTTCTTTCTTTCTTTTTTTACAAGCCAGGTTATTATTTTGAGTAGGAATTATCCACATTCAGTTGATTACAGAAAGTACAGGGCTGAATCCAAGAACTCTGCAACCTCAGAAGCAGCATTTACGTATTTTTATAGCCATTCCATAAGCAATTAGATGTTGCACTATCATTCAGCATTGGGAAAAACCCATAAATCCAGCATGGTTGAAAACAGAACACATGGAGACTTATTTGCAAATAAGCTCTGAGATGAGCAGGTGGGTTGCTGAAATTGGAGACTGGCATTTGACTTGGCCTGGTGCTCGTGTCTCTCCCCAAAACCCTTGTGGTTGTCTTTTCTGCCCTCCATGGGGCTTTTCTTTGTTGGTTTTGCCTTCTTTGTTGGCGAAGGAGGAAAGAACTGTTAGTAAGGATAAAAAAAAGTGCTGAAGCAGAGAATTGAAGCTGTGAGATTGTTTGTGTATGTTTAAAAGAAAGCTGTTATTCTCAAAACCTTTTGTAGCAGGACAGCATAGCATTGGTGCAATAAAACCACGATGGGGCTACCCTTGCAAGAAGTGCAATGGGAAAAGGAATGCCATGTACACACTGTAATTCATGGTGCACGGTGAGTCAGAAAGGACACAGTGCTTTGAGTCCCATCAGACTATGCACAAAATATCACCAAAGTATTATTTACTTCCTACTTTGAAGGGTTGTTGATACCAAGGTATAGTAATAGAATAACAGTGGGAAAGGATCTTGGAGATCTTCTAGTTGAATCCCCTGCTCAATTAGGAAACCCTATGCCATTTTCGACAAATGGTTTTCCAATCTCTTCTTAAAAACTTCCAGTGTTGGAGCAGCCACAACTGCTGGAGGCAAGTTGTTCCACTGGATTAATTATTCTAACTGTCCTTAGTTCTAAATTGGTTCTCTCCTTGATTAGTTTCCATCCATTGCTTCTTGTTCTGCCTTCAGGTGCTTTGGAGAATAGGTTGACTTCTTTGTGACAACCCCTTAGATATTAGAATTCTGCTATCATGTCAATAGTCCTTCTCTTCATGATAACCTTTGCTTACTGCAACTTCATTGATCTTTCCTTCTCCTTCTCAACCACTCTACTTTTTAGATTGCAAATCTGCCATAGGACTTGATGTATCCAGAAGATCAGTAAGGAAATGAAATGCCAAACTCATAAAATAAATATCATAGTGCTTGTTGGAAAGCTGTCATGTGGAGAAATGATGGCCACAGTGTAGGACTTGAGATACATGTAACTATATTGTGGCACACTGTGTAGGGAGTCAGAAGAAGCTGTACAGACTCTCCTATTAATATCATACCTCAGAGTTGTTATATGATTCTATTCGGGCTGACATCAATAGGAGGCATTCTTGAGCAGCTGCCAGAGGCCACTGCTGCTCCCATAATTCAAGGGGCATGTCAGGGAAATAGAGCAAGAAAAAAAATTGTCGACAGTATCTTCTGAAACAAATTGTAGATTGTTCAAATTGCGCCAAGTATAGTCTAGTTCTTCTAGGAAATTTCACTTTTAGAGGATGAAGAAAGGCCAGGAGGATCAGTTATCTTTGTCTTGATATTAATCAGTAAGGAGAATTTAGTTGAATAAATGGCAGGAATGTTGGGGGAATTGATAACACAAAACTGAAGTCCTTGGTTTTAAGAGAAACGGAAACTGTGTGTAGTCAATCTTTTATACTGGATGTCAAACAAATGGATTTTAAAGATCATCCCATGGCAAGAAGCTACTGTAATGGGGATGTGTGGGTGTTCCTAAAGAAAGGGATAGCCAAAGCACAATTAAGAATAATTCCAATAATGAAAAAAAGAGGAGAAGAAGCTAAGGAAGGTACACAGAAATCAGAGAAGACCCAAAACAAAACAGAAACAAAACATAAATGAAATGGAATGAGGGCGGTGTCATAGAGGGCAAGCGTAGACAGTCTGGGACTACAGAGTTGAGTTGGGGTTGAAGAAGCAAATAAGCTGTTTGCCCAGCAAGCTAAGCTAAGCAAGCTTTATTTAGTGTATGGCATATCATACATGGACCATCAAATACCAATGTCTAGGCCATCTAGCCAGGAGTAGTATTCACTTACGTTCCCTACTGGTTTGCAAATGTGCATGTGCACATGCGCAGAACCTCGAAAACGTGGAAAAATGGAACGTCATGACATCTGCATGGGTGGGCGGGGCATCCCGCAGTCGCTTCTACCGGTTCGCCCAAACTGGATAGAACTGGCTGAATACCACCACTGCATCTAACCATAGAAGTGCAGCATGATTTATATTAGAAAAATTAGATACTGGATTGGTATATGTCCTTAGCTTATAGCCAGTCATAATGTGATCTGTAGTTTGATGTGGGACCCTGCAATCACACTGAGGGGAGGATACTATGCCCCATTTAAACAGAGTCCTGGCAGATGCCGTATGAAGTGCAAATCCTATTCAGGATTGTCCATTGCTGACAGGTAGTTCAAAGCCTGGCACCTTTTTTGGGTGGGCGGAGGGGTCATTTATATGTCTTCCTAGGTCTGGGCGTTCAGCGACAGATTTGGCTTTCCACTTGGAATCAATTTTAAACTTGTTGAGCAGATGTTGTGCAAGTGCCAATGGGGGTTTCCTGGATTTGAGTCTTCTGGCTGATAAATGAGGAAGGTCAGCATACACCAGTAGGAGTGAGTTGTTCATACTGTTTCTGTATTCTCTCACTAGTGCATTTTGCCTTTATAAAGCTGCTGGTGCAATGTGGCTCAGAACAGGAAGCCATCAAATTGGAGTGGATTTAATATAACTGCCTATAATCCTCATGGTTTATAAGGGCTTGTTAAATACATTTAAAAGAATGGTGGGTTTCTTTTATAGTATTTTATTCCTTATTATTGCCTATATTAGATTCCTTCCTCTCTGAGTAGGTTGCTTGCGATCTGTCTTCGTAATGAAGCATCCATCTTGGGACAAGTCTGCCACTAAGGTAACAGGTTGAATCTGAGAAATCAATTATGAAAACAGTGTTTTTAAGCAGAAAATGGAACAAGTCTTCCTTTATGAGAACAGTGTTTGTCACATGGAGGAGGAGCTTCAGGAGGCATACCTTTCATGTAGTTATAGACTTTGTTCCTCCAAAATCATTTCTCTTTTGATTTCCAAGACAGATCTTTGCCCAACAGTCAAACCTTTCCCTTTTTCTGCTTTTGATCTTGGTAGAAGTAACAATCTCATGGAATATACACCACAAGGTCAAAATGTCTACATGTAACTCTGCCATTATTTATTTATTTATTTATTTATTTATTAAATTTATATACCGCCCTATTCCTAAGGGACTCAGGGTGGTGAACAGCGAACGAAAAAAATACATTTAATATATCCCAGTTTAAAATTAAAAAAAAAAAAAAAAAGCAATATAAAGGGAAAGTTAGGCCAGGCCGGCCTGCTGAAACAGGAATGTTTTGAGGGCACGGCGGAAAGTGCGCAGGTCCGGAATCTTCTGTATCTCTGGGGGGAGCTCGTTCCAAAGGGGAGGTGCCCCCACAGAAAAGGCTCTCCCCCTGGGGGCCGCCAGTCGACACTGTTTGGCTGACGGCACCCTGAGAAGCCACTCTCTATGGGAGCGTACTGGGCGGTGAGAGGCTATTGGTGGCAGAAGGCGGTCTCGTAAGTACCCCGGTCCTAAGCCATGGAGCGCTCTATTATCACACATAAACAACTAGGAAAGAGCAGCATATGTGGAAAATGTACGAAGGAGAACCAAGTCAGTCAGGAGTTCATTGCTGCAGTAATGCTATATCAGGCAAAAGATTTAAGAGGAAGGGACAACTGGGATTCTCCATAGAGTTGTGAGGAAAAAGAGAAAAAGCTAGAACTTGTGGTCTATGCACCAACTTGCTTCTTGATAATCCACAGGCCTTCTTGGTTTTGTTGTTACTACTTCTGGAATGCTTCTCATTGGTGAGAATTCTGGCCTTTCAAAAGACTCAGCTTCTACCTTTTGTTCACAATCCAGTGCCCATTATTTTTCATCTTGCCATTGCAGAAGCAGGAGTTAGCCTGTTTCTTTCCTTGCATGAGAATGCATGTGGACGGAGTTCTTCCGACTCACCAAGGGGCTTTTTTAATAGGCAGCTGTAGAGTCCAAATGTGCTGGAGAGGAGGAGGAGAGAAAGAATGGGGGCTTGCACCAAATATTAAGCCGATTAACCTTCTCCTTGTATGGAGCAGTAGATTGGGGCGGCTTTTTTTCCAAGGAGCATGCTCTCTTCCTCTCTTGAAAACAGGAGGGAACACATTGCTGGGATGTGCGGAAGAGGCCATAGACTGGGAAAAGTCTACAGCTAAAGACCAATACACGAACGCACAGCCAACTTAACAAAGATATTAGGTCGAACCCAAATGGATGGTGTCAGGTTAGGGAAAGCTCTATGACTTGAGTGTCATAAAAGTAATTGTGATGTTGATTATTTCACAGCCTTAGCAGTGGCAATCAGAAATGTGAAAGGAGGGAAACATTAATTATAACAGGATAGTAATGTCCTATCTTTTTGAATAGGTAGGGCTTTGCCAGTTTACAAATAGCTGCCATCCACAGTGTAGTATGTCACAAGGCACACATTTAGTAACAGTTAAACTAGTGAAAGGGGCTCCTATCATCTCATCCCAATGTCTCAGCATGTATTGATACAACTTTTTCTTTTTTATGTGGAGATAAATACACTTATGTACAAACCGCTAGCTAATAAAAGCCTGATGTTTTTATTGTCTAAAAGTGCTTATGCAAGCACGTATGAAGCCCAGAGCCTTATTGGAAATACAGATATAGCTGGAAGTTGATGCGTTGCTTTCCAGCAAGTCAGCATTTGATGTCTGTTTTGTTTTTTAAATTACTATGTTTTAAAACTCAGATAGGGCAGGACGTTTGAGACCAAGGGAGGCTAGAGGCACACTGGTGACCCCAATTTGGGTATATCGAAGGGAAAATAAATGAGGTAGATGAATTTGCCATTTTAATCAACAGCTGTGCATTTATTTATTCATTAAGTTTGTATTCAGTCTTTATACTAAATGGTGCCTGAGGGGATAAATGACAATAATATAAATACGGTGACTTTTTGAATGGCACTTGATCTCTGATATTTTTAATTAAATGGAATTTAGACAGAATGCCCTGATAGAATATCTACCATCAAATAGTGATGTTAATTTGCCTGTTTATGATAACATTTATATGCCAGCTAATGACTGTGATGCATATCGTGGTAAAGCTGATTGGTGTAATCTGCTCCAATAGTTAGCTTATTCATTGCCCTTTCTTTACTGTTTAATGAATTTTACACCAACACATACAGAGTCCATTGTGTATATGTTTGGAGACTATTCTCATTTCCCAAAGAAGAACACGCAGTCAACTTCACCCATAGGTCATGGGTGATTGTAGATTACCAGATATCTAGACATATTACCATTAGTTTCTTTTGTGTGCCTTAAAGCTCCTAGTGGACAGATATGTCTTCCCATACATACACATGCACCAGTTTAATCCTGACCAATCAGTTTAAAACCAATGCAACTACACTAGTAGTCATTATAATTCTAGAAGCCTGTTGTTCCATAAACCCCGCCTGCCCTCTTTTTGGCCATTGTTGGCCCCCGTAGAGCTCCCACATCACAGTGCTGTAGTGATAGTACAAGCTGCAGCCAGCAAAATACCCCTCTGGGGATCAAGATTCAGAACATCTCCATCTGTTCGCTACTTTTCAGTAGTGCACAGCTTTTTATGTCTCTGTGTTGTGGACGTTTTGCTTCCATCCTTTCTCCTGAGGAGGTGTAAATGTTTCAAATCAAATTATTTTGAATTCAAACCACCCCTCATTGAGTGTACAAGCCAATCTTAAGGGTGAAATGCCCCTCTTTGAACCAGAAGTTGCTGGTTTGTGTGCAAAACAGGACCTTTTGAGCCTTTGAAGTGTTTTGCATTTGCCATAGTGCTTCATACTTGAAACAGAGCTGTTTTGAGGTTGAAACACTTCCAGAAGGCTTGAAATAGCCCATTTTGCATCGACACAGCTGTTTTGCACTCCAAAAGGAGATGTTTTGAATTCAAAATGGTCTGAGTCAAAACATTTTGAACACCAATAATACATTTCCAGATTCTCTTAGCTTCTTTTATCTCCAGTTTAGTACCATCTCCTATCTGTTGCTTTCTTAAATGCCTATTTTGCAGATTTTTGCCTATTTTAATCCTGGGTTTTTTTCCACCCCGAGATTCCCCTAGCACTCCTCTTTTACCGCTGCGTATGAATTATATTGCCTATCCTCGTGTTAACCACTGTGACATTTCTTATTAGCCTTTTTTTTATCTCTATTGCTGATCTTTTCTTTCTTTCCCTCAGGCTTCGTCTTCTATTTTCCATCCCATCAGGTTTCTTGTTCTGAGGGTTTCGCTCCATGTGACACTCGTGTGATTGCTAATCACACATCATTCTGGTTTTTTAAAATTAAAAAAATTAAAGATCAGGCATCGAAAGGCAGAAAGTAAGATTTAAACCTTTGCTCCCAACAGCAATCTTAATAAATATATTTTTTTTGCTACAATTAGCAGTAAGAAAAAAGTCCAATGGGAAAAAGTCTTGCAATGGCTGTAGTAGGAGATTTTTTTACCCAAAAGCAATGTATTAATTTATTGAGTAAAATATTTATAATCCACATATATCTTAGGGCAGGAATATGATAATTTAAAAAAAGGTTCCAATAAAAGTTGAAAGTTTAATAGAAGTTTAAATGGCCCACAGTCCACATAAATGTATCTTTCCTTTCCCAAATTCAGCTACTCACCAGAATTTATGCTTCCCTCCACACTCCAGTTCTTAGAGGAAAATATATACACTTCCATTTCAATCAAAAATTATTAAATTTGAAAGCCTTATAAAAATCACAAAGCTATTAAGTTTCAGTGCTTATTTTTTTATTTCATGAGTACAGGTAGTCCTCAATTTATGACCACAATTGAGCCCAAATTTCTGTTTTTTTTAAATTTTTTATTGAAAATTATTAAAAATTACAGAAAAAAGTATAGCAATAGGGATAGAATTGCAGAGTAATATAATACACACAGAGTTTTAAAGTATCAATTTTTGCCTAGAGATAGTAGAAACCTCCATTAAACCAACTCATCAAAAAAAAAAAAAAAAAGAAAAGAAAAGAAAAGAAAAGTTTATCCAGAAGAAAAAATTCTCAACTGCCATGCAATGCTCCTATAAATATTTACCCACATTCACACTAAGGTTAATATTTTACATTCTTCTTAAGATTACTTTTTTTGCAGCCAAGCATACCACCTGTCCCAGCTCCTATATAACCCCGATTCTTGTCTATCTCCCAAAAGTCCAGTCTGCTTCTGCACAGTCCATGATCTTTGCGGTTAACATAGCCTCCGATGGAGTATTTTTGGATTTCCATTCTTGCGCAAACGAGATCCTGGCTGAAATGATGATGTGAAGAGCGAGATACCAATTAGATTTATTTAAGTTCTCTGGTTTCATGCCTAGTAAAAACGTTTCCGGTTCAATTCTATCCTACATCATATGATTTCTAAAGTCCTACTCCCAATGAAAGAAATACTGAATGCAGAGATTACCTTGAAGGAAGTAGAGTTAGTATTAATGGAACAAAAGGGGGGAAAGACCCCAGGTACGGATGGTCTTTCAGTAGAAATTTATAAGGCCCTCCTTGAGACATTGGGGGAATTTTTGACTGAAGTGTTTAATGAGGTTCTGGTCTTTGGTCAAATGCCACCCTCCTGGTCTGAAGCGTATATTACATTAATTCCAAAGGAAGGCACTGATCTGCTTCTGATCAAAAATTACAGGCCGATCTCCCTGCTTAATTCCGATTATAAATTATTCTCCGCGATTTTAGTGAAAAGACTAAAATTTTTCTAGAATGAGTACATCCACAGAGACCAGAATGGCTTCCTACCTCACAGACAATTGAAAGATAATGTGAGAACTATATTGAATATATTAGAATATTATGAGTGTAATTCTGATAAACAGGTGGCCCTGGTCTCCGTGGATGCACAAAAAGCTTTTGACAGAATGAGCTGGAATTTTCTCTTCGCACAGTTGAGCGAAATGGAATTCGGGGAAAGATTTATCAGGGCGATCCGGACAGTGTATGTGAAACAGACAGCGAAAATACTTATTAATGGGGAGGAGTCTGAAAAGATTTATATAAGTAAAGGTACTAGACAGGGATGCCCATTATCCCAAATTTTTGGTGTTAAGTGAGACATTTGTTAAGTGAATCACTGCAGTTCTTAAATTAGTGACACGGTTATTAAGTGAATCTGGCTTCCCCATTGACTTTGCTCGTCAAAAGGTCACAAAAGTATAGCATGGCCCCTGCGCAAGGATGACACGCAAATTCGTGAAGCGTTCCATATTTTTAAGGTATAATTTACACATGGTTTCAGTACGGTCAACTTCAAGCTAGATGGAAGGAAGATCAAAAAACTGGCTTTGTGCAAAATGAGGAGAATTTGGTAAAACAAATTAGAGATCAAAAACAAATGCATATTAAAAGGTTGTATAATGCTTTATTGGAAATAGATTCTGAGACGGAATTGGTTAAAGATTGTATGATTAAATGGGCACAAAATTTTCAAGAGCCAGTAATGATGGAGACTTGGGAAAAGATTTGGATTAGAAATGTGAAATTTACACAAGCACAAAATTTAAGAGAAAATTTTTATAAAATGTTCTATAGATGGCACT
Source organism: Arizona elegans (assembly GCA_022577455.1). Lineage (NCBI taxonomy): Eukaryota > Metazoa > Chordata > Lepidosauria > Squamata > Colubridae > Arizona > Arizona elegans. The sequence continues at coordinate 282,655,665 of JAKOOJ010000001.1, read as the reverse complement.
TAGATCCCAAAAAATTATCATGTATGTATCCTAATGTGCAAGCTAAATGTTGGAGATGTGATTGTGATGATGCAACTTATTATCATATATGGTGGACTTGTAGAAAAATCAAAGCATTTTGGATAAAGATTTGGTGGGTGATGCAGAATATTTTTAAAAAGAGACTGAAATTTACTCCACAGTTGTTCTTAATGGGTATAACTACGGACTGTACAGTTGCAGAGACTAAATTGATTTTGAACTTGATAACAGCAGCAAGATTGTTGGTAGCACAACACTGGAAGAAGGACTATTTGCCTACTATTGATGATTGGATATTGAAAGTAACTAATTTAGCTGAAATGGCTAAAATTTCAGCATATCTGAAGGATCACACACAAGAAAGGTATATACAGGACTGGAGAAGATGGATTGATTATATACAAAATAAGTATCAGACCAAAAAATATCAAATAGCTTATGAATGATTTCTTTTATTTGTATAAGCGCTATATAAGTGATATTAGAAGTATTATGTTTAAGAAATAAGATTTTATATATGGGGGGTTAAGAATTTTTTTTTTAGGGGGTGTTAGTTTGATGAATGGTTATGCAATTTAGTTCATTGTTAAAGGTTAATAGAAATACCTTGTGTTCTGCTCTGGGAAGTCGGGGAGGGGGAGGGGGTTGGGAGGGAGGGTTGTGGGGAAATTGTGTTTGTTTTAAAACTTTTTCAATAAAAAAAAAAAAAAGGTCACAAAAGTAGATCACATGACCCCAGGACACTGCAACCGTCATAAATGTGAGTCAATTGTCAATCATCCAAATGTAAATCATGTGACCAGGGGGATGCCACAGTGGTGGGATTCAGCCAGTTCGCACCACTTTGGGAGAACCAGTTGTTAACTTTCTGAGCAATTTGGTGAACTGGTTTTTGGAAGACATCATTAGGGCAGAGAACCAGTTGTTAAATTATTTGAATCCCACCACTGAGATGCCACAAAGGTCATAAGTGTGAAAAATGGTCATAAGTCACATTTTTCAGTGCCATTGTAACTTTGAATGGTCACTCTATGAACTATAGTAAGTTGAGGACTACCTGTAATACAATGTAAGAAAATGTTGAGAATGGAAAAAAAAAAGCAAACTCCTGAATATAACAAAATGTTTTCATTAGTTGCCAATCTACTTCCTGGTCCAATTCAAGGTGTTGGTTATCACCTTTAAAGCCCTTCATGGATGGGATCAGATCATCTGAGGGACCAGCTCTCCCAGCCTGCCCCATTAAACCTCCCAGAGAAGCATGGTACATGGTTCAATGGATCATTTCCCCCTCCAAAAAAAAAAAAAGGTTAGCTTCATCCCTCTTGATATCCCAGAAGTCCCCCAAGACCTGGTTGGTCACTGGGCCTGGGGCTCCCAGGGAATCAAATACAGGTTTAGGTGGCTCCACTGTGGAGGTGGAAATACTCATTCTCTCTTTGCCTGGAGTCTGTACATATTGCAATTTTAATTAATTTCTAAATTTTAATGCTGATTCTTTTTAAAAAGTAAATGTTTTTATTTTTATCTATGTATTGTTTTATTTGATTATTGTGTGCCGTAATGATTCATTGTGAGATAGGTGGCTATATAAATTTGATTATTAAATAAATAAATAAATAAAATTCCTGCCAGAGGATTTGAATCCTTGTCAAGAGAAAGTCAATCTATGCTTTCTACAGACACTATCGGCTGAAGTACAAAGGCAATTTTACTTTAGGGAGAGTTTTGGTGCCAAGTTGAGACTCTGGGGTGAGTGGGTTTGTAATCTATCTCTGTCTCCCTCGCTCTCCTTTCCCTTCTCCTCTCCAAAGAACAGCAGATTGAAGCTTACAGTAACTGTCTGAAGGACTCTGTAGTATGCTGCTCTGAAGATGTACTTTGCCCTGGCTTTTCTTTTGTGAAAAGGTTCACATTTTATTTAGGTTCATGTGCTTGATGTATGATTTTCAGCCTACTTACTCATCAGTAACTGTAACTAGATTCTGTGAACCTTATACATTTGTTTAGGACTACAGCTTTGTAGCTATGTTCTAAATATATTTGGACCATTTTCTGGATTCTATTCGATAGCAATTGCCTTTTTTTTTTACCTCAGGGGATCTGTAAAATTCAATAGTTGCAGGAATTGTTTATGAGAATGGAAATTGTGTCAAGATAAATCAAGGATGGACTGTGAGTTCTATAGCCATGTCCTTAGAGGAGGGATGTGCATGAAATGAGAAATATTTCCTGTTTCAAACCCTGAGCAAACCATCATTTTTTGGAAGTTATGGGACCCATTTCAGATTAGTCACAGTTTAGCAAAACATAAACCTTGGATAGTTAGTTTATCTCAGGATGTGACTGAACAAAATCCAGGTGGCGAGTAAAGCTGTATGCATTGCTTCTCTTCTTGCAGTGGCTCCCAGTATGGTGTTTTACATAGGTTTGCCCAATCTCCTCTTCTAATGCCTCTCTCCCTCCCTCCCTTTTCTCAGCTACTGATATCCTTATCTTTTTCTTTGCTTCCCTCCTTCTCAACTAGGTTTGCTTGGATCAACACAGCCCTGTGTCATTCTGCACAAAGACAAAACATCTAACATTTGCTTTAGTTAGGGTGCAGATCATCTGAAAAAAGCTGTTCTGTGCATGGAATTGTTTGTGCATGGAATATTTTGCAGTCTTACAGATTATGCTGTGCAGATATATTCAGTCCTCATTTCCATTTACTGGGTTTTTGAAGCACAAAGAGAAGTTAGAATACTTTTAATATGCTCATCTAAAACTGAAAGGGCTTTGGTTATATAATCTCTGTCTCTCTCTAAAAGTGGGTTGCACACTTTTGTAAAAACACAGAGTTGAATATGACAACATACCATTTTTTTCAATTATCAATACATCTGTTTTCATGGCTCAGATAAAGATAGATAAACATTGCATTTTGCTAAAAGTGAAAAAAACCTATGTCTTCAGTGAGTTTTGGAACCATGCCAGTTAGAAATCACTACATTTCATAAGTAACACATTAAACTTCTCTGTTTGTGGAGCTCAGAGAACACCAAGGACTCCACAGTTCAACCCTGAGCTACATATATTCTCTTCTATTCGCTTCTCTATTTGAACAGAAACAATATATATCCACAATAGACTGAAAAAGAACCTCATTATCAACAAAGCTGCACTTTTATGAACTTGTTACCTGGCTATCAAATTGTGCCTTGGATATTATAAGTTACCTTGGGAAGATTGCAGTCTTGAAAGGCAACTAATAAATGCTCTGACATATAATAAAATATATGCTGCATTGTTGTGCTCACTTAAAGCTTGAAGGCAAGCTTTACCGATCTCTGAGCAGTTATACAGCATATATACAGCATATATACAGGATCTATCAATGAAGGCCTGTTCAGGCATTTGTTTAAATGTGTGAGCAGACAAAATGATAAGGCTATGCAGCCTGACTTCAGATTCTCTCTGCAATCGTGTCTCTTTTCGTTCCTTTGAAATGCAATCTGTTCAAATAGGACCTGTAATTTTAATGGAGATTTTACTCAGTGCAGTGCAACTGAATGAGAAGGTTCCCCCTTAGGGAGGATTTGTATGTGTAGCTGCAGTGGTTCAATTTCAGGAACATAGACCTTTTTCAGAGTTGAGAGCAACACTTGGCTTCTGATTGATGTGTTAGGTAGGGCAAAAATGATATGGGTGAGGTCAGGACAAGAACTAGATTTAATATAATTAAAATTACATATCGTTCATGCATCATGTATTTAATCATTTTCTCTTCTGCTACCAATTTTAATTTGGTAACAACTTTTGAAGATCTCTCGGGGTCATAACCAAGACTTTGGAATGTATTTTGTTCATCTCTGTTATACCTGATTTCAAGATGTCACATACTTGGAGATAACAGTGATTAAATGAACAGTCTTTCATCAATATAAGAGCTCCATCTTATTTCTGCCATTGCACTGATAATGAATATACTATAATTGAGAACAATGTACACTTCCATATTTGTCTTTATGAAGTATTTGATCTCCGTGCTTTCCGCCGTGCCTCAAGACCCTGATGTTCCAACAGGCGGGGCTAAACATATGAACATGTGAATGATTTTTTTTAAATGTTATCTAATTCTGGGTTTTATTTAATTGACCAAACTAAGTAATAATTTTAATTAGCAATTTTATGATGTTTGTGTGTCTATATTTTTCTTGACTGTACACCGCCTTGAGTCCTACGGGAGAAAAGTGGTATAGAAATATAATAAATAAATAAATAAATAAATAAATAAATAAATAAATAAATAAATCTGTAACTAGTCACCTATATGAACTTATCTGTTTTCAGAAAATGATCAGAAACAAGACAATTTGCAAGGATCAATTTAAACAGATCAGATCAGTATCATACAATCAAAGCCCCATTCAGAATAACAGAACAACAGAATTGGAAGGGACCTTGGAGATCTTCTAATCCAATCCCATGCTCAGGCAGGAAATCCTATACCATTTCAGACAAATGGTTATCCAATCTCTTCTTAAAGTGGTGGGACTCATTTCTGGGGTGGGGGGTAGGGGGAGATGAGTGTGCCTATTGAGATGAGGTGGACTGGTTGCTTTCGTGGTGTGGAGACAATAATTTGGTTCTTAACACCAATAAGATCAAGGAGCTTATAGTAGACTACAGAAGGAATAGGTCAGACATCCAGCCCTTGGTTATCAATGGAGACCAAGTGGAGCAAGTGGCCAGTTTTAAGTTTTGGGTGTTGTCATAAAAAGAGGATCTGACCTGGGGCACTCACATTGCAGCATTGGTCAAAAGGGCCCAGACGAGATTATATTACCTGAGACTTCTTAGGAAACAACAACTGAATAAAAAATTGCTGGTGACCATCTTCCCCTGCACTATAGAGAGTATTTTAACTTACTGCACCTGTGTATGGTTTGCTAATTGCACAGTGGCAGATAGGACAGCACTCCAGAGGGTTAACATCATTGTCCAGAGGATCATTGGTTGCCCTCTCCCCTCCTTGGAAGAGCTTTATAGCTCCCGCTGCCTTAAGAAAGTTCAAACCATTCTTAAAGATCCATCTCATCCTGGGCACCCTTTTTTTAAACTATTACCATCTGGTGTATGGTACAGGACAACAAAAACAAGGGCAAATAGGCTGGAAAACAGCTTCTATCCCAGAGCAGTAACTATATTGAATTCTACTGTATAGTGTAATATTAATGCAGTATTGGGGGTTTTCAATTCAATTGTATAGAATGCAAAGGATATGTGTTTTTCTTAGTTTTCTTATGTATGATGTACACTGAAGATAGCATTTAATTTTGTTGTATGAAGTGCAATGACAATAAAGTAAACTAACTAAAAACTTCCAGTGTTGGAGCATCTTCTGGAGGCAAACTGTTCTACTGATTAATTGTTCTAACTGTCAGGAAATGTCTTCTTAGTTCTAGATTGTTTCTCTCATTGATTAATTTCCACCCATTGCTTCTTGACCTGCCTTTGGGTGCTTTGGAGAATAGCTTGACTCCCTCTTCTTTGTGGCAACCCCTGAGATATTGGAACACTGCTATTATGATACCCCTAGTCCTTCATTTCATTAAACTAGAGATACCCAATTCCGGCAACTGTTCTTATATGTTTTAGCCTTCAGTCCCCTAATCATCTTTGTTGCTCTTCTCTGTATTCTTTCTAGAGTTTCAACATCTTTTTTACATCATGGCGACCAAAACCGGATGCAGTATTCCAAATGTGGCCTTACCAAGGCATTATAAAGTGGTATTAACACTTCATGTGATCTTGATTCTATCCCTCTGTTAATGCAGCCTAGCATTGCATTGGCTTTTTTGGCAACTGCAGCACAATTTAAGTGATTGTCCACTAGGAGTCCAAGATCTCTCTAGCAATTCTTTATTATACATGTGCTGCTTTTCTTTTTATATATGTTACATGTATCACATGTGTGAAGGAGCACTGCCTTGGCTGTGCTATTGTAGCTACTGTTTTGACTTTTTTTGCTCCTTCCCATGAATGATGCTAATCAGAAGATTAAACTTTCTTTTTTTTTTTTTGAATACAATTTTTATTGGTTTTTTTTTTACACAAATAAAATATAGTCACGATTCTATTTAACATCGGATTCTCAGTGTTTTTACATATATACATAAGTAAGTATCTGGTGTCATTTATACTGCACATTTCTAATTAATCTCTGCACCGTTTATTCCTTTCTTAATTCTATCATTTATCCATTCGTACCATCTTCCCCACACAGTATCATAATCAGAGTTTTCGTCATCATTTATCTCATGTGTTAATTTACTTATCTCTGCACACTCTAATATTTTATTAATTATAAGGTCATCTGGTGGTAGGTCTTTCTTTTTCCAATATTGAGCGTATGCTAGTCTGGCAGCTGTAGCTATGTGTATTAGGAGATGGACCTTTTCCTTTCCATGCCCTTTCTTTGCCATTCCCAGGAGAAATATTTCTGGATTCAAATCAATTTCTTCTTTGAGTATATCTTTCAACCATCTCCGAATTTTGCTCCAATACCTTTTTGCTTCGGGGCATGTCCACCACATATGAAAGAAGGTGCCATGACCATGGCCACATTTCCAACAATTTGGCTGTGCATTGGGGAACATCTTTGCTAATCTTGCAGGTGCTAAATACCACCTGTGAAGCATTTTGTAATGGTTTTCCTTATACGTGGCTGCTCTAGTTAATTTATAATTTTTGTTCCAGGCTTCTTCCCATTCATTAAGGTCCAAACTGTGTCCAATATTTCTCTCCCATGCTCTCAATTGGTTTCTAATTATATCCTCATCTCTATCTTCATCCGATAAATAGTTATACAGCTTGGCCAACGCTTTATTCCCTTGTCCCATCAAAATTTTGTCTAATCCATTATATCCTGATTCTAAGCCATACTCGTCTTTATCTTTCTGGTATCTTGATTTTATTTGTAGGTAGGTCCACCAGTCTAAGGTTATACCTTGATCTCTCAGAACTTCATTTGATTTAATGTTTCCCCCTCCATCGACAATGTCTTTGTATCTGTACAGTTTCTCCATTCCCCACCTGTTGGGGTAAATCATTGCCTCTACCGTGGAAAGCCAAATTGGGACCTTGGTATAGTATCTCTGCCTGATCCCCACCCACGTTTGTATTAGGGAGTCCCTGATTTTATGCCTGTGGAAGTAAGTTTTCTTTTTATTGTCTTTGTCCCATAGATATGCATGCCACCCTTTCTGTAGGTCATGACCTTCTAACACTAAAATTCTCTTATTCTCCAAGGTGATCCAATCCTTTATCCATATCAACTTTGCCGCTCTATAATACGTTTCCCAATTTGGGAGTCCAAATCCTCCCACGTTCCTTTTTTCCTGTAGAATTTTAAGTGAGATCCTTGATTTTTTCCCTTCCCAAACAAATTCCCTAATGGTCTTATTTAATTCTAAAAAAATTTTTTTCTCTAAAATTACTGGTAGGTTTTGGTATAAAAATAAAATCTTGGGGAGAATGTTCATCTTGATTGCTGCAATTTTGCCTATAAGTGATAATTTAATCTTTTTCAGAAGATTAAACTTTCTGCCTGGGTGATTTTAGCAAAGCAGTATTAAGCATAGAGATACCCTTGCACATTTGGCTAAATATTTGGTTCTGAACAAAGAAGTACAGGCCTGCATTTTGAATTTGTAAAAATTCTGATTGGGATCTACTGTGTTTATATTATTTGCCTCTCATTGGCTCAGAGATCTAGTGCTCTGGGAATCTGATTTGTAAAGTTGTGAGATATCAGCAATTTTATTAGTTGAAAAGAGCCAAAAGTAATTCTAAGCAAACAATGACAAAAAAGATGCTTGAGGTAATTCCTAAATTTAATTTGAGTGAGAACTTTAAATATTAGTGATATTAGCATATCACTAAAGGCTAATTGTTCTCAATTCCTGCTTAAAATTAAGTACTGTTAAAAGTACTGGTGTGTGTGTGTGTGTGTGTGTGTGTGATTCCCCACAGAGAAATTGAGCAGCTATCAGTGACCATAAGACCCTTATATGACTCCCATTCTTTTCTCTTAGGAATTAAACTAGATGTTAATCTTTTTGGGTAGAGATCTATTGTGTTAAGTGGATATTAATAAAGGTGAATATTTGTAGCTCAGGGTTGAAATGAGGGGTCCTTGGTGCTCTCTGAGTTTGCTTGTTTTCTTGCAGATGTTTTATTACCCTACTAAGTAACATCGTTAATGCTACAAGAAAGCGAGGTTTGCTTTCTATTTCTGTCATGGCCCCATCAGAATCCGGTTTGGAGGAGGAAGAGAAATTGGAACTGGGACTTTCTGATGGGAATGGCATATCTGCCTTGGCATGTTTGAGGAGGCCAGGGGATAAGGATGATACTGTCCCAGGCCCCTCAGCATTGGGGGAGATGGTTGAACGGATGGAGAGCTGTCTGCCCTCATAGACACAAGAGAGGATTGGCTACTGACAGGCAGTGGTGCTGGTAGGCGCCAGATCCCCTCTTGCCTCCCCTACTTGATCCAAGAGCACAGAGAGTGGAGCGTAGGAAGCTCAGAGAAGGGCTACAAGGCTACTCAGGAGAAGTTCACCCCACCTCTTCTCACAGGAAACACCTGGAGTAGATTGATTTAAGGAGAAGCTGTGGGGAGTTAGTGTTTTCCAGGAACAATTGTTTGTTTTGGCTTACACTCACCCGGCTTTGACTCACACCTTTCTCCTTTTGCTTTGCCTAGCCTTGAGGACTGCCTTCTGCCTTTTGTCTTGTACCTTGCCCTTACCTTGAGGACTGCCTTTTGCCTTGAAAATTGCCTTTTGTCTTGTACCATGTCTTTGCCCTAAGGACTGCTTTTTGTCTTGTGCTTTGCCTTTGCCTAAATTGGCTGGGTGGATTGGACTTAGGATCCTGGACCTTGCCCTGTGAGTGTGCTCCTACTCTATGGACTTTCTTTGTTAAATATGGGCTTGAGGGACTGGGGGTGGCTGCCTTCAGGGTAGTGTGGGGTGGAGTTTACTAGTTGTTAGAGGGCTGTTTGTTGGAACATTTACTTACAGCAATAAAGGACTCTCTAGAGGCCTGCCTTACCTTGACTATCTGGATCATAACAATTTCTATGAAATAAAACAAGCAAGCTCAGAGAGCTCCAAGGACCCCTCAAAGTGGGTATTATGCCACATGACATTTGTAATAGTATTTTTATGGATATTCCCTATAAAAAGTATTATGCTAGGGCCAAGGAACCAAGAATAACATGTTTATTGTTGCTACCCTGCAGACAGAAATTTTTCTACATCAAAGCACTTATCTGCATAACTAGTAGATATACCCTGCAAACTGTTAAAGGGAGTCCACCTTCACTCTCTTTCTGGCTATCAAAGATTCCAAGCTTCTTTGTTTCTTGCTCCCTGGGAAAGAGCTCCTTCACCCTGCAGTTGTGGCCTACATTCCATTACAGATCATAATCAAGTGATGGTAATGTTGGGAATGGCCCCTAGTGGCAGCTGATGAAAAGGACTTTCATAGCATTTCTTATTTTAAGGGACAGTGTATTGCTAGCCTTTGTTGCATTGCATCTCAAAGGAATTGTCAGCAACACCAGAATTCTCTTGTGGACTGATTAAATTATGATCCAATTCATGGCCAATTAAAATCTGTTGCTTCATTATCACAGGTACTTCAATATGCTCTTAGACAAACAGCAATAGAGGACATTTGTCCAGTCATCTAGTCCTTGTTAAAACAAGGGATTTTGATTTGAATTTTCCAGCCTTTGTAACATCTGTAAAGAATCTTGGCTCTCATCCTTTTTTTCTGGAGATTGATTCAGAATTTCAGAGCTATAAACAAAGCCATATATCCTATTTTTCCTGCTGTTGCCAATCCTAGTATGATCCTTGTCTGAAATTCTGCCAGATGGAACTTTTTTCATTCTGGTGGACTGGTGCTCAGCTTCCTTCTTTACATCTGTACACCTGGATTCTCCATTTTTAGTTGCCTTTATCTGGAGATTAGTATACATTTACCTGTGTTCCCCCAGAATATTATGAAAGTGGTGTGCAGAATATTATGCTATGTGGTTTGGGATTGAACTAATAAGGTTTAATATACGTGGAATTTGGTTGTTTTCCTGCAAACATTTCATTACTAGGTTAGGTGACATAATCAGTGCATGAGAGGGTTGCATTTGCTGCATCTTTTTCTCCCACCTCTTCTCCCTCCCTCTCCCTCCATCTACCAATGCATATCAATCATCTGTCTGTCTTCTATCTATCTATCTATCTATCTATCTATCTATCTATCTATCTATCTATCTATCTATCTATCTATCATCTGCATACACTCTCTCACACACATTATAGCAGCTTGCTCTGTCAGTCTTATGATTTCTTCCTTAATAGTTCCTTATTTTTTCTATTTCTGATTTCAAGCTCAGAGAATATCAAGAACAACCAACAACTTATTTCTGAATTTGAGCAACAGAAGCCGGAAGATACAGCATGGGTGTCAAACTTGCCATGTCACGTTGATGTCACGTGACATATCACAACATTTTTTCCCTTCGCAGAGCTGGGACGGGCATGGCCTGCGCATGATGCATCTGGCCTGTGGGCTGCCAGTTTGACACCCCTGCCCTACAGAATCTCCAAAAACCAGAAAAATGGTTCATTTTTCTAATGAAGATCTGTCTTGGTAATAACTGGAGTAAAGTGCTTGACCAACATTCACAGTCTGGAATTCTTACTATTTTGCATATTGTTTTTTGAGAAGATGAGATAGTCCTGTATTTTAAATTAAGATAACCAACTGATGGCCAACTGGTCAGTAAAAGTACTTCACTATCCTGATTTCAGAACTGCCTAAAATGCTTATTTATTATCAGGACTCTGTGGTAAAGTTGATTTCTAGCTAAATAGTTTCATCTAAATAGACTGTTGATTGGAAGAAATAAACCATCCTATCTGGATGGTTTGTTTTAGCAAAGTGCTTTTGAATCTGTGGAGATTGACTGAGATTGAAACAGATACGATATGTGAATGATGTCCTTCAGAAGCAGACAGGCAGAATGCTTGATATGTAACAATGCTCTGAAATCCATACAAAATGTTCACATAAAATTATAATTGATGTCTTTTTCATTGATTGCAGTAGGAGTTTAAAAAAACAAATTATCTCTGGGTCAACCTGTGCTGGACAATTATCATCATGCTCTGACAGAGTCCTTGGAGGCTTAAAGGAGCTCTCAGCAGGAAGACAAAAATGATAAGAGGACAGATCTGGCCTTGAAAGCAGGCTCTTTTAAGTTTGTATCAAATCACAGGAAAGGTGAAATGAATGATGCCATCGTATCATTGTGTCTGTGAACTTTTCCCTCTTTCACGTTTGCTTTTCTGTTTTGACATTGGAGAGTCCAACAATAAAGCTGATTGAAAAGCTGTTTGAAAAGAAGGTGGCAATGATGGTAGGGAACACATTGTGCTTTGCAGGAACAGATGAGCTTTGAAATCACCTTCTATTCTCTAAGTACTGCTTCAGAGCCAAGGAAATTGAGATGGATTATTCTTAATCTTTCCTCTTTAAATCACCAAACTCCAAAAGATCTAATTTGATCCCAGCGAGAGCAGCTGCATTGTCCTGACTCTAAATAGCTTTGCCTGCACTTAGACACACACCATTTCCTTTTCAAGGACCAGTGTTCACATCAGGCAATTACAAATACACCTCATAACACATTATTGAGACACATAGCCTGCAAATACAACTTTAAAAAGAATCATGGTGCATAGCATTCACCACAGCCTACTCACAATGATTATAGGGAAGTTGCTAGCCTCTGACTTTTGCCTTCCTTCAGGCAATGTGTCAATGTTATTGGTGAACCTGACAGACTTGTTGTGAGTTTTATTGACAGTATGTGCATATATTAATACCTCAAATAGGTAAAAAGAAGTCTCTAAATCTTAAAAGATGTACAATCCTATTCAAGTACACCCAAAAGTATATAAGCCCAAAGATTTAAATAGGATTTACACTCGGGTAAATGTACATAAAATTGAAGTTTAAGTCATGCTTCAAATCAATGGGTTGAAGTAACCTAATGTAAATCACTCTGGAAAAAAATCAATTGCAATCTTTTGGGAATTGCCACTGCAATGTTTTATTTTACTAGACATAGATGCATATAAAACCACATACTATTTTTTTTTAAAAAATATTTATTTAAAAGATTAACACAGTTTCTATCTCATAGAAGTAATTCTGCCACCTGTCTCATCCATGGGGTTACCTGCTGGAGAAAAGGATGGAGGTCCCTTAAATCTATAAAGATTTAAGATCAAAGAGCCTTGAGAGATTGGGAAAAAAACCCAGGGTGATTGAGTCTGGATCTAGGACAACTTGTCACAGTCAGTTCAGCACGTCCAGCTCGATACCACCAAGTCACTTCAGGACAATTCCACATGGCCAACTCACCAGGGGGATAATGCGCAGTGGGTGGCTGGAGGGAGAGTTGGGCAGGCTGGTAAGGCAGCAGATGGGCAGAGTGCAGCAGTGACCAGGGACATCCCATTTTCACACACCCCGCTATTGCCGCCATTGCTGCCATGCCAAGCTCTGGGCCAAAGAAACCAGGTATGGCGGAGTGGTATTAATGAAAATGGGATGCCTCCAGCTGCTGCCACCTTCTTACCATCCACCCTGCTCACCATTGCCGCCACCATTCGAGACCTCTTTGACCAGCTTGGTGGGGCAGAGGCCGGTATGAAAATGGGATGCCCCGAGCCGCTGTCACCTCTCCACAGCCTGCTTCACCCTCCCACCCACCTCCACTGTTGCTTTCCCCAGCCTCTTCAGCCTGGAGCTTGGCATAGTGGCAATAGTGGTGGTGGGGGATGGGTGAAAATGGGAAGCCCCCATTCTGGCCACCACCACTGCTCTATACCCTGCTCCACCCCTCACTAGCTAATAAATCTCCCTCCAAATGCCTGCAGCAAGTTGACCCAATGGCAAGATGGCTGTTTGGAGTTGTCTTACAGCTACTTGGAGGTGGTGAGTTGGCAGAGGTGACTTGATCATGATGAGATGGCAGCAATGAGGTGGTTGCACTGAGCTGGCCACAGTGAGTTGTCCCATTCCGATCGTGTCCATTGTGCAGAGAAGAAGCTGCTGGAGGGTGGTTGTGTCCCTAATGCTGACCCTTATTTCTGGCAGGACAGAAGGGAAAGTAATGTTCACTTTAAAAAGTATATAACAAATCTAACATGTTTCTTTAAAACAGGATCAGAGATTTGATTTAAAAATAAAATAAAATGTAAAAGAATGGTTAAATTTGCTCACTCAAGAGTTTTAATTACATCTAGTACCCAGGCAATTTGCACAGGTGCCCTCAGGACTGTGTGCTCTTTCTATTGCTCTTCTCTCTATATACCAATGACTGCATCTCTAGGGAACCCTCTGTTAAAGTACTGAATTTTGCAGATGATACAACAGTCATTGGTCTCATTCAAGACAGTGATGAATCTGCAGATAAATGGGAGATTGGACAACTGGCCCTGTGGTGCAGCTGGAACAACCTGGAGCTGAATATGCTTAAAAATGTAAAGATGAGAGTGGATTTTAAGAGGAATTCTTCTATTTTATCACCTCTTACCAGTGGTGAAATCTTCCCCGGTTTGCTGCCCATGCATGTGTGGTGTGTGCCAAGCGTGCGCTGTGTGCATGCATGTGCAGTGCATGCCAAATGCATGCTGCATGTGTATGCGCAATGCATGCTAAATGCATGCTGCATGCAGAAAAAGGAGGCTTGGGAAGGTAAGTAGAACAGTGAGGCAGTAGAACAGCGAAAACAGCTGTGCCGCGCGATTTAGATTCACTAGAAAGTAGGATTTCTGCTTTCTAGTGATTTGAAATCACGCGGCATAGCTGATCATCGGAAATACCAGTTTGGACCAATCAATAGCTTTTATCACTACCGGTTCGACCGAACTGGTGCAAACCAGTAGGATTTCACCACTGCCTCTTACTATATTTGACAGCACAGTATCAGCAGTAGAGTTGTTCAAGTTTTGGGGTTCTGTGATCTCCCAGGATTTGAAATGGACACCCAACATTAGAACCATCATTAAAAAGGCACAACAAAGAATGTTCTTCCTGTGTCAGCTCAGGAAGTTCAGACTGCCCCAGGAGCTGTTGATGCAGTTTTACAGAGGAATTATTGAGTCTGTCATTTGTACTTCTATAACTGCTATATCTGCTGTAACAGCAAACAAACAGGACAGGTACAGACTCCAGTGAATAGTTAGGTCTGCAGAAAGAACGATTGCAACCAGCCTGTCTTCCACAGAAGATGGGTATATTGCATGGGCCAGAAAGAGGGCTGAGAAAATATCCACAGACCTCTTACATCCTGGACATAAACTGCTTCAACTCCTCTCCTTGGGACATTGCTATAGGGTATTGCATGCCATAATATCTAGACAATTTTTCCCTCATGCCACCACACTGCTGAACATATAATTCTCATAGTACTGTTTAATGTCTATTTATATTTACCCATGTTGTATGGTTGTAGTATTATTGTTATCCTTTTTATCTTCTTTACTACTCCCTCCTATTGGTATTATGATTATGATTATGATTATTATGTTGGTTTGCATGTACACTGAGAGCTTCTGCACCAGAGACAAATTCCTTGTGTGCAATTTGTCAATCTAATCACCCTTGGCCAAATAAAATATTTCTGTTCTGTTCTGTTCTATTCTTCTTGCTTAAAATGGGATAAGTAAAATTATTCAGAAATAGAATATAAAATTCTAAACCAAAGAAATTACAGCCAAGAGATTAAAAAAAAAGGAAATCTAGTTAAAACTAGGTTATGCCAATATCAGTCATTCTCTCTCTCCATATCTTTCTATCCTGGCAACCAATCCTTGCTTCTCCCATACCTCCTTCTCCCATACCTCCCACACCTTCCTTCATTGTCTTTTGTTCTTTAAAACTTCCATCCCCATCTCACCAACTCTAACCAACTATGTTTCTTGTTCTTGTTCTTCCTCTTACCCCATTCACATTTTCTTTAAATGTTTGTTTTGCAATCTGATTTTAAGTTAGTCTCTGTGTATGGACAAACTATTCTAATGTACCTTTTTTATACTGATTGCTCATTTTCATATTCAATTTACATTAACTCAGCAATAAATCAATTGTACCATTGTTTTTCCATACACTCTTCTTGGTGTTGTTACAAATTAGTTTTATGTCTTTTTCTTTTTATATTATGTCTACAATTTTTTTGGCTTCATCTTTCACAAAAGGCTTACCTAATATTGTTGATTCCCAAAGAAGCCAGTATGATGGATATGTATGAACATACGACTACTTCATATTAGCAGCATGCAGCGCAGTACAATAAACCCTCGATTTAATGTATCATATAGGGGGAAGCTGCATATACTCCTCCTGAATATCCATTAAATCTGGAAGCACTTTTTTTTTCATCTCTGTAATGACATCTTTTGTGTTGTGTTATGCTATTTACATGACAATGTTGTTATGCAAATGATGTAAATTGACATAAATGACTTAAACATAAGTGATTTCTTCAGACTACGCTGGAGTCATTTGAGGATGGGTACGTCTGAAGTTCTCTAAATGAGGCTCTATTAAATGGAGGTTTTCATTGCAATATGTACTGTATTGTATCTTTGGCAGGTAGGTGGAATAGAAAATTATAAAGTTAAAACCTTTGATTTCATTCAATCTAATACAAATTTAATTACAAGAATTAATGTAGCTACAGGACACCTCTATCTTTACATGATCTTCTGTGCTCTGCAATAGACTATGTTGGCGAAACTTTTCAGCACCAAGTGCAGAAAAGGGAGCATGCACTTGGGGAAGCACTGGAAACCGGAAGAGCAGTTCCTCAACATGCATGTGCACGCCTGGATGCTGAGCTTCTGGTTTCCAGTGCGCATGTGATGTTCACCTGGTCTTCTGGTTTCTGGCACACGTGTGCTCGTGAAGATCAGCTGGCTGGCATGCATGTGTTTGCTGGAACCCGGAAGAGCAATGGGCGATGGCTGGCATGCCTGGAAAGATGGCTGTGTGTGCCACTTTTGGCACGCGTGCCATAGGTTTGCCGTAGCGGGACTATGAGATAGATCCTGAGGTTCTCTAAATAGGCTACTTTCATTAAAGAAGTGAACTTTGGATTTATTAGTGATGGTAGTACGGAAGAAATTTGCTAATTTGGATAGTTTGGGACTTGTAGACTTGCGACTTGTGAAAGTAACCTCCCTCTTACTCATAGGACAATCTTTATTGGACTGAAACCTCTTTCTTGAATCTTTGTTGTAAAGCGCAAACCCACAAGCCATTATAGGAGAGATGTACTATAGATAGCTTTCATACTGAAAAGATTTTCTTCACTTAAAAAAATACAGAGAAAGTTATCGGACTTGTAGAAGGATTGAAGAATTAGGCAATCTTATTTTTAATGTTTTTTTAAACAAACCTTGCTATGATATTGTGGTGCTGAAAACTCTGTGTATGTTCTTTATGGAGCCAGATACATTAATTCTGTTGGTCAGCATGATAGAAAGTTTCCAAGATTTGTCCTTCAAAAATCTGGACAGCCACTAGATGACGGCAAAGAGATCTAGAAAACTCCCATCTAGTTTGCATTTGGGTGTTTTCAGCCAAAAACCCATTGATTGTCCTGCATGACATTATAAATTTCATTGCAAAAGGTGTGATATCTCCTATTCAGTGTCTTTCCAGATGATAAAATGGGCCCTCTTTGCATTTGGATCTTGACTGAATCTCTCTATAGATTTCTCTTCAGAGCTAACATGGTAAGGTAAAAATCGCACACAAAGGAATGCAGTATGAAAAAGTGAAAAGGCTTAATTGCTTCAGCAGAGCAGAGCTGCTGTAAGTCTGTATTTCTATCTCAATGATCCCTGAGGAGGAGACACTCCATACTCAATTATGCAATGTAGTCTCTTCTCAAATCATTTATACAACACACCTTCCCGCCAATAAAATTATCCAAGTTAGTACTTAGGGGTGGCGGTGGTATTTTGTTCTCCAAAACAATTGAGATTGCATGCCACGTCCATTGCTACAAGAGAAAATGCATGTCTCTTTGTCATAGTTTTAAACTTATAAATATTAAAAGAGCAGCATCTGTGCTGGGATCCAGTTTGATACATGTCAAAATAAGGAAGTTGGGAAGTGGAAATGCAGCAAGGTAGCAATTATATGGCAATGGCTTGTGGCTGCTGAAGCCTCCTGGCATCCTGCTTTGGAATTCACAATAAAACATCTGTAAGGAGAAAGAGGCTTAGCCTGTAAAGGAAGGACAAGCCATGGATAGTGGATAAAAATGCAGATGGTACATCTTAAACAGAGAGTATCTTGTAACATGTTGAGGGATTGCTTGCTAATGAGTGACCACCTGGACTTCCACATGTGATGGTCATGGGCTGGAAGGGGCTGCCATTCGACACAAGGATGCCTCTAAGGCAGTGGTTCTCAACCTTCCTAATGCCGCGACCCTTTAATACAGTTCCTCATGTTGTGGTGACCCCTAACCAGGGGTGGGTTCTAAATTTTTTTACTACCAGTTCTGTGGGCGTGGCTTATTTTGTGGACATGGCTTGGAGGTTATGTGACTGGGTGGGTGTGGCTAGCTGGTCATGTGACCAGGTGGCCATGGCTATGTGTATAGGGACTACTCAGAGGGCTGAAAAAAAGTCATTTCTGACAGGTCCTCGTACTTTTGACTGGTCCTCACACTTATGACCATCCTCACATTTATGCCCGTGCAGCATTCTTAACAACCATGTCACTCATTTCACAACTGTTTCTCTTCACCATGGTGACAAGATAGGGCAAAAACATAAAATGTGAGGACAGTCGTAAGTTCGAGGACTGGTCAAAAGTGCGAGGACCAGTCAAAAATAACTTTTTCAGCCCTCTGAGTAGTCCATATGCACAAAAGGACTACTCAGAGGGCTGAAAAAAGTGATTTCTGACAGGTCCTCACACTTTTGACCGGTCTTCGCACTTATGACTGGTCATCATTTATGCCCATTGTAGCATTCTTAACAATGTGTCACTCATTTCACAACTGCTTCTCTTCACTATGGTGACAAGATAGGGCAAAAACGTAAAATGTGAGGACAGTCGTAAGTTCGAAGACTGATCAAAAGTGCGAGGACCAGTCAGAAATAACTTTTTCAGCCCTCTGAGTAGTCCATATGCATAAAAGGATACAGCAATAGAGAGGAATGAAGGAAGGGAAGGGAAATTAGAGTAGGAGCGAGGGTAAGAGAGGGAGGAAGAGTGGAGGAGAAGGAGAAAGGAAGAGGAAGTAGGGAGGAGAAGAAGAGGGTGAGGAAGAGAAAGTAAGAAGGAAAGAAAAGAGAGAGGTGGTAGGTTTGAGGAGAAAGATTGCTGTACAATAAAAAAAATGAAAGGGAAGAAAGCCAACCCCAAACAAATATAAAGATATTAAGATAAAGAATGAATTGTTAAACTTTAAAGAATAAAAGAGAACAAATATGAATAAATAACAATAATTAGAAACACACATACAAACATACAATGTATTTTCTTTGAACAGAGTATTTGACCGGTTCATAAATTTAAACATAAATTTAAATTTAAATTTAAACAATTGAAATGTTTAGTCATTTCAATTAAATTTACAATTTCTATATTTCTTTTTTGCCATATTTATTCCTCATCTATTTTTGTAAAAAACCAATATTACCCTTCATCCTCATCTCTAATCTTAATCAAATTCAATTTTTCCCTTCTATTCTATATTATACCCCTTCCCATTGTCATCTATTTTTATATCCATCCTCACATTGGTTAATTATGTAATATTACAGTTGTTTAATATGAATTCAACATTTTAATATAAATCAATTAGTTATATAACTACCTTTTTTGTATATTAATCAATATGAACATGAATATTCCAATTATTTCCATGCAATCCAATTTCTTACAAATCAATTAATTATATTTACCAATAATAATAAACCAAATAATTTCCCTCATATATTCCTCCAAACCACAACTTAACCATTTCTGCTTTCAACACAATATACAATTAATAGTATCTCAATTATTACAATTCCCTAGTTAAATAGAGCTTTTTTTCTTTTGTGTTTTAAAATCTCCTCTTTTTCCCTAAATTTCCCGTTGTTTGCACCTACCTTTTTTGGTGAGGAAAAAGAAATCTGCCTGCCTAATTTTCCAACGTGCAAAACCAACAGCCTGCTTTACTTTCTCTTTCGTTTTTCAGTATAGCTAGGGGGAAAAAAATCAGCACTCTTTGCAAGCAAGCAACAGAGCACTGAGCAAAACAGCTGAGAGCAAATCAGCTGGGGGTCGGGAGCCGATCTAAGCAAGGGCTAATTAGCCTATGCTGAAGCTCCGCGGGCCAATAAAATTACAAAAAAACACTGAACCGTTTGTTAAATTGCTGGCTCCCCCACCCCTCGCCCACCACTATTTATTGACAATAAATAGTGGTGCGGAAGGGCGGGGCAAGCCAGCAATTTAACAAACGGTTGGGCTGCACCACTGGCTCTAGGGCGGCCCTTTGAAGCCCCGCGGCAAGAATTTAAACAGTTTTTTTTCCTCTAGCCATCGGAGGCAGCAATAGGTTGGGAGTGGGCGGGGTAAGCGAACGGCCGGCGATCCAACAGAGCAGAGAGTGAGGATGAGTGAAGGCGGGGCGGGGGAGAGAGGGCTTTGGCGACCCCTGTGAAATGGCCGTTCGACCCCCAAAGGGGTCGCGACCCCCAGGTTGAGAACCGCTGCTCTAAGGGAAGAGGAAAGTTAGTCTATGATTGCAAAAAAACAGTTGCCTGCTTAACAAGTTTTATTAGTGCTAAACATTTTATTAAAATGTTAGTTGGAAAAAGTGTTACCAAGTTCCTAATTATTTGTCTACAGATAAAGAGATTTCTATTCTTATAAGGGAAAATAGATGATGTTAACCTTTAGCATTATATGGGGGTGTATTTTGTTCTCCAAGACAATTGAGATTGCATGCCAGGTTCATTGCTACAAGAGAGAATGTATGCCTATATGTCATAGTTTTAAACTTATTAAAGAGCAGCACTACTGTGCAGTGGGAGCCATGGTGGTGCAGTGGTTAGAATGCTGTACTGCAGACTACTTCTGCTGAGTGCCAGTTGCCAGCAGTTCAGCAGTTCGATTCTCACCGGGTCAACATTGACTCAGCCTTCCATCCTTCCAAGGTCGGTAAAATGAGGACCCAGATTGTTGGGGTAAATAAGCTGACTCTGTAAACTGCTTAGAGAGGGCTGTAAAGCACTGTGAAACAGTATATAAACTTAAATGCTATTGCTTGCTATTAAGGTTATCTTTTGTAACATACAAATAGTTATCAATTTATGGCCACAATTGGATTTCTGGATATAACTCATTATGATCGTAAGTTGAGGCATCTACATGATTTGATCCAATTTTACAACACATTTTTGCAGTAGTTGGTAAGTGAATCACCACCATCAAAGAATTCCATTAAACAAATCCACAGTTGTTAAGCAAGTTCTGCCATCGTCAGTATGACCCATTCTTCAGAATGGGTTTTGTTTTGCTGAAAAATGCCTGAAACCAACCAACCAACCAACCAACCAACCAACAAACAAAATCACAAATTGAGGTCACATGACTTGGATGCTACAACCAGCCATAAAGGTGAGCTGGTTGCCAATCACTTGAAATGCAGTCACATAACCATGTGAGTATGCGTGTGTGGGACAACATTATATGATGGCCAGGAGTGCTTTACAGGCACATTGTAAATTCTAGGCCTGTCATAAATTGAGAACTATCTTTATGAAATGACTTGGGAAAAATAAGTTGCAAAAGCATAGTTCATTGACCAAATTGTTGTTTTTAATAAGCATCATGAAGCTTATACAACAAACAATGAATTTAAATACATTGAAGGACACATATATAGAAGAACTGATGGCAGGTAGACCAAGGCAGTCATAGAATGGATCCCACTTGATAAAAAGCATCCTCGAAAGAGACCTAAAACAAGATGGATCAACGACATCAGCAAGTATTGTGGGCCCAATTGGCAAAAGAAAGCTCAGAACTGCGTTGGTTGGAAACATGCAGAATTGGCCTTCATCCTGCAGTGGATAGACAATGGCTAATGATTTATATATATAAATTATATTTATAATATATATCATCATGCATATCATCATTTTAGCTGTTGTCTGTACAACAAAGTGAATTTAAATACACTGAAATATACACTGCTCAAAAAAATAAAGGGAACACAAGCAGAAGACATCCGAGATCTGAATGAATGAAATAGCCTTATTAAATACTTTGTTCGTTACGTACAGTAGTTTTGTGTTCCCTTTAGTTGTTTGAGCAGTGTATAAACTACTGTATGTAAAGAACAAAGTATTTAATAAGGCTATTTCATTCATTCAGATCTCGGATGTCTTCTGCTTGTGTTCCCTTTATTTTTTTGAGCAGTATATATAAAAGTCAGTGTATTTAAATTCACTTTCTTGTATACAACAATCTGTCTGTCTGTATATATGTATATATGCATATATGCATATGGAGGGGGGAAAGAGGGATATAGACACCAACTCAGGCAATTCTTGCTTTCAAGGACAGGACAAATGAAACTAGTCATTTAAATGCCAAAGCAGGTTAATCAGGGATCTAATTAGCTCTAATTAACACTTCCACAAGCTGTGAGCTTGCTCACCTGAAGCAGCTTGAGTACTCTTGCCCCCTCCAGTTCCTCTATGAGAAGGAAAGAAGGAGGGAGGCAGGGAGAGAACAGGTTTCTTGGAACATCTGTGGAAGATCCTCATCAGTGACAGTGGGGGAAGGGAAGAAATTGCCTCTTGCTTGGGGCAGGGTGGGACAAAAAGAATTGGATTCTTTGCTTGAAAGGTGGCCATATCCTATTTGTTTCTGACTTTTTCTAGGATGGCAGGGAGTCAGCAAAATTTACAATGCTTGAAGCAGTTTTTGGAATCAAAGCTTCAGAAGCTTTCTCTAGATGTGCATTGTTCTCAGTCCATTGGGTTTTTTTTTTTCTGCAAATGAGCTGTTTTAGGAGTGAATATTACCATCTAGTGCCCAACACTGTAAGCTGGCACCACAGTTCAGTGCCATGACTGGCCACGATTAGGAGTTACCAGGCGATTACAAGCACTATTAAGGGCTTCTAATATTCTTAGTGATCCAGATTCCATTTCTCCGGGCTTTGCTGCCTTCTAACTCATGCTTGGTTTGATTATTAAATTACAATTATTATGATGACATATTTTTGTGGAGTCTCCTGTTCCTTCCTACCCCCTGCTCCATATAAAGAGAAAAAAAAGCAAAATGCAAAGTAAGTTACAATGCAAATTCATACTTTTCCAACAAAAAAGCCTAAAAAGTGCCTTAATAGTGCAAAAAGAAAACCACAGAAAAAGGAAACATAATTATAAATAATTAACAGTTATAATTGTATTAATATTCATCGAATGTAAATATTATTCAAGTGCATTTATATTTCTAATACTCTGTTGTAATTTCCTTTTTAAAATTCATTTGTAAACTTATAAGTGTATAAGTGAATTCCATATTTCATTAAAGTTGTACATCTATGCATCTACAACTATAGGCAGTCCACTCATAGATGGTAAGTATAATCAGATGCTCAATCTGTTGAGCAAATGGGGCTTTGCATTTATCTTTCTGATGCTGCAATATTATTCTTTGGACCCCAGAAGGGACACAGAGAATCTGTTTACGTTGTCCTGTTGTCAATTTTTTATGTAATAGGCATATAATTCAAGATAATATTATGCTCTGAAAATTTTAGGGTTTTTTTTGCACAGTCATACTTATATAGTCCACTATTTTATCCTAGAACATAATAAGTACAGAACATTGTAAAAACATGTGTTTTAAGTAAGCATGATCCTTATTACATTTCTATCAGAGTGCTGTTTTACTTCGTCTTTTTCTATACAAATATAATAACAGTCCAATACAGTCTAAATGCTATTTTTTGTTGTATAAATCATAGTTTGAGGTCCATTGACATTCTTGGTTATAGAATTTAAGATGGTCTCCTGTTGTCTTGGCAGTATGGGAACCTCTAATTCTTTATGCCCCTAATTTCTTAGCATTTGCATATCAAATTGATTTGTTGATAACCACTAATAGTAAAGATTTTTTTTTTAGTTTTAAAGGATTTAACAAGTTTTTCTAATATTTCATGTGTAAAATGAAGGTGAAAATACTGTTGGTCCAAACAACATTGTTATCAAATGTTGTAGCTGTAAATATTGCCATTGGGTTACATCTGATAGATATTTATTTCTTAACACAGTGTATGTTAAAGATTCATCTTCATTGACTATCAGTTGGTCCAAAGTCAATATTCTCACTTCCATCTATTTTTTTCATATCATCATGTTCTCTCCAATTTTTAAAACTGAGTTTCCCTGTAAAGTTAATTTAGCATGGGAAAAGGTTTTAAATCTTTTATTGGACATCACAACATATTCATCACTTCTAATTGACATAATTGTTTCTATAGCTATTAGAGTTCAAGTGATCCAAAAACTGTCCATCCAATGAAAGGAGCCATATACAATATGTATATTCTGAAGTTGCCCAAATCCTAAAATTGAAACCAGTTGTTGGCTTCCAGTAAATAATACCTGAGAATACTTGACTTTAATACTTGAGAATACATAAGCATGATGATGTAGTTCCAGATTGGGGAAACTGAATTCTCCCTCATTAATTGGCATTTTCTGTAAATATATTCTTGAAATCAAAGAACCTCATAGAAATTTTCTAATCAAAGATTTATTTCCTGAAAATATTATCCAGATATATGAGCTGAATTCCTCTCAGAATATAAATTAATCTGGGAATAATATTCCTTTGGAAACCATTCAACTTTCCCCAAAGGGTGAGATTTAATTACTCACATATATGAAGAAATTCTATATATTTTATTTATATTACATGCCACTAACTGAGTTATATTTTTGGTATGCATTCACCGTACTGAGATAATTAATGGATTTGGTGCAAAGATGCAATTGATATTCTTTAAATGGATCATAGATAATCAAATTTTCACTTATTGCCATCAATTCTGATTTGGATCAGTTAATAAAATATTCTCATATTTTACTAAAGGCATCTGTCATTTGCATTAATGCTGGAACAGTAATGTGAAGTTTAGAAATAATATCATCTGCAAATAAAACCAATTTGTGTTCAGCTGAGTTATGTACTACTCTGTAGATCTCCCTATATTATATAAGGTTCTATGCAGATATTAAAGCAAGGGTGACCTCCTTATCTAGTATCAGATGTATCCAGTCTGTGACCCACAGGGCACATCTGGCCCTGAACAGCTAGTAATGCAGCCCCACAAGATTGTAAACTTTTAACATTATTGTGTGATTTATATATATTAACTATATCATATAACTTAAATCAGGGGTGAAATCCAGCAGATTGTGACAGGTTCTAGAAAACCAGTAGCGGAAATTTTGAGCAGTTTGGAGAACCGGCCGCGAAAATTTTGAATAGTTCAGAGAATGGCAAATACCACCTCTGGCTGGCCCCAGAGTGGGGAGGTAATGGGGATTTGGCAATATCCTTCCCCCAGGAGTGAGGAAGGAATGGGGATTTTGCAGTATCCTTCTGCTGGAGTGGGGTGAGAATGGAGATTTTGCAGTATCCTTCCGCTGGAGTGGGGTGGGAATGGAGATTTTGCAGTATCCTTCCCCTGCCATGCCCACCAAGCCACGCCTACCAAGTCACGCCCACAGTAAAAAAAAATTGGATTTCACCACTGACTTAAATGTGGCCCAAGACAATCTCTCCAAGTTGTCTCTCCAAGACAACTAATACCTTGATCCATTTATGAATTTTGCAGGAAATTTGAAGCTATTTAATATGGCAAACATGTACTGTTTATATATTTTGTCAAAGGCTTTTTCACCATTGAATGATAAAAGTACGAAATTTTTGATTTTATTCAACTCGGAAATAACAGAGACAAGCTGCTGGGAGATTCAGGAAAGGAGTTGTGGAGCCCTCAAGGCTTGTAAACTTTCTACCAGTGAATAACTTGATTGGATTTGAGGAACAGTGTTCCTTTCACCCTTTGGGCTTGGCTAACCATGCAAGTTGCCACGAAGGAAAAGGAGACTGCTGTCATGGAGTTAAAAGCATTCATTTGTGTCGTTTTTAAGCAGCACAAGTGATAATGGAACTAGTGTAAGAGGAAAGAAATTATGTCTGGTAATGTTTGTGTGTGTGTATGTGTATTTAGTGTGGAGGAATGGGTATTTTCTCCATATTTTCATGGATGTGTCTTTATGTAAACAAGTGACCATTCCAGAGACATCTGCTGGAATGCGTGTTAAAAAAGTCAGTATGACAGTCACAAATATGGAATCAATACCTCTCCTGTTTTGTACGGGTGTCAGCGTTACCCATATGCACAAAACAAGGAAAGGGTGTGATTATGCAGTTGCAAATGTTGCCCCCTCCCAATCATTATTGTTGCCTTTTTGTTTTCATTTATTTATACCACTTTTTTTTCCTTTTATGAAATCAACCTAATAGAAAATTGTGCAGGAGAGAAGTTAATAAAATTCAGGGAGATTATTATATGTATTCATCAATACAAGGAATCCTTAAATTACAACAGTTCATTTCAATGATGGTTCAAAGTTACGACAGCTTGGGAAAAGTGACATATGCTGTACTCACACTTATGACTGTCACACCATCACATGATCACAATTGGATGCTTGGCATTTGGCTCACATTTACAACCAGTTGCAGTGTCTTACTGTCACGTGATCATGATTCCCAACTCCCATTCAAGAGCCTTGATAGTACAGTGGTCTACGCACCCTGTTATTAACACAGCTGCCTGCAATTTACTGCTGGTTCGAATCTCTCCAAGGCTCAAGGTTGACTCAGCCTTCCATCCTTTCTAAGGTAGGTGAAATGAGGACCCAGTTTGTGGGGGCAATAAGCTGACTTTGTATAAATATACAAAAGTATGAAGGCTATTGCTTAACACATTGTAAGCCGCCTTGAGTCTCCGGAGAAGGGCGGCATGTAAATCAAATTTAAAAAAAAAAAAAATTGGGAAACCTGGATGGTTTAATGATCACTGGAAAAATTATCACTAAATCGGGTCCCAACTTGACTTATGATCACAGTGACTTATAATGGACATTCTGGATTGGTGGGGGGAGGGACATGATAGCAGTATTACAGTACTTGAGAGGCTGCCACAAAGAGAAGGGGGTCAATTTATTTTCCAAAGCACCAGGAGGCAGGAGAAGAAGCAATGGATGGAAACCAATGATGGAGAGAAGCAACCTGGAATTAAGGAGAAACTTCCTAACAATGAGGACAATTAACCAGTGGAACAGCTTGCCTTTAGAAGTTGTGGGGTTTTTTTTTTAAAGAAAAGACTGGACAGTCACTTGTCTGAAATGGTATAGGGTCTCCTGCTTGAGCAGAGGGCTGGAGTAGAAGACCTCCAAGATCCTTTCCAGCTCTATTCTAATTAATTGATTGGGTTCAGTTTTTGTTGTAAGACGAGGATTACTGGACAAATAGCAACTACAGGTAGTCCTCAATTTACAACAGTTCATTTAGTAACCGTTCAAAGTTACAATGGCACTAAAAATGTGACTTATTTTTCACAGTTACAACCTCTGCAGCATCCCCATAATCATGCGATTAAAATTCAGATGCTTGGCAGTTGGTTCATATTTATGACTGTTGCTATGTCCTAAGATCACGTGATCTCCTTTTGTGACCATCTCACAAGTCAATGAAGAAGCCAGATTCATTTAACAACCAGATTACTAACTTATCAACTGCTGTGATTCACTTAACAACTGTGGCAAGAAAGGTCATAAAACACGGTAAAACTCACTTAACAAATTTTTCATTTAACAGCAGAAATGTTAGGCTCCCTTGTGGTCGTACATCAAGAACTACCTGTACTGTTGTTATAAATACTTCTGTAGAATGACTCTTCATCTCTCTTACTTGGAACTCTCTAGTATGAATGTGTAAATTTCAAGGCCTTGAAAGGCGCACAGTGCTTCTTCCCACATAAGCAAATGTCAGCCATAATTTTAATAAGAGAAGAAAAAGTGAATGCCAGGATTGGCACGACATGTAACAGCTGCAGTTAATCTCAGTCTTTGTCTCTCAGTGCTTCTACTAGCTCAAGGGTGGATTCTTCTACCTCCTTGCAAATATAGTAGCCCTGTACATTATTTGTAAGGTGTGAAGGATGGTTGGTGGGAAATCAAGTCTCCTTTCGTAAAATATCTTGTATAAAAGCAAGAATAAGCACCGTTGGACTGTAGACCTTTTGCTTCTTACCATTTATGACTAGATAAGCACTGTCTAAACTGCCCTAAGACAAGGAGAAGCTGGCCTTTACTCTCTGAGCGCGCCCCTTATTATTGCCAGGATAATAGTTCTAGCTGATATAAGTTATATGTTATAGATCTAATATTCAAAGAATCCATTTCCCCTATTCCTTGTTTCATTTGTTATTAGAAACAGGCACTTTATTTTGAACAAATATTTCCATTTGCTAGTCCTTTTGAAGAAATGCAAATCTGAAATCTTAGTTTCTTTGGAGGAGTTATGCTGAAATTGCTTAGAAATGGCAAAAATGACAGTAGAGCAAAGCCTTCATTCCCCAGCTGTGCCCCATATATTAATTGGCTGCAGTTATCTGAGTTGTAAATCTTGGGTAGCCTTCTAATTGACCGTTTGTAGTTTGATTTCTACCTGGGATTCAGTTGTATTATACACAGTGAAAGACATATCTGTAGTGGTTTCAGTGAGAACACTGGGTAGAAAAGGAGTGTACAGTTTAGCATCCTGAGAGCTGACAAAGGCAGCATGTTCTTTTAACCATTTTGGGTGTCATCAATATGAATTGTACTTCATCACTTAGTTTATCAGTAGTGAAGTGCCTTGCATGCTTCATGTACAGTTTTGATGTAATACTGTATGTAGTGGAGTTTGGACTGTATGGGATTTCTTAACCAATAGAAAATCTCAGATTAAGGGAATGGTTATAGCAGCCCATGTTTTCTCTTTCTGCAAATAATTTGTTCTTAGAGGAAAATGTTATTATCTGTTACTTTACCTTGCTCTCCTTTTAAATTTCCTCTTAAATTTAATAATAACCAAACAAACAAATAAGGGTTAATTTACAGGAATATTCCCAAACTCTCTCTAATTCCAAACTCTGAAAAGCTACTTTGTGCTGGTTCAACATATTTAGTCATCTTTCCTAGCTTTGCATAGGATACCGCTTGCTTTCCAAATCCCCAAGTGAAGATATTTCATAACATCTGGAGTGTCATTAGGCTCCCAGAAGTTGTCATGCACTTGGACATAACTCTTGGACCTAGCTGGATCCCTCTCAAGAGTCATCAAAAATTAACGAGAAGTTCAGGAACATCCCTGGTTTTCTCCTGATAAAAGTAATTTAGAGTCACCTAAGTGATTCTTAGGTGAGACAGCCATTGTAGAAATTGGGCTTAAATCCATCAATCAAAATATGTATACTCCTAGGAAGGATAGAGGAAATACTGCTCTTAGGCAGGCTCTTAGTTCCTCAAGCCAGCACGGCTCATGATCACCAAGGCTGCCTGTTGATGGAATGTCTCTTGGTTACATAGATTTTTTTTTTTTTGACTCAGGCTGACATCCTCTACTCCAGCTCTCATCTAGACTTAAGGAAGTTATTCTGTGGGAATAACAGAATCATTGTTTTGTTTATCATTACATATTTAAGAGCAAATGCTTGAGTCTCTGGAGGCTATACAGCGGTTGTTGAGAATAAGAGAAATGACCTTATGATAAATAAGCAAGCTATTACTTACACAAAAAGGACTGAAGCTCTGAAAACAGATAATATTTGGAAATGTCTCAGGCAGATGCCTCCCTGATTGATTAGGGTATAAGAAGGAGGGGAGGAGTAGCACAATCAGATTTTTCAACTATTTGTTATTATCACCAATCTCAACAAAGCATAATTCCAGTTTTCCCATAGGATTGATGTTCTAATCTGTTATGCTAGTGGAGCTGACAGTGGTCTTCACTTCTGTAGAGTAGAGTTCTATACAACCTATGCCCAATATTCAGTACAGGACTAACCTTCTGCACAATTATTGCATCTCTTTTCATGTTCAAGTTGTTTGACAGTGCCAACAGTTTAATTGGGATTGTCTCATTAAAGAGAGATCCTACCTGGAACTAAGGAGAGATTTCTTGACAGTGAGAGTGTCAGAATATTCATGACTGGGAAGACATGGTAACAAGATCAGCCAATGAATAGGCATAGCAACTAAATCAGCCAATTGGGAGCTGAGACAGACTGGAGCCAGGGCATGTCTTAGTCTGCAGCTTCTGATTCTGTGCAGAGAAATGAAACTGAAACCAGTGTGTGAGTGTGAACTTGCCTGCTGATCTGATCTGAAATGAAATGAAACTGTGAATCTGCTGTTGGTATTGTAAACTTACTTCATGTTATAAAGTATATAAAGAAGTTAATGAATCCTGCTGCATCAGTTTATCTGTGTGTGCTTCTGGATTTGTTTTTTGCAACGGACTCTTAACAGGTTATGGGTCCAGAGCACACAAAAGACTGAATTGTATTTAAGCTGAGGGACAGCCTGTGTTCTAAGCAGAAGAGAACAAAGCTGTGAAGGCTTGCAGGATGGCTGCTGTTAAATTGCAGGAGAGCTCTCTGTCTTGTTTGTGACAGAAGAATTATATTATTTGGGATGCAAAGATGGAATGTTTCCTGAAGACTAAGAAGCTCTGGGATATTGTTGTAAATCCACCACAGGCATTTTCAGCTGCAGAGCAGAGGCAGCATGATAAAACAATGATTTATATCATCTTAAGTTTGGAAGATGAACAATTTCTCAATGTAGCTGATTTAAAGACTGCAAAGGAGGTCCGTCTGAAATTAAGAAATGTGCGTGTGAGTGTGTCAGCATGCAATATTGTACAATTGTCAAGAAAATTATACAGAGTCAGTTTGCAACCAGGAGAATATGTGGAACAGCATTTTGTACAAATGC
This sequence comes from Arizona elegans, assembly GCA_022577455.1. Classification (NCBI taxonomy): domain Eukaryota; kingdom Metazoa; phylum Chordata; class Lepidosauria; order Squamata; family Colubridae; genus Arizona; species Arizona elegans. The sequence goes on along the minus strand of JAKOOJ010000001.1, from coordinate 282,625,420 downwards.
AAACTTTATTTGTGGAATTAGAACAGTGTGAAGTGAAGTTTCCTGAGTCCCAGAAGGTGCTGCTAATGTTAAATAGTCTTGATGAAACGTGGGACATTCTTTCTGCTGTGGTTGAGTGCAAACTAGAGCAGGAGTTGCGTTTGGAGGCTTTAAAGGCTTGTTTGATTGCTGAGGAGCAGAAACGCCATTATAGAAAAAGCCACGAGGAAGAATTCCTGAGGTGGGGGCCCAAGGAACAGAGAGAGAATAATGGAAAATTCGACAGACTGGCTATCTCCAGGGAGCCTAGCAAGATGTCTGCAAAGAGATAAGTAGCAGCAGAAGATATCAGATTACAGCCCAGCAACAGAGGCCATGTGCTGCTCTCAACGCTAGTGTCAGCCTTATGCTTTCACTCTTTACAGTTGGTGCAAATACTTCATCATAGTACACATTTTTCTTCTGTGAAAAACCTTGTGCCACTAACCTTGCTTTATACTTTATACCTCATTTTGGGGCAGTACTTTCTTCTTGTATACCTACTTGCATCCTATGGTTTTGCTACCCTATGGCAAAGTCATAGATGTGAACACTTTATGGTCATCCATAGATTTCATTTCCTTGTCCATGGCTTCTTTCCATTTTTCTTGTTCAATTTTAGGTAATGTCAATACTTATAGTTTCTTGGCTCATGCCATACATTACACACTTTACTAGCAGAATACTTGTCAGGTGGAATCCCTTTGTTCCATCGCTCTGATCTTCGTGGCATTGATTGCTCCAGTGCTTCAACCCTCTCTTTCTTCATATCTTTTACAGCTTTTTCAGTTTCTCCTCCCTGAACGCTGACACTGTCACTAAGTGAGTTACCATCACTAAGTGAGTTACCATCACTAAGTGAATCACCATCACTAAGTGAATCATTACATAAATTTGCATCAATTCTGTTCCAGTTTTGCTCTGCAAAACTAGCCGACCTGGAAATCACTATTCTTTTGCTCCGATTACTAACACAATAGCTTTTTGAATCTGGCTCATAGCCCATAAACCTGAGCTTTCTAGCCTTTGGTTATCCCTTTCTTCTAATTGCTTTTGGAATATGCACCCACGCATTGCTTCCAAAAACTCTTAAATGTGCCAGAAATGGTTTTCTCTATAGCACTGCATATGGAGTATCATTAATTGATGAACTCCACAGCCTATTAAATAAATAGTTAGCAGTCAACATGGCTTCATCCCAATATGACCTGCTCAGACCAGAATCCTCCAGCAGTGAGTCCTTCATGATTTGTAAGACTCCATTTCATCTCTCAACAACACCATTCTCAGCTGCTGTGTACGGATTAGTGTGTCTGTGTTTTATTCCTAATTGTCCTAATCATTGTTGAAAACTTGCTGACATGAGTTCTGAGCCTCTGTCAGTTTGCAGCTGACATACCTGCTGTTGTGACCTAGGCTTCCTGAGTCATTAAAACACACAAGTAGTCCCAAAAACCTCTTTTATTGCAACTGCTGTGAATTACGTTCATTCACAGCTGAGTCCCAATTAGTTACAAAAAGTCCTTCAGGAGAAGTCCTTTGGGATAATCACCAACCTTTATCTTCCTTGACACTCTGCCAAAGACCTACTTGGTAAAGCCACACGGATTCCAGAATCAAACAGAGATGCCGACTGGAAACAGAATTAACAACATTGCTTTCCTGCAAAGTGCCTACATGCCTTTGCTCTTCTTTTAAGCCTTATGGGAGGAGCCAATCATCTCCAGGCCTTACTCATGAGTCATTCCTTTTATTTTAACTGTTCATGCCTTCTGGCAGCTCTGCGCATGTGCACATTACGAACAGGCTCCTCCTGTTCCTCTGCCTCTCTGCTGTCTGACTCTGTCTGACTCTGTCAGACTCCAGAGTCTGTGCATCACTCCCAGATGGCCATGGCCACATCTCTGCCTCTGACGCAGAGCCCTCGTCTGGGCCTTCCCCAGACTCCAGGATTGGCCCTGGTTCCTCCCCAGCTTCCTCACTGTCCGACTCTGCTGCCAGATCTGCAGGCTGCTGGTGGACCACAATACCTTCTGTTTATATCTTCTTTCTATGAAGCTTACCCATTGCTTAAATTTCTGTAGCACCTGTTTTACTCTTTAGTAAATAGCAGAACCCAAACCTGCTGCAGTCATCTACAATGACCAGCACATACTTTGCTCCTCCCAAACTGGCTTGCATTGGCCCAACCAAATCTGCATATACCATCTCTAGAGCTCTTGTTGTCTGCCTTCTGCCACTCTTGCTTACAGGGAACACTTTTGACTTTGATGACTTGCATACTGCCACAGTCCAAGTATGCCTTACATCCATTTAAATTTAACCCTTCTGCAAACTATTGCATTCATTGCAAAATTCTGAAGCTGGCATAGTCAAGCTTCCTGTGCAAGAGATGAACACATGAATCATGTTGTGGCACATTCCAGATCACTGCAACTTTCATAAATATGTCAGTTGCCAAGATCTGAATTTTGATCATATGACCATGGGAGTGCTGTAAGGATCATGTGTGAAAATGGTCATAAATCACTTTTTTAAGTGCTGTTGTAACTTTGAATGGCCATTAAATAAACTGTTGTAAGTTGAGGACTACCTGTAATTCTCTTTTCCACCAGTCCATCATAACCTTTCTCTTTTCCTAGCAGAAGGTCATCATGCTACTGCAGGAACCTTTAGGAAATACAATAGCACTTCTATTGCAAAGTAATTTATTGTAAAGTAAGCTTTCTCCAACTCCTTGTTAAATATTACTGATAGAAATCCTGGCTGATCTACAGCAAAACATTCAAATACTCACTAGCAGATCCAGTTTTATCTGCTGTTCATCTTCCGGCTATAGGCTGTTGGATATTAAATAGTAATTTTAACTCTTCAATTAGTTCTCCTTGGAATTATTGTTTGAACTTGCATTTGTTATTTGTTTGTATTTTCTCCACCCCCTTATCACAGGAAGGGAATCCAAAAAAGGGGAACATTGATGAACTTGTCAGTTAATAATTTCTCTGTCAGTTCCTGTTACTAAAAAGACTGCAGTGGGAATTGTAAGTGGAGTCACATTTTTAGAGTATACCAGAAGGATCTTCTCAAGGTTCAATGAATTTCAATTGATCTTGAGCTCGTCCTTTTGCCGTTGGCACTTGACAGTCATTAGTCAGCATGGACTAAATGGGGTTGGGATTGAAGAACCTCAAGGAGAAGAACATGGATTTCTTGCTTGACAAGAATACATTGCTGCTAGATTTTGGGAAAGGGTCAGAGTCAGATCCATGCTCTACTTGTATAAGTTCACTTGTCGATAGAATTGTAGGCAAACCTGCTCAGCACAAAGAAGTTTCATACAGTTCTATATCTGGGGTAAACTGACTTTCTTCACTCTCATACATTTTATATGCATTGGTTAGAACACCCAAAATTACAATCAGTCTCGCTTTGAAGCATATACTGATTGGAACCAGGGGTGTTGCAATTTAGCATATGTAGAGGACAGCCAACTGAAATAAGTCAAGGATTAGATGAAAAAATACTTTCAAGTGGTAATATCAGTCTGAGAACTGATCAAAAAGCCATCACTCAGATGAGTCTTTTGAGAAAAAGCAATCTATAGCCAGGTTGCCATAGTTGAAAGATTCTTTCCCTAGCATATCCCTGTAACATATTTGGAAGGCGCACCTAGAAAATGTCCTTAGAAAATGATATAATTGCTCGGATAGATATGGAAGAATTTGGTAGTTTATAAAGAGTTCCTGATTTATTGAGTCTTTTTAAGCTAAACACAAGGGGAAAAAGAAGTCAATCAAAAAGGTACATAAAAGGAAAGAAGAGAAAAAATGAATCTGAAAACACGTCATCTAGAAACATGCACATGCATTTCTGTTTGTTGAAACCTGTTTGCATTGTTTTACAGACCAACATGTATGAAATCATACTTTTTCTTTTCTTCTGACATGCATATTACTTAAAGAGCCCTGGTGGCGCAGCAGACTAAAGCACTGTTATTAACATCAGCTGCCTGCAATTACTGCAAGTTCAAATCTCACCAGGCTCAAGGTTGACTCAGCCTTCCATCCTTTCTAAGGTAGGTAAAATGAGGACCCGGATTGTGGGGGCAATAAGCTGACTTTGTATAAATATACAAAAGTATGAAGGCTATTGCTTAATGCATTGTAAGCCGCCCTGAGTCTCCGGAGAAGGGCGGCATATAAATCAAATTTTTAAAAAAACTGATAAAGATGTTTTCTTTCTCCTCTTTCCAGGCACTAAATGCTTTTCGTTTATACCCTAAGAAAACAATAAAAGAAACATATATATTTACAAGTAAAAGTAAAATGCCAACTATCAGTCAGCCTTTAATGCATTGTGTAAGGACAGACACTGAGAAAAAGGAAAACAGAAATAAAATAATCTCCTCAGAGAAACTGATCTCTCTCAGTCTCTGTCTCTGTCTCTCTCTCTCACACACATACTGTACATATATATCCTTGGAACTATATATGTGTACTCTTAATTGGAATGTTTCTTCTTCTTCTTCTTCCTCTTCTTCTTTCCTCCCCCCTCCTCCTCCCTCCTCCTCCTCCTCCTCTATCCTTTTTCTCTTTCTTTTTAATCTAGAGAGATTAAGTTAAATGTTAATGGAATAAGAAAGGAAAGAAAAATCCACCAATGCAACTTTTTCCTTGTCTTAAAAAGACCCTCTTCCTCTCTGCTTAGAGCACCAGATGCTGTTCCCCTCTTCCTTTCTACTTCCTCCCACTTTCCAACCTGCTTATGCCAGAACTGTTCTGATAGAGCCAGTAAAGCATCCCACTGGAATTAAGAGACAACTGGTAGCTGTAAAGAAAACAGTGGGAAACGTTTGGAGGAAACCTCAAGAAAGACCACTGCTGAGCATATTTTTTTTTAGTGCAAAAATCTGTCATGATCAAGGCTCCCTGAGGCAAAGGAGGCAGCATTGTGAGACCAGCATAGAAGAAGAGCTTGAATTGCTTTATATTGTTTTTTTTTTTTTTTTGTGCTGTGTAGTCTTGGGGCCATTGAAAGTAATTGTGTTTTGAGAAAAAGAGAAATGATGTAGTATATAGAGTCTGCTTCCCCTCCAATAATTTTAAAATAGGAGGGTCATCTTAGATACACAGAAGATATAAGTAGTTTTTTAATATCTATTTTTCCTTTTCTTGGGAAGAGGGTGTGGATTCAAGATCTTCTTTAAAGATAAATATGGTAGGAGTTTGTACAGTTGGAATTGTGGCTGAGGTTGTTGCATGAAGTTTGTATGTTACAATGAAGAGGAATGAATGGATGGGGCTGAGATTAATAAGAGAATAGCCATCTTTGAAACAATGGGGTGCAAACGTTTAGAGGCTTAGGAGAACTGTGAAGCAGAGTTTGCCAATCAGAAGACGTATAAGGCAAATATTAGGAAAAGTATCAACAACAGTTATTTTTGCAAGGCTTGAAAATAATATGCAGCCATGCTTTATAGAAAGGTATATATATATATGAAGCGATAGACATCACGCTCTCCGGAACGTTTAAAAGTTTAAAAGTTTTTTATTTTAAAACTTGTGCTAAGCTTTCGTCGGCCCCTACCGACTTCGTCAGAGTATAAAATCACCATTGAAGGGCTGCTTGCTTTTATGTAATGCTGATCAATTTGGTCATTGCGCGTGTAACAGGCCCACACCCTTGCCTTCCCCCTGTAATTATCTTATTTTCTGTCTTAATCATGCTGACAGATGACGATGCACTTTCCCCTGCCTCCTGCCCCATTGTGTGTTGCCTCTTTCTCTCCCTGGGGGGTAATGCAGGGTTATCAGGCATTGCTTTGAAGGTGTTACTCCCGGCTCCCTCTCCCTCATTGTTATGCCTTTGGGGGAGAGGGAGTAACACCTTCAAAGCAATGCCTGATAACCCTGCATTACTCCCCAGGGACACACACACACACACACACACACACACACACACACACACAAACACAGCAAGAATGAAACAAAAAATAGCCCAAAACAGAAAATGGATAGGCTCAGAGGGAAAATAAGCAATTAAGAGAAACTGTAATTTGCTGTTTTTAGATGCATTTAAGGAACACTTTGAAGATCTAGAAGTGATTTCTTATGATGTGGATTTAGCCTTTCAAGAAGGTTAAATAATAAATATATTGCAAGCAATAATACATTCTCAAGGCTTTAAAAACCATTGTAATAAGGTTCTATGCAGAATTACTTACAGTGCTTTTCGTTATATTTCTGCTTTTTTCTAAGTTTGCTGTTTCCTGTGTCTCCTTTTTGCTCTCTTCTTTCATTTTCCTTGGCTTTGTCTCAGTCACATACACAACTGGTTCACACAAAATATGCATTATAGAGCACAAGAGCTTTGCATGTCAAATACCGGCACAAAGTACATTTTTTTTTAATTGGAACAAATCAGATAGAAGAGTTCAGTCTTTTTTGTAGTGCTATGGGAGGTAAATGGAGTTCAATCACTTCTCAACACAGTGGTTTTTGAGAAAGTTTGATAGAAGATAGCATTGTTTGTTTGCTCTAGCAGCTTTGAGGGTTACCACCTCTCCAATTGCTGCGTGGCTTAGCTGTGCTTTGCAGTGATTTTGTAATGTCAGTAAAGGTCTAAAAGCTACAGGAATTGGAGCATTCGATTAAGTCACACAAAGGATACTGGATGACAAGGTCAGTGGAGCTTCTTACCTGTTTTGGGAGAAATACATTTTCCAAAGTGAACCAGGAGTTTGGAAGGGCTCCAGTTTGTCAGTGGAGTTTTTAAAAATGTGGTACTCAAAATTGTACCTTGCTTGGATTTCGTTCACCTTGTGTAATAATGTTATAGGCAAAATAAATAAATCAACATCAGTCAAAAATCTATATATTTTTTCCACTAGGATTTTGGCTCTTACCTTATTTATGAGCATTTTATATTTTATGGGAAATCAGGAATCTGGCAGCTCCTTTTATACCTAATGCCTTGTTATTAAAAAGCACAGGTTATTGTGAACTACAGCTTGCCTCAACAGATGGAAAGAGTACTTGACTGCTATAGGATTTAAATTGGAATGGAGGTAGAGAAGAAAAGCAGGTTGGTTATATGCATACAGTTTATATGTGAGACGGATTACCTTATGAATTAACAATGTCTTCATAACATGTTAAGAGTCTGCTGGGTTGACAAAAGATATGTTAGTCTGAAAAGGTGCTAGCAAATTCTACCATTAATAAGCACAACTCTCCTCTACAATAGAAAGAAAAAGTGAGCCAGAGAGTGGTAAAGGTTGAATTAGCACTGAAGAGGCCCAGGTTCTGGCCTGTCATTGTTGGTTTGTTTTTTTATATTTGTATATCCTTTATCTCAAACTCTGGGTAGCAAACAATCATTTAAACTTAGAAATGGAAATTAACTGGATGATCATGGATCAGGCCTTCCTTAGAACCCAACAATGAAGAGTTACTATGGGAGAAAAAAAAATTGAAATGGAAGTTCTATGCAAAGTGTTTTGAATTTCTAGAAGAAAAGCAGAATTTTTACCTGATGAATAAATGAATCGTATCAATGTAAAAAAAAAAATCTCTTTATTTTTTCCAATGTTTGGGAGGGAGGTAAAGGCTGTCTTCTACCTTATAATTTTAAAATGTTTCTTATAGCCTTCTGGAAGTTGGGTGAAAAAACTTCTGACTTTTGTTTGAAGACTTTTGGGAATTGATTTTGGAACCAGTAGTGTTTATATTTGTTTTAGTTTTAATGATCAAATGTAATTTGTAATATGTTACAGTTGTTTGACATACTATTAATAACTGTAAATCAGCTGGATTCCACTAGTAAAATAAAATAAAATGTACCAGGAGCTACAAACATCAAATAGGTAGTGGATGATCCTAAAGTGATATAGTTCACTCTTTTATCTATGGAGATTCTCAGTCATCCAGGTCATGGTTGTCCCAAAGGTGCCTTTTCAAGAGGCAACTGGACTTTTTCAAGTGGGGAATGGAATATCCAGGTAGTCAGTCTGTTGCTTCATTTTGTTTATCTTGTTCTCAGCTTTGTTGACATTCAAATGTTCCTCAAAACTATCCATATTGTCCATACCATTCAAATGATCAGTATGGGTGTTTTTTTTAAAAATCAAGCATGATTTATTCAAGTATAAAAGGGGTTTTCTATTGTTATACATTGCATTTACCTTTTCAGTCCACTTACTCATATGATAAATGGATACTGTCTCCTTCAACTGTGTTCTAACTAAGATTACCAAAACAGGTAGCTTGGAGCTATCCATCACCTAATACGGTGCTGAAATCTACTTTGCAGCTTTTCCAAATTTTCTCCTCTGTGAAATAGGATTCTGTTTTTCTACTGAAGTCTCAGGGCTTTTAGGATTTATTTATTTATCAGTTTCTGTTGGTGTTTTTAAGTGAAGGTATTGGAGGCAGGAGTTACTACTAATGTGTTCAGTAACACATCTTTTGATCAAGCTACGTGCTTACACTTCCTTCTCGGAAAAGCCAAAAGAGATAATTATCAATGATCTTCCATGTAATTTAGGAGACCAAAGATGCTATGGTAACTGAAGACAGTGGCATCCAAGGATGTTTTGGGGGGGACGGACCAAGGGCTAGATTGATGAAAGCACTTTTGTAACGTTATGACACAAGCCCTGCCTTTTTTCTACCTGCATCACAATATAGCATACATACAGTCAGGTCCAGAAATATTGGGACATCGACACAATTCTAACATCTTTGGCTCTCTACATCACCACAATGGAGTTGGAATGAAACAAACACAATGTGCTTTAACTGCAGACTGTCAGCTTTAATTTAAGGGTATGTACATCCAACTCAGGTGAACGGTGTAGGACTTACAACAGTTTGCATATGTGCCTCCCACTTGTTAAGGGACCAAAAGTAATGGGACAGAATAATAATCATAAATCAAACTTTCCCTTCTTAATACTTGGTTGCAAATCCTTTGCAGTCAATCACAGCCTGAAGTCTGGAATGCATAGACATCACCAGACGCTGGGTTTCATCCCTGGTGATGTTCTGCCAAGCCTCTACTGCAACTGTCTTCAGTTCCTGCTTGTTCTTGGGGCATTTTCCCTTCAGTTTTGTCTTCAGCAAGTGAAATGCTTGCTCAATGGGATTCAGGTCAGGTGATTGACTTGGCCATTGCATAACATTCCACTTCTTTCCGTTCAAAAACTCTTTGGTTGCTTTTGCAGTATGCTTTGGGTCATTGTCCATCTGCACTGTGAAGCGCCGCCCAATGAGTTCTGCAGCATTTGGCTGAATGTGAGCAGATAATATTGCCCGAAATACTTCAGAATTCATCCTGCTGCTTTTGTCAGCAGTCACATCATCAATAAATACAAGAGAATCAGTTCCATTGACAGCCATATATGCCCACGCCATGACACTACCACCACCATGCTTCACTGATGAGGTGGTATGCTTAGGATCATGAGCAGTTCCTTTCCTTCTCCATACTCTTCTCTTCCCATCACTCTGGTACAAGTTGATCTTGGTCTCATCTGTCCATAGGATCTTGTTCCAGAACTGTGAAGGCTTTGTTAGATGTTGTTTGGCAAACTCTAATCTGGCCTTCCTGTTTTTGAGGCTCACAAATGGTTTACATCTTGTGGTGAACCCTCTGTACTCACTCTGGTGAAGTCTTCTCTTGATTGTTGACTTTGACACACATACACCTACCTCCTGGAGAGTGTTCTTGATATGGCCAACTGTTGTGAAGGGTGTTTTCTTCACCAGGGAAAGAATTCTTCGGTCATCCACCACACTTGTTTTCCGTGGTCTCCCGGGTCTTTTGGTGTTGCTAAGCTCACCGGTGCATTCCTTCTTTTTGAGAATGTTTCAAACAGTTATTTTGGCCACGCCTAATGTTCTTGCTAGCTCTCTGATGGGTTTGTTTTGTTTCTTCAGCCTAATGATGGCTTGCTTCACTGATAGTGACAGCTCTTTGGATCTCATCTTGAGAGTTGACAGCAACAGATTCCAAATGCAAATAGCACACTTGAAATGAACTCTGGGCCTTTTATCTGCACATTGTAATTGGGGTAATGAGGGAATATCACACACCTGGCCATGGAACAGCTGAGAAGCCAATTGTCCCATTACTTTTGGTCCCTTAACAAGTGGGAGGCACATATACAAATTGCTGTAAGTCCTACACCGTTCACCTGAGTTGGATGTACATACCCTCAAATTAAAGCTGACAGTCTGCAGTTAAAACACATTGTGTTTGTTTCATTCCAACTCCATTGTGGTGGTGTATAGAGCCAAAGATGTTAGAATTATGTCGATGTCCCAATATTTCTGGACCTGACTGTACATACATAGCATAGCTTGCAACATGATGCTGCTTTCTGACCAGAGGGGAGATTATACAGTGAAGATAGGACATTCAACCAATGCAAGAGGATCACCTTGAACATCTGAGAATTATCTTCTTATTGAAAGGAATTTTAGAAGCAAATTCTCTTTCGTCAAAATGAATGAAAACAGTGAGGAAAGTAGGAAGGCTTTTATTTTGTTTTGGATTTTGTAAAATTCATCAGCTCTGGTCCTGGAAAGGAAGATTGTGATAGCTTCCTTCCAAAACCCTTGATGGCCAGGCATTAAGTCTGGCTTGAATAGTGTTTTTCAAACTTGGCAACTTTAAGACGTGTGGATTTCAACACTTGGAATTCCCCAGCCAGCTTTTGGGAGTTGCGGTCCACATATCAAAGTTGCCAAGTTTGAAAAACACTGGGCTAGACTAAAGGCTCTTCTGGGAGAGATAAAGAGAATATTGTATAAATACTTAGGGATAGATAAAGGCCTTTTCCAAAGGCCATGTTATAATGGTGAGAAATCTGGATGGAAACTGTATTGCTTTCTTGAGAATGGAGATGAAGCCAAAATTTGGAAACAGTGATAGACCAATGGCTTTGCATGTTCATAAATCTTCCCCATCTTGAACAGAAAAAAACAAACCCCTTCTTTCTCTGCTAGAAATTGGATTGATGATAAAGGTATGCAGTGGAGAGTTTTGAAAAATGGCCTGACTGCTTGTTAGCTACTGGCACCTGGAACAATAAAATTCAGCACTTCAAGATTTTGTTGCTAGTTTTTCCTGTCTTCTATACAGTATGAACATATATTCTTAAATAGGTTTTATTTCTGCAAAGCCTTCACAGTTTACCTCTATATTTTCTGATAGTAAAACAACCTTTTTTACAGACTCATGTATATTATATTGCCCCCTTTTCATCATTTCTGTAATAATTTCAAAGTTGGATTATCCAGAATCTGGATTTTTCTAAATTATTTAGTTTCCCTGAATGACCTACAGGTTCTTACATATAAGAGAGGGAAGTGTTATTTATTTAATTTCTTCCATATATAGCATTGGTGACCTTTGTAAGTATTCTATTTGTTGTAGCAATAAGAGCCATTGAAATAGAGATGTTTTTCAGGCATTACAATCATCAAGGAACAAATGCCCATGTGTAAGGGATTTGCCTTTTGTGAGACCATAAGGTGGAACATAATGGTTAATCGGTGAGGAAGCTAAAAGCTTTTGAACATACTGGTGAAGAGAAGTGAATTGTGTGGAAGGTTGGCAGTAAAATTAGTGGGTGAAACTATAAGCCTCTAGCTGAGATTACCTGACACATTTAATCTCGTAACTCGGGGATCTGAAATATCCAAAAATGGACAAAGCTCTTTTGATTGCAACCAAAGCTGCATCTGTCTGAAATCTTGACTTATTTAATTTTCCACAAAGGAGATAAATCACAAGAAGTGTACCAGGCAGGCTGTGGTTTTTCTCTTCACTCACCTAGCCAGCTCACTCTTTTATTATTGTTCTGTTTTGTAAGTAACAAAGACAGACCATATGAAATTTTTTTTGAAGTTTGATTAGAACATTTTGCCTGGAATCACAAGATTTTCTAAGTACCAACAAAGCCAGCTGCAGAGAGATTTTCAACTTTCCTACCTAAAAGGGGAGCAAACGAGTGAGAAATTGTAATGAAATTCCACAATACTCTGTAGTCAGTCAAGCAGTACAGTTATTGACATTTTTCTGCATTCAGATTCCAGAGGAGAACACCCCTTCCATACTATTCCAACAAGACCTTGATGGTGTCTAATCAATCACATTAACGTGTGTGATACTAAATATATTCTTGTTTTTTAGTAACCAGGCCATGCTTTGCAATGATGTGTTTCTCCTGCTACAGTTCTGTGAGATTCAGTCTGAATCTCTTTTCACCTCTGTTTTTCTTTGCAATTCCAACAGAGGTTATTGATGCAGATCTTTGTTGATATAGATCTATGCTTACTCCATATTGAAAGATGCAAGGGGCTTGGTGTTGGAATATAGTCAGCTAATTCAGAAAGGAGTGCAAAACAATGATTGCTATTTTTATGTAATTATAGTATAAGAAATCCTTGATTTCCCAGACATTACTTTAGAAGATTTTGGATGCTGTGGAGAAGAGCTGTCCATACAAATGTGCATTTTCACATGGTAAAATCCTATTTGACATTTTACTCTCATGTAAATCTCATTCAGATTTAATAGACATTCTGCATTCTAGAACCCCTCCCCTTCTCTTTCCTCCCCCCTCCCCTCCTCCTAATCTATTCATAATATTTACAAATCACGTTTCCCCCACCAGGCCCATCAAAGCTGTATGTCATTTAAAGTGCTAATATGGAAAATAAGAAAAATAAATCACAATAGCTTATTTTAAGCAAGTCAGAGAGCAGCCTTCAGATCTGTGCAAGAGCTTCCCGTCTACCAATTTACTGAATGATGGACAGCAAGTTATGCAATGAAAAGAGGCAAGCCACTTAGGACTGGATAGGTCAAAATCCTCACCTTGGCTTGGGTAAAAAATAAATAAATATGAAGCCAATGTAGCTACCTTTCATCTGTTTTTTTTTAATATTTTATACTTCTCAGTCTAGATAGCAGTCTTTTACCCTATCTGTTATTTCCAAACATATAGTTCAAGATCTGCACAAGAGACCCTTGCAAATAAGAACTGCTATGACCAGATCACCCTTGAAAGATATACCATATTTTTTGCACCATAAGACCCACTTTTTTCCCTCAAAAAAGTGAGTGGAAATGTCTGTGTGTCTTATAGAGCAACTATTGTGGTGGGGAGAGAGGGGTTGGTGCCACCGTTACCGCCATTTGCTGCTGCTGGGGAACACTGGAGCCTTCGCTGCTGAGCAGCTGATTGGTGGTATTGGAGGCCAGTCCATTTGCCGATCAGCTGATTGTTCTAGGTGGCAGGGGATCGCCACCGCCGCCAATCGCCACCACAGAATGACAATTGGCCGTCAATGGCAGTGAACGGCAGTAGTGGCGAATGGCAGTGGCAGCGATAGGCGGCGCCGGCACCTAGAACAACTGATTGGTAGTATTCCAAGAGGCAGACCCAACTGCCAATCAGCTGCTCGGCAGTGAAGGCCCCAGCATTCCCCAGTGGCAGCAGCAGCTCAGCTCAGTTGACCGGTGGTGGGCGCAACGGAGCAGAGCCCTGACGAGTCATGTGCTGGGGCTGCGATAATGTGTTGTTTGCTGCAAGGACGTTAGCCAGATGAATACTGGATGGATGCTGGGAGGCAGAGGCAGACTTTTTTCTTGTTTTCCTCCTCTAAAACTAATGTGCGTCTTATTGTCTGCTGCATTTTATACTGTGAAAAATATGGTAACTAGGGCATCAAAGATACTCATGATCCCATCAGCCATTTTTGTATTTCCACAGCATGCTTTGCACTCTCATCTTTTGAGGGGGGGAAATACAAAAACCCTATTTTTAGCAGCTGTCAATTCTTTTGGGGGTAGAGATGCATTCTAATAAGTCTTCAGCACATTTTCAAGAACCGGAGAACAATAGCACACAGAGTTGGAAGGGATTTTAGAAACCATTTACTCCAGTCCTCTGTTCACTGCAGCAATCAACTGCTTGGGCTTCCCAATTAGGACATTTTTGTTATTGTCCAACCTCAGGAAAAAAAATCCTTGTAATTTAAGCCCATTGTTTCTGCTCCTGTGTTTTCCTGTGTTCAAATTGTTTTGAACAAATCTACTTATGGAACTTGCTCAGATGGCGAAATTGGCAGTTTTGATTAGAGAAAAGACATTGTTTTATTTTAATGCTGTTTGGAACCCCCTTTTGGACTTTTTGTGTGAGATAGAAAAATATGAAATTATGATTTATGAGTTTGATGATTAGAAAAAAATAATTAAAAAATGAAAATAATGTTGTAACCCTAGGGTAAGAGGTCAGTTTAAATTTATACTTATAACTGTTGTAAAAGAAAAATAGAACAATTTATTTATATTTATGTATTTATACATTTACTTATCAAATTTATGTACACTCATCTTACTCTCAGGTTGACCTTTGGCAGTTTAGAGATTTTTCTTTCTGTACTTTTGGCTTTGTTCTCTTTCTTTACTTTTTTGTTTCTCTTAATTATTATTTCCTGTTATGATTTTAGAATATTTTTTAATGTAAAAAATCTAATACAGTTATCCAAAAAGGACAGTTCCATCTCCTAGATGAGAATCCTTCAGATAGTTGAAGAGAGTGATCACATCCTCGTACAGGTAGTCCTCATTCACTGACCAGAGTTGGAACTGGCAACTCCATCTCTGAGCACTATGGTTGCTAAGTGAAAATTCATGTGACTGTGTTGGGCTTATGTCATTTCCATTTCCATTATTAAGTGAATCAATGTCATTAAGCAAGACATGTGATTGTGACTTGCGATTACAATTCTGCATCGTCTATTAATTTGGTTTGAGGTGATCACAAGACTACAGGAGGCTGTAACACTTGTAAATGTATGTTCGTTGCAAAGTGCCCAAACCATGATAACATGACCATAGGACATCATGATGGCCATAAATACAAGGATTGGTCACAAACCTGTTTCTTTTCCCCAACTGTCATAACCTTGAATGGTCGCTAAAGGAGGCAGCTGGTAAGCGAGGAGTACCTGTATATATTTCCTTCCATACTTATCATTTTGGTTGCTATCCACTGGAGATGCTTAATTTTGTCAATATCCTTCCTGAGATGTAATGTTTTATTTATTTATTTATTTAAAACAATTATATAACCACCAAACTTATATTCAAATTCTGGACAGTGCCCAATCATCAATTAAAGCAACACCAATGATAAAACAACATAAATACATATATCTATTAAAACCGTAAACATTAAAGATCTGGCACCAAAATAAGCTTCCATATATATAGTCCCTCATTAATGTCTCAAAAGGTATTTTTTTTTTCAAAAGGCAACTGGATTATTTTTTCCCTTGAGGAAGAAGAAGAAAACATCCAAGAAACTTCATCAATTGTGATGGTTGGACAATAGAAGGATAGGTACCTTTCCTTCCATCTCCTCAGCATCACAACTGATGAAGCTTCTTTGAGGAAAAATGAAACATTTTATTCTTCTTCCTCAAGGGGAAAAAACAGTCCAGTTACCTTTTGGGGGAAAAAAGCCCCCACCTTTGAAATAGGTATGACCTGAATGACTGAGAATCTCCACAGACACTGTCCCTCATTAAATACTTTCATTCTCCTCATCTATTCCAATGCTTGGGGAAAACCTGGGTCTTAAGTGCTTTTTGGAGGGTCAGGAGAGTAAAAGCTTGCCGAATCAGGGAGACTGGTGTTCCATAGGGCAGGGACTGCCATGAAAAGGCACACTTCTTAGATTCCATAAGATGGCAATATTTAAGGGAAGGGACTAGGAACATGCTGACTTTATCTGATCTGGTAGGATGAGTAGATGTCCTTAGGGAGAGGCAGTTCCTCAGATAGTCTGTGCTTGTGCCATATAGGGCTTTGAAGATAGAAACCAGCACCTAGAATTGCACCTGGAAGGAGCCAGTGCAACTTGCACAAAAGAAGTTTTACATGGGTAAAACTAGGGACACCCAGCACTATGTATACCACAGCATTCTGGATAACTTGTAGTTTCTAGGTGGACTTCATGGGCAACTTCATGTAGAGCACGTTGCAATAATCCAAATGGGAAGTGATCAAGGCAGGAGTGACATGGTGCAATATCCAAGAAACTCTCGGAGCCAATGCAGAATAACAACTTCTTCTAATATCCAAATAATTAGTGTTAAATGTTAAGGATTTTTTTTTTAAGTTTTGAAGGTTTCTTATTCTGTACTGTAATATACCACATTAGAGATCTGAAAGAAACATGTAAAAGAATACAGTGTGTATTCATATTTCATTCCATCACATAGAGTTTTCTGTTTTAATTCAGGGATCCAGTATAAGAATTAGGAAGGAGGTCCATGAATGTGTGTTACCACAAAATTAACAGTATGGCCAGTTAGCTGTTTGGCAGAGAGGAAGCAGCAATGGGAATCAAAGTAGCTGTCTCATTTTCTTCTCATCAACTGTCCACAAGCTCTATTTCACTCTAAACCTTTAGCATAAGAAGCAGGTGTGTATATTTTTTCTGTAGGTACAGTTCCCCTCTCTGGACGTTCCAGATGTTTTGAGGTGATCGAATTGCAGAAGGCTGCTATGGGTTCCCCCCCCCCCAATCTAGCAAGTAATGCCTTCCTGCCTTTGAACTAAATCAATTTGAAAGTGTAAAAACCAGCTGATGATGAAAACCTTTTAAATCTTATGATGGTACTGAACCTGGTCTCCACAAGAGCTTTTTATCAATAATTGTTTAAGTTATAGAGATTGGACCTTTTCACACATAAATCTGAAGCAAGTTTATAAATTTAAATTCCTATGAGTGCCCAGTTAGCACAGGCAGTGGCAAGGGACTGGGGGAGTTGTAGCTTAAATCATCTGATGGGTACAAAGTTGCTTCTGCATTAAACCAATGTTTCATGCCAAGTACAAAAGATGCAGTAACCATGGATTAAAATTTTATATTTTTTCTCAATCTTGTAAAGGCATACTGAGAGAATGCAAAACATTTCCTTCCATTTTACTACAATCAAGTTGTCTTGCTATATTGCAGGGTGAAAAACATGAGCTAATGTAAACTGTGATCAACTTGATCAAAACCCTGGTTGTAATGGTGATTTGTGGTCATGTAATTCTAATAGGCAAAGCTCTGAATATGAATGCAATGAGAAGTAAGTAAACATTTCCAAATTTAATCAAATCAAATCTTTATTATGGTCATAAGGCCAGTAGTCACATACAAGTAAAACAGGTAAAGATGAGAATATGTAAGGCTTAAAAAGAAAATAATGTATAGAACTAAGGAGAGATGAATGTACATATAGAGGTACAGATATATTTATACATTGGTCAGAGAGGAGAACTGATATAAATCAAGCTGTTTTCTTTAGGAGAGGATATAAAAAGTAATCCAGAGTTTTCTGGATTAGAGAACAATAAAAGAGGTTGTATTTCAAGGACTTGACTGAGCTGTCCTCTGAAGGACATATACATAGGACAGTATTTTTGAAGTCCTCCATCAAGATGGCAGAAGGTAATGCATCCAGCTGGGCCAAAGACCCGGTGAACTTTCAGGACTCTGATAGATCAGAGATAAGAGGTGGGATATTCCCATTTGAAAAGATTCTGTGTGCTGTAAGATTAGGAATCAAACTTGTATTGATTTAAAACAAACATCTTGTTTAAGAGTATTTCTATTGTTTTTAAAGCCTAATGGGCAAATGATCTCCAACAAGACTCCTAGAAATGAAGCACGCCAATAACTTTTTAAAAATCAAGTTCACTTAGTGGTCTCTAACAATTGATAGAGATGGGAAGAAGGCAAAAGGTTTTTTTTTAAAGAAAACCATTCATGGTGACCAAGCCCATCTGTAAATGTATTTTGGGTCTGTGAGGATAGCTCTAATAAATTTTGACTGGATGACCTCAAAGATATCAGTTTCTAAAAGTATGGACCTGAATTCTATAGAGGATTTTCTTGGAAGTTTTGGCTAGAATCAGGTGTAGTAAACACTTTGTATTTGGTTTACAACTTCATAAAGGGTTGAGAGAAGGAATACAAGCCTCCAGCCTTCTGCAGATTTTTCTATGATGGTAAAAAAAAGAGCCTTGATAGTACAGTGGTTTAGTGAACCCTGTTATTAACACAGCTGCCTGCAATTTCTGCTGGTTCGAATCTCTCCAAGGCTCAAGGTTGACTCAGCCTTCCATCCTTTCTAAGGTAGGTGAAATGAGGACCCAGTTTGTGGGGGCAATAAGCTGACTTTGTATAAAATATACAAAAGAATGAAGGCTATTGCTTAACGCATTGTAAGCCGCCCTGAGTCTCCGGAGAAGGGCGGCATATAAATCAAATTAAAAAAAACAAACAAACTATAGTTTCGAATTGTGTCTGGGGAAAAAAAAAGTCATTAACATGCCATAATAGCTCACAGTTCTAACTTTCTAACTTTCAGAGTGTAATGTTCTGAGGAAGGACTCAGGGCATTCTCAGGAAAAAGAGGTGTCGTTGCAATGGAAATTTATTTCTTCTTCAGTGGCTTAAATCAAAATCACATGAGCTTTGGATACAAAGCTTTGGTAAGAGCAAGTAGAAAAATGCAGAGGAATATCATCCTGAACAACATAAAAATGAGAGTTTTCTTCTAAGGTATTTGTCAAAAAAATACCTACCAACTTGATACAGTAGCACAGCTACCATTACAGTTAAGACATTGGACTGGGGTCATGCAATTCCCTAGTGTTGGCCTGCTAGTTGCTCTGTCACAGTCCAGCTGTTTCATGAGATACATGGTTGTGGGGATAAATTGAGGGGGTTGTACAGCATTGACTTCTAACAGGAATGGTGCCCTATGAATGAAAAATTAAATTAAATAAATGAACAGAAAAGTTCATGAGCAGAAAATGCATCTTTAGATTTGCAGTAGATACAATATTGCAAGATCTCTTATTTTCAATCACAGACATTTGTAGCTTTACCTTATGTCTTACCATACAACTAAGGCAGAAGTGGGTTTCAGCAGGTTCTGACCAGTTCTGGAGAACTGGTAGCGGAATTTTTGAGTAGTTCGGAGAACCGGTAGTAAAAATTCTGATTGGTCCTGCCCCATTTATTTTTGCCTCCCAAGTCCCAGCTGATCAGGAGGAAATAGGGATTTTGCAGTAACCACCCCCTGGAATGGGGAAGGAATGGAGATTTTACAGTATCCTTGACCTGAAGTGGGTTGGGAATGGAGATTTTACAGTATCCTTCCCCTGCCATGGCCACCAAGCCATGCCCACCAAGCCACACCCACAGAACCGGTAGTAACATTTTTTGAAACCCACCACTGAACTAAGGATATCAGAATATATTTTTTTAGGATTTTCAAGGTAAACTAACATGAATATATCCATACACAGACTTACAGGGTATAGGTTGCCTGTAACTAGCTAAGAAAAAAAAAAAGATTTGGGGGTCTTAGATGATAGCTCAGTGAAGATGTCAATTCAGCATAAGCCACTGTGAAAAAAAGAAAATCCATGCTGGAAATAATTAAAAAAGGGACTGAACATAAAACTCCTTTATTCAAACATATAGCACGTTCATTTTTGTAGTGACTACTTCTGATCTTGATAGAAAATGTGACATGGTTGCTAAAAAATGATACCAACTTGATGGCACATCAGTCACAGAGCTGGGAAAAGAACATAAGAGAACAACAAAAATGATCAGTACTCAAAAATCATTTCTAATGAAAAAAGGAATTTAGCTTAGAAAAAAGGCAACTGAAGAAAGATATGATTGAGGTGCGTAAGTTCATACATAGCATGGAAAAGTGGATAGATAAACATCTTTCTCTTAAAATGGCAGGATTAATGGTCATCCAATGACATTGATTGGAAGGAGTCTTAGAATAGAAAAAGAAAGCTGTTATTCATACAGTACTTGTCAACTTACAATCATTCATTTAATGGCCATTCAAAGTTACACCAGTACTGAAACAAGTGACTTATGACCATTTTTCATACTTTTGACCATTACAGCACATGATCAGACTTTGAATGCTTAGCAACTGGCATGTATTTATGCCAGTTGCAGTGTTCTGTGGTAATGTGACTCCTTCTGACAAAGCAGTCAATGACGAAGCCAGATTCACTTATCAACTGTGTTACTAACTTAACAACTGCAGTGATTCACTGAGCAACTGTGGCAAGAAAGGTTGTAAAATGGGGCAAAACTCACTTAACAACTGTCTTGCTTAGCAACAAAAATGTTGGGTTCAGTTTGGTCATAAGTCAAGGACTACCTGTAATTAACTTGAAATTAATTACTACAAGGTAGTGATGGCCACTGACTTTGACAGCTTTGAAAGGAGATTCATAGGATGGATCAGTCAATTGACTATTCGTCATAAAGACTCAATGTTACCTTTGGATTTGAAGCAGCTTGCCTCTAAACACCAGTTGTTGAGGCAAGGACATGTAAGCATCAGGTTCCCTCTATGGCAGGGGTGTCAAACTGGCAGCCCATGGGCCGGATGCGTCACATGCAGGCCACACCCGCCCCAGCTCCGCGAAGGGGAAAAAACATAGCGAAACATCTCATGATGGCAATGTGATGCCGCAAGTTTGATACCTGCACTCTATGGTCTGATCCATCAGGGCTCTTACGTCCTTACTTATATATTTGACTGACCATTCCTGGCTCATAAACAAAAAGCACATTGATTTATACCTTATTTGAGGAAAATGTATTTCAATTATAATTGGAGGTTTATGTGAATTTCTTTCCAGGAAGGTAAATCAATATAGAAGCAAGACAAAGCAAATTTTAAATCATGCACAGTTTATCATATGGAGCAGGATTAAGTTATCCATTCACCAGTGCAGCAGGAAAAAAATATTTGAGATAACATGTACCACTTTGGGTACACTAAGTTTTTTTCATGGCAGCCATTGAATTCTCAAATGTGTGAACCCACAAACATTATAAAATCCTATTCTAAATGGCTAAACGAGAGATTTTATAGAAGCAATACATCTGCAGTATATATTCAGGTAGCAGCTGCTCAATTTGTTACTTCCATTCATCTTAGTATTTCATTTTAAATTTGCCATTCTTGTCTCCAAGAAACCTAATACACAATTTCCATGTATATATTTAAGAGACAGGAGTAAAAAGAAGGAGAAGTTTGGACACCTTTGACTTTACACAAGATGGCATATTTATTTGAATCCAACTGAATTAACTTTCACTGAGAGAAATTTTAGCAGTGCATAAAACGTTTGCCAGCCATGAATGATACTAAGGATATTAAGGATGACTAATGGCCACTGTTGGGTCTCATATCTGTCACTCGGTGGCTGCATTTTATGGTGCCTCAGCCTTAAACAAGTAATTCTATATTCTTGTCACTTAAAAATATGATCCTTGATAAAATATGATTTGGGTAGTTTTTTTTAAAAAAAGGAATAAAACTTGAGATTGACTTTAATTAATTGTATATAGCCATGCAGTCTTTTCTGAATAACATTTTGGAGGACAGATAGATCTGGAGAAATATTATCCTGTAAAACCTTTGTGCTTTGGGTTATCTTTGTGCTTAGACTATTCTAAAAAAAGGACAAAAAACAAAAAAAATATATTATCCCCCCAGATAAACACTGACAAATCTATTGCAACCATAATATGTGTTTTTATGTCCTTTTTGTTCACATTTTTTATTTCTTTGTCTAGTTCTATTTTGTCTCTGTTCAATTTTTTTCTTTTGTATTTTGTATTTTAATCTTTTGAATAAAATAAAAAAAATATGTTAAAAAAAGAGAGAAGACTGTTCTAGGGAGGGAGGCAATTTGTTTGATTCTATTGGAAATAGGAAAAAAAACCTTGGTGATAATTTTGGGAGGGGGCAGAAATCAATGATGAGTAACACTGGATCCCAAAGTGGTGATATTGTACTTTTTCCTCATATTCTTTTCCCTTTGTATTTGACACAAGTTTCCCAAATGCTCCACATTGTCTCTCTTGCTTTTCTGCCAGCAAATGTGCATGTCTTTCTTGCCAAAAATAAGAACTGATCTCTTGCAGAGGATTGCACATTGCACATTTCTGTTTTTCTCATACATGCACACAGGGACATCTCCACAAACACATCATGCAAAAGGAGATAATACCTCCATGGGAAACATTTAAGAAGCCCTGTGTTACGTTTACAGAGCTTTATTCTATTTTAAATATTATCACTTGGAACACTTGCAAAATGATTATGGAGCCGCATGGTAAGCTTTTGACTCCTCCCACAAATTCTACTTATGTTTGATATTTAAAAAGCACCTTCCTTGCTTACTTTGCTCTGATTTGCTGTGCAAGGAATAGTGACCAGTTTTCTAAGAAGATCTTTAGAATCCAATTATCACCATTCATTTTCTAGTGCATGCGTTGGCAAGCTAATATTCCCTGGAATATTGGAGTTAGGTGCTGCCTCAATGTGGTTGCTCCTCTTCTAGTTGTTACAGCAGGTCCGTCAAACTCGTGTCATGGCATCATCACTTGACGTATTGGGACTTCCCCCCCCTTTGCTAAACCGGGTTTGGGCGTGGCCAGTGCGTGACATATCTGACGGCCCTGTGTTACAGAGTTCCAGGCCTTGCACTAAGCCAAGCTCCAGGCAGGAATTGCATCACAATAAACTGCTTGCTATAGTTTGTAGTCCTGACATTTGACTGAGAACCTTCTTGCTTGTCTGTAAGAGTTGTATGTTTCCAGATATTGCTTCCCGCTATCCTGTCTGCTTGTTGTTGTCTTATACTTCTTCTAGACACCCACACCCACTAGGTAGGGTGAGGCTGCCTATGGATGTCAGCATGATTTTAGAAAATTAGCCAAATACCTAGAGTGCCAGCATGGATACTTATGAATAAATTGTGTGAATTGGGAATGAATGAATCAGGGTTGAAATTTACTTACCTTCCCTACCGGTTCGCAAATGCTCAAGCTCGCTCACATGTGCCATCATTCGCTCATGCGCAAAGCCTTCTGTGCATGCGCAGAGGCTTAAAATCATCACAAAAAAGGGATGTCATGACGTCCACACGCTACCAGTTTGCCCGAGCTGGATAGAACTGGCTGAATTTCACCCCTGTAACTAATGAATGAATAAGTCCATCTCTTCTGAAGATTCTGGGGCTGTAAACCTTCACAGCCCTTTGGGAGAAGGGATGAGATGAACCTGTCCTTGAGGAAGTGAGGGTAAGAAGCATTTCTGCCTGGCTGCAGTAGATTTCCCAAATGCAGACAGAAACCCCAGCTTCATTCCCCTACAAAGGGCACAACATTCTAAGAACTGAGAACTGCACATTTATTTATTTATTTATTCATTCATTCATTCATTCATTCATTCATTCATTCATTTATTGGTTCGATTTATATGCCGCCCTTTTCCGCAGACTCAGGGCGGCTTATAATGCGCTAAGCAATAGCCGTCATACTTGTGTATATACCTGCTTAGTAGGGCTTTCGGACCCCTCCCCCTAAGCGGTGTTCTTTTTTATACAAAGTCAGCTTATTGCCCCCATAATCCGGGTCCTCATATACTTAAGTAGTCTACTGGGAGCCGAAAAAGAGCCATGATCAGGAGAAAGAAGTGTCTCCAAGAGGGAAACTACAATTGATTTAAAGTTAAATCATGATAAGTTGATTAAAATGAATGTCATTCCTGCTGATGTGTTTAATAATTTCCCCATTCTATCACATGGATATGCTATATTGCTTTTAAGTAAATGCAGTATAAAAATATTGCATAGAATAAATATATATTGAAGAAAATTACATGAGATTTTTAGAAATGGATACATTTTAGAAATAATTATTTCTATGGAGAAATAAAAATGTCTATGGAGAGTCTCAATCATCCAAGTCATGGTTGTTCCAAACATGCTTTTCCAAAAGCAGCTGGACTTTCTTGGTTTTTTTCTTGAAAACATTTTGCTTCTCATCCAAGAAGCTTCTTCAGTTCTGATTGAATGGTGGAGAATGGAAGGATTTATATTCTATGCAGTCATCTGGTAGTTAGCACTCTGAAGGTTGGTTGTTAGGTCTCCGAGAGTTGATGAAGCCAATTGGAGGTTATCTGTATCATCAGAGTCACCTGAATATCAGAATGCAAATGGGTCTGGAACCTTCTTGGGACTGCTGAAAGGACTGTGTTGTAGACAGGTGGTGTCATATCCTTCCCCATCTTGTTGAGAGAGGGCTGTTCAATTTTAACATAGATTGCCTCTTCGATCCCTCTTTCAAACCAGTGGTCCTCTCTGTCCAGAATGTGTGGACTTTGCTGTCTTCAAAAGAGTGACCTTTCTCTTTCAGATGCAGATGGACTGCTGAATCCTGCCTGATAGGTTTGTTCTTCTGTGTTGTGCCATGAGTTTGTGAAAACTTAATTTCACCAAAAAATAAATGAAATAGGTTTGTTTGTGAACATATATTCACCCTCACTACAGCCCTGATTTCTACTATTAGAGTTATTATTTTCTTAACATTTTTTTCCACAAAAAGCTGCATAAACAAAACTAGGTTGTTAGTTCTTTTAGTTCAGATCATATACTGCTCTCCAGGAGCCTTTGCTAGGCCTAACCTGAAAATTGAGGGATCGAACTCAGCCTCCTGGGCCTTCAGAGGCTCTTTAGGAAAGTGCTGCTAAGCTTCTGTATGCAGCAATGAAATTAAAAATATTGCGGCATTACAGATATCAAGGAAACCAGATACTCATGTAATTCTGGGAAAGAATGTTCTCTTTCTTTTGAACATCTATTTCATTAAAACAAAAAACACTTAGTGGATTAAAGTCATCCCTAAAAACCTTAGGCAAATTATTTGGGAAGGGTTTGTTAGATACACATACGTACATAATTATACGCATACATGCAGATCAATTCAAATAGAAATAAATCAGTAGGATTGCTTCTGTTTTTTGTTTCATGAAAGTCCCAACCTGAAAACTATATATGCTACAAAATGCTTGCATGTCTGGCAGCAAGGTCAGGGTTTTGTGCTGCATATTAAATGAAAAATCATTTTAAAATAGAAACAACTGAGCCATGCTGGAAATAATATATCCCTTGATGCACATCTTATGGCTTTGCTTCTGATCTCCACTCAGCAGAACAACATATCCTGATTCTCTTGCTGGATGAGGGCGGATCTGTGTTTTGTTTTATTTCACTTTATTTAAAAAAATAATGAAACTTCTGTTGAAAAATCTTCATTGCTTTTGGATGGTCAATTAACAAAAGGGATAAATGGGATGTTAAGGCATACCTGCCAAGGGGGGTATGCTTGGATTTTAATTTGTGGCCCATAGATGTTTCTGGATTATAGGTAGTCTTTGAGTTATGACCATAATTGAGCCCAAAATTTCTGTTGCTAAGTGAGACAGTTGTTAACTGGGTTTTGCCCCATTTTACGACCTTTCTTGCCACATTTGTTAAGTGAGTCACTGCAATTGTTAATTTAGTAACATGGTTATTAAGTGAATTTGGTTTCCAGATTGAGTTTGCTTGACAGAAGGTTGCAAAAAATGATCACATGACCCCAGGACACTGCAACCATCCTAAATCTGAGTCAATTGCCAAGCATCTGAATTTTGATCACATGACCATGGGGATGCTTCAACAGTCATAAATGTGAAACATGGTCTCGAACTTTGGGGGAAGGATAGTCAATCCTGGATCCAAGGTTTTATAGCTGGAAGATATAACTATTTCAATTCAAAGGACAAAGCCTTGACAACATCTGCACCTCAGCTTTTAATCAGACTAAGACAGCAGTCCATCAAGCTCCTTCAGAGAGGTTGGAATGGATGACATTACAGATACTGATGCATAAATATGATTCACTGAGTTTAGAGAAATGGTTCCCAGTTTTTACCTTTGTATGGCAAAAATAACTCATATGGTTTTCAAAAGGCAACTGGACTTTCTTGTTTGTTTTCCCTTGAAAACATTTTGCTTCTTATGCAAGGAACTTCTTCTTTCTGAAGAAACATTTTCAAGGAATAAAAACCAAGAAAGTCCAGTTGCCTTTTGACAGCACTTTTGGGACATGAGATTCCTGTAGATATTAAGATGTTCAGAAGACTACCACCACCACTACCTCCTCCTCCTCCCCCTCCTCCCATTTCTTTCTAAATGAATAAATTCTTGCCAGATTACCAAAATTCATGAATGTTGGTATTTATGTCTCAAGGCTTGTGGCGTTTTAATCAATAAGGCCATTATCATATTTAATCTTGTAAGATGGATGATTTTGATATATACTATAACCCAGGGGTGAAATGCTCCCGGTTCGGACTGGCTCGGGCGAGTAGGTAGCGATGGCGGCGGGCAGTTCAGAGAACCGGTAGCAAAAATCCCTGCCCCTGCCCCCCCATGCCCAGCTGAGATGGGCAATCATCAGAGGCTTTTTTTCTTTTAAATGGCTCTGACGATCCAAGCTCTGATGATCCCAGCTGAGTTGCCTGATCGGCAGAGAGTTTTTTAAAAACCCTCTGACGATCAGTCAACTCAGCTGGGATCATCAGAGCCTTTTGAAAGCATTTTTTTACATAGTTTTACATGTAAAAAATGGTTTTAAAAGTAAAAAAAAAATTGGCCACGCCCACCCAATCACATTACCCCCCCCACTAAGCCACGCCCACATAACCGGTAGTAACAAATTTTAGATTTCACCACTGCTATAACCCCAAAATTAAATAAACTAATTGGGGAGATGGGTTTGTTGAATGCAAACTGGGATTTGGGGGCTCTAAAGCATACATATACATAGAGATTCTCTTTCTCTCTCTCTCTCTGTCTCTCTCTCTGTCTATCTCTGTCTCTCTCTGTCTCTGTCTCTCTCTCTGTCTCTCTCTCTCTCTCTCTGTCTCTCTCTGTCTCTGTCTCTGTCTCTCTCTCTCTCTCCACCCATCCATCCACCCATCCATCCATCCATCATCTTTAGCAGAAATGCTAGGGTTCAGTAAGGACGACATTGTACAACTGACTAGTTTGAAGGAAGTGTCCAATTGTAATTCAGTTTGAGCAGCAGTTGCTTCTGCAAAATTATTTTCTTAAAGCACAGAAGAGATGTAATACGGTGGGTCTGGACTTCGGGATCAGAAAAGGAATCAGTAAAAGGTGCCATACTGTGAAGATGGAATCTCCACACTTCATAATTTGATTTGGAGCATTGTTACTCTGATTGTCTTTATACTGGTCATAACTTCTCACTTTCTTACGATTATCTGGCATTCAGGATCATCTTCATCTTCTCTAACTGTTATGTATTGATACTTTTCAGCGGGAGTTTCAAACCTGCCTAAGTTTCTGATTGGCTGACAGTCCCCCCAGGATTGTATATAAGGAGGGCTGCAGCCTCTGAGTTTTTGCTGAAGTCTCACTGTATATTAAAGAGCTGTTGTCACTTGCTTGCTTGTGCCTCTCGTTATTCCCGAACCACTTCATTGGCGACGAAGGTGGGATTGAGGCTACAAGAAGCGAACCAGTGAGACCACGAGCTTCAGCTAGGCGACGAGGCGAACTACAGGAGGCATACTGAACATGTCTGCCTATGTTCCGCCCAAGCCTTTTGATCCGACCCGCGAAAAATGGGTCTCGTACCTAACGAGGTTTGAGTGCTCGCTTGAAGCCAGCGACATGCAGGGACTCTCCGCTAATCGGAAGAGAGCCCTCTTCCTAAGCCACTGCGGACCGGACGTGTTCGAGATGGCAGAGTCACTTTGTGAGCCAACGCCGGTCCAGATCGTCTCCTGGGACACCCTGATGGCAACTCTCCGGGCTCACTACGCTCCCGTGCCCTCCAAGTTCGTGCAACGATACCAACTCAGACAGCGCATTCAGCGAGAGGGAGAACTGGTCAGCGCTTACATGGCGAGCCTGTGTAAAGCCGCAACTCATTGCGACTATAGGGACTTGGACGATGCATTGCTTGAGCAACTAATCTGTGGTGTTCGAGACATAAGGCTACAATGGCGTCTGCTTGCCAAGCCTGATTTAATGCTTGCTGGAGCCCTAGATGAGGCCAGGGCTCATGAAGCCTCCACAAAAGCTGCAGAAACGCTGCAGCGTCCGCTGACCAGCAAAGACAGTCCCAAGTCTGCACCAGTGCACAGGGAAGATGCCGGATCCAGCTCGGAGTCCGAGTCAGATGAGGACATCTTCCGAACAGAGCACCAGAGAAAAGACGTAGGCAGCCCCCGGCGAAGCTGCCCCAGCTGTGGCGGGCATCATGATAGACTGTCCTGCAAATACAGAGAGGCTATTTGCAGGCGTTGCGAGAAAAAGGGGCACTTGGCGCGAGTCTGTAGAGCCATTCTGCCCAGAAAACACCAACCACGTGAGCGCCGCAGCCAACCAGAATCAACCTGCCAGAAGCATCCAATGAGAGAAGGCGGCACGAAGAAACGGCGCGAATTTGAACCGCGAGATGGCCGCAGCGTACACATAGACCAGGCCAGCACGGCGATCGAGGACAAGGTCGGCACAGTGGTCGAAATCAACGGCAAGCCATGCTCGATGGAGATCGACACCGGATCAGCTCTCTCCATAATGTCGTGGGCGACCCTGAAGACCATCCTGCCGTCGTTCCGAAAGGACCAGCTATCCAAGCAAAGGCTGCGCATCCTAGACTACCAGGGGAACCGGGTCCCCCTCGAAGGCATGGGCACGTTCCGAGTCACCTACAGAGACTTCGAAAAAGACCTGCCACTGACTATCGTCACTAAGCAGCTGCCTAGCCTTCTAGGCATGGGGTGGTTCTGAGCCCTTGGCATGGGCTTCACCGGCGTCCACCGAATGTCCGAACCGTCACTGAAGGACAGCCTCCTGAACGAGTTCCAGGAGGTCTTCGGGGACACGTTGGGCAAGTATGTGGGGACCCCTATCTCCCTAAATTTAGACCCCAACGTAGCCCAAATAAGACTTAAAGCTAGACGGGTGCCTTTCGCATTGAAACCAAAGATCGATGCGGAACTGGACAAATTGATTAAACAAGGGGCATTGGTCCCCATCGACCATGCGAAATGGGAGACCCCCATAGTGACCCCAGTAAAGTCTGACGGCTCAATCAGGATTTGCGCCGACTACAAGTGCACGATCAACAAGGCTTTGCAGCCGAGCGCCTATCCGGTGCCGATCGTGCATCATCTACTACACTCCCTGGGGCCCGGAAATTTTTTTTGCCAAATTAGACCTAGCTCAGGCCTATCAGCAATTACCAGTCGACGACGCCACGGCAGAGGCACAGACAATTGTAACTCATAGGGGTGCATTCAAATGTACCAGGCTCCAGTTTGGGGTGAGCGTCGCACCCGGCCTATTTCAAAGCACCATGGAGCGCCTCTTGCAAGGGCTCCCGGCGGTGGTGCCTTATTTCGACGATGTTCTAGTCAGCGCTCAGGACGAACGTCAGCTAGGGGACAGAGTGAGGAACGTCCTTTCCCGATTTAGAGAAGTGGGACTTAAATTAAAGAAAAATAAGTGCATGATCGCTGTCCCCTCTGTGGAATTTCTGGGATACAGGGTGGATGGCACAGGCATCCACCCTACTGAAAGCAAAGTGAGAGCTATTAGGAGCGCACCAGCCCCCAAAACCAAAGCGGAGCTCCAAGCCTTCCTTGGACTGCTCAATTTCTATTTGATGTTCCTAAAGGACAAGGCTACCATCGCAGATCCCCTACACAAACTATTGGGGAAGAATGTACCATGGGTCTGGGGGAAACCACAAGCAGCCACTTTTGAGGCGGTAAAGAGACTTCCATCTGAGGACAGTTTCCTAATCCAATACAACTCAGCGCTACCGCTTGTATTGGTTTGTGACGCCTCCCCCGTAGGAGTTGGTGCCGTCCTAGGCCATAGACTGCCGAACGGCCTAGAGGCGCCCATTGCATTTTACTCTCGCACCCTGTCAAGCGCAGAGCGGAACTATAGTCAGTTGGACAGAGAGGCTCTGGCTGCAATTGCGGGGGTTAAAAAGTTACACAAATTCCTCTATGGCCATCAATTTGAACTTGTGACTGACCACCGGCCCTTGCTGGGACTTTTGGCCGGTGATAGGCCAACCCCTGTTGCCCTGTCCCCACGTTTGACCAGATGGGCCATTTTCCTGTCGGCCTACTCATACCAACTTGTCCATCGACCCGGACGGACTTTGGGCCATGCGGATGCCCTCAGCCGCTGTCCCCTATCCGACCTACTTGCCAACCCCACGCCAGAGGCCCCCGTCCTTCTGATCGACGCTATGACTTTGGAACCTATCTCCTCGTGCGAGGTGGCAAAAGCCTCTGCTAGAGACCCTGTTATTCGTACTGTGATGGGTTGGGTCCTCAAGGGGTGGCCGGTCAAAGTGGACAGTGGGGAGTACCAAGGTTATGTTAACAAACGTAACGAATTGTTTATGCAAAGGGGTTGCTTATTGTGGGATGACAGGGTGGTAGTACCTACGAAATTGAGAATGAGGGTCTTAGAATTACTGCACGAAGGGCACCCAGGCATTGTCAGAATGAAGAGCTTAGCCCGCAGTTATGTTTGGTGGCCCAACATGGACCAAGTCATCTCCGAGTGGGTGGGGAAGTGCAGACCCTGCCAGGAGTCTCGCCCCGATCCCCCGGTAGCGCCCATCCGAGAGTGGGAGAAACCAAAAGGGCCATGGGGGAGGATCCACATTGATTTTGCCGGCCCCCTTCACGGGCAAACATTTTTAATTGTAGTTGATGCCTACTCAAAATGGCTCGAAATAATTCTAATGCCTTCAACCACAGCCGAAGCAGTCATCAAAGTCCTGAGGAAGCTATTTGCCACCCACGGCCTACCGGATACTCTGGTATCTGACAACGGCCCTCAGTTCACAGCAACCCTGTTTGAGGGCTACTTGGCCGGACTGGGCATCCGCCATGCCCTTTCCATCCGGCTTCTAACGGATTGGCCGAACGTTTCATAAGAACGGCCAAAGAAGCATTGTCCAGGCTAGATAACGGGGACTGGCAGGCCAGGATAGACCAATTCTTAGCTGTCCAGCATGCCATGCCATGCACGGCCACAGGGAGAAACCCAGCCGAGCTCCTCATGGGCAGGAAGCTTCGGTGCGTATTAGACAGGCTTCACCCTAATTACTCGCACAAAAATTTCAAGGGAGAGACCACCGGACTAAGACAGTTCCAGGTTGGGTCCCCGGTGTTCGCTCGCAATTATGCTAGCGGACCTCTATGGGTTGCAGGAACCATAGTGGGCATAACAGGCCCAAAATCATACACGGTAGACGTAGGGGTAGACAGACTCTGGAAGCGCCACATAGACCAACTTAGAAAAAGGATAGTCGGCGAAGCAAACATCAATTTAGACATCTCCGAACCTAACTACAACAACTTCCCCAAAACAGCTAACTCAAGCCCGGGTTCGAGAGAATACTTAGCTGACAAGCCCTGGTTCCAGCGCTGCCCCAGCGAGTTGCCACTCCCAACCGGGGATAACCACGCCCCGGACAAAATCCAGGAGGTTCCATTGGCAGAGCCGGGAGAGACAGAAAGTCCCTCTGACCAGCTCGACGCCCCACCAAACTCTGAACTGCGCAGGTCAACTAGAACGAGAACTCGGCCAGGGCACTTGCGAGATTTTGTGTGTATTTATGTAAATATTTGAATGCTAGTGCTTTCTGGGAAGGGAGGGGTGTTATGTATTGATACTTTTCAGTGGGAGTTTCAAACCTACCTAAGTTTCTGATTGGCTGACAGTCCCTCCAGGATTGTATATAAGGAGGGCTGCAGCCTCTGAGTTTTTGCTGAAGTCTCACTGTATATTAAAGAGCTGTTGTCACTTGCTTGCTTGTGCCTCTCGTTATTCCCGAACCACTTCACTAACCATGCAAGATAGTGTCTTCAACTGCTTCCTTGCCACCAGCAACCTTTGTTGTTCCGTGTATAACACATTCTTTTCTAGTGGTTGCCGGCACTTAAGTTTTGACAGCTCTCCAAGCTGCAGCAAAGTTAAAGATTGCTGACTTAAACTTACCATTTTTCAGATGTTGTAAAGTGTGTTGCCTTTTGTATTTTTTCTTAATCAGGCTTGTCCTCCTGACATAACCATTGCCGCCTCCAAAAATCTTCTCTTTTAGTTGTCAGAATGTTCCTGTGGTCTGGGAACTGGATGATTGATGTATTTTTTGGCAAAGACTTGCATTTAAATTGCCCATCTTTCCTACAGCTCTTCCCCCCTGAATGATGAGTAGGAGTTAGGAGAGGCTTTCTATTCTCAGTTAATATTTTCAGCACCTCATTTTGGTACTTTCTGACTTCTGACACAAAGTGATTAAAGAACTAATGATGGAAACTCTATAAAACATTATAATATATGGCTGACAATTGATACAGAATATCTTTCTGTATTTTTGATGATGTGAGTTGCTGAATATGACTAGCATTAGTTTGTATAATCCATCAAAGTTTGCACAAACCAAGAACCTCTCCTGGCTGATCTTTCATTCTGCTGTAGCATTTCATGTTTAAAGATCTGAGAATTCTTGCGAACCAAATCAGTCTCATTGGTATTGTAGATTTGTTATAGTATGAGGCCTTCGTCATCAATTAGTACATGTAAGCATTTTCTGAATGGTTTCCTCTGTTGGTATACTTGAAATTGCATTGAAGATTTGCTTGTTAATGACTTCATGCCATGTACAAAATCACCATAGCCATCCAGTACAAGCTTTGAAACTTCTTTTCATGTGGTTTGCTATTGTATTAACTGCTGGTTTTAGTTCCATTCCATGTACATTAACACCACATGAACACTGCTGAACACACCACTTGATCATTGCTGAATTGATTGCTATTTCCACTGCCAGTTTCATATATTTTCTTTCAAAAATTTCAACTTTTCCCCATTGATCGCGTTTGCATCTTACAATAACACATGCTTATCTTTTGCATTATGAATATTTGATTCTTTACATCATACTCATAAAGTCGTGAAATGGACATTCTTGATTCTGGTATTTAATCAATTCTGAATTAGGTTTGGATTCTTTTAATATTGTTTGATCTGCATCAAAGCCATGTTTAATTTAATATTTGAAACTTTAGCTACCAAAAACTTGCCCAAACTCTAATTCACATGATGGTCAATTTACTTGAAACTCAAATGTGAAACATCTGCTGAAACATACCTATTTTTAAGGGGAAGTAGTGAACATTATATAGGGATGTGGTGGCTCAGCGGCTAAGATGCTGAGCTTGTCGATCAAAAGGTCGGCAGTTCAGTGGTTTGAATCCCTAGTGCCTAACGGGGTGAGCTCCCTGTTACTTGTCCCAGCTTCTGCCAACCTAGCAGTTCAAAAGCACATAAAAATGCAAGTAGAAAAATAGGGACCACCTTTGGTGGGAAGGTAACAGCATTCTGTGCGCCTTTGGCATTTAGTCATGCCAGCCACATGACCACAGAGATGTCTTCGGACAGTGCTGGCTCTTCAGCTTTGAAACGGAGATGAGCACCGCCCCCTAGAGTTGGGAATGACTAGCACATATGTTATCTTTAGTGAACATTATATGGACTACTTCCCCTTACAACAGACTTCATTACTTGGTATTTTTCCCCCATTACATCCAAATCCATTGAAACAAAGTATGCAAGCTCAAAGGTTTATTGCATCACTATCTGTATCAAGGACATCCTTCAGCACTCTTGAGGACCACCATGTGGTCGTAGACCATAGGCTGGGACCCATTTCTATTGTTGAGACATCTTCCTGGAATTGTCCTACATACTGCTATTATACTGTGGAAATTAGGCAGCAGGTCCTTGAGCAGTTCAAGACTCTATTTGCTGCTGTTCGCTAATGGAGTTATCTGCCAAGGATTATATCTCCCTTCAAGTCTTGACTTTGCTTCTAGTTCCTCATTTTTATACCTTGAACAGACTTTTCTATCTGAATTCCCTATTTATTTCATCTAAAGACTTTTTCTTCCCTTGAGAGCTTCAAGTATCAATAGAAAAGGATAGTAACTGTAGAGGATGCCAGCAGCATTTTTCACTCAGCACTGAGGGGAATAATTTTTTTGCAATTTGAACTGATGAAACATAACATAAGATAATATGTTAGGATGACCTTAGCCTACCTTCTGGGGATCTCCAGCTGGAATAGTACAAAGCAGATTGTTAACGTATTAGGTTTTTTTTTTTTTTTAAATGACAGGTACAATAGTTCTGCTAGACTGGGCACAGCCTATAAAAACAATCATCCTTCCAATAGATCAGGTTCATAAATATGATTCAAATAATTAATGGAGTTAATTTTCCAATTAACATGGCCATTTAGCACATTTTCCTGAAATATGCTACTGATCAACTTGTCGTTGATAACTTCTATTATTTATAAAATGTTGACAAGCAGAGGAGAATATTTGTAGTTCAGGGTTGAAAGTCCAAAAATGCTAGAGAATTCCTGGAAGTCTGCCATTCCGACAAATCAGCCATCAACATGCACATAAACATAAACAACATCTACGTATCATTCAAAAGAGATGATCAGAAGCCAAAAATGGAACAAAAAGACCACAACAGCAGTCAACACCCAGATGAGCAGAAATTAACACCAAGATTAACATACACTAACAATCAAGATGTAAACAATACCCCAATCAAGGAACAACCAAACAAGCTAACAGTAAACAGCCCAACCTAAGACCTACCAAGACCACTTCTACCAATACTGACAGAGCAAGCCATTAGAATATAAATTGAGAGCAAACCCCACTCCCTGCTAGCACTGATGATGTTACCTAGTTTGGGTAATGAAACATCTGTAAGAAAACAGTCAAGCTCAAAGTGCACCAAGGGGCCTCATGTTGACCAGTTTTTTTTTTAATTATTTGTATATCTACTATGGAGTAGTAGACATTTTATGCTGGTATGTAAGCACAGTAAAGGCAAAGCAATAACAATATAAATAACATCAACCATAAAACCATATAATCAGTGTCAGAATCCTTAAGGAACTAAAGGTGTCTCTTGGATTGGTGAATGCCCATCCTGAGACTGTTACGAGAAGTGTTCTGTTTGGTAAAAGGCAAACTCTGCATTCCAGCATAATTAAACCGCCTGTGAAACACGTCGATGGCAGTATCATGGTTTAGAGCTGCTTTGTTGCCTCTGGAGCAGGAAAGACGGACAGAATTAATAAAACTATGAATAGTAAATAGTAATAGAGCCGAGGTGGCACAGTAGTTAGGGTGCAGTACTGCAGCTTCTTCAGCTGACTGCTAGTTTAGCAGATCAGCAGATCAAATCTCACCAGCTCAAGATTGACTCAGCCTTCCATCCTTCCAAGGTGGGTAAAATGAGGACCCAGATTGTTGGGGGCAATATGCTATTTAGTATACTATCTTTGGTGTAAGCCGCCCAGAGTCCTCAGAGAGTGGGCGGCATAGAAATATGAATAATAAAATAAAATAAATAAATAAAATAATAGTAAAATGTCAGGGTATCTGTCCATAAACTGAGTCTCAAGAGAACCTGGGTCACGCAGGAAGACAATGACCCAAAATGCACAAGTCACATAACCAAAAAATTGGTAAAACATGAAAAGTTAATGTGGAATAGACAATTCTAAATCCTGGCCTTAATCCTATAGAAATGTTGTGAAAAGACCTGAAGTAGGCAGTTCATTAGAGGAAGAATACTAACATCCCTGAGTTGAAACTATTTTGTAAGGAGAAATGGGCTAAAATTCCTTCAAGCCAACATGATTTACAGTTATTGGAAACATTTAGTTACAGATATAGTTGCCCAAGAGGAAAGCAAAGGTTCACATATTTTTGCCACACACAAATATGCAGCTTTGGATCATTTTCCTCAATAAATCAATGAATAAATAAAGTGTTTTTGACTTTCCGTTTAATTGGATCCTCTTTAAGGAATGCAGAGAACAGATCATATTTTAAACCATATTTATGCAGAAATACTGAAAATTCAAAAAGGTTTCACAGACTTTTAAGCACTGCGGTAATTAATGGATATGAATTTGAATTTTCTATAAGTTCAGAGTCAGCCATGGACAGAGATTCTATTGTCAGGTCTGAGCTCTGTTTCCAGAACATGAAGTGTTTTCTTCAGAGATTAAAACCTTAAAATGGCTATTTCAAGCTTGGGAAATTTGGCAGATTCCTAAAACCCAACAATAGTATATTATGGAAATTAGTACTAAGAAACCCTTAATGTGCTAAGTAGGTTGGTAAAGTCAGCATCCTCAATTTCTTTCCAATAATAACAGTAGGGGCAGCCAATGGTTTTGGGCAATAGCTTTGGCATTTGGAAAGGATATCATTTGCTTTGCAGTTGTACTAGGGAGAAGAATTCCTTGTTCATAAAATGGAGCCTTGCTCACATGACCAATCACAGAGCTAAAATGTCAAATCCAACAGGACATCCAAGAGGTGCTTGTGGGCATATTAAGGACCTTAGAGATATAATATCTTCTGGATAGTACTGTGGATAGTTGCTGTGTTCAGTCATGTTGATGGCAAGGTTGTTAGAATGAGAGCTTGCCATTCAAAAGACAGAATATTAAAGAAAATAATAATTTTAGGGTTCTCCAGCTGTTTGGAGCTGATTGACTTCAAAAGAATTTTGAGTAGTCCCTGTCACAAAATGCACACCATACAAAAGTTTGCCTATGGGTACCTTGGGGGACATGGGCTAGTCCCAAAAATTTCATTCACAAAAGAGCAAACTGGAGATAACACTCTTTACTTGACTCTGTTGGTTTTTCTTTTTTCTTCTTCTGGGCAAATAGCCATTGAAAGGCATCAGTGAGTATTAAGAAGAGACTTGACATCTCCTCAAAAAAGATGCCTTTACCAAATCCTAAAGATTCACTATTTTGACCATGTTATTAATGAAGAAGTTTTCCAAAAGAGTTTTTTCTGCAAACTACATAACATTGTTGCATGCAAAAGACTCCGATTTTCAATCCATATTCTCTGCATGGAGAACAAGTCAATTCTCAAGATGGCAATGAGATGGACTCACTTTGATGCTAAACGGTCAAGTGGACCTCCTCAAAATACATGGTGAAAAACATTCATGGAAGACTTAAAAACATCCCATGGGAAGACACTGAAGTAGTAGACCAAGACCAAAATACTGGAGATCCTTTCTGCCTGAAATACTAAATAGCATGAGAGGATCTAATGCTAATAATAATTTTTAAAAAATGGCCAAAGAACCACATTTGCCCTGGATTGAAAATATCCATAATTTTTATTTTTAAAAATGTCCTGTGAGCTCCACATACTTTCCTTTAAACTTAGTTGATGCTCTGCTTTTCAGCATGCTGGTTTCTTATTAAAAGTTTTAGTGAAACAATAGTTGGTTCTTTAGCAAAAGAAGGTGAAGAAATGAGATGGTTTAGGTTTCACCAAGTCATATTAATTGCTGCTCCTTCTTTAAAAGGAATTCTAAAATAATGAACGAGTATTCTGCACTGCAAAAGTATTGACAAGCAAACAGGTAGAGATGAAATAGCAAAGCAAATAGGCAGATGAGAAAAGGATTATGCAGCAGAGTGATGTCCAAGGTCATATAAGGCAACAGCCATGTAGCCTCAATTTTTCCTCTTGATTAGATTGGATGTTTCTGGAACATCAGTTGTGCATGAAACAATGATTGACGTAGCTTATACTATTAGTTAGGCTGTTCAGGCTCTTGGTTCAGGAAAGTTCACATTTCTCCCCATTCAATCCAGAGTAGATGATGCTTGAAGTTCATTCTTCTCTTTCTGCATCAGCATATATTTAGTTCCTATAACTTGTGTCTACCTAATGTCTCCCCATCTCTGATAGTAGTTAATGAATTCACACCAAGCTGATTTATGTAGTTAAGCTGCATTTCTGGTAAAAGAGCTTCTTGTTGATTGTTGTCTCTTGTTTTCTAATAATATTTTTCAGGTAAGGCTCCCACAGAGGGCAGGTAAGAGCTTTCTCTGTGCCAGTTAGCAGGAAGGGCATTTTAGGGTGATCATTTGCTCTCCCTGTTGTTCCAGATTGCTTGCAAATTCACTAAGAGATGAAAATGGGAAAATGGCCAATGGGCTTATATTATAGAGAAATTCGGGAGAGGGGAGCAGGTAGAGAAGAATGCTTTAATGCTTTAGAACACCCCACCCTACCCCCACACACAACCAAGGTATATTCTTATATTTTATTAGTGAAGTGTAATAACAACAAAAAAAAAAGAGAATAATGCATCAGGGATAAAAAAAATCATAGAAATTATTATGATTCAAATAAACTAAATTTCAGGAATGGGGCGGGGAAACAAAAGAAAAATATAGCAAAAGTTGATGTACATAATATTGATATAAAATTTATTAAAATTTTAATAAATTAAAAGTGTATTATTTATTAAATTTATTATTTTGTAATCTAGACCATGTGAAACATGGGTTCCATTTTCTTATTTTTAGAATATAAAGATATTTTTAAAATGAATAAAAACATATCTAATTTTTAATGTCATGACTGTAGATTTTTCCCACTTAAGTCAAATATTTCTTTTAGTCAAGTCCCTGGTTCCACAGAAGTATAATACCATAATTTGCAAGTATAATTTTGCATCTCGTTTATATTTTATTGAGAGGTCAGGTTGACACTTTAGAGAGTACTCAGTACTTGCTATATTTTTCCCAAAACTACATTCACTTAAAAATCAAAGGTAACTGTGACTGGACATGACCAAATGATGTGAGCCAGGGAGCCCTCAAAATTCTTGCAATCTGATACGTAACTTTTTTTTTAAAAAAAATGAAAAGTCCAATAAACATCAAACAACATTTTCTATGAATTATCTTAATTTCCAAGTCATAATTTTACATATCTTAAAACATGGCCTCACTGATTTTTAAGAACTGAACATCCCAATTCCTCATTCCATGTTTCATGTTACCGGTGATAACTTTCAGCCTATTTTTAGTTTCATACAAAATGGAGTTATTGGTTTCATTTCATTTTAAAGATCCTGAACTTCCAGATGCCTCTAAAGTTGCCAAAGCATCTGATGAGTGTGCTGGAGATGATTCAGATATGTTATAGTTAAACACAGCCTCTCAAAATCCCTAAAATAACCGTATGGATGAATTAAGATATTTCAAAGCCTCCCTTGTTTGTCCAGGCCTTTCAATAAAATACTTTCTCACCATCTTCAGATTAGGATTATATCCTGATGTCACTTTCTAATCTCATCTAATGAGATTCTGGATCAGAAGTTAGCCATTTAGTAATGAGTAAATAATGGGAAACATAATTTTCCATAACATCATGTGGAAAACATACCTCCTATTTACTGTAAGTTGATTGTAGGACTTGTCAAGAATTCAAAGGGGTCACATATCACCCACTTATTCACTAATCAAACCTACAAGTGGCACTATTATGACAAGTCCTTATTTCATAATGAGATGATAGAAAACCAAATAGTTAAAAACACTTCAAAAAGTATATATGAACCATACAAAGGGCTTTTCAGCAATTTATATGATTAAAATTGCCATGTTTAACTCAATTGTTGCTATATTCAAACTATCAATTACCAAACAAATATCGTCAGACAGTGGCCTGGTTTTTGCAGCTTTCATTTATGAAACCGATTCTTAGGGGAAAAAAATGAAGTTCCAATGATGTAACTGGCAAAGGAGTTTTTACATTACTATTGATATGAAGAACAAACCTTTACAAAGCAGCAGATGCTTTAATGGTGCAGCATTTTTAATTCTGGCTCATTCCAAAGGCCTATCCCTGAAAGAACAGTCAAAGCTAAGAAAGATTTTTTTTTCTTAAGGAAAAAAAGTGCATTAGCCAGGTAAATGTGCATATCTGAACACCGTATGAAAAATTTTCCTCTCTCTGTTTATGAATATACTACAGATGAAGGTAAACACATATCCTTGATCTGAGTGAGCATGATGATAACTGTACAAGGTACTTAACGACTGAAGCTCAAGTACATACTGAGAATTTTAGAAGTGGCTTATTTGTTTATTTATTTATTTTAGAACGGTCTGGTTGAATACCTTCATGTTAACATTTATTCGTTTAGCATTGTACTGGGAACAATTCCAACAATATGTTGCTACAAAATGTTTTCTTAAATGTGTGAGTCTGAAAACTGTAAAGATTAAAGAGCTCTCTTAACCCACAGATTTTCTACATGAAGCAACACTGGGGTTTTTTTTTTTTACTTCTCCATGTTCCATGCTCCATGCCTTGACAGAAGACCTTAGCTACATTAAATAGTGCAATGTTTTGTTATTTCTGGAAATGTAGACCCTATCCAAGTATGGTACACATGAGTGTCAAAGTGCCCACAGACTATGACTCTGATGCAGTGGTGAAATCTGAACTGGTTTGCCACTGGTTCGCTGGCTGCACATGCGCGCTGTGCACCAAATGTGTGTTATGCACGCATGCACAGTGCACACCAAACGTGCGCTACATATGCACAGTGCATGCCAAAAGGAGGCTTGGGAAGGTAAGTAGAGTGGTGGGACTCATTAATAAGTGGTGGGACTCATTAATAAGAACAATGAGTCTGCTTACACGAAGGAAGTACAAGGGCTGACATTGTGGTGTAATGAAAATAATCTCACACTTCACACCACAAAAACTAAATAACTTATAATTGACTTCAGGAGGAAGAGAGATGTACATCTACCATTGTACATAAATGGTGAGGAAGTGGAGAGGGTGGGTAGTTTTAAATTTCTGGGCATTTATATCTTGGAGGACCTCTCATGGATTATGAATGCTAACATGCTTGTGAAGAAGGCACAGAAGAGGCTGTACTTCCTGAGAATGATCAGGAAGATAAATCTATCTCAGCATCTCCTTTTGTCCTACGATCGCAGCACCATTGAGAGTGTCCTGACATAAGGCATTCTTGCATGGTATGGGAGCAGCTCATAGCGGACAAAAAAGCTCCACAGAGAATCATTAAAACTGCCCAGAATATCATTGGACTCCAGCTACCAGCCCTGGATAACATCTTTGAATCTCGCTGTTTGAGAAAGTTGCATAACATTCTCAGAGACTCTTCCCATCCTGCTTACAATCTTTTTGGACTGTTGCCTTCTGGCAGAAGGTACAGAACAATTAAAACTCGGACCACAGGTTTTCTGACTAGTTTTTATCCCAGAGCTATAATTGCACTCAACAATGAACTAAAGGGCCACCATCAGTGAGCTGTTGGACAGTATTACTTGGTCTGTTGTGTGGATGTTTGGGTGGTTTAGGGGTGGAGAATTGTGGTGGGTGGGAGTGTGTTTGGGGATTGTTATGTGTGTTGGACCTGGTCTTTGGATGTTATGTTGTATTTTGTTGTATGGGTATACTGTGTATACACATATAATGACAATAAAGTTATTTATTTATTTAGAATAGCGAGGGGGGAATCAGCTGCGCTGTGCGATTTAGATTCCTCGAAAGCAGGATTTCCTGCTTTCTAGTGATTTTAAATCACATGGCACAGCTGATCGTTGGAAATACTGGTTTGGAGGAACTGGTAGCTTTTTTTTCCTATCTGTTTGCTCAAACCGGTAGTTTTTATCACTACCGCTTCGCATGAACTGATGCAAACTGGTAGCGTTGCATCACTGCTCTGATGCTTTCAATCATCCTGTTCTTCCTGTCTCTGACATCATTATCATCATAGTCACGATCATCATAATCAAGATCGAGATCAACATTATCTGATTAGAAGTAGCTGCCTTTTTATAAAACAAAAACCTATTCTAGTAACATTTTCATATCTAAGAATGTCTCTGGAATCTGTCTAATGCTCTCCTCTCAATCCACAAAAGTAAAATGGAAAGTGGTCAGCAGTGTCCTGCAAAACTGTGAAAGTGAGCATCATTAGCTTCATTCATACACTGCATGAGTCCATCATACTGGCCACTTGGTGAAATGTCATCATATTTTGTTAAAATTCCAAGTATGTCATCTGGTCTAGAGCTCTGTTGAAGACAAAGAGGATAATTTCTTTTAGGTGGTTTGCTGCAGGAATCCAAGCGTATCTGGCTCAGCAGTGCATGGCTTGAGTGCATCTTCAAAAATAACAAGGTGTTTGAAGGATGGGGCACATTTAAATGACTATATAAATTCAGTCCTTGCATTGTTTTTAATTCTCAGTATGAAGACAATAGAGTGCTGCCTGCAACTAGGGAAAGATGATGATAAATCTAGATAAAATATATCTAGCTTTATATATGCCTTATGAAAGCTGGATCATCAGAAAGGTGAAAAAAGAATATTGAATTGTGATGTTGGAGAAAATAGTTAAGAATACAAAAAAACCCAGAACAAATTATTCAATGCTATAGGGATAAAAACACTGGAAGTGCTAAAAATGAAGCTAAAGCTTAAATATTTTGCACACTTGTGAAATCAAGTGTGCAAAGTATTTTGTGAACTCATTGGAGAAGAACCTGATGTTGAAAAAAAAATCAAGAGTGAATGAAAGGCTTGTCGAAAACAAGATAGTTAGACAAAATGACACAGGCATGAGCTTAGAAGAACCAAAGAAGTAGTTACTACAAAGGAAGTCCTGATAGTCTTGGTGAAATCATATTAATTAGAGTTATGAAGAGTTAAAAGTGATTGCTCAACAGCAACCATGCTGGATGAAACATAAGTGTCATCAATATTATAAAAATCTTTTAAAGAATGTCTTTTTTCTGTTTTCAGAATTTGATCATGTTTTAGGCCATTAAAAATACCTTCTCCCTATATTAACAACTATGTTTCTAAAGACAAAACACTCTAAAACTCAAAAGGATTATTATGTCATTCAGAAGACTTTCCTACATCAAAGCAGGGGTGAAATGCTCCTGATTAGGACCGGATCACCTGATCCGGTAGCGATGGAGGCGGGTGGTTCAGAGAACTGGTAGCAAAAATCCCTGCCCCCCCATTGCCCAGCTGAGCCGCGCAATCATCAGAGGCTTTTTTTTAATTTTTAAAAGCATTTTTTCTACAACCTCTTTGGCCGAAAAAATGCTTTTAAAAGTAAAAAAAAAAAAAAAAGCGTCTGATGATCGCATGGCTCAGCTGGGATCATCAGAGGCTTTTAAAAGCATTTTTTTCTATAACCTCTTCAGCCGAAGAGGTTATAGAAAAAATATTTTTAAAAGGAAAGAAAGCCTCTGCCGATCAGGCAAGTCAGCTGGGATTGTCAGAGGCTTTAAAAGCATTTTTTTTTACAACCTCTTCAGCCGAAGAGGTTGTAGAAAAAATGATTTTAAAAGTAAAAAAAAAAAAAGTTGGCCACACCCACTCAGTCATATTACAACCCCCCATACCAAGCCATGCCCACAGAACCAGTAGTAACAAATTTTACATTTCATCACTGCATCAAAGTATGAGTTTGTTGCAACTGTTCTACTTATTTAAGGCGTATTCTAAAATTTGAAAACACGGGACCAGTTGATTC
This sequence comes from Arizona elegans, assembly GCA_022577455.1. Taxonomy (NCBI): domain Eukaryota; kingdom Metazoa; phylum Chordata; class Lepidosauria; order Squamata; family Colubridae; genus Arizona; species Arizona elegans. The sequence goes on along the minus strand of JAKOOJ010000001.1, from coordinate 282,581,911 downwards.
ATTTTCCCATAATGCATTTACAGGAGTTAGTACGATTTCATATAGGAAGGTTGCCCAAGAGAATGTTGCAAAGAGAGAAGGAATAATATAATGTTCTGACTCTTAAGGGATGAGAAGATATGATTCGTGTTACTATTCACACCTATAAATATATTATCAGCATAAATGTGTGGGTTTTTTGGTTTTGTTATCTGATGAGTTCCCATCTAACAACGGGAAACCAAGGTAAAATAACTCAAGTTTAAATATTTCGACATCATTATTTTTGCTTGTATTTTATATCTGCTCCAAAAGGGCAGGATAGTGCAGTCAGAAAATAAGGGACTAGGGAGCCTAGACTAGGCACTGCCCAACTACAGCCAATTCTGGATAAAACCACACAAATAAAGCAAAATAAATGAAACACAGTGAAGGAGAGAAACAAAATGACAAAGCCAGACAGCTATTTCAGAAGATACGTAACATATGATAAATGTATCTAACAAGAGGTTTCCATCTACCCTATTTCAAGGCCTGGGAAAACAGCAGGTTTTGAAGGCCTTACAGAACGCCAACAGGGTGGGAGTTCTCTGAATCTAAGGAGGATCTCATTTCAGAGGGTAAGCATCATGGCAGAGATGGTCTACTTCTTGGGTCCTGAAATATAACCTTGTTTGAGGGGACCTGCAGTGTATCCAGTCTGCGAGCTCTGTTGGCTGGGAAAAAAACAGGAGATTAGTTATCTGAGAGAACCAGGCTCTATGCCATGCAAGGCTTTATGAGTGATGAAGGCACCATGAATTATACTTGGAAGCATATTGGCACAGTGCAACTCACAAAGCAGAAGTGCCATGTGGCAGCCACTGAGTGAATTGCTGTATTGTAAGCCAATAGTTTTCAAGGGCAGCCCCGTGTAGTGTGAATTGTAATAGTTGAGCTGTTATGTGACAAGGATGTGAGTGACTGTCTAGGAGACTGTCCAGTCCAGGAAGTGGCACAGTGCAAAAGCTCCTTGGCTACAGCTGCCATCTACTTTCTGAGCAAGAGCTGTGAGTCCAAGAAGTCCTCCAAACTGCACATCACTCCTAAAAGGGAACTGGTACCCCATCCAAGAATAAAATCTTCCCACAGCCACAACCATTTAATCTTAGTAAGAGTGAGTTAGATTGGCTGGCTGTGGTTGAAAGATACAACTGGATAGCAACAGCATATTAGTGGATGACAGTACCCAGCATCTCCATTTAGATGTTGAACGATTAGCTTAAGAGTTGACAGCAAAAGCCGTGTGGCTTCTCAAATCGATTTACATGTACATGCATTTTATTAATGTTTAAAATTTATATCACACTTTTCTGTGGTTGTCTGTTTCTGCCTTCTGAAATTCTTTTTTTGGTGATGGTTAAATGATCGTTTTGGGCTTAAGGAATGTTTCTGACATAGCTTGAATGTGTGGGTGAAAATATGGAGAGTCATCAAGCTCTTCTCAGTTTCTCATGCAGGGTGAGGGATTGAGGAGTTCCAATCTCAATTTATTTAAAGGTGATGAGTTGGAGAAAAGTGGCAAAGTATTTTATTTTAGCATTCCTAGAAATGTGTAAGAGATACTTCCTTTGTTTCTTTAATGGGAAGCTAGAAGGAGTGAGTGGGTGGGTGGCGTCTGATTTTGTTCATTTAGTAGGTGATGGTAAAGAGAAAAAACGAATGCTCCTCTTTTGCAAAAGATACACTGAGAGACAGAATGTATTTCAATTTTCCATTATGTTGCTAACTGAAAATATATTTCTTCCTTAAAAAAAAAAGGAAAAAAAAACCCCATTTCACTATTTTATTTTAGCATTCCTAGAAATGTGTAAGAGATACTTCCTTTGTTTCTTTAATGGGAAGCTAGAAGGAGTGAGTGGGTGGGTGGGGGATTCTGTTCAGGAAGGAAGCTATTTTTTAATTCTGTCTCCCTAGGACGACAAATGGTGCTTGCAGTTCTATAAGTGTTTGCTAAGGCAGATGCTATGATTTTCCCAGCATGATCTCTTACGTCCCTGCAGGGATGATTCTACACTTGTATAGAACTGTGTAACCGAGCCAAGGATCTTTAGGTCACCCAGTGATATTCAGTTGCTTGCAGGTTCCGTTACCATTCTTCAGTGAATTATATGGTTTTGGTGAGCAAAGGATTGTTCTCAGGAGAGGTTGAGGGAATGGGTATAAAAGCATGTTTCAGGGCATTTCCAAGATTTGACAGACCATATGCTGTCACACACAGAGTGATAAAAAGCAACTCCATTGTTACTTATTTATCAGCATATGCCTAGAAATTTGTATATATCTGGAAAGCATTTGGTTGTAAAATGTCATGTTGACTAGCTAGAAATAGGGCACATTATAGAACCACTATTCTGGATTTTCTGAATTAGAAACTTCAGACTCATACTTAGCCATAATTATCCATGCCTTTCCAACTCAAAGCCTACTTCATTGAACTAGGTTTGTGGTTCAGAAGAATTGAGACTGGCATCCACTATGCATGAACTCACTATGTGATAGCTGGAATTATCATCTACTTTTCTGTACAACAATGTTTGACTACTCCCACTTTGGTAGCCTTATTAAATCTCTAGTTACTTTGCCACTTCAGTGTTATTGCTTCAGATCTACTTGATTTCTTTTTGAGAATTGTGTTGTGTTTTGTTGGGTCATCTTAGAAGTCTTCATTCTGGTCCTCCCCTCCAAACCTTTTTGCCATGGGCCTGTTTTGAATTGTTCTTTGTATGTAATTTTTCAAATATATCAACTTATCCTTCTTACATAGTAATAGATGGATAGATAACAAAACAGCTACAAACTAACATAAGTAACAGTATCACGACAAAGACTAGGTCAAACTATATTGTAAACTTTGGGAAATAGGATATAAAGCTGGGTAAAGGAGTATCGACTATATTGGACCATACTTTTTTACTAATTTCCTGCCAGTAGATACATGTGTATGTATGTCTCTAACATGAAATAAACCTATACATTAACTCTTCATAAATAAAGTTTAAACATCTAATTGCAGGAGGAGGAATATATTTTGATAACAAAACAAATGAAAACTAATCTACTTGTTCTAGGGCTTTCACTATTTAGATATCACTTGCAATGTTTCATTTCATTTTCTCCATAAAACCCAATCTATTTGATATATTCATTTCCTGTTCCATACGACATATGGCATAATAAAGTCTATCTAACATTTGCTACAAATTTATTCATGTTCTTAGCCAACAATAAGGCATCATTATGCCTAGGACAATACATGCACATTCACAAGTTGAATTGATCCACCTCTTATTTCACCAGCATTCCTGATTTATTTATTATTAAATGTGTATGCTGTCCATCTCACTGGTGGCTTATACACATACAATAAAAATAAAACAATAAATAGGGTTCTTAAATTTAAAATTCAGTTAAAATAAAATTGACCCAGATGGACAGGAAGGGAGCAAAGTGCACACAGGGGGAAGTCAAGTGCTATTTACTCCATTAGCCACAGCTCATTGGGGACCCTTATATACAGTATATGTATCCATTAATAAATTAAAACACCAAAGAAACATCACATAACATTAGCTTGCTACATGCTCAGTGCTGAACAGGTTATCAACTTACGATCACAACTGAGCCCAAAATTTTAGTGGCTAAGTGAGTCATTTGTTAAGTGAGTTTTGCCCCATTTGTTTTGTTTTATTTTATTTTATTTTATTATTTTATTTTATTTTATTTTATTTTATTTTATTTTATTTTATTTTATTTTATTTTATTTTATTTTATTTTATTTTATTTTATTTTATTTTATTTTATTTTATTTTATTATTTTATTTTATTTTATTTTATTTTATTTTATTATTTATTATTATTTTATTTTATTTTATTTTATTTTATTTTATTTTATTTTATTATTTTATTTTATTTTATTTTATTTTATTATTTTATTTTATTTTATTTTATTTTTTTATTTTGAATTTCTATACCGCCCTTCTCCCTGGGGACTCAGGGCGGTGTACAGCCAGAATTAAAAAACATGTAGAACAAATATTAAAAACAATTAAAAGATATATAAATTTGGCCCAATTAAAACTCATTACCAATTAAAACATTTAAAACATTTAAAAACATTTAAAAATTTCTTCTTAAGCCAGCCCGGCTTGTTTAAATAAATGGGTTTTAAGGGCACGAAGGAAGGCACTGAGGTCCTGGATTCTCCTTATCTCTGGGGGGAGCTGATTCCAGAGGGTAGGTGCCCCCACAGAGAAGGCCCTCCCCCTGGGGGTCACCAGCCTACACTGTTTGGCTGAGGGCACCCCGAGGAGGCCCTCTCTGTGGGAGCGCACGGGTCGATGGGAGGTCGTCGGTAGCAGCAGGCGGTCTCGAAGATAGCTAGGCCCTATGCCATGGAGCGCTTTGAAGGTGATAACCAGCACCTTGAAGCGCACCCGGAAGACCACCGGGAGCCAGTGCAGCTCGCGCAGGAGCGGTGTTACATGGGAGCGCCATGCTGCTCCCGTCACTACCTGCGCTGCTGCGTTCTGGACCAGCTGGAGCCTCCGGGTGCTCCTCAAGGGGAGCCCCATGTAGAGAGCGTTGCAGTAGTCAAGGCGAGAGGGGACGAGGGCGTGAGTGACTGTGCACAGGGAATCCCGATCAAGAAAGGGCCACAACTGGCGAATCAGGCAAACCTGACAAAAGATCCCCCTGGTTACGGCCGTCAGATGTTCCTCCAAGGACAGCTGCATATCCAGGAGGACTCCCAGATTGTGAGCCCTCTCTGTGGGGGCCAATGACTCGCCCCCAATAGTCAGTGATAGAGTCAACTGACTATATCGGGATGCCGGGAGCCACAGCCACTCAGTCTTGGAAGGGTTGAGCTTGAGCCTGTTCCTCCCCATCCAGACCCGCACAGCCTCCAGGCACTGGGACATCACTTTAAGGGCATTGTTGGGGTGGCCTGGGGTGGAGATGTACAGCTGGGTGTCATCAGCATACTGGTGGTATCTCAGCCCAAAGCCACGGATGATCTCACCCAGCGGCTTCACATAAATGTTGAACAGAAGGGGCGAGAGGACCGATCCCTGCGGCACTCCACAAATGAGAGGCCTCGAGGTCGACCTCTGCCCCCCTGCCAACACAAACTGCGACCGGTCAGAGAGAAAGGAGGAGAACCACCGTTAACACGGTGCCTCCCACCCCCAACTCTTCCAGCCGGTACCCGAGCCCTCCAGAGATCATCAACCAACGCGACCAATGCCATTTCCGTGCTGTGCCCAGACCTGAAACCCGACTGGAACGGATCTAGATAAGATGTTTCCTGCAGGAATTGCGGAAACTGTCGCGCGACCACACTCTCAACAACCTTCGCCATAAAGCGAAGGTTGGAGACAGGACGATAGTTGGCCAATATTGCCGGATCCAGGGACGCTTCTTGAGGAGAGGCCTCACCACCGCCTCTTTCAAGGTGGTGGGGAAGTAACCCTCACTCAACGAAGCGTTGATAACACCCTGGAGCCAGCCTCGTGTAACCTCCCGGGAAGCCAGTACCAACCAGGAGGGACATGGGTCCAGTAAACATGTGGCCGCACTAAGTCTCCCCAAAATCCTGTCCACATCATCAGGAGTCACAGCATCAAACTCCTCCCAGATTTGTTAAGTGAATCACTGCAGTTGTTAAGCTAGTAACACAGTTATTAAGTGAATCTGTTGTCAACCCATTGACTTTGCTTGTCAGAAATTCGCAAAAGATGATTACATGACCTTGGGACATTGCAGCTGTCAGAAATATGAGTCAGTTACCAAAAGTCTGAATTTTGATCACATGGCCAAGGGGTTGCTGCAATGGTCATATGTGCGAAAAATAGTCATAAATTACGTTTTTCAGTGCTGTTCTAGCGTCAAATGGTCACTAAATTAACTATTGTAAGTTGAGGACTACCTGTATCATGTATTAAACATTTCATTTCCTTTCATGCATGCTTTATTTTCATTATATACCCCTCTTGCCATATGTACCAATCAACGTTCAGCTCTATATTTCATAATTCAGGCCTAATTGCTGTATCATACACTATCTCCAAATTAATGAGTGTACAAAGAAGCTTTCTCTCTCATATTTATACATTTCACAATGGCTTTCTGAAGAGCAGAAAGATTGTCTCTCACTCTCTTCCCTTCCCCCATGCCTGGCCTAAAGCTACACTGTACTTCTGTAATTTTGCTCATTTCACCTCTTGTACTTTTTTAGTCAGAATTCTGCAGGACTCGCTTTAGAAAATCTCTGTAGTTGTTTGGTGCAAAAATTACAAAATCCTTTTGTGTTCCTAGAATAGTTCTTAAGCAAGAATAAGTCCCATTAAATAGGCATTTGGAAAATTGCTACCATATTGTGTTGTGAAGTAAAAGCACAATTTCTAGAGAGACCTGAATTTACAGTAGTTACTGTAACTTCACTGGAGGACTAACTAGCTTCACAAAGTAAAAACTTAGAACTAAAGAAGCAAGCTTACATACTACGAATTTATTTCTTTGCCATTGTTATTTCACTGATAATGATCGCAGTTTACCTAACAGAAAAAAAGTTATAGCACCATGCCCATGAATTAAATGTGAATCTGTTATCTTAATGGAAAAGTGCTGAGTTGAAAATAAGCGAATAGTATACCGTATTTTCCGGTGTATAACGACGACTTTTTAACACATGAAAATCTTCTCAAAAGTCGGGGGTCGTCTTATACACCGGGTGTCATTCTCCTGTAACCAGGCAGACCAGCCCGAAAGGCTCTAATGAACCTTAAATGGCTCTGGCGATCCAAGCTCTGACGATCTGCTAATCAGGCAACTCAGCTGGGATCGCCAGAGCCATGTAGAAGAAAAAAAGTTTTCCCCCTCCAGTTTGCTTACCTTAGCTGCTAGTTGCAACGCTTGCCTTGCTTCGCTTGCCTGAATCCATTCCATCAGCAAGCAACTCCCTGCCTGCAATCAAGCAGGCAGGGAGTTGTGGACTTCAACTCCCAGAATTCCTCAGCCAGTAAAACAAAGCTGGCTGAGGAATTCTGGGAGTTGAAGTCTACAAGTCTTAAAGTTGCCAAGGTTGGAGACCCCTGTTCTATTGGGTAAGTTTTTTTCCCCTTTGGGATCTTTAAAAAAATAGTTAATTGGGGTTTTTTTTAGTTGTTCTTTTTTAGACCCAGCCATTTAAAGTTTAGGAAGTTTTAAATTTAGTTTTCATATAAAAATTAAAATAAAATAAAATAATATTTGTGCATCTTTCTGAGATTTAGTGTGTTTTTGTAGGGTTTTACTCTAACTACACAAACACACAAAATCTCACAAAGCTGTAAAGTGTGAAAGTTGGGTTTTTGGGCTTTTTGTGGCTGTGTGAGGTTCCTGCTTGTTGCAGGGGCCATTTTGGGTCTAGCACAGCTGCTTTTACATTGTGGGTGAGCCAGTTGTGTTGTGTTGTATGTGTGTAAAGTGTGAAAGTTGTTTTTTGGGGCTTTTTGTGGCTGTGTGAGGTTCCTGCTTGTTGCAGGGGCCATTTTGGGTCTAGCACAGCTGCTTTTACATTGTGGGTGAGCCAGTTGATGTTTTTTAATTTTTATTTGGTGTGCGTTGGAAGAGGGGTAGTCTTATACGGCGAGTATAGCCCAAACCCTATATTTTAACAGGAAAATTCGGGGGTCGTCTTATATGCCCAGTCGTCTTATACCCCGAAAAATACGGTAGTTCTTTTACAGGCTCTTCTTGAAACTTTGGCTATAATATGTCTTTCATTAAGCATGATTATATTGAAGGGGAGTAAGAGAAAGGATGACACATGGCAACCTGCCCCCAAACAAATTACGCTTGTGGTATCTTCCCTGTTCTCCATCACATGATGGCAGCAGCTAGCAAAAGATCAAAGGTTTAAATCAGTTTCTGCTGTCACTCCTGCTTTACATCTAATTTCTCTCCTGGGGAGTTAGTCTACAGAAGAATCTACTGATAATGTTTCAGGATTTGTGATGAATATAAGAGAACATCATCTTGGAGAAGGTCTATCTGTGTGGTCAGTACTAACTTGATGGCACATAATCAATCAATCCATCATAAGAGAGCAAATAGTTATTGACTTCAGCCAAGCTTAGTCTCCTCCATGAAAAGATGAGCATGCTGCATCTAAGGCTGTCTAATCTCCCTTTGGAAAGTCTTTCAGAAAGTGGAGAAATTCATGCCAGGCAGCCTTGCTGCTATTAGAGCCGTAATGCAAAGCAAAAAGAGGAATTATGTACTGCTTTGCATTGCTCCTATTAGCTACAGTGACCGTAGTTGTTTGTGCCTAGGACATAACAAAGAGCATCTTCTCTCATACGCTCCAGATTGCATCCAGTGCTTAAGGATGATTTTTTAAAGAATAGATTGGGGTGATTGTGTGGTTGTAACCTGTTAGTAGAAATCTGTTGTGTTTTCTTTTGGAGTTGACATTGACTGTTTAAGATTGTTTTGACTATAACATCATAGTTACAAGGAACACAACGAGAATAAATACATCAATATGATAACCAAACATGACTTTTTCTCCAACAAGCAAGTACACAGAGGAAGAATTTTGACCTCTGATAGCTATATAGATGCTACTATGTTTTTATGCTCAGTTGCTTCCCACCATTATCTGATTGAAGGCTTTCTTAGAGCCAGCAGGTACCTCATCTGGGATGCAAAGGCTTAAAATAGTATGCTGTCTGTCCACTTCCTGCCAGCTATGTTACATTAATATCCTGATATTAACAATTGCTCTCTTCTTGGTTGGCTTGGTAGGGCAGCTATTACGGAAACTGATAGCTGCATTAACTTCCAAAGTTGGGTAAAGATCCCATCTCCCATAGAAGCAATTACTAGATGTATGACCATTGCATGGGCTGCTGAGAATATACTTCATCAGGCTGACAAGGATAGAAAAAGCATTAACATCTATATCTTCCTTCCTATGCTTGCAGGAAAAGGTTCAGAGAATTGTGAAACTGATTATCCTTTTCCTTTTCAAGGGTTATCTTTAGGCCTATCTGAGGATAATCAATTATCGGTTTTAGAAGGGTTCATTTCATGTTAAATTTTTGAGTAAGGAAATGTATACTATGAATTAGGGATGTGTGTAGTTTAATCTTCATATAGCATGTGCTTGTGTAGCATGTGTTTATTATTCTATTCAATCAAATTTTCTATGAATTATTAAAAGAAGAGACAAAAGATGCATCTATACCATCTATACCATATTCAGTTTCTTGTATTGGACTACTACTATTACTAGTAGCCTACATTTGTGTAATATAAAGCAACTAACTGTGATAAGTTAGTTCCATGATGTGCAATGATTTGTAAGGTACAAAATAGTTGGGCAGAGACTAATGAACACTAAGGGATTCTTGCATTAATGCTGTTGGTGTTGTAGTAGATTCAGACAGATTGTGGATGCTGGATTTGTTTGTTATCCCTTCTGTGAAAATTAGGTATACTTTTCCTTTTATGCCTGAAATCTGTACAATATTAGTACTTCACTGAAAGGAAAATAAAAGTTAATACAGCAGTCAGTATTAATTTATTTTGTTACGATGCAGCATATGTTGCTTTCTTGAATGTAACAGAGTTTCTCTACTACAATATTATTTCTGGTATTTCTTTATTACGGCAACATTTTCTTCTTTTTATTATTTATTTCTTCTGAAATGGTAGGCTGCACAGTGTTTTTTATTTAAGTCATCTAAACATAGGCTCTCAATCCTAAGAGGATGCAGGTTTTAAATGAAGTAGACAAAAGAAGGACTTCAAAATCACAGTCATTTGGGAAATAATTATTTGCAAGCTTTATTGATAAGCAAGCTCCATTGTGTTCCATCCTAGTTGAGAATTCCAAGGAAACTATCTGTGGAAAACATGTGAGAAGTCATTGTCTGGATCCCAGAAGAGCTTACCTCAAGAGGTTACAGACAATTAACTCCCAGCAAGAAAAGTTTTGATTTAGCACTTATTTGTGAACAATCGAAGCTTTAATTAGTCTGGTAGAGATGATTTTGTTTGTTCTCTGCCTGATTGCTTCTGATTCTTGAAAAGATCTTATGGCCTTTTCAAATGCTTCCAGTTTTTGTGTGATAGAAAGTTGCAAAGGCTGAAGAAGAAGAATTATTTGAGCTTTTGGGTAATTGGAGTACTATATCCCCAAGATGAGATGGCACAGTTAAAGCCTTTCTTTGAAGTAGGATAACTGAGTTCATCACACTCAAGAATCTTCTTCAGGGCTTTCTGATCTCCTATCCCTGGGGACTTGACACCTTGAAATTAATGGAAACTATTCCTGAGTAGAGTCCATTTATATTAGGCAAGCTTCTTACAAAACTTTGGAACTCTTCTTCTAGGACAGCTGAGAACAAAAAGTTTAGGTATTTCTTTTAAACCATCTCTTCAATTCTACCATATCCAAATGCTGTCTCCAGATATGGGATCATTCCTCCAAAGGCACTTCACATTTGATGGTTCTATTCATCTTGACAGATTGTCTAACATAAGAAAAATTAAGCATTCATAACTTGCCGCCATCCTCACACGTACAGGATAGACTATCTGACTACCTACCTACCTGGAATGCCAATCCCACCATGCGGAAAATTGAATCAAGCTTCTAAATAGAAACTCATAGACATTGTGTTTTATCCTGCCTATTATTGGAGGAGATGACTTTGACTTTGGAGTCTGTTATATGCAGCAAGGTCATTGCTTTCCTGGTTTTGAAAGAAGCCCATCAAATCAGAAAGCATAAGACAGAAACAAGAAATCACCTTCACTCGTGTGCAGAGCTTTGTATTCTCTCTCTTGCCTTTCTAGATGTATTTGACCTCTGAGGATATTGTAAAATTGGCAATGTCAGCTGGGGTGTCTCAGGTACACATTGTCTCCAATTATTGAACCTTTTAAATTGCTTCATGCCTTGAGGGGATCATCTTTTGGGCTTGCCTGCCTGCTGTTCAGTTGTGTTGTAGGAATGCAGTGAGCCATCTATAGTCAGCATTAAACTCACAAATTAGGCAACAGAGGAGCTTCCGGCAATGCTCCAGTTAATGAGCTGATCAACAGCAGCTAAGGTGCACTCTGCCATTTCAAACACTTCAGGGAGCCCACCACCCAAAGACTGAAAATCTCAAGGATAATCTACCAGAAGAGGAACTCTGCTCCTTGTTGTGATCATTGGAAAGCTTCAAAGGAGGCTGCAAACTCATCCTTTAGGAACCAAGGAAAAACTAATCAGATCTGCAACAATGATGTTGCATTTTTTCCTACTTCTGCAAGGTTACTGAATTGTGTAGTATCTAATGTGGAATGCTGCATTTTTGCTGCATTCTGTCTTCAGTAAAACTGGCCAAGTTGTACAGTATCAATCAAACAAAATTGTCAACAAAGTCACTTTATAGATGTAGAATTTGAATTGTAAACCTATTCAGCAGTAAAGTTGATTAAGAATGTAATAGCAATAACAATACCACTTAGGCTTATATATTGCTTTACAGTGTTTTACAGCCCTCTCTAAGTGGTTGACAGAGTCTGCATATTGCCCCCAACAATTTGGGTCCTCATTTTACCCACCTTGGAAGGATGGAAGGCTGAGTCAACCTTTAGCCTGGTGAGATTCAAACTGCCAAATTGCAGTCAGCCGGCAGTCAGCAGAAGTACCCTGCAGTACTGCACTCTAACTGCTGCGCCACCGTGGCTCATGTTGAACTTGTCTTTTTAGAAGTAATTTCTTTGGGTTCAAGAAGTCTTATTCCTTGATATGTGAATACAGAATTGTAGACAGAATGGCTTCTGAAGAGTTTCTCATTCTACTTAATCTATCTTGATGAGATAAAAAAATATTTCCTTCCATGGGCCCTTTAAAGAAAAGACAAAGAACCCTACCTACCTACTTTCATACCTACCTACCTAATGATTTATTGGTGTTTGTTTTTTATATTTCAGAAAAAAAATTATAATGGTATTCTGGTTTAGGTATGCAAGATGTGTGACTGGGAAAAATCACATTAAAATAAGAATTTGAACAAAGGGCATTTCTCTACTATTTGTATGGAAAGATAAGCCATTACTTAGCAGGAAAAGAAGCAGATTTCAAAGCAAGATCGTTGTTCAAAGAATGGGAAAGTAACAATATAAAATTATATTGCCAACTAGCTATTTCAGTTGGATTACAAACTAGACTTTATAACTTTACGGCTAGTTAAATAATACAGCTAACTGAATTGGACATCCAGTGGAAGTTTTGAATATAATTGCATGGATTGTGTGTATATGTTTCCTTCTCTTATATTCTCATCATATGCTAAATAATAATAATGATACTGACTATATAGAAGTAAATTTCCAGATTTTTTTATATAAGCCCCTTTGGTTTGATAGAAACAGAAGAGATCATTCAGTAGTAAGGTATGGGATAAATACAGAAAAAGAATTAGTCCCAACTTAATCTCCTCGTGGTTCAATATTAACTACCTATTTTTATGAACATGAATGTACAAACACATTTGACCCATAAGTCTTAAAGACTGCAACATTTAATTAATAAGACAAAGATGAAATCCTTTTCAATTTTGTATTCAGCAAGGTTAGTATAACCTCACTGGTTTCAATGTCTTTAAATAATTGGCATTTTTCTACAGGAATTTCAAAACAAGGTGGAATATTTGCACACCTGACTTTTCTGAAAAATTTATAACAAAATGTCAGATTATTTATTGGGGTTTATCTATAAATGTCCGTTGAAATACATTTCAGATTTATGATCAGTAAGTCAAAGACTGTGATTAAATGAGTGCAGAACATAAAAAAGCAATTTATAGGTAACAATAAGATTATCAGTGGAAAAATATCCTAAAGTTGCAGTCAATATTACACTTAGATAAACTGATGCAAGATGTTTTACTCTGATTGCTACTATCTAAAATGGACAATTCTCTAAAACTGTTTGGAAATGCAACAATTAAGTTGAATTATTCCTTTGCATTTAGTGGCAATTCTGAAATAATCTAACAATTCAGGGAAATATTTATAATAGAATGAAAGAAATTACAAGGATGGAATTCTTTTTTTAACTAATGTTTTTTTTATTAGATATCACCAAGCCTTATAGTCCCACAACACATATATATTAACAGGGGTTTGTGTAAATGATAACGGCTGCTACAATATTATGTTTCTCTTTATAATTTTGTAAAATCTCTTGCATAGAAGTTTGGCAAATTAAATTGTGAGTGTATTTTATTTATTTAACACATTTATATGCCCGCCCATCTCACGGAACATGACTCTGTGTGGCATACATCCACAATTAAAACAATGTCACAATGTTAAATTAAAAAAAAAAATAGAAGCACGATTGCTGGAGAAGAATTTACAGGCGCCCTGTAGGCTCTCCAAAGTTACTGAAAGACCCATATTTTGAGGACCTTCTGAAAGGCTGACAGGGATGGAGTTAACCTCACCTTCAATCTCAAAAATACATCCTTATTATACTAGTTAATAATTGTCATTAATTACTACATATAAACTCACTTCTAATATTAATTAAAAGATATAAACTGACCAAAGATATTTTAACGAGCAGATGTAATGTTATTTTGGAATTTCTTACTCAGTTTCATAATGCTTTTAAATCTGTTTCCTATTTTTTTTGCTTTTTAAATATTTTGTTTGCTTTTTTTACTTTTTAAATGCTTTTTATACCTCTTGATTGAATTTTTAAATCTCATGAATAAAAATCCAGAACAAAAAGGGAAATTAAAGTAGGCTTGTAACAAATAGATGAAAAGATCTATTTGCATAAAGAACGTTGTTGTTTTTTTGTTTGCTCGTCTTCCAGCGTCATTGTTTCTCATACTGCGGGGCTAAATCTGTTCAACTTTAAATCATTATTAGCAATGGGGAAGGCTGCTTCACTGTCAGTGCTTATTTCCACTTGTCCCTGTGGTTATTACTCAGGGATCTCCTTGGGGCAGTGGGGATTTTAGTAAGGACTGAAGTGAAGTATATCTGGCTTTCAAGATGCAACATGTCATGGCTTTTTAAGGGCTACTCTTCTATATTGCCTTCTTCCTTTTTACTTAAGCAATATCACTAATCTGAGCAGAGTCTGTTCTATAGTGTCTACAATGGAATAGCTGGGTTGTGGTTGTTGAGTATCTTCTTTGGCCTACAAGCTTTTCTATTCTGAATCAAGTTCTATAGATTGGTAGAATATGACTCTCATGTGAAAAAGGCACAGGAGACAAATGATAATCCAATTAAGGGAATAAAGATTTCAAAAAGTGTCTTTCTGCCATAGATTGGAGTGGTATTGTGGGGGACAGGGAAGATTTGTATGTGTGTGAGTTTATCGAGGAATGGATAAATCAAAATATAAAGTCACAGTAATTAATTAAATTTGATAGAATAATAAATCAAGGAAGGTTATGCATAGATATTACTTGCTTTTTGTATGGGGTTCTAGGAACTAAATAAAGCAATATAATGGGTATGTGCCTGTCTTTTCTGAAAGGTTGGGACTGCAGAAAAAGGTGAAGGCTCAAACAAGAAACAGCGAAGAAGTTGAACTATAATAAGGTAATGCTGTTACTCTGCTAACCAATTTCCAGGATACACAATTCCTGATATTTGAGGTTTTCTTTTGTCAGCAGCCTGCTTTATGCTGACTTCTAAATATTCAGCACATTATACAGTATAATATACAAATAAAACCAAAACAGGCATTGATGTTTCCCAGGAAGTTATAATAATTGGCTTCTTTTCTTTTTTAATTATAGAGGATTTGTCTTAATGTGTCAGGAAGCAATCTTAAAACTAATTTATTGTTTTACAGATTGAACCTGGAGCTTCAAAAATGGTGTCATAGGTGGAGAGAAACTTTGAATTACTGTGTTTATAATGGTGAGGGAATACTGCTTTTGAGTGTTCCTCAGCAAGACAGGAGCTTTTATTCTCAATGCAACCTCTTCATCTGAAGAACTGTAATACTGTCTCCAAAATACTCAATTTCCATATCCAACTGAACTTTATTATGGCTTGTCACTTTATAAAGCAGGTATTTGGAAATGGTTGGAGACATTATGGTTCAGCAGAATCATCAGTCAGTGCCTAGAGAAGGCATTGCACTCTCTAATTCCAGACATCAGAAGAGTAGGAGTAGGTTGTGCCTTTATTGTTTCCAAATCTCTCTGTAGTTTTGTGTTTACATGGTTAAAATTAGACAGGGCACTTTCTAGTGCTATATAGGGAAGATAGGTCTAAGTCTTGACATGTAAGGGGTATGTGTTTAATTTAATTTAATTTAATTTAATTTAATTTAATTTAATTTCCAATTTATATACCGCCCTTCTCCCTGAGGACTCAGGGCGGTGTACAGCCAAGATAAAAAACATAGAATACAAATATTAAAACATTTAAAAATATATATAAATTTTGGCCCGAAAGTTAAAAATCACAGACTAATTAAAAGAATTTAAAAATTTCTTCTTAAGCCAACCCGGCTTGCTGAAAAAGATGGGTTTTCAGGGAATGACGGAAGGCATTGAGGTCATGGATTCTCCTTATCTCCGGGGGCAACTGATTCCAGAGGGTGGGAGCCCCCACAGAGAAGGCCCTCCCCCTGGGGGCCACCAGCCTATATTGTTTGGCTGATGGCACCCTGAGGAGGCCCTCTCTGTGGGAGCGCACGGGTCGATGGGAGGTCGTTGGTAGCAGCAGGCGGTCTCGCAGATAGCTAGGTCCTATGCCATGGAGCGCTTTAAAGGTGATAACCAACACCTTGAAGCGCACCCGGAAGACCACTGGGAGCCAGGGCAGCTTGCGCAGGAGCGGTGTTACATGGGAGCGCCATGTTGCTCCCATCACTACCTGCGCTGCTGCATTCTGGACCAGCTGGAGCCTCCGGGTGCTCTTCAAGGGGAGCCTCATGTAGAGAGCGTTGCAGTAGTCAAGGCGAGAGGTGACGAGGGCATGAGTGACTGTGCACAAGGAATCCCAATCGAGAAAGGGCCGCAACTGGCGAATCAGGTGAACCTGATAAAAGGTCCCCCTGGTAACAGCCGTCAGATGTTCCTCCAAAGACAGCTGCCTATCCAGGAGGACTCCCAGATTGCGAGCCCTTTCAGTGGGGGCCAAAGACTCGCCCCCAATAGTCAGTGATGGAGTCAACTGACTATATCGGGATGCCGGGAGCCACAGCCACTCAGTCTTGGAAGGGTTGAGCTGAACCCTCCCCATCCAGATCCGCACAGCCTCCAGGCACTGGGACATCACTTCAAGGGCATCGTTGGGGTGGCCTGGGGTGGAGATGTACAGCTGGGTGTCATCAGTGTACTGGTGGTATCTCACCCCAAAGCCACAGATGATCTCGCCCAGCGGCTTCACATAAATGTTGAACAGAAGGGGCGAGAGGACCGATCCCTGTGGCACTCCACAAATGAGAGGCCTCGAGGTCGACCTCTGCCCCCCTGCCAACACAAACTGCGACCGGTCGGAGGAGAACCACCGCAACACAGTGCCTCCCACCCCCAACTCTTCCAGCCGGTGCAGCATGATACCATGATTGATGGTATCAAAAGCCGCTGAGAGATCTAATAGGACCAGAACAGAGGAATAACCCCTATCCCGAGCCCTCCAGAGATCATCCACCAACGCGACCAATGCCGTTTCCATGCTGTGCCATTTCCGTGCTGTGCCCAGACCTGAAACCCGACTGGAACGGATCTAGATAGGATGTTTCCTCCAGGAATTGCGGAAACTGTTGCGCGACCACACTCTCAACAACCTTCGCAATGAAGCGAAGGTTGGAGACAGGACGATAGTTAGCCAATATTGCCGGATCCAGGGACGGCTTCTTGAGGAGAGGCCTCACCACCACCTCTTTCAGGGCAGCGGGGAAGTGACCCTCACTCAAAGAAGCATTAATGACGCCCTGGAGCCAGCCTCGTGTAACCTCCCGGGAAGCCAGTACCAACCAGAAGGGACATGGGTCAAGTAAACATGTGGCCGCACTAAGTCTCCCCAAAATCCCGTCCACATCATCGGGAGTCACAGCATCAAACTCCTCCCAGATAACATTCTCAAGACTGTTCCTCGTCACCCTGCCCTGATCTACCCAGTCAGAGTCCAAATCCCCCTGGATCTGAACGATTTTGTCATACAGGTATTGTCCGAAATCCTCCGCCCTGCCTTCTAAGGGATCCTCCCGCACTCCCAGATGGAGCAGGGCGCGGGTCACCCTAAACAGGACAGCCGGACGATTCCCTGATGATGCAATAGAGGTGGAAAAGTAGTTAGACTTTGCCGTCTTTATCGCCACTAGGTAGGCCTTAATGTGCGACCTTACCAGTGTTCGGTCAGATTCAGCGAGATTGGCCCTCCAACCGCTCTCCAGGCATCTTTTCCGGCGCTTCATTTCCCTCAGCTCCTCAGTAAACCAAGGAGCCACACGGGATCGGCATCGGATCAGAGGCCGCAAAGGCACGACTCGGTCCAAGGCCCCACCAGCCGCCCGTTCCCAGGCGGCTACCAGGTCTTCGGCCGAGTCATGTGCTAGATCCTCAGGAAATGGCCCAAGCTCCGTCTGGAACCTATCAGGATCCATCAGGCACCTGGGGCGGATCCATCTAATTGGGTCCGCCTCCCTGCGGCGAAGGGTCGTGGTTCAAAGATCTAGGCAAAGGAGTGAGTGGTCAGTCCATGACAAGGGTTCCATGTCTATATCCCCTATAACAAGACCACTCAACCACTGGCCAGAGATAAAAATCAAATCCAGAGTGTGACCTCTCCTGTGAGTAGGGCCATGAACTAACTGGGTCAGGTCCATGGCCGTCATGGAAGCCATGAACTCCCGAGCCACCTCAGACGTTTCACCAACGGATGGCAATTTGAAATCACCCATGACTAAAAGCCTGGGTGTAACTACTGCCACCATGGCTATCACGTCGAGTAGCTCAGGTAGGGCTGTTGCCACGTGGCAGGGAGCCAGGTACGTAAGCAACAAGCCCATCTGAACCCCACGGCCCCACCTCACAAGGAGGGACTCACATCCGGCTATCTGAGGCACAGTGGTCTCCCTCGGACCCAGATCCTCGTTAATAATAACCGCCACCCCCCCGCCCCTCCCCTAGGCCCTCGGCTGATGGAATGCTCTGAAGCCTGGTGGGCACATTTCAACCAGAGGGACGCCACCCTCTGGGCCCAACCAGGTCTCCGTAACACCCGCCAGGTCCGCTCCTCCCTCTTGTATAAGATCGTGAATGAGGGGGGCCTTACTAACCACGGACCTGGCATTGCACAGCATCAGCCGAAGGCCCAGCTCCTGAGTATCTAAGCCACCTAGTATCCAAGCAGAGCCTTGGGGACCGGGGCAAGCAATTGCTCTCAGACAGTGAGTGTGAGCCCCCAACACCTGATGTGGTCCCCTGCTCCTGCCATATCTGCCCCTCCCATTCACCGTGCCGATGGTATAGCCCTCATAGATATCGTCCCCCATCCCTTTCCCAATCCCTCATCCGGTGCCCCCCGGATCGTTACCCTGTGCCGGGCACGGCTCTGACCCTGGTGGATTTCCCCCCCCCATCCGCCATTGTCGTCTTCCCAGTATTTTTAAAAGAGTAATTACAACCCCCCCAGAACCCCTTAAAATCTTTAAAAATTTCCCTAAAAAACCCCATAAATTCTTCCTTGCTCCATGCCATCTCTCCGGACTCCAAAGTCTGTCATCGAGATAGGCCCTCGATAATGTGGGGGGCCAAGCCTGCGAGAGGGGAGAATCTCGCAGGGTGAAGAGTTCCGACACCGAATACATATAGTCATCAGGGGAAACAGTCCAAGGGTGGGGGACCGCTGATGTTACAGACATAGGGAAAATTCCAGTCCATGGTCAGGCCACCAAGCTCCACTGTCCTCTCACGACAGTGGCTAAGGAGGTGCATATCATTCGACCCCAAAAGTTTCCAGAGCGGCCGTCTCTCACCAGGCCAATCCATGGAGACTTTGATAGAAAGCTCAAGGGTGAGGATAACCATATTCCACCTCCTCGGGCCTTATGTCCATAGAACCAGTATCCCTCCTGGGATTAGCAGCATCAGGGAATCCAATATCCAGCTCAAAGGAGATTTAAGTTCGTAAATGTTCATCAAAGAAGGTCTACATGGTAGGGAATCCAGACAGGCCAGATGGAAGTGGGGAAAAATTAGGAGTAGTTCAGCAGGCCAAGATGGATGGCAAGCTATGATCGTAATAGGCCAATAGGCCAAAACTCAGTCCGAAGGAAGGAGGGGGGGTATTCAAACCGCATAGGTTTGTAGTAATTTTTCGGCCCCAGTAACCCCCAACCTTCCATTCTAATGGGTAAAGCTCCCCTATTTCGTTCCTCCCCCATCCAGCTCACCCTGGGGGGGGGTATCTGGGTCTCCCTGGAGGTAACCCTTCCCTCAAGGGTCACATACTCTCCAGTCACCCCAAAATCAGATCTAAATCCATTGCTGAAGGGTCCTGTGCCGTCTGTTTGGAAGTCTGTAGGCCCTTGGGAGCCGCCCCAACCTTAGGCGCTCCTGCCACGATCACCGCTGCGGCCTCCGCAGTCCCCATCGTCATCGTCACCATCGGCCCCCACACGGACATCCCCAGCCGCCCCCTGCCTCCAGAGATCCACCTCGAGGCATCCAGGGGCGTGGGGAACCTCCGTAGGGGCCTCACAACGCCGACGTCATCCAGGAGCTGCCGCCGCCGCCACCATGACCACCCGCGACCGGCGCTGCTGGCGCCGCTCCCCTGCAGGCCGCAGGCTGCCGTCACCCACTGCCGTCCCGACGTCATCCCCCTCAGAGCTGGGATGGTCCGGGGAGCCGACAAAGCTCCCAACGGGCTCCTCAGATGTTGCTTTGCCCGGGCGGGGGGTCATAGATGTTTGAAATGACCCCCCTGAGCCCCCCCAAGCTGAGGCATCGCCCCCAAGAAGCCGAGACTCAGCGTCGGAGCGCCATCTTGGGCATGCGCAGGTTGTATATAACAAGAATATAACAAGAATAAATGTGTTGGGGAAAGTATTCTCCAGATTGTATATATTCAGATTTTCAAGTTTGGCCCATCTCAGTCTAGACAAGTATTTAGAAATTCATTACTTTTTAGGGTAACTTTTTTACCAACTAGATGGTAGTGGTACTTTTATGAATCAACTTAGGGTCCAGAACTCCACCGGAACCCATTGGCTGAAATCCACTTCTCTAAGAACCAGCCTCACTAGTGGACTACAAATAATAAAGCATAATTTGTCAGAATGCTCCCTGTCCATGGAGCCTGTTTGCTAAGGTGGAACAAAACAGAAAAGATTGTGAATTTTGATCTTTGACTGGTGCCATACAAACATGGGTTTTTAAAATGGCACTCTTCCTAGTTCCTGGTGATTGCTGTTTAGTTTATTGTGAGCTTAGTGCTGCCTTACTTTTCCTCTTGAGGGAAGTCTGAAAATGAAATGCAGTATTTTGTCAATGGAAAGAATTTGTCATTTCTGCATCCTTGGGCCATAGCCTTTCCTGTTTCATATAAATCCCCCTCCCCTTTGATGATTAGCTTTGACCATCCATGATTAAATAACTGAAACTTTCCTGCCCTTGCTGAAGGAGCATCAATAATGTTTTGGGGCTTTTTTCTCTTCATTCTGCCATTACAGCCTTGCATATGTATATCACTAGAGAAAGCTTCAGATGCTATACATTGTTTAGTTCAGGTGCTGATAGAAGATATGAAAAAAAATACCAGATTGTTGCCAAACTCTGTTTAGTATTTTTCTGTTTCAGTCAAACAGGGAATCCTGTTCAGGTATCTCCTGGGATCCCAAAGTTGTGGGATTCTTATGCTGATTCAAGAAACTGTCTTTAGGTTCAAAGCAAACTGGCCAGTTCGTAATGGCAAAGAGGCCACTTTGACAGCAAGTTATTTAGGAATATAGAACATATTCGTAGGAATATGTGTATAATTAACTAAGCAAACCGACTACTGATGAGCTTTGAGATCAAGGAGCAATTGGCAGTTATAGACCAAATTCAACCTGGTAGCTGCAGTCCTCTGCTTTCTCTATTGCCAAGCCAGAGGTTGAAGGGACTATAAAGAATCCAGAAGTTGTTACAGAAAGCAAAGAAAGGACATCTTTAAGGCTTAGCACAACTATTTTCCATTGAAAAAATTGTATGCTAAGGGAGAGGAAAGAAACAGTTTGGAAATGGCAACCTGAGTCCTCTGACATTTTAGCGCATCAGCTTCAAGTCTACTTAAGAAAACTCTTAAATTTTGTGAAGTTAGGCACTTAGTGAATTCATGGATGTATCTGTGGGTGGGTGGGGGGGGCGTTGTTTTTGTATAATACAGAAATGGCTTGCCATTGCTGCATTCTGGATGGGTTTTTTAAAAGTTCACTATCTAGCCTGTAGCTCTGGGACTCTTCATAGCTTTTCAAGGTAGCAGTGAATGGACAACCATTGCCACATAGTTCAGGACATGGCTGTTTACAAACACAATAGTAGTAAGAATCCAAATCAATCACACAGCCAACGAGAGAGAGCACCGGCCCTCAAGCAACCCACGCAACCCCCCACCAGCATTCGCCTCCTAATGACCCTGACCTGATGTAACCTCCTTACCACAAAACCAATCACAAGACTCACTGATGACTCACACCTGACCCCTTACAAGACCCTCACTTGACACACCCATACCTGAAGCCCTCCTAAACAGAAGAACACTGACACTGACATCTCCTAAACTCCACTGAAGATGTTACCCAGCCTGGTAATGAAAAGTTCAAAAACCAACTCACAAGCTTGAAGAATGAACCTTAACACTTAGTAGTAAGAATATTCCTAGGGATTGATTGATTGATCATGTTTCATCAGATTGGTGTTGACATAATCTAATCTAATCCTTCACATCTTCCAATAATGCACCTGTCACCAGTCCATCCATTTTGCTGCTGATCATTCTTTTCTTTTTTTCCTTCCACTCCTAAGAATTAAGCATAAGAATTAAGCATAAGGAACTACATTTTTATAGCCCATAATGACACATGACAGAGTTTTGTTCAGTTTAGTGAAGGCACTAATATTTCATTTTAGAATTTTTTTTTCATTCTCTTCACAAAATCAAAGTCAGGATGGATCTTTGGATATTCAGTTCTTTTATCAGTCTTTCCCAAGTTGAAATGAAGTGGCCGCTAGCAATATGGTAAAACATCTCTGCCATCCATTCCATTGCTCTGTGCTAATTTGATTCATGTTGCTTTTCCAAACCTGAAATTGGTTACATAGGCCTGACCATACCTCCAAAGCATAATAAATAAACCAGCTTAAATTTAACTAGCTTATTGCTATCAAGAGATGTGATAACCTGGAATTAGAGTTATTGAGTCAAACCTTCAGAATAGAAAGTACATGATAAAATGAAGGATGGAGTTAACCTTAGGGGTTTCTGTTATTTGATCTTCAACTATTAGTGGGGACTGTTGTTGACAATCTTAGAAAGTCTAGATAAATACATTATTTAGAAGAAGCATCCAGACAGGTCAGAGTTGGAAGGGACCTTGGAGGTCTTCTAGTCCAACCCCCTGTTCAGGCAGGAAACCCTATACCATTTCAGGCAAATGGTTGTCCAATCACTTCTTAAAAACTTCCGGTGTTGGAGCACCCACAATTTCTCCTTAGTTCTAGGTTGGTTGTCTCCTTGATTATTTTCCATCCATTCCTTCTTATCCTGACTTCAGGTGCTTTGGAGAATAGCTTTACTCCCTCTTCTTTGTGGCAACCTCTGAGATATTGGAACACTACCTAGTCCTTCTTTTCATTAAACTGGACATACCCAACTCCAGCAACCATTCTTTATATGTTTCAGCCTCCAATCCCCTAATCATTTTTGTTGCTCTTCTTTGCATTAAGGTCCTTAGAACATATGCTGCTGGGAGCTTCAAATAGTGTTGCTAAATGTATCACCAAAAAAAAGGACATACTATAAATAGAAACATAGAGAATATTCATTTCACTTTTCTGCTCTGCTTGATTTAAGACCTATCTTGTTGCTGGTTCCCCCAACTCTCAAAAAATATTGACTTGAATAACTCAAAAAGGAATGGTTTAACAGCAATGGGTATGTAGTGATTCTGTTTCTCCTCCAAACACTTGTTAATTATGAGGACTAGATGCATGTTATTTCCTGTAATGTGCATTTTTTTAAAACAGGGGTCCCCAACTCGCAGGCTATGGCCTGTAGCCTGTTAGGAATTGGACTGCACAGCTGGAGATGAGCAGCAGGTGAGCAAGCAAATATGTCTTTGTAGCCTCTCCCTAGCACAAGCATCACCACCTCAGCCTCACCTGAGATCACCAGGCTTTAGATTCTCCTAGGAGCATAAAGCCTATTGTAAACTGTGCCTGCAGTTGCATCTCCTCCCTGACCCCAATTCATGGAAAAATTATCTTAATATGAATGGTAAATCTAGTTGAAAATTGATTATTAGCAAACCTGCTTTTGTTTAATGGTACAATATTTAGTCACTTCTTAAGCAAACATCTGATAACTCATAACTTTGAATGCCCCCTGGCTATATATAATGATCTTATGGATAGACATTTATCTTTTTATTGATACATTAATGTCTAAAGGCTTTAAAAAGTAGATGTTATAATGTAGTAGAATAGCAAATATAAAAGATCAACAGATAATCATCAGTAGATAGTCTTAATATATGAAGGATCTAGCCAGTTTGGGTGACATGTATAGTCTCTTTCCAACTGAATAGTCTGCAAAATTATTGTTAATAAATAAACTGTCAAAATACATCCAAAGCAGTCTTCTTGTATTCAGTTTTTATGCATTGTGAAAAGCTGTTGTGGTGCAATGGATAAAATTGTGCCTGACAACATGTGAGAATTGACTTGAAGTTTCATCATAGCCATGAAATTTGGTAGATAGCCTTCAATGAAACTAATCTAATCTTATCCAACCCTAATATATGATATAAATTTATTTTTTATGAACTCCTGAAAGCTAGGTGACAATAACCATAAGGTACCATTATGGATGGCCAGTGGCCAGAATAATTATACCCATAGTCCGGCACATATGCATGATATTAAATTGGTGGCTTAACATGAAGATTATGTGAGTTGTTCTTCCATCCTCCAAAAGTTTTGACAATAATAATTTTTTACACGTTAAAGCAAATTTGGAGACTCCTGTTTCTCAAATTAGTGTTTGCCCAATGAGATGGTCTGTAGATGTATTAGGACTGCAACTGCCAGACTTTTTGACCAGCTCATAGTTGAACAATGTTCAGTTTAGGGTTACTTCTTGGCTGGGGTCCACATCTTACTTCTCTTGTGTCAATATGGATGTGGACTTTGCAGGAGGGACAGTCTCTTGTTCAGCAATCTGGCTTGGCAAAGGCCAGTGTGGTACAGTACAGGGTTTTCAAACAAAGGCCAGAGGAGAAATGTTACCCCAGACCTGTTTATGGCATTGCTAGAATGCCTAGGAATGATATTTCTGTCCTATTCCATGTATATTTAGAAGGAACCCATGGCTTCCATGTGGAATTGGAATGCCAATCTTGAATTAGCTGCCTGTTCGACTGTCTTTATAATCTCAGGAATATCCTGGCATTCAGTCAAGTAGTTTTCTTCAAAGGAAGCTGTGTGAGCCTTTTAAATGCCACGATGGCCCCGGATGACAGCTCTACAGTTAGACCAGCAAGGTGGATGATATTGAAATCCCACTTGTATAAAAGGCAAGGCTAGAATTCTGCTGCAAGATTGTTCCTTAATTTCAACATTCTTGAATGATGGGGGGGGGGGGATATGCTTCATATTAGGGAGAGGTGGGGGATGGAGGGAGGAAATTTATCTGAGGAATTGCACAAGGTAATAATGTACCTCAGGCAATCTGCCTCAGAGAATGATTCTTCCAGCTGGCCAGAATACATGATGGCTTGTTGATAGGCTGTTCATGGCCATTTTGCTATGCTGTAGCTGTAATAATTAGAAAGGAAGCTACAAAGGTAGAATGGCAGGCGTGGTGACGTTTATAATGGGGTATCAAGGATAAATAACAAATGACAGCCGCTCAATGCAACATTGAGGATGTGCAATAAATGAAAGCACAACCATTTCAATGTCAGAGAAATGTGAAGAAGAAGAATATCTGGTTTGTATTCAGAAGTTCTTTATAACACCAGGTCCTTTATACTGACCAGGGGTGGATTCTACTTACCTTTACTACTGGTTCGCAATGGGATCGCGCGCACGCATTTGCTTTGCTCGCGCACGCGCCAAGCTTCAGATTGCTTATGATGACATCCGGGATGGTGGGTGGATCCTCCCACCGGTTTTACTACCAGTTCTCGGTAACCAGTCTGAACCGGGGGCAACACACCACTGATACTGACCCAGATATGGACAGCTTCTGAAATCCCTTCCCACCTTTTTTTTTTTTTTTGATGCTTTAGGTCAGTCCTGACTCCAGGTAACTTCCTGGACAAGTCCTTGCAGTTTTCTTGGCAAGATTTTGGAAGTAGTTTACCATTGTCTCCTTCCTAAATTTGAGAGAGAATAATGGCTCAAAGTCAACCAGCTGGCTTGGAGCCTAAAGTGCAAATGGAACTCACAGTCTCCCAGTTTCTAACCCAATACCTTAACCTCTGCACTGAACTGGCTCCCTTATAGTTTGCATATTTGTACCCGATTTCTTTCTTTCTTGGTTTCATGTGTCAGCAAACTTTGCTTGCACTGATGGGCTGAACTTTGCTGCTTCCTCTCTCCTCTGACTTTCAGGCCTGATTTAGATTTAGAATCTAACATTTGATTTCTGTCGGCACAGCTGACATGATATAATACGTCACTGAGAAGAGAAAGCACTTGGGAGCTGGAAACTTCTTCTGTCTGAATTTGATTTCTAGACAGGCATAGCAGACTTCTAATCTAATTTCAAGGGCTGCACAAGCAATTTTGTCTGCTTCTTCCTTGCTTCTTTTAAAGCTGCACTGCATGTCTCTCTTCCTTCAACCCCCCTCCCAGCAACCTTTAAACCAGTCCAACAGAACTGTAGGGGCTTTTCAATTTAGGTGTCCTCTCCATGTAGGGAAAAAGGGTCCATAATCTTTCATCAGTGTAGTGAATATGTTGTTTGCATCTTTGCAGCTGAGCACAGTGTAGGATGCTATATAACAGAAGTGAGACCAGATGATGTCATGCCATCACTTTGTGTCTTTATGAGTGAAAGGGAAGGCAGAAAGAAGACTCATTTCATTTTAACATAATCATGATTAAAAAATATGCTTTGAAACTCTGATTAGTATGCAAACAATATCTCTTTGATATTCAGTAAAGAAGCCCAACCTTTTCAAGTTTCAAAAAAAAAGAGGAAAAGATGTAGTTGCTTTAAAAAGCACATATACTTTAATGCAGGGGTGTCAAACTCACAGCCTGCAGGCTGGATGCATCATGCGCTGGCCACCTTCACCCCCATTTTAGCGAAGGGAAAAAAGTTGTGATACGTCACGTGATGACAATGTGATGATGCGAGTTTGACA
The DNA here is from genome assembly GCA_022577455.1 of Arizona elegans. NCBI lineage: Eukaryota > Metazoa > Chordata > Lepidosauria > Squamata > Colubridae > Arizona > Arizona elegans. Next base: position 282,555,285 of record JAKOOJ010000001.1, on the reverse strand, counting down.
CCCCTGGTTTAATATATGGATTTATTACAGCACCATTGTCATCATCATTATCACTATTTTTTTCTAAAATATGGAAATCATTCAAAGTGAGTCTTCTCACATGGTCTAAATCACTTCACTTTTGATAGCATACTTAAAAATATGCTATTTGATATAGGCATTTCCCTTCCATCCACCCTCATATTCCTTCTTAATTTTGGACAGTCATAGAGAAGCAGGATGGAAATAATATAAGCAAACAGGTAAAATGAGTGTAGTTTTTTCCCCCCAACCAATGATTTCTGTACTGTGAAAGTGATTTAAATGAAATTTAAGTAGGATCATAATCCGGAATGAATATATTAAATATACAGTAGTTTCCTGGTCCACGTTTCACAAGCAACATTTGCAACTGAGTTGACAAGTAAGAAAGTCTTCCCTTAGGGTTAGACTGTGAAGGGAAGAAGGAAAGAGAAATATTATGCGTGCATACAGAATATTTCTGATTGTTTTAGGTTTGGACTCTAATGAGAAACATGCTTGTCAACTTTGTTTCTGTAAATTTGGATTATACCAGAAATACAGAATGTTTAAATATTTTTTAGGGGTGACCAAAAATACAAAACAACTTGGTTCCAGCTAATCATGTAGTAGTATTATGTGGCTACATATTTAACTGATGAATGATATGAAATTAAAGAAGGATACAGGCATTCTTTGATCACTAACTGTCTTATTTTTATTTCTGATTGTCAAGCATACTATAAAAACTGAAATTACAGAAAATACACAAGGAACATGAAAATGATATACAAGCAATATAAACCCTTCCGTAAAAAAAGAGCAGAATCATTATGAAAAAAAAAATGAAGAGAGGTCATTGTAAACAGCTATAGCTATAACATAAAGTATCTTTGTTCCATGTACAAGTCTTAGTTAAATTTTCAAAATGAAGAAGTATGTATTGATTCCAGCATGGTGAATTGGGAAACTACCCCAAGTTTACTGTCGTCAGATGTGACATTTTTTAACTGAGACATCAGAATGAAATGATAAGATTGTCTGTGGATGTATTGGAGTTGGCAGATTTAGTTATGATGATGATGATGATAATGATGATGACAATGACGATATTTATTCAGTTGTGTCCAATTCTTGATGATTTTATGGGTTTGCTCTTTCCACATCTTCCAATCTTGCAATACTTTGAGTTTTTCTGTGCTCTGGCTGGTGTCAGCTTTGATGATATCACTGTGTTCTTTGGTGGCATGGTTTCCTTTTACCACTAACTCTTCCAAACATAATTCTTTCTCCAATGAGTACCCCTGCACGACATGGCCAACATAAGCGAGACACAGTTTTGTGATTAGTTTTTGTATAAATTTCAAATTACCAAGTCACATTCTTCATCATTAACAGGCCCTGTATTGTTTCTTGTTCTGTAGGATGGAAACTACTGTATAATTGCTATCAGTCATGCTCAAATCACGAGGAAATGATAGCATATTTTGTGGAATATATATATATATATATATTTCTTCAGGCAGCTCCATAAGAGGTGCTTTTTAATCTGCCGCTGCCTAATTTTCTAGAAAATTCATCTTTTGAATTTTGAATTCATCATTTTTTAAAAAGTCTGAAATGTCTTCCTTCTACCTTTTAATATTTCATCGGAAAAGAATTTGAGTTTGCTATTCATTTTTTGAAGCTGCTCATCTGCATCCTGAAAGCTGCCAGGTTTCAGATAAAAAAAAATATGGAGGATGAGTTGAAAGTGAAAAATGTATTCTCAGTTCCAACTCAGTTTGACATATGTTCAGCATATGAAACCCATTAATCCATATTTTTGCTTTTCTTCTTAAAAGAAAGGATTTAATTTGCTCAAGTAGATATCTTTCCAGTGTACTGATAGAGAAAAGATTGTACTTCTGTGTATGTGTGAGTCTGGGCATCCTTAAGTGCACGAGAATACAGTCTGAAATAATTGGAGAAGTGTAGAATCAATTAAAGAGCATGAGGGAAATCAATGTAGGAGACTTTGAAGTAATTTTTAAGAATGGGGCTTATATAGTTTGCTATGTTATGTTTTACAAGTTAAATTAGTTTCTCTAAAGGCAGATGAGGAATTTGCTTTATAGGGTTCTTCTGACAGGTAGAACTTTAATATTCTTTTCCTGATGAATGGCAACATAATTTGCAAGGCAGCTGGCATTCACACTGATGCCGTGTGTATGATCACACTTATGAACCAAATCCATGATGGCAAGAAGAGGTCTATGGCTACAATTCTATAACCAATTATCTAAGTAACCTTTGTTTGTGTATAGATGCATCACATTTAATAACAAAATTAAATGCATACACATACACGTATACATATACATACTCTCTCTATATAAAAATCACATATACATAAAAGCTGACTTTCTTTCAGACATCTGTATTTAATAGCTAAATCCCCAAGATTTCCATCTTTTCTTTCTACAACTCTTAATGGCTTATGGAATGGATAACGCACACTCAAAGATATCATTTATGCTTCTAGCACTTGGATATTAAGATCTGTGAATGATAGCTGACTGGACTGAGAATTGCACTAATGAAGCCAGAGAAAGTATTACTCTTCTCTTTACACTGGGGCGAGCAATGCTTTTAGAACTGGGGATCATACCATTTTTTTTTGAAGAATTTTTAAGGACTCATGCAGCGCTGACATTAGTGTGGGCAGTGACATGAAAACCTTACAATTATGGTAAATGTATGCATTTTTGTAAGCAATTTCCTGAACAAGTACATTTTAAAAATGATAGTGCTGAATTTAATATTTGCATTTTGTGTTTTCTAGTTCCTAACATACACAATTTTGCATCTATTTTAATGGAACTGCATTATAATATTGAGACAAATTCAGTTTTGAAAGGTATATGGATTTCTGTGTGAAATTAAGAGGAGATATTTCAGGTCCTGTCCTATCTTAAGAATTGACAGTTCTACTTGCTGTCCAGCTTCCAGGTTTTCAGGCGTAATATAAACAAACCCTAAACTATCAGGTGGTAACATGCAATCTGTGTACGTATGGAAAGAGAAAGATCTGACTTCTGTCTGTAGCATATAGGACTAAGAAACTTGACAACAATATTGTGGTGTAAAAATTCATTCATGAGCCCAAGTATTCTTTGGTTTGACAATCCCAATGGAAATTCTATCTGCAGGCTTTTGGGAAAACTAAAGAACCTCAACAGGCATTCCTCTAAGCTACTCCATTCTTGCTATCGCAATCTTTGTTGCACTGTAATCACACAATTACTGTGCCATTAAAATGTCATATTCGTGGAAACCCATATAAACAAAGCATTAACAATTGCCAGAAAATTGTAGTCTTTACTGCTAATGACCTGCTCTCCCCCCCACCCTCTGTTTCCTTCTAAGTCTTGATTTAAGAGGCAGACACAGATGCATGTCACTGATATGAGAACATTCCAATTTTTAATGGGCTGTCACAGTGTGAGACTTTCTGTTCTTTTTCCTATTTGTTTCTCGTTTAAACCACAGGTGCTTTTGTGGAAGCTACTTAGTGAATTGGTAAAGGAAGAAGCAGCTGCTGTCTGAGCATCTTCACCACTGGGGGAGGATGTCAAAAATCTTATGTCAAAACGGAGACATTTTTGAAGGGTGTGTGTGTTTGTGAGTTAGTACACAGATGGCAACATTAGACAATGTGTTTTGATTCTTCCAATGAAGAATGAAAACATATTGTATATTTATCCTGTAAAGCAATACTTCTTACTTTTAATTAAGGGAAAAGGGAAAAGGAGATCAGAGAAAAGGGAACTGGGTTCAGTCTACCAAATTAAATTCTGATTCAGCAGGGCTGGCTTCTATTGTAAAATAATAAATCTTATACCATTAAATCTTTATTTTGTCCTGTTTAACGCATTCCGAAGGGGCTTATTGGTAATTATTTTTCAGATTATAGGTAATCTGACAGTTTGATGTACCCTTTAGTTTGTTTTTTTTTCCTTCTTGTTGAGGAACATTGTTATTTTTTAAAATGCATTTACTGTATTTTTCATTGAAGAAGTGATCAAATATAAATTTCCTCGGTCATCAGATGAACTATATCTACCATTGTCAATTTTAGCTTCTCCAGGCAATAGGTTCAATCTAGTGTGTATGTGTATGTGTGTTTGTGTTTATTAGTCAAATTTATATAGTTACCCATGTTATGGTTGCTTTACAAGGTAAATACACAATGTGTTTTCATTCTTCATTGGACTCTGGGCAGTATACAACAATCCAGTTTAGATTAGAATAAAATAACAGAGTTGGAAGGGACCTTGGAGGTCTTCTAGTCCAACCCCCTGCTTAGGCAGGAAACCTTACACCACTTCAGACAAATGGTTATCCAACATCTTCTTAAAAACTTCCAGTGTTGGAGCATTCACAACTTCTGGATAGCTCTGCAGACTAAGCACTGTAATTTAACACCAGCTGTCTGCAATTAAAGTAAGTTTGAATCTTGCCAGGCTCAAGGTTGACTCAGCCTTCCATCCTTTCTAAGGTAGGTAAATTGAGGACCCAGTTTGTGGGGGCAATAAGCTGACTTTGTATAAAATATACAAAAGTATGAAGGCTATTGCTTAATGCACTGTAAGCCGCCCTGAGTCTCCAGAGAAGGGCGGCATATAAATCAAATTAAAAAAAAAAGTTGATTAATTTTTCTAACTGTCAGGAAAGTTCTCCTTAGTTCTAAGTCACTTCTGTCTTTGATTATTGGAACACTGCTACCATGTCTCCTCTAGTCCTTCTTTTCATTAAACTAGACACACCCAGTTCCTGCAACCATTCTTCATATATTTTAGCCTCCATTCCCCTAATCATCTTTGTTGCTCTTCTCTGGACTTTTTCTAGACTCTCAACATCTTTTTTACATCGTTTGACCAAAACTGGATGCAGTATTCCAAGTATGGCCTTACCAAGGAATTATAAAGTGGTATTAACACCTCATGTGATCTTGATTCTATCCCTCTGTTTATGCAGCCTAGAACTGTGTTGGCTTTTTTGGCAGTTGCTGCACACTGCTGGCTCATATTTAAATGGTTGTTCACTAGGACAACAGGTTTCCTCTCACAGTTACTACTATTGATCTAGGTACTACATATACTGTACCTGTGCATTTTGTTTTTCTTGCCTAAATGTAGAACCTTACTTTTTTCACCATTGAATTTCATTTTGTTAGATAGCAACCAATGTTCAAGTCTGTCCAGATCCTTCTGAATTGTAAGCCTATCTTCTGGATCCATCTCGTGGTGATGCTGTCTAACCCACATTTTTCTACTTTATCTAGTAGTAAGTTATGGTCTACTTTGTCAAATGCCTTACTGAAGTCCAAGTAAATTATATCGACAGCATTCCTCTGGTTCACTAATTTTGTCACTTTGTCAAAGAATGCAATAAGATTAGTCTAGCATGATCTGTTTTTGACAAACACATGTTGGCTTTTGGTTATCACTTTGTTTGCTTCTAGGTATTCGCTGATTTGTTGCTTGATTATCTTTTCCAGAATTTTCCCTGGAAATATTGAGGTCAGGCTGATAGGTCTGTAGTTTCCTGGATCTATTTTTTTCCCTTTTTTGAAGATGCAAACTACATCAGCTCTTTTCCAGTTCTCTGGCAGTTCCCCAATGCTCCAGGATCTTTGAAAGATATAGTTCAGTGGTTCTGAGATCTTGTCTGCCAGTTCCTTCAGAAGCTTGGGATGTAATCCATCCGGTCCTGGTGATTTGAACTCATCTAGGGTAGACAAGTGCTCACTTACCATTGCCCCCCTATTTTAACTTGTGTTCCTAATCTGTTTCTTGTGGTGCTGTTTTTAATAGGTTGGACTGTTTTTTCCGTTTGTGTAAAGACAGATGCGAAAAATTAGTTAAGTAGTTCTGCTTTCTCCCTGTTGCTTGTCACCTTCTTGCCACTTTCTCCCAGCAATGGACCAATTGTTTCTTTGACTTTTTTCTTGTTTTTAACATGTTGGAAGAAGGTTTTTTTGTTATTTTTTACTTTTGTCGCAAGCCTTTGTTCATTGTGAGCCTTAGCTTTCCTCACTTCATCTTTGCAGGCTCAGACTATTTGCTGATATTCTGCCTTAGTTATGTGCCCCCTTTCCACTTTTTATACTTTTCCTTTTTGTCTTTCAGTTTGAGTTCTTTATGCAGCCGTGCTGGGTTTTTTTTTTTGAGAGTTGTTATTTTTCTTCTTCATTGGTATTGTGCTAGACTGGGCTTTAATAATCTCACTTTTCAAAATTTCCCAAGCTTCTTGAGTTGTTTTCCCCTTGAGGGCTCTCATCCATTGAATCCTTCCCAAGCTTTCTCTAAATTTATTGAAATTAGCTTTCTTAAAGTCCAAGACTCTGGTTTGACTTTGTTCTATTACTTGCATAATGTTGAATTCCAATATTGCATGATCACTTGCCGCCAAGGTTCAACACCTTCTATCATTTCATCTCTGTTAGTGAGAATTAAGTCCAATATGGCGGATCCCCTCGTTCCCTTCTCTACTTTTTGGGAAACAAAGTTATCTGCTAGGTTTGTTAGGTACCTGTTGGATCTTTCACTTGGTGCAGAGTTTGTCTCCCAGTTGATGTCAGGGTAGTTAAAATCCTCTATTACTATTGTGATGTGCTTCCTACATACTTTAGTTAGCTGACTAGCAAAAAGTTCATCTATTTCCTCTGGTTGGATGGATGGCCTATAGTATAGACCTATGGCAATGTCATCTCCCCCCACCTTTAATATAAACCCAAAAGATAATTTTCATCATTGTTGTGCTCTATTTCTGTAGAGATGTAGTTATTTCTTATATATAGTGCAACTCCACCTCCTCTATTATTTGGTTTATTACTTTTAAATTATTTAAAAGAAATAAAATAGTAAAAATATAAAACATTAGCCAAAACCATTGTATAATAATTATTTAAAAGCATTAAAAACTATTAAAGCAAAACTAAATAAAGAAAGAATGTAATAGCAGGGGAATATTCATAAAGGATCCATTTCGCTAATTCTCTCATCCCCCTTCCCAGGCCTACTGGCATAACCATGTTTTTTTTTTAAAAAATATTTTTTTAATTTTTTAATACAATGCACACCATACAGGTTTTGTGGAGAGTGTTTTAACTCGGTCAGATCTTTTTTAAACAATGCTAACAGTAATCATATGCATAATCCTGCTCTTCCAGCTTCAACAGTACCATTCTCTTTTTATAATTCTTTATCATTTTTTCCATTAATTCATTTAAACATAAATAACATTTCTTTGTGCCATGTATTTGTTAACCCCTACTAAATTACTAATGTTTAATATTTTGAAAATTTCTCATTATTCCATCATAATTCAATATCCCAAATGTCTAGGGCTACTAATAAGGCCAAATATTAACAAAATTTAATCAATCCCGGAAATATATCTCAAAATCCCCACAATTTCTAATCCTTAAAAGTTTAAGTTCACAATATACTTTAACACACTATTAATATTAATAATACAATTATTAATCCTAAACTTCCTAAACTTCCACCTAAACTTCCACCTACTAAGCTTAGCTTATTTTTAATTCTAATAGATTTTATTATCTCTTAATATGTATACTACTATTTTTCCTATTTGTATTTTCTATTTTTTCTTTTTATTAATATATTTTATCATTATCCATCATTTCTTAATCTTTTTTGGATTTTCATCATTTATTGACTTTTTAATCACCCTTTTATTTCTCTCTCTTGGAGTCTTATAACACTTTTTGATATTTTTATACCTACTGAACATTCCCTTCGGGTTGCCCTTTGTTTCTTTCTGCTGTATTATTTGAACACCCATCAATAAGATTTTCTTTCTTTTAAAGAGATTGTTCTTTCTTTTCTCTAAACCTTTCTTTTTTTGAAGAGATTTTCCTTTTTTCTCTCTGCTCTATTATAAGCTTTTAAGGAATTAACTGATTCCTACTTATTAATCTTTTCTCTTCATTATCTTTATCTTCTTCTTTAGCATCTTGTTTTGATTTTTTCCTTCCATTGCTTCTTCTAATTTCTCATCTATTTCCTAAATGCCATGTTCATCTTTTTTCCCCAGTTGTTGAGTGGCTCCTACAGTCATTTCTTTATCTTTAGACAATCCCCTTGTCTCCTTACTGTTCTTTACAGTTTCATGCATTTTTAAGCATCAAAATTATTTCTTCATTTGCCTCTATTATCCCCTATAGATACATTTTGTAACAATTTAATAAAGATTATTCAGAATGCCTCTTTTGTTCCAACATCTCAATATTTAAAAATGCCAACTTAATAAAAATTCAATCCATCCCATAATTATACCTCCAAATCTCCTAAATTTATAATCTTTAAAATTCTGTAGTAGTTTACAGCCTTGTGGTTTTCCAATTACATATCTTCCCAATTGCCCAAATTTTAAAGTTTTATTTAGCTTTTTTTCTTTTTTCTTCTGTCACCTTTCTTCTTTTGCCTAGTAGAATGTTCTGTCAAGTAGCCTTAACAATCCAAATCCAAATTAATCCACTAGGTTCCTTCAATCTTTCAAATCCATAATCCAATAGCCAGTTTCAATAAAGTTTAGTTATTTGCAATTTAATTCATCTTAGAAGTCTTCAAGAGGAAAAATAAACTCATTAAATATTTTCAAAATATCCAAATCATCTTCTAGAATTGAGTCAAGGTCAGGCTGCCTTCCAGGTGTTATTTAGTTTCTTCTATTTTGTGTATTAGACTTTATGTGTATTGGACCTCACTTTCACTAAGAGTACTGATGGTGTAGTGCTCCTCCTCTTCCAGTAGATGGCTCTCCTGCTCCCAAGTCCAACATTAAACAGTACGTCAACAACAGCTGATTATCCAATAAATCCAGGGGGTTTAGAAATACAAATAAGCAAAACAGTTTCTTCGAAAAATCACCCTTCAAATTGTTTAAGCTTTTTTCCAGGCTTTCTGTATTTTAAGGCTTCCCTTGGGCATTTCTTTCACCTCTTAATTTTCAGTCTTTAATCTTCTCAATGTGTCTAATCACCACTTCCTTAATGCTTGGAGATTATCTTTTAAAATTCTTGTACTTAAATTAAATCTTTGGAGTAAGAGTTGGAAGTTATCTCACCCAGTTTCAATGCTCTGTCCATGAACCGTTCCTTCACAAACGTTATGGTCCCAGTTGTCCCAGCTTGTGACTGCCAAAAATGGCCATTGTCCCTGCTGCCATTAGAGAGAGCTTGCTTCAGACCTAACAAGGAAATTGCAAGTTCCTCATGGTCTATGAAGTGCCTATCCTTTCTTCGCTGTCCCTACAAGGCGTCTTTGACTCCATAGGGTCTCCCGACAGCAGTTACTGGCTGGATTTCACAGGGCTCCGCAGAGCCCGCTATTTTCCAAACTGTTCTCGCCGTAACATCAACCGGAAGTGGCATAATCATGTATTGATGGACCTTCAAGAGCTCAGGAGAGATGAGGCTGACCTGCTGTCTAAGAAGTGGGGAAAAGATTCCATAATGTGGGCACCATGGAAGAAAAAGCCTGCTGCCTAGGTCCTACCAAATAAAGCTCTTTAGGCAATACCCATAACATGCCCATTCTATTCGGTCTGGTGGAATACACAGATGAAATCAGGAAGAGGCAATCCCTCAAATAACCCAACCTCATGCCTTATTGGGCTTTAAAGGTCAACATCAGCATCTTCAATTGAACCCAGAAATAAATTGATTATCAATGCAGCTTGCATAGCAGAGGTGTAGTATGTGCTCTACCTAAAACACACACAACTGCCCACACCCCTGCATTTTGTACCAGCTGAAATTGCTGGATATTTCTCAAGTGAAGTCCCATGTGCAGTGCGGTACTTCGACTGTGAAGTGATAAATGACCATGAGTAAGACCCCTTGATCCAGGAATGGGAGCAACTGGTATACAATATAAAGTTGTGCAAAGGCCCTCTTAGCCAAGACTACTGTCTGCTCCCTGAGCAGGAGTTTTGAATCTAGGAGGAGCCCTGCAGATTGCACATAGGGTCAGTTTGGGGCAGTGCAATCACATCCAAGACCAGAGATGATATAGTTCTAGAATCAAAGGACCCTGGTACTCAAAGCCACTTAGTCTTTCTGGGGTTCAGTTGAAACTTATTGTTTCCTATCTAGGTATATGTGTGCATGTCCAACTCCAGAATGTCCAACTCCAGAATGACTTTGTGTGGCTTGCAGTAAGAACAGAAAACAACAGGGCCTGGAAGAACAGCCAAGTTTAAAGACCTCTGAAACATAATCAGGGTGGGAGCCAAACTAATCTGGGGGGGGGGGCATTTGGAGGGAGGTACCATGGCAGAGAAGATATACTTCCTAGGTCCCAATAGATATAATTGCTTGATTGACTGATTCTGAAGCCAATTAATTGTTCTTACTATATGGACAGGAATCATTGAGATAGGTAACTTCAGATAACTTGAACCTATAGCATGAATATCATGATATTATGGGAGATAACAAAATCTTGAAGCTCACAAAACAGAGGTATCCCATGGGCATACTGAGGCACATCAAACAGCATCAATGCTGCTGCAGTCTGGACCTGCTATAGCTTCCAAGTACTCTTCTGAGTGATCTTCAAAGCAAGTTCTATGTAGAGCTGTTTATGATGTAATTTTGATGTTTGATAAGTGAGTTTGCTTATGAAATCAATGTGTGTGTATCCATGTTCATTACATGCTTTTCACCAAGAAAAATCTCTCTTTATTTTGAGGAAAAAATGTTTGATGGCAGATGGAAAATCCCCCCCCCCTTGAAAACATGCACATGTGTGGGCTTTTGGGGATTCCATCTTATAAATCAGAGCCATATAAAGAAGGGGGATGGTTATCACATCTATAAATAGCAGTGTGTTTTATAAGCCAAAGGGATCTGAAGTCCATATGAGATAGGAAAAATGTTCAGTTATGTCAATGTACCTGATTAGCCTATCCTCAACTTCAGTAAGCGAATCTAGTTTTCTCCTGTGTCTCAGATGGCTGTGTGCTATATAAGAGACCATAAGAAGTCAACAGTGTACCTGATTTAATGTAAAAAATGCTCTGGAATGGGGGCTTCAGGGGTTATGGTTCTCTGTTATGGTTGGTTATGTCAGAATAGCTCTTACAAAAATAATCTGTTCAAATTCTATTCAGGTTTTTATCATTTACTGTCTGCAAATGTCACCAGCTACCTGAGCACTTCTACTTGCCTGACAGATATCAGCTGCCTCAGCTGATATCTGTAGGAAGCTACAGGGAACATGTATTTGTTTGTATGTATTGTTTTTAGCATTGTTGTATGCTACCCAGAGTTATTTGTTTGTGAGATGGGTGGCCATATAAAGATGATGAATGAATAAACAAATACGATTAGGACCTATTTTTCCAATGCTGCAGAAACTAGCATCTGAAATAATGGATATAAAATGTGGCCAGCTAGGTTTCATTTAAATTTAGGGGGAAACTTCCCAATAATAAGATCTGTTCAATAGTGGAACAGCCTATAGTGGGTGTGGGTTCATCATCTGTGGAGGTTTATAAGGGGAAGGTAGACCGTTACTACTCATGAATGATGTTCTTGTCCACTACAAAGGATTAGATTAGATAATGCTTATGGTTTGTTCCAATTCTACAGTTCTATGATTTTATATGTGCAAGTAGCAACATCACTACTTCCACTTTTTCTGCTATTACTACTGATTGATAGACACGTATGCAAAATGAACAGATGAATAGATTAGTACCCAACAACTTGCAATCAATATTAAATTCACATAAAATGCTTTTGTGGTGTACATGCACTTCTCTTCTCAAAATGCTATCTCACAATCAAGGAAATTACAGCTGACTTTTATGTGATTGCTACATTCACACATTTAATTTTGCCAGCTGACTTAATTTTTCTCCATGAATACATCCCCATAAAGCTGCACTGATTTTCTAGAGAAAAATAAATAAATAAAGTACACGCACATAATAATGGATGCAGAGAAATGTTGCTCCCATAGTAATAAATTTCTTATTTATAACAAGAGGTAGCAAAGCTCTGTAGTTTATTGTTTTAAAGCTCTGCCTGTATTGGATTTTACTACCAATCTGAGAGATGTAATATGAACCTGACATGTGTTGTATCTGCTGACAACATCTGGGAATAGGTGCATGCAGTGAAGCATAAGTTTATCTGAAAGACGTGTTAGTTTGAAGAAGGATATAGTTCTTACATTCTGTTTATGAATGTTTGCAGAGAGCTTTTTAAAGCTATGCTCAGTACTAGTACGACCTGAGATGACCTTGCCCTGGTTCCCTGATACACATACACAAGTGAAGATTCATAAGTAAATTTATGAGCAGGTACTGCCCAAGCAGAATTCTTGTAAGGTTAACATTTTTTTCAAGTGAAGACATTGAATTAATATGAAACCCAAACCTTGTCTTCCAAGGCTTAGCAGTGAGTGATAGCTCTATTATGTTTTCATTTGTCTCCTTGCTTGGAAACATTATTGCTGTTAGACAGTTTTAAGTAGATGGGATCTCTAAACTGAATATTCAACGATGCCTAATTGCTTTAAAAGATATGAGAATATAGGTGGAGGACAATGAAGACTTAATTTGACTGAGCAAGGGTGTAAGCCAGTGATGGCTAACCTTTCCTGGACCGAGTGTCCAAAGCGCAATGCGCGCACAGCCCCTGTGCATGCATGCATGGCTCCCTGCATGCGCCCCATCCCCTGCATGTGCGTGCAGCCTCCCTGCACACGGCCCACTCCCCTGCACATGTGCGTTCACCCCCCCCCCGCAGGTCCCCTGCCCCCTGCGCATGTACGGCAGAGCCTCAAAGACCAGCTGGCCAGCAGGAGGCATGTACGCATGCACAGTGGAACTGAACTGGGGCAATGGCTCGCATGCCATCAGACAAGGTGCTGTGTGCCACTTTTGGCACATGTGCCATTGGTTTGCCATCACGGGTGTAAGCTTATGTTCAGACCTAATCTATGGGGGGATAAGAAGAGCAAAGTGCTCTTACTTCTTCTTTTGCATTGTATTGGCAAGGGTTGTCCAGTGGCTCTTTTCCAGGTATCTCTTTTGTTTTTGAGCATGGGCTATCCTTTGGAATTTGTATCTGGCTGCTATTTCTTATTTATTGTAAGATTATATTAACAGAATCTTGCAAGTCTACAAGTGCATTTCTCCCTCCATCCCTTTATGGTTGTAAACTTTTTCTGATTTTTATTACCCTGTATTGTTTGTTCCATTTTGTGTGCCTCTGAGAGTCAATTTATATTTTTGGGAAGATATAAATGTGATTAATAAATACATTACTTTTGGTATCTTCAGCTTTAGTGTTCTGGCTAAAAATGTTGTTTTGGAATACTGTTGAATCTCCACAATTGTACAGTATCCAGCTTGTAAAAGGTTAAACTGCTTATGTTTCATTTCTGAGTTACTAGTGGGATATGATTCCTTATTTGTACAACTGTACAAATACATGAATATCCTCAAACGTTATGAGATATAAGTTTTAAAAGGCATAACCTTTTAAGTTAATAAAAAAGATAACCTAGAAGAAGAAATGGATGAACCATTTAGGGAAGAATAGCACTCAGTCTTAGGAAAGTAGAAATTGGTTTTTCTTTATATAGGCTTGAGTGTGGGATAAACTAGAACTGTCGTAGTGACATTAAGATCTTTGCTTAAAAGTTGTGTTGTAGTCTGTTGACATTGGGAATTCTCCCATTTGAAGAAAATGAGAGCTATTGTACTTGGCTGTGTGAACATATCACATTCTTTAATGCAAAATGCAGTTTTATCTTTTGAACAGAAATATAATATTGCTGTTCAAAATGATTAATTTTGAGTGGCAAAATCTCTCTGTTTAATTTGACTGATTGTACAGAAAAGAGTTATTGCAAAAGATTTTTAATTCTGATTCAGTAAATCAATGAAACTAATTGTTCCTTTGGAATGGTAAAGATTTTCCTTCTCCCTTATTGAGGCTGTTCCTGGTTCCCCAAATTCCTTATTAATTCACTGCTTTACATAATTAATACTGCCTATTAAACTGCAGCATTGAAAAAAATGGTCTGGTTTCTATGAAAAAAAATATTAGAAATACATGAGAGAAAATGAATACATTGTGATAAGAACTTTGTAGAAGACAAATAAAAAGGGAAATAGAATATTGGCTTGATCCTTCTCTGGTGCATGCTAATATGGAACTTAACATGAGATAGATTATCTTAAATTACATTTGGATTTCTGCACAGCGGTTAAATAAGTCCCCAGGCAGAATTCAACTTGAGAGAAAGAAGACATAATACACGGTGGAAATGTTATAATGAAGATCTTATCCAGTAATCCATAACTGATCTGTTATCCTAGATGGAGAGAAAGGATTACTCGCTTCAATGTATAATTGTACCTTTCCCGATATCAGTAGTCAAGGAACAGTTAAGCTGTGTGTTGGTTTGAATGACAATTATGAGTTCAAACCAATCATAGCAATTTGCTGGGTTATCTGAAAGTCATTGAATACAAACTCCTATACTGAGTTAGCTCTTTTATTCCACCAAATTATTCTGTGAAGATTAATCTGTAAATTGTTTGAGAGAGGCAAATAAGTTGAAATGTACATTTAGGAATGTCATTTAGTGGTTAAGGCATTGGACTAGGAACATAAAAACCAGGGTGGATTGGATTTAAATAGAGTTGATTTAAATCACAATTTAAATCACGATTTAAATCACTAGTAAAAAGGCTTGATTTAAATCAACTCGATTTAAATCATAATTTTTAAAGAGCAACTGTCATCTCTGCTACTCCTTTGACCCACTGTTGACTCACCGATAGTCCCAGTGTTGCAGAATATACAGCCTCATGCTACATAACTAAGCTCCATTTCATGCTGAATAAACTAAATTATTTATGTATCTTAAATAGAAAACTATTTTACGATAGATTTTTACCCCAAAAGTTTTTTATTAAAATAAATTCAATAAAAATCAAAACAATCATATTTAAATAAAAAAAGTCCGATTTAAATCAAAAAAATCTGATTTTTTTTGATTTTTTAAAAAAAATCATTGATTTTTATCCACCCTGATAAAAACCTAAGTTCAAGAGTGGCTTTGAGTTGTGGTTGTAAGAAAAACTGGAAAAGGAAACGAGGTGTGTATGTATGTGTGTGTGCGCTCACATGCGCTCCTTTGAACTGGAGAAAGGCAAGATATAAACTTAATAAATACATTAAATAAATGATTTGTGTTTTTTTTTCACTTTGTTTCCTTGAAACACAAGTGTGAGAAAACATACATTGGAGCACATACAGAAATAAGTACTGAATTACCATTATATTTTGCCCTTCAAAAAGATTGACTAATTCATGAAGCCCATATATGATTGGTGTGTTAGTTTAAATGTTTGTTTGAATTTTGATTTTTCCTTTGGCATACAAGCTAGAAGTATTTGCTCTTCTAAATAGATGTGCTTTTATTTATTTTTGCTTGTAAAGTTTATATTCAATCTTTGTAGCAAACACTGGTCTTCCCAAAGCAATACAGTGCAAATAGCAACATTAACAAGACAGTTAAAATGTATGGTAAAACATTAGTTACAGTTCATTCCAAGTGAACATTTGAAAACTGAATTGATTAATGGGAGTTAAGCCACATTTAACTTTGTTATTAAAATAAATGGAAGTATAATGTGTTTACCTTTGGCAGGATTGTGGCCACTTTAAAATAAATGTTTTAGTTTTGTTCTGACAGTTGCTTGAAAAAAGATGGTGCCTGATGTCTGTCTGCAAGTTTCATAAATTCTATGAACCTTAAGCATTTTCAGGATTCACTTGATGCAGGTCCTCTTGATTTTCTACTTCACAGATAAATTGTGTTTTACAAGATGTGTTAAAACAAGAATCAACTCTGTTATTTACACGGTATTACCAAAGGCTAGCAGTTATGTTGTATGTGTTCCTTCTCCTTATAAGGCAAGGAGATGACCAGGCTGAGCCCAAGGGAGGATCAAACGCGTCATAAGTCATGAGTCCCTGCATGCCCACAAGAAATCTAAGTACAGCCCAACTTGAATGTCTTTCTTAACGCCCGCTGATTTCCCTTAACGGCTGGTTGGTCAGATTAATGTCAAGCACTGGGGAAATCAGGAGATTCAGGCAGTCAAATGACTATAAAGATTTATTGCAAGTCTAAATTCTCTGCAAGAATCTGACTAACTTGCTATTAAGAGATATGAGCGGGAGATAAGAGAGGCATTCAAGGTGGGTTGGACTTAGGTCTCTTGCAGGCGTGATGGCATGTGTTGCCATATCAGTGGGCACACAAGCTCAGCTCTGGCATGCACGTGCACACTGGCCAGCTGATTTTTGGGTCTACTGGGCCCACCAGAAGTAGGAAAACAGGCTGTTTCCTGCCTCTTGAGGGCCTGAGGAGGTGGGGAAGGCCTGTTTTCTTTTCTCACCTGGCTCCAAGGCCTCTCTAGGAGTCTGGGGAAAGTGAAAACTGCCTTCCCCACCCCCTGGACGTCCTCCAGAAGCCAAAAAACGGCCCATTTAACAACTTCCGGTGGAACCGGAAGGCCCGTTTTTTGATGTCCCCAGCCTCCAGGGCCTCTCTAGGAGTCAGGGGAGAGCAAAAATGCTTCCCCACTCTCCCCAGACTCCTAGAGAGGCCCTGGAACCAGGTGAGAAAGAAAAATGGGCCTACTGGGCCATTGTGTACCAGGAGCAGGGAGGGGGAAAGGGGGGTCGTGTGCAATTCTCAGGGGCAGGGCGCATAGAATTATGGGTGTGGGCATGCATGTGCACGACCCCCCCACCCCTCTCCTGGCAGGCGATGGCAAAAAGGTTATCCAGCACTGGGATAGGATGTCCCAAAGGTGCTTTTTCAAGAGGCAGCTGGACTTTCTTCTTTTTCTTTGAACACGTTTCGCTTCTCATCCAAGAAGCTTCTTCACCTCTGACTTTATATTGAGGAATGGAAAGATTTATACTCCTTACAGACAGCTGGTCATTTGCATTCTTTTAGAGAGTTGTTGAGGCCACCTGGAGGTTTATCTGTGTTGTCAGAATGCAAATGACCAGCTGTCTGCAAGGAGTATAAATCTTTCCATTCCCCAACATCTAGTCAGAGCTGAAGAAGTTTCTTGGATGAGAAGCTAAATGTCTTCAAAGAAAAACAAGAAAGACCAGTTGCCTTTTGGAAAAGCATCTTTAGGACAACTGTGACCTGGATGACTGAGAATCTCCATAGGCAACGGGATGGAGCGAATCCAGACAGTGGGTCAATTTAGAACCATTGGTTCAAGTTAATATCAAATCCTGATTATTTTCATCTGTAACTATAGTAGAGGCAATTAGGAAGATATAAGAATGAAGATAACAGAGTGACAGTTCGTATTTATTCTCGCTGTCAAATGTGTGCAATCTATGAGTCAAAAAATGATCCCTTCTATTACAAACTTGCCTTGGGATATGAAAACAAGTCATAGCTTTTCTGCCTTTTGCAAAATTGCTGGTAATAAAGTTGAGATATAAAAGCTGAAGTTGTCAAGCCACATCTCAGATGAAAACTCTCAGGCATGCCTACTGTTACTGTAACTATATATAAACAAGAAATATTGCTGTTCTAGACCTGATGGGGATTTTGTTTAGTTTTATTAGTGAGATGTACATTACTATTATGCAATGAATATATGTGGGATAGGCTGGCTTTCCTTATAAAATAATCGTATTTTGTTTCTTCCTCAGTCTAGGACCCAAATGCAGTAATTTACTTTTCCTGTTTAGGAGGAACAATCGGTAGCCACTAATTGTTACTCATACAGGAGAAAGTAAAGCTTGTGCCTGACTTGAGGCTATCAGTGGGACTGTGGCTCTGCTTCTCTTTAAAAACCATAATGCATACACAGAGCCAAGGTAAAATAGAAGTTAAAATACTAGACATGGATTGGGGCTTCTCTGTTTCAAGTCCCTACTTGACCATGGAGTTCATGGTGTGACTTTGAATCAGTCACTCATTCTCAGGATGCTCTGCTGCATATAACTGTTGAGAGAAATAAACTTAGAAGTGACCTCCAGATTAGCATTTGGAGAATGATGGTGATGATAAAGTGTGGATAATAATATTTATTGCTGAATGATTACTAATACACCTGGATGATGATGGGGAGATTGAGTCCCTTCTCCTTTGCAACATATTCTGTGCTGATCATGAAAGAGATAAAGCATTTTTCCAATAGTCCACCTGTCTGATGATTTGTCTGTGCATAATTTTAAGGTATCAGCTCCATATCATTCTGAGTTATCTAAGGTGAACAGGCTTCTTTTTAAATACAAAGGCTCACATAGAACAGGAAACATAGCAAGCAAATTCAGGGTCAGTCACAAAGAGCTCAATGACGGCGTGTGTGCCCACAGAGAGGGCTCTGCCATCTCTGTCATGCATGCCATAGGTTCACCATCATGGCTATAGACCATCCAACCAAACACAAGAAATAGATGAACCTTTTGCAAATTAGTTACCTGAAGTGTGCAGGAAACACAGCACTGTAGTAACGGGGGACTTTAACTACCCTGAAATCAACTGGGGAACAAAATCTACAGTGAGTGGGAGATCGAACAGGTTCCTGATAAATTTAGCTGAAAATTTTATCCTCCAAAAGATGGAGGAAGGAACTAGAGGGTCAACTATACTGGACTTAATTCTAACTAATAGCGATAACATGGTTGAGGGAGTGAAAGTCATGGGAACTTTGGGAGAGAATGATCATGTCATACTAGAATTCACCATAATGTAGGCACAGATAATGTAGGCACAGATGAGCCTGGTGGCGCGGCAGACTAAAGCACTGTTATTAACATCAGCTGCCTACAATTACTGCAAGTTCAAATCTCACCAGGCTCAAGGTTGACTCAGCCTTCCATCCTTTCTAAGGTAGGTAAAATGAGGACCTGGATTGTGGGGGCAATAAGCTGACTTTGTATAAATATACAAAAGTATGAAGGCTATTGCTTAACGCATTGTAAGCCGCCCTGAGTCTCCAGAGAAGGGCGGCATATAAACCAAATTAAAAAAAAACTGAACAAAGTCACTCTAATGTTTTAGACTTTAAGAGAGCTGACTTCAACAAAATAAGAGAGAGAGTAGGAAGAGTCCATAAATAGAAATCCTAGAGCAGGGATACCCAACTCCCAGGCCGCTGCCCACTACTGGGCCATGAAAATTTGGAACTGGGCCACATGAGTGTCAGGCTGATGCACATATGCACACGCAACCCGACTTGCACGAGAGGCAGGCCATCACACTTGCACTTGAGCAAGTTGAGTTGCACACACATATGCATGTGTGCAAGCCCGCTGCTTGTGCAAGTCAAGCTGCGCCAGTTACCCTCTCCCTCACCCCCAGCGAGGCCGTTGTTTAGCCTAATGAAGAGAAGGCTTAGGGGAGACCTGATAGCAATCTTCCAGTACTTATTGTGGCTGTCACAGGGAAGAAGGGGTCACAACCTGTTATCCATAGCATCTGAGGGCATGACAAGAAGCAATGGGTTAAAGTTCATCTGAGGGAGATCCAACCTGGAAATAAATGACCAACCATTTGTACGGGATGGTGTAACTACTCCTGACTTGAATAGGGAGTTGGATTAGAAGACCTCAAAGGTCCCTTACAGCCTTATGACTCTATGATAATACGCGACATAGAGCAAATTTTGACTCCAATCATGTATCTCCCAGATTGCATTTCTTCAAGGGAGTACAGACACACACACACACTGTACTCCCTTGAAGAAATCCCGTATATGGATTTTGTTTTGGGTTTTTGGGTTTTTTTGGAAACCAATTTTTACAGCGATTCTGTGAGGTCAGTTAGCTGAGAAATATCAGCAGAAAGTTAGCTAAGGGAGAGCTTCATGATTAAGTGGGGATTGATCCTGAAATTCTTAAAATCATATCTGCTTCTATGGTTATTTAATATTGTTGGGTTTGTGGGAGTCATTGCATAGGGATTCAATCACTTCAACTCTTGGCGACTCAATGGATGGTTTCTATGAGTTCTAATTATTTCAGTGAGGCTTTTAAAGAAGAGGCTGTTAAGTGGATCACAGATTGATAATCAGCATGGCTTTGGTAGGATGTAATAAAAATTCATCTGAAAAATAATTAAATACAATCTGCAAGCATGGAGATAAGGGTAATCACACATATGTTTCAATATCTAACTCTGCACTTGTGTTGTTTGTAAAGGAAGCTTTTTTTTTTTTAAAAAAAATAAAGCTGTAGTGGGATCTAGCCATTACTAAACTACAGTATTTTACAATATTTAAATCAGCTCCATGAATGCAGATGAATCATTGGGACATGCACCATTTATTTATTGGTGCCATCACCTTCTCACTCCCTTTCTTTTATTACATAAAATGTGTTGTGAATAAAAACAATTATGAAATAAAATTGCTTGATATCATTAGAAGGCAAAAGGTTCTTGCATATGGCAGTAATAATAAATGAAAGATAAATTATTAGTAAGGTGACTTTTTCGGGTGTCAAAATAATTCTATAGGTTTTGAATCTGTCCATAGTAGAAACAAGTTGCAACCAAAGATATTGTGCTTCTATAATGATATGATTTTAGTTGGGACATATTGTATGCACCAGTAGTGGGTTTCAATTTTGGTCGCTACCGGTTCTCTCGTGGGTGCTCGTGCGTGTGTGCGCAATGCTTCTGTGCATGCACAGAGATGTCTGGGCGGGTGGGTGGAGCCTCCCACCACCGATGCTAGTGGTTCACCCGATCCGGGGCAAACCGGTAGGAACCCACCACTGGTATGCACTTCATTAAAACAGCGGGAAAAACATTGTATTCACTTGATTCTAAGCAAAAGGCCAGTTTGTTCATTGGATAAATATGACATGGTATACTAAGAACAGCTGCTGGGAATGTGAGCATAGGGCCTATGGCTTAAACCAGGGGTGTCAAACTCAATTTCATTGAGGGCCGCATCAGGGCTGTGGTTGACCTTGGGGGCCCAGGCAGGTGTGGCCAACTGGATGGGTATGGCCAACTGGGTGGGCGTGGCCAGCTTGACGTCAATCCCCAAACTGCTGGCATGTTTCTTCTTTGCACTGGGTAGACCGGCCGAAGCTACATTGGCCTGATCTTTCCTCTTTGCATTGGGCAGACCAGGACAGCCCCATGGCCTAGATCTGACCATATTGCGGGCCAGATCCAATCCATGGGCCTTGAATTTGACACCTCTGGCTTAGACACTTAGGAAAAAGTGCAGCTAAAATACTGTTCTTTAGCATGATTTATTAGAAGTTTTTCTTGTGTATTTTCCATCTAAATTCTCAGTAGTAGTATTTTAAAGATACGCTGTGAAAATCAAGTAAACTCAACAATCAACAACAAAAAAAGAAAAAAAATCAAATATAGCTACTAAAAGGAGCAAGCTTCTAGAGAGGACGTATAGGCTGGATTGGATCCAGAGTTTAAGGACAGTGAAAAATTTATTTAAGTTCATCACCTAATACTGTAGATACCAAGAAATACTTTGAGCTTCTTCATAGAGGTCTGAAATAAAGTACCATTAATATTTATTCTCTGGTTTTCTACAAGCAATGCTCCTCTCTCTGCAAGTCAGTTGATAGCCACATGAAAGAAGACTTTTATCACCTGAAATTAATTTGTCTCTTATACTTTATAGTATGCAAACATCTTGATTCTTTTTACTGTGGTTTTGAGGCTTGTGCAATAGATCATGGCTTTGACTTTTTTGGATTGAAAGTATCAGTTGCTAATTGCATCAGTCTTTTTTATAAGTGGCACTGTTTTTGCTGAAAAGCCTTCTATTATAAAAGGAAGACTATTTGAAGTGTTTTAGTTTGAGTCTACAGATTTCAGACTGTCAAATGAAATGGTTTGCTATCAATTTGTGACAGAAATATCCATGGATTCATCACTTTCATTAAAAGCAGAGTCACATGAGTGTGTTCCAAACTTCTCCCCTTTCATACATGCGTACAGCATTATGATACATGTAAAGGTGCTTGTACCATAACAGGACTATGCTCCATAGTTTCCCCCCCCCGCCCCCTGGATATCTCTGGTTTTGAATTATTTTATACACATTACATTTTACTTTATGCACATTACATTTTACTTTATATACATTACATTTCTTCTAGTATATGTATTGTATAGTCTAAACGTAATACAGGAAAAGAAAAAAGATATGAGAGTACATACAAAAATGTATATAGTTTAGTATGACATGTTTCCTAATCTTCACAAAATCTGGAGATGCAAAAATGAAAAGGTAATTACATTCAGGTCTGCAGTTAGGTTGGAAGTAGAAATTAGGTTGTGTCATATAAAATGTGACAAAAACAGATTTCTTTCCCAATCCTATTTGTGGCTATATACAAAATGTCCCCTGAATTGATTCAACAGATTTACGTGCATTTGATCTTCAGCTGATTAAATCTGAGTTATGTTGACCTCAAACATCAGTATAATGCATTCTGCTTTGTAGCCACAAGCATATGCCAGAATGCAAAACAGTAACTGGCCCTCACAATGCAAGATGAATCTGTGTGTATTTTCTTTAATTTGAAGAAACAAAAAATAGGTATTTTCAAATGCATAATCTTATTTTTGAAATGATGATGGTCTGTATGAACAAGAACAGGACAACTGTCATATTCGTATATATTATATTATAAATATTTAGTTTAAAAAGAGGATACCCTATCTTTTTTCAAAACAGTCCAAGGAAGCTAAGTTAACTTTAAAAAAAAAGAAAAGAAAAGCATGACCATTCAGTTCCAACTTTTTACTTTCCTTACGGAATCTATGTTTATGCATGAACAGGATTCCGACATTGATTGGGATGATCTTTGGGATCAATTTGAAGAAAGAAAATATCTGAGTATTCGGAGATGGAAAGGCGGAGAGGATCCATATCGATTGTATGCCTTTAACCAACGGGAGAGTGAACGGATGCCCAGTGACCGTGCCATTCACGATACTAGGCACCACAGGTTTGGTATCCCATTTTCTTAGTTGCATATTGTGCCTTGATTGGTCCTAAGGGTTAAGTCCCTAGGATAGAAACCAGGAGTAAACTGTGAGTTCCAGTCCTGCCTTAGGCAAGAAAGCTAGCTGGATGACCTTGGGCCAATCACTCTGTCATCCCAACTCAACTCACAGGGCTCTAGGTGGGAAAATAGGAGGAGGAGTATTAGGTATGTTCTCTGCTTTGAGTTATTTATAAAAGTAATAAAAGGCAGGATAAAAAAATATTTTTAGAGACTGATTAGAGAATAGAGTGTGATCAAATCATTCAGGGTGTTATGATTAAAGCATAAAATGAGACTTGTAAAAAATGTAGTTGTTGAAGTTGAAGATGTAGTTGTTAAGAGACGAGGCTAGAAACTGGGAGACCATGACTTCTAGTACTGTTTTTGGCATAAAGTCAGCTGGGTGACTTTGGGCCAGTCATTCTCTCTCAGCCATAGGAAAAAGGCAATCACAAGCCACTTCTGAGAATGTTGCCTAGAGAACTGCAGGCAGTTCAGTCCAGGCAGTTAAAGGCCCTTCACTATTCAGCATTGGAAAAACAGCATAGGGTATAGCTCCATCTATTTCACTGAATTGATTACTATCAATTTACAGTTACGCTGTAAACTGCCCAGAGTAGTTGGATATGAGATGGGTGGCAAATATATTTCATAAATAAGTGAATAAATATAGATCAGCTAGGGATGACTGTAATAAATCATGGCACCAATATATTGATATATGTATATTTGTAAATATATGTCTTATTTTTGTAGCTTTTCTCTCTTTATAAGTTTATATTTTCTTTTTCTTTGATTATTTTTTGTATTCAGTTAATTTATTTTTTAAAAAATGACTGCTTCAACAGCATAAAAAGAATTTGCAATTAGCTCTATTTTTGGGGTGTTTCTGGTAAATATTGCATAAAGTGAATTTATGCAAGTAAAATTGTCACTTGATAAGTGAATAACATGTCTTTTAGAATATATAAATAAACACAGGTACAATGTAATTAAAAATGTCAGTTTACACTAAAATTTGCTCTGTCAATATAAAAATACTCTGTTAATATAAAAGTGGCTTTTAGACAATGCTTATACTGAGCCGAATTAGCCATTTTTATGACTATTTTTCTAATTTGGTGAATTTTTTCCCAAGATTCTAATTCTGACCTCATCTGACATCAGCAGATTGGTCATCTCAGCGTTCATCTAATTCTAGAACATTTATGAAGACCATATCTTAAACATGCATTAATCATTGAAAACACACAAAGGGAAAGCTAATTCTTCATAAAAATATACCACTATTGATCTGTAACAGAAAAAAGTTAGTTAATTGTATCCCTGTTGTTGTCATATTGTCCAAGAGATCAATCTTATTCACATAACATATTTTACCTTAGCTCAATAATTTCTAAGTGTTTTTGTTCTCTGGAATAAATATCATTGGGATTCAGTAATTTTTATTAAAGAGTCTATGAGAATTTCATAATTTGGGAACACTATTTGCCTCAATTCTTCTATACCTTCCCTGAAAATAATGTCAGGGATGGCTTTCTGCTCTATATCTTTTGAATGTAACAAGAGTTTTTTAGAGTAAGTTACAACAAATCATCCTTGTTTTACTGTTTCACTTGAAATGATGTATTTGACTTTTCCAACAAAAAAAATTAGAGCATGGAAATTGGTAAGGTCTCAGAATGCCATCCTCATATGTAGGAAAAAAAACCTATGCTGATTTTTTTTTTTCTGATTACAATGGTTTATCTATACCATGGGTGCAGTGGTGAGTTTCAACTGGTGTTGCAACTGGTTCACTTCACGCATGTGCCAAACTTGTGCTCTGCGCAAGCCCATTGCATTTCAGAACAGCTGAGGCACGGCAATCCACTCTGCAGCGCCTATCAGCTGGGCTAAAAATGAATGAATATAGGTAGGTATAGCCAGTGGTGGGATTCAGCCAGTTCACACCTATTCGGTAGAACCAGTTGTTAACTTTCTAAGCAGTTCAGAGAACTGGTTGTTGGAAAAAAAAATCTTATTTTGTTTTTCCCCACTTTACAGGGCTAATCCTGTAAAGAAGGCAGAAAGTAAACATTCTGGTGTTGTTTCTAGCCTAATCTTTATTGCCCTGCTTATAGAAACTGCCTCTCTGGTTAACCCTTATTACATTGTGACAGCTAAGGCAAAGCGCCCATCAACGTGAGTGACGTTGAGTTGGCCATGCCCACATGGTCACATGACCACTGAGCCACGTCCACCTAGCTGGTCATTAGGGCAGAGAACCGGTTGTTAAATTATTTTAATCCCACCACTGGGTATAGCGCAGGGGCAGGCGGGAGGGCCCAGTTGACCGTCGGGGCGAACTGGTTCGCTCTTAGCTCACCATCACCCTACTGGCTTGCTCGAACCGGCGTGAACCAGTAGAAACCCACCACTGCATGGGTGTCAAACTGGCGGCATCCATCATGTTTTGTTTGATATTTTGTTACATATTTCCGTTTGGGTAGTCATGGGCTGTGCATGATGCACTTGGCTCATGGGCCGCCAGTTTGACACCCCTGATACTGTGTATTTTCTATTTTGCATATTTCCAAATGATTTGAATATCTTTCACCTCTGAATCTGCTGTGTCAATTGTTTCCACACTACTTTTCTTTAAAAGGATCTGATAGCCCTTCTGCTTTGCTTGATCTCCAGAGGCTTGTGAATTGCTCTACATGGTTATGTTTTGACATTAGGAGAATGAACAAAGCATGTGATGTGATTATTTCTTGCTCAGCAAAACCTTCCCAACTTTGGAAATGAAATAACAGTAAACTATTAGGAGGAGACAGATTGACAACATCAAGATGTTTTTCATCAGTGAGTTGCAGGTGACAGTTGTCTCCAACTGCAGGAAAAATATAGTAGCTTTGGAAAGTAAAAACAAAAAATGCCTATTTGGACCCTTGTCTCTACAATATTGTCTTCCAAGTCACAGGTGTTTTAAAAAAACCAATCCAGGTATTTTTCAGTTACTGAGAAAAATCAGCCATTGAGTAGGTTTATACTTTGATTATTTTCCTTAGAGAATATTCAACTGTATTTTTTTTACTTATAATGTTTGTATACATACTTGGAATACTATTAAGTAGATGTATAAGGTCTTATATACATAGGTGTTCCAATTGCTCTCTTTTTCCTAATGCTTCCTTGAATTCTGTTTGCCCTTTGGATAACTGAGTTACATCAAGATATATCCAACAAGATGGTCACAATGGAGAAATTCAACAGTTAGCCAGAGTTAGCAGTACGTACAAGACAGCCGCTCAGTTAGAACTCCATCAGTACAGTAGAAATTACTAAATTCTACCATTTATTTTAAACTGCCATTGCATTAAAGCTCAGAAATCTTTAACAATGCTAGTCTGCTGTAGTCATTATCTTGAATAATTTTGCCTAATCTGCCACTTAGCTACAGTAGCTCTCCGTATTCCTTCTGGGTATCAACAATGAATATATGAAGTACAGTGTCTTTGAACAGAGCACATCAGGGTATCTTGCTGTTTACCACTCAAATTTTGTTAAAAATGAATCATGCTTGCACATTTATGGTCTTTCCTATTGTTCATCCTTGAAATGCTCTTTCATCTCTGGAATCATGGCTTGTTTCCCCCCTGTAAAAAATAATTGCTCATTTTTTTATTCTAGTGGAATAGAAGAACATCAAGATTGAGGAAAGTGATTCTTATTCTTAAGGTGTGCAAGCCATTGATATATACCTTTGAGCAGTTCTCAAGGAAGAAACACCTCATGCTTCTCTTGTCGGAGCACTGGTGAAGACAAGCTATGATAAAGGTTCAAGATGTGTTAAATTGACTGTGAGCTGGGCAATTTAATTTAATACCTTTCAAGTGTGCTGTCATGTCCTGTAAATTTCATCACTATTTTATAAACATACATAATTTAATCATGATTAAGCACTTTGAATCCATAATATCTTATATTGCATAAATGACAGTATTACCAGGGTGCATACTAGAACCTCATAGCACATCTCATTGACAGATCCTGCTGCGCATTAAAAGTGTTTACGTTTGGCTAAACAGTGCACCCTATTTCCATTTCTCCAGCTTTATTCCTTAGGAAGGCAGCAATGTTTCTTGTTATTGTAGGCCACATTCAGGAAAGCGTATGAAAATAATTGGTTTGCTTACATTAGTTTAGCTGTCTGAAGGTAAATCATTATATTAGGCTGAGAAATTGTCTTAAAAGTGGATTAAGAATATTATACTAACATCCATTCCAAAGAGCCTTGCTGGATGACCTTGGATTTGCTGTTAATCTATTAAACAGGAGAGCAGTTAGCAGTGCAACATGGGAAAAACAATAGACTTTGTGCCTTCTCCCTAAATCTGTAGTCTAAGTTACATGTAGATCTGAGGTTGCTGATGTCTCTCTCTGTGTGTATCATTTCCCTTATTGTTTTCAATGCACACATATGTATACTGTTGCATATTATTCCCAGCTATCAAATTGTTTCTTTAATGTAGCAGGAAGAGAGGCCCTGGTTTTCATCTCTATTCTGCTACTGCTTTGTACATAGAAGAGTTAAACCTGGATTTTTTCAGATGATAACATTATTCTGACCTACATACTTAGTGCTTGAAATTTGACAACTGGACAGCATAAATGGATTTTCTGTGTTCCTACCATGGTCAAAAGACTGATATTGCAGCATTTAAAAGATTAATTTATGGCTCCTTTCACTCAATGGATTGAAGACCTTATTGTACTTGCTGCCTTTAAGTGGATTTCCTATGGACATAGACTTTGTATGGATAAGTATGAAATATGGGACTCATTTGTACAAAATACAGTAGGTTAAAAATGTGACACGTATATAAATATATTAGAAACATATAGCAATAGCACTTAGATTTAGTGCTTTGCAGCTGGGGTCTCCAACCTGTGGGCTGTGGCCTATTTTCAATCGGGCTGCCTGAGCGGCTTGCCAGCTTGCGCGCATGTATGCATGTATGCGCAGCCCAGGGGTGGGTTCCACTTACCTTTACTACCGGTTTGCGTGTGTGCAGCTCACCAATGATGACGTTGTGCTGGGTGGGTGGACTCTCCCGCCAGTTTTACTACCAGTTCTATGGAACCGGACAGAATAGGGAGCAACCCACCACTGGCGCAGCCCGACTCACACAAGTGGCAAGGAGCGGTGCTCACAGCCCCACTTGCCCCTCTTTTAAAAGTAATAAAAAAATAAATTAAATAAGTCTGGAATGACCAAAGACTAGTCTCATTGGGGCTAATGCTAATCACACACTGTATTGTGTCCATATTGGGAACTTCTGTGCCTTTTTGATATATAGATAGATACACTGTAGATTGTTGATATTAACAATCTGCCCTTTTATTTCTTGTTTATCTCCCTGCTTTTCTATTGTTTTCAATCCCCTTTTGCTAACTAACTAACTAAACAAACATCAAGCTGTATTTTTGCTAGCTGAATTGAGTGGTTTGTGTGCTTGCTGTGATCTGGTGGTAGGGATTGATTGGGAGTCTACTTAAACTGGAAATTGCACACTGTAATTTTCCAACAATTTTAGGGAAAAATATTAGTTGGGCAAACTGACTTGTAACTACAGCTAATTAGTATTTTTAACAAAGAAAAAAGAAAAAATACTTTTGCATGCTCTCCACAGTAACTTGTTAGGGAAACCCACCACTAAACATCTCTAAAAGGTCCAAAGGGTGAAATTCTCCTTATTTCCAAATATCCGTGAGGCTGTCAATTTCTAGTAGCCTGTCAGCCAATTACGAACAACAAGTCATCTTGCCACAGTGTAAGTACACTGCAATTCCAGTCTGAAACTGCTCAACGTGGCTGAACAAACTGTCTGATAACAAATCACAGCTCCTATTCGAAGTTCTTATTTTCTTCTGTGCCGTTGTTCCTTCCTTTTTGTCCTTCTGCTCTGCTACCGTGCCTGCTGCTTTCAGGATACCTTTCCACAGAATTTAGCTGAATATCAGGAAATACTGCAATATTCACAATATTGTTCTGACAACTCCAATAAATCTGAAACCAACCACTGTGTCAAAGGAAAAGGAAAAAGAACATACAAGTAGACTGAACAACATCTGCGTTCTGCCCATCTCATGTTCCAATTTTTTTTTTTTTTAAAAAAAACACTTCTGTGCAGCTAGTACCAACCATCCACTCTTCATATGTATAGAAGGGAAGTGTTTAAAGAGGATGGGTTTTGGAACAAAAAACAGAATGAAATGACTGCTGAGTTAAATAGGGCAGATGGCAAGTATCCCATTTGTGATTTCTCCCTAACAACAACAGCCTCTCTATTTAGTTATTAACTGACACCCATCAGGGCTGTCAGTTTCCTCCAGAGAAAAGAGCATCTGGCTACTATCTGAAAGCAAATGAGTGTCTCAGCAGTACTTGCAGTTAAGTACTGATGCAATATTATCTCATATAGATTGGCTTCCACCATGATGATCACATTAAGTTTCCAGGGGAAAAAGAAAGGAAGTTTTACAGGGAAATAAAACAGATTTGAACAGTGTCAAAATAAGAGAGTCCATCTGAAGGTCAAGCAGAATAGCTTCTTCTGAGTTTGGTCTACATCTATGGAGGACAGAATTGCCCATCCCAGTGTCTGAACACTTTTGATAAGACAGAGAATTTCTGCTATAATAAGAACCAGAGTTTCCAAAGGTTTCACTCTGAAACATTTTGCATCAATTCCAAAAACTAGTAAAAATAATAAATTGATTTTATAATTAGTCTGAAGAACTAATTGTGATACAGATTTGAAAGGCACAAATGGCCTTTCAAAACTCTCTGTCCAATTTTTCGGTAGAAGAATTGGTTAAATAGTTTCTCCAAAAGAAGTTTGGAAGGGTGCCTGGGGATGCTTGATCTTGAGAGTGTGCAAGAGGTGCCATGCAGGTCAGGGATCCTGCACAGTGGGCAGCATAGGATGAGAAGCATGTGTGGGGGATCCCCAAGAGATGCTGCATGGGTCAAGGAAAGTGTGGAAGAGCATGCATGGGACTTCACAAAAGAGGTGCTCTGTGGGTTGGGAAAAGTATGGAGGAGCATTGCAGTTTCAGAAAGGATTGCAAGAAGTGCTGCACAGATCAGAGAAGCTTGTGGGAGGATGGTACAGGTCAGGCAGGGGATGTATAAGAGGTGCTGTCTAGGTTGGGGAAGGCATACCTGGGGGAAACATAGGTCAGGGGAGCATGCAGGGTGGTGGTGGCCTGGATCAGAAAGAATGCACGGGGTCCTTCCCTTCCCTCCCCTCCCCATCCCATCCCATAGGCAGGTAAGTGGCTCTATTAGGTGAGGGAGGGAAAATGGATTGCAAAATTGGCTGGGAAACTGTTAATGCATGTTGAAAATGAAGATCACCTGACTGCAGTAGCAGTCCTACAGTCCAACAGCAGTCAGTAGCACTGACCAGCCCCAAATTTCATTCCCTTGGAAGTTATGGGTCTCAGACTTTGTCCACATTCTGCAAGTTAGCTCATTTGAGGTATCTTGATTCAAAAATTGTTGCCCTATGATACACTGTTTGCCCATTAAAAGGTCATGATGAGAATTTTACTACTATTTAGAGTCCTTTGAGATTTAACTGAAGCCAGAGAGGTTGTAGACTGTTGAGGAAACAATTCTACAATGGAAGATAGACAGTAATTGGGCACTTTGGATCTAAAGATGTTTCAAAAACATTACATTCTATTCAAAATAATTTTTCTGAAATACTCTTCTTGGAAAGAATTTCAGCAAACTGAGTGAGAACTGATAGGGGAAAATGTAGAAGAAGTTCTTCGTATGACAGGAGACTCATCTCAAATTATGAATGAATATTCATCAGACTGAACAGTCTCACTAACCCAAAGGAATTAATGCAGTGATATTCATAATATATTATCATTTTTAAAATATTTTTAGTGCAGATAACAGTAATATCAGTTATGCTAATTTTAAAAATGCAAAATTATATGGAATAATATCTAGCCATTGGCAAAATTATGACTGATTCCCCATCTCTCATTCCTCAAAATTATGAACTGATTCCTCATCTCTTCTGCATTTCTGTTTGGGAGAGAGTGGATTTTCCAGCAAGTTACCCTGACATGGGCAATTATAGAGTTCAAATATCTCTCTGATAATGAACTCCAGAGTGTCTTAGAAACCCATCCACTCCATTATCTTCAGTTCCTCATCTTTTAAATGTGAAAAATAATGGATTATAGGCTACACTAAATTTAGAATTAATCATGTAATACAGTTGTGGCAGAATTTATAATGGATATTTTTCAATCCTGAGTCTAAGAACCCTTGGAACGTTGCAATTTACTAGAGATTCCCTTTGTCCTTGCTGATATAATCTATCCAGGTGGGAAATGGCATATGGATTCAGTTAATGTTTTTCTCTACTACCCCTTTAGAAAGAAGCAGCAGTGAAGTCTTTACAGGTGGTTTTTGTTTAGTGGCCATAATTGGGACTAGCCAATTAGTCATTAATTGAAGCAATCACTAAGTGAACTGTGCTTACTATTTTACTTCAGTTTTTCTTTGCTTTACTGATCTGCAAAGGTTGTAAATTTGAAGAATTATCACAGTTATTTTTTCATCACTGTTATAACTGTAAACTGTTGTTAATTGAGGCAATTGTTAAATGAGGACTGCCTCTATTATGAAACCATTGGTTTGGGCTACTTTTGCCTAGATTTTAATAGACAAATAGACTTTTAGCTACACACCTTCCCAGCAAACAGCAAATTTTGAAGCTCCAGGTAAAAAGGATTCATTTTAGGATGAGTAACCACAGTTTGCATGTTGGAGGTTCCTAAAGGAGTGCTGGGAAACTCTGTATTTTAAAGAACATTTGAGGAAGAGGTGCAGAATAGCCCTTCTCTGCCTGAGGCTGTAGAGACCCGGCACCAATCAAAACTTTTTGTGAAGCGGGACTTCCGGTTTGCTTCCTGCCGATGAAAGACGGTCCCGTTTTTGGACCACCAGCCCCGCTGCCTGTTAGAGCCGCTTCGATCCAGAGAAGCGGCTCGGAAGTTCCCAAATCCGAAGGATTTGTGGAAGAGAGTGGGCGAGGAGCAGGTTGAGCCCCTGTGAGCCCCCAGACAGCTGTTACTGGGGAGGAAACAGGCGTGGCTCCCTTTCAGCTCGCTGAGACTCTGGACGGCATGGGACGAGTCTGCCCAGCGCAGAGCAAGGCGGCAGGAGCAATCTTTCCATTTAAACAAAGTTAACTCAAATAACCAGGGGGAGACAACAACTTGAACCTCCAAACCTCGAAAATGCAAGTATTACTACCCCTGTGATTCAAAGTAGAAGCATGAGTGAGTGAAAGTTGCTTGAAAATGGCGCCCGGCTTCAGCGTTAACAAGCTGAAAGTGAGAGTGGATTAGCAACGTTACTTCAACTAGCTACAAAGTTGCGCTGTCTGTAACAAGGAAGAAAAGAAAGGAAAAATTCTTTTAAAACAAGCCTGATCTTGCTTCAATTTTAATCTTATCCTCAATTTGATTAAACCTGGGGGAATTTTTTAGAGGACTTTGTGGTGGTGGAAAAGGAAAAAGGATCTCCTTTTTTGGAAAGGCTAGCCTACGTGACAGAATGGCTTCCAAGCAGTCCAAACAGGAAGGGAAGGTGGCAGGGGGGGGGTATCCCCCACACGTAAATCTGAACAGCAGCCTCCCAGCCAGCAGAGCCAGAAAAAAGAGTTTGATTTTGAAAGTTTAAAGGATTTTATTACTCAGGCTCTGGATGAGAAATTTGAAAAGTCACAACAGGAAATTAAGCAGGAGATTAATGAAATTAAAGAGGTGGTGCAAGAGAAATATGACAAGGTGACTAAAAAATTAATGACAGTGGTGTCTGGTTTGTCAGAAGCAATTATTAAAACGGATGCTAAGGTGGAAGAATTTAAATCAGAAATGAATGTTAAAATGAAGGAAACTGATTATAAAATTTTTGATGCTGATAACAAAATGCAGAGAGTTGAAAATGAAATTACAATGATGCAGTTCAGGTCCATGGAATTCGCTATAAGACTGAGAGGCATAAAAGAGAACGATAGACAAGATTTGAGACAGATTTGTGCTGATGCTCTAGCTGTGTTGTTAAAGATTAGCCCTGAAGAGATTTTTTACAAAATGGATAAAATTTACAGAGTGAATTCGTGGGTGGCCAGACAAAGACAATTGCCTAGAGATGTGGTGATATATTTCACAGACAGAAGAATGAGAAATGATATTTTGCAAAAGTCTTTTCTCTCTGCTGTGCAAGTGGAGGGAACTCAGATTGGAGTCTATAAAGAGCTACCACCTAAGATGTTAAAAGATAGAAAAGATTTTGGATTTTTAGTGAATGAATTAAAAAAAACAACAAATTCCATTTCGGTGGGACGCTCCAACTGGCATAATTTTGAGGTATAATGGAGAAAGATATCGATTAAACACTGTTGAGAAGGCAGAACAATTTTATTCTAATGTTTTTAAAGAGAGTTTACCATCCCCATGTACATCTACTGTGTGGAGATAAAGGAGAGTGACAAGGAGAAGCAACTTCAGCAAGAGATGGAAGAGCAGCTTAAGTAGGTGGAACCAGAGGCAGCGGAAATGCAGGGAGCTACAGGAGGTTTTCTGGAGGAGCCCCTGCTAGACCCCTCTCTGATTGTGATTGACCCACTTAAAACTACAAGAGATGTGGCCTTGGACCTAGCCCGGATGGCTGAAGCTAAAGACCAGCGTGTAACTCGAGCAATTTCTAAGCAACTTAAAGAAAAGCAACAACAGGAAAGGCCCAAGCCACAACAATACAAGAAGGGAGTCAAGAGTAATACACAAGAATGTGAAGCCATGGGGGGAGCAAAGCTGAAGACTATCGATTCGGAAGATATTCGGCAATTCTGCTCGTCGCTTCAAAAAAGTCTACATGACGATTTAAGTTTTTATCTTGGAATGTGAAAGGATTAAATTCACCACAGAAAAGGAAGAAATTATTCACATATTTGAGCCAATTTAATAATGATATAATTTGCCTACAAGAAACTCAGGTTACAACACAAGATCAAAAATATTTGATAAATTCAAAATTAGGAACACATTTTATAGCCTCAAATTTGGAAAAAAAGAATGGTGTGTTTATTTATATAAATAAAAGACTGTCAGCTAAAATTATAGAAGCAATTGAAGGTGGTAGGTTTATAGCAATTGAACTGCATACAGTAAGTGGCCTAATTCTAGTGATTGGAATTTATGCTCCTAATCAACAACAGGATCATTTCTACAAAACTTTGCATTCTAAAATACTGCAATGGGACTATAGATCTATTTTAATCATGGGCAATTAGAATGGAGTAATTGACTCTAAAATAGATAAAAAGAGTTTGGCGAAGTCAAGGATTAGACTACCACAGACT
The DNA here is from genome assembly GCA_022577455.1 of Arizona elegans. Classification (NCBI taxonomy): domain Eukaryota; kingdom Metazoa; phylum Chordata; class Lepidosauria; order Squamata; family Colubridae; genus Arizona; species Arizona elegans. Next base: position 282,520,716 of record JAKOOJ010000001.1, on the reverse strand, counting down.
TTTTTTGATATGAAAGAAGATTTGGAATTAAAAGATATTTGGAGAATACATAATCCAAAAGAATTGGACTTTACTTATTTCTCAGATAGACACAGATCCTTTTCTAGGATTGATTTTATTTTACTATCAGCTGATTTACTTGTTAAAACAAAAAGAACAAAGATTTTTCCAAGGACTTTAACCGACCATAGCCCAGTATGGATAGAAATTGAGATGGGAAAGACTGAGAGAAGATCATGGAGATTAAATGAAAACTTGTTTAGATATGAAAAAAATATAACAGAACTTAAAAAGCAGATGAAAGAATTTTTTGAAATGAATTTGAATAAGGGTACCCCTATTGAAATCATGTGGGATGCGAGTAAAGCGTATATGAGAGGAGTACTCATTTATATGAACTCTAAACATAAATTGAATTGACAAAAGAAAAGATCTGAAATGGAAGTAGAAATAAAGAACAAAGAACAGTTACTTATAAAAAAAACCAACAGATGAAAGAATACGTGGTGCTATAAAACTTCTGAAAGATCAATTTCAAATGCTTATGGCGGAACAAACAGCAACAAATTTACAGTATGCGAAACATAATACATTTTGTAACGCTAACAAACCGGGCAGATGGTTGGCTTACACACTAAGGAAGAAGCAGAGTACATGGACTATTGATAGTATTGATATTGGAGGGAAGGAAATTTCTCAATAAAAATTAATTAAAGAAGTTTTTGTAGATTATTACACTAAATTATATGCTAAAGATGACACGCAGAATGGACTTATAGAAAAATATTTAGAAAACAAAAGAGTTACAAAAATTACCAATCAACAAAAGGAGAGAATGAATTAAACTATAACAGGTGAGGAGATTATTGCCGCAATTAAACAATTGAAAACAGCTAAAGCTCCTGGGACGGATGGTTTAACTGCAGTGTATTATAAAACTTTACAAGCAGAAATGATTGAGCATCTTAAAGATTTATTTTGTAGTATACAACAAGGGGGTAAAATACCCCCATCATGGAAAACAGCTTATATTTCATTGATACCGAAAGAGCAAATAGGTCCTAAAAAACCTGAGAATTTTAGACCAATATCTCTTCTGAATAATGATTATAAAATATTTGCAAAAGTATTAGCCAACAGGTTGATGCCAGTTATTCAAGAGGTGATTCATTGTGACCAAGCGGGATTGATAGAAGGCAGATATATGAAGGACAATGTAAGGCAAGTTATAGATTTACTGGAATATCTTGAGAAGAATAAACAGATCCCTGCAGTGCTGGTTTTCTTGGATGCGGAGAAAGCCTTTGATAGAGTGGATTGGAATTTTCTATTAAAGACTTTAAAAAAGATGGACTTTGGGGATCAATTTATACAAGCGGTTTCAGCAATTTATCAAGAACAAAAGGCACAGATTATTATTAATGGAAGTTTGACAACAGACTTTAATATTGAAAAAGGAACAAGATAAGGTTGTCCGTTATCCCCATTGTTATTTATTTTAACATTAGAAGTCTTGTTGAATACAATACGGGACTCGAGTATCTTGAAAGGAATAGTGATAAGGCAAGAGGATTACAGAATAAGGGCATTTGCAGATGATCTGGTTGTTACCCTAACACAGCCGATGGAATCAATAATCCAGATGAAAGACATTATAAAAGACTATGGTACAGTATCAGGATTTAGATTGAACCAGAAAAAACTAAGATGATAGTTAAAAATATGACACAAGATCGAAAACACAAACTTGAAAGCAAGGCAGGTTTTGAGATAGTACCAAAGGTTAAATATCTAGGAGTTCAGGTTGCAGAATCAAATATGAAACTGTTTCAAAATAATTATGAGGTGTTGTGGCGAGATGTACAGAAAGATATGGAGACTTGGAAAAAACTGCAGCTGTCCTTACTTGGAAGAATAGCAGCAGTTAAGATGAACATTTTGCCAAGATTTCTTTTTTTGTTTCAAATGATTCCGGTGCTTAAAAGTGATAAACAACTGAAAGAATGGCAAAGTGGACTGAATAAGTTTGTCTAGAATGAGAAAAAACCGAGAGTGAAACTGAAAATTATGCAAGATGTTCCAGAAACGGGAGGTCTTAAACTTCCAAACCTACAATTATATTATGAAGCAGCAGCTTTGACCCAAGCAAGTGATTGGTTTGGAAGGAAAAAGACTGGAATATTGAATATAGAAAGTTTTGATCTTGAATTTGGTTGGCATGCTTACTTATTTTATGAGAACAAAGTGGATAAAGTATTTAAAAGCCACATACTTAGAGACTCCTTGATGAGAATTTGGAAGAAGCACCGAATCAAATGGGATTACAAAATACCGCTATGGCTGGATCTTGGTCATATCATGTGGAATACAAATATAATGTCACTCGGCGGGGTTTTATATAAAGAAGTTCTTTTTGCAGGTGCGGGCAGATGGCAACTGAAGACTTTAGAAATGTTGTTGGCAGAAGGGATTAATTTAACTTGGTTACAATATAATCAACTTCAATTGAGATGGAAAGAGGACCAAAAAATTGGTATAATGATGCATGAGGAAGAATTGGTAAGACATATAAAAGAGAAAGGTCCAATGCATATTAAAAGGCTTTATAATGTTTTGTTAGAAAGGGATTCAGAAACTGAATTGGTCAAAGACTGCATGATTAAGTGGGCACAAAATTTTGCAGAACCAGTGATGTTAGAAACATGGGGAAAAATATGGGTTCAGAATGTTAAATTTACACAGTCGCAGAATTTGAGGGAAAATTTTTATAAAATGTTTTAAAGATAGCATTTAGATCCTAAGAAATTGTCGTGCATGTACCCTAATGTTCAACCAAAATGTTGGAGATGTGATTGCTTAGATGCCACATATTATCATGTGTGGTGGACTTGTAAGAAAGTGAAGGCTTTTTGGATAAAAATTTGGTGGGTTATGCAGAATGTTTTGAAGAAAAAAATTCAGTTTTCTCCACAATTGTTTTTATTGGGTATAGTTAAGGGTTTTACATTGGGTGAAACAAAGTTGATACTGTATATGATAACAGCAGCAAGATTACTGATAGGTCAATATTGGAAAAATGAAGCTATGCCTACTATTGAGGAATGGACTTTGAAGATGGCCAGCTTTGCAGAGATGGCGAAGATTTCAGCATATCTAAAAGATCGCTCACAAGAGACTTATGAATGGGAATGGAAAAAGTGGATAGATTATGTGCAGAATAAATATCAAACTAGGAAGTATCAGATAGCTTTTAACTGAAAGTATTATATAAAGATAGAAATATTTGAATTTTGTGAAGATGTGAAAAATATATAGGGGGTTCAAGTTTTATAAAAAGGGGATTTTGATTTGGATTATATTCTGTGGAAGTCCGGGGGGGGGGGAGAGGGGGGTTAGGGAGGTTAGGGAGGGTTGAGGGGGGGAAATGGGGAGAAAATGTAATTGTAAAACTTTTCCAATAAAAAAAAAAAACTTTTTGTGAAGCAACTGATCAACACTGACAGGGTAAGCCACTAGTATAGAAATAGAAGAGCAAACTCCATTCCCTTCTAGTACTGATGATGTTACCTAGTTTGGTAATGAAACATCTGCAAGAAAACCATCAAGCTCAGAGAGCACCAAGGACCCCGCAATTCAACCCTGAGCTACAAATATTCTAACATTTTGGTTAGAGGGACTCAGAGCCTGCTTTATATGAGATGGCTCCAGTGGATTTCATTCTAAATTTTGATATGATTTCTGTAAATAAGGAATGTAGAATTATAATGGCTGAATCTTTGATCTTTCATACATCAAAAAAATACAAAGCTAAGGGATAAACAAATAAACAGATTTGAAAAAAGAAAAGACTCAGGAAAGAAAAAGAGTGAAAATGTAAGAAAGAAAGAGGAAAAGAAGGGAAAAAAAAGAATGACTTCCAACTTTCTTTGGTACAGATATAAGTAAAAAAATATCAAACTCTTACTCTAAGATTAATATTTGTCTACATTATTTCCATAATCTCATATCTAATCATCAAAGCCCCAGATCAACTTTTAATTTCAGTTTCTCACAAAAAGTCCAGTAATGGTTCATATCACTTTAATCACTATTTGTTAAGGAAACCACAGCTGATTTATTTAATTGCACCAAACTCTAAATAAAACAGAAATGGAAAATCCTAAATTCTAGCCTAGACCCATGTTTCTCAATTTTGGCAACTTTAAGGTGCATAGACTTCAATTCCCAGAATTCCCCAGGCAGCATGAAGTTCGCCCATCTTAAACTTGTCAAGACTGAGAAACGCTGGTCTACAGATAGGGATTTTTCCATTCCTCTTTTATTGGTTCTTTCTTACTTATGAACAATCATAATGCAAAATCCTCACTCGCACTCCATCCCAGAGCAACCACAACTCCTTCACTAACCTGCTTTCCAGCTCCGTTCTCCTGCGTGCAGGGCAACAAAAAAAGACCATGTGACTACCAGTTTAAAAAAAAGTGCAATCAGACCTTCCAACTTCTCAGGGGAAAAAGATCTGGCTAAGTTAGAAGGTCTGATTGAACTTTTTGTTTTACTGGTAGTCACATGGTCCTCTTTTATTGTCCTGCATACCAGAGAACAGAGCTAAAAAGGAGGTTAATGAGGGTGCAGGATTTTGCAGGAGGCCATCCAGCCCAAAAATGGAGTGCGGAGGGGAAGCACCCCCCCCATGCCTCATTTTTGCTAGCGGAGGCATTGCGGGCTGGTCCTTTGTTATCTCCAGGCCAACCCTGTGGGCTGGATATAAGCACCCAGCGGGCCAAATCTGGCCCACAGGCCTTGAGTTTGACACCCCTGGTTTAGTGTGTTGTGTGAGCGCAGCCAAAGAAGTTTGTTTCATGTTAGTATGTTATGTAAATTCAGTCATTCTGGCTTGTTTAATTCATTGTTAACCAAAAGCTCAGTATGAAGTGCAAACTTGACCAGGGCTACCCCTTCAGTGTCAGTCTTACATTCTTTATTCTTTTCTGTTGAAAACTTGACTCTGCTTTTGGACTTTGAATGTTCCCTCTCCCTGTCTGAGTCTTATATACAAGCCTTGGCCTGCTTTTTTACTCTGCTGTGGATTACCATTCTTCTGTTTTATGAATCTGGTTATCAGCCTGCTTGTTAAAAAGCCCAGAGCCGGTACCAGTGTATCACTTTCCTTTTCCTCAATACAGGCAGCAATGTTATTTCCAGAAGGAGAAGCTTGTTGTCAGCGAACTTCACTTGCCCCACTTCATTTCATCTCGCTCACTTGATACGCCTTATTGTGATACAGGTCCATAGACACCTAGAGCAGCAGGAAAAATAAAATAGCAGCTTGTCACTCAATAAGAATCTCATAAACATGCCAGCAAATTCCAACTGGGTGAAACCATTTCAAATCTAATGCAATGTCAGACATTTTACTGATTGTTCACAAAACAACTTGTCCATTTAAAATGTAGAAAAGAGTATTTGATTTAGTTAAAAAGGCAATATGAAATTGGAGACAAACTTTTGCTGAAAATCTCACTGTATATTCATATGCTCTGTCTCTCTCCGTGTAAGGGAGAGAGTGTCATATCCTGACTAAGGTCATCCACTTAGGCTTGGCAGTTTGGAACTGTCACAGTGAGTGGGATGAATTGCCCAGAGCAACACACACACACACACACACACACACACACACCTTTGTGATTGTTAAGGGTTTCTGTCATCTGAACAAATTCAGACAAGATTGCACAGTTTTCTTGCTCCATATGTTAGCTTTGCTGATCTCCGCCTTCCAAATGGTACATTGATTTTATAGATATGTAACTGTGGTTAGTTTCTACTTGCGGCATGTTGATCTTCTCTTGGCATTTCTTTTAGAAGAGGTAGAAGTGTAAAGAAAATGAAAAAAAGAAGATAAAAGGATATTCATGTAGAACATTAACCAAGAAATTTGTGTTATAATAAGCTTGGTGTATTTTATTTTGTTTGACGTTGGTTGTTATTTTATTTTGATGTGTCTCTTCCAGATTGTTGGCAGTGATATCTCCCAGATTTGTTCAATTGGTTAACTGAGGATAAAAAAAAATCCATTATAGCATAGTAGCATTATCTTACATTAAAGACTTTTCCTTCCTGCTGTCATTACAGTTAAATTATGTTTTCAGATCAAAAACCTCTTATTAAATAAACTTTATTCCATTCTTCTGTGGAAAGTAATACTATATACAATGGGGATCAAATTGTTTAAAGCTCCTGTTAAAGAAGGTATAGGCAATGCTCCATACAAACTACAATTCTCAGCAATACCAATCAGCAGATCCTGCAGTGAAGGATGCTGGGAACTATAGTTCTCACCACCTGGAAGGCTATTTTGCCATCCTTTATATATATATATATATATATATAATTTTTATTAATATATTCTATACACTAATACACAAATAAAATATACAATCCTGCCACCATGGTATAATATGATTACATTGTCCATAAGTATAAAATCATTCCTTTATACATACATATTTGCCATCATATATATATACATCATCATATATCTATTCTATCCCACCTTTTCTGGACCCAATCGTACCATACTTTCCAACTGTTATAAAATTCTGAATCTTTTTTACCATTGATCAATCTAGTTAATCTATCTGATTCCGCACACTCATTAATTTTATATATTATTTTCAAATCTATCGGTAAGTATTGATTTTTCCACTCCTGCGCATACGCTAATCTTGCTGCAGTGATAATGTGAATCAACAAGAACCATATATCTGATTTAACATTCAAAGGTTTTGCCCCCAATAGGAAAATCTCAGGTCTTAATTCCAAATTAATCTGTGTAATTTTCAAAATCCATTGCCGTATTTTCTTCCAATATTTAACCGCCTGCAGGCAGGTCCACCATTGGTGAAAATAGGTTCCATTGCTGTAACCGCACTTCCAACAGCAGGCAGATGTCCCGGGAAACATTTTAGCTAATCTCACCGGGGGGAGATGCCACCGGTAGACCATTTTATATATGTTTTCTTTATATGAGGAGGCCATGGTTAATTTCATATTTTTCAACCAAATCTGTTCCCATTGCTGGAAGTCAAGGGGATATCCAAAATTTCGCCCCCATGCTATCATACAATCCTTCACTACATCCTGTCCTATCTGCAGAGACAATAAATATGCATAACATTTAGATAATATCCCTTTCCCTCCTTCTAATAAGATCTTATCCAATTCTTGTCTTTTACGGTAGATTCCTTTTTTTAACAGGACACAAACTGAGACTGAAGCATAAAATGCTGAATGCAGTCCATGAGGCCTTCACAAAGAAAGAGGGGAGTGACATATTACCTAGGGATCAGAGGGCAGGACAAGAAGTAATGGATTGAAGCTTGTCCAAGAGAGATACAACCTAGAAGTAAGGAGAAATTTTCTGATAGTAAGAGCAATTAATTAATGAAATCACTTGCCTCCTGAGGTTGTGGGTGCTCTATCACTGGCAATTTTCAAAAATAGACTGGACAACCATTTGACTGGGATAGTATAACACTCCTGCCTTGAGGAGAGGCTTGGACTAGAAGACCTCTGAGGTCCCTTCCAGGCCTATGATTCTATGATCTGTGATTTATATTCTAGTTTGTACCTTAATTGCAAGAGTGATAATGGAGTTGGATCCGTGGATCTGGAATATGGATCAGGTTACATTTGGGGTAGTTGCTCAGTTAGAAGGGCGCTATCTAAAACAGTATTTCTCAAATGTGGCAACTTTAAGATGGGTGGACTTCAACTCCCAGAATTCCCTAACCAGCTTGAGGTTAACTCAAGTTTTTGTACATGCTGAATAGTTAAATTCATCCTATCAACTTATACTTGGGATTCCAGGCCCAATACATTATTATTTAGATAACGGGAGAGATCCAAAAGTGCTTTTCCAAAAGGCAACTGGACTTTCTTGTTTTTTTTCCCCCTGAAAACATTTCACTTCTCATCCAGAAGCTTTTTGGATGAGAAGTGAAATGTTTTTTTGGAAAAGCCCATTTTGGACAACCATGATCTGGATGATTGAGAATCTCGATAGACATGTAATGAGGGAGGGATAGAGGGAGAGGGAGAGGGAGAGGAAGAGAGAGAGAGAGAGAGGGGGGGGGGAGAGAGAGAGAGAGAGTACAGATGCTTGTGCGCACATGAGACAGATTGATTTTAAAATTATTGTTAAAGTTTAAATACAGTCAAGTACACTGGAATTATTTCATAAGAAGCTATTTTTGATCAACACAGAAATAGATTTGGACAGAGAGAGAGAAGCTGGGCACAAATAAATCAATATATGGAACTTATATGAACCCATTGAGGATGTTGACATGGATAATGAAGAACTCCAAAAAGCAAAGGGGCTTAAAAACTTCCTAAATTCTGCTCTTATCTGGATATATGGACACATATCCAGGGAGGGGCAGAACAGAGGAAGTTCTTGAGCCCCTTTGCATTTTGGAGTTCTTCATTATCCAACTCATCTTCAGTGTGGAAGCAACCTTGTTGCTTTAGAGCAGTGGTTCTCAACCTTCCTAATGCTGTGACCCTTTAATTCAGTTCCTCATGTTGTGGTGACCCCCAACCAGGGGTGGGCTCTAAATTTTTTTTACTACCGGTTCTGTGGGCGTGGCTTATTTTGTAAGCGTGGCTTGGAGGTCATATGACTGGGTGGGCGTGGCTAGCTGGTCATGTGACCGGATGGCCATGGCTATGTGTATAGGGACTACTCAGAGGGCTGAAAAAAGTCATTTCTGACAGGTCCTCGCACTTTTGACTGGTCCTCACACTTATGACCATCCTCACATTTATGCCTGTGCAGCATTCTTAACAACCATGTCACTCATTTCACAACTGCTTCTCTTCAACATGGTATAAGATAGGGCAAAAAACGTAAAATGTGAGGACAGTCGTAAATTCGAGGACTGGTCAAAAGTGCGAGGACCAGTCAAAAATAACTTTTTCAGCCCTCTGAGTAGTCCCTGTGCACAAAAGGACTATCCAGAGGGCTGAAAAAAGTGATTTCTGACAGGTCCTCGCATTTTTGACCGGTCTTCGCAGTTATGACTGGTCATCATTTATGCCCATTGTACCATTCTTAACAACTGTGTCACTCATTTCACAACTGCTTCTCTTCACCATGGTGACAAGATAGGGCAAAAACATAAATTGTGAGGACAGTCGTAAGTTCAAAGACTGGTCAAAAGTGCGAGGACCAGTCAAAAATAACTTTTTCAGCCCTCTGAGTAGTCCATATGCATAAAAGGATACAGCAATAGAGAGGGATGAAGGAAGGGAAGGGAAATTAGAGGAGGAGTGAAGGTAAGAGAGGGAGGAAGAGAGGAGGAGAAGGAGAAAGAAAGAGGAAGTAGGGAGAAGAAGAAGAGGGGGGAAAGAGAAAGTAAGAAAAGACAGAGGTGGTAGGTTTGAGGAGAAAGATTGCTGTACAATAAAAAAGATGAAAGGGAAGAAAGCCAACCCCAAACAAATATTAAGATATTAAGATAAAGAATGAATTGTTAAACTTTAAAGAATAAAAGAGAACAAATAGGAATAAATAGCAATAATTAGAAACACACATACAAACATACAACGTATTTTCTTTGAACAGAGTATTTGGCTGGTTCACAAATTTAAACAGTTGTAGGAGGTTAGCACCCACCCCTTTCCTAGAAGAATGAAATATTTTGGGAAATATTAAAAAGGCAGAATATTATATTTCCCTGGATGATAAATGGAGAAGCATATTTTACAGACAAAGCAGCTCCCACCTTCCTGCCCCCCACCCTTTGTTAATGGGCCAGAGGCAGAAAGTCAATCCTTTGTCAAAGGACATTTGCAACACAATAGCAACAGAAACTAACACAATGGGCCCCATCAAGCCATGTGATCCTGTCCACCATTAAACCATCTTTCCAAGCAGTCTCCATGTTTCCAGTGTCTTTTTCCCCACTTGGAGCAGAACCCAGAAGGATATTTCTTCCAACACAGTATTTAGTCATTTCAATTAAATTTACAATTTCTATATTTCCTTTTTACCATATTTATTCCTCATCTATTTTTTTAAAAAACCAATATTACCCTTCATCCTCATCTCTAATCTTAATCAAATTCAATTTTTCCCTTCTATTCTATATTATACCCCTTCCCATTGTCATCTATTTTTATATCCATCCTCACGTTGGTTAATTATGTAATACAGTTGTTTAATACAAATTCAACATTTTAATATAAATCAATTAGTTATATAACTATCTTTTTTGTATATTAATCAATATGAACATGAATATTCCAATTATTACCATGCAATCCAATTTCTTACAAATCAATTAATTATATTTACCAATACTAATAAACCAAATAATTTCCCCCATATATTCCTCCAAACCACAACCATTTCTGCTTTCAACATAATATCCAATTAATAGTATCTCAATTATTACAATTCCCTAAATAGAGCTTATTTTCTTTTGTGTTTTAAAATCTTGCCCTAAAATCTTGCCCTAAATTTCCCATTGTTTGCAGTTTTGCACCTACCTTTTTTGGTGAGGAAAAAGAAAAAGAAATCTCTCTGCCTCATTTTGTCACATTAGTTTCAATTTCCCTTCTCAGCATAGCTAGGGGGAAAAAATTTGCTCCAGGAATTTACCTCTTTGCAGCTAGCTCTTTGAAGCCCCGCGGCAAGAATTTAAAGTTTTTTTTCCCTCTAGCCACCAGCTGGGACTCCGGAGACAGCAATAGATTGGGAGTGGGCAGGGTAAGCGAACGGCGACCGGGCGATCCAACAGAGGCAGAGGGGGAGGGGGAGTGAAGGTGTGGGGGGGGCAAGAGAGGGCTTTGGCGACCCCTGTGAAATTGCCGTTCGACCCCCAAAGGGGTCGCGACCCCCAGGTTGAGAACCACTGCTTTAGAGCAAGGGTATCAAACTCAAGGCCTGTGGGCTGGATCAGCCCATAGGATGCTTAGATCTGGCCCGTGGAGCCGCCCTGGAAACAGCGAAGGACCAGCCTGTGGTGCCTCTGATAGTGAAAATGGAGTTTGGGAGGGCCGTGTGCAACCCCCACCCCACCGAGGTCCATTTTTGCTGGCAGAGGGCTTCAGGAGGCCATCAAGGCCAAAAACAGGGCCTGGGGAGGCTGTATGTAGCCCCCCCCCCAGGCTCCATTTTTGCTGGCAGAAGGGTAGCAAAGCAGACTAAAAACAAAACAAAAGGAGAAATATTTCCCCTTTTGCATTTGTGTATCCAAGAAGGAAAGAATTAAAGGAAAGATGAAAAACCAAAGAAGAAGGAAAGATGGGAAGGAAGAAGAAAGGAGAAGGAAGAGGGACGGAAAAAGAAGAAAAGGAAGGAAGGAAGGAAGGAAGGAAGGAAGGAAGGAAGGAAGGAAGGAAGGAAGGAAGATTATAATGAGAGGGAGGGAGGGTCTGAGGGAAGTCCTGCCTTAGCACTTGGCCATGCAGGTGGCCCCAAAACAAGTGATGTCAAGCTGACCATGCCCACCCTGACCACGCCCCCCCCCCCCCGAGGTCAAACACAACCCTGATGCAGCCATCAATGATATTGGGTTTGACATCCCTGCTTTAGAGTGAATAGGATTTGGTATCTCCTCCCTACCTCCCCTTCTCTTCCAAGTCTACATATTTACTCTGATCAACAGAGGAAATTGAAAACAAACAAACAAACATACAAAAAAAAAACAGCTGGTTCTGTAATGCCACCATATAAATCTATAATAAGACATTTTGAGGGTTGTGGACAGATGCAATTACTATACCGGAAAAAAATATTGCAGAACTGGAAAAGGTGCCAAAAAAGGAGGAAAGCAATTAAGATGTTTACATGGTTGTAGTAGCTGCCTTATGAGGAAAAAGTACAGCTCTGGGATTTCTTAGCTTTCTAGCACAAGGTGGGATAGAAATACAGACACACAAAAAATCAAATATAAAATTAAAAATAAGATGAATAATTTTTTCTCCTTTTGAACTGGGGTCATATAATGTTTATGTATATTAAGAAGGCAAACCCCTTCTGAAAATGTGCCAAGAAAACCATGTGGGTTTGTCTATTAAGTTGCCGTGGTCAACTCAAAGATTTTCAAAATATTTTTAAAAATTCAAATGTAAGTTCTAAACTGATTATAAAATAATGAAGGGTATGTTTATATATGGATCGGGACTCCCTACGCAAGGTCACTCATGCCCTCGTCATTTCCCGCCTGGACTACTGTAATGCTCTCTACATGGGGCTCCCCTTGAAGAGCACCTGGAGGCTCCAACTGGTCCAGAATACGGCTGCGTGGGTGATTATGGGAGTTTCATAGCGCTCCCATGTAAAACCTCTCCTGTGCGAGCTGCGCTGGCTTCCGGTGGTCCTCTGGGTGTGATTCAAGGTATTGGTTACCACCTTCAGAGCACTCCATGGCTTAAGACCTGGGAACTTACAAGACCGCCTTCTGCTACCAATAGCCTCCCACCGGCCAATTCGCTCCCACAGAGAGAGGCTCCTCGGCCAAGCAATGTCGGCTGGTGACCCCCAGGGGGAGAGCCTTCTCTGTGGGGGCTCCTGCCCTCTGGAACGAATTGCCCCCCGAGATGCGTAGGATTCCCAACTTACGCACCTTCCGCCAGGCCCTCAAGACGCTTTTATTCCAACAAGCTGGGCTGGCCTAATTTTTAAATTTTTTAATCGTTTATTTTAATTAGATATGGGCCAAATTATTTAATATTTCTTAAATTGTTTTAAAAATTTTATATCTGTGTGTTTTATTCTGGCTGTACACCGCCCTGAGTCCTTCTGGGAGAAGGGCAGTATATTAAATAAATAAATAAATAAATAAATAAATAAATAAATAAATGCAGTGGTGAAATTCAATTTTTTTTACTACCAGTTCTGTGGGTGTGGCTTGGTGGGCAGGGTTTGGTGGATATGGCAGGGGAAGGATACTGCAAAATCCTCATTCCCACCCACTCTGAGACCAGCCAGAGGTGGTATTTGCTGGTTCTCCAAACTACTCAAAATTTCCTCTACCGGTTCTCTAGAACCTGTCAGAACCTGCTGGATTTAATTCCTGAATAACAGGTTGAAAGATGCCATCAATGTCATGAGTCTAGTGGCCCAACATGTGAAGGAGTGATGTAAATTCCTTCCACAGAGCAGTGGTGGTGCAGTGGTTACAATGCAGTACTGCAGGATAACTCCTCCTCACTCCAGGAGTTTGATTCTGACCGGCTCAAGATTGATTCAGCCTTCCATCCTTCCAAGGTCAGTAAAATGCAAACCCAGATTGTTGGGGGCAATTGACTCTGTAAACCGTTTAGAGAGGGAAGCAGTATATAAGTCTACAATAAGTATATTCACGCTTGGAGAACAAACCCTTATCCTCAGCCTACACCAAGCTACAGATATTTGCCACTACTGGATAAGTCAAAGTGCTATTGCTATTGCTACATGTCCTTAAACAGTTAATATCCTACAGAGTCAGCTCACCTCTGCAGATTTAATTTATATGCTAAATAAATTTAACTCTCTTTCAGACCTTGCCTCGATTCGTTTTTAGTTTCTGAATGTAGGTATCTTATGGCAATAAAAATAACCCTATATATAAGTTTAGCTGCAATTAGATTTCGACCTAGAGCTTTTGGTTTATTTGGTCTTCACAATCTGTATTGATTTCTCACATTGTTTTGTTTTCTGCTATCATATTTAGTGAACTTTCCAGGATTTTTCGGACTAAACCTGACTAGTGTAGGAAACTTTTCAGTCACAGTAAGGTTGTATGTGTTTTGTGTAAGCAAGACTCGTAGAGAAATAATTTAGGGAAATATTGCATAAGAGGCCAATTTTGAAGTACTTGTGATTTGGGGACATCCTCCTGAAATACAGCAAAGAGCATTAACAGAAGGGCTCCGAAAAAAAGAGAGAGAAAGAAAAAGAGAAGGCCTCTCTTAGATGATGGAATACATGCCAAGATGTGCTTGTTTGTATTCACAAGGCGGGTTGCTCAGTTTGATTCTTGTCTAAGTGGGTTTTGACTAGCAGGGACTGGAAAGGTAACTATATTTGGAGTAAGCAGACAAGGCAATGAGTGGAACCATGGAGAATTTATTGGCAAAGAGGTGACGTTAAAATCTAATTGCTTCCACTTTACTCTGTGTGAAAAAAAAAAGTGATGGGTCAGTCAGAGGAAGGACAGTAATGAAAATATGACAGTTTTATAATACAGTTCTGCTTTGCAATGTGCAAGCATTTTCTTTTTTCTTTTTGGAACTGTTCAAACTGTCAGTCCTCTTTCAAGCCAGAGCTCAAACTGGGCTCGTTTGAGTTCATGCATGAGTGCCAGTAATATAAATAAAAATTGTGTGTATTAATCATCCTGGAATTTATGCCCTGCTAGTTGGTGAATTGCTTTCAGTGTCTTTTTTGGGGAGGTGGGAGGGGGGTGGGAAATCATCGCTAATGGAGCATGATTTCTTGGGAGATTAGTGGATTCATTGTATTGCTGTACCTAAAATGAGCCTAAGAATTGAAGCAGCAAGGTCTATTCAAACTGAGTTTTTTAAAAATTTCCTTTAAAGGACAGGTAAATTTTCCTTCAAGGTTCTTATAGGCAATAGAACAATTTAACAAATGTTATGCATGTGATTTTCACTACACTGAGCGATTGGAATACTATTCATTTAGGAGAAAAAGAGCTTACGTGTCTATTGCATCCTTCTCATTTCACTGAGTGCCAGTTAAATAGCACTCTGTATGTTGTGCTTTGTATATATCAGACAAAACTTTTTGGTGCAATACTGGATGGATTACACCAAAGAGAAAAAATTAGCTTTTCCTAAAGATCCGAATCTGTGCTTTCCATTACATTTTGCACTGTATGGAAAGACAGATGGGTGTTTCTTGGTATTTCTAAGATCACAGTATATTTCCTTTTGTTCTCTTACTTAAATTCACAGTAAAGTATCTTGTGTATTCAGTTGTAATTATCTGTGCTTTCACATTTATTATACATAGATTTCCCTTTCTATTTTTATTTTAAGTTCAACATGGCCTCTGTTCTGTCATTGAAGCTTTTTTTTCAGAATCATAAAATGATATGATTAACAATAAAAAAAACCCAGGAGAACAATTGTGCTTTATTTTCTTTTCAGAGTATCTATATAATAATGGGTACAACATAACAGGATATAGCCATAAGCTGAATGGTTGAAAGAAAGTGTTCATCTTGATAAGAGTATGAACTATTTTTACTTCATTCCAGAGTGCTGTAATTGGAGTGGGGACAGAGGGAGTGGCTACTTTGTTTAGCACCTTTTACAGGGACCGTTTGCAGATACATCGGTGAAGAAAAAGTAATTTTGCATCTATCTTCTCAATTATGACTTTTGCAGGTCCGTAAGCCAAGTGAAAGCTCAAGTAAGATTTACAAGCATAGTTGTAGTTTCAATTAGCAGTTGCTTCACTTAGTGACCAAATTCTTATCCTGGTTATAATTGCTAAATGAGAAGCTTCTTGTCCCTTGGTAAAATATGTCTACACTGCCCTGATATCTAAAGAATATTCAGCTAAAGATGTGTTTAGGTGCTCACATATCTAAACATGACCAAAATAACCAACCCCTCAAATCTTAAGTATAGTAACTTAGAATATGTTCTACTGAGTTCATTGGGGCTCATTTCCAAGTACATTGCTTTAGTTGGAGATCTCTGGCTCTTTTATGTGCCAGTGCCAACTATGTAAGTGATTATGGATTCCACATGTACTTTCATTAGGGATGTAATGAATCCTTTTACAGGAACCTGGGAGTGAAAAATATCTGGGAGAGCATGATGGTCATTTCCAGCCGTCCCTTGGTGATGGCTGACGGAAATGGAACTGTAATCATTTCTTAAGTCATTACAACTGGTTTCCCCTTAGTGTGGCTGCTGCTTGCTATCCTCTTTCTTGATCTTTTCTCTTGAACAGACTCCAAGTAATCTCACTGCAGACTGTGTGGTTTCATAAATGAAATTTTAGGCAGTCTAGCAAGTCTTTCTCTGATTGCATGGTTGTGTCAGAAAATTTTGAACTTCTGCCTCTCATGTTTTGTTACAAGCTGCTGTTTTCTGCAAGCCAAGCCAAGAATTCCCAGCTGACAGTGTTTATCTATTGTTCTCCCTGTTTTACTCTATAATCCCAGCTGTCTCAGTCTTTTCTAGGCACCCGAGAGATTTTACCAACATTATTGTATAAGTAAGGTTTAGTATGATTTGTCCTCTCTTTCGGTGTTATGCAAGTGTGCAAATATGCCAGAGAATACTGCCCTGTTGGTAAAAGAGGACAATCACTGAAGGATAAAATTAATTAGATCCAAACCCTTTAGAATTCCAGGAATATCCTACAATTTGTGGGTCAGAGAGGAAAATCTCTCAAGGGCCTGTTGCTGAAGCCATTCCACATTTGATCAATATA
Source organism: Arizona elegans (assembly GCA_022577455.1). NCBI lineage: Eukaryota > Metazoa > Chordata > Lepidosauria > Squamata > Colubridae > Arizona > Arizona elegans. The sequence goes on along the minus strand of JAKOOJ010000001.1, from coordinate 282,504,254 downwards.
ATCCGCGTTGTTATTCTTACCATGATTTTAATTTTGCTTCTCAATAGTTTTATTGAATATAAGCTAGAGTATACATAAAACAAGGTAGTTAGAGATTTCTAAATGCATACAGTAAAGGTGCCAAAACAAGGCTGGAAGGCATGAGCTGAGGGACTTTGCACAAAAGGAAGACTTTAAAAAAAACACCAACCATAGCGATCTGAAGGTTATTTGACATAATGAGGAAAAGCCTGATCGGAATGCATTATTAGTTGTTCTGTAGCTGGTTTTAGTAAATGCCAGATGTTACTACCTGAACTGTTACAATCCTCTTTTGCTAACAGAAAGCTCTAGACAAGTCTCATAATACTATGACAATGGGACATCCAAGAGCTATGTTGCCATTCTTTAATAGCTCAGTTCTTTCTATCAATTCTTAATGTATAGAAGTTGGTTTTAACAAAATCCTTAAAATGGGTGATGTCTGTAATAGCTTGTGATCATAGCTCTGGATTTATGTTTTCCACTCCACTCACTACGTCTTAAGTGGGATAGGCATTAGTTCAATATATTAAAAAGTTCTCTTTTTCAGGAGCAACAACCAGGACTATTATTCCAGGTGTCTGTTTCAGGAGTAATGACATTTTAATCTGCAGAAAAAATGTAGTACTTTCCAAAATTGATTATGATGATGCGGGCCTGGATGGGAAAAACAGGCTCCGACTCAACCCTTCCAAGACCGAGTGGCTGTGGCTTCCGGGGTCTCGATATAGCCAGCTGGTGCCATCGCTGGTTATTGGGGGCGAATCATTGGCCCCCACGTAAAGGGCTCGCAACTTGGGCATCCTCCTGGATACACTGCTGTCTTTAGAAGAGCATATGACGGCCGTGGCCAGGGGGGCTTTTTATCAAGTTCGCCTGATACGCCAGTTGTGTCCCTTTCTAGATTGGGACTCCCTACACACGGTCACTCAAGCACTCGTGACTTCCCGTCTGGACTACTGCAGTGCTCTCTACATGGGGCTCCCCTTCGGGTGCACCCGAGGCTTCAGTTGGTCAAGAATGCGGCTGCACAGGGGATTATGGGAGCGACGGGGCGCTCCCATGTGACACCTCTCCTGCGTGAGCTGCACTGGCTTCCGGTGGTCTTCCAGGTGCGTTTCAAGGTGTTGGTGACCACCTTTAAAGCACTCCATGGCTTAGGGCCGGGGTATTTACGAGACCGCCTTCTGCCACCAATAGCCTCCCACCGGCCAGTACGCTCCCATAGAGAGGGACTCCTCAGGGTGGCGTCGGCCAGACAATGTTGGCTGGCGACCCCCAGGGGCAGAGCCTTTTCTGTGGCAGCACCTGCCCTCTGGAACGACCTACCCCCAGAGATACACACAATACCAGACCTCCGGACTTTTCGTTGGGCCCTGAAAACTCATCTTTTTCACCTAGCTGGGCTGGCTTGATCCTATCCCTTCGATTTTAATTTGTAATTGGTTTTAACCCGGGTTGTTTTAAATTGATAGCCAAAATTATTCAATGTTTTTAAAATTGCTTTTAAATTTTATATGTTATGTTTTACCATGGCTGTTCATCGCCTTGAGTCCTGTTGGAGAAGGGCGGTATACAAATTAAATTAAATAAAATAAAAAAATAAATAATTATGATTAGTTTGGTTGCTCTCAGATTAACTTTAACTTGTTTTTCTTTTACATCCCATGGAACATTGCCACATGATATTCCCTTTCACAGTGAGATCCCATATATATTTCTGGAAAGTGGCTTGTGCTTGGCTGAACATTCTTAGAATCCTGTTCATGGGGCAAACCCCATGAGGGATGATCATAGAAATAAAACTGACTAAACCAAGGGTAATAAATATTTACTGTCCTGAAATATTAAATATTAAAACCTAGAAGCTGCAGTAGATCTAAAGAATATTGCTTAAAAGAAACTGATTAATAATATTTTGGGACATTCCTAGAGACGGGACATTTTTCCGCACTGGTGGGTGGGCCTATTATCCTAGAAGCACTGGCCTTCTCATAGAAATCATAGAGCAGCATTTTAGCCAAGTGCTATCATTGCTTTCATTGGAAAGCAGAATTCTGAAATGACTGGGTATTTTTAATTGAATGCACTTTGCAGTTACTGTTAACCATTGTTGCACCAAAAGGTTGTATACATCTTATGAATGAGAACAAGAAGGCAAAATGATATTGCATAAAGAATTGCATCTAAATATTGCTGTGATGAATTCTTGAGTGGTGCAGTGGCCTAGAGGTGATACTCTCGCCTTATAATCAGGAAGCTGTGAGTTTGATCCTAGATAGTGGCAGATATTTCTCTTTCTGGGCACAATGAGTATATATCTGCTGCGAACTCTGCATTGGCAACACGAAGAGCATCTGGCCAGTAAGCACTCAGCTCCATTCAGTTGCCCTGACTCCACCCCCGATGCAAGGGGTTACGGGGGATGACTGTGATGAATTCTTCTTAATGGCTTTTTTTTTTTTTTTGGTAAACTGCCTCCATTGTCACCATCATTTATTATTATTTTTGACTGAAAGAGGATATATTTCTCAACTCCTTGACTATAGTTTGAAGCTTTAATTAGGAGAAGATGCAGGTTACCAAGTAAACAGTTCTGATAAAACAAGTGAGAAAGAAGCATTATTATATCAGTTGTAACTGATGTTTATATGATACTGTTATGTAGACATAATGGTTTCCTCGTGATATCATGGATAAATGAGTGGATCAGGTATAACCTAGGAATAACATCTAAGTAAAAGTAGACTACTTTGGGATTTCATATAACTATCAGATGTCAAGTAAACTTTTGAGGGCTTTGTCTGCCAAACAGGCAGGTATGCGATTTACTCTCATGTATAAAAAGTCTACTTATGCATTTATACAGATATATAGATTTGCAACCTCTTTTCCACAATACAAACACACACAAACACATGTATATAACTTTTCACAAAGATCATTCATTGGGTCACCTTGCTAGATTTCTGTATGTATTATATACACTCTCAATACACCAGGAATATGGGAAGTAGTTTGGTACTGCGGTTATGGTATCAGGCTAGACATCAGGAGACCATGAGTTCTAGTCCCACATTAGGCCCAAAACTGGCTGATCAGTCATTTTCTCTCTCTGTAGGAAGGAGGTACTTTTGAAAAACCTTGCCAAGAAAACTGCAGAGACTTGTCCAGACAGTCTCCAAGAATTAGGAATTAGTACGGAAGGAAAAAAATTGAAATAACACTTCGCCAAATCCATTCATGTATACACATCTAAAGGCATGTTTATTCAAATTTATATATCCTCTACATCCTGATGACTCACCCTTTTTATAAAGTTGCACAACTCATAGGTAGATATACTTATTCCTCTACCTATGCTTTTATATGATCCCAGAAAATCAAACTCTTCTTAAGTTCTTAAGGATAGGCAAATCTCTTAATTGCACTAAATGTGATATGCATGAGATTTTGGAGAAACACAGACAGAGGATTTCTACAACACTAACAACATAACTGTCTTAAAATCTAGAAATACACAGCAACAATTAACATAGCTCTTTTTGATCAGATATATTATTTTTCCTGTCTCTCTCATTCCTATAATTTGTCTTGAAATAATATATGACATTGTTCTTCTGCTGGCCCCATTGAAACCTAATCAAGAAAGTTGACAATTTAAAGCTTCTGCATACTGCTGTTCCTTGGGTTCTGTTTATGCATTTTTGTTAATTGTGTTACTTTCAGCAAGACACTTTACTTTAAAATCTGAAGCAACAAGTATCGCTTTACCTCTTGACGCCTTCTTCTTCCAGAAGATTCCAGCTCTTCCCAGTTTTATTTTGAGCATGAAGGACAGGCACAGTCTCCTGGTTTTATATGCTACAAAAGTAATTATACAACAGCAGTGTGATTGGTTTTGAGACCTTTGGGCTGAAGCTCACATTGTTTGAGTGTTTTGAGATAGACATTTTCAGTCAACTATGAAATCAAGGCACTGATCAAGAAACTATCATAAAGGAACGGACTTCTCTATTCTTTGACATTCATTCTGCATTACCAGTCTTCCAGATTTATATTTGTTCACAAACTTCATCTATAAAGTCCAGAAGTGTCAACATAAAAATCCTTAGGTATGTGCCAGTGACCCACTACTCCAGAGAGTTCACTGACAGTGATATCCTGATGGTTGTCTGTTGTAAAATAATTGGAAACATTTGTCTTAAAGAGTGAGGGGGTTAAAATTCATCTGTCCATTTCATGCTGTCTAAGTTCTCACCAGTGCATGTTTTAAAGCATTTGACATTGCATACTTCTTTGCTTTCAAAAGTCATTGGCTATATTTATTGTTCACTTGAACAACAAATACTGATCACTATCAGTATGTGATAGACAGAATGTGTCTTTCTAATATCTTAATGTCTGGTCTTTCACTTGCCCTATGAGCAATGCTAACACCAGTCTTGCAAAATCTAACTTTAGGAACTTACAAAAAACCAACCAACTAATGTACAGCATAGCTGCAGTTATAACAATACTTTGGATGCAAAATCAACAAAAAAGAAAAAAAGCCAAAGTGCACCACCAAAATGAAAGAACAGGTTGTAAAATAAGAACAGCATGCTAAGATCAGATACAAGCAAGCTAGAATAAGTGAAAGAAATGAAACTGAAGAACAGGAGGAATACTAATCGAAAGATCATCTAGAAACAAGGAAGATGAAGGAAGCACTGAGAATAAAAAAGCAGCAAATAACAATCATAGCCAGGAAGATCAAGAGATAGGAAGCAAATTGCACACAATAGGCAAAATCTCTAACTTCAGATGAATCAGAAACATTTCTGATCAGTCAGCAGTGGAGAGACTACAATAAACCAGCCAATACCTGACAAGAAACAGTGCAGTTTTGGGCACAGCTATGGGACAGCCCTCCCTCCACCCCAAATACAATAAGAATGTTGCTTGGATAACGAAGATGGAAAAGCAGAAAAAAAAAAGCTGAAATGAAATAACTTGTAATAACAGCAGAGATGATAGAAAAAAATTCAAGAAAGATCAAGATTTGGTCAACAGCAGGTGAAGGTAAACTGAATGGGTTTTGGGTGAAAGATCTGATTTATCTATATCCATTCATTGACAAGCAGTTTAACAAGTACTGCAGTGAGGTGAAATTAATGATTGCTTAACATCTGGCAAAATCTACCTGATAATGAAAGATCCAACAAATGGAACAGCATCAAGAAACTACATGCCACTACCTGCTTACCAACAACTTTTAAAATGCTAAATACTGAAGAGACCAAACTGGCTTACAAAAATGACCAAATGAAGAATAGAAAAGAGACATGACTAGGTAAAGTATTATATCACCAGTACACAAAAAAACTAGCAGCCAAAGAGATAAGAAGAAGTAGCAATGGTTAAGAGCAAGAAAATTGAAACAAGGGATAGAAGAGGTAATTCTGGCTACAAAAACCCAAGTCTAAAGAACAAATATATATAAAGCCAAAACTGAAAAGGCAGCAACAGACAACAAATGCCACCTCTGCAAAAAAGCTGAAGAAACAGGGGACCATCTAGCTAGCTAGCTGCTTCAAGAAGATTGTACAGACTGATTACAAACAACACATGACAAAGTAACAACAATGGTGCACTGAAATATATCAGCAAAAAATACCATTAGCCTGCAAGCAAGAATTTATGGGACCACAAAATAGACAAAGTGAAAATGAAAATGACAAAATAGAAAATGAAGACTCTGAAGTGCTCTGGGACTCTGGAATTCAAACAGACAAGCACCTGCCACAAAACACCTCAAATTTAATAATTGTTGATAAGAAAGACAAAAAAGTCAGGATTGTGAACATTGCAGTACCTGGTTGATAGCAGACACTAACCCGTCACTATTCTGCCTTGGAATATATTGCTTCTCCGTTAATATATAAACCTAATTTGGAAACTTTGTAGTGAGTTATGTTAAAAAATATTGCAATATGAAAAATAGAGGCTAGTGATAAAAAAAGAATATGGGGATTAGCGTGGAAATGTTTATACAGTCCTATTTAAAGAAAAACGAAGCAATGCTTATTAACTGTTATAAAACTAATTATTTTAAACAGAAAACGTTAGAGTAAAATTCTCTCGCTAGACATGAATCCACATATTTTCTCATTTTGGTTTCTGAGGCAGAAGGTATACCAAAGGAATTAATCTCTATCCTTTGTTCAAAGTTTTGAATATATTCTTTTTATTTCAGTTCTAGGCAAAGACCCAGGTTGCAGAAAAGCTGATAATGAAGGCCCACTGTGAGGTTATGGGCTGATTATCTAAAAGAATAAAGCAATATGTGGAGAGCATTTGGCATTTAGAATGGAAATATTAATATAAATAATAGCTGCAGATGGATTTTTTTTCCACTGCATGTTTCTTAAATGGCCTCTGATAGAACAAAAAAAAAAAAAATCTCATAACAACCTTTTGAAGTAGAGAAAAATACTCATTGCAAAACTTTAATTGGTTGGCCTCTTCGTTTGGAATGATGTCACTCTGTGCACTCTATGTACAGTTTAAATGCCTGTATTTTCATTTTGAAAATTTGCAATCAAATTGGAACTTGGAGAAGGAAACGGCTATCAGTTGAAGGTGTTCCAGCCGCAATACAAATACCTGCTCATGTTTGGTCAAACTCAAATTCCAGGGAGTAGAAAAAGTAGCAATTACATTTTGAGCTTCCCTTTCTTTTCAAAGCATCTTTTTATGTTAAAGAAAGTGTATTCTTTATGGATAAAAGCCAAGCTTGGATGTCCTTTTGGTGTGTCTTTCACAAAAGGTGAGACACACCAAAAGGTGAAACAAATAGAAAGCCAAGGTAACTAAACTGTATTCTTTGCTTTTCCATAGTAGAATCCCTATTACCTTATAATTATGTTGGGCCTCTGAGTGATGCTGGTATTGATCATTTTTCCCCAAATGAAATTGCCCCCAAGTCTGATTGCTCCTCTATATCGATCATTTGTCTCAGAGTTATTATGCATCTTCGATTGCTTTAATAATACAACTCAAGTAATTCTGTGAGAATGAAATTGTTTACTTAAGATTTGCTTTTGTCTTAGCTTTTGTGTCAAATGAAGGCCTATATGCCTGGAATTAAGTCATTTCTATACAATTAATAACAAATTGTAAGAGCAATTAATAATGTTTTGGTAGGTTTCCATGACTAATAAATTGGATTTTTTGTTCTCCTTTAAATAAATGCACTTAAGAAAAAATATTGTCAGTACTCTGTATCAATTTACAGCTTTGTACCCTATTATAAGCAGAATAATTGTGTATATAATGTATATAATATATGTGTGTGTGTGTCATACACACACATAGACGCGCGCACACATACATACATATACATTTTTTGGTTTGAAATTGTTGTTTTAAATAGGAATTTTTTTCTTTGATTTTGTTTTCATAAATAAGTAACATACAACTTGTATATTAAAAAGAGTATGGAAGAATGCACAATTAACAGATCTATCATCTCACCTGATAGTATGTTTAATATAATTGGTCATGCTTGTTCGGTGAAGTCTGATAGTATTTGGAAAGCTTTGCTTCATCCCCTGAACAGAGAAATAGGTCTTGTTTTCCTATCATACTGGGAATTTCTGTGCCTTTTTTTAAATGGCAAGATTGTTGTTTTAGTATTGAAGTGAATTTTCTGATTGAATCAATCGGTTATCAGAGGAATGTACGGAGTATTGTAGTATTCTAAGTTGTGATTAAATTAAAATGTATTTATAACTTTGTCAAGAGCACACGGTTGGTGGGGGTACATCATTACAGAGAACAGTGACTGTGGGGTAGACAGTACTTCTGAAAGTGGAGCATGAAGTATGCATTTATATAAAATATTTTTTTCAAAAATGAAGTAAAAGGAATTATACCATAATTATACCAAAGTCTTCATTAACCTCCGCCCCATTCATTTTCAGTTTAGGAGCATTTCCTCACTAGCCATTTTGTTCTCCTGATAATATAATCATCAACATGGATCAAATGTCTGCTGTCCAAGCAAGCCAGACTGACATTTCATTGGCTGAGGATATAAAGGCTGAAGATTATTTAGGATGCCAGCTGAGTCTTAGGATGCAGTAAAATCAAACTCATTTGAATATACGAAGTAGCTTCAATCAATAAACTGTTCAGCCAACAATCTTGTTGACTGGTCCAAATCCTTTTTGGACCAATCAACAAGACTAAATTCTGAAAGCCAATTGTAAATGAAATCAGCCTCAGACCTACAGCTAGTCTTCAATTTACAACCAGTTACTTAGTGATAACTTGAAGTTACAATGGACTATTTCCCTGGTGGTACTTACAACCCAGTTCCAAAGTTTCAATGATCACTCCCCCCTCCACCCCATGGTCATATCATTGCATTTTGAGTGCTCAGCAGCTGGCCTGCAATAATGGCTCTTAGTAGCTTCCTGTGGTCATTTAACAACATTTGCCAAAAACCAGCATTTACTTGCACTTTTGGGGGGAAATGCTTATAGTGAACAATGGATCCACTTAATAGTCTCCATGTTAATTTAATGACTGCTGCAAAAAAAGGTAATAAAATCAGGTTGATCATGTAGGTGAACTGTTTTATAACCATCATGACTTATGAATGTGATGGACAAGATTCATTATAATCGTAGATCAGGGATTAGAGCCATGGTGGAGCAGTGGTTAGAATGCAGCATTGCAGGCAATTCTGTTGATTGTCAGCAGTTCGATTCTCACCAGCTTTAAGGATGACTCAGCCTTCTGAGGTCAGTAAAATGAGGACCTAGAATATTGGGGGCAATATGCTGACTCTGTAAACCGCTTAGAAAGGGATGTAAAGCACTGTGAATCGGTATATAAGTCTAAATGCTATTGCTATTGCTATTACCTGTATACCTCAATAAATACTGACCCTATACCTTTGTAATTCTTATAAAATTCCTTGAGAAACTACTATTTCTCCAACTCTGAGTATGTAAATAAAGACCAAACAAGTTAATTTGTCCTTTTCTTCTGAGTAATTGGGCAACACCCAAATAGTTTATTAAATATTATAACAGTCTTCCCCTGAAGACAGAAGCCAACAGGCAGATTCTTATCTATAGACGTTCTGATTGAAATCTCTTTTTTGCAGAAGTCCTATTACTCACCTAGCTCTGCAGTTTCCCCAAGTGAAAAATTGTCTCAGATACCTAATTTTTTTTTAATCAAAACAAAGCCTCTTAATCAAAACATTCTCCGCTTTCATTAAGTAGCTTTTATATCCTTAGCCAGTGAAATGTCATCTGGCTTGCTTGGGTAGCAGGAAGGCTGCCAGGTTGTGCGGCAAAGCTACTCTGGAGATCTGAATTTCTTTGCACTCAAACTTGATATTTTGATTCCTAATAAAAAGTCCCCACAAATGCTTTGGCATTCTTATTTCTTCAGACTGGCCTTAGGAAGCTTCAAAACCCAGCTGGAATCAGAACTCCTTATTAATTCCTCTCCTATATAGTATCTTCTAAAAATCTTCATTGCTATGCCAAAAGACTTCAAAAAGGTTTGACAGATAGATGCAATTTTTCTGGGCTTTATTGCTACATATGTACAAATCATGCTGTTCCATTTTGGGATAAGCAACATTATACAAAATAGAGGAAAGGGATAAGAAGTAATAAGCCAAAGAAAATAAGGCATTTTTTTTTAAAAAAAGGAAGATACCAAAATCTAGTTTACACCAACATTATTACCAGATGTCTCTGTACATTTCCTTCTTGCAAATTATTATTCTTATATCAGATTTGTACTCTGCTTTATTCATTGCCATTTACTCCTTGACTTTCTCACCTCACTGTTTTGGGGATTTCTTCAAGCCTATCCCACCATGATGTTCTCAGTCTTCCTTTTCTTGATCCATTCATTCTTCCTTTTGTTTTGCAATTCCAACCTCATTCCTACTTTCTGTATGACTAAACCACCTTAACAAATTTCTTTTATACTAGTTACATATTTGTAACTAGGTACATATTTGTAATCCATATGCATTAAACATGAATCATTTCTTCTGCTACCACATACATTTTTAAGTATTCCATTTTTGCTGCAGCCAACTTATGTTTATGTAGCTTCTGAACATCTAAGTCTTATTTCTATATAATGAAGAAGGCAGAAGCATGCTCTTATACACAGCCACTTTTTATTTTCTTTTGAGAAATATTCATACCTTGCAAAAATTTGCATATTGTCTGTTTCCTTTCTAGGGGCATTTGTACAGTACTTCTAAAATTTGACCATATATTTGATCAGTTTGAATATGTTTACCAAAGTGCACAAATTCATCTACTTACTTTAGGCTTGTTTTGTCATTTATGTTCAACTTGCAATTGTTTGCTCCATATTTCCTATCAAACACAATCACCCTCCACTTTGATTTTCAGATTCATATTCCTTTTTGGAACATACAGTATAACATTCATTACAAATCATTCAGGTTTTCATCTCTCAGCATGGTATCTGTTTATAAAAATATATATGCATTCAAATCATTGATACATGCTTAATGTCAGCACAGCCATTTGTTACACATTTATTCATAAATAAACACGGGGAAATTACTAATTATCCATAAATTCAGGAAATTGAGCCTCCTTAAACATTTTACAAAAAGGTATTGCTAAAGAATTTTGGAAATAAGTAATCCCTAGAAATCATGGAATTACAACCCAAAATGTATGAAAGGAAAAAGAATGGAAACATATTTAATTTTATATATTGTTTTAAAACATTAAATGTAAATATTATAAAAGATAAATACTATATTATAAAAATGGGGGGGAAAACAGAAATAAGGAAAAAAAAAAAGAGAGAGAGAATGTATATTAGAACTCCCAGGGTAGGAATATGCCAGTAACCCAGATTCTCTTCCCTACTCACCAATCCTGAGGCTGTAAATAGGAGAAAAATAAAGAGATAATAATGAAAAGATTATTTATAATTGATAAAGCCTATGATTCTCCAAAGTGAAATAACATTTCTGAATGTACTGATATGGAATATCTCCATTAGGACAAGTTGTCTTCAGTAGTTTAAGATAACTGAATTTCCTTACACTGATTTTCAAGGATAAGCCATTTATTGTTGGATATAATAAATCTACTCTACTCTACTCTACTCTACTCTACTCTACTCTACTCTACTCTACTCTACTCTACTCTACTCTATTCTTACTATCCTGATAGCCCCAAATACAAAGAATCTGCAAGCTTTAGATATAAAAGTTAAGGAACAAGGTGAAAAATGGAATTAAAATTAAACTACATTCATGAAAACAGTTAGAACAACCAGAATTGGCAATAAAAACATCATTGATATGATAAGATAACTTCTGTTTTTTAGAATCAACTATCAGCAGTAAAGGAACAAACAGTCAAGAAATACACCACAGACTAGCACTTGGTAGAGCAACCATGAAGGCCTTGGAAGGACCTTGTGATGTAGCTATACCTATGAAATTAGAATCGTGCAACGTATGCCATTCCCTGTGACACTTTACGAAAGCAAAAGTCAGGCTTTGAAGAAGCAAAATAGGAAGAGTATTGATATCTTTAAACATTAGTGCTGACTTTCCTGACACAACCATGGACAGATAGAAAACAAACTGATGGGTCATCAAATAAATCAACCGAGAGTTCTCATTTAAGGCACAAATAATCAAATTATCCTACTCTGGACATATTAAGTGAAGACCTAGCTCTCTGGAAAAGTCTCCAAGGGTGGAAAGATAGAAGAAAAGTAGAGGATGATGAACAGCATGGTAGATGAACTCAGTTACAGTGGTAATGTGCACCATTAGAAGATCTAAAAACTAGGTTGGGGTAGATCTGTAGCAGATGACCAGGCTGTGCCTGAGGATGAGGTCAAATGCATCATCAGCTTGGAGTTGCTTGCTCCCACAAGAGACCTAAGTCCAGCTTCCCTTGAATTCCCTTGACTCTTATCTAGTCTTGACCATTAGTGGATTAGATTCTTGTGTGTAGATACTGTGTAATAAACTTGAAGTACTTTAAACTAAACTTCTATTCCTAGTTACTTGCACCTGACAAGATCATCATGGAGAAAATCTGTCTGTATGGAGTAAAAAGGTTACTTGATGTCTCATAATAAATCTTTATCCTTTGTTTTCTAATCATGAGATATGTTTGGTAGAATTCTTTGTGCTTCTGTACTACTTTGAAAGATAGGTGTGGAAATGGCATAATATTTTCCCCTCACATTCCAAATGTATTGTTCTGGCTGCTTGTATTATGTTATCCCAATCATCTCTCTGAAGAGATTCAGAGAAAAAGGATCAATAGAGTGTAAAGACCTGAATCTAGATGGCCCATGATAGGCAGCTTCTATAGATTCAGTACAATCTGTCTGGAACAGGTCAAAAACATTTATAATAGTTTCTATTTAAGCCTCTTTATGCTGTTGATAATAGAGTGAACATTTTTTCCCTACATTCTTGACCTTGGATGTGGTCCAAGGCTTTTTGGCAGGACACCAGGTCTTCAGTTACTCTTTAGTTATTTTAGTTAGAGTTGCCATTAGTTTCCCATTTGCTTCAATTTTAGCCTGTTGTTCCCTTAACTGGCTCTTGATCTCCCTGTGTCTTCTCTCAATCTTTTCAGTCTTAACTCCCAGATGAGGAAAACATCTATTCAGTGAATTTAATATAACAAAAATGTCAAAATTGCTTATTTTGAAAGAAATGATATTAGATGAAATTTATGGGACAGTTATTCCTCTCTGTATATCTCCCATCTGAATTGGGGTCCCAGCTGAAATTCCCAGCTGGTAAAGAGGGCTAGATCATTTCTCACTCCCTACATCTACTACAGTCTCATTGGGAGCCAGGACTGGGTGGGATGAGAAGAAGGACTGAATGGTAAGTCTCTGCACCATAGGACAAAAAAGAAAAGAAAAGAGATACTTCTTAAGTTTATGAGGCACTTTTATATCTTCCTAAATTACCAAAAGTTAATTAAATTTCCAGCTTACCAGATCTCTTCAAACAAAGTCCATAGGTTTTATTTCTGTAGCTGATTGGCAAGAGAAAATAAACTGCGTCTTAGCATATTGTCTTCTTGTGTAAATGTTCTCTTTTAATGCTAAGCATTCCTTGCTTGGTTTGACTACATTCTTTGCAAGTCTCCCATTAAAGGCTTTGTACCAAAAGTTACCATCAATCTGAGGCAATGTGATACTGGTCAGACATGATATAAGTTGTAAAGTGCAAGCAATCTAGAAGTGAAGATGTTGAGGAATACCAGTGCACATCAAAGTGCCATTCAGGTAAAAAGTGCCAAAACACATATGTTGAGCCATATGTTATTGTTGCTTTTCCTGACTTAGAATCAGAATCTATTTATTTTTCTTTTGAAATTTAGAATAAAAATTGATTAGCTTGAAAAAAAAAACATCACCTTTGTGAGGTGATGAGCGCACTGCATGAAGAATAAAGTCAAGAGATGTAAATCTTTCATACAGGGACCCAACAGGCATCCTTCTCTATCATACATTATTATTGGAAGAAAATGAATAAAGCAGTCATTGCTAATGCAGAAATGTATTAACATTTCTGCATTATCAATGCAGAACATACAAATGTAAAACATACTCTTCATCAGAGGCTTCTCAGCAAAAGACAAGGCTGGAAAGATGTGAGAGATGTCACTGAAGTATTGGATTCACAGAATCCCAAATTTGGGTGCAGTATGCAGGCTACTTCTGCTGGCTGCCAGCTGCCTGCAATTTGGCAGTTCAAATCTCACCAGGCTCAAGGTCTGGTCAGCCTTCCATCCTTCCGAGGTGGGTACCCAAATTGTTGGGGGCAATATGCTGATTCTGTAAAATGCTTAGAGTGGGCTGTAAAGTGGTATATAAGTCTAAGTGCTATTTCTATTGCTATTAAGTGGGTCAATTCAGTAGACTTCTATTTGTGAGCACATAGGCATTTGAGCCCAATATGATTTCCCCTCAATTTTTATATACTTTTTCTGTTCAATTCTTCTCCCAACTCCCCAGACTATTGGTGTTCCTCCTAAGTTATGTTTAAATGGGCATGTCAGTGTTTTTGGGGCCAATATGCATATAAAATATATCAAAATTAATTGCTACAATAAATCAGAAATGTTAATTTTGTCTGCAACTGCATTGTAATCTTTTGTCAAGAAATTGTAGTTCCTTGGCTGCTTTCTTTCATAGTGTTCAAATTAAAAAAAATTAACATCTTTTTTTAAAAAATAGTGAATGTGTTTAATGTGGCATGTAATACAGGAACAACCATTTAAAATTCAAATGACACTCCTTAGAATTTATAGCTGTTTAATTCAAATGATAGGATGCTATCTTCTGGGAACAGAGTTAAAGATGTACAATCTAATCACAGATTGCCTTCTTTGTTACAAAGAGCTCACTCTAGCTGTACTTGATTGCATTTGAAAAAGAGCTTATTGTGGTTTCAACAGTAGACAAGACATTTCAGTATTGTAGAAGTATGGATAAACCCTTTGGTTTGTCTGTCTGTCTGTCTGGAGCCCCCAGTGGGATTTTGTCTATAAAGGTGAGAAATTATGGCTCAGAGACAAAGCCAGCTATACAGTATTTTTGAAATCCCACCATTAAACCTTGCCATTTTATGGCTTCAGTGTAGTATGATGTATTCACATCGTTGATTCATTCCTACAGCTGGGATCAGCAATGTAAATGTATATTTATTATTTATAATTCCTTTATTTTCATCCCCTTCATTTTGTTCTGACCTAATAGCTGTGGCAGATACTATAGAGTCAATCGCTGAATTACAAGATTAAGTAGAGGTAGAAAATGTAATGTTTTGGTCTAATATCTTAATTACAATATCACAATAAATGTTTGTTTGCAGAGCGTGTTTGGTGCGCATGCGCGGCCAGTGAACCGGTAGCAAACTGGTTCAGATTTCACCACTGTGTTGTATCCATTTTGCCATTATCCAAATATATATCTATTATAATTGGACAGAAAAAATGCCTCATCTCCTCAGAAAGTCATGAACTTATTAGGTATTTTAAAGTCAGTCTTTGTCTCTCTAAGTTCCCAAGTGGTTGTGAAAACAGAAAAGGCAGGAAGATCATTCAGACTGCTTTGACCTCAGTGGTGGAAGGAAAGAGTAGCCATGTTAAAAATAAAAGCAACCCAAGTTGAAATGACTCCTAAGCAAAATTTAGATGGGCATGTGCTTGAAAAATAAAACTGTGAAGTATGTACCTGTTATATGAATCCTGTAGTAATGTTTTCGCAGTAACTTTTAGAAAATCAGTGGGAACAATTTTATGTAAGCCACACTTATATCATAGAAAAAAATCTGTTTTTTAAAACTAAAGATAGGGGATAACATATTAGAACTTCTCTTCTCTTCTCTTCTCTTCTCTTCTCTTCTCTTCTCTTCTCTTCTCTTCTCTTCTCTTCTCTTCTCAATTACATATAAATGACAGCTGAGAAAAAAATTCATCATAGATGTCAATATAGTCAGGAAACAGGACCCTTCAAAACATCAGGGGCCCAGTCCTGGAAACAAAGCTAGGCCTTCAAAAGGCTATAATATGGTCAAAGTCACCCTCAACTCTGAGAGGAAAATGTTCCAGAGGGCAGGGCACAAATAGAGAGAAGGCACATCTCCTAATCATAGCTGAGAAGGTACAAAATACTGCTTTCTATGCTGTTGTAGATATTTCTTATTACATAGCTATTTGCCATTCTCTAAAATAAGATAAAATTAAGATATTGAATATATTGTTGGCAAAATGGCTCTAAAATGCCACCTTAAATTGTTTCTGCTTCTTACCTAAGAAAAATGTCTAGGATTTATGCAGAATATAATTTCTGCCTCACCTTTCTGCATATCCTGTGACAAAAATGTTTAGCATATTGTTGGCAGTTAATCTGCATTAAACAGCAGCAATACTATAACTCACCGACAGCATCATTTTTTAATTTATTTTTTAAAAAAATATGCATATAAGGTGCAGTATTGATTAAAACAAAGGAAGAGGCATTTTTATCCCAAAGCATTCAGTTGCAAATGTCCCTCTCATCCTTACCCTTCCCATTCAAAACATAAAGGCAGGTTAGGAAAATGTGTTTAACCTTGAACATAAGACCTGCACGCTGCTAGATAAAATGCCTGCCAGACTGGGGGATATTTCATCTGGCCAATCAACATTGTGCAGCTGCTGTGTGTTGTTGACACAAGAGATTTTCATGGCAGGATATATGTGACATGTAACTAAGAGAACTCCTAAGAAGCTCAGAATAAGGTATAAAATGTGACACTCCAGTTCTCTTGTATTGGTTTATATTCCACCAGGCATGCTACCCAATGCCTTTATAAGGTGTTAATGTTCCAGTTTCATGCCACTTTCATTCTCCAATGGCTAACATTTGATTTTGCTTTCATGTGGAGAAAACATTTTTTAAAAATCCCCCTTATTTTCTTTTGAAACCCTCTTTACATCATTTCTGCAGGTTAGTTTGTTTATATTTAACTGTTATATCATCTGATCCTTAACTATATTAATTATGCATATTCCCTGCTATTCTGTTAAATTCCACTTCTTTCAGATATCAGTCCTTTAAAAAGGACAAAATCCTTCACACTAAATACCTACCAACATAATTTTAAAGGCTCAAGTGAGTTATCAGAGTTACATCATTGAATGTTAGGCTTAGATTGTTATTTTACATATGTTTAGGATTATTATTATTTTTTTGGCCTTAATTCAAAGCAATTGAACCATATGTTCCCTATTCCATATTAGTTCGCTTTAATTTAAATCAGATTATTACAATATTCAGGAATGGGTACTGGCAGTATGTGGGCCCAAACCAGTAGCTTATGTGATTCATTATGAACAATTATAGTGTTTCAATCAAAATTTAATCAAAGCAGATTTTTTTAAAAAAACATTTATTTATAAAGAATATACATCTCCCGAATCAAAAACAGCTCTCCACAGGATACATGGACTATAGTTTTGTTCTTCTAATACACCATGACTTATACTTCTGATACAAGAATCTAAGTAAAGACCAGCTGGATGATTAAACCAGAGCCTTATCTACCTCAGCATAGGGCCTTCCCATTAGGTCTTCCAGATGCTTCTTGGCAAACTTCTCAGTAGAATATGAACTCATAGCTTTCTTAGTTGTTGCTCCCCACCTAATGGTGTTCAAAAGAATGCTGACTCTAGTCATGGTGATATCCTTATATTGTAACCTTCTGTTCCTTTTAAAACCAGTGAATTTGGTAGCCATCTCTACATCTTATAGTAGTAAAAAATTGTAAAAGCTATTTGAAAAAGTGTTCCCTTTTCTCTATCACTCAGCTGTCATTTGCTTCATGATGGGAAGAGTCATCTCTTACTATATTCAGTTCCACAGTGAATCTCTAACTCGGTGTCTATGGCTGGCTAGACAGTTCTGGAAATTTAAATCTACATGTCTTAAAGTTGCCAACTTTGAGGAACACTGCTCAAATGAATTGTAATGTTGCCTTTGAAATGAAGGTGGAGCGGTCTGCTGCTTGTGTCTCTTTTCCAAGATTAACATTAAATCGTTTTTCATTCAGAATAAACAAAAGCTTTTCCAAGACTGCCTATATGATCTTTGGGCTTTGGAGCTTTCTGAGTCTTTGAATTCAGGCCTGTTGAAAGAATAGAACAAAACCCACGAGAATTGATAGGCATTGTCTAAATGACTTAACCTTGGAGCCATTGTGTAAAGGCTGTCTAGAACAGGGGTGTCAAACTCAAGGCCCGGGGACCAGATCTGGCCCGCAGGGTGTTTAGATCTGGCCCATAGGGCTGCCCTAAAATCAGCAAAGGAGCGGCCCGCAGTGCCTCTGCCAGCAAAAATGGAGCTTGGGAGGGCTGTGCACGGTTCTCCCAGGCTCTGTTTTTGGCTGCAACAAACTCCTGCCATCCTCTGCCAGTGAAACAGAGCTCCCCCCCCCCCGAGCTCCATTTTCACTGGCAGAGAGTGGCAGGAGGCCATCATGGCTGAAAACGCAGCTCGGGAGCCCATTTTCACTGGCTGAGTGCTTGGGCCACCACAGACGACCCTGACACGAGTGACTTTAAGCTGGCCATGCCCACCCTGGCCATACCCACCCAGGCCCCCAAGGTCAAACGTAACCATGATGTGGCCCTCAAAGAAATCGAGTTTGACACCCCTCGTCTAGAATGTGTTTTAGGGAAGTGGGCCATACAGGTGTCCATGTCTGTTACCTGCCATTGATATATAGATATCTTTTGATGGGAGGATGAAATTGAGCACCGTGTGATAGATAAATAAAGAGATTTTCCCTACACACCTGCAGCTCTTGGAAGGATTTTTCTGATGTGACTCTGCCGAGGTGGATGCCTATTTGGAATGAATATGCAGAGAATACTTTTGTATGATCCTGGCTGGCTTATGGAAAGTTGGATATACACAAAGAATGCTAAAAAATTCAGAGGAAGAGCTGGCAAGCAGGTGTTGTTGAAGCAATTAAAAAATAATGAGCAGGAAAAAATAATGAGTAGGAAAGAAGCAAAGGGGTGGGCAGTGAGGGAGAAGGAAAAATGATACTAATCACTTTTTAAAAGTTAAGGCAATTCATTGTATTTGGAACCTCGAGATGCGCATCCAGAAAATCTGGTTTACTAGGAAAGCATGGAGAGCAAAGGGGAGAGAAAGAGATTAAAGATGCAATGAGACAAATGTAATTTGCCTGTCTTGGAAACTGAACCACCCACAGAAGAACTAAAACAATAATGGAATAATGAGCCACACAAGCATACAAGAGCATCAAAATAGCATCCAAGATGAACAGACTATGTGCGTGTTCTCTCAGTTGCCACCAATAGATGCTCCTTTGCTTCAAAATTCTGCCAAGCACAACTATCACAATTAGTAAGAAAGTAGACAGAAACTTTGTACCAAAGGAAATGTTCCTAAAAGGTTTCTTATTTGATGTTAGATTGCTCATCAGGTCAGTTTAATCGTAATACTGAATAAATATTGCGTGTTGTTTAATTAGTAGATTTCAATTAAAGTATTACTTTTCTTCCCCTTTTGCTAATGAGAGGTGCACTTGAAATAAAAAGTTATATAAAGATGCATTTATTTTGGGAATATAAATTATTGTGAGTGTAAAGATACTTTCATAATAACTTTGCTGAGACTATTTCAAGCCTACGCTGCAATCTGCCACTTCCTACTTCTTCCCCTGGCTTCTAGCAGCAAAGACTCCTCTATCTTTTCAGTTTTTGGATTTTTTTAGCTTGTGTGGGGGAAATCTTTCTTAACCATCAAGAAAGATCTGCAAAAGTGTTCCTGATATGAAATAAAATAAACCAGATGTCCTCCCTTCTTATATGGAGATCTACAATGTATAAACTGTGGAACAGTCTCTCACTAGATGTAGTAATGTATCAATGTTCTGACTGACGAACCCAACCAAAGCAAGCATGGCTGAGATGATCCAATCTCTTAATGCAAAACTTTATTGAGTACATCATTTTGGCAAAGATGAGGGCACCCAGACTGTGGTGACCCATTCGAAGAGATGGTCGGAGAAAACCAAACAGCTAGCAGCACGGGAGAAGGCTGTGGCAGCCAGGGGACTTAGTCAATTGGAACGTTGACAGTAATGACCATTATCTTAAAGATAATGACTGTTATCTTGTTTTAAAGAGGAATGTGATGAAAGAGGAATGTGGTGAATGTGACCAAATTTAAAAATGACAAAGGAGTCCTGGGTTCCTGCAGCCTGTCCAGCTACCTCCAGAAGACTGTGAAGAGCCTGTAGTACAGTGGACTAAAGCACTGTTATTAACATCTGCTGCTTGCAAGTTCAAATCTCACCAGGCTCAAGGTTGACTCAGCCTTCCATCCTTTCAAAGGTAGGTGAAATGAGGACCCAGATTGTGGGGACAATAAAACTGACTTTGTATAAATATACAAAAGTATGAAAGCTATTGCTTAACGCATTGTAAGCCGCCCTGAGTCTCCGGAGAAGGGCGGCATATAAATTAAAGCAAAAAAAAAAAAAAAAAAAAAAAAAGAGGAGAAGATGTCCAGGAGAAGATTTCCAGGATGGAATGTAAAGGAGAATAGATGGCCCTGGCAAAAAAGGCCCTGGCTGCAGGACAGGTGGATTTCGGTACCCAGACAGTGGTGACCCATTCAAAGGGATAGCCAGAGAAAACTGAACAGCCAGTGGCATGAGAGAAGCTGTGGCATCTGGGGACTTCATCAGTTGGAACATTGTCAGTAATGTCCATTATCTTAATGATTATTTTAAAGACAAATGTGATGGATTTGTGGAGGATAAGGAAGATCAGTGGCTGCTCTTTCTTAAGATTATACCTGACATCCCAGAAATGTTCCCCTCTAATCTAGTTGCTGGGTTATACTAGTGAGAGATGCTATTGTACTCCTGTCCTACTCTGTACCTCCCAAATGTCATTTACCTGGCCACATTGAGAGACACAGTTGTGGATCAGGTAGGTCTTTGTTGCAATTTTAATTAAATCTGACCATTATAGAAATACATGTTCTTATCTCCAAGCATACTGAAATTACTGGGACCAATTGTGATCTTATTTTACATGTAAAAGTTGTTTATAACCTTGGTTGCATTATGGCATATATTGTTTTCCAAGCTATTTTCACTTTTGTAAAGTGTTTTTGTTTTACCTA
Source organism: Arizona elegans (assembly GCA_022577455.1). Lineage (NCBI taxonomy): Eukaryota > Metazoa > Chordata > Lepidosauria > Squamata > Colubridae > Arizona > Arizona elegans. The sequence continues at coordinate 282,483,464 of JAKOOJ010000001.1, read as the reverse complement.
TGCATCCATTTTAATAGGACTTTTTTTTAGTTGGAAATTGCATTGCAAATGCAGAAAGGGATACAGATTAATAAATAATTGTGACCTGATCCACATATAGATGTGAAGAGCATGAAACGGGAAGGATACAAACAAACACGTTTTCTCATTATCCCAAAGCATTGGTGTCTGCAATCTTCCCTATCTTCCAGTGTTTAATGTTATTATAGTATAAACTATATCCAGTCCTAAAAATGCAGTGTTCTTTATAGTTCAGTAGCATTTCTGGCCATAAAGCCCAATGTAGGATGTTGCATACTGAAAATGCATCTCTTAAAAAAAGTAATAACAAAGCGTTGACAGTAGAGGAGGGAAAGAGGATCGAAGGAAGTAGAATTTTTATTGGTTTTATTTAAAAAAATGTGTTGGCAATGTGGTGACCTATGAAACACCACGAGCAGCAGAAAACATTCATCCAGTGACACCCTGAGGTAGCATGAGCGGCTCTTAGTGGGTCTGTTTTCATTATTACAGCATTTTTAGGGCTGCATGCTGCAATTTTCACTTGCAGTGAGGTATTAAATTGAAATTACTCCAGATGTAATTGTCACACAGAATAATTCAGGACATGCTGAATTTAATGATTTCCAAGCTGTGGTTTTTATTATTCAAGAGAGGAACACACGTGTCGATAGCTTCATCTGCAGTCTACCTTTTCAAATAACAGGTTGTTTAATGAAGGGGGCTGCTTGGAAGAAGCATCAAGAACATTTTTGTCTCATCTTTTTTAAACAGTCAACTTATCGATCAAGAGAATTCAATGATATCTAGCACCAAATGCTTTTTAGATGTGAATCACTTGTTTCAAAGGATTTATTCTCCTTATAAGCCTTAGATTATAAATGATGACCTGTTAAACAAGTCTTACATTCTCATTAATTCCCTGGGTACCCTATGGTACTCTTAACCATGTTAATTGAAATCAAGTTAGGGAATCAATGTCAGTGCCAGTAAGGCTTCTCTACAAAAAGACGCTATGCAGGTCATGATGGATGCAAATCTCTGATAAATTAGGAAAGCCATTAAGAAAGATAAAATTATCTTCTATTACCTAAGATAAAATAGAAACAAATGACATCTAGTGAATTCAAGGTTTAATTCATGCATTTTTTTCTCTCTTGCCCAGGTAGTATGTGTGTGTGTGTGTGTGTGTGTGTGTATGTGTGTGTGTGTGTGTGTGTGTGTGTGTTTTCTCAGGTTTTCGCGGGTGTTTGTATGTAGGTCTTTGGTTATTCGGGTCTTCTCCCACGTAAAATTGGAAGTGTCTTGGCGACGTTTCGACGAAGTCTCATTCGTCATCTTCAGGCTGGTGTTCTCGGCTTCGTGCTTCCAGGAGCAATGTGAGATCGCAGCTGTCTCTTCCTTTTAACTGCTAGTGGGGCTGTGAGCTGATTGGGTGGGAACTTGGCTGTGTTCTGATTGGGTGGAGGTGTGTTCTGATTGGTTAGGGGCTTGGCTGTGCTCTGATTGGATGGGTTGGTTGTGCTCTGATTGGCTGGGGGTGTGTTCTGTTTGGGTGGGGGCTTGATTGTGCTCAGCTTAGTCTGAGTTGCAGGGGGATTTGAGCTGGTGAGCTGCGTTGTTGTTGTTTGGCTTCGTGTTTGTGGCCGTGCGAGCTCTTCATGGTGGGTGTCAGTCTGCTTCATGTATGGATTGGAGGGGTTTAAAGTGGCTAATGATGCAGCTGCAGTCTGGCTTCTGGTCCTTGGTCGTGGCTCATTATCAGTGTGGGTTTGAGTCTGCTTTCTGCGTGGATGTGTGGTGGTGACATCTCACGAGAGCCACACAGGATGTCACCACCACACATGGCATTGAGATAGCGGTTCTTTTGATAGATGGTATGTCCTAAGGTGCCATCAGATTTTTTATAAATTAATACATCGAGGAAAGGTAACTGGTTTTCTGATTCTATCTCCATGGTGAACTTTATTTTGGGATGGAGGCTGTTCAAATATACTAAGAAGTTTTCCAATTTATTTCTTCCATGTGGCCAGATCACAAAAGTGTCATCAACGTATCTGAGCCACAGTTTTGGTTTGTTAACAGTTTTTTCTAAAGCATTGGATTCAAATTCTTCCATGAAAAGATTAGCGATGACTGGTGATAATGGTGATCATTATATATATTGTCTTCTTAGATTTTCGCGGGTGTACATATGCAAAAAATTAAAATCTTGGGTGTTTTCCCGTGTCATTATAAATAAGTTAATTAAAATGTTTAAAATTCTGGTTAAAATCCCAGCTTAAAATCTTCTAAAAATCCTTACAGAGCACTCTGCAAGATCCTTTAAAACCTCAGCTAAAATCCTACCAGTATTTTAAAAATGAACCCATAGCTTCTAAACAAAACAAGAGCCTGAAGATGATAGGGTTGTGAGCCTGTCGAAACGTTGCTAGAAAGAAATTTTTAAAAAAATATTATATATATATATATATATATATATATATATATATATATATATATATATATATATATATATATAAAATTATAATGAAGGCACAGTAATATGATAGTGTTTGTCACCTAGTAGAAATAATTAGGTTCGAATTTTATTTAAAATAGATGAGGGTCTCATCTATTTTATTGATAATAGTTTGATCCCAGTGAAACTATAGTAGTGGAAAAGAGTCTTCCATTATGTCTTCTATTACAACCCACAGTTTAACATTTTGGCCAAGATATAACTCTAGAAAAACAGATTGCCATTAGTTAATTGAGATATACTGGTTGCCTCAATAGAGAGTATAAAATCAGAACAAGAAAATATATTAAATTTTAACATATCAAATTAGACTTCAGATGGCCTCTAATTTTTCTAATTTTAGTTTTTAGTGGCCTGGGATCACCTATATCTATTTATGCTTCACCAAAATTATTCTTCTTTTTCAAGACCCTCTAAGTCAATAACTCTGCCTTCATGGATTCCTCTTTCAGTTTTTGCTTTCATCTCACAAAAGAAGTTAACAGCACAGAGTCATTTTTTGCAATTAAAATTGTATAAAGTTTTTATACATCTTTCACTGTTGTCAACCTTCATACCACCTCAAATTGATGGAAATTGTAGTCTGCAGAGATTTACTTCAATGTGCATTATTTATTTTAATATTCTCATATGTCGTGCTCTCTTTATTGTCAGCATCACCATCTAAAATCCAGCTAAAATGTAGAGATTATAGATGCCACACATACTCTATATATGATAAAATAATTCATTCAAATTCCTAGAAAGAGAAGATTGTTATCACCTAATAATGTCTGATTGGCTACACAGAACATTCAGTAGTTTTGGAGTCTTCCTGTATGACTGCTTCATTACATCTCAAAAGGAGGTTATATATGATCTGTTGAAAAGATACATCCCCATAGCATGTGTACAATCACTCATATAAAATGATCCATGTGTCAGAAATGGTCTAAATATATTTTTCAGAGATGCTCTTGCATAGATGAACCATCCTGAGTCTGCTTACAGCATGAATGAAATCTTTGTAGAAACTCAGTTTTCATTGTCTTGAATTCCTGCAAGAAAAGTGAAATAACGCAGGTCAACATTTAGCGAGTTGACTTCAAAAATGATTATTTATTTAGTTACTTAATTCATTACTTGCATCCTCTGATAATCAGGCACTCATTTAACTGATTTAATATTTAACTCATTTAAAAACAACATCAGTGGAATTAACATTTTAGAACTTAAAATAGTCTGCACCACTGATATTCTGAAATGATAGAAGTCTTTTTTGCTTCTCTGAAAGCAAATGAGAAGAAAATGACAACCTCCATAAAATTCCTTAAAAGGGAATTGTGATGATGCTACAAAAAAAGTCCGGTCTTAAATATTTTGGCTTCTCCAGGATTGGAGTCCTTGATATGATTTGGAAGAGTGCCATGGACTGGATGTCATCATGACATCGACCATACCCATCTCACCTGATACTTTTCTATCAAAAAATTGTGAAAGGATTCAAGTGGTGATGAAGTGGAGCATGATTTGTATTTCTACAAATGCTTATGTACCCTATAAACCTTCACAGAAAATAGATAGCACGGGGAGCTGCACAGCAGTACTTAATTTATAAAGAGGTTCACTAAGCTAAAATAAGACTAATAGAAGGAATATTCTATGGTGGGATGGGTTAGAGCAGCCAGCAAATAGCTTTCTAGTAGTTTAGTGCTTTCTAATTGGTTATTTCTTTATTGTATCTATTGGTTCCCCCCATTAGTTGTTTTGGAACAGCATCCACAATATGTTCTAAATTTTACTGCCTTACAGCTCATCTCAGGGGTGGTTTCTAAATTTTTTTACTACCGGTTCAGTGGGCGTGGCTTATTTTGTGGGCGTGGTTTGATGGTCATGTGACAATTCTTTAGGATTTAGCAGAGGTACTGGTCTACCAGGCTTTTAACTGCTTGCCGAGCTGTACTGGTCTACCCATTTGTTTTTGGAGCATTCCGGTCTACCCATTTGTTTTTAGAGGCATCGGTCTACCCATTTGTTTTTGGAGGCACCGGTCTACTCATTTGTTTTTTGAGTGCTCTGGTCTACCACCACACTGCCTTTTAACACTGATCAGCTGTAGGGCGGCTCTTTGAAGCCCCGCGGCAAGAATTTAAACAATTTTTTTCCTTCTAGCCGATCAGCTGGGATTTGGGAGGCAGCAAATAGATTGGGGGCGAGGCCAAATAAAAGGTAAGAATAACGTGGGGGGCGGGCAGGAGGACCCAGCTCCCAAACAAAGAGAACCGGTTTGGTGATGTCATATCTTCACCGCTACCAACTTGGCCGAACCAGGCCGAACTGGGAGGAACCCACCACTGGCTCAGCTTAAGCAATGGGACATGTAACAGAGTTTATATTACATGAAAGAAAGTATTTTAAAAAAACCTGGACCCCAAACTGTATTTGGAAACAAACTGAAAGCCAGTGGTATTAATTTAAGAGTGAAATGTAATCTACTAAACACAATACTTGCAGGTCTAGCCATAGACTCTAAATACGTTTCAGTGGCAGTGCTATGTGAAGCATATTTCAATAATACAAGCAAGAGAATAATAAAGTCCCAATCAGAAGGGACTTTATGGTATATTGGATGATGAGTGAAAAATAAGAACTTCTACAAAAGTTTTCTATATCCTCACCCCCATTGACATGCTACAGCTTCACTTCTCAGATTGGGAAAGGTTGATCTATGATGATTGAAACCAGAGGTATTAAATAACCTATTCTGCTCAAATCCTGACTACTTTAGCTGGCATGGAGCTAGGAAGCTTGAATCCCATAGAAAGCTGCTTTTGCAGTATGAAAGTCAGTAAATAAACATTCTGGTTTCTTTTTTTCTATGAATATTGCAATACCCTGGGAAGATTTATCAAATATGTTAGCTAAATTTTAAAGCTCTTCTCATCGTATTTTGTTACCCCTGTGTATACTCCTATGTCTACTATTACGCAGCTAGTCTCTGCATTATTGTGTGTGTATTACCAATCAAAGCTGAAAATCAAGTTGAAAATCACCTTTGAGAATTCTGCTTTTCTTCCTCTAGTTTTTCAAATTTTGAAACCATACATACAACGTAAATCAACTACAAGAGTAAATTCTGTGTAATTCCTTCTGCCCAGCTGGAGTCAATATTGACAAAACAGGCTGGCTCAATTAGAAAGAATATTAGAATTGGATGCTTCAAAAGCCTTCCAATTTCAGAGAAAACATCTGGAATTACATGCATAGGCCCATAAATGATGATCATAAACTGTGTACAATGCAAAATAAGTGAGTGAAGCCAATACATATAATATTTAGAATTCATCTCTATTATTAAAAACTGAACCTTTCAACCTATGCCAGATTGGGTCTATGTAGTCCCCAGGTACATTTCATATATTACCGCTGTGTGAGTCATGCTAACTAGGAGATGTATAACAATTTGAAATGGTGGCTTGCCATCTAGCCCTGATTGGTTAGATCATTGATTATGCTGCTGCCAGTTCCTACCTAGGAGACCCACTGAACTAAAAGGAATCTCATTAGAAAGTTCATTCCTGCCTGTTTATGGGGGCATTTTAGGTAGACAGGGAATGTTGTTATACAAGCTGCCCTCGCTTTCTCTTTTCTCTTTTCTCTCAAGGTTTCTATGAACTTCTCCCTGCCACTCTATCCACAGCTGCTGCTATCTCTCTTTGACATTTGTATCAGCCTTTTACTTTATCATATGAAATATCTTTTTAGGAGGCGGCAGCGGAGGAGCCTAGAAAATACTCAGGCCACAGTAAAAGATGGAAGAAATAAATGTACAGAGACAGGAACAATGATTTTAAGTAAATATTAATTTATTAAGCAATAATTGCACTTGCTATCCTTGACTTTGCATTTTCCCCATAAAGAGGCTTGAGGATAACAGTTGGGATGCCAAATATATCCCCAGATGTGGACAGAAATAGAATTTCCAAGACATAAATTAAGGTAGCAAGTTTATTTAGACCTAAATGTAGGCAAATTTATGGGCAATAGGGACTAGTCTATCTTTCTGAAATACAATGTGAAAATTCAGAATTTATGAGCGCAAAAAAACCAGTGATAGCAGTTAACACAAAGACTGTTTTAAAAGTTATATCAGGCAGCTCTGTCAGTGGCTAATAATACTAGGAATACAAAAGTGGAATATCTGTTGTCAGAGACAGTATGTCATCTGTCTGATGGGAATGAACTAGAAATAATAGCTTTTGCTATCATGGCACGTTTGAGCATTTTGTGAAATGCATTTTGCTGGCTATTCTGGGAGACTGATTTCTAGGCTGAATTAACATACAGTTTGATGCAGGAGGGGTCTTAGGGATATTCGGCTTGAGAAATATATAAAACAGTATTTGGTTTCAAGGCAGTTAGAAATAGAGTTAAATCTATACAAACAAGGCAAAATTAACTAAAATATAAATTAGCAATAAAGTGAGTCTTAATATAATAACAGGGATACCTGTCTCATTTCAATAGGGATAAATTCAATTGATAAATTGAGTACCTTCAATTCTGGAGGTATTTCTTTAAAGGAAACATTCAAATTCAAATGTCAGTCTTCATTCAAGCTTGATATACTGACTTCAGACATAATATTAAACTATGGATTGTTTTATCAAATAATAGTCTTCCCCCCCCCACTTGTTATCTCTTTTTGTTGACTTATCCCATAGCTTTTCCTTATTTTCTAAAGTGTTGCTTTGGTGTCTCTAAGAGGTTCTATGAGCACATCTCTCCCTCTCAGGCTGTAACGGTGTCTGGGAAGGACCTAGGAAATGGTTAGATAAGAGGCAGCATACCCCGGAGCTGCATAGTGGATAGAGCAAGAAGTTCAGAAGGGACTCTCCTCAATTTACATCTGATCACTTAGCAGCTGTTCAAAATTATGATGGGAAGATACTTAGGACTAAAATTCAGAGTTCCCATAGTCACATGATCACATTTTTGGGCACTCACTAACCAGCCTGTATTTACAACAATTTGCAGTATCCTGTGGTCACATGATTGTGATTTATAATATATATTTTTTTGAAACGGGCATTTATTTCTGGTTTCAACCAACAATGGCCATTGTGGACAATGGATTTGTTTAACGACTACAGATTTGTTTAATGACCATGGTAATTTGCTTGAGGACCACCACAAAATAGTGTTATAATATTGGGTTGGTCATGTAATTACCGACTTAGCAGCCACAAAGTCTGACCATAATTCTGGGCTCAATTACAGTCGTAACTCGAGGACTGCCTGGCAAGGAGATGGCAGGAGATTTGTGCTTTCAAGCTTGCAAGATTTTGTTAATATAGCTTTACAATAAAATAGAATTAGTTTGTCTGGCTGTGTTTCCTGTCCTTTAGTAAAGCTGACACATGCAAATACGCACACAAAAATGACCTTTTTTCCTTTTGGTAACTTCTATCTCAGCTGTCTCTGCCTAGGCAGTTAGTATCCCCTTAAAATATGTCATTTAAAAAGAAGAGAGGGACAGTATTTCAAAGCACATGATTTTTCTTCAGCAGCAGTTCAGTCTTTGATTATTTTGAGATATAAAAGTAGCCACAAAGAAGAATGCATATATATTCAGTATATAAGAACTAATCTTGAGTTTTGCTGTTGACCTTGCCCTCTGCAGAAATCCCCTGAAATGATTTCAAGTTGTTGCAGTAGGTTTTGTCTCAAAGTTGGTGAAGAAAAATATTAAACCTGTCTCTGCTAAACAGACAGATTATGTAATCATGAATATTGACCAGGACTGTGATCTTCCCTTTCTAGGGTTGAAAGAGACTGAATCCAATGCTGCTTACTTCCATGAATTCCAAGGATAACAATTCTGAGGATTTCACAGAGATTTCCATATTTTTTAACTACTCAATATTTGGTGGTTACTGAAATATTCAAGCTGGTTGCTAAAAATTAGCCTCAGGTTTAATAGTGTGTACATAATCTACAGCGGTTTAATATGCTTCTTCTAAGCTTCTCTGCAATCTTCCGTAGTATTATTTCTGACTAGACCACATTTAAAAAGTCTTCTGATATATCTTGGAGATAAAACTACCAGTGGTTCATTTTCTTTCCTTTTTTTCTTTCTCTAGTTATGTTACATGAAGCCTACATCTTTGTCTCTCAGACAGGAGAAAGTGAAGGCAGACACAGCCAGTTCTAACTATTCATGGCATCTGATTTGGGGAACATTGGTGCAAAAGAAAAGCGCTGAAAAAGCATGTCAAAAGAAAAAAAGGATGAATACTCTTTTTAAAAAGGGAACCAATTAGTATTTAAAACTGTAAAGTAGAATCATTTTGAAATTTAAAAACTCATGAATTTCTTTTTATCTTTTGAAGGGGACATTACAGAGCTAAGCATATTATTATGAGAAGAAGGCAGGAAAATCCAGTTTGTACATTTAGAAAATCATGATGAGCGTGGTGTCTTATTCTTCATCCTGCTAACTGGGAGGAATACATAAATAAATTTCACAATAAGGTTTTCTTGTCAGGGGGTTATTGAAAAGAAACACATCAAAGCCTATTGAACAGAATAGAAATGACAGAAGATTGTGAGACAATTGTCTTGCTCGATCTGGTCCAGAGTGACCTGATAGTTCTGTGGAAAGGGGCACAAGTTATGAATTTAATGTGTGAGACCGTAAATGCAGCAGTATCTGTTAATTTCTTACATATTCATTGTATTCCTCAGAATACACAATTCTATGCAAATCTGGCTTTTTAAAAATTACTTTTTTCTATTTTACTTATAATTATAAAATATAAAGATTAGAAGGGACCAGTATTGTCCTTTGCAGTAATCCTCTATACAGCATTCCTGACAGATGGCTATCCATCTGCTTAAACACCTCAAGTCAAAAGAGTTTACTGCCTCCCAAAGATATCCAAACAGATCTGATTATTAAAAAATTATCCAGTTGTCTAACCAAAATCTGTATCTTTGTAAATCAAGCTCATTGTTTCTTATTGTACAGAAGATAATTCTGCTCTGTCTTCCACATGCCAGCTGAAGGAAATGCTGACTTCCAAAGTCTAATCTGCCTCAGCAACAAAGCATAGTAGGTAGATGTGTCTACCAGAAGTTAGAGATAGGAGAGGCAGGGTGAGGAATGATTCTTTTGGTGCCATGGCTCTTCTGCCACCAGGTTGGATAACAATCTAGAACCAAACTAAGAGCAAAGGAGCCATTCTCCCCTGCTTTTCTTCCCCTGCTGCTTCTGCTGCAGACACAACTTAGAGCAGGAGTCTCCAACCTTGGCAACTTTAAGACTTGTGGATTTCAACGCCAAGAGTTGAAGTCCACAAAGTGTACTTTAGAGGCAAAGTAGAAGCTGAAAGTAAGGGGAGAGAAAGAGAGTAACTAGGTCTTTCTGTACCAGTAGTCACTGCACCAAAAGACAAGTTGTTCCTATAGAGTGAACTTGACTTCCTTTCCCACTAGGAAGGAAAGTCAAATGGAAGGGACATTCAGTTGGGAAAGTTGTCCGTGAGTGACAGCAGAAGAGACTAAAGGCAGCTTCATCTTAATGGCCTCTGATGGCTCCATAGCAAAGGTGTCCATGTAAGGGATGCCAGCAGAACTATCAGTGCTGTGATGAAGTGCTGCCCACATGCCAGCAGCTTGACAGGAGAATCTGGTTGTTTTGCTAAACTTACCTTGGACTGATTTACCCCTGTTTCCTGCTCAACATAGCTTGTCTTGGCAGAATTGAAAAATAAAACAAAACAAAACACTGTATTTGCAGTGGAGCAAAAAATTGCAGGGAGAAACTTTCTTCCCAGTGAGCTGGGAGTAGTTTAAGGACAACATTAAATATTCATGTCCATAACAAACAGTTAATGGGGTGTTTTTTGTGTTCAGCTGTACAGGATATATGGATGAACCCTGAATCACAAGCTATGGTTATTAATAGTGAAGTAGTAGCAATAAGGCTACTTAAAATGTGCTTTTTTAAAAAAAATAAATGCAAGATGATATAAAGACCTACTTTGGAATATTTTTTCCCCTAAATTTATAGCAGCTCAGATATCCCTATTAATACAGAAGTAGCAAACTAGATGCTTTAGAATCATATAAGATAGATTGTTATAATCAATAATAAAATAAATCATGATTTTTCAAGAACTTGAAATAATGTTTGTCTGACTAGCTTATTTAAAAAGAGGAACAAAAGAAATATAGCAAAATTGTATGATGAGCTCATGGCATTTTTTTAAAAGAAAACCCTCACATGGTTATTGTTATGGGAGAAATATCTGGAGGAAAAAGTATTAAGTATGTTGACCATCTTGAATCATAATAAAGGGAGGATTTTAAAAATCTGAAAAACAATGGATGGAATGGATGGGCAGACAGAGAAAGCAGAATCCAATAGCCTTGTTGGATACATCCACAGATCCAGCTAGAACAGGGCTGTCAAATTTGTGGGCCATGGACCAGATGTGTCATGTGCTGACCATGCCCACGCCCAGTTTAGTGAAGGGGAAAAAATTGCGATACATCACGTGATGACGCCATGACGACGTGAATTTGACAGCCCTGATCTAGAACATTGATCCAGTCAGTACATTGGATAAACTCAGAGGTATGCCTGTTCCTACCCTGTTGCTTCCCAACAATTGATAGTTAAGATATGCTACTTGTGATTCAGGAATTGGTATACCTGCATCAAGGCTAGAAGCCACTAGAAGCCACTGATAGCTGAATATTCCAGGCGTATTTCTGATTTCCTTTAATGTCTCTCCAAATTTGTGGCCATCATTATGGCCTACATATCCTGCATCTAATGGCAGAATATTTATAGCTTATGTCTTGCATTAAAAAAAATTAAATTTGTTTCTAAATATCCTCACACTTAGGATGACACAGGATTCTGACACTATGAGAGATGAAAAAACTTATCTGTTCTCATTTTCATCATGCGCATGATTTTGCATTATGCCATTGTGTCTCTCCTTTTATAGTTGTACTCTAAGCTAAAATGTTGAAGTACAATAGATTTTGTGTGTGGAAGAGATGTTCCAGTCTTTGAATCATTTTAGTGGCCCTTTTCTCTTACAATTCTGAATAGGCTATACACTTAGAATCAGAAGGATGCTATATTAAACTAACCGTGCTTCAGTTTGAATGGTTAACTTCAGGAAGTGGTGATAGGAAATTGCTGTCTAGAGAGAAGTCAATCTATCTCTCATGGCATTTAACTTCTACATCAGGAATAGGCAAGGACTGCACTTAAAAATTTGGAAGATGCTGAGTGCCATAGTATGAATACAATTACATGCTGCATGTTCATTTTGGGGCTTTGTTTCAGGGAGTTAGGATTTTTCCTTTTTAAAGAATTGTGATACAACCATTTTCAGGTTCAGCAAATATGCATCAGAGGGTATTTCAAGGGCTACAAAGAAGGGGACTTGGGACTTGCAGAGTGCCCATCTCTGTTCCATATGAAATTGCTGGGATATCATCCCCAGACATAAATAGAAGTGACATGTGGATGATGTTCCTATGACCTCTGTGTGCCTTTTATCTAATCTATCTGAATCACTCTGTATTTTGCCTAATGCTCAACTGCTATAATAGATTGTGGGCCAATGAAATGAATCTAAATCTAGGTGTGATGAAAGTGTTTGTCTGGTTTTATGGTGTTTAATTTGATCAGGAAGGTTTTATGTTCAGGTTGCCAGTTTGAATCTGTTTTGGATCCATTGCCACACAAAGGTCCATATTTTTATCAAATTAGATCTGATTGAGGTCTGTCTTAATGATATTTTCACCATTTTCTCACCCAAGAAACAACAACAGCAACTCAGGTCTGAAGTCTCAAAATAATTTTATTATCACCTCAGGTTTTTTCAAAATATAATATAGCAACATTATTGTCAGTTCTCTGTTCAACTGCACTATTTTCTGTTAAGAAAGGAACTTACTGAATAATACTTTCTTAAATTTTTCATAGATTAAAAATACTTTTTTATTTTTTCATTCAGGTGCACTACATTACACTATCGTACAGATCTGCCACCAACCAGCATCATCATCACCTTCCATAATGAAGCTCGGTCTACATTGTTGAGGACGATAAGAAGGTAAGATTTATTCATATAGCACTAAAGGGGAGAGGTGAATAGTATCCAAGATATCAACTATTTTATAAATGTTACCATTAAAAAATAATTGAAATTATCTTTAATAAAAAAGGCCAAATCAGCTGTTATGGACATAAAGGTACCACCAAATAAGCATGCACACATAGCTATGAGGCTGTACACTTAAGGAGTAAACAGATGTAGAAAAGGAGCAAGACATTTTAAGGAATTAATCATATGAGTTTAGAAAAAGAAAACAAAATATAGCTAAAACCAGCTTAACTAGAATGAATGAATTTCATTCATTAATCATCTCTTCAATTTTCTATCCTAGCAAACCATTCATAGTTTCTACCACATCTGTACATTACTTCATTCACAATCTTTTATTCTTTAAGTTTTTTATTTCAACGTGCTTGTTTGGAATTGGTTGTTCACTTCTGTACTTCAGCCACATTATTTCAGTGCTTGTTTATTCTTAACCCTGTCACTTCTTGTTTTATTTCTTAAGTACTCCATTCCCATTGCATTCAAGTTGCTTTTGATTATGTAGCCTGAAACTCACTTCCATATATAATGAAGTGGAGGAAAGCCACAACTATTTTGCTTCTTTGACAAACATCCATTCCTCTCAGTAGGCTTCATACTACCCTCTCTCCTTCCACCAACATTTGCCCATCTTAAAATTCCTCCATCCCTTTTCTCATCTTTCATGAACATTCTACATAGATACACAGATCAATCTGTGTGCTCTAATTTTTCATCATTTATGTATAACTTGCAATCATTCACTCCATCTTGTCTGTCAAACACAAGTATTTTGGACTTTTGACACATTAATTTTCAAATGCTCTTCATTGCATCATGCAATCAAATATTCACTGCAAATCAATCAGGTTCTCAACCAACAGCAGAGCATTATCTGCATACAAAAATGCATATTTATTCATGTCCCAACTAACCTATCTCTAACTTCATCACAAACATTACTTATACATTTATTCCTTATTTCAAGCCTGCCATGTGCTTCCTGTAAATCAGTAAATGTACCATCATTTTTCTTCCTCGTATTTATACGTTTTTCAATGATAAAAAAGCAAAAATCTCTTCTTCATATTCCTGCCTGGCATAAGGCTGCCACAAATTTTACTTGTCATCGTTGCCCCCTTTTGATCAGTATTCTACCAGACCACCCTCCAAACACTTAACAGAGTAGTTCCTCTGCAGTTTTTCCAATCATTCTTCCTACTCTTTCCATTTTCTAACAGAATGACTGTGGCTTCTTCCAGTGATCAAACATGATATAGTCTTCACACACACATTAAATTACTTGCAGAGCTATTTCATAAACACACCACATCCATATTTTATATTTTAATATTTTCCACTAACAGTCTCTGCACCTCCAGCCATGTTATTTTTCACACTATTTATGAGTGCTTTTCCTTATTTTTTTCCACCAAGTGTCCTTTTTAATGTTTACCATTGTCGTAATTTCACACACTTTGTAGCACTGAATTTCCCCTCCTTTACTCTGTATATCTCTTCTGTTCCTCTGCTTCTACATTCTTACATCCACTTCTATTTATTTTTGGTGGGAATTAATATATTTTTATATTTCTATTGATTGCTTTTCTGTATGCACATATGAACAGTAACGCTTAAAACTATATGTTCAGAACAAACCCTTTTTAAAACAGATGCTTACCAGTCATAATAGTCATTCATCCTTGGATCTCCAAATGGCCTAATCATTTTTTTAAATACTTTCTTGTCTGGTTCCCATCCATCTATTTGTTACAATACAATACAATAATTTTACTTCCTGGATCAGAAGTGTCAAACTTGCAGCCTGCAGGACGGATGTGTCACACACTGGCCACGCCCACCCCCATTTTAGCAAAGGGGAGAAAAGTCACGATACGTCACATGATGACAATATGACGATGCGAATGTACAACCCTGTCCTGGATCAAATTAATGCAGAATGTTATTCAGTTGTCTAAAACCACTTAGTTCTTCCTATTCTCTCCAATCATTGGAGCATTAACACATAACTTTCACTGATTTATAGATTTGTACTTTTATACACATCTGCAACAACTTTGATTACACCAGTCTGTACTTATTGACATATACTTTAGCCTTTTATCATAAATGAACCTATGATTGCACTTCTCCGCATACATTAATATTCCACTCCACAAGATTGAATCATTTGCATTCTAATCATTTGCATCCTTTCTCTTTCTCCTAGTTATATAGACAGAGCATATTTCATTCATTATGTCATGCTGTTTTTTCTTTTACTTCTTATACATGCTAAATCTTCCATATACCATGCTGGTAATAATGTAGATCCATAGATATTGCTCATGCTTGGTCAGTTAAGACTTTCACCTAAGACTTTGTAGTATGACAAAGCTTTACCAGCCTTAGTCACATCCATAGCACTTGCATTGATGCTATGCTAATTGTAAGAACAGTACCAATCAGTATTGGTATAGTACAGTTAATATGCTGCATGTTTGACATTTTCATGCTTTTCTGAGCCATCTTGGATCTAACAACTATCTTGAAGACCAGAAAACCATTGTGCACAGCCTTCCTAGAAGGTAGATGGTAGATGGTTCCTAGAAAGTACTGACATATTATAATGGACTATGAAAATAAGCTAGGAAGACAAGAAAAAGAGCCGCAGTCTAGACTATGGTCAGACAAAAGATATCTCACCCCACAGAAGGAATGGAAACATGGAAAGTGTCTCAGAAAGGGCCTTCCCTTGTAGTCTAGAAAATAAAAGTAATGGAGGGGAGATGGACTTCCAAATTTGCAGATTGATATCAGCCCTTTGAGGTAATCCAGTCAAGAAACCAAAACCATGACTCCCATCTTTATCATAAGATTACGGTAGCAGAATCTTGAAATCTTGCAAAATAAAGATTTTTTTTAATGATAATCCACTCGTAGAGAAAATCCACTCTTATTCCCACCCTTAAATTTAATAAGCTTTGCACAATCACAGTTGTAAAGCTCAGCTTTCCAGGTATTTATCACTTTATTCAGGAATAGACTGATTTGGTAGAAGGCTTGGGATACCAAAAAATATTCCTTTTTTATAGACAAGAAGAACCTAACTGCCTGCCATATTACATAGAATATATAGGTCCTGCTCTAGATCAGGAACCCTAGATTTTCAATCTTATTTTTTCCTTCCCAGCTTTCTAGTTAATAGATACTTTGCCCTTCTCTTGAGGGACTTGGGACTTGATGGGCTGTGCTAACTTCATGAACCTCTCTACCATACAGTAGAAACCCCTGTTTTCTGCTCTTTCAGCTTCATTCTTTCTAAAAACTAATCTGAATCCTGAAAAACAGGCCAAATAGTGCTGCCAAAACTGTGCTGTATTGCAACCAAATTTTGTTATCATATCTCAAAGTATTGTACATGAACTACATAAAAAGTGTGCTGACTATTACAGCTTTTTGCCTTGTTAAATATTTCAGATGCCTGATGACTTTTGGTTTGCACACTTGGAAGGTCACACACTTAGATTCTGCTTTTGTTGGGGGAAGGAAATTAGAGAAATTAATATGATCGGTGATTCCTTTATTATTGTTTAGTTCTCTTTCCCATCCTTTTTTATTGGCAAGTCTTTTGTGAGCAGATCATGCAATTACCAAGCTCATTCATTATTCAAAGCAATCCCACCACTTTTTCAAGCAATTAATTGTTGAAAAGCAGACTGTTCACCAATGATTCATTCTGAAGACTCCAAATGTGAAAATTGCAAGCTGTTTTGCACTGGTAAAGATGGCAAAGGATATTCAGGTATCGAAATCCATATAGAATTTTTTTCTGTGCTTTGAATATATTTCTGCATGGCATCATTGAATGGAACCTAGCACTATAATGAACAGCTTGTGCAGAAAGTTTGTTCCTTTGTTTGGTCAGTGTATATGGGGGCCCTCTTGCAAACATGATTCTGGGTGGTTTACAGTGTTAAAAACAATTAAAACATATACAAAAATGCAAAATCCATAGCAGCTGGAAAAAGATAAAAAAGCCACATTCCAACATTCAACATAGCCAATCAACAGGCTCGGTCCCATGCTCAGGGAAAGAGTCATGTCCTCGGGGCCTTACCAAAATCCAATACAATTTCTGGAGGAATGACATTCCATAGGAAAGGTGCCATGACAGAAAAGGCTTTCCTCCTGGGCCCTGTCAGCTGGCACTCCTTAGCTGATGGGACCCAAAGCATGCCTCTCCTGCAGAATGGATGATATAGATAGAACAACTGGGGAGAGACAATCCTATCAGTAGCCTAGCCCCAAGCCATAAAGGCTTAAAGGTTCAAGCCCTCCTATCTGTGCTATTGCATTCTGCAGTAGCTGAAGCTTCTGAATGTTCTTCAAGGGCAGGCCCATATAGAGCTCTTTGCAGTACTTTAATCTGGAGGTCACTAAGGCATGAGCGATCATGAATGCAGCCTCTTAGTCCAGGAATGCACAAAACTGATATATAATCCAAGCTGTGCAAAAAGCCTACCTAACCATGGATGCTATTTAGTCCTTAAGCAGGAGCTATGAGTCCAGGAAGCCACCCAGATTGCCCGTCAGCCCTGTCCAGTGCCATCCCACTCAGAACAAAAATGAAATGAAATGAAAAGTCCTAGCAGGTCCAAAAATCCCAGGTCTTGCTGGGATTAAGCTAAAGCTTGTTGTACCCCATTTAGAGGCCCCCACAGCTACCAGGCACTTGGGCCATTAGGCAACCTGGGATGGAGTTGTAGTTTGGTACCTCATGCCAAATTATTAGTGGGTCTTGCCCAGAGGCTTTATGTAGCTGCTAAACAGGGGAGGAGAAAGTACTGAAAACCGAAGGACCTTACAGTGCAGGGTTGGACTTCTCCTTCCTTAACAACTTCAAGTGGAACTGAGCCCAAAGGATGGAGAAGAACCATCACAGTACTATGTTGCCTAAACCAAGCTTCTAGAGCCAGTCCAGAAGGATACCACAATTGAAAACTGTTAAGATGGTAAAGAAGAACAAAGGTGGAAACATCACTCCCATCTGACTCCACCAGAGATCATTAAAAATCCATCATCATCATCATCATCATCATCATCATCATCATCATCATCATCCAGATATCAGTGTTGTCTCAGTCCCATAACCATACAGGTTCAAATGTGTAAAGCTAGGTTATATATTCTTAAAGAATAGCTGTTGTGCTGGCAGAATTTGAATGATATCTATGTTTCAGCAAGGCAGGAAATAAATATATGTGTACATTGTTGAAACAGGTAGAATAATTTCATCTAGCTCATATAGTTCTTTTGGACTCAGTAATGATATATAAGAATCTTATATAAATACATTTGAGCTAGTTAATGTAGTAGTTAAAACTGGGAGATTGCGATTTTAGTTCCATCTTAGGCACAAAGCCAGCTGGATCACTCTTTCTCACTTCTAGGAAGAAGGCTGTGGTAAAACACTTCTGAAAATCTTGCCAAGACAACGGCAAGGAATAGTCCAGGCAACCTCCAGGAGTAAACATTGAGTAAAAGGCACCAAAATATCAAACAAAAATAAATTAATAAATGTGCACTTTTTAGCTCATTTTGAATTGTATAACTTAATTTTCCATACTGAGAACAAAAAAATACAGCCAAAAGATACATATCAAAGTATTGTCTGGCCATTTTGGGATGTGCATCATTAAATTGGATTTCAGTTACACAAGAAGGAAGGACTCTTGGGTAAACGGAAATTCATTGAAGGACGCTGGTTATTAACAATTTCCATTTAGGAAAGGTACAATTTCTACAAATGATAAAATATTAATAGCTTTCCAGGTGATATTGGTTAATGTATGTGTCTTTCTTAAAAGTCCCTAATTCCAGCATTTATTATGGGTAGTATTTGGATGAAAAGTTTTGGAAATGCAGCTAGAAGCTGGAATTGCTCTGAATGGTGATACAGGTAGTCCTCAACTTACAAAAGTTCGTTTAGTGACCGTTCAAAGTTACAATGGCACTGAAAAATGTGACTTATGACCATTTTTCATAGTTATGATCTGTGCAAGCATCCCCATGATTATGTGATCAAAATTCAGATGCTTGGCAATTGGTTTATACTTATGACTGTTGCTGTGTCCCAAGGTCATGTGATCAACTTTTGTGACCTCTAACAAGCAAAATCAATGGGGAAGCCAGATTCACTTAACAACCCAGTTACTGAATTATTAACTGTGGTGATTCACTTAACAACTGTGGCAAGAAAAGTCATAAAATGGGGCAAAACTCACTTAACAAATGCCTTACTTAACAATAGAAATGTTGGGCTTAATTGTGGTCATAAGTCAAGGACTACTTGTACTAAATTATAGCTTTATCCCAAATAGATATATATATGAGATGTAGATGTAGATAGATATAGAAGAGATATAGATTAGATACAGATACAGATATATAGTTAACATAGTAAGACATAAATCTGGGAGAGAATGATACCAGAAAAGTCAGAAAAATTGCTGCCAATAATTAGATCATGGGTTGTGCTTCTCAGACTTCCCTCAAGATAATTTTAAGTTGAAATATTATAAGATCTAACTGGAAATTCACAGAAATATGATAGCCTTACACAAGATTTTGCAAAATAACACCACTGGGATTATGTTGGATGGGTTGATACTTCAGCAATTGGATGTGAAAAAGTGTGATGATACAGAAGACTGAGAAAGGTTGCGGAATTCTAGTGAAGTCAATTTTAAACAAGGTAGGCCATTGATCTGCTTGATATTAATCAACTTAAAGTTATTTTAAATATATAGTTATGCCCAAGGATATTGAAGGAAAATTATATTTTTAAGTATGTTGCTTTTGGCAATGATAAGAAAAAAGGAATATTTAATGCAAGACTTCTGAATAATGATGAAAAGCAAATGGGATTCACAGGAGACAATGGTTGAGTTCAGACATGATACCAATCCATAATGAGTTTTGTTACTTTTTGGCTTGTTATGATCTATATAGCTAGCTATTAAATAAAGAGGCAGCACAGCCTGGAATCAAGATGCTGGCTTTTGGTTCTTTTGAAAATGTCGATCAATTTCTAGTCTCTGGAAAACGTCGATCAATTTCTAGTCTCGTTTCCTGCCCAATTTCTAATAAAAATAGAATAATTTTGGTTAATATCATGGCAGTTTTGAGATTTTCAGTCATTTAGAAGTCTCCAAAGAAACACAGAACTGCATTAATCACATGGGTTTCATTTCTATCAACCCAGAGGAAAGAATGACTCCAGAGATTTGTAAAATTTAATTAAAGAGAAGATTTGTTGATTATGAAAAAAGGAAAGAAGGAAAGGAAGGAAGGAAAGAAGGAAGGAAAATTACCTACAAATATGTAAAGAGAAATGAGAAACAGGCTTCAGAAAGAATGCAAGAGCTGAAGGAGAGAAAGAAGAAGTAGAATATCGGATAAAGTTTTTGAGAAAGCAATTTCATTCAGAAATACAGTATATTTTGCATTGCTATGCTGAAATTAACCTCACTACATGTGCATTGGATTGCTATTTTATTTTTCTGTATGTCAGAATTGGTGTGTATGTCTGTATATTTAGGAAATTTATATGCTACCTTCTCTTTTAACAGATCTGGGTATATAGTGGTATATCGCTGTTGCAAAGTTTGGAACTGTGATATAAAATGAAGAAAATAATATAATAAAAATATATTAAAAAATAAAATAACAGATCTGGGCAAAAATACAATAATAATAATACAATAAAATTTCCATTAGAATAAGTTTAAAAATATAACAGATATAAAACACAAAGCAAGTACATAAGATTAAAAAGTGCTTTTAAGTAAATGCCTATATCAATATTTATTTTTTAAAAATCTTAAGGGGAACAACATAGCATAGCTTGAAAGATGATGAAGTTCGTCCATCATTTTCGAAGAGTTGTGGGCTGTCCACGGTGTGTTCACAGGGGGCTGATCAGGCCTATACGGGCACGAAACATTCTGCCACATGTCAGGCAGACATGTGGGCCCCACTATTGCAGCATTTGCAGCCCTGACTTTGTGGAGTGCTCGCTTCTCTCGTGCTATGGTTGTCCTTCTGTCTTCAAATGTCTGGCAGCCTTGGTGGATCAATGTGCGCCATGTCAGTCAATCTTGTGCCAGGGTTTCCCAGGAGGTGGTGTCAATATCCAGGGACTTGAGACAGGCTTTCGGCGCGTCTTTGTATCGCTTCCTTTGTCCCCCATGCAATCGCTTTCTATGAGACAATTCACCATAGAGGAGCTGTTTGGGGTTGTGGTGGTCTGTCATCCTTGCAACGTGGCCTGGCCAGCATGTCTGGGCTTTAATCATCAAGGTGTGAACTGATGGCAGGTCTGCTCTGGAGGGGACTTCTATGTCTGGCACCTTGTCCTGCCACCAACTCCTCAGAAGTCTGCAGAGGCAGGTCATGTGGAAGTGGTTCAATTCAATTTTTAAAAAAAGATATGCATCTCTAGTATAATCATAATTACAACATACTTTCTTTCTGTAGCCATATGAATTTCTGAAGCCCTCATCATCAGTGTGAAACATGACTTCACAACTTTTACTTGCTTCATCTCTTGTCACACAGTACTAGTTCCATTTGGTGCTGCCAATGTGTACAAAAGTAAATCTGTCCAAATCATTCTGCAGTTGCTAAACTGGAAATGGCAGTATGCCACTTAAGCAGATTTTTCTTTGTGCTTGAACTGGGATAAGAACTGGAAGTGGTTGGATGTGCCCTTCATTCACATATTAAACAATGTCAGTCCCTTGACTGAGATAGGATGTTGGATTTTAAGACGCCAGTTTTTGTCTCCATAGCCCTTTGAATTCTCTAGGCTTTTGAGGAATTAAAAAGGTATAAGGTCATATTTTATTTTGAGCTGATGACTTAGATAGAGATGGGCAAAGTTTAATGACCAGAGACCAGTGGTGGGTTTCTCCTGGTTCCTCCTGGTTCCGCAGAGCCGGTAGCGGTGACGATATGATGTCACCGAACTGGTTCTGCCCCCCCGCCCCACCCCCACCCCCTTGTTATTCTTACCTTTTATTTGGCCCCACCCCCAATCTATTGCTGCCTCCTGAGTCCCAGCTGATGGCTAGAGGGAAAAAAACTGTTTAAACTCTTGCCGCGGGGCTTCAAAAGGCCGCCCTACAGCTGATCAGTGTTAAAAGAAAACAAAGGAGTAGACCGATGCCTGCAAAAATAAATGGTTAGACCGGTGCCTCCAAAAATAAATGGGTAGACCAGTGCCTCCAAAAATACATGAGTAGACTGGCCTGCAAAAATAAATGGGTAGATTGATACAGTTCTGCAAGCAGTTAAAAGCCTGGTAGACCAGTACCTCTGCTAAATCCTAAATAATTGTCACATGACCATCAAGCTATACCCACAAAATAAGCCACACCCACAGAACCACAAGTAAAAAAAATTAGAACCCACTCCTGCCAGAGACCATATTTAACATGTTTAGAAAGTGCTGAAGGCTACATTTGGCAGCACAGTAATGCATAATGGATGAGGCTGTATCATCCATATGAGCAAAGCCAACCTTTTCAAGTGAGAGTTTTCAGAGTTTTGGGTGTGTGGGTGTATTCTCTGTCTTTCTCTCTTGGTAAATAGGCTCAGTTTAATTCAGAGCTTAGACTAAAGGTTGTGTGGTGAACTCAGTAGTGCAATTGGAGTGGATTCTTGGGATTGCAAAAACAAACAAACAAAAAGAAAACAGGGGAGGCAGGTTTGGTGCCACTAAAGTTAGGGCTTACCATCTTCTACCTAGATTCCAGAAAGTGGGTGTCGTGTAGTCTTTTGCAGCTAATAGCCTTGAGGTTTAGCTTCATTTTGATCTCAAGAGCCAGTAAATTGTTCTGATTTATTCTGGAGAAATGGCTCAAAATGGACTCACTGATAAAACAATTTATTGATTTACTGTATATTACTGGAACCTAAACATTCATGAGAAGATTTTGAATCGAACCTAAACATTCAAGACATCTAAATCCTTAACTACTTCAGAAAGTGAGTCACAATCAAAAATGATAAAAAGGAGTTGGTAATAACATCTTAGAGAAAGGGGAAAAAATGCAGTTCTAAGAATATCACCTCTGTGCCTGGTAATTCAACTCACTTCCAAGTGAACCCAGGAAGTATTTTTTTTATTAAAAAAACACGCTTAAGGCACCTCATATTTTTGTTCTGAAACCTGAGGACATGAGGTGGGAAAATGTATGGTGGAGAAATCTTGGTAATCAAACGTTGGCCTAAAAGATCTGCTCTGAAGATTCAACAGCAGAATTTTTCTACCACTTCAGTATCTGCATTGTCAATTATAAGACTTGTTCCTGCAACTGTTGGCATTAGTTTGTTTTTCTTTAATCATAGACCTGTTTCTTTAATCATTCACTTTGCTTCTTTTATTACCAGACTTTCAGATCATTTGCATTTTCAGCTATCAGTGTAGTGTGAACCTCTCTCAATCTACATTCACCATATAGGAAGAAAGTATACAGCCTTGTTTAACTTCTTTGCTGACCAAATCTGTTTCAGTATGTTCAAACTGTGGCTTCTCATTCCAGGCACAGAACAAGAATTGTTCTTGTTCTAGGCACAGAGTAAGAATTATCTCAGATTCCCATTTTCCTAAGGACAGCTCAATCTTGATACGATTGATAAAATGGATGGCCTGTATGATGGTCTGAGAGAATGTCCTTGAGGGACAGGAGAGGAACTTCAAGACTGGGTAAAAGTCAGATAAGAAGCAGATTAGCCTGCAGAAGAAGCGGTAATGTGGCAAACATCTCAGAGGGTCCTCCCTCATTTCTTGGACTGTAAAGGCAAAGCTGGAAAGATGTACTTTCAAACTTGCAAGATTGATGTCAGCTCTTTGAATCACCAACCATGAATACTAACACTATCTTTACCATAAGGCTATAGTAGCAGAGCCTTGCAAGTCTAAAAGTATTCTCCTGTGGCTCAAGGTATAAGGGAAGCTCTCTTCTGAGATGTTTGCCATACCTCCTTTTCTTCTGTGGGCTAAGATGCCTCTTTTCTGACTATTGCCCAGTCTTTGGTTCCTGATCCTCTTCCTGTCCCTCTGTGACATTCTCATATAACATTACAGAAGGGGTGAAATCCAGCAGGTTCTGAAAGGTTCTGGAGAACTGGTAGCGGAAATTTTGAGTAGTTCAGAGAACCAGCACCAGAGAGGGGTGGGAATAGAGATTTTGCAATATCCTTCCCCCAGGAGTAGGACAGGAATGGGGATTTTGCAGTATTCTTCCCCTGCCATGCCCACCAAGCCATGTCCACCAAGCCCACCAAGCCACGCCCACAGAACTGGTAGTTAAAAAAATTGGATTTCACCACTGCATTACAGCCTCTCTATAGTGAAAGAAGCACATATTGACTTTTTTAAAAAAAATAAACTTTGGCTGTCTCAATTGTTCAGGGTATGTTAATAATGATGCCTCCTATTCTTTGACCTTTTCTAAAACCTGCTTGAGCATCTGGTTTTTTTCTTTTTCATTTTATGACTCTAATATGCATTGGATAATCCTATTTCACTAGTATGTGAAATTAAGAATATTGTACCATTGTGTGCACAACTCTGTTTGAGTCTCCTTTAGTAGTATGTAGACTGACCCCATCCAATGGCCTCTGACTCATTCTCCAGATTTGCTAGGATACCTTGATTAAAACCTTTATTGCTTCTTCTATTGCTTGCCATATTTCTGTAAATATATCATCAATTACTGTAGCTTTCTCTCTCAGCAATGACCGGAGTGCTGATCTAATTTCATTTAGAGGTTCTTGCAAATTCCAAGGTACTTTGGATTTTGACATTTTTATTGTACAGAATTTAAATATATTCTTTCCATTTCTCTTTAATGTTACTCTTAGAGCATGTAAAATATATTGCAGAGATGTAACTCTAGGTACATTAGTCAAATTATTCTAATTTGGCTTTACAATAATTTATTGCAGACCATGGGGGGAGGGGGGAAACTCTTCTCTTTTTGAAAAAAATAAAGATCATTCTGTTTGTAGACTTTGTAGACTGCAGACACACACTGGGATTAAATGCTACTTTTACAAATCTTGCAGTGAAAATTGGATGTCTCTTTGATTCCCTTTAGGAAAGCTTAACCAAGAGCAGGCTTGGAAATGTCAAGAGGACCATGTGCCCAGATCTCTCCAAGCAGAGGTGGGCTTCACATAATTTAACAACCGGTTCGCCCCAACATAGAAAATGTGAGCGTGCCTGTATGTTCGCTTCGCTTGCACGTTCCCCTTCTGTGCATGCACACGGCCTTATGCGCATGCACTTTGGCTTAAAAAATGCAGCTAAATAGGACAGCATAGCGCCGGGGCTGTTGGGCAAGCCCACCTGCAGGTCACAACTATCAGTTCGCCCAAACTAGTCCGAACAGGCTGAATCCCACCCCTGTCTCCAAGGCTTACTCAGAGGTCCTTAGAGGTTGTTCTTGGAAACAGAATCTTTATGTAAACCACAGAGTAGCTATTAAGGGAATGCCTCTTCCTAACTGTACAACATAAAGATGTTTGTGAAGAAATTCACTCAATGAATAATTACGACAAGTGTCACAGTTATTCGCTCTGGATTTTATAAACCTCTATGAATAACAAGAGATCTTCTTGCCCTTCCCAATTGTAGCCATGGTGAAACTCAAGACTACACATGCTGAAATCTGCTAGACTGCAGGTAGTCTTCCACTCATGACTGTAATGGAGCCTACCCATTTCATTTGCAATTCATGACAGTTGTTGAGTGAGGCAACCACATGAGCACCTTGCTTAACAACCTCCAGTCCTGCTCTTCTAATATAGTCACCAAGCAATCATGCAGGTTGCTAAGTAGAATGTGGGGTGCCTTAAGAATGAGTGAGGGCCTGGGAGACCTAACACCCCCTGAAGCACCCCATGCTTTGCTCCCCACCCTTCAAAAGTCCCTCCAGGCCTTGGACTTGCTTCCACCAATAAAACTTTCATAGCTTTAAAAAACACTGGCATACATGTTTGGTTTTTGACTGTTTAGGAGCCCTGGGAATAGCCTGGTGCTGGTAAAAATAAAGGGGGGAAAAAAAGAAGAAATTTCACTAGACATGTTGTCTGGCGTCATCCAGGCTATGAAAGCTGTAGTGCTTGATACTGATACAAAATGCCAAACTGTCCATTGGATTTCTAGCACAGGAATTTGCTGGAGGCTGATGCCAAGCTGGGTATCAATGAAGAGAAAGACAGAGCCCTTGCATGCCAGCCTGAAGCCATAACCATGAGAGAAGATGTAGACATTAGCATAATTAATCTAGAATGTATCTAACTCTATCAATTAAACTGTGAAATGGTTCCAATGGCCTTATCTTCAGGGATACGTAGTCTGTAAAATACAATGGGTTATAATAAAGCTTATGAAGCAGTAGAAAAATGGAAAAATGGAGCAACTCTATAATTTCTCTGCATTTTCCCTCATCCTAAAAGATAAATGATATGATGGAACAGCAGCAAGATAGATATGAGATTGAGCTGGATTTATTTGACAAGAAAGAATGTAACTTTTTACATTTATTTTGGTAATGAAGATTCTTTTCTTTTAAAAAATTGCCAATTCCTACCCAAATTATTCCTTTTCTTCTGCTACAGTTTCACTGTTTCCTTTGCTCTCCTTGGTCCCAAAATGTACACATAACGTTTTACTTGCCTAATACTCAAACAATTTCCTACCATTTTATCACATTTTTCTAGCACATTAGGGTGCTAGAAAATCAATGGAAACCTGTCCCTTATATTTAAAAAAAGCAGACTCACCTAAAACACTTTTTAATGTGTAAGTTGTATGATATAGATAATCAGAGGTCCGTGAAACACTGAAAGATTTCTCCACTGTTGGCAAAGCAGGTGGTGAAGAGGAGTTCAGAACCTTACAGAGCGAAAGTTAGATATTTTCTAATTTATCAGTCCCCAGATACCAGCCTCCTCAAGTGGCCCTAGCAGCAGGGAGGAAAAATAGAACTTATTGCCTATTTCCCCCTCATAATGAAGTCATAGCAAAAAATAGCTTATTACAAATTCAACAAAATGTTCCTCTTCTTTAAAATAATTTCTACTGCAAATTCTCTTTCAGTCAACTGAATGAGAGCTAGTAGAAACAAAGGCTGGAAGATTTCCTCTGCCCACCACTAGAAAATGTAAAAGCATCTCTCTCTTTCTCTCTTTTCTTTTTTACTTTAGTTCATAATACCCCATTTGAGTTTTTGGATTAGAGGATAAAAGGCACTTACATTATATCAAGCAGTGATGGTATAGAAAGAGGCTGGTTTACTTTAGTGACAATGGCATCGGCATCTCATACTGTGTGAGATAGACCTGGATAGACAAGATAAATGATAGACAATACAGTGCTGGATGTTGGGCCGTTCAGGTTGGATGGCACTCAACATACGATTGAGGAAGAGCTGAGAGTACTAATGGTATTTATGAGTTGGCTAAATTAAAGCCTCTAGGTCAGTGATGGCTGATGGCAATGCCCCCCCCGCATGCACCCTGCCCCCCACGCATGCATGGGTGACCCCCCCCCGCCCTGTGTATGCGCTCATGAACCCCTCGAGGCCTGTTTTGGGCCTGACAGGCTTCCCTGAAGCCTCCTGGGACCAAAAATGGGCCAAGGGGGAGCTGCCGCACCCCTGTGGCCTGTTTTGGCATGGGGATGCGCCTCTCGCCCCATGCTCCCCTGCCCCCTGCACATGCATGCATGACCCCCATGCATGCATGTGCATCTCCCGCATATGCCCTGCCCCCACGACAAAGACCCGGAAATCAGCTGGCTGGTGGGAGGTGTGTGTGCATGCGTAGTGGAGCTGACCTGGACAATGGCTTGTATGCCTGCAGAGAGGGCTCCACATGCCACCTTTGGCACGTGTGCCATAGGTTCGCCATCACGGCTCTAGGTTATTTGCTGATGCTGCTATGCAGGAAACTGGCAAAGAAAATCAAACAATTTTCCAAAAAAATCATAAAGGGGTTTCATCTTTGAATCTGCATGCTAAAGGAGGCCAATGGAAAGATACTTGATTCAAAGAAGATTGAACAGAGATGGAAGGAGTATACTGAAATTCTGTACAGTATGAATGTCAGCATCTAAAATACTTTTAAAAATATTCCCTAATTATAGTACTACAAGATGAAGCTACATAGCACTCTGGTCATTGTCAAGCCAGAAGGCTACATAAATTGATGGCATATTTACAGAAATATGGCAAGCAACAAAAGAATCAATACATGTTCTAACCCAACTACACCAGCAATGTTGACAATGACACAATGATCACAGATTGAAACAGGTCAGACTATATGCCAATTTCAAAGATAGGTAGTCTTCATTTAGTGATCACAATTGATACCAGTAACTACCGTATTTTTTGGAGTATAAGATGCACCCTTTTCCCCCCTAAAAGGGGGTGAAAATTTAGGTGTGTCTTATACACCGAATGTAGCCCTGCCCCCCCACTGCCCCCCACCCTTTGGCCTCTGCCTCACAGCAGTTTACCTCCTTGCAGCAAGCAGCAAGAAGAAACAGCTCGTTTCAGCTTCAGCACACCCTAATTAGCACAAGTTGATTGGATTGACCTCCCAACTCTCATCTGTTTTGCACTCAGCTGTTGTGCGTGGGCCTCTGCTGCTTGTTGCAAGGAGGTAAATGGCTGGGAACAGATTTTTTTTTTTCTTGTGCTAATCAAGCTATGCTGAAAACGAAAATGAAAGTAAAGCAGGCTATTTGCTATTTGCTGCAAATATTGCTGGGAGGCAGAGTCAGGGGCAGATTTCTTTTTCGTGTTTTCCTCACCCAAAAAGGTAGGTGCATCTTATAGTCCGGAGTGTCTTATACTCCGAAAAATACAGTAAGTGGTTGCTATGAAAGAAATCATGTGACTGTACTGTAACTATGCTTATGATTTTCTTCAGCTGTTCTTTTTCCCTACACCCCTGTCCCTTTGGAATGCTCACTCTGTCAATGAGATAATTAGTGTTTGTATCTACATTCATTGGAGAGGAAGAGATTATAAAAGAGTAAGCAGGCACACAGTGGGGAATATACATCAAAGGAATTCACTAGGACCAGCAGCTGCAAGTCCCTCAGGCAAATAGTCACTGTATTCTCCACTGTGTGTTTACTCTCTTGTAACCCTTCCTTTCCAATCTCTTTGCTACAGGTCAACGCATACTGAGTGTATAACTTTACAACCAAGACACATGTTTATGACCCTCACAGCATCCCTCAGTAACATGATTATGTGACTGAGGGATGCTGCGAGGGTCATAAATGTGTGTCTTGGTTGTAAAGTTATTTTTTCAGTACCACCAAAACTATGAAGAGTCACTGCACAAGACACTCAGTAAGCGAGGTCTATCTGTAGTCAAATTGTTGACAATGCAAATCTTCTAGAAGCTGTAGAAATGAAACACAAGAGAACAGTGAATGATGGAACAATGAATGAAATGGGATCATGAGTAATATAAAGAAGATGATTATGGAAAAAATTATATCAAGTCACAATCTGTGGGAAAATTGGCAGAAAATGTTCTGTAGATGATTTATCACTCCATCAGTGATTGCCAAGATTGACAATGTATACAACCACAAATGTTGGAGATGCTATAGCCATGATGATGAACCTATGGCACACGTGTCACAGGTGGCATGCGTAGCCATATCACTGGGCACGCCAGCTCAGCTCTGGCATGCAGGCGCGCGCCGGCCAACTGATTTTCACGCCTTCTGGGCCCACCAGGAGTAGGGAAACAGGCTGTTTCCTGCCTCCGGAGGGCCTGGGAGTGGGTGGGGTAGGCCTGTTTTTCTTTCTCACTTGGCTTCAAATCTTCTCTGTGCATTTGGGAAGGGCGAAAACAGCCTTTCCCACTCCCTCGGAGGCCCTCCGGAGGCCTGAAATGGCGCATTTCCCGACTCCCGGTGGGACAGGAAGTGAAGTTTTTTGCTGTCCCCAGCCTCCAGAGACTCCTAGATCTCTGGAGGCTAGGTTCTATGATTGGTATTTTTCAAAATACAATCATAGAACAAATCAGTTGAGACTTCTCATTTGAGGCACAAATGATCAGTCAAATTATCATACTTTAGGCACATTATGCAAAGACCTAGCTCCCTTGAGTATTCCATAATGGTGGCAATGTGTAGAAAAATGAAAAGGACAACTAAGTGCAAAATAAATGGAAATATTTATAATGATGGCGAGACATCATTGGGAGATAGAACATAGAATAATAGAGTTTGAAGGGATCTCTGAGGTCTTTTAGTCCAACTCCCTCCTTGACCAGGGACCCAAACGGTTGTTCAGTCTCTTTTTGAAAGCCTTCAGTGATAGAGCTGTTAAGGTCTTCCTCAGGTAGGAAGATGTAGTGTTCACCTAGATTGTTTTGTGTACTATTTTTGAACTGAAATGTACATGGCAAAATCCCAGGAAGTGGGAAATTTGAAATATTAACTGGTTCCAAGCCATATGACTGATAGTTTAAAAATGTAGTTCTCCAATAATATTAAACTTAACAAAATACCAGAGTAGAAATTGACTTGCAGAAATAAGTAGGTTTATCTTTTGCCATCGGCCTCATT
Source organism: Arizona elegans (assembly GCA_022577455.1). Classification (NCBI taxonomy): domain Eukaryota; kingdom Metazoa; phylum Chordata; class Lepidosauria; order Squamata; family Colubridae; genus Arizona; species Arizona elegans. The sequence continues at coordinate 282,453,118 of JAKOOJ010000001.1, read as the reverse complement.
GATTGAAAAGGAATATTTCCAGTTAATCAACTAAATTGATCCAATAAATTGAAAGTGGCAACCCCATTTATAAGCACATCTCACTTTTTAAAACAATGTTCCTGTGTTTTTCAAGTTCCATGATAGTGAAAAAGTACTTCAGAGGAGCCTTGTTATGCTAATTTAGATTAAAAGAACAAACGAAAAAGCTTGATATTATTCTGAAACTTTGCAATTAGAACTTTGTGCTATTTTTCCACCCTCTAGTCACATCTAGTATTCTTTCTTTCTTTCTTTCTTTCTTTCTTTCTTTCTTTCTTTCTTTCTTTCTTTCTTTCTTTCTTTCTCCCTCTCTCCCCCACCTCTCTCTCTCTCATGCTAATCAGTGAAGAAGCATGTAACCCTGTTCATATTTTTCTTTTTGGACATTCATATAAGAGAACTCTTGAATTTCAAAAAGATAGAAGGTATTTGAGAGAAACATGTGAAAGCTGCCTAGTAATCAGTGCTCATTTATATAGATAATCCTGGTGCAATCTCCCTCTCCTTCACAATTAGTCATTGTGAATGTTGGAATATTTTATTTCATATACCCTTTCCCTTTTCTTGCTCTCCTCTTGATTTTAATATCTGTAGCCTTTGACCCATTGAGAATTTTAGGTTATTGTTGCTTGGTCCTAACGTGTTGCCATAGAGATACACTAGTTTCATAAATAATCACATAAAAAATTTCTTGCCCGTGTTAGCAAAGATGCAGGATATGATCCACCAAGGTATTCTTCCAGCAAATCTTGGTTAATTCAGTGGGTTCTTCCTAACTGTTTTCATAAATTTCAGTTATAGTAATATAGACACAAATAAAATCAAAATGATTTACTGTTAAGAACTTTCTTAAAATAACAGATTTTTGTAATTAAAATGAAAAAAGCTGGTTTTGTTACATTTGTTTAATATAGGGAAAACGGCAATAGCAAGCATGTAGATTCTTAACTCCATCAAATTAAATCAGTGTTTCTGCCCACACATGCTCATAGCACATAATTGGAAAATAGGAACAGAATTTATTGTTTAAAGATTTGATAGTAGAAGTATGCAGGAGATGAGGCACAATCCCATGGGTACATTTCAACACATGTCTCTGAGTGTGTCCCTCCCAGAGTCTGTGATTATGTCTGTCCAGGAATTCTTTTGGTCTTTTTCTGAGTTTGAGCGGCGTATGTCACAGGAGTGGGTTCTACTTACCTTTACTACCAGTTTGCAACGGGGCTGCGCGCATGCGCAGAAGCTTCCTAATGACGTCGGGGTTGGTGGGTGGAGCCTCCCACCGGTTTTACTACCGGTTCTATAGAACCAGCCCAAACCGGGGGCAACCCACCACTGATGTGTCATTAGAAACATCTGCATGCAGAAATAGCCAGGGCAAGATGGCTTCTGGCAGGAGGGTGTGTTTCCCTCCTAGAAACTTTCATTTTATCTAGAGGCCATGTAAGAGGCTAGGTTGTAAAAAGACCTGTAAGACCTTGTTCCTTACAAGATTGCTTTTATGGATTGTTCTTTTAGTGTTCCTTGTGTCTGGCCCAACTAAAAAGATCTGATGAATTTCCTTTTTCTAATATATATTTTGACATCTCTGGGGAAATGGATGGTCACATTTTTCAAAATGCTTCCTTTCTAATATGGACTGAGACACCAAATCGGAAACTTACCTGATAGCTGAATCCACATTCTTACCATTTTGCCATTTATTCTGTGCTAAAATGCAGACTATTTTTCACCAATTACGGTATATAGATTAAATAGGACAGGGTTATTTTTGGAAACCAATAAAAAATTATGTTTATTCAGGCCCCCCACCATAATGTCAGTCTTAGGCACTTTAGGAGGGATTGTTGCTCTTTAAATTTAAAAAAGAAAGGTTATCACAGCCTCATCCCCAAAGCCTTTCTTAGCAACTCCTTTTAAGTTATAAGTACAATGGTAAAATCAAAATCAATATATAATTTACTTTGATCTTGTTGGCAAACCGGTAGCTCTTTTCAAATGAGTTCAAAACTTCCTCATTCTCTATACATGGATACACTCCACTACAGTATGTGATGCCAAGGGCAGCTAGTAGCAAAAAGCTACCTATATATTGGAGTTCTGGAGAGCTTTTTATTCCAATACTTGTTTTCAAGATAGTTATTTCCCTATGTCCTAACTTTATGTTAGAGCAACATACCTTCGTATGAATGTGCTTCCTTAGTTTTATGGCATATTCTGTAGTGCAACTTTGGAATGGTGAAGAGTTTCTATAGATTATTAATGGATATGGTAGACACATTGCAAAACATAGTGTATTATTTTAAGCAGAAACTGTTTCTCATGGTTGATAAAATGAGGAGAGATCCTTTGAAATGTGTTCAAAGAATATTAAGGCACATTTGGGATGAAGAACACATAAAATGTGACAAAATGAAACACTAACAAAAGCCACACAACACTAACAAAAGCTATATTTTGACTCATCTGCATATCCTTGCCTAGGAGTAGAACGGCACAGGAAAAAAATCCCATCTCCTTTATGTTTCATATATGTTCATATTTACTTCTGATCTGTACTGTTTCTAAAGAAAAAATATGCTGCTTAACAAAAAATTGAAATTTAAAATTCAAAACGTCAAACTGTTTTGCAGTTAATTTGATGTGTGGCTTTTTTTTTAAAAAAAATTCTAAGCACTGTAAGCTGCTTGGATCAGCTAGAAAATAAGTTACTTGCTCTGCAGTTGAAAATACATGTGAAAACATTTCAGGAAGCAGCCACAGGTAATTATATTCTGTTCATTCCTAGATAATTGCACGAGAATATTATATGAAGGATGAAAAAGATGTCTGCTTCTGTCAAAATACAGGATAACAAGCAATAATGAGTAATTTCCTAGAACATTTTAATGTAGAATTTAAGAATTTTCATCCCATATAGACATACAGTATGTCAGCCTTTCTGGCTATTCTCCCATAGCCAGTTCAATAGCTTGAACCTATTCTATAGCTATAGACTGAAAAAAGGCAAATCTCACTCCATAAATAGTAAATAGTCATCATGTTCTGTTAAAAAAATAACAATATAATCCAAGGGTATCTGTCCAAAACCAGGAGATAACCAGCATTGCCTTTACAAACAAACATCAATCTAGTCTGACTATCAGTGATTGAGACCTAATTTTGAGAGAGGCTTTATCCAGTGGTGGGATTCAAGTAATTTAACAACCGGTTCTCTGCTGTAATGATTTCTTCCAACAACCAGTTTGCCAAACTGCTGAGAAAGTTAACAACCGGTTCTCCCGAAGTGGTGCAAACTGGCTGAATCCCACCACTGGCTTTATCCCTGCTTTGGTGCTTTTCAGAAGCATTTGGTTTATCACACAGAAAATCACTTATCACTTAGAAAACAATGGTAAATAACTTTTGACTTGATCCAGCAAGACTTTGTTACCATCATACATCCGAATTAAAGATACAGAGGAAGAAAGACATTCTGTACTCTTAAAATTAATTCAAAATGGTCACCCTGTCTTATGGTCCTTTTCTGCCCATCCTTGTTGCTGAGTTGCAAAACCTAGCAATTAAACGGGTAACTCTGGCATCTCTGCTTCTTATAAATTAATTTGTATAAAATTCTCCTGATTAAGTGACAAGGCTCCCCTCCCCCCCAGGGAACTGAAGTAGCCTTTGTCGTAGATGGGAATAAAATACACAGTTTAGAAAAACATTTTACACAATTGTGGCTAATCCACTTGAAGAACATCTGTGCATTTCTAATGTAGTTTAGTTGAATGTTTAAGTCTTATATGCTAATTAGAGATTTCCAATGAGTCATTTAGTTTGATTCTTAGAAACTTCCAATTATTTTCACTTTCCAACTATGCAAAATTTATATGACACTAAAATAAAAGACAATTGTTACTAATACAATTATGTTGGTTCATTACATTATTTTCTTGCTGTTTTCCCCAATTTTTTCCCCTCAGCAATGGGCAGTGGTACCTGTTAAGTTTTCCATCACATGTAATATTGCTCTCCTGTCTCCCTGTTCTGACATAATTCCATTGCAATAATTTGCTGAACTCAGCTCCTGCCTTTAGCAATTTTTAAAAATAAACCCTCAGAACCAACGAACTTATTAATAATAATTAAAAGATAAGTTGACAAGTGAGAACAGCACATCTAAATTTTACTCTGGGTAGGGAAGTGAGAGACAGAAATAAATGTGAACGTGGCATGAAAGAAGGGGAAAGCAACGGTTGTTGTTAGTTGTCTTCAATAAGTCACAGATGGAATGTCACACTGAATAATAAGTTTCAATAATAATATTGAAAGTAAGCTTCTTCTCGCCTGAAGTAGATCACTGTTTTCCTATTCTTTTTTATTGAAAAAGTTTTTCAAATACAAATTTTTCCCCCTTTCCTCCCCGCCTCTTCCCTAACCTCCCCTCCCCCTCCCCTCCCCCTGTGGCTTCTTCAAAGTAAAACCCAAATTCATAACAGATTATATAATACTTTACCATCCCCTTGCTCCATCCCCCATATACTGACCCTTTCTTTCTAATAATATTGTTATATCCTCCTTATACTATACATTTCAAAATAACATTCTACTATAACATTATATAATAACTCCTAATTTAGCATAGTAATATTATTATATCCCCCAATTTAACAATTTCTACTCATAATCTACTCTTTTTCTCCTCCCCCATACATATATCTCTTAAATCAAATATTTTTTGTATATTAATATAACATTTCAAAGCAACCTTCCACTATAAAACTATATAATAAATCCTAGTTTAACATTTATTCAACTCATAGTCTGCCCATTTCCTCCACCCCCATAGATATACCTCTTAACTCAAATCTTTTACATATATTCATACCTAAACATAATATCCCTTTTCTTCAACTAAACAATCAATAAGCTAACCTATCTCCACCCACTTTCCTACAGGACTACCATACATAATAGTTCTTAATATCTTTATTCTTCTGCCCACACCACTAAGAAGTATTCCCTTATATAAATAAAATCCTCAAGTGACTTTAAGCTTGTAATCCATATAATATCTTCTGTAGTGTCTTTCAGCTGGATTGTTAACTCCATCACCCATATTAGGGTAACATCACATCCTAATTCCAACAGTATGTTCGGTATCTTCAATTACCATCTGCCCCCATCAACAATAGATGTCTTGATATATAAAAAACAACCACCTGAGTGACTTTATATTTGTATTCCATATAGTGTCTATAGTAGTGTCTTCCATCTAAATTATTAATTCCAACCACCGTAATAGGGTAACAACCAGATCTTCTGCGTGCTCCAATCCCATAACTCTCTTGCCTTGTAGCTCAGCATAAACGTAATACATTTATCAAAGAATCCAAAATAGATAATTCCAATCCATTCAGTTTAAGGCCCTTTTCACATCCCAAAAGTACAGCACTGCAGAGGTCTGTCACTCTCCTCAGGATAATATAAATCAATACTTTGCCTCAGCTATCTTTTCATATGTTCAATCATCTCTTAAATAACTGGCATTACACTGTTGTTTAGTTTAAAAGTTTTTGTTTTTGTAAGACCTGCTTCTTCTTTTCTTGACTTTTTGTGGGTTAGATCTCCATCCTGATTTCCTTTCTATAAATTGTGTATCAACTATTTGGTTTTCATGCTGATCTATAATTTGATCTTGTTGGTTTTGCTTTTGTGGCTTAAATCTCCCTTCTGATTTCTTTTCTATGAGTTGTATTTCAACTGATTGATTTCTATGCTGGTCTGTAACTTGATAAATCATCACATTAGAATCCAAAGCCACCTCTCTTGTATTTGTAAATAGTCCAGCTGTAACCTCTGAAGGAGAATCCAGAAGCGGCTCATCTACAAAGTTCTCTGTAACTTGTTGTTTTTCCATTACTTCCATCTCCTTCTGCTTATCCTGAATTTCTATCTCTTGTTGATTTTGCTTTTCTTTATTCCACTCATGTATTATACTTGAAGATGTTGAACCCATTTTAAGAACCTTATAGTAAAATTCTTCCACTTTTTCAACAGTATTTAGTTGGTATCTTTCTCCTTGATATCTCAATATTATGCCAACTGGGACATCCCACCTGAATGAGATGTTTTGTTTCTTTAGCTCAGTCACCAAAAATCCGAATTTCTTTCTATCTTTTAATATCTTGGGCGGCAACTCTGTATATATCCAGATCTTTATTCCATACAATTATAGAGTGGAATTAAAAGATTTTTGCACAATATCATTTCTTATTTCTTTATCTGTAAAATAAATCACCACATCTCTAGGCAATTGCCTTTGCTTTGCAATCCAAGAATTTACTCTATAGGCCTTGTCGATCTTACAAGATACCTCCTCTGGATGAACCTTTAAAATCCCGGCCAGAACTTCAGCAGATATTTTTCTTAAATCATCTCTATTATTTTCCTGTAACCCTCTCATTCTAACCGCAAATTCTGTGACCCTGTATTGCATCATTGTAACTACTTTTTCAATCCCTAGTTTTATATTTTCTGCATTGTAAGTCTCGTGATCAGCTTCCTTTTTAGACTTTACTTCAGAGCTATTGTCTTGAATATTTATCAAATCATTTTCCATTCTTTGTATTTTATTGTTCAAATTATAAATCTTATCATCAGCTTCCTCCATTTTAGACTCTAATAACTTGATATTTGTATCCATCTTTATAACTATTTCTGAAAAAGCTTTAGTCACTGTTACAATCTTTCATTGTAAATTATCATACTTTAATTGTATGAATTCTTTAATTTCCTGCCTAAATTTTTCAAGATTCTGGTTCACAATCTCGTCATGTCTTGCCATTTCCTTCAAAACAAATTCTTTTAAATTAAAACCATTCTTCTGAGTCTGTAAACTCGAAACTTGTTCACATAATTGTAAATGGGGGAACCCCCCCCCCCCCGCTGCTTGTTTGTCTGGCTTTGTTAATTTTAACGCCATCCTACCACACAAACTCTTTTTGAAAAAAGAGGACTTCTCTCCAAACAAGATCAATATCAAATCTCCAAGAAAAAAAGAAACTTAGAATAGAAATTTTTCTTTTCTCTATTCTAGCCAGCACTGTTTGTTCCGCTACTTTGTAACTTGTTACGGAAGGACTTTCACTTTCGGCTACTTCTCAAGCCTCAGCAGTCGCCATTTTAAGCTTTTTTTTCCTTCACTTAGAAACGCTTATAAAATCGTTAAAAATACTTGCAATTTAGGGTCCCAAGTCCAGATCTCATCCTCTTTAATTAAGCAATCTGTTGTTTTTCGTTGAAAGGTTTGATCTCGTCGCCTGGCTCTGCAAAAAGCAGAGGTCTCCCAAAGCCTGGAGCAGCAGCAAAGGAAATAGGGAGCCTCATCCTGCTTCGTCCCCAAGAGTAAAAGAAAAACTCTGGGGACTTCCCAGAGGGCTCTACCTGCCCTCGCCTGCTCTATCTCACATTTCCTTATGGAAGTGGAGTTTTTTGAGCCGCCTTTCAGCTGTAAAGGCGGCTCTTTACGGGCGACCGGGCTGGTGGTCCCAAGGAACCATCTGACAGCGACGGAAGTCAAACAGGAAGCCCCACTGTTTTCCTATTCTTGATGATCGACCTGTGGTACAGAAAGTTTGAGTTAAACAAGTGGAGATGACTTCATAGATTTGAATTCTAGATGTGAATCAGAATGATTACAATTACACATAGAGTTCAGCACATCATCAGAACACCACACAAAAGTGAATGGAAGTATGGAGTAGCTATTCCCCCCAAGATATTTCTGAGCATATTAATCCTAATAGTATACCTCCAGGATTTAATCTACCACGACACATATGGGTGACATACAATAGAATTAGAATGACTCATGGGGTGTGTGCTTGTATAAATGAGGAAAGACACCTTCAGCACAATGTGATTGCGGGCCCCCTCAACAGACTATCCAACATATAGTGAGGGAATGCTCTAACAGAAGGTATCCAGGAGATTTTAGAGACTTCTTCTGCGTAACGACAGCTACTGACTGGATCTCCAAACTCGACATTAAACTCTGAAATGTTATTTCTGTTTTCCTCTTAGGTTTTCTTACTGCTTTTAAAAAAAAAATTGTTTTAATTGTTTTAATCTGTAAAAATGAAGTGTTTTAATATTGTGTGTGACCAGCCATATGCTAAATAAATAAATAATTCAGCACATTTAGAAGCAATAGCTGTAAGATGCCTATGCTTTCTAACATACAGTACATATCATGAAATATCATCAAGATGTTCCTACAGTTCACTGAATGGCAAGAAGTTTAGTGACAAATCTGGGATGCCTCTTTGAGAGGTGCAAAGAATCCCATATATTTCAAATAAACATTCAGAAGAGTTTCCTCCAAAACCAGGGTGCCCATATTTAATTTTGTATTTACAGTGGCAGAATAAATACCACCAAGCACAACAGAATTTGATTTGGAGAAAATAGGCATAGGGTTCTCTTGCATTCCTTGATTAAATTTGCACATTACAATAAGCCATAATTTGTTGAATCATGATTTGAATAAACCATAATTAACTCAATTTGTGCTAGCTGCTAAGCAACATGTCAACCACAATAGCTATGTTTTCACATTATAATTAGACAAAATAATAAAGTCCATGAGTAAATCATCTCAAGGATCCAGAAAAATGTATAGCCTTATCAAGTGCTGGACTAGAATATGTTTAGTTGTGAGAATCTAGCATATGATGATAAAATTACAAGTCACAGGCATGAATTTAAAGTGCCATGCTGTGAATGCTGTTTGACCCTTGACTCAGCAGAGTTTTTCCTTATTTCCATCCGTGATACTTGGAAATTTTTATGTCCATCCAGGAATTTGCAGTTAGAGATTATGGTTAGTTTCTTTGGATGTTTTTATGGAGCTTGTCTAATCTGAATACTTTGGAAGTAGTTAATTTTCAGTTTTCTAATTCATTTTTAAAATTCTAATGGCGATGTAAAACATTTATATCTTGTTTTTTTTAATTGATGCCAGACCAAATGAAAGATGTTATTGTATATCCATTTATTACCCCTATTAATGGTATATAACGTAGCAACTTAGTGCCAGCTGGCAGATGGGAGCCAGTTATTTATGAGATCTTTGTGTATTATGTATAGGTATGGAGAAAACTCAAGAATGAAACAGGTTCATTCAATAGCATAATGGAAATGTTTGGGGGAAATTATAGACATATGGTATTTCTTAGTCTCTATTACATGAAAAGTACCAAAGTATTGTACAATTTTTAAATAGCTAAAATGATAAAAACATCGATATAATGAAATCAGAACAATATACCTGGAAATAAACCAAGCCTGGAAAAGCTTAACATCATTGAAAGAAACATACAGCAGCAATTTTCAATTAATTTTCTCCAGTAGACTTAGTTTCAGCCCTCAGGAAAAGATGTAGGAAAGTGTTTACTGTTAACAGAAATTGGTCAGGAAGAATACCTAGCAATTTTCTGGTTTTGTTTGTTTAAAAAAGTTTTACAAGATCCTGATTTATGTAGAATAGTTCCTACTGTACTGTGTTCTCATTCTTGGAAAAGATATCAATAGATATTATGAATGTGTGCTCCTGGTTCCTTTTATTATATTGGCAGAGTTGTTGGAATATACACATCATTTGTATAGCTTACATTCACACATAATATTAGAAAATGATATTGCTTATTTTGTCATTGGATGAACCCAGTCATGAGTTGTAAATCACATTTTCCATGTAAACAAACAAACAAACAAATAAGCAAGCAATCTATGATTTACATCACAAATGGTTTTAAAAATCCATACTTTGTTTACATGGAAAATCTGATCTTTGGAGGAATTCTCTAGTTCAAAGAGTGGGGGTCATGGTCATGAAACCATATTTCTGAGATCTTATTAGATGACATCATTTAATAGAGGGGATCTGAAGTTCATCCACACTGGTGGATCTTACTGGATAGGTGATCCCTCAGGTAATCAGGTTCTACATCATAAGGGGCTTTATAGGTTATACTGTAACCAGCATCTTGATTTATGCCAATTGACAAGTAGAACATGGAACTTTGATATGACATGCAGCAACACATTCCAGAGCATGATAACTTCCAAAGAGTTTCAAGGGCAGCACCATGTATAGCACATTGCAGTAGTTAATTTTAGAGGTGACTAGAGGGTTTGAACGACTGTCCAAGGGTTCTCCAGTCCATAAACAGGCACAGCTGGTACACCATCTGGATATGTGCAGAGTTCTTCAAGTAAGAGCTGTGACTCCAGGCCAATACCCAAATTGTATATCTGTCTTGAATGGGGAAATGCAACCCTCTTTCAAAATGGTTGGAAAAGATGGGAACTCCGCCACATAAGGGAGGCCATATATCCACAGCCACTTGGTCTTGTTGGGATTCGGCCTCAGGGATTCAGTCTCAGTCTGTTGCTTCCCATCCATCGTGGTACAGCCAACAGAGGCAAGACATCAACATCAACCTTTACACATTGTAGGAACAACATATATAAGTGAGCATCATCTGCATACTGATGATAGCAGACCCTGAACTGATAGTTTCATATATTTATTGAATAGGAGGGAGTACCTCTCCCCATCAACATAGATTGGAAGTGACCACAGAGGAAGGAGAACTCCACAACACATATTGCCCATTCCCAATTGCTGCAGGTTGTCCAGAAGGATTCTATGCCTGATGTTACCAAGCATCCTTCAGCTCAACTTTCCTTCTGCCATATGTTTATTCCAACACATATCCTTTATATGTTCCCCAATTCTGTATAAAAGGCATGACCTCACAGTGATAAAGCTTGTGTCATATTTCTTAGATAATAGTCCATTAGATTAGACTCAGATATTATGTTATCTTAAAATCAATATTAATGGAGAACTCAGGATTAAGTTCTCAGGTTAGAACTATGAGTTTCATTTTATTTTTATTTTTATAGTTGTTTAATTCATATACAAATTCACAGATGTATAAATTCAAACAATAACATTTTCCCGAAAGCATTAATCAATATCATTCATCACTATAATCCTTCAAACCGGGACCAGAAGTGTCACGGAGAGACAGTCAGGGAATTTGCGGGCTCCAATGGGCTCCGCAAAAACCCGGACTGATGAACCATTGCCAAGGGATCTTTGGACCGGAACCATCCTGTAGGGATAGGGGTGAAGGAGAGGCACCTCGGAAGACCAAGAGGAACAGGCAAGTTCCTCAATGGTCAGAGGTAGCTCTCTACGACTTGGCGGTGGGGGCGGCAGCTGTTGCAGCTGTCACAAAGCTGGGGCAACCGGACTAAGCATGGAGCAGGAGCAGTGAATTGAATGGAGTTTTTGGAGCCAGGTGAGTGTTAGCCAACTCATAATAAGGATTTTTTTAAAAAACCTGAAGACCCGTAGTGAGAAAACGGTGGCTAATAAGCATGGGGAGAAGAAAAGAGGACATTGGAGTGTATTTTTAAAGAGACAAACAACAACAGCAACCCCCGAATAGAAAATTGATCTTTGAACAAAACGATTTGGAAAATAACGTGGAAAATCTTAAAAATGAAAGAAATTACCCCAAGATTGATTAAAAGATCAGAAAGGAATAATTAGATCCTTTTTCTCTCCTCTTTCTCGTGAACTTTAAGGAAAATAAAAAGAGAATAGTACTGTATAAACAAAAGTAAAAAGGGAAAAAGAAATGAAAAGAGCTGTTTAAATTTGGACTGAACTACAAAATTGACTTGGTATTCTTAAAGCCAAAAAGAAAAAGAGAAACTGGTTAAGATTGTTAACATACTGAAACAAAATGGATATTTGTTAGATAACCAGAAATTGTGGAGTGCAGAGAGACACCATCAGGAGCAAAAAGGAACATTGTTACTTGGCTTGTGTTTTGGAAAATTGTGAACTTTACAGATAACAGCCATGAGAACTTTTGGGGAGGATCCCTTTGTTTGCAAACGGCTTGACTTTTTGGGGGGCGGGGGGAGGAATACTACTGAACTTTTAAAATTGGAACAATATCAACTTAAAAAGAATAAAATGGCACAGGAAATTAGAGAAATGATTAAAGCGATGTACTTGTCATGGAAAATGGAAATAAGAGAAATAACTACAATGATACATGGGGAATCAAAACCTGAGGACATAAAAAACGAGAAAGAACATATGCAAGCTGACAAGGAAACAAAGAGGGAGAAGCGAGACACAGAGACTGAAGATAAAGAAGATAACGAAAATGAGACCAAATGTGAAAATGTATTTGAATATGTGGATAGTAATAATAAAAAAGAGGTTTTTAAAGATTACATTTGGATTAACAATGAAAGAAATAAGGAGGATAGAAAGAGACAAACATGGAAAGAAGAGTGGAACAGAAAGAATATAAAGAATTTAAATGATTACACTGGGATTTACAGTGAAAAAATACAAAAGAGGAAAAGAGGAAATATAGGGCAGAAGAGAAGAACTTTGATATACAGAATGACAATATTGGGTTAAACAGTGGGCTAAACAGTGGTGAAATAAAAAAAGAGAAAAGAGAGAGGGAACAATGGGAAACATAAGGCAAAATGGGAGAGATCAGGATTTTAAAGTGCAGGAAAGAAGGGGAAATAAAAAGGTAAAAATAAAATTGAAAAGGGAGAAAAGGAGAAGGAAATGAAAGAGGAATTTGAGGTATACATTTAGAACTGAAATGTGAATTGTAGCAAGAAATAATGGTAAAGAATATGATGGTGAAAATGAACTGTACAATAATTAGAATATTATCATTTATATTTTTGAAATCTAGATAATGAGTTTTGTTTTTTTCTTTTTTGAGAAATCTGAATAAGTTTAAAATGTAATAATTGAAATATTGTTAATGGTTTATGGTGGTGTGTATAAAAATGATTAAGTGAGGATTTGAAATAATATATAGGGGAAGCAAGTAGAGAATAACAGTCAGAATATTTTTTAAATTTAATTAAGGAAATTGTAATAGATGAAATAGTTTTAATGGTATATTGTGATGAAAGTAGAAATGATTAAGATGTGGTTCGGAGGAACGTATAGGGAAATTATTTGATGTATGAAAATGGAACTAATTGGAACAGCCATGTTTATATTCTTTTTTTCCTTTTTCATTAAGTGTTTGAATATATAAATAGAAAAGATACTTATAGAAGTATAATCCTTCAAACCAATTACCTTGATTTTTTTTAAATAAAAGGATTTGGGTTTTAGTTGAAGCTTTCTTTTTTAGAGTTAATGGCAATCTTTTTCTGTCTCATATTTCACTAGTAACCTGCAGTTTATATTCCCAGATAGTGAATAATTTGTTTATGTTACATAAAGAAGGGAAATAGCTATCTTCAAAACAACACTCATACCATACATTTATTTTAAATGCTTGGGCAATCCCATTAGCTAAAAGAAACCAGACTCAGTTTAAATTAGCATGTAATTTAAGTATTCACAATGACAATGACTATAGCCAACTTATAATTAAAGACATTCTACAAAAATTAGCTTTCCACAGAAATTGCTTGTCTCTTGTTCTGACTAGTTACAGAGGTCATTCTTTAAATAACAATATCTTTGTAAAACCTTCCAGATATCTTTCTTTTCTTTTGATAGTGTCAACTAATGGAATACAAATATCATTGTTTCTTTGCAGAGTTGATAGTTTACAAGAACATGGTTTTTACAAATCTTGACCATGTTTGCTGGTATTCTTTTGTAAAATGCCGTTGATCTTATTACCCAGAAGTGCAATGCCTGCTCATTCTGTTCAAGTTTGAACTTCATGGTTCCATGAGCAGGCACTGCTTTTTATTTATGAGGAGCTTCAGACTATAAAGCAGTACGGCTGGTGGGTACCATGCTTCAGTTTAGCTTTTTAATTGATGTAACACAAGCAGTGGCTATGGTACTTTGAGGGAGTCTTGCACCACAGTTATTATAATGGCAGCCTATCATGGGAATTCTATTTTGTTTCTAAAACACTTACCATCTAAATTGGATCCTGGATGAAACAGTACAGGAACACCTGGCTCATACTTTGCACTAAGCAGTGAACCCTCCGGCTTAAGTGCAACTCCCAGGGGCTCTCGAAAACACTGATGACACAGGATTTCTAACTGAAGTTGGAAAATATGAATGATCAGAAGGAATGATCGATTTTATTTAAGTAGTATAACTTTAAATAACTCTCATTTTTTTACAAATGCTTCATCCCTTTTGTTCAACTTCATTGTTACCTACCCAGGCAAAATGTATTCTGAGCATTTTTACCCCAGTTTTGTTTTTCTGTTGAAAATCCATTGGGTATTTTCTTTTATGATCCCTTAGTGTGCTGAACCGAACCCCAGTGCACCTGGTCCATGAAATCCTATTAGTAGATGACTTCAGCGATGATCGTAAGTGAACTTGAAAACCAGAGGGGTTGAGAAGGAGGGAGAAGGGGAACTGTGTGTCTTCATGCACATGTATTGGTGCACAGTCTCAACCTTCATGAGACTGAAAACTTGATCCTGGAAAAGAGGAGATTTTCCCATGTATTATGATTCCCCATTGTTCCTTGACATTATAATAGTCTCATACTCTTTTCTATTCTGCCACTAGGAGTTAAGTGTGCACTGTCAAAGTTCTAACACTCACTTTCTGACCTCTTGATTATGTGAAAGCCTTTGAAAGATGAAAAGAAACAGTCAAATAACATTGCACTCTTGTTTGTGTTTCCAAAGCGGATGATTGCCGTTTGCTGATCAAGCTCCCCAAAGTGAAATGCCTGCGCAACAGTAGAAGAGAAGGTAAGCATTTGAGGGCTGAGCATACTGAAGGAGCACAAAGAAGAGAAAAAGACAAACTGAAAGCTTTACAGTATAGGGAAAATAAGGTGCAATGTCTGTCCTAAATACTCTTTTACAACTGATGTGCATACTTTTTATGCTTGTAAACTCCTACTAAGGTGGAGCTTTCTGTGGATGAAAATGTAAGAAGTATCAATCAAAGAACATGAGGCAATTACTTGAAACATATGTCATAGAGATCTTGTCATCCTTATGTCTGCCAGTGTGTCTGGGTGTATGTGCATGTAATTGTGTTCTCTAATTTATTTTCATACTTTAAAGCAGGGGTCCCCAACCCCATGTCTGTGGGCCCAGCACCGGTCCACCGCATGCCAGAAATAGGGCTGTGCAAACAAGCTAAGCCCCATTTGCGAGATGCAGGAAGCATTTGAAACCCTGCCCCCTCTGGTCCGCGGAAAAAACCTCTCTCCAAGGAACTGGTCCTTGGTGCCCAAAAGATTGTGGGCTACTGCTTTAAAGAACAAAATAAAGCAATCAATGTATTTTCCTTCAAAATGAAACTCGACCTCAGTCAGGTTTCCTCTAGTAAATGTACCCAGGACTGCAGCATTCTATAATTTGTAATTAAAGATACATTTGAAAATTGTAAACTCCATTACATTTTTGATCTCATTTTTATTCATTGGTATTTTACTCTTGGGTTTGTTTTTACTTATCTTTATTTCTTTTACATTCTTTGTCTAAAATGCCTAATTTAAAAATGACTTCACCATTGATGGACTATTGAGTTCAGGATCAGGGTGAACACTTAAAGGACTTCACTTAAACATGGCATATACACTTTTGCACATTAACCTCTATGACTGGTACTTTTTGGAATAAGGTCTTTGCAAGAGAAATGAATAGCTTTTCCTGAACTGAGATAAATGCACCACCAAGTCATTCCTGTTTCTGACATGTGCATAAAGTAAGGTAGAATTCCAATTGAATTCATACTCATTTGCCTGATATAAATTTGGGCAGTCCAAATGCTGCCCGTGGAGTTGACAAAAAGGTAGAAGGGATGTTTTTCAAAAACCAGCCATTCAGCTGAATGCCTGCTGTATCAAAATGGCCCAATAGCTGTACAAACTTCTTAAAATGATCCGTCACTGCTTAATAATTTGCATTAATAAAGTAACAATTATTTGCAATTTCACACATTAAATTTTACTTGTGCACTTAAGTTTGCTTTTTTAAAACCATCCTGGAAGGGCATGTATAATTTTATTAAATAAGTATTCATGGTAAAGATGTGGGTGAAAGCATTGTGGAGAAACAACACTTGGCAGCGACAGAGCCCCTGTCATTAAAATTCTTCTCAGCAATTGTGTCAGAGGTGGGAAAGAAGATACAAGTGCTTTTTCTTGGCTTAAAAGAACTACAGCTGTCAATTAAGGCTTTGCAAAACCCCTCTTCAGACAGCATGTTCCACTATAGAATTCGATCTGCTGATCCTTCCCCTCTCTGGATTAGAGACATCACTCTGTTCAGCTGCACAAGGTGATTGTTCCCAGCTGGTAGCCTTCCTGTATACCTAAATTTTCCAGATTAAGTGTTGACAGGGTAACTTGGAAGGCACATAGCTCACCCACATGGCATGCATTTTGATGACGATCTTCTTCTTCTTCTTCTTCTTCTTCTTCTTCTTCTTCTTCTTCTTCTTCTTCTTCTTCTTCTTCTTCTTCTTCTTCTTCTTCTTCTTCTTCTTCTTCTTCTTCTTCTTCTTCCTCCTCCTCCTCCTCCTCCTCCTCCTCCTCCTCCTCCCTCCCCCTCCCCTTTCTCTTCTCCTCTAATTGTAGCACAATTTCCTGCCAAGCAGGAAGCAGATGGTGATCACCTCAAAGTGGCCAGTTGTTTCCTAGGTTTATCATACTCCATTTAGGGTTGAAAAAACAAAATTCACTGACCCTGACTTGCAAAGCAACCTGCCATTTTGGAGGAGAAAATATTTTTACCACACATCCTGCTGCAAGTGAACTTTACACTTAAACTTTGCAGGGGCTCAAATCCAAGTCATTAGCTAGATCAGTACAGGTAGTCCTCGACTTATAACCACAATTGAGCCCAAAATTTCTGTTGCTAAGTGAGACAGTTTTTAAGTGAATTTTGCCCCATTTTACAACCTTTCTTGCCACAATTATGACTGTAGTGAATCACTGCAGTAGTTAAATTAATAACATAGTTGTTAAGTGAATCTGGTTTCTCCATTGACTTTGCTTATCAGAGGTTACCAAAGGTGATCACATGACCCTGGGACACTGCAACCGTCATAATTATGATTCAGTTGCCAGGCATTTGCATTTAATCACATGACCATGAGGATGCCACAGTGGTCATAAGTCACTTTTTTCAGTGCCATTGTAACTTTGAACAGTCACTAAATTAAGTGTTGTAAGTCGAAAACTACCTGTATTTCTCAACCTCAGAGACTTTTAAGATGTGTGGACTTCTATTCTCAGTAATCCCCAGCTAGCATTCTTCTCCAGACTAGTGAAAAATCCCATTTGACTAGAATTTTGCCCAACTGACCTATTTGGTAAGGTAGTCTAGGTACAGTATTTAGCAATTTGCGTATTCCTTTCTTTCCGTATAGGAGACTATCTCCATGAGGGAAATAGTCTCTGGGTATGGAGGCTCTTTGAGAAATTAACAATTCTGATATTCTGCATTTCTGAACCAAATAGGAAATCTGTCCAAAAACTCCTCAGTACAAATATTCATCTTCTGCACACAAAGATAGTGAGGTAGAGAGGCCACATAGGCTGCTTGTGAGAATCTTCAATTCTGGTTATTACCCAGGAATTGCCTGTGAGCCAGACTGCAATCAGAACCACTAATTTACAAAAACAAGCAAAGGGCTTTGAAGAATAGAAATTACCATGTTAAAAATTACAATGAATTAAATAATCAATATATTCTCAGTTGTATAGGCACACTGGTTATTTACAGTATTTTTATAGAGGCAATTGAACGTCCTAAGTATCCAGTAAAGATAGTCTTGTGCCAAAAGAGCTAGCCTGAATTGTAGTAATTATGAAGCTTCATGATAGCAGAAAGAATTCCATTTTGCTTAATAGCAGACTGAGGCAATGACGGAAATCTCCTGTGTATCAGGAAAGAATGTGAAGTACAAATCATTTAGTGGCTGTATGTGACTGCCCATTTTGGTGGATCTGAAACAAAAAAAGTCTCAGTTCCTTTTCAAATATGAATCATTTGATACCACTAAAGAGTTTCTGCTCAACCACTTAATTGGGTTGTTGAGAGAGTTTAAGGACAGATCAGGTGCATTGAACATAATGCAGCTATTTGTCCCCAAAATAAAGAAACCACACACTGAAAATTGGCACTTTTTCCTTCGAATTTGGAGTCTGGGGGTCTTAAGTACATGAAATGTACAAGCCATGGATCTACTTCTGCTATACTCTATAAAGAGAAGATAAGCTTTCAGAGGCTACCTGTGTCAAAGCTAGGGCCAGGATGACCTTAATTTCTTATGAATTACTTTAATAAAATAATAGTGTAAAATAGCTTTAATTTGATTTTTCTTATAACTGTAACTGATTTTTTGTCACTCGTTTGGCTAAATATATGAGAATGTATTAGCTGACGATTTCAATCTAATATATGCATGTCATCTTGTATAATAGTGGAAAATAAAGCATGGCAATTGAGGTATTATTGTTGGTGGGGTATGGAAATCTGTCCCTTCCTCTCTTCTTTCCAACCCAGCAACACAGAGAAAGATAAAAACAGAGATCTGAATGTACCTAGTCATGGGAAGAATGCCGAAACATATTTATTTTTCATGCTACCTACTTTTCCTTCTGGGCAGGAACAGAAACATCTGACTCACAAATCATTCCTCTCCTTGGTGTGTCTTTATCTTTCTCCTCCAACTGATGCCTTTACAGGAAAATAACTCAGGAAGGAAAACAAATAAAAAAAGAAACAACTTGTATATACATACTATTCTGGTTGTATGGATACTGCTTTGATACTTCTTCTCATATCTGAGATGTCAAAAGAAGACCAGGATCTCATAGGCGGCTCCCTAGGGGGCTCAGTGGCTAAGACGCTGAGCTTGTCAATCAGAAAAGTTGGTGGTTTGAATCCCTAGTATAGGTCTCCTGCGCGAGCAGAGGGTGGGACTAGACGACCTCCAAGGACCCTTCCAACTCTGTTACTGTTACTCATGAAAGAGCCCTGGCTGCATCTTAGCAGAGCATTACTTTCTCTTAAATCTGAAAGTTGTATCAAGACTCCCAGTTGGACAACCTGCTTGTATTCCTGGGCTGTCATAATTCCTTAGTGCAACGGCATCTCCCACAGAATACTGTATGTGTGTTTGTGTCAAAACCTATAAACTGGAAGGAGCAGTATTATAGTAAAAGTCCTGCCTCTTTTCTGTGTATGGACATCCAGTAACATACCTATTAGGCCCAAGAAGGCATTTACTCAATATCCATTCTCTGCATTTTGTTTAAAAGCAGAATTAAAAGCAGAAAACAATGGTGAAATGAAAAATAATATTTTCCTTACAAAGGTAAAGATTTTCCCTGTCCATTTGTGGAGGCAGTGTTGATCTGTGCTTCTTAGCCGAGGGGTGGCTGAAGACATTTGTGTGCTCATATGGCCAGCATTCACTGAGAGACATAATCTCACTGTTACCTTCCCACTGAAGTTGTGCCTATTTGTCTATTCACATTTGCATGCTTTCAAGCTGCTAGGTTGGCAGGAGCTGGGACAAGTAACAGGAGCAAATCCTATTGCGCAGCACTCGGGTCTTGAATCCGGCCTGTCCGCTTTCTAGCTAACAAGCTAAGTGTCTTTAACCGCTGGGCCATCGCGCGCACACCATTTTGTTTATGTTAATTGTCTCTTCCATCCTTCTTCCCACTTCAGAAATTAAAAGGATGAAAATTGCCATTTCCAGTGTTTGAAAGTCCATTTCTAATTGGGGGACACAATTGATTTTCCCTTTACTGTTTCCTGTTTTATTAACTTACTACTGAAAATAGTTGCCAAGCAAGTATTCTTGAAACAAACAATGACATTCACAGTCATTTCTTTTAAAGAAGTAATTAATGATATCGGTTAAGGGAAAGTTATTTGCTACTGTAAGGTTGTTTTTAATCGACAAATTAATCACTTACATGCTCAAGAAGTAAATGAGTTTTAAAGTTTAATTTGTAGACTTTCTGTTTTTTTCATAGAATATTTATTACTTGCCTACCTGGAATTTCTTTCAGTACTTCTGGAAACTCAGTATTATTCATTAAAGTATTATTCTGTAGGTTAGTGTACTATAAAATCAACAATTAGCAATACCAAATTCTACCAATCTAGGCAACTTTACATGAAGAATTGGAAAATTTCTAAAACAAATCCAGTGCTGTCACTTAAAGATCAGTTGATGAATCATTTACAGTAACTCCCTTTTTACAACCCTGTAAATCCCTTAATTCGGTATCATCTGTTAACTCTCAAGTCACACTGTTCCTCCAGGCCACCCTTCCTGAAGTTGATACCATCCAAATGTATTGAATTACATTCTGATTATCCTCAGAATGTTTCTGAATTATTATTTTAGCTGTGAAACCAATTACCTCAAGGAAACCAAAAATTGTTCTGTGTCACTGGTACTCTTTAATTTCCATGGCCTTTCTTAACTCTTCTTGTACTGTTCACATTCTTGTGTTTTCTTTCCAACCCATGAATTAACCTCAAGTTTATTTTACTCAAGAGTAGGAGAGAATTGGGTGGATTGTTCTTCCCTTCTAGTCCATTTAAAGCTATGGTGAAATTTGTGCTGCAGCTCCTTAATTGTCTTCCTACAATTTATCCACCTATGGGCCACTACAAGTTACTGCTGCTGCATGGGCACCACAGGAGAAGATCAAAATCTGTAAAGTGACAGATTTTCAAGAAGCTGATACCTGTGGCTTAGCCTAACACATTTCACAAGACCATGGTTTATTTAACTCTTGTTTACTGTGTATACCACAATTGGTTAAGTTTGTATAATATGCAAAACTAAACCAATCATGTTTTAGCAAAAAGAAAAAGTTCTGTATGTGACTTCCCTTAGTTGTAAAGCTTCAACCTTGATGGTCCCTGGATGTGTTGGGATTAAAATTTCCTGAATTCCCAGTCCGCATAGGAATTTTAGTTCCAACACATTTGAGGGCCAAAGTTAAGAAATTTTCCTGGAATGAATGGAATATTAAGTGATTCTTCTATTAATATATATATTGGTCTCTCTTCTTAGTTGGAAAATGAGAATCAAACAAAACAGATCCCCAGGTTTTCTTTTTTTTAAAAAAAAAAAAAAGTTGTTTGTTCTAACAAACCAAAGGAAAGTGCTCATGATGTTTCTCTAGGATTCTAAAATTTTAAAATACATTTAATTAAATTGTGTTTTAAAGATTTAAGATGTATATTGCTACAGTAGGCTAAAGAGACTATTAACTGGTAACATCTGTACTTCATTCCTCCCCAAACCATAGTTTAAATTGATACATTTTAACCTTGGTTTACAGGGGGAAAAGTGTTTAGTAAGTGAATCAAGGATCTTAAATATGAGGCAGCAGTGTGCTGCAGCTGCCAAAAAAGCCAACACAATCATAGGCTGCATTAACAGAGGGCTAGAATCAAGATGATGGGAAGTTAGTATCACTTTATAATGCCTTGGTAAGACCACACTAGGAATATTGCATCCAGTTTGGTCACCACGATATAAAAAAGATGTTGAGACTGTAGAAAGAGTGCAGAGAAGAGCAACAAAGATGATTAGGGGACTGGAGGCTAAAACATATGAAGAACTGTTGCAGGAATTGGGTCTAGTTTAATCAAAAGGAGGACTAGGGGTGACATGATAGCAGTGTTCCAATCTCTAAAGGTGTGCCACAAAGAAGAGGGGGGCAACCTATTCACCAAAACACTCGAGAGCAGGACAAGAAGCAATGGATGGAAACTAATCAAGGAGAAAACCAACCTAGAATTAAGGAGAAATTTCCTGACAAAACAATTAATCAGTGGAATGACTTGCCTCAGAACTTGTGGTGCTCCAACACTGAAGGTTTTTAAGAAGAGATTGGACAACCATTTGTCTGGAATGGTATAGGGCAGTGATGGCGAGCGCGCGCGCACGTGGCACCAAGTGCCGAAAAGGGAGCACTTTGCGTGTGTGTGTGCACTTCATGCACGCGTGCTCATCAGGGCCACAACCAGGAAGAGGAGCTGTCCAGGGCACATGCACATGCCGGATAAGGTACTTCCAGTTTCCAGCGCGCACATGCAAGCTGGCCAACAAGTCTTCCAGTTACTGCCGCACATGTGCACCTGCCGATCAGCTGGCCGGCATGCATGCCCACACCAGAAAATGGAAGACCAGCTCTTCTGGTTTCTGGCACTGCTGCATGCACAAAGGCCAGCTGGTCTGTGCATGTGCATGTGCACCAGAAACCCAGAAGAGGAACGGGCGACACCGTGCGTGCCAGGCGACATGGCTCCATGTGCCACTTCGGGCATGCGTGCCTTAGGTTTGCCATCACGGATATAGGGCTTCCTGCTTGAGCAGGGAATTGGATTATAAGACCTCCAAGATGTCTTCCGACTCTGTTATCCTGTTATCTAGCTGTTTATGAATGTATGCACTAAAAAAAAAAAAAGAGAAATATAGATTGCTTGTTTGCTTTTTGTGTCATATTCTAGTTTAGTTATGCTGTTGTAAATTAAAAGTGTGCTGACGTGATTTCTATCCCATTGTCTTATTTCCTCCCCTCCAGTACCTGATACATAAATTAATCCACAGGAAACAATGCAATGTGATTTC
This sequence comes from Arizona elegans, assembly GCA_022577455.1. Taxonomy (NCBI): domain Eukaryota; kingdom Metazoa; phylum Chordata; class Lepidosauria; order Squamata; family Colubridae; genus Arizona; species Arizona elegans. Next base: position 282,430,419 of record JAKOOJ010000001.1, on the reverse strand, counting down.
CCATACTTTCTTTCAAACTCAGTGGAAATAATCTCTAGCTTTAAGCACACTTAGTAAGAGGTGCACTAGCATTCCTGAACCTAAGACTCTCCCAGAAGCCTAGAAATGCATTCCTAATCAAATTAGAGAATGTCACAATTGACAACATGACTCGATTTAGTTCCAAATAAAATGTCTAGAACTATAAGCAAGCACTTTCTTGCCATTTCATCTTCTGATAATCTTCATATTGATGCAGCCATTCATGGGCTAGAGTAGGTCTGGCACATCTAGGATTTTGAGTTCTAGGGCTATTGAGGATTGATTCTGTCTCAGATCCTGCTTTAAAGCTTGACTTATTTGGCTTTATAGACTCCTTTTATTCCTTCTGAAGAATCCATAACATTTTCTCCATGTTACCCAAAAATACCAAGTTGTATTGAAACAGAGATCAATCATAGAGCAATGATCAATCAGGGAGCCAATCTATGTGGTGAATAAGCCTCAATATGGACATTGTTATCCAGATGGTGCTTGCATCATATGAAGCTACCCAAATTGGGTGAAAAACAAGATTTACAAAAAATAATTTGGGTCATGGGAAAAGAATAGTCACTGCCATTTCCCAAAAGCTATTTTCCCAGTGGTGGGTTTCTACCAGTTCACCCATTCCGCTCCACTGACTTGCCCGGACGTCATCATGGATGCTCTGTGCATGCACAGAATGTTCTGTACATGCGCAGAAGTGCCATGTGCGAGTGAAGCGAGCACACACACGTGCTTTCGGTTCCAAACTGGTAGCAAAGATAAGTAGAACCCATTACTGTATTATCCATATAATTGCCCTTTGAGGTAGCCCAAACAAGACACACAAATACTAATTCTACCTTTATTGTAAAGTTACATTGGAAGATTGAATGTATTTCTCTCCTCCTTTCATTTTATTCTTCAGAAAACTAGGGAGGGTGCCTTCTGAAATGTTTCCCACTCCGTTTTTTCCTTTTGTGGGCTGAGACATCTTTTATTTGCCAATTGTCCATTCTGTGGCTCTCTCTCCTGTCCCTCAAGGTCATTCCTGCATACCATTACACATAAAAGAACCAAATATTAATCAAGACTTTATTATGGAACAGAATGTGTGGTCACTCCACTTAAATCTGGACTTTCTCAAACCAAGAATGTTTGGTTGCCTAATACAATTAAAATCATGTCTGAACTGAGCCTATTACACTTTACCTCTCGATGGCTGTATTCATACAAGTGAGATTCTAACTTCACATGAACAGAACTCAATTCTTATGCTACAAACGATGCCACAACATTCATATTATAGCTTATTGTGATGGCTTTGTTCACCCAACATGCTAAAACAACGACCACTTAAATCTTTTGCTATGTAGGCCCAATTAAGAAATATATTCTAGGTTTAATTTTGTTAAGAAAACAGGAGAGATGGGATTAAGCAAATCCATATGGAGAGATCCAAGGTGTAAAATGAAAGTTTTGCTTTGTAAAGCATGTCATTTTCTGTACCATTTCTTTAATTAAACAAACCTCCTGAGGACCATGGAAACAACTTCCTTAGATTTTTTTTTAGCCACTGAAACTCTACAATTGCACTATGAGACTATTAGGCTCCAGTAAAGTTTTGTGGTATTCAAACTGAAAACAGTATGAATATGTAAACAAAATAGGTGTTCTGGATGCCTCATATGTTTTATTAGGATTATCTGGGAATACACAGGGCAAGTTATTGTATATAGACAGGCAGCAAACCCCACATTCACACTGATGTTGCTACATAGTTGGGTAATGAAATGTCTTCAAGCCAATAACCAAACCCAGACAGTACCGAGGACTCAATCCTGAACAATAGACATTCTTTTCTATTGAAACAAATATTGCAAAATCAAGTGATTTAATTAAAATTGCCATTCAGTTTAAAAAGGATATACCTTTCTCCTTATTATGATAACATAGTAACATCGATCAAACTTAAGAATAAAAAGGAGCCTTTTATCTTATCCCTATAAGTTGGCCTCAATGTATTACTCATTAATTAATAAATCAATAATAGGGGATGATGGAGAAATTATAATATTACATAAATAATATTTAACTCATGTAATATACTCATTTATATCTTGTTGCCCTGTTCTTCCAGTGTTCTGCTATATTAGAATTGTCGCAAAAGAGAAATTTAGCTCTCCATTAATGAAAAACAGAAAATGAATCAGAAAATTCCTGTAATTGAGGGAAGTGATTGCCGACTGGGAATTGTGTTTGTCATTTGTTTCTGAAATGCAAATTGTATTTGCTGTTTGTTTTTGAAGCAATTTGCTTTTGCAGAATAATTTACAGGAAGCTGTGGTTAGGGAAGTGATCCCATCCCTATTAAGAAGTATTTATATGTTTATCCTTAGATTTTTCTTAAGAAAGTCTGAAAGCCTTGTTTTAAACTGTATTTTAGGCAAAAAGGGGGATTGTTTTAGTTATATGATATTATCTTATTTTTCAGAGCCAGCATTTTGGCATCTTGACTTCCCTTTGCAGAGGCAATGGAAAGAATTTTATAAATGTAGGAGGTTTTAATGATCGTACTTCTTTTGCCCAACTTTTTATTTGGGCCACTGACTTTACAACGCAGAAAAATAACTGGGCTCAGGCATCTTAAAAAATGGTATATCATTTTTAAGTCCATAAAGGTAGTACAATATGAGTTGATTAGGCAAGGCTAAACATGAATTAAGTTGAGGAAGCTGTGTGCTTGTTTAGCAGCTGAAGTCTTGCTTAGAAATTTGCATCAGCCAGACCTATGTTTGAGTTCATGTTCACTGTTACAGGTTTGATCCGATCCCGCATTCGAGGAGCAGATGTGGCCCAAGCAGGGGTTCTTACCTTTCTAGACAGTCACTGTGAAGTGAACAAGGACTGGCTGCTCCCTCTTTTGCAGAGGATCAAAGAGGTAAGTGAGCCACTCAGTAGCATTGTCTCAGATTAGAGATAATAGCATGTATCAGCATGGTTTGTGTAAGCCTTTTAGTTAGGGAAGTCACTGGGAAAATCCATGGAAAGGTAGCCCATCAAGCCATTTTTCACCAGAAATAATATCACTATTACAAAGGTAATGCCAATTCAGACTAGCTCAGGACTGTTCACTAACTGGGAAAATCTTCTGGCTTTTAGCAAAGAAAGAAATTGCCCATTGTTTGCTATCTTACCTGTTTATGTGGAAATAGTGATTTTCTTTCTCAACATGTATTTCTCTAATGAGCTATGGAGTCTTCCCTGAAGAATGCTGTCCACTGGACCAAAGATAAAATCAAGTCCCAAAGGAGCCTTTTGTCTGAATGTAAACAAGGCTGCAATTCAACTTCAGACACAAAAGACACCAAATGCATACTAAACCCCAAAATTCTTGTGTTTGAGTTTGGGGCAGAGAACATTTTAAAATCCTCAATACATATTGAAATTTGTAGATTTCCTCCCCCCAAAGAATGAGATATTTACAGCTATAAATAGCATCTCAGCCTCTTTATCTTCGTAGCCAGAAAACTTTTCATTGTTATATTTCTCAACTGACAGAAATATAGGTCCTCAAAAGGACAACTGAACCAGCTGGTCCTGACTCCAGGAACACAAGTGTTTTGGCATAACGGCCAGAAGGGGAAGATACTTTTGCCAAGTTAGCAAAGAATGGTCCCTTAGGAATGCAGATTAAGTTAAGAGAGCCCAAAGGCTCTTGTCAGATCTGCTGAATGTTACAAGGGGAATAGGTAGGCATGGCTCCAGTCAAGTTTTTAATTAGGCCTATGATCAGTTCCCAGTGCTGAATGATTTAAGGGAGTGATGGTTTTTTGAATAAGGACTGCATTTAATTTCATGCAAATTAAGCTGTAATAAATTGATTTAATGGAAATTAAACCCTGCTGACAAAGGCATTTTTCCCCAGTAAAAATATTAAACCAATGTTACTGCCATTCTGAGTGGGATGCTCTTTTCTCTGTCACCCTTTCTGTGTAGAGAAGTGCTCCATAATATTTGTCTCCAACTAGGAGACAAATATCCATATACCATCAAAATAATCTTGATAATATTCCCTTTGTTAATTATCTTTCAGCAAGTTTGTTAGGGATCTTTGGGCAGTTCTAATTTAATTTGCATTCCCAAGGGACAGACCCTCCTTTGCACACTCCATATTTAGTCAGCTTTCTAGTCTACTGCCATCTTTCTAGGGTTGATCTTAATCTTATTTTTGCTCACCCAGAGTACAATAGCCTCCAAGCACCAGATCAAACCTCCACTGTATCTCCTGAGTATCATTAATATTTTGGTGCTAGCTCACTCTGTGCTGATGAATGACTTTTTGTAGATGCTAAAGTGAAGAGAGAAACAGCTCATGCATACCAGAATGCCTGAGGACATAGCCTCTTTACCAGTGGTGGAATTCAAATTTTTTTACTACCAGTTCTGTGGGCATGGCTTGGTGGGCATGGCAGGGGAAGGATACTGCAAAATCTCCATTCCTACCCTACTCTAGGGGAAGGATACTGCAAAATCCCATTCCCACCCCACTCTGGGATCAGACAGTGGTGGTATTTGCTGGTTCTCAAAACAACTACTCAAAATTTCTGCTACCGGTTCTTCAGAACCTGTCAGAACCTGCTGAATAGCACTCCTGCTCTCTATTAACTAGGACCCTGAGGACATAGCCTTTCTAGTCTAGGTCTATTCACTGAAGAGGGAGGAGAACTACTGCAAAACAGTACCTCCCACCATATGGCCTTGCAGAAGCCTCGGAAGGAAACTATGGTTGATGGTGTTGAAAGAAGCTGAGAGATATACTGTAATACTGTAGAATTAGGGAAGGTGAATTCTCCATCCCAATCCCATCAGTGATGATCAACCTAAGTAACCAATGATTATCCCATACCCAGGTCTGAATCCCACCTGAAAGGATGCAGACAATCTGCTTCGTCCAGGGTTTTCTGGAACTGCAGCCCTATCATTTTCTTAATTTTCTGTGTGAACAAAAGACTGGTAGCTAGTAAATAATAGTCCAAGGTAGTGATCGTTTCTTGAGGAGAGGATATATCATTGCTTTTTCTAAGGCAGAGATAAGGAGACTATTATTCAAAGATGATTTCACCTCTGCCCAGATTCAGCCTTCCATCACTTCCCTGGCAGCTTCCACTAGCAAGATAAGGCAGGGCATATGGTTTATGTATGACAAAGCTGTTAACACAAAGCATTTCCTCGGGGTCCACAGGCTTAAACCAATCCCATATAACCTGAGAAGATGAGTCTTCTTTCACCTCAGCTGGATTTGGCCAACTAGTGTCAAGCTCCAAACAAATGTGAGAAATGTTATGAAATTATTTGCAGTGGCCAGCAACTCCTTTTCCAGCTGTGGCATTTCCTAGCATGGTCTAGGGAACATTAAACAATGCTACTATCTACCGATGCAATCAAAGCAAACAATTCACAGATCTTACCACCACAGTGTAAGCTGAAACGTGAGCTCTTATTCATGCTGCATCACATTCGTTCTTTATTTTATGCCCTCATTGCTCCAGACATCTGTTCTGCTGCTGCTTCTCCCAGAGCTCCTCAGTTGATGGGAATGGGGCTAAGAGAATTGAGAGTGAGAGACACCTGACAGAAGGAATACACTCTCATTTCTGCTCTCTTAATACTGCACGGTTCCAATGTGTTTTGTAGAAAATCAGCCATTTTGCTGGCAAATTTCAGTAGTATGAGCTTCACCTGCTGGGGGAAAGTGGCTTCATGGGGGGAATTGTATGGCTCTATTTTAAAACAAGAGAACAGTTTAATTTTCTTCTTTCTGTGTTTTTCTTTCATCCTCATTGGTCCTCTTTTTCTTCATCTCTCTCTCCCTCTCTCTCCCTCCCCCTCCCTCTCTCTCTCTCTCTCTCTCTCTCTGAATGATGATGGTGCCTTTCTTGTATGAGATATTTGATGAGATGCAGCCAGCAGGATGGCAGTTCCAGCACTGGGGAATGTAGTTCAAACTCACAGCTGTTATAGATGAATGTGGATACTATGTGCAGCAACGCCATAGAAAATTCATTATAAGACTGCAACAGTAACATCTGAATGAAAAAGAAAAACAAAATGTCACTTCTATTAACTTCACATATTTGCAATTTTTCTTTTCTCTATTTCTTTAAAAAGAAATAATATAAATTAAAGTTTGAAATAGAGTGATCACTTATGCTTTTAGCAGCATTAATTTGAAATCTGTTTCTGGAGTTAATAGCTCTCAAATAATGGACCCAGAATGGGGTGGAGGTTTTGAGATTTTTTTAAATCCCACCTTTATTATTTTTATAAATAACTCAAGGTGGCAAACATACCTAATACTCCACCCTCCTATTTTTTCCCACAACAACCAACATCCTGTGAGGTGAGTTTGGCTGAGAGATGATTGGCCAAAGTCACCCAAGTTGCTTTCATGCCTAAAGTAATGCTAGATTTCCCAGTCTCCTGGTTTCCACCCCAATGTCTTAAATCTAAAAGCTTGGGACAGACAATCCCCAACATCCCTTCAGGAGGAATAGGGCCATCAGAATGAGCATCAGGAACTGAAGCAAGGCATTTTAGAAGACAGCTTAATGTATTTTAATGAATGTAAATAGCAGAATTGTGTTGCTTGACTGTCTCAGAATGTCAGAACAGCAGTACAATTATACTATGATTAATTGATATTCTTTTTCTTCATTTGTTTTGTTTCATATTGATTTTGTAAGTTGCCCTGAAAGTTGTACTGAACAGTGGGATATACAGGACATGTTCCTCCAAAAAAGAAAAAATAGCAATTATTAGAATATCAGATAAAATATATTAATTCTTAATATGTTCAGAATCATTAATATTCTGCTTGACTATACAGCATAGTTTGTAGACCTTCTGCAAAATTTTCCCCTTGTTTAATACCTATATGATATTGATTTTGGATGTGTTATCAACACAACAATTCCTTCAGAATTAGAATAGACTGTGCAGATGTTGAATAGGAACAGGATTGGTTGGAAGAAGGCCAATAAACTGGGGGATAAACAAAAGCATTGAATAGTATCATAGTGAATAGGTGGTTTGGGGATTCTGGAAGAGTGAGAAGGTGACCTATGCTGGATAAGACTATTAATCCCAAATAATAGATATATAAACTGAAGGATCCATTTGATTCAGTGCAGTCACTAAAGGCGTAAGTTGCTTCAAGTGGTAACAGATGTGTTTATCCTTGATTAATGGGAGCAGCCTGGCTTTATTAATCTATTTCATAATAATGTTACAATAATATTCCTTAATGCATTCTGCATGGGGCTGACCTTGGAGACAATCCAGAAGCTGCACTGGTTGCTTGTAAGCTACTAGATATCATTAAATCAATTATTACTTATTATAAAGCTCTGCATCATGAAGAATTCAGATACACACAACAACCAGTTTCTCCAGTACTGGTTGAACATTGTTTGTGATCTACTATGAGGGCTTGCTTGAGATGCCACCAACAGTAGCAGCCTGTGGTATAGAGAAAAAAAGAATTCTTGATAGTGGCATCTTGGCTGCAGAATCCTTGTTCCTGATAAACCAGCACTTTATAATTTTTCCCTGTAATTTGTTTTTAAAATGATCTGAAATGTTTTTGGTGATTATCTGTTGTGTTGTATTTCCTTTCTAGTTTTTTGTTTGCTCGGTGTTTTTAGTTCTGTATTTTTATAGAATTGGGCACTAATGCAGGCACTTAGGAAAATTATGCTATTTAGTTTACAGTTTAAAATTAGAGAGTGACAAATAATCATACAATAGTTAAAAACCTGCAAACTCAAAGCAGTTGTTACTCTTTTAAGGAAAGTAGACCAAGTAAGGAGATAGTTTCATTTTTTATGGGAATTAGTTTTTGCAACTAAAACGTTGATATATATTCCTTACTGAAATAAAAATGCTCATGCTCATGCATTAGCAATTTGTGCCCTCATTATCAGCAAGCCTTCCTTAAAAGGGAACCCTCCAGATATGTTGGAGTATTTGATATTCTGGAAATTGTTCAAAAGATCTTGAAAGCACCAAGTTGGGAAAAGCTGTTATAAGTTATGGTAAAGATTAAAAGTTATTTTGCTTCTTCCAAGTTATTTTCCTCAGTTTTCCATAGCTAGTAAATAACCTGAATTCCCATAGGGATTAGCATCTTGTAGAAGTTACAAAAGTGTTCCTCATTCTGCAAATCATATTAATTATATAATTTATATCTTTCATGCCATGATGGAAATGATGTGTTGTATGTAATTCATGTCATTTTAAGATTATATAATGTGCATGCCATCATGCCTCCTTCCTCTTTCCCAGTATGGACACCAGTAGGATTAATTTAGAAATATTTTCTGCTCTCTCTTTTTTAAAGACAATGTTTGGGAGTCTTCTAAATCTGCTGACAAATTCTCTTGTGTTCTTTCTTTTTTGAATTCCAATACTGATGGCCTTCAACTGAATTTGCTTTTTTGAGAGCTTGATTGATGGCATCTGATAATGATGGTATCAAAGCAGGGGTGAAATCCAGCAGGTTCTTCTGACAGCTTCTGGAGAACCGGTAGCGGACATTTTGAGCAGTTCGGAGAACCGGCAAATACCACCTCTGGCTGGCCCCAGAGTGGGGTGGGAATGGAGATTTTGCAATATCCTTCTCCTAGGAGTGAGGAGGGAATGGGGATTTTGCAGTATCTTTCCCCTGGAGTGGGGTGGGAATGGAGATTTTTCAGTATCCTTCCCCTGTCACGCCCACCAAGCCATGCCCACCAAGCCACACCATGCCCACCAAACCACGCCCACAGAACCGGTAGTAAAAAAAATTGGATTTCACCACTGTATCAAAGTCATTGCAAAATTATTCTTGTCCATCTCTGTTTTCAACTGTACATTGTATATTAGTAGCATGTCATGATGAAGTCACAAGGCCATGTGTGTTAGATCCAACATTGGTTCCAGTGCTGCAAAACTACTATGTAGAAAGCTGTTAATGCATTTTCTGTACTTAAGCTTTTTGTGTCACTGAAACTCTCAGATTAAGAAAAGATTGTTGTTTATGTTAAACAAATTTTCAATAGTTAATTTATTATGTTATAATAATACCCATCTTGCATGCCTATGTCCAGTGTTCACAGAAGTGTTTGGAATGTTAATTCTGCCACCTTCAGGCTAGTGTTGAAAGGGCAACTACTATTTCACCATGCTTTATGTCTACCTCCTTTGGCCCTTAAAAAAATAATGTTTTCTTAATTGGCTTCTCACAGTGACAGGATCAGTTGGTTTTGATTTAATAGACTTATATTTTTCATAGCGATATCAAATGCATTGAATCAGCAAATGACCTCCATCCCATATTTCCATTTCTATTATTCATTCAGCAAAACAACTTTTGTCTGATTTCTAAATTGTGGCAAGAGTCCAAAAAGCAAAGTATGTGACAGCAAGCGACACTGTAATGGAATAATAAAGTAACATAGAGCCTTATATCTCAAAAATAAGTTAAAGAAATCTATCCTGTGATAGAATATATACCAAAAATGCATGTACCAGAGGTCCTATTGCAAATAGTAGTGGATGGAGCTGGGCCAAAAGAACAAAATTTTAATTTATATCATTTGCAAGCTGCCTTGGCAGGTTAAGGTCTAACATTACATCTCTTCACACTCCCTACTTGAAGTGATTGTTGAGTCCCAGGGTACTCCATGGATAAGTCCACAGCAAACAATAGGTTTCAGGTAGAAGTTTACAGTGGGAGCTGATCAGCTTTGATATTTATTTTATATTATATAAATATATTCCACCTTTATTTTTTACTTGCTTTACTGTATGGGGTAGTTAAAGCCCAGAGAAAGAGTCATGACACAAAATTGATTAGATAGTAGAAAAAAATTTACCACTTTTTGAGTGAGAACTTCACAAAAAGAATTGTAAGTAGTTTAATAAAGTAAAACAATGAAATAATGCACAGTATAGCAAGATGCAAGCTTTGATATCCCATACCAGTTTATAAATTCTAAGCCAGGTTGATGCCTCCAGGGTTTCTGCCTGAATTCCCATCTGAGTTTCATGCCTCAATTACAGCTTTACAGATGAATGGTTTGTTATCGGCAACCTGCACAGGAGTTGTGACTAATCCGCAAAGACAGTCTGCCTTCAGCCTTCACTTTCCTGGAAAGCTGTCATGTACAACTGGTTGGCTTTTCTGTAACAGTGCTTGCCCTCTGGATCACCATACCACCCGAAAATAAGTTAACCGTGATCCCAATGGCTTTTGACAAAGACCTGGCTATTTTACTAGATTTGGGGGTTGTGAAGTTACTTAAACCCTTGTAGGTTGGTTGCTGGTTTCCTCCTGGCCATATTACGTTACTTTCTTTACCTTTAGTTTTTATTCTTATTTTACTGGCTGTACTTTTTTTAAAAAAAAAATGTTAGCCACACAGAGTCATGGTTGTGAGATGGCCATGATTGAAATCAATCAATCAATAAAAATAGCAAATTGATTGTCTTATGAATATGATCTACTGATAGCCTGGACTTCATTAAGGGCTGAGATGAGAATAAACATATAAACCGACAAACATTATATTTTTAAAACATTTTTCTCTTAACATCTGGGTGTCTCTGGAGTCTGCATACAAGGCTTTGGGGGTCACCTGCAGTTCTGAGTGTTCAGTAGAGCCCCACTAATTTAAGGTCTCATGAGATCTAAGCCATCAACAGAGAGGGACTCTTTTTTGTTTTTGTTTCTTAAAACCTGTAATGGTTGAATTTTTCTGCATCACACTAGACCAGGGGTCTCCAACCTTGGCAACTTTAAGCCTGGAGGACTTCAACTTCCAGAATTCCCCAGCCAGCAAAGCAAAGCAAATCTGGCTGGGGAATTCTGGGAGTTGAAGTCCTCCAGGCTTAAAGTTGCCAAGGTTGGAGATCACTGCACTAGACGATGTGAAGGTGACCTGTGATCACATTATAGTGGGTCTTTCCTGTACAAATAAAGCTGTCCTCGCCACCACTATTCCACTGTTCACTTCTTTCCACCCAGATCTGTTCTATATTGTTCTTCAAAGAGAAAGGCCACAAACAAAAAAAGGGCACTTCCATTTAGTCTAGTTAGCTAACAATGACCAAAAGACGATGCCCTCCCACATTCTCCCACAACCAGTTGCTGAGCTAATTCCAGCTTCACTTTTTTTTTAAGTTTAAGCCTGTTCTGACCTGGCTTCAGGATCTATCAGCTGTCATGCTCATTTTGTTTCAGTTTGCAAACTTGTCTTGAGAATTTGCAAAGAAGCCTGTGTTTTGGCTGAAATGAAATTATTTTGAGCTTCCCCTGACTATACAAACATGGACCAAAAAGAACTGTTCTTGCCCTTAAACAACCCTCCCCAATAATACTTTCCTTGCTGAAAAGAAAGAAGTGTGGTTCAGTGTTAACAAAGGCAGAATGAAATTGATTAGTGGCAAAGAAGAGCCAGCCTGATGTGATTGACTAAAACAAGCCTAATAAGGAAATTGCAGTGAAATAACTGGTAACACCTCTAATCCCATCCACATTTCTCTGCTTGCTCACAAGAGACAAAGGCTATTTCTAGTGCCCTTGTCCCCTCTAAAAAGCAGTGTTTCTTAATAATAAAACTCAGACTTACTCAGTTCTCCCTATATGGTCCCAAGATCCTGACGGAAAATGAGAGCCTTAGAATTCTGCTCCCCCCCCAATACACACATCATTTAATATCCTTATAAAAGATGTGCCTTTGTGTTGTTTTCTTTTCCTCTTCTTTTGTAAGATAGAGCACAATGATCATTGTTTTAGTAGATCCTCCTCAGAATTGTGTTCCATCTTCCATACCATGGCAACTGCTTTCAATACTTTCATATTTGATTAATTCAATATATATTGGGGCATCTCTTCACTGTACCCTATGTGTTTAGTTATGGAGTACTAGCAGAACATTTTACTATCACCAATTGGACTTCTCTTGAGCCAAGTTCTCTTTCACTTTGATTCAATTACCAAGTATTAAGTTATTCTTTCCTATCCCAAAAAGCTATTTTGTCCACTCAGTGAGTTTTATCCCACTCATTTTCATCACCACTTTGACCATTTCAGACATTCATGCAACTCACCAGTAGTGGGTTCCTCTTACCTTCGCTACCAGTTCGGAACTGGGAGCTCGCGCATGGCGCTTCTGCGCATGCACAGAGCATCCATGTTGACGTCCAGGTGGGTGGGCGGAGCCTCCCACTACCGCCAGTACCACTTTGCCCAAACTGGGGCGAACCGGTAGAAACCCACCGCTGTAAATCACATACCTAAGAGTCATGTTTTTATTGCACACATTGTATGCATGCCTCATCTCGATAAGTGCTTATCAGAGGAATGATGTGACCATATGCACACCTCAATGTATATGTGGTCTTGTAAAGCACATTCTTCTTTGTAAAGCGGTAGATTTGGCTGAAGATATCAGCATTTTTTTTCCCCAAATGAGAGCATCACAAAACAACAGTGTATCATTCAGAGGGAAACTGGTTCAGCATATCCACGGAGAAGTGTACTCATATGCTTTGCTGCTTTTATTTAGAGGACTGATGCATCTACCATTACCAATTTGTTTCAAGCAAATAACTTTTCTTGAAAATGTAATTATGAGGCCCAAGGCATTTTTTTACAAAAAGGAATCAATCTTTGTAATGCCACAGTAATGAATTACTGGATGGCAATATTCTATTTCTAACTGAAAGGTTTTTTTTTTCTTTTTAAAGACAAATCTTCCTATTTTGAAGAGAGATGTTGCAGGTAGCACATTAAGTTATATTGCTTTATATGAATCAGCCAAAATGAGAAGTATCTTTGAATTCTCCCTGATAATTATAAGCTGGGTGGGTGGAAGGGAGATTCTGCACTAAATCATGAACAATATGCTAGTGTTACATTCTAACATTTAATTTTCAAACAGTATTCAATATTTTGAAGTAGAATAAATTAGTCCTATGGCCTTAGTCTCTTGAAAAGGTCAATAGAATTTCCCAAATTATGTGAGAGTTAAATTAATGTTATGCAGTGCCATGTGAAAAGTTAATAATAGATCCAAATAGATGAAGAAGTTAGGCAGTTAAAGTCCAGAGTGGCCATTAAAAAAATCAATGCCACCCTTCAAAACCAGAACTTATTGATCATGTGATTAATACTATATATTTGATTATTCTCCAGTATTGTTACAGGCATGTTCAGTTGAAAGGGTCCTTTCATATGTTCAGCAGCACATCAGGAATATGCAGTGAGGACAAAACATAGATACAAGGAAAAATTTGAAATGTTTGATTCATTTTTCTGAAAGAGTAGTAAGCAACAGCAAATGTAGCTGTCTTTGCAAGGTGGGTTATCGGTTAAGTGTCAAACAAGATTCAATTATGAAGGTTTGTCCAGATGTCTGTATGCTGCCATGTGGGAAGCACTTGTTCCTAAAGCACTGAGATTGTGTCACTGAAATATGCTGCATTTTTTGACAAATTTCAGCTGGTGGAAAGGATTACCTTATACTGTTAATTACTTTAGAAATAAAAAATAAGAAACCAGGTGTGTTCAACCCATGGCCTTCAGGCCTGCCTGGACAGCTAGTAATGCAGCCCCACAAGATAATAAAATTATTTCAAAAAGGGAGTTGATTACTTATATACATTACTTATATATTTTATATGCGGCCGAAAACAATTCCTCTTTGCACAATGCAGCCCAAGCAAGCCAAAAGGTTGCTTTGAAGAATGTTGTGGCCCCACCCTCTGAGCCTATCTCATCGGAGGAAGAAAGCTCCGAACATGAGGAAGAGGAGTCAGCCAGGCCTCCCTCTCCAGGCCCCTCCCCTCTGGCACTGTCTCAGGTGCCGGCCGAGGGAGAGGAGATTAGCCAGGAGCCAGGTGTCTCGGATGAGAGCGAAGGAGAGCCGTCATTCCTGGATGCACGCCAACGAAGGCGTGATAAACGGTTGCAGCAGTTAAGGAGGCGTGCTAGGGATTAGAACTGAGTCACTGGACCACACCCCAGAGACTATATAAGAGAGGGTGGTGGCTGGTAAAACTCCGTGACGAACAAAAACGAACTTTGGCTAGTCACTTGAACAACGTCTGAAGCTGCCGAAAGGAATATTGTTTTGCTGGACTATTTGCAATGCGTATGTAATTTTATGTTATCTGTTGCAGTAAAAGCTCTTGGCAGATGATGATTATATTGCTGCCAAGTTTGAGATAATGACCTGTGTGCGTGCCAAATACTTTCTTAACCGTCGGCTGGCTGTGTTTGTGTGTGTGTGTGTGTGGACGGGGACAGATCAAAGAATTCCAGATGTAAAAAGGATATTGAAAATTTAGTTCACAAGTTGAATGTGGGTCAGCAGTATAATTCAGTGCTTGTAAATGCTTATGAATACTTATGAAGATGCTTATAAAGAAAGTTGAGGCAACTGGGTATGTTTAGCTTTGGAAAGAGAAGAGGAAGCTGATAGCAATTTTCAAGTATTTTAAGAATTGTTACTGTACACATCTAAGATTCCAGATTAATGTCAGAAAAAGCAGTATGAATAGAAGCAAAACCAATTGTTCCAAAACCCCATGAACTTTCCTTCATCTACTTCAGTGGTGGGATTCAACCAGTTCGCACCACTTCGGCCAAACCAGTTGTTAAATTGCTGGCTGGCACCACCCTGCCCTGCCCAGCCACTACTTATTGGCCTTGCACACCTTGGCTGGTGCCTTAGTCACATCACAGCATAGCTGCAACTGCTCTTTGGTTCCCTTGCCTTGATCATGTGGCCACATGGCCCAGCCTGCTTGCCTGCCTTAGCCATGGCCTACGACGCAGCAGCCTCCTGCTTGTCTTGGCCTGCTCCCGAATGCTCGCCTTGGGCTGCTCCCAACCGCTCCAACCGCTCCAGCAGAACAGGTAAACACAGCTGGGCACCCCCTTGGCAAAGCGCGGCTGGGAAGGGTGCTTGTCTCCAAAGCCTCCCATTTCTCTCACACTCCGCCTCCTATCTCTTCTCTCAGCCTCAATCCATTTCTCTCCTTCTGCCTCCTACCGTTTCTCTCAGCCTCCTACTGCTTTTCTCCTTGTGCCTCCTACCACTTCTTGAAGTCCGAGACAAAGCACCTGGTCTGGGCCACAGCCCTCCACAAAGGAGCCCTTCCTGGGGAGCAAAGCCTTGGATGACCTGATCTGTCCCAAAGGCCTCGAGGAGCTCCAGACTTTGCACATGCCTCTGTCGGCTCGAGCGCCCTGCCCTTCAGATCCCAATGGGGCCAATGCCCAGTGGCGGTGGTGCTCTGGGAGGGTGGGCGGATGTCCCGGGGCTCCACATGTACATTGCAGTGGAGATGCAGTCTCAGCCCCAGCACAGTGTCTTTCCCAAGGGCTACCCGCCATCAGCCTTACCTTCATGGGCAGCCACACATTGGCCCCATTGGGATATGAAGGGCAGGGTGTTTAGGCTGGTGGAGGTTTATGGAAGCTCTGGAAGGTAAGGCTGATGGTGACGTTGGAGGACAGAAACCTCTGTTCTCAGCCAAACAGCTGTCTCAGGCAGACACGGAGAGGCTCGTTCGCCTTTTGGGCCTGGTGTGCTCAGCTTCTGCGAGGCCTCCAGGTGACTGCCACTCCCATGCCTTCTCCTCTGCCTTGGGTCTCACATCCAGCCCATGACAGGAGGACGCGCTGCTGCTAGCCCAGCCAGCAGGTGGGCGGACAGCCTTCAGGGGAGATACCACACTGGGGCTAAGACTGCTGCTCTGCTGTGGTGTGCGCATGCAGCCCCAGGACATTTGCATCTCCCCTGGAGCACTGCCATTGCCACTTTGCAGCTTGCCTTCCATTGCCACTGCCACTCTGGAGCTCACCTTCTGCCTCCACTGCCACCTTCCGTCTTCCGCCTTTCGCAACTGCTCTAGAGTTCGCCTTCTGCCACCGCTGCTGCCACCACTCTGAAACTCACTGTTGTGACCAAGGCCCAAGTAGGTATTATGAGATGCCATCAGTTCAAAAACAAACAGACTTTATTAGAACAGCTGAGAATTAACTCATTCTCAGCATAGTCCAAACTAATTCAAAACAAATTCTTCATAACACAATTCTTCAGCCTTATCACCAATCTTGGTCTAATTAGGCAACCTGCCAAAGGCTTTTCTTGGCAAAAGTTCAGAAGCAGAAGACGCTGATAAGAAATAAATGCAGCAAGACAAGAAACAAATCTATCAACGTTGTTTTTCGACAAAGAGCCCAAGAGCCGTTGCTGGTCTTTTCAGCCTTATGGGAGGGGCAATCATCTCTTGGCCTTACTCCCGAGTTGTCGTTTTTGCCTTAGCTGCTCTTGCCTTCTGGCAGTTCTTCTCATGCATGTACTAGGAACAGGCTCCTCCTGTTTCTCTGCCTCTCTGCTGTCAGCCTCTGGAGGCTCCGGAGTCTGCACATCACTCCCAGATGGCCCTGGCCCCATCTCTGCCTCCAACGCAGAGCCCTTATCCGGGCCTTCCCCAGCCTTCAGACTGGCCCATGTTCTTCCTCAGCCTCCTCACTGTCCGACTCCGCTGCCAGCTCCACAAACTGCTGTTGCGGACCACAACACTCGCCTTCTGCCATCGCCACCATCACTCTGGAGCTCGCCTTCTGCCACTGCTGTTATGGAGCTCACCTTCTGCCACTGCCGCATGGGCCTCTCACCTTGCATGGGGAGGTGGGAGGAACAACTGTGTGGCCAGGAAGGCTGCCTGCAGTTCTTGCAGCCAAAGCCAGGATGTCTGCGAACCTGCAAGTATGTATGAGGTCTTCTGCCTTGAGCAAAAGTTTGAACTATAAGACCTCCAAGGTACCTTCTGCTAGCCTATGATTCTAAAGTCTCCAAGACAAGGGGATTTGCTTAAATTGTGTCTGTGTATGTGTCGATGGAGATGTGGCTTCTTGGGGGTGCAGTTTGGAGAATTATCAAGAGAAATGCCAAAAGGGCAATCATTTTGGGATTAAATTCCAAATGAAATTGGGTCTTCAGGCTAAGGAGGCATGAAGAACTTTCAACTGCAGGTTTCTAAAAATCTTATTAAAATGAATGTCTAGAGGCAGCTCTTTAACTCATAAGTCCAGAGGGCGCAAAAGAGAGAGGATCCCAATGAGGATCTTAGCTATTTAGCTCAGGAATAACAGAATAACAGAGTTGAAAGGGACTTTGGAGGTCTTCTAGTCCAACCCCCTGCTCAGGCAGGAAAACTGAGGATGCCAAAATCTGAGTAGAGAGCCTGGGAAATGTGTCAGAATAACAGAATAACACTTAGAAGGGACCTTGTGTGTGGGGGGGGGGGTATATCATTTCAGAGAAATGGCTGTCCAGTCTTTTCTGAAAAACTTCCAGTGATCAAGCACCCAAAACTTCTGGAGACGAGCAGTTCCACTGATTAATTGTTCCCACTATCAGGAAATTTCTCCTTAGTTTTAGGTTGCGTCTCTCCTTGTTCAGTTTCCATCCAGTGCTTCTTGTTTTGCCTTCTGCTTCTTTGGAAAATGCATTGCCCCCGCCTTCTTTGTGGCAACCACTCAAAAGCCTTTTTTGTGACCTGCCTATCATACTCTTGGGCAAAGTATGTGAGCCATTTCCTCCTTTAGTGGTCCATGAAAGTACATCTATAGTATGTAGATGCAGAGAATGAAGTCGAAAAAAGGTGAACAACATTTTTACAGAACTATAGATACATTGACGCCAGGCATGACAAGGAGTGGCTGGGAGGGGAGGGGCCGGGTGAGGCACCCCTTGACATGAATGACGTTGAGTTGGCCCCACCCACCCAGTCACATGACCACACAGCCACACCCACTTAACCATGCCCACAGAACCTGTTGTTAAATAATTTGAATCCCACCAGCCAGTGGGTTGAAGTGGACTTTCCTTCATCCCAGTGTATTGTTGTGTTTTTTTCTATGATTATTCAAGAACCATTTGTCAAGAGTTCTTTAATTTGGAACTGTGCACTAAAGAGGACTTTAACTATCCCTTCCACCTCTAAAAACTTGCTGTGGAAAGTTTACATGGAAATAAGGTGACCCATAGGATGGATGTCTTGTTCTTGTTAAATCAGTTGTGAAACATGTTTCTAACATATGTTAGAAACATGGAGCTTTTTGAGTAACTCTAAAATTGGGACATATCCTCATATTGGTTTGCAGAAACTTAGAGTGTACCAAAACTGTGTTGTGCTTTATTAGTCAAAATCACCAAATTCAGAACCATCAAATTCTGAATTGAACTTTGATTCATGGACCAGGCATTGTTTCATGTTTATATGGTCTAGATCAGTGTTTCTTAAATTGTGGTTCCAAGACACCTGGGAATCCCAAGACCCACTTATGGGTCCATAAAATCAAAATTATTTCCTAGACTATGTTGAAAAACAATATAGTATTAAAATCCTGTCAGGCAATCATCAGGTGTCAATTTTAAACTTTATCGTGGTAAATATAGAAAAATATAACCCATGCAAACAATAGCTCTCTATAGGTCCTCTATAATTTTTAAAAGTAGGAAGGTGCCTATATTAAGACCAGCATTATTTAAACCTTTTCATTTTTGCATTTATCTGGAAAAATGGATATTATAGAAACATACGTTCAATGGCCCAATTTTCTATCTTTGCCACCTGCTTGTGGTGAATCTGAAATTGTCTACCAAGTTTCATCTTTCATTTAACACATGACAATCATAAGGTTTCTTTTTCTTCATTTTTATCTCACTTTCTTTGGCCTCATTTTCTCTTTCTGTCACTGACTCTGATTCTGATTGGATGCGATGGCACACTGCTATGTATGATATGAGAAATTTGTGTTATAAATAAAACAACCTTCCATAATCACAACTAATGGCAACAAGGGCAAATGACATGAAAGAGTGTGAAGGCAAATAATTAAGGAAAGGTGGCAGACGGCATTAATGTCAGGCAGATGCTTTCGGTGGTGAATATTATTCATTGTGGGAATACATTCAGGCAGCTATTTCTAAATGGTTATAATACAAGGGTATGAAGGAAGAGGAAGAGGAGAAGAAGCATTTTTGTAAATTGATTGGAGGGAAAGTCTGCATTGAAGAGTGAGAAGAAGCCTGTGTATTCATCAATAGACCTATATAATTTCCAATCCCTACCACCAACCTGTCGGAAGAGGAGAAGCAACCATGAGATTTTCTGACCTGTCAGCAGCAATGGGTGGAGCAATAATGCAACTATATCACACACATAGATATAATGACATGGGTTTTTTTTCCTGGAATTGTGGCGGGAAGGGATTTCTTTGATTTTTAGGGCTGTATTATCTCTGTTTTCAGATTTCCACAACAGTTTTGGAGTATTTATCTTTCCAAAAGGATGGGAAATTATTCCTCTGATTTCTGGCAATTAGAAGAATTGGGAGAAAAGAGCATGTTCAGTGATAGTAATTTCTGATATCTTCACTTTGAACAAAAGCTCAGGGAGCAATTACAGTGAAAGGCATCTCAGCCTGAAACCCTGGTTAATTGTTCTAGTTACAGGAAGCAAAACTGGGCAAATATTTGTATTTAATCATTCTCAAATAGTTCTGAATGGCTTACAAAATATATGTGTGAATGTGCCCCTGCATGTCTGCATATATCTATATACTATTAAAACTCTTGTGTCTGTAACCTTTAACTGGGCAAAATAGTGCATCATAGCCTAGGGCAATACCTTTCCCACCAAGGTTCCTCAAATGAATTAAGAGAATGTTGGGACCCATTTCTCCTGTGGGAATGAAAGTTTAGAAAGTTCTTGCCCTTTCAGTGCTGCTACATAAGGCAATGAGGGAAGTTGTAAGCTTGCAGGTAGAAAGTCAACTGGGATCACAGGATCCCAACTAATGGCAGGAGTGAGACAATTGGCTTTGGGGTAATGAAATATATCCAGAAGGATAACTCAATGGGTCATGGATCATGTAGTAATAGAAAAATTTCAAATTAAGGTATAAGGCAATGTTACAGATTTAATTAAGTTGCCATTGGTTAATTAAGCATCAACATTCAAACCTTCCTGGAGTTTTTCTACATCACCTCTATCACTTAAGCTGCTTCCTGGCCAATTTCTCAAAGAAATATTTCTGATATAGATTTGGAATGTGCAAAATGCTGTTTGGTGTGCAAAGTCACCATCTGGAAATATTTAAACTTCAAAACAGAGCGATGTCAACTAAACATGTTTTGTACACTCTTAAAGGATCATGCTTGCTTAGATGTTATCTTCATGTTATTGAAATTACCTTTGCTGAAATGGGTGCTATATACATTTAATGTAAGTAAGTACATACAGTACGTAAGGACATTTAATGGAAGAAAGCCTTGGATGGAGCCATCATTAGAATTCAAGTATTTTTGGATGGAAATAGCAAAATAAAAAACTATTCATATCTGTTTGCAATATATTTTTTATTTATTTATTTATTTATATGCCGCCCTTCTCCGGAGACTCAGGGCGGCTTACAATGCGTTAAGCAATATGATTACCAGTGCAACACATATTTGATTCTAAGTGCCTATGGCATCTGTCCACCCATGAAAAGTGATCAAGCCAGAATAATATAACTATAAAAATGCAATCTTATTTTTTTATTATTATGAGGAATTGAAGCTGGGATTGTTGTCTCTGCTTGGGAAAAGCAGCTGTGGCCAGGTAAAAATGTTTCCCACCCAGCTTTCCCAAAGCTCAGTAAAGCTTCTGTTGTTTCACAAAGGACTGTAAAAGTTTACAGCCCAAGAAACCTGAGAGATGGGCTCATGCATGCATGTATTTACTCATAAGCATCCACACTTGCATTCCAGCTGCCTGGCTAAATCAGCCACACCTTGGGATTTCCAAAGACATTCTGGTGTCCAGAAGAACACCCCATCCAGATCCTTAGCTTATAAATGGGAGGCAGGAGTGGAGGTTGTTGTAGGAGAAAGGGAGATAGCAAACAGCTTACAAGTAAGAGCAGAGCTTGGACCCGGACCTGGCAGCAATTAGAAGAGGAACAACTATACTGAAAGCATTTTATCTCAAGTAGTGTAAGAACTTTTGGAAAAAGGCAAAGATTATATGCTGCTTTATGGATCTTGAGAATTTAAACTGAGTATTAAGACTGCATATAAAGGACTGAATATTAAAGACATACCGGTACTTACATGGCAACTTCACCTTGCAAAGCCTAGAACTGACCCAAAGCAATAGGCTGTTGTTGGGGAAGGTATGTACTGCATAAAGCATTGCGTAAACTTTGTTATGCTGTGTTATGTCCAGTCCTTAGAAAGCATAGAATCCTCACATTTATGAAAAGATAGTTATTTTTAACAGGGCAACTTAATAGTCTGATAAGTATTCAAAAATATGCATGTCCTCCTTTTTGCTACTTTCTTGTTAGTCCATTGGCAGTTAGCAGCACCTATTAGGTATGTATGTATGCATATATTTGCAATCCAAGCACAAGAATATGTTCCAAATTGATTGATCTGCATAGTGATTTGATGAGATCCTCCCTTTATTGGGCCATATGCATGAAGTGCTGTTTGGGAAGGATTCCTAGCAGGAGAGAGAAGAATGGATCCGAAGACAGTCTCAGAATTCTGCTCATCTGGAACCTTCCCCTCCCCTCCCCTCCCCCTCCCTTTCCTTGCCTCTTCCCTCCCTCCCCTTGCCTTGCCTTCCATCAGCAACTGCCCTGTGAGAAGAATCCATAAATGGAAAGAGAGGGAGGAAGGCACAGATTATCCTAAAAACATGATTTGTTAGAACTTAGAACCTAAGAATCTCTGTAAAAAGGGGTAAAGAAGAAAAATGAAATATATCCCATAAACCTGCTCAGTAGGAATCTGCCTTTCCTTCCTCACACTCTGTGTTATGGCTGTTGTATTTTAGTTTTAAATAATAATCATTTTATTTTATTTTTTTACAATTTTTATATTGACTGTAATCTGCTTCAGGAAAATTTTGATCTTAAAAAGCAAGATGGAAATCATTGCAATAAGTAAACAAACAGTTCCAAAATATGTATAATTCTCCATGAAATGATTGAACAAAATCTCTACACTTTCTCAACAACGAACAGTAAATGTAAGGTTTGCAAAAAATAATTATCACAGGAGATGATGTCTTGCCGTCTAAAAAGTCATTAAAAGCATTTTGACATGTTCTTGCTTTTTATGAATGCTTCTGCTCTGCGTGTTACCATCCCACTCTTGAAACATCTTTAACTCCCAGAATTCCAAGAGAGTACAGACACTGGTATTATACTGCTACTAGATTGAGTGTTTGGATTTGTTATTTAATTTGGTGCCCAATAAACTCATTCATACATTAGGGGGACCTTCTTTCACATGGAAGGATCCTGTATCTATTTACTGATGCTGTCAGAAAAGATCTCAAAGTGGTCAGTTAGTGCGTAAATTCTGATTGCTGATCATATGAGAGCAGAAAAAGACTCACATATACTAAAAGGATTCCCACATCACTATAGTAACATATGCATTAATTGAACTACAGCTCTGATCATTTTTCTGATTTCTAACTCATTAAATAATGAATTGATTTTTTCTGAGAGAGGAATCCCTTTTTTAATAACTCACACATTTTTGTCACATGGCATCATTTGGGATGATGCACAGCCTTTCTGTGAGAACAACAAAAGGCTGCCTATAATTTGTTTCCCAAAAAATGATAATTCTGTTGATTCTGATCTAGTAGCACACCCTTTCTCCTTCTCAATTAAGTTTTACTACAGCTAGAATGGGCTAGCTGTAGTAGAAACTGTTTTTCCTTTCAAAATAGCAAGAATAAGGGTCCCCAACAATATTTAGTGACTAAGTATGCTGTAATATTTGTAAAATAAAGAGCACTAAACTTAAAAGAACATGTGGAAGAAAATTGACCCTAAAATAGAACCAACAAATTATAAATATTCTATTACTTTTAATTCTTGACTGTATCCTACAAAGACCTCTCTCTTTTTGCCACTTTCACTACCTTCTTAGTTGCCATCATTGCATCTTATGATATAATCATATTTTCCCCAGGTATTGTATATATTAGCTTCAGTGCTTGGAAATGCAATAGGTCTTCCATATAATCAATAAGCAAAAGAAAGCCACATAAACCATCTCCTACGGGCACATTTATTGTGTTAAAAAGATAATGGCTTTCAAGAAACTTAACCTTCTTTCTTTGTTTTTATCAGGATCCAACCCATGTGGTGAGTCCAGTTATTGATATCATCAATTTGGACACCTTTGCTTATGTGGCAGCTTCTTCAGATCTAAGAGGAGGTGAGTGTGTAATCAACCATAGACCCATGATAATTTCGACAAGTGTATGAACAAAATATATAAGAAATGCTGAGTGGTATGAAATTAATAGAGACACTCTGATAAGTATTGTTCACAATATGTTAACTCAGTCCACAGTTTGGATTGTCTAATATGTTTTCCCCAATCCACATAAACAAAAAATAAAACCATATAGTTCCTCAGAACATAATAGGAAATTATACCTCAGAACATAATAGGAAGTTATACCTATCAACTAAAGAATAAAGTCTGATGTTATGCCAATGCCAAAATAATATTTTTAAATATGGTACTTGCTCTGAGGTTCGTAGCTACAGTTTCTTGGTTTAGTGAAGTAAACAATGACTTATGAAAGATTTCCAGAATTGTTTTTACCTAAAAAAAAAAATGGAAGAGCAAACCAGCTTCATATACTAAGATAGTGATTCTTTTAATTGACCAGTAGATTTTAGTCAAGATTTTCTTTCGCTTTTAATTTTTCTTAGCAAGCCTTTCGTGGATACTTATAAAATCAATGTTAACTTGTGCTAATTCAAGTTCTCTTTAATGTCCATCGTCACATCTGTATTGTTATAAATATTTCTTGTACCATAGTAGACAACCATGATCATCCTCAACTGAGACAAAGCAGAAATATAAAATGGTCTTATTGTTTTTTAAAAGAAAAATCTAAAATATTTCCTAACAAGTTTTACAGAAAGTGAAAAAAATAAAAGGTACAAAAACAGTGAAAAGAAATATATGAAAAATTACTGAAACAATCAGAATATAGAAAAGCGGAATCTGCATATACCTCTTATTACTAAAATGTTAAACAGATTTTTGATCCCCTTAGGAGGTAGAGATCAATAGTGGCTAGATCGTTAGACAGATATACAGACAGACAGACAGATGTGAAAATTCTCTTACATTACAAAAATATAAAGTCTATGCTACAGAAAAACATATAGGTCATTTTTTATTAGTAGATGAAAATGCCTTTTAAAAATGGGTAAGTCACACACAACTTGAATCCTATCTTCAATATCAGAATATTACTGCTTTTTCAATTTCTTGAAATAACTTCGTTAGCAACATCTCAAGTCCACTGCAGCTATAACCAGGCGTTTAGGAATCTGAAGTCACTTGGTGAGATCAATAAACAAATCAATAGTCAAATCGATTCCCACAATTTGGGAACCACAAAAAAAAGACCACAAAAAGAAAACATCACTGATTATCACCTACAACTGACAGCTCAAGGTGTTCAATACTTTATTAATAACTCACAACACAAATTGGACAATGCATTGGAAGGCACTGATTGGCAAACCCATATTTTCATTCAAACCACCATCCAACTGAAAGCAGCTTCTTGCAATCAATCAGAAACAACAGGAATCTCATGCTAACAAAGGAATCAGATCCCATAGCAAATCTGGATGTTTGCTTTACATCACTGGCCCCAACAATTTTATCCCGCAAGAAGCCTATAGATGGTGTTCCTTTAACATGATATATGCCATCAGCTGCCAGCAATGCTCCTCTGTCTTCCATGTGGTTCAGAATTTGCACAGAAGTATTAACAGACACAAGTTTGACATTAGGACTCCAAATATGAACAAAGTCAACACAGCATTTTAATTTAATTTAACTTAATTTAATTTATTCTATTCAACTTTAGACTGATTCTTGATAGTGTAAATAAAACCAACAGGATAAAAAAAATATCTTCTGTTCAGTTGTGTCTGTTTTTTGGAGACTATCTGGACAAGTCCCTGCAATTTTCTTGGCAAGACTTTTCAGAAGTGGTTTGCCATTGCCATTGCCAATTTCCTAGGAGAAAAAAATGAGTGGCTTATGGTCACCCAACTGCCTTTGCAGGACTTGAACTCTTGGTCTCCTAGTTCTAGCCTGATGCTTAAATCCAGAGGTCCCCAATCCCAATCCCAGGGCCATGGAACGACACAGCAGGACCTGATCAGAGAGCAAATGAGCAAAACTGAAACCATCCCACCCTCTGGTCTGTGGAAAAATTTCATCTTCCACGAAACTGGTCCTTGGTGCCAAAATTTGAGGGCTGCTGCCTTAACCACTATATCATATTAGCTCTTATAAAAGTATGTTACAATAATTATGAAAAAAAAGTAAACAAACATAACTGGTGGCAAATCTGGCTAATCACCCCCACCCAGTGGTGGGATTCAAATTTTTTTTACTACCCGTTCTGTGAGTGTGGCTTGGTGGGAGTGGCATGGCTTGGTGGGCGTGGCTTGGTGGGTATGGCAGGGGAAGGATACTGTAAAATCTCCATTCCCATCCCAATCCAGGAGAAGATTACTGCAAAATCTCCATTTCCTCCCGAACAGCAGGGACTTGGGAGACAGAGAATAGATGGGGGGTGGGGCCAGTCAGAGTTGGTATTTACTGGTTCTCTGAACTACTCAAAATTTCTGCTATCGGTTCTCCAGAACTGGTCAGAGCCTGCTGAATAACATCTCTGCCCCCACCCCCAATGTGGCAACTCTTTAGCCACCCTAACCCAAGGAGAACAGCCAAGTTTTTAAGGCTTTCCACAATGCCAGCAAGATGAGAGCAATAAAAACATTAGGGAATCTCACTACAGAAGGCAGCTCCGCTATAGAGATGGACCATTTCTGGGGTTCCAAATAGATGACTTTGATGATTTTGGCACACCAATTCTTTCAGATCACATCACATGGAACATAGGCACTCCATAAAATAATCAGTCATAGCCAGCACCTTGAATCACACCTGGAAATATACCAGTAAGCAGAACTCTGCTCTCTGCTCCTGTTATATGGGCCTACCAAGAATGTCCATCACTGGTCATAGTCATTAAGCCATGGTGGTGCAGTGGTTAGAATTAAATACTGCAGGCTACTTCTGCTGACTACCGGCTGACTGCAATTTGGCAGTTCAAATCTCACCAGGCTCAAGGTTGACTCAGCCTTCCATCCTTCCAAGGTTGGTAAAATGAGGACCCAGATTGTTGGGTGGGGGGAATATGCTGACTCTGTAAATCACTTAGAGAGGGCTGTAAAGCACTATATAAATGTGCTATTGCTATGGCTATGGCTATGGCTATTATTCTTAAATGGGAAAGTGAACCCCATCCAAGGTTGAGGATGGAATCTCTTCAGCTCTAAGTGGTAGGTGAAGTCAGAAGATGGTTCTTTTAGGAAAGGCACGGAGACAGAACCTTTATCAACCTCATTCAGCCAGCCTCCCAGGACACTCCATCACAGATCTTAAATTAGCTATTTTGGAACAATTAGTGGTAAAGGTAAAGGTTCCCCTGTCACATATGTGCTACTTGTTCCCAACTCTATGGGATGGTGTTTATCTCCGTTTCAAAGTCGAAGAGTCAGCATTGTCTGAAGACATCTCCGTGGTCATGTGGCTGGCATGACTCAACATCAAACGGAATGCATGAAGTCCATGGAATGCTGTTACCTTCCCACCAAAGGTGGTCCCTATTTTTCTACTTGCATTTATTACATGCTTTCAAACTGCTAGGTTGGCAGAAGCTGGGACAGGTAATGGGAGCTCACCCCATTATGTGGCACTAGGGATTCGAACCACTGAACTGCCGACCTATCAATCAACAAGCTCAGAGTCTTAGCCACTGAGCCAATTAGTGGAGAGACTGCTAAATATCAAATAGCATTATAACAAGCACAATGCTTTTAATGCATTAAAAATTGTTAATTGATGACACACTTGTAATCTTTCCACATGTGACCTTCATCTGCATTCTTGTCAGGTAAATTTAATAGATTTTATTACTCTGAAAAGTTGCTACCAAACTCCTAGTTGTTATTGTTGTATCCTAAATAATGATATTGCTTGAAAGTTCATGATTGCAACTAGTTGACGTCTGTTTCTTAATCTCTTTCTGTGCATTTCATATTTAGGATTTGACTGGAGTCTTCATTTTAAATGGGAACAACTTTCTCCAGAGCAAAAAGCCAAGCGAACAGATCCCACAGAGCCCATCAAGTAAGTGACTAGATTCAAAATAGGAAACTCAAAGCCATCACTAGATTTTTTTGAAGTGGGAAAGGGTCAATTGCATATTGAGGAGAGTGCCAGCTGATTTTTGACCCTAAGCATGCTAAACTATTGGAAATCTTTTTTGAAACTTGAGTTGAAAGAAGCCTAAATATACATATTTAACCATTGTTTCATGAGAACATTTTCGATTACCAATACTTTTACTAATTAGAAGCAAAAGAAGCATACAAAACATGATGGGATACATGCAGTTCCTTTTAGACGCACCATAAAAAATTAGCACAGAGCTGACAGCAGTATTTCAGCCTTTGAACGGAGTATGGAAGCTTACCTTGACACTTCACCCTCCGGTTCCTCTTTGTTCAATAGGTAAAGTTCTCAATTAGGTAAGTTCAAGCTCTTTCATATCTCTAGATTCCTCTTCAGACATTCAGCCCATTTGTGCAGGGATATTGGATTCAGAACTCGAGTGCCCTTGACCCCTTTTAGTTCAATGTAAACTCTTGTAGTCCTTTGTGTATGTGATAAAAGTCCAGCCATCTAATTGCATCATGGAAATCTCCCACCACTGTGAGCTTTCAGAACTGGGAAATTTTATTCTCCACCAAGAAAACTCCTAAAACTCCTAATTTAGTACAAATAAAATTGAGGCATAGCATCTCTGCATGCAAGCAGCAATCTTAGCAGAAAGGACTAACAAGAACTCCCCCCCCCCCCCAAGACTTGCTCTTTCAATCAATCAAGAGTGCAAGAAAGCATATTTAGGATTTTTTCAGTAAGAGCAGTTGGACAGTGGAACCAATTATTCAGCGAGGGGGTGAGAGTCAACAGCTACAGGCTAGACAGCCATCTATTGGGGAGGCTTTAAATTGGATTCTTCACTGAACAGGGATTTGGACTGGATTGGACTCTGTGCCCCTTTCCAACTCTATAATTCTTGGTGCTTCAGGCAGGCTGATGCCTTTCCAACAGGACTTAACTCTTCATTGACCACAGAATAAAAAACTTCTCTTTTTTGTTGACCATGATTCTAGTAGCTGGAGTGGTAGAATATCTTCTCTCACTTTACAGCATTCTCTTAATTGAAAAATATCCAGGGCAAAAATGCAGACATTATTTTCCTTATGAATGACTTTACTGTGATCGTTAACCAGTACAGTTTTCTTCCATTTAACAACCACTTGTTCAACAACATGTGAACAAAGATACAACAGCATTGAACAAGTGGCATTTATGACTGGTGCTCATAGTCACATGTTCGTGATCTGAGTGCTTGTAATCGGCTTGCACCTATGATGGTTGCAATGTTGTGATTGCCATTTGTGATCTTCCCTACCATCTTCCCACAAACAAAGTCAGTGGGGAGGCTGGTAGGGAAGGTGTCAAGTCGCTCTGTAAGTTGTTCACACTCACCCCTACCTGGCAACAACCCTAGTTATATTCATGCTGCGCCTTGTCAGCCATCTGCACTCCCTTCCCCAACCAACTGCAGCCATGTTCAGTTGCAGTTATGCCACACTGTGCCTTGCAGGCTGCCCAAATGCCCTCATGACCCTTTACGACCACCTGCTCACCCTCTCCACCCAGTAGCAGCCTCTTTCTTTCTTTCTTTCTTTCTTTCTTTCTTTCTTTCTTTCTTTCTTTCTTCCTTCCTTCCTTCCTTCCTTCCTTCCTTCCTTTCCTTCCTTCCTTCCTTCCTTCCTTCCTTCCTTCCTTCCTTCCTCCCTCCCTCCCTCCCTCCCTCCCTCCCTCCATCTCTCACAAAGTGACTGGGCAGTGAACAAATTACCATAAAAACAATTTTAAAAACATACAATGTACAATAATATTATAAAACGGTAAGAGAGAGCATCAGTTTATAAATAATGGAGCCATCTAATCAAATTAACATTCCTTTGCAATCCCCAGCCTTTTGACACAACCAAGTCTTAAGGGAATTTCAGAAAGTTGGGAAAGATAGGGTTTGTTTCACCTTAAGAGGGAAAATGAAGTTTCACAGGGTTGATGCCATGGCTCATCTCCTGGCTCCCATCAAATATAACTCCATTACAGATGCAATCCGCAACGTATTTCTTCTGCTAGTCCTGATGTAATCAGGGCAAAGTGATCCCTCAAGCAGTCCAGCCCCAAGGCATGAAGGGCTTTAAAGATTAAAAGCCGCACCTTGAATTGGACCTGGAAGCAAACTGGTAAGAAATGCAGCCTATGATGCAAAGATATAACATGTGCTTCTCTAGGGGTACACAACTGCTGCATTATATATCAGCTGAAGCTTCTGGATATTCTTCAAGAGCAGCATTCAACATCACCCATAGCCCATCAGGGAGGAGACTACAGCATAAATGATCATGAGCAGAGTCTCCCAATCCAGGAAGGGATGCAATTGATGCACAACACTAAATTGTCCAACGGCCCTCCTAGCCAATTCTGTCACCTACTCTTCAAACAGGAGTCACAAGTCCAGGAGGAACCCCAAGTTGCATACTTTGTCTGTTCCAGACAGTGCAACCCAGTCCAATATCAAAGATGGCATAGCCCCAGAATTGGCAAGCCCCCAAACCCAGAATCACTCAGTTGTTTCCATCCAGTCCCCCTCTGGCTCCAGAAACTGGGTAAGACATCAACTTTTGCCAGGGATAGAGATCAGTGGTGAAATGTAAAATTTGTTACTACCGGTTCTGTGGGCGTGGCTTGGTGGAGGGGAGTAATGTGACTGGGAGGGCGTGGCCAACTTTTTTTTTCTTACTTTTAAAAGCGTTTTTTCTACAACCTCTTCGGCTGAAGAGGTTGTAAAAAAATGCTTTTAAAAGCGTCTGATGATCAGGCAGCTCAGCTGGGATCATCAGAGGCTTTTAACAGCATTTTTTCTACAACCTCTTTGGCCGAACAGGTTGTAGAAAAAATGCTTTTAAAGCCTCTAACGGTCCCAGCTGAGCTGCGCAATCATCAGAGGCTTTTTTTTTTACTTTTAAAAGCATTTTTTCGGCTGAAGAGGTTGTAGAAAAAATGCTTTTAAAAGTAAAAAAAAAAGCCTCTGATGATCGTGCGGCTCAGCTGGGCATGGGGGAAGGGGGGGCGCAGGGATTTTTGCTACTGGTTCTCTGAACCACCCGCCGCCATCGCTACTGGATCGGGTGATCTGGTCCGAACCGGGAGCATTTCACCCCTGGTAGAGATATATAATTGGGTATCATCAGTGTATTGATAATACTAACCATATGGTATGAGCTCACCCAATATTTGTATACATGCACACACACAGAGAGAGAAAATGGCATGTCTGAACTTTTCTATTAATCACAGTTTAATCATTAGAATGCTGAAAAGTCCCTTTGAGACAGCAAACCAGGTGACTGGAGAAAGTGGCTGGTGTGGCAGGCATAGAGCACAATTTCCTGTGCATCTCATCTTACTCAGTACTCCTTTTTTTAACCTTTGTTCTCAGTTAATCTAGAGGAAAGTGGGGGGTGAGAAATAACTCTGTTTTGAAATCAAAATTGAGCCAGTTACAAAGGCCTTCCATAAAAGCCCTGCCTTTGTCCTCCTGAATAAGTGTTACTCCCTCATTTAACATGAGGCTTCTACCAGGATAGGTACAGAGCCCCTGTGAAATAATGTCTTGTAAATAGCCCCCAAGGGCTAAATGCATTTTTAGCTTGTAAACCTATAATCAGGGCTGCAAACTTCAGGCTAGTGGGGGTTGTGCTGATAAATGCATTAGCTACACATTGCACACTGGGGGAAAGTTATGACAGGAAAATACCAAAAGTTTTTGAATCGTTACTTGGACCCATCAATATTTGTATGCAGGTGGAATCTTTTTTTGGATCACAGACTGCATTTAGTCAGAGCTAATTTTTTAAGGACCAAACATCCATCATGAATTAAACTGAAGCAATGCTTAGGCAAAATAGGCACTAACTTTTCATCTAGCTCTTAAAAATTCACTTTCATGAAAATCTATAAATCCACGTAAACTTCAGTTACATTCATACAAATAAAATTCCATATCTTCATAAACAAATTAGGCGATTATAAATAATGGAGCCATCTAATCAAATTAACATTCCTTTGCAATCCCCTGGCCTTTTGACACAACCAAGTTTTAAGGGAATTTCAGAAGGTTGGGAGAGATATGCAGATTATTAGGGGGCTGGAAGCTGAAATGAAGAATGGTTGCAGGAATTGGGTATGTCTAGTCTAGTGAAAAGAAGGACTAGGAGTGACCTGATAGTTGTGTTCCAATATCTGAGGGGCTGTTACAAAGAAGAGGGCAGGGGATGTCAACCTATTTTCCAAAGAACCAGAAGGTAAGACAAGAAGCAGTGGATGAAAACCAATCAAGGACAGAAGCAATCTAGAACTAAGTAGAAATTTCTTGACTGTGAGAACAATTAATCAGTGGAACATCTTGCCTTCAGAGGTTGTGAGTGCTCCATCATTGGAGGTTTTTAAGAAGAGTTTGGACAACATTTGTCTGGTATAGGGTCTTCTGTATGACCAGGGGCTGTACTAGAAGATCTCAACCATTCTTCTTAACTCTCTTGTACTGTTATGACCTTTTCTTGCACATGACGGTAAACCCATTTAGACATGTGTTCTGGCTGGATTGAAACCTTGTGCTAAATTGAGATTTGTTTAATCTCAATTTATTGAAATAAGCCAGTGATTTGGTTAATTAATTAATTAATTAGATCATATGTTATAATACCAAAATCAAGCAAAATACCTTATGGCTTATCATAGCTTGTGATCCATAACATGTTTTGTGAACCTTCTGACACAAACCTACAAAGCTCATTCTCCATTCAGTGGTTGTACTTGGGGAAGCCTCCCACTGCCTTTGATGACAGGTCTCAGACTTGTAGCACCCTGGGCTATAAATGGATAATCCAAAGGAACACATTTTGCATAGAACTCATAGGAAGAAGTGACAACACTTGAATAGTGACAAATACTCTGTTTCAAAGGGAAAGTATAGCCTAGCAACTTAAGACAACAGAGTTTCAGTTCTTGTTCTTTCATTTTTTTTCCAATATGAAAAGGAGGAGGCTTGCTTCTTCTCCATAAGAAGAGCCATCTGAACCTGTTAATCCTTTGGAAATGACTACTTTTTAACAATCTGAGAAGCAGCTCCCATGCTAGTCTTTTCCAAATCTCAGCGTCATGAGGAGCAGGAATATTTTTTGAGTGAGAATCTAACCTTTTCTTTCTTACTAGCTATACCACAACAGAAATGCTACAAAACCTTCATGGAGTTTTGCTAGGGATCATGATCTTGCCAACTGCAAATCCTTCAACAGTAACATCTTCTCCCTTCAGTACAATTATCAAGATAATTGCATACTTACATCAAAGAACAAAGTAATATTGATTGGTGTCTGCCTCTGTATCTATTTTACATACCTAATATTTTCTGCAAAAGAGTTGAAATTAGATTTTTTTTCCCTTTCCTTCTTTCCCAACCATTTAGGACTCCTATCATTGCTGGGGGACTTTTTGTAATTGACAAGGCCTGGTTCAACCATCTGGGAAAATATGATGCTGCAATGGACATCTGGGGTGGGGAGAATTTTGGTAAGTCACTGCTACTTTGCAGTTATTGATAAAGGTTTTTTAAAGATGTAAGGGGGGAGTTTTGCAGACCTGGATATGAGAGCCTGTATAATATAGTGGTTAAGCTTTGGACTGGCAACAGGGAGTCCAAGGTTCTACTTTACCTTCTACTCTCCTCTGCATAAGCACACTAGGTTTAAGGAATGTAGACTTGGCCTTGGGAATGGGGGACTCAATAGCAGAAGACTTTCAGAAAGGTTACTCAGTCCTGAGATAGAAGAAAGTGTGAGAAAGAAAATCAAAATAGCCCCACTTTGATTTTATTTGATATAAGATGAGGCAGGAAGAAACTCTGACCAGCTTTTAAGATTTTGTTATTCTGCCCAGCAATTATAAAGAGCATCCCTGGAGTTTCTGCTATGTTTGTTTCTTGACTATGCCTACTTCAAAGGGCCAACACAGAGTGACTTGGGTCAGGTATCTATCTCAGCCCAAATCACCTTGTAGAATTATTGTTGTGGGGAAAAATGAGAGGAGGGAGGGCTATTGCTGCTAACTATGCCAGTTTTCACCCTGAAAAGAAAGGACATAAATCTAACCCATAAATATCACTCAAAAATTTCTTCTCTGTCTAATGGAAGGTTTGAATGTTCCTCGTGGATTCTGTGTTCTGCGGTTTTTAGTTCCACTGTTGATGAGATGTTTTTGTTTTTAATCCACCATACACATTTGGAAAATTATGTGCCACTCAGAGTGATTGGAGAAGCTTATCAGCCCTGTAGATCAATCAATCCCAGTTATGATTTGCCGGAATTCAAAATGAAAAAACTGTTTTGATACCTTTGTTAAAGTGCTATCAATCCATTCAGAGCTCCATTATTGCCAATTCCTTTGTAATCCATTGACAAAACTGGCTACTCATGTGAAGAAGCAGACCATCTTTTAGGAAGAAGACAGGTGAATGAAAAAAAGTTCGATGCTCCTGGTACTGCCACAACAGCAGATGCTGAGACATTTTAAGAGAAAGAAATGGGCCATAACAGAGTTAATTCAAAAGGTCTGGTAGGGGTTTCCCATGGGATGCCTCTAATTAGTGCAGTATATTGTACTAACATGTCACCTGACAGAACTAGCTCTCCTTCTGGGGAGAAAATTTTATTGTGGGCATGGGAGGGCCTGTTACATGGGTGGATTCTTAGCATCTGTTGTGTTTTCTGGATGGTTTATGCTCTGACAGCATTTTTTTGTTTGTTTTTAACTCCCTGGTACCCACAGGGAGCACTTCAACATCTAAGTCAATAAAGAGAAGTTAGAAGCAATAAATCTAGGCAAGGGCTTGACTGGGTGCATCCTGTTCCAAGGGGGTAATATTGCTGCTCTTTTCAATCTGCTCCTTTATTCCGACTTCTGGCTTATAGGAATCAAGCAAGCGTGCCAGCCCACATTGCTCAATCCTTTTGGCGTAGCTCAAAAATGCCAGTTGGTTTCTAAGCTACGTACAAGGTTCTAGCATTAGACTAGTCTTTACAAAGCCCTCAGTGCCTTGGCCCGTTGATTTCTTAAGGACAAATCTTCCATATGTCCTTCCCCATATATTTCAGCTGACAGCTGGGGCATTAACACCAGATCTTTCAGCAATAAGAAGGCAGGCAGGTAGCTGCTGTGAAAAGCCTTTGTGGGTGGGCTGTACTCAACAGAGCAGAAAAATTTCCATGCACGGATTTCTTAGGTAGTTCACAAAAACATGATTCTTTCAAAAATATTTCATTAAGAAATATGGTCCTATATTTTATTTTGGCTGTACAGTATCGTAAAGCAGCTTTAGAACTTGTTATTTGTTTGGATTTTAAAGACTATTTTAAATGGACTTGCATTTGCAGCTTGCTTTTGAAATATTGTTTGCTATCCAGAGAACCTTTTAAGCACTAGATCAGCGGTCCCCAACCTTTCTGGCTTGGCGGCCCAGCTGGGGGTAGGGAATAAGGAACCGAGCCACATGAG
This sequence comes from Arizona elegans, assembly GCA_022577455.1. Taxonomy (NCBI): domain Eukaryota; kingdom Metazoa; phylum Chordata; class Lepidosauria; order Squamata; family Colubridae; genus Arizona; species Arizona elegans. The sequence goes on along the minus strand of JAKOOJ010000001.1, from coordinate 282,395,467 downwards.
CAGTGGGCCAACACGCATGCAACTTGACTTGTGTGAGTGGTGGGCTGGAAGACACGCACAGCTCTACTCATGAGTTGAGTTACATGTGCGGGTGCACTGGTCTGCTGTTCACGCAGCCTGGTTATGAATAGGCCATAGCCCAGTAGTGGGCTTTTAAAATAAACAAGCAACCTTTTGCTATTCTGTACCGTGTTTCCCTGAAAATAAGACTCTTATATTTTTATATTTTTATATCTTATATTTTTTTGAACCCTGAAATAAGTGCTCGGCCTTATTGCCATGCGCTCAAAAGCCCAATTGGGCTTATTATCAGGGGATGTCTTATTTTGGGGGCAACAGGGTAGCATAGAGCAGAGGTACATAGCTTGAAGTATAATGACCCAAGTTCCCTAAGTGGGTGCCATATTATAATTGCCAATGTGATAGACTAGGAAAATGATGAGATACATGCCTTAACATTAAGGAAGGACAGCTCGTAGCTTTTAAAGTCCAAAATGTGCTTTGAAATGAGCATGATACCTGTCAGAACATCCATAAAGAATCTGTGTCTTTTTTGTCGGCTTACATAGTAGCTGCACTATTTCAGGATATTTGTTGTACTCTATCAATGCTTCCTTAACTCAGACATGCATTTCCCTGAGCTCACAGCACTGCCTTGTGAATTAAGAAAAAGATGCAGCTTCTTTATAAAGGTGCTGAATGATGTGGAGTGCATGCTGCATGCATTCCAGAGCATCCTATCTACTTTGAAATTGCACATCCCTATGTAAGATACGGTATAATCATATTTAACTAAGATTTGTTGTTTACTTATAACTCAAGAAAGAAATATACCAATGATTGTAGATAAAACATAAAACTAAATAAACTTAGATGAATATTGGTATGGTATCACCAGCAAGAAAAGTCAAGTGGGAGTGACTGGACAGCAAGTTCCAGTATCCTCACTCAATCCCAGCAAGTACAAAATAAAAAGGCCTTGCTGTCTTCTAACTTCTGAACTGTGATTTCAACTCCAACAGAGGATAGGAAACGGAGAAAATAGCGGAAAGTTATGAATCATACCATTACATTAGTCCTGTCTTGATCAAAGGCAAATTTGATGTAATAGGAAAAGATCAGCCTGGATCAGGTCATGGCCATTTTAGTCTAGGCCAACCAGCTGCTGCTTACTACATCTAGTTTTGCCTGTACTCCATGGTGGTGCTAATATATAGTCACCATGCCTAGCAGCCATTAATGGGTTTTGGATAACACAAAAAGTGGTACTAGCAACTAGGGATCTTAGATTGGCCATATGGCAAATTTGTTTTGCCTCTGTTCTCTAAGGAATTCCCAGATTGTTGAAGGGGAAAGGTAGTGACATTGGCTGCTGTTGTGCCTGCCTAGAAGGGTTGATCAAATTGTGTGGGTTTTATTGCTGCTTTTATTTGTGGCTGCAACAATGCTACAGAGCAGAGGAAGCTAACAGTGCTACATCTTTGAAAAAGGAAGGGAGGCATGGAGATAGCAGAGAAACAGATCTTAAGCTGGCACTAATACTCTGACACCTCAAGGGAGTGTGGTTAAGTAAGGAAAAATAATCCTTGTCTTCAGAGATGCAACAACTTAGTGAACCAGTGAAACAGATGCTCCTGTTCTGTGGCAATCTCATCCATTGTCTCCCTCTCCCCTTGAAGCTTTGCACATGAGTGTGTCATTATACAGTACATTTTATTTCTTAATAAGTAGGGATTGTATATACAAATAGTTGTGGGCCATGCTGCTTCTTGCTGAATTGTCCTTTTCCACTGAAATTTCCTCTCACCAAAGAAATCAAGGTCATATAATCAAGCAGTCCCAAAAATATCAGTGCTAAAATGGCTTTGTGTGTTTGTGTAATGGAATTGGCCCAATAGCTAGCCTGAAAAAGAAAAATGAAAGTTTGCTGGAGTCATGCAGGAAGGACATGCAGACAGATAACAGGCTTGGGGAATAACGCAAAGCAATGATTGTATTTTATGATTATGATCATGATTTATCACTTGTTGCTTGCATGCACAATGAGAGCTTATGCAATGGAGACAAATTATTTGTGTGTTCAATCACCTATTCTGTTCTGTCCTGTCCTGTCCTGTCCTGTCCTGTCCTGTCCTATCCTATCCTATCCTATCCTATCCTATCCTATCCTATCCTATCCTACCCTACCCTACCCTACCCTACCCTACCCTACCCTATCCTATCCTATCCTGCAAATCTGAAAAGGTAAAATATACCCCTTTTTTTATCCTATCCTATCCTATCCTATCCTATCCTATCCTATCCTACCCTACCCTACCCTACCCTACCCTACCCTACCCTACCCTACCCTACCCTACCCTATCCTATCCTGCCAATCTGAAAAGGTAAAATATACCCCTTTTTTTGAAAAAAATAACAACAGAAGACAATCTTCTGCTGAAGGCTTCTGTAAATTTAAAGCAAAAACTTATAATAAGAGAATTCAAGTTTCTTATCTGAATAGGACAGAAAAAAATATCGACAATTTTCAGCTTTGGTATTGGAGAGGATTGAGAAAGGTAGAAGTTAAAAAAAAAGGATGACCATCAGTTAGATATCTGGACTCAGTGATTTTGGCAATAGTCACGCTGTTGGAAGATCTGAAGGACCAATTTAGGGACAGATCAGCCTAGAGAAGGATTGTCTAGTTGCTAAAAGTCAGCACCAACTCAATGACATATAATCAATCAGTCAATCAATAAAAAGTTCCCCTTCAGTTTTAATAACTATACTAATATAGCCTGTATCCTAATTTACAGATGATGCATCTTCTCTTTAAAGTGATCCTCTATTTGAAACTGTACTATACAAGCCACAAGCAGTTAAAGATAAGGAATATAAAAAGGTAAAGCAGCTATTACATTATGCTGCTCCATAATTGGTACTGGGATGACAGGTTGAGAAGACATGAAGATTACTTAGTCACAGTCATTATTATTATATTTATTATTTTTTCAATTTGTCTTCCCACCATGATGAGATGCATAGTATTTCTATTCAAATAAAAGTACTTGTGATTGGCATTTAGTGTATAGAGAGGTATTTTCTCTTCTGGACTTTGTCAACAGCCAGGCAGGCAACACTAAAACAGATTTTTAACCTGCAGCAAAATTTGAAACCTCATAGATTTCACAATGGGGAAGTACCTTTTTAAACAGAGCCAGACTCTGACTTAGCTGTTAAGCATGGGCTATTTAGGTGAAACAGCTTTATTTCCATAATGTCATTGTGTACTTTGATACATCTCAATGGGTCTTCTTACTGCTTTAACCAAAAACTGGTTACATCCTTATGGCAATTGACTTCACACTGGGGGAAAGAATTGGATGGGCTGGTCTGCCTCTAGTTTGTGTCAGTCTCTTATTTGTAAATTCTGACCTGATGCCCATTCTTCATGAGCAAAATTATTTTGTTAGAATTCCTCCTTCTGTCCTTGGCAAAAGTAAGCAGGATTCGATACTTTGGCATCTTTTTATTGGCATTTCCACACACACACACACACACATACACACACACCCCTAGATCTCGTTGTTACAATTATATTTATTTTGCCTCCTTGCCTGATTTTCTTTTTTTCCCCAACTTGCTAATAAAATCAGGATGTTGGCTTTCGTTGGGGGGTGTTACTTGGAACCCTGACACATGATTTGCCACGAAGGGCATGGTTTCTGTATTATGCAAGGTCCCAACAATTACAAGAATTAGGAAATAGCCTGTTCCTGTTGAGAAGTAAACTAAGGGACCTACTTATAAACTCACTCTGGATACCATCATTTTTCAGTGTTATATGGAGAGTTCAGATGATAAATGTCAGGCCGGCAGTAAAGAGCTTTGAAGAGCGCTTAAGATAGCAGAATGCCCAGAAAGATTCTCACTGACAATAATGGGTTTGCACCAGGGGTGAAATCCAGCAGGTTCTGACAGGTTCTGGAGAACCGGTAGCGGAAATTTTGAGATGTTCAGAGAACTGGCAAATACCACCTCTGGCTGGCTCCAGAATGGGAAGGGAATGGAGATTTTGCAGTATCCTTCCCCTGCCAAGCCCACCAAGCCACGCCAAGCCATGCCCATAGAACACGTAGTAAAAAAATTTGGATTTCACCACTGGTTTGCACAGTTTGATGTGAGAAAGGGAAAATCCCATCTGATCCTGGACTTTAAAAAAACTGAAGTTGAGCCTGTCTTTCATAGAGATCTCTTTCCGAGTGTGGATGTGCGGCGGGAGCTTGGAAATCATCCCCTGCAGTCGGGTTGGCCATGTCTTCCGGAAGAAGCATCCTTACATCTTCCCAGAAGGAAATGCAAACACTTACATAAAGTAGGTTTGGGTGGGTTTCTTCCTTTTCCCATATTTCTCACTGAAAGTGAAATAAATTCTACAGAAGGTCACATGTCCCAAGCTCACAACCCATTGTGGGATGTGTAAAAGTGTGGGTTTAATGCTATACAGGTAGTCCTTGACTTACAACAGTTCATTTAGTGACCATTCAAAGTTACGTCACTGAGAAAAGTTACTTAGAACTGCTTTTCATACTTATGACCAGAGGTGGGTTTCAGCAGATTCTGACCAGCTCTGGAGATCCGGTAGCGGAAATTTTGAGTAGTTCGGAGAACCAGTAGTAAAAATTCTGACTAGCCCCACCCTATCTATTCTCTGCCTCCCAAGTCCCAGCTGATCGGGAGGAAATGGGGATTTTGCAGTAACCTTCCCCTGCAGGTTACTGTAAAATCTCCATTTTACAGTATTCTTCCCCTGGAGTGGAGTGGGAATGGAGATTTTACAGTACCCTTCTCTTGCCACACCCACCAAGCCACGCCATGCCCATCAAGCCACACCCACAGAACCGGTAGTAAAAAATTTGAAACCCACCACTGCTTATGACCTATGCAGCATCCCCGTGGTCACATGATCAAAGCTCAGCCATTTGGCAATTGACTCACAGTTATGACCGTTACAGTGTCCTTGGTCATGCGATCACATTTTGCAACCTTCTGACAAGCAAAATCAATGGGGAAACCAGATTCACTTAATAACCATGTAACTAACTTAATAACTGCAGTGATTCACTTAACAACAATGGCAAGAAAAGTTACAAAATGGGGCAAAATTCACTTCACAACTGTCTCACTTAGCAACAGAAATTTTGGGCTCAATCATAAGTTGAGGACTATCTGTAGCTTAACTAGCACATCAGGAAGAATGAAGAATTGCAAAATAGATTGTAGGGAAACAGCGGAAGTTCAAAAGAGGAGAACTCCTGAGGAGAATAGAACAGGAGTGTCAATGCTACTTTCTTAATATGAAAATTGTCCCTCAGCGAGGCTTCAAAACATGGCTACTTGTGAGTACAGTCGATGTGCTCAGCATTTGGAGGAATCTAATTTTTAAAATATTTGCTAAGAATGCCAATGAAATTATGTTTTTACATTATATACATGAGCATGATAGCTGTTCTTAGGTCAGTCTAAGTCAGTGTTTCTCAACCTTGGAAGCTTGAAGATGGGTGGACTTCAACTCCCAGAATCCCCCAGCCAGTAGCGTTGGCTGGGGGATTCTGGGAGTTGAAGTCCACCCATCTTCAAGCTTCCAAGGTTGAGAAACACTGGTCTAAGTGGTACCTTAAAAGTGAGATGTAGGCAGACTCTCCCAAAGGATTCCCTCCCTTCATAGAATATCTGAATTTATTTAATATCATGGTGCTCAATGGACATGTGCTGTATTTTCTAATCATGCCTGCTTTGATTTATGCTAAAGAGGTTGAAACTACACACATGCCATGCACTGCTATTAACATCACGCCTATTATAACCTCACTGCTATTGACATCAGGCCTAATATAACTTTTTTTTAAAAAATTCCCATTGCTCATCACCTAATTCAACTATTCAAGGGCACTGAGTAGAGTCACAGGGGATAGTTGCTGAATTGGTTCTCACTCGGATTACCAGAAAATCTGGCACTGTGTTTAAAAAGAGCTCCACATATTCAGGCATGTGCGTGTAAAATAATATCTGCAGCAGTGCAAGCTGCGATAAGAAAATGCATATGCAAAAGCAGCATCACTGTGCTCCCTAAACACATTAATTTCCCTTTGGAACCTTGTGGGGCAGAACAATATTGGTTGTTTTGGTGTTATTCAAAAATATTAAAACGGCGCATGAATATTTAGACATAATAGAAATACCATCTCCAGGTCGTATGGACATTCCAGGACATTTGTGCAAAGTATAGTTGTGAACTTTCTTGTTTGTTTCTGTAGACGGAACAAATATATGGCATTCATGTTGAATAGTGACATTCCATTGCTACAGTGGAGCTACAGATGCATATTGGATTATTCTTCTCTCTTTTTTTAAGAAGTCACACTACTCAGCAAGTTCTCTGATCAGCTTCACAGTTTAGGATTGCAAGTCTGCTTATGGATAGTTAATCAAAGCAGTAGAGCAGATGAAAAGAAATTGCAAAGGGAAGAGGGAATGTAGCCTACTTGAATAGACCTTGATCAAACTTTAAATGAATAAGGTAAACCTTGGAGAACAAGAGGGGTGGGAGAAACAAACAGGAGACAGAATGAATAATGAATTCATCCCAGTGAAGATCTAGGAGCCCAACTATTGGATTCCATATATGTCTTCATATATCTCTATCAGCTGCTAGACGTCAATTCAAGTATGTCAAGGTTGCTCTTCAGAGGAACAATACCTATGCTTCTGAGTGCCATATTCATACATCATTCACTAATCTTTTTGCAAAGCAACACTGTAGATATTGGGCTATTCTTAAAGAACAGGAAGAGAGATTGACAGAAACCCACCAATTATATTCATTTGTCAATGTATGCATTGAAAAACCTACCTTTTTTGCAATGCTGGAATGTATGGAATGAGAATATGTATTCTGTTGTTTGTTTATTACACCGCTTTCTGCCACAATCTGGAGATTCCTTTTCTAGGCCTGTGCAAGACATGAAAATTATCTAGCCAATATACTGAACAAACTGTAATAAAAAAAATGAATTAGTGTTACCTTCTGCTTATAAAATGCAAAATACAGTCTTCCTGTATTATATTGCACTACAGCTTTCTATCAGGCCTTTATATGGAAGACTTCTACTAAGTCATCAATCTTAGAAATACATATAGTTACTTTAATGAGTGCCATTAAAGTAGAGTGTCAAGTTTACATTTTCACACATCTGAAAGAATCTGTTCTAAATCAGATCTAAATCATTGTACAGCCCTTTAATAAGTACCAGTAAAACAATCTTTTTCTATCAGTTTAAATGAGCCCATTTCTTTCTAATGAATCTATTTTTCTGGTATTTTTTTTACAGTTATCTATATGAAAATAAATTATATAACTAAACTGAGGATTTTTCAATTAAATAAGCCATGAAGTTATGATGCACTGCCTTTGTATGAATCTTAATTTGCAATCTGATAAACCTGGATTCAGAACCAAATAAATATTGCAAAGGTACATGTAATATTTTTGGCACTCTGATGCCTTAATGTAGCTTGTTATGGATATTTCAGGCTTGTAATTCATCACATCTGTACATTCTGCTTTAGGTATGTTCTTAGGACAGTATTTACTCCATGTACCTACAGACATCCTGTTTGCTAAATTTTCACTTTTCCTTTATTACAACTGGGGAAACAGCTAGGAAGGTGCAAGAAATCTAACTTGCCATTTCTGAATGGTAGGCCTCAACTTACAACAGTTCATTTAGTGACTGTTCAAAGTTACAATGCCACTGAAAAAAAATTACTTATGACCATTTTTCATAGTTACAATCTTTGTAGCATCCCCATGATCATGTGATCAAAATTCAGATTCTTGGCAACTGGTTCATACTTATGACTGTTGCTGTGTCCCAAGGTCATGTGATCACCTTTTGCAACTTTCTGACAAGAAAAGTCAATGGGGAAGTAAGATTCAGTTAATAACTGTGCCATAAAGGTCGCAAAATGGGGCAAAACTCACTTAACAAATGTCTCACTTAACAACAGAAATTTTATGCTCAGTTGTGGTCGTAAGTCAAGGACTACCTGTATTTGGACATGGGTTACTATAGTTTCCAGTTTACACATAATGGAAGCTACAGTTAATTACTGTTTCTGGTTGGTTGTGGGGCAAATGTGTTCATAATGTACCTCTGAGAAAATATAATACGTGAAACAGTCTTTAAGAACTGAATTCTGTCACTGGTCTTTTTTTTTTTTTCCACTTAGATCTCTCATGAAAATGAACTGCTGTTTTCCTTCTTCCTTATTCTTGCTGTTTTTTAAATGAGAAGCATTAAATTTAAACTCTTTCATGCAAGCTTTTCTTGTTGTTCCTCCTTTCTTTTTAAAATGTCTTTCCTTAGAAACACCAAGCGCACGGCAGAAGTGTGGATGGATGAATATAAGCAATACTATTACGCAGCCCGGCCTGCAGCTCAAGGGAGACCATATGGAGAGTAAGTGGCCCCCTCTGGCAGTGAAGGGAAACGGAAAGAGACTCAATTGCTTGATACGGTAGAACCTCATTATTGTTTTATTGGAGCATCGTCCAGCTGTTGGGATGTGTGCTTTTTGTTTTTCTGGGAACAGTTAATTAGATGTTAATAGTAAACAGATGCTGCAAGGATATAAGTATAAAGTCCTAGTTGTTATTTGTGGAGATGTGACGGGGAATGAGAGCTGATATAAAAGCCCATTTGAAATATCGGTTTGTTCATGAATGAAAATAAATGGGTTCATCTTCTCCTCATTTCTCATGTTTGAAATTGTCTCAGATAAATTCCAAGGTGATTTCTCCTTTTCATAGCTGTCCGGTTGGTCCAGGAGAAGCAGAATCAGCTATCCTTACTAATGAGTTAGCCCTGTGAATAAACACTACTCCAGAGCAGAAGCAAATAAACAAACACTTCCTCCTGCAAAAAAAAAAAAAAAAAAAAGGTGTGAATCCATACAATATATGACCGTGATGGCGAACCTATGGCACGTGTGCCACAGGTGGCACGCAGTGCCCTCTCTGTGGGCACGTGAGCCCTTGCCCCAGTTCAGCTCCGCCATGCACATGCACGCACCTCCCGCTGCCCAGCTGGTCATCGGGGCTCTGTCGCGCATGCGCAGAGGGCGGGGGGCACACATGCGTGGAGGCAGGGCGAGTGCGGGGGGCCGTGTGTATATTGCAGTCGTTGGCCCCCACTGAGAGGGCTCGCAATCTGGGAGTCCTCCTGGATACGCAGCTGTCCTTGGAGGAACATCTGACGGCTGTAACCAGGGGGACCTTTTGTCAGGTTCGCCTGATTCGCCAGTTGTGGCCCTTTCTTGATCGGGATTCCCTGTGCACAGTCACTCATGCCCTCGTCACCTCTCGCCTTGACTACTGCAACGCTCTCTACATGGGGCTCCCCTTGAAGAACACCCGGAGGCTCCAACTGGTCCAGAACGCAGCAGCGCGGGTAGTGACGGGAGCAGCATGGCGCTCCCATGTAACACCGCTCCTGCGTGAGCTGCACTGGCTCCCAGTGGTCTTCCGGGTGCGCTTCAAGGTGTTGGTTATCACCTTTAAAGCGCTCCATGGCATAGGGCCTAGCTATCTTCGAGACCGCCTGCTGCCACCGACGACCTCCCATCCACCCGTGCGCTCCCACAGAGAGGGCCTCCTCAGGGTGCCATCAGCCAAACAATGTAGGCTGGTGACCCCCAGGGGGAGGGCCTTCTCTGTGGGGGCACCTACCCTCTGGAATCAACTGCCTCCAGAGATAAGGAGAATCCAAGACCTCAGTGCCTTCCTCCGTGCCCTTAAAACCTTCCTTTTCCAGCAAGCCGGGCTGGCCTAATTTTTTTAAAGTGTTTTTAAGTGTTTTGTTTATTGTTTTTAATTAACGGGGCCAAATTTATATATGTATATTTTTTAACTGTATTTTAATATTTGTACCTGATGTTTTTACTTGGCTGTTCACCGCCCTGAGTCCTCAGGGAGAAGGGCGGTATACAAATTCAAAATAAAATAAAAAAATAAAATAAAATTTTGGGAGTTTGGGTGCGCACATGCACATTTGCATGCACACGCACTTTGGGCACTTGGTCCGGAAAAGATTAGCCATCACTGATATATGATATATGAGCCAGACAATCTGAATCCTTGTTTCCATATTTGCCCCCAAAGCAGCACTGAGTTACATTTTAACATTGGCTCAGAACTGGTGAGGAAATTTATTCCATTTTCACCTGCCCTTCCCCCCTCCCTTTTTTTTTCTTTTCTTTTCCTTGTTCCTTTATGCAGTGCTTTAGATTGTTTTATAACTGTATAATCTACTCAGGTGATGGGAAGGTGCAGGTCATCTGTATATCTTCTTCATGCTACTGCCTAATGTTCTGGGACCTTTGTTCTGTGTCAGATGAAATCTTTCCTATCACTTGTAACAATGCATTATACATTGTAATTACTTCAGTTCAGCTAGCTATGCACATATCTCTGATCAAGCAGTTAGCAACAGCACCAGTGATATATCTGGAGAAAAAGAACAGTGAAGATTCCCTGGAGTGGAGCTTAAATGTAGACAGGGATGCATCATTTTCTTGGCATCCGTACAAAACTAGTGTTTGCTTTCTTTCAGGATTTTTTTTTTTTTGTGCCAAGCTATAGTCTATCGCCCCAGGATTTCCTCTAGGCATCCTGCCTAAGTATTAGGACTGACTTTGCTTAGCTTTTTTGAGATCAACCAAGGTCAGCTAAGTGTTTCCATCTGCTCTGATTATATATTAAAGGGGAAAGTTACATCCAATGCATCACTTTCTTTGCCAGAAATCTTTTGTTTTTGTAGTTTTGCTTATTTTCTTTATGTCATCTAAATTTGGGGAGTGGACTTTGAGCAATGTGTATAGCATTCATTAGATATATGATTCTCATTCAAGTTAATATATATGTGCACAAAAATGCCTTCCTGTTATATATAACACAGTTAGATGCATGCAGCACTGCTATCTTAGAGACAATTGCCAAGACCAAAAACATTTGTGGGGATTTTATAATACCATAAAATGAATAAATTAATCCATTTCCCTGTGGTTCCAGTCCAGACTCATAACTGTTTTAGTAATAAAAATATATAATCCTATGTCCATGTCTACTTCAATTTCAGCTACTCAATCATCCTAGCCATATACGTAAGCCCAGATTTAATCAAAAATTGTTTCTTTCTACTTGGAGCCAATCTAACTTTACTGTATAAGATATTTCACAGTTGAGGTACAACTGGTGAAATCTTATTTACAAGTGCAGGAATGCAAAATTTCATGTATTGGTAATATAGTAGAAAGGGCCTCCTCAGAAGAACTTGGATCATACAGTTGTTTTCAAATCAGATTGTGCCAGAATGAGGAAAATTTTTCTATTGTTCTGTCCTGTGATCTCCCAGTCCTTGAAATTTTACTTGTAGCTGATAACCCAATCCTGGGAAATAACTAAGAGAAGAATGAGATATGGGTTTTTTTTTTGTGTGTGTGTGTTTTTTACATAGTGTCCCTCATAGGGACAGAAGTTGATATGAGCTATAGAATTAACAGAAAGTTAATAGCATTCGGAGATGGATTCAAGATGGCAAAAAAAAAAAAAAAAAGGCTAACAAATAAATAAAAAATTAATCAGAGAGCTAAAAAAACCTCATATCATCAGAGAGGAGGATAGCCAGCAAGGTTTATGTACATCTAGCACAGATATTCAGAGGAAAAACAAACCAAAAAACCAAAAGTAAGATCAACTGTACACTAATTGCTGGGAGTTGCTAGCTGAGTTTAATTAACATCCTTGATTAACTCTTTTGGAAATTCAGTACAGTTACGTGTTAAAGTAAGCACAGCACCATTTTAGCAGTACTACTACTGTCAGAGAGTTAGTTAATTTTCTGAACTGTAAAGCAGTTAGGTCATAAAATAATTTACCACATTTCTTTGAGAAAAGAAATGGAGAAGTTGAAGCTTTCTGTGCATTAGTTGAATCCATTTGCATAAATATCTAGCTAGAAGAGTCAATATATTTCTATCCTTTTAATGCTAAGAATAAAAATTAGAATGACATACAAGAAAAGACCTTGCATGCTGTATTTTGCCTTATTAATCTTTCATGACACAGACTCTAGGACTACATTAATTGCATTTTAGCATTATTTTAAGGTTGATTATTTCTTTTACTTTATGTGTTAGTATTAGACATACAGTATTGCATTTGTTAATTCTGCTATGCCAGGATTTGTTTTAACTGCATTACTGAGCAAACCAGTACATCCTGATTCATGCATAACACTAATCCATAAATTGGTGATAGAAACCACAATGGCCACAATGGTCACACAAGATGGTTGTTCAGTGCAATGTGTGATTACCATTAGAAATAACTATAAGAGAGGGGGGAGGGGTGGCTTCTACATTATTCTTCTGTTTTGTGATTCCATTCATTTATAATGGAATCTAATTTTTTTCTGACCCATTAAAACTTGACTCCCATTCAAGAAGTCACCAGATGCACTGCCATAACTATATTTTCCAATATGCTCTTTTTAACAGCATTCAAAGCAGAGTGGAACTGAGAAAGACCTTGAAATGTCACACATTCAAGTGGTATTTGGAAAATGTCTATCCAGAGCTTAGGTACTACTAGTTTTTTTTTTAAAAAAAATATATGTTTAGTATCTGTTACTTGTTACATGAATGAATTATTACAAATTTCATTTTATTTTTCAGCTAGTATGAATAGACTGTCCTTCCAGATGGTTCAATGTAAATTCCCATCATTCCTCATTTTAGCTAGGTTAGCTAGGGATTAAATGAATTGGAGTACAACAACTGGAAAACAGCCACGTACTCATTCTTGCCTTGCAGGATGACTTTAAGTCTGACCCACTATGTACATTTTTAGAAGTAAGTTTTACAGGTAATCCTCAACTTACAACCATTCATTTAGTGACTGTTCAAAGTTATAAGGGCACTGGAAAAAGTGACTTATGATCATTTTTCACACTTACGACCATTTTAGCATCCCCATGGTCACATGATCAAAAGTCAGATGTTTGGCAACTGGCTCATATTTATGATTGATTGCAGTATCTCAGAGTCATGTGATCCCTTTTTGCAACCTTCTGACAAGCAAAATCAATGGGGAAGCCAGATTCACTTAATAACTGTGTTAGTAACTTAACAATTGTGGTGATTCACTTAACAACAGTGGCAAGAAAAGTCTTAAAACAGGGCAAAGCTGATTTAACAAATGTTTCACTTAGCAACAGAAATGTTGGGTTCAATTATGGTTGTAAGTTAAGGACAATCTGTGTTGATTATTGCTGTATTATATTTTTTTTCTTCTTTTCAGAATTAATCATTATGCATTTATTTATTTAAACTAATTAAACTAATTTTAACTAGTTAGGGTTTTTTACTAGTTTGTAAGTTTATTTTTTACTAATTTAACTAAAAAAACCCATTCCTGATAGGGCTTAAAATGTCAGCACTGATACAATTATTCAGGCTTATCACTTCATTGTTTTTTTAGTCTAAAACTCTAACCTTTTATATGTCAAAATACTTTTCTAAAAGTTTCTCAAGTTTGAAATCATTAGTTGACATATTTTTGAAAAAACATTGTTTCTAGCAGAATCACATTTTTATCCTGTCTCTCCTCTAAAGAGCCCATTGCATGTGTTGATAGTAAACAGCATAATGGAATAAAAAACAAATTAAATGGAATATTCCCCCCATGAAGTTTCATAATGATAATTATTAGGGGATGTTGGTTTATTTTAAAATATTTTATGCCAATTTTTGATCAAATTGTACCAAAAGGAACAGAAAAGGACATTGATATCAGTTTTCTTTAGATCAAATTCAGCAGTCATTTGCTTTGCTGCATTGGCTCTTTTATATTGTCAGCAACTATAGTTGCCTGCTAGAGATGAAAACTGATAGCCCTTATTCTGGGTCTTACTTGTAAAATCAATGATGCACTCTATTCATCTTAGACATGCAGAATGGATATCGTTAATTATTTAATATATTGTTAATCTTTAGGCTTTATCTATTTTTTTAGAATTCCTGAGGAATCACTGTACCAGACAGGAATGATTCGGCAGAGACAGAGATGTCTGGAGACCCAGAAAAATGAAGGACAGGAATTTCCAATGGTGATCTTAAACCCCTGCATCACCAGCAAAGGTGCAGCAGCAGCTGCACAGGTAATTTCTCTAAAATGTAGCAGGTTGAGAAGGAACATAAAGCTTCATTCATAGGGTTTACAATTACCCTTATCTGAACTATGATATTGTGGAGATGGCTAAAACTCTTATTTGCTGATGGTAAACTATAAAACTAAGGCTGGAAAGGCGATTAAAGCAGGATGCTCAATTAACAAAACCCACTTGTGGGTATTTTTTTTAACACTCAAAGGCACTCAAGAAAAAAATAGCATTAAAGTTCTAAAACATCAATGATAATGATACACAGTATCAAAGAACAGACATCAGCAAAACGATGGCATAAACAAATTGGATTTTTTTTCATTGCCTAAGTAGTGATGGAATGCAAATAGCAGTGTCACTACAAAAAAAGAAAACTTTGTCCCATGAGCCTAACGTGTAATGAAGAGCTCCATGATATATATGTTGGATAAGAATGTACATCTTTGAAACCCAATATGACCAGGGTGCACTATACAAGCGCCCTTTGTTATAAGTTCTAGTTTTCAGAAGAGTTATAAACAAGGCTTCCAAAAGCCAATTTTATTGATAGCAGCAAAAAAAATTATTGTCTTTCGACTACAACTTCCAAACTTCCCAGCCAGCCTATCCCAACACATTTCCAGGGGGCCAAACTAGGGAAAACAAAAAGGCATGGAAAAAATAGGAAGTACGTATATTTGATGAAATATCTTAAGACACCTGTATAAGCTTGTATATTTTTAAAAGTCTTCTCTTTGCTAACCCTCCTTGCTCACAGAAATCTTGTGCTTATAAGCTTGTCATTGAGCTGCTGATTATTTATAAGCAGAGAGCTGTTTACCTTGGATAATGTTTAGATAATCTTGTTTTAATTGCTTTTTGGAATAGTGCATTTGTTTTCCTTGATTCAGATTAGAAGAACTGATATGAACTGATTTCCTACTTGGTAGCTAAGTTATAAAATATGTATGGATAAAGGATTCTTCCACAAGATATGTCTGTAAGCTGTCAGATCCCCGACAAATATTCCATTGCGAGTATTTTTGTGGAATGTAACATTATCATCTGCAGATCACTTTATGTACAAAGAAGTTGCCTTGTGATTAAGTCTTCCCATGAAGCCAGAGATATTATTTACTAATCTGTTATTTTTCAAAATCAAACATCTACATTAGCAGTTTTGCTTGGGGTGCATAGAATCTTGAATTCCTTAGCTGTAAGGGATCGCAGCCTTTCCAGCAGAAATACCCTATATTATTTGACACGTAGAGTTGTATTCTACTTTTCTTCCAAGAGCTCAAAGTTCAGTACATAACATCGACATCCCACCCTTCCTGTGGCCTGTTTGAAACTGGGTTGTGCGAGCGATGGGCAAGCGTGTGCACAAAGCTCCACTCATTCGAGTGGAGGGTGCTTGAGCGGAGAATACTTGTGCTCATGTGCAAAGCTCCACTTGGAGCTTTGTGTGCTAGTGACCTCCATTCCCGTGCAAAGCGAAGGGCATGTGTGCCCGCTGCTCACACCAATGGAGCCATACGTGCATGGATGCACCTGCCACTCATACACCCCCTCCCCAGTGCTGGGCAGGCCACCAAGATGGAAAGGCTAGGGACAGCTGAGGTAAATTGTCCTCATTGGCACTTATTGACCTAAATCACCCTCCGTAAACTTCCATAGTTGATGGACTTGAAGCTAAATCTCTTTAGTCCTCTCCCAGCACTTTAACCCCTTACTCCAAACTAGCTATCTCTTATTGTATATGATTCACAAATCTCAACAGGAGCTCATCCCAGACCCATTTGTAATAAAAACACCCAAGCAATTTTGACCCATAATTCTTCTTCACAAATAAGAGAGAAATGAAAAGAGAGTTATAAATTCCTCCCATCTTTCAGACCTATTTACTCTTTTTCCTATTTCTAAAAAAAGAGGACTGAATTGAAGCAATATATGAAGTTCATACTCTGTGTTCCTTCAATATTAAATTGCCTATTAAAGTAAAAGGAGCTTAATGAAGCTTACCTCGTTCTCCCCCAATCAGCAAAAGGAAAAAATGCAGTGTCAATCAAAGAGTATTCTTTGGAGCAGATTAACAATTAGGTGCCACTTACAACCACAGGAACATCCAAAAGTATGCTCTATTTTCCCCTGGCCTCCACCCGTACTAAAATTATATTTTTATGTAAGAATACAGGTAGTTCTCTACCTACAGCAGTTCATTTAGTGACTGTTCAAAGTTACATCACTGAAAAAAAGTGATTTATGACCATTTTTCACATTTACAACCGTTGCAGCATCTCCATGGTCACATGATTTATATTCAGATGTTTGACAACTGACTCACTTTTATGATGTTTGCAGTGTCCCTGCGACCTTTTGATGACCTTTTGCGACCTTTTGACGAGCAAAGTCAATGGGGAAGCCGGATTCACTTAACAACCCTGTTACTAGCTTAACAAATGCAGTGATTCACTTAAGAACTGTAGCAAGAAAGGACATAAAATGGGGCAAAATTCACTTAAGAGCTGTCTCACTTAGCAACATAAATTTGGGCTCCATTGGTCATAAGTCGAGGACTGCCTGTACTGAATATGTACTTCAACTTTAGCAAAAATAAAGACTCACAGCTATTTGTGAAGACATCTTCATTGTGAAATTTCAACAGTTCAGAAAATGAATTATTTATTGGTTTGTATATATAGGAATATGACAGACAACAGGTTTTTTTCCCCCGTATTTTGTCTGGGTGGTCCATATGATCCTGTTGCAGTCACTGAAGAATGAAATGTGAGGTTCTGATAAGCTCTGTTCATCTCAGTGCAGTACAGTATCTTCAGTATAAAACGTTTACTAGTTCATTTTTTAAAACGGTTTTCAATATAGAAATAACTGGAGGCTCTCCATAGTATTAGGAAATATGTTTCAGACACGCAGTCAAATTAATGGTGGGGAGAAATATTACACATTAGAGCTTTTTCTGCCAGTAGTACCCATCATTAAACAAAGACCCATAAGAACATATTTCTGATTTATGGGAAGGAGCCCCTGGCTTTAATGAATGTCCAGGAGGAAGAAAATTCCACATAAAGCAGAAAGCCAATGAAATTTTTTTCATATGCTGTTATTCAGACTAAAATACTGATGGTACTACTTAGTTTGCTGTGGTCAGGGTTTGCAGGATCAGGAGGAAAAGACCATACATGTTGCTCCAGCACTTTAGCCTTTATCGCCCTTGTTCTTTTAGGGCCATTAGCCAGTCATTAACCTAATAAATAAATAATGATAGCTTGTACAGCAGGGATCTTACTCTTTATGGTGACTCTTTTAAAGTCACAGGGTGTTTTAAGTTTTTATTACTTCCCTCCAAGCAGTTTCCAGTATTTAATAATTAAAGTATCTGCAAAAATGACTTTGTAGGAAATATTTTCTAATGCCAAGGGATATAATATGGTGTGTAGATCCTCAGAATCCTTTCTGGGAAGAGTCGTGTCCTTGAAAAACCCTCTGTTCTTTATAGGTACCAACTCAGAAAATAAGGCAGTCTTATTTTCTTATTTTCAAGCTTGAATTACAACTCTCAAGACTCTTACATCAGGCTGTGTACTTTACATGGAAAGGTACATGGAAATCCAACTGACATGTTTATATATTTTCTCATTTCCAAAACTCTTTAAAAACAGACCTGGTGAAGAACTCCCCCAAAGGATAGATCAGCATTGTATTGCTGCTTGCAATCTCCTGAAACAATTTATGAATGAGAAGAAAGAGACAGACAGTTAAAGTTTTCAGTTTACCTCCAAGAGTAGAAGTGAATTGTATCTGAGAAAAATGTACATGCATCTCTTGTTCTACTATGGCCAGGTTTCATAACCAAGCACTTTCCAGATGTGTTGAAACTGTAATTATCCAAAACTCAGCCCACAGAGATTATAATAGCTACTAATTATGGGAGTTACAGACCCAACAGATCTGAAAGTGTCAAATTGGGGGTGGCTATCCAGAGAGAGAGAGAGGCTAGTGAAATTTGATGTATTCAGTGTTTGCCTACCTATGAATATTTATGTTTTCATTTTTCTAATCCATGCATTATTTGAATTAAATGATTTAAAATATTACAACAACCACAGAACAGTAAAGAAAGGTTTAAAAAGTATAACAGAGGAAATAGTAGAGGAGAAAAAGGAAAATCAAAACATTAAAGCTTGCCAAGTAAAAAAAAAATGGTGTGAAAGCAGGAGAGCTCTCCTGCTGTGTTATTGCTGCCTCAGCATGTAGCTATCCTAAGAGACAAACAGGATCTGATGTCTTTTCGGATTCATCTGAGCCGGTGGCTTTATTGTGTGTTTGAGTATTTATTATTTATTATTTGTGAAGAATTTTCACCCCTTTTGCTCAGAGTCCCCTAACAATTCTTTTCTCTGGCTACCTCCAGTTCTCATTCTGAAAAAATGCTCCAATAATACATCATGAAATAATGATCAATCATGTTCCTCACAGTCATTTTTTTTCCACTGAGCAAATAATTGCCTCCTAGCATCTGCAGAAAGTGGTTCACAATCTCTTCTTCCATAGGATTGCAGACTCCTGGGACTGAGCACACTGTTTGGCATTCTTTGGCCTTGTTTATGTCTCATTTGTGAAAGGCAATTGATTGATTTAGCAGTTTGCCAGAGAGATGCATTGAAGGGTAAATAATGGATCATAATTTTGCCCTGCTTTTGTCTAATGAAGATGTCACTCTTTGGCTGATGCACTGGCTTTCCATTAGAGCACAGCATCAGCTGATATTAAAGTTTGCAGTAACCTTCTTGCAACAGATTTCTGAATCTGGGATTCATTTTATAAACCCATTAATCATTAGCAGTTCCAAAAAACCTGACAAGCTATAGAAAAGGAATGAGAAGCCTGTTAGGCCTGGATACACTTCAACACACTGGTGGCAGCAGCAATGAAATGATTCTATAAGGTCTCGGAGAAAAGCTGTCATTCCATAAGCCAGCAGGACTGCAGTCTCTAATTATTATTATTATTGTTGTTGTTTCTTCTTCTTCTTCTTCTTCTTCTTCTTCTTCTTCTTCTTCTTCTTCTTCTTCTTCTTCTTCTTCTTCTTCTTCTTCTTCTTCTTCTTCTCCTCCTCCTCCTCCTCCTCCTCCTCCTCCTCCTTCTCCTCCTTCTCCTTCTCCTTCTCTTTCTCTTTCTCCTTCTCCTCCTCCTCCTCCTCCTCCTCCTCCTCCTCTTCCCCCTTTGTGAAAGATTAATCCTGATGCTAGAACTATTGGCTGCCTCCCCAGTGCCAAGTATCTCTATAGTATGCTTCAGGAAGCACATAAAGGATTGTATGCAGAGATAAACCTACTACACTCCCCCAAGCATATGGCTGTCATCAAACTTCATCTAGAGAATTTGGAAGCCAAATATTCTGTTTATCTGAGAGGGGAAGAAGGTGCCTAGAAAAGCTCATTCCAGCATGGTATCTTTTCTGTCACATTTGTGGTTTTCCAATCCTGTTGTTTTCCTGAGTGCAATTTAGATGGAGAAGGCGTAAGAGAAGGGGTCATTGCCTTACATTGCCTGCCCCAAAAGAGTTGCACTCCACCAATTCCACCACTCAGCATTTGAAAGTGCTAGGAGGATTATATGGCAAGGAATGCAGGAAATGTTGTCCCCCACATGGCTGTGCCTTTGCAAGAAAACTGCACTCATTCTCATCCCTCCAAACAGTGAACTTCTGGCTGTGCAGTTTCCAAGAAAAATGTAGAGATAACATCAGGCAAAAATGTTTACAATGATTAGCTTGACAGGGGGCCCTTTGAATGCCTACAAAAGGTCTATGAAGATCAATATTAAGTTTGTGATGGAATCATAGGATATAGTGCAGCTAAGGATTTTCAGTAGGTCCCATTGAATGAATCAAAATAGAAAAAACAGAATCACTTAAATGCATCCATTGCTTTATTTCTATCTAAAATTCCCCAATCTTTCCCCACTCCCCATAGCTGAATGGTGGATTGCCAGGAACGCACATTGTTGTGCAGGCAACATTTCCAGGACAATGAAGCTATCTTACACAGTGGGCCAAATTGGAAGCCATCAGTAACCACTGCTTGTCCTCCATGATCTAAATGAATGGCTACTAATTAAGAAGCATAATGTTTCTTTGGGAGCAATAGTTGAAATACAAACTGAATACTTCTTTTCCAGCCATTGTTTAATCCAAATAATGAAAGGGCATTTTAGGGTATTGAATGCATCTCTGTTAGCAGAAGAGCATTTTTGCTTGGCTTTTTAACTTGCCCTATGCCAATGCAGAGAGATTGTCTTGGCCTCTAACCTTTTTCTATTCTTTGTTTAAATGAATGTGTCTTCACCACGAAGAAATACCCTGACAATGCTGCTTCTCTTACTGCATCACCAGATGTGTTAAGGGACCTTTGAAAACTCCTTTTGTATATCTGGTGGAAAGAATATTTGCAGAGGAACATGGTGTAGTTGCAATGGCATTTCTCCCTGTCAGAAGGCAAGCTTGCTTCTAGTTAAAAAAAGAAAAGGAAAAAAAAAGTGCTGAAATAGAGGGTGGAAAAAATAAAGGAAGAGGAGGAGGTGTGAGAAGGTTCATGCTCCAAGAAGGGACTTTGCATGCTAACTATTTTCACTACAGAAAATTCAGCTACATTAACACTGTCAGAGGCTTGGGACTATTTTTCAAAGCTCTAACATCATTCAAGATGACATCTGTCATTGCTCCTCAGCATCAAAATGAATCCTAGAAATGAATGTGAAGTATCATCTTCGGCTCTTCTTAGCATGTCTGTTTTTGTCTGGCATCACACCCTTTTCTCTTGCTTGCCATTTAATCAGATGTGAAACAGATGGTGACCCTAGGTAGAAGTATGGAAATCACTTCTTAAGGGATGTTACTTGCTAAGGGAGGGCAGGATGGGGGTGGGGGTGGAAGTGACTTTATCCGCCATGTCCTTGTTTTGCTCCTAACACTGTACTCTTAACAGATACCAGTTAAAAACCTCTTTATTACCCCTAGTCATTCATCCAGAAGGAAGACATCAATCCCTTTCAAAATTTCAACTATCAGTTTCCACAACCTATTCTGGGGCTTAAAAATGGTTGCATATATGGGAGATGAGGAAATCTTTTTCTGAATTGATTGCACACAAGAAGAAGCTGTTGTGTAGGTGCCTGAACTTGCAGCATTTCATTATTTGCAAATCATTTCAGTAGCACTGTCAAGAAATAAAAGGAGATTAGCTCTGCAGTACATTCTCTTAGTATCACAACATGCACATTTATTCTAGACTCAGTTTGGATTGCCTAAAAGCACAAAATGATTATCTTAGTTGACTCAGTATCTTTGCTGATGAATCTCTATATCTCTAGCTCGTATTAATCTAGCAGAATAATTTAGGGTGAAAGATAAGGGCTGTCTATGGAAGACCGAATTCACACCTAGGAACCAGAGTTTTGTTGCCACCTCAGAAGGAAGGTTAAAATAGCTCCACCCTTTCCCTAATTGGAGAGTTTGTTCTATAAAAGGGAACTGAAAACAAGTGTGTCAAGGATGGATGTGTCAAGGAAAAGAATTAAGCCCAGAGAACAGTGACCCAAAGGCAAGCATCTCAACAGCTGTCTTCAGAGACCAAGAGAAGATTTCAGTTTTTGGACCTTCAAGACCCGCTGCAAGATGGGGGAGGAAAAATTCCTGAACAAGAGTCTGCAAGCCCAAGCAATCCCACAAACCCAGATTCAGAGCTCTATAAACAGAGCTCCAGAAACAGAGGACTCTGAGTACTGGGGGAGTGAGGTGGGGAGAGAGTTTATAAAGGAATGAAAAGGAGTTTTCATATGCAAATGACTGAGATTGGCTACAAGAGCGGAAGACCTGGGGGAAAAGGGAAAGTTTAAAGAAGAAATAGCTAAGATAAAGAAACATAGTGTTAACACAGGAAAAGAAACATAAAGGTAGGAATGTATTGTCAGCCCTCCTAGGTAAGCCAGACAGGAAATATGACAAGATGAATTAATTCTACTTTATTGTAAGGCTACATTATCGTGAAATGTGAAAGTCTGAAGGCACAGAGTTCTCGCCTCTACTTTTAACTATTTGATCCATTAGGACAGGTCTTTCCTAATTTCTTTCTGTGACTGTTAAGAGAGAGTGACTGCAGGCTCATGCCATTTTTATCTTATTGTTTTCTAGACAGCCCTTGTCCTCTCTTTCCCCAAGGTCATTCATACATTGCCATACATGTATAGATTAAACAAGAATAGAAACAGAATAGTTGTAAATTTATGCTAACAGTTTACATATTAGTTTAATGTTGTATAATGAAGTCATTTTGTGTGGAGAAAAACAAGTATAGACTTTTTTTCTGTACCACATGAAGAAATCCCTCCCCCTCCCCAACAAATGTGGCAATGATAGGATATGGTTCGGTATCCAAACATAAAGAATAAAAGGCTTGCAAGGAAAAAGGAAAGGGTGATCTTGCTGTAGGGGGGAAAAAGACTGGGAGACAAAGTGTTTGAGATCCAGAGGCAAGTAGGAGTATCTCAGCATATGACTCATTCAACAACTTACATAAGGCAGCTTGAAATAGAGAAAGAGGATGAACTGGAATCCGTGGAAGGAGGGCCAACCTTGGAAGTAAACCAGACTCATCTGAAGCCCTAATAAGTATTATGAGGAGGCATATGCTGTGGCAACAAGAGGAGAGACAACTGATGGCTAAAAGATAAGAGGAAGGGCAAAGGAAAGCTCTCAGAAAAGAGGAGAAAAATAGTTTACAGAGGGAAACGGAGCAAAGAGACTGCTTAGAGAAAGACAGATTGGAAAAGAGTTGAAGAAGAGAGTTGAAGGAACTTATAGAACTTCTTAAAGGAATTGAATCCCCAGTGGAGAACTCCAAATCCAGTTTCTGAGATAGTAAAGGACGGATCTTATGAGATATCTTTCCAAAACTCAGAGGAGAAATATATTAGAATCATCTTTTGTTATGTTTGAGGGAGATATTGTGGCTTGTAAATAGCCAGAGGAAGAATGCATAGCTGGATTAGCACCTTGTCTAACTGAAAAAAGCACTTAGGGTTTATACCAGTTTACTAGCATGGGAAATAACAGACCACAAAACAGGAAAAGAAATTATTTTGTATCAGTATGAAGTTTACAGTTTAAAATATCAGCAAAGGTTTTATGAATATCCTTAAAATTCTCAGGAAGGATTAAGTGGGTTTCTTAGCTGATCTTGGAAGAAAATGACCTGGTGAACGAACCAAAGAGGAAATTCTAGATGAGGTAGTCCTGGAGCAATTCCTCCAGGTGATACCCCCAATGTACATTTTTGGGTACAAGAACACCATCCTGAGAAAGGAGCAAGTGATTTGGCTTGAAGAGTAGGGGTTACTTGAAGGGGTAAATGGACTAAAAAAAGGCTTTAAGAAAAATGGACCTGAAAATGTTTCCACTGTGGGGAAAAAGAAAGAATGAAGTAACCAAGGAAAGAAATTATATGGCTTTCCCCTATTGACTTTCCTTGTAGAAAGATGGCAGGGAACATTGGAAATGACAATCACATGACTACAGCTGACTGTGGCACCCCGTTGCTGTTGTACCAGCCACAACTGTGCCAATTTCAATCTGCAGGAATAATGGATTTTGGATTTTGGATGCTTTCTTTGAATTAGCCCATTTGAGATCTGTTGATTCAATGCCCTGTCATGTGCTGTTTCACCTAATTGAAGGTTACCAAAAAAAAAAAAAAAGTTTTAGTAGTATATAAATATCAGGTTAGATATTTAACTAACCTGATATTTATATACTACTAAACTAAAGAAAAACATGAACTAAAGAAAAACACGAACAAAAAAACCTAAAGAAAAATATGAACAAATAGTGGTACCTCAAAAGTATACAGAAGAATTTCTCCAAATACGTAGCTCATGAGAATCCTTGGTGAAGACATATAGGCAGGGATCAGACATTATTTAGGTTCCTAAAGTGATCTGGCCAGGCATAGTCAAAGACAGCAATTATCACTGTAAATCAGGAACAGAAGGCCAACTAATCCAGCAAAAAGGGCCACAAGATAAAGGACCATTAGTGAGAATGCCTGTAGTACTGGGTATATGTGCAGGTTTTCTATCCTGTCAGGGATAACATAGAGAAATATTTCAATAAATTGGTAGTAAAGTTGGTGTGACAAATGCCCAGAAAAGATCTGGGACCTGAAAACAAGCATGTCCTGGAAGAAAAGACTCCAGCAGAAACATAGAAAAGAAAAACTCCTACCCAAAGGCCAACATCTCAGAGAAAACTGAGGAGAAAACTTCAATTTTTGGATCTTCAAGACCAACTGGTAAAGCTGACAGATGGGGGAGGAAAAGAGCCCAAACAAGTATCTGCAAACCCCAGCAAGCCTGCAAACCTACACTGTGTGTAGCAACTCAGGTGCAGAGTTCTCTAACAAACCAGCTCCAGAAATAGAGAACTAGGAGAGCGGAAGCGGAGAGAAAAGCCCACTGGCAAGTCTATAAATGAATGAAAAAGAGTTTTCATATGCAAATAGACTGAGATTGGCTACTAGAGTTGAAGTTCTGAGGGGGAAAAGGAAAGATTTAAAGAAGAAATACCTATTAGTTAAATAGGTAGGAATAGGAATAGGAACCTAGAAATAGGAGATAGACATAGGAACATATAGATTAAATAAGAATAGAAGTAAAATAATTGTAAACTTATAGAAAGATAGTAGAATAAGATTTTGTATAATAAAACTGTTTTATGTGAAAAAAGCAAATTACAAGGCTTTGTTTCCGTGTTCTGTATCATATTAAGAAAAACTCCCTTTTTAATGTTTTATTTATAGTTTTTCTTTAACACCATACATATTTTGTGGACAGTGTATTGATTGGGCCAATGTTCTTTTAACACAAAACTAATAATAATAATACAATTAAATATATATCATCCTAATCTCCCAACTTCAACAATACCATTCTCTCTTTATGATTCTTTACCACTTTTTTCATAAATTCATTTAAACATCAATAACATTTCTTTATACCATATATTTGTTATTCCCTACTGAATCACTAATATTTAATATTTTAAACATTACTCATTTTTCCACCATAATTCTAATATCCCAAATGTCTAAAAATACTAATAAGGCCGATTCGTAACAAAATTTGATCAGTCCCGGGAATACATCTCAAAGCCCTCACAATTTCCAATCCTTAAGTATTTTAATTTTCAATATATTTTTTACACACTGTTAATAATAATAATAATAATACAATTAGTTTACCTAATCCTAAACTTTTACCTTCTAACCTTTTGATTAATTTTATAAATTCCATTATCTATTTATATATATATATATACTACTATTTTCCCTATTTGTGTTTTCTACTTTCTTCTTCTGGTTGACTTCCGGTTAATGTCGTGGCAAGAATGGCTGGAAAATAGCAGAGCTCCACCAAGCTTTGCAAAATCCAGTCAGCAACTGCTGTCGGGAGACCCTACGGGGTCAAAGCCGCCTTCAAGGGCTGGTGTTGTTAAGGAATTCACAATTTCCTTGAAGAAAACTGTCCCGAATGACAGCAGGAATGATGGCCATTTTGGCAAGTCACAAGCTGTGTCACAAGCTGTGACAGCCGGGACCATAAGATCTGTGCTGGAGCAGTTAGTGCACTGCTGGGTGAGATAACTTCCAACTTTTATTTTAAAGACCTAATTTAAGTAAAAGAACTTTAAAAATCATCTCCAAGCATTAAGAAAGCGGCAACTAGACACACAGAGAAGGCTAAAAGCTAAAAATTAAAAGGCGAAGGAAATGCCCAATGGAAGCTTTAAAATATAGAAAGCCTGGAAAAGAGCTAAAACAATTTGAAAGCTGATTATTGGAAGAAACTGCCTTTCTTATTTTTATTTTTAAACCCCCTGGATTTATCTGACAATCAGCTGTTTTTTGGCACACTGTTTAATGTGGGGATTTGGAGCAAGAGAGCCATCTACTGGAAGACGAAGAGCACTACAACATGAGAAATTTCAGTGAAAGTGAGAATTGTTTAATACACATAAAGGAAGAGAAAGTAAACAACACTTGGAAGGCGGCTTGACCTTGATTCTATTCTAGAAGGCGATTTGGATGTTTGGAAATACCTAGTGAGTTTCTTTGAAGATCTTTAGCACAAACTAAATTGCAAATAATCATATTCCATTGGAACTGTTTATTGGATGGTGGATTTGAAAGACTTGAGGAAACTTGAGGAGACTAATTTGGATTTGGATTATTAATGTTATTTGACAGAACATCCTACGAGGCAAAAGAAGAAAGGTGATAGAAAAAAGAAAAGAAGGAAAGCTAAATAAGACTTTAAAATTTGGACAATTGGGAAGACGAATAACAAATTAGAAAGAATGTAAATTACTGAAGAACTTTAAGGATTATAAATTTAGGGGATTTGGAGGCACAATTATGGGATTGATTAAATGTTATTAATAATTGGCTTTGCTGGAGTTTTTAAATATTGGGACATTGGAACCATAGAGGTATACTGAGTAATTTTTAAAATCAAATTATTACAAAATGTCTCAGCAGGGGATAATAGAGGCATATGCAGAAATATTATTGATGCTCAAAAGTTTGTATGAAACAATAAAGAACAATAAGGATACAACGGGACTGTCTAAAGATAAAAAGTGAGTGTAGAAGATCCTCAACAAATGGGGGGGGGAGATGAACATAATATTCAGAAAATAGATGGGAAACCAGAAGAAGCAGTGGAGGAGACAAATCAAAATAAGATGCAAGACGATAAAGATAATGAAGAGAAAGAATAAATAAATGGGAATCAAATAGATAATTCTTTAAGATAATTACAGTAGAATAGATTTAAAAAATCTTTTAAATTTTTTTCTTTAAAAAAAAGAAAATTCTATGCATGGGTGCTCAAATGATGCAGCAGAAGGAGACATGGGCAAGTCAAAGGGAATACTCAGAGGGTATAAAAATGTTAGAAAGAGTTATAAGATTCCAAGAGAGAGAAATAAAAGGGAGACCAAAAAGTCAACAAATGGTGGAACTTTCAAAAGGTTAAGAGATGATGGATAGAGATAAAATACATTGATGGGGTGACTAGAAAAAAAGAAAAAAAGAAAAAAGGATATTAAGAAAAACTCTTAATACTGATCCACACTAATTACCCAGCAAGGTTCAATCATGGTAACTATGATATATCATACATAATATTGTGATATATTATTTGGGGGTAAAATAACTAGTGGTTCCCAGTACAACATCTACAGTGTGTAGATTTTAAATTTTAACTGGCTAACTGGGTCAGAGCCTGACATTGTGGGATTTTAGTATAAACTTAGAAGACTGCTGCGTTCCTAGAGATTTATACAGGTAGCCCTCAAGTTACGATCACAATTGAGGCCAACTTTTTGTTGTTAAGTGAGTCATTTGTTAAATGAGTTTTGCCACATTTTACACCCTTTCTTGCCACAGTTGTTAAATGAATCACTGCAATTGTTAAGTTAGTAACATGGCTGTTAACTGAACATGGCTTCTGCATGGATTTTCCTTGTCAAAAGGTTGCAAAAAGTGACCAAATGACCTTGGGACACAGCAATGGTCATAAGTAGAACCAGTTGCCAAGCATCTGAATTTTGATCACATGATCATGGGGATGCTGCAAAGGTCATAAGTGTTAAAAATGGTCATAAGTCATTTTTTCAGTGCTGTTGTAACTTTGAATGGTCACTAAAAGAATTGTTGGAAGTTGACAACTACCTGTATTCATATTGCTTTCAGGGAACAAGTTACTTTTCAGTCAGACATTTTAAATTCAACTCCAAAAATTATAACCACTTCTATTCCTTTTTAAATTATTTTCATTTGGGGGGAGGATAGCTGCTGTTAATGTCCTCCTGGCAGAAGTAAGAGAAGGGATGAGGGAAGGATGGTATTTTTAAATATTAATATTTAATGTTTTAATGTTTTGTCTTGTTACTTTTACTTGGTTGTAAGCCATCTAGAGTCACCTCCAGGTGAGATGGGAGCATATACATTTAATAAATAAATTTTTTGATACCTGGCTGGATCTTTTCCAGTCCTATGTTGAGAGAGTAACACATTGTAGCCATGTTAAAGGCTAATGGTGAATAATCAGTAAATTTTGTATCCTCCCACCAAAGTCCTGACTTGATGAAACCTACTGGAGTATTAATAGACTCAAAGAAATGAATTTCTTGGGGGGAAAAACCTATGCTTTTAATGATTTATTCAAAAGTGAGAAATCATTAGTTGGAAAGAAATTAACACTGAATAGGAGAGAAAATGCAAGATATAATTAATTTAGTTAAAGAAATATGTTGAGAAGTAAGACTAAGAGCCTTGATAGTACAGTGGTTTGGTGCACCCTGTCATTAACACAGCTGCCTGCAATTTCTGCTGGTTCGAATCTCTCCAAGGCTCAAGGTTGACTCAGCCTTCCATCCTTTCTAAGGTAGGTGAAATGAGGACCCAGTTTGTGGGGGCAATAAGCTGACTTTGTATAAAATATACAAAAGAATGAAGGCTATTGCTTAACGCATTGTAAGCCGCCCTGAGTCTCCGGAGAAGGGCGGCATATAAATCAAATTTAAAAAAAAAACAACTATCAGTTTAATGCATTCTTCTTTGTTTCAGGAATGGACATATACATATAACCAGCAAATCCACTTTCAACAGTTATGCTTGTCCATACATACCCTCTTTCCAGGTTCCCAGGTGATGCTTTTGCCTTGCAAAGAAGGGGATGGCAAACAGGTGAGACCAAAATCAGGGTTGTTGAACTCTCATCCAGTGTATTAGTGTATTAGTATTGATGTAAGGGGTTTTCCCCCCTTTCTTTAGTTCATTTCTTTTTATTGATTTACCAGAGTTTATCTGCTATTCTAATCCAGAAGGACCATGCCACATGCTAACAGTAGTAATGTCTGTGGGGGAAAAAAACCACATGGTCATTAATACCATTGAAAATCATTTGGAAATGTAAAAAATTACTTAGTTTTGTTTGGGATAGAACAGTTAAAAATGCCAAAGGTCTGGAAATTAGTCACATCATATTGTCTACCGGTAGATGCCAAATGTTGATGCCTCATGCTATTAACAGTCATATCACATATTGGGCTTGATTTAAAATTTAAGAGGCAATAGTAAAAAGCAGAATTATATCAATTATAAGCAAAGTTGTGGCAATAGTCCAATAGCTAACTATGATTGTTTTTCCAAAAATTGGTGCAAAGTTAGGCTAAACCAGATGGGATTCATCATGATGTATCATTTGCCAATGAATGATTGCACACATGAAACATTTATCCCCAAATATGTGACACTCTTTATTGCTTCATCCCTATCCATTGCTTCATCCTTATCATTATTATTATTATTATTATTATTATTATTATTATTATTATTATTTTAATTTGTATACCGCCCTTCTCCCAGAAGGGACTCAGGGCGGTGAACAGCCAAAATTAAAAAACATACAAATACAAAAGTTAAGATAATTAAAAAAATTAAATAATTGGCTACCCAATTTAAAACCCCAAATCCATAAAATTTAAAATCCCAGTTAAAAACCATTTAGGCTAGGCCTTATCATGTTGGTATCTGTGCGGATAACAGTTGACAGGTTTTGAAGCAGCTTTCTTTAAATGTTGGGCAATGAGAATATATTTTCCACATATTTTGTTAATACTTTGGCTTTGTACAGATTCTTAAAAAGAGGCTGACAGAAGATAAAATAGTTAGATATTGTTACTGATATAACCAGCATGAGCTTAGAACAATTCAAACAGTCACTAATAGAAATCCTAGTGAACTATTATCTATTGGATCACAAAGAAGTGACTGAACAACAACAAAATATTATAATCAGCATTGCTGTCAGCACTTCACAAAATTTCTGAAGTTTGGGTACTGAATTTCCATTTGCTTCTGTTAAATAATTGCTCTCCTCCTTGTTTACTATATTGATGCAACTCAAGATAGAATTCAACAGTTATTATATATATCATAAAGCATGAGTTAGGAATTCAATTTGGTCCAATGATCAGACTGCTCCCCAGGTAACCCCTATGGATTGGAGAGGTATCAGTCAGCAGGCTACATTGTCTTGAAAGTCTGTAGAGATTCTCAGTCATCCAGGTCATGGTGCTTTTTCAGGAGGCAACTGGACTTCCTTGTTTTTTCTTTTGAAGACATTTTGCTTCTCATCCGAGAAGCTTCTTCAGCTCTGATATCCTTCCATTCCCCACTATCCTGCCATAATGAGAGATAGCAGTCTTTGCCTGCCTGCAGAAAAATACTGTCCTGATCATTGCAGTAGCTTTGATATTTTAATGAGAAGAGCTGCTTAAATATAAGAATAGGGTAAGATTAATCTTAATTTCCCATTTTTCCTTTAATAGCGCTGGAATAAAGTTGGTTCTCACATTGAGCATATGGCTACCCGCTATTGCCTGGACACAGAAATGGTGGGAGATAGCAGTGAGAGCATGAGAGAAGTGGTCATTAACCCCTGTGAAAGCACGGCAATGAGTCAGCGATGGGAAATGGTGATGTCCTGACCTCATCTATCAATTCACCATCAAGCTCTTCTGGAAGGACCTTTGTCAGAAACTGGCAAGGCTGTTGTCCAGTTTAGGGATTGGTATGGGCTTGCTTTTCTGTGGGGCAGGTCAAAGAAAAAGAATATGCAGTTGTGCTGAGGTTAAAGAAAGGCTCACAAGTGCTGGCTTTAAGACCAGAGTAGTAACTATCCCAGGTTGGGGGTGATATGTGTGAACTGTTAAGAACACCACAATTTAATCTAGAAACATCTTTCAGTAACATTCATCTGTTAGCTGAAGCAAAATATGACCTTGTTTTTGAAAAAGAAACTTTCTGAAATTGATAAGTGCAATATTTAATTGTCTTTGTTACGAAGGTTATTGAAAATCCTTGGAAAATAATAAGTGAGCAAGGTGATTCTAATGGAAGAAAGATGGAGAAAAGAGAAGCTAAATCTTGTAAAAGCACATGAATGGTCATGGTGGGGAAGGTTAGAAAAGGCCAACAAATCTTGCACTTTGAATTGGTATAACTAAGCACATCTCTGAAATAAGTTTGAAATATGCTATATTGCACATGAGAATTTGAATGTGAACCCTGTTTTTGTGCAATAGAGATTGTATGTAGTGTGATTAAAATTAATGTGTGTGAGAGAGAGGAAGGGAAAAGGAAGAAGACAGTGAAATCTTGAATTTTTCTTCAACTTGGATTATATGTGTATGAAGGAAAAAGAGGAAATATTTATCCTAACTTCAATGCAAAGTTTCTTTCAGAAATGGAAATATATAAGGACCTGGTCACAATCACAAATGTCCCTTGGAGAGGGAGGGGGGACATGACTCTCCATTCTAACTCAGTAGAGGGTATATATTCAGCATATAACTGGCCCTACATCCTGTCACTTCCCCAGAACTGATATGAAGAAGGACCAGGAGACTACCAAGTGGAAGGTAGATGGAGAGTAGCATGTACCTTCCTCCCATTTTCTCAGATGGCCTGTGGGGGGTGGAAATCACATGGTGATCAACCTCTAAATTCCAACTTGTCAATTTCTGGTATTAGTTATATCTTGTTGTTTTCTTGTTGAATTCACCCTCTTCATCTACTCTGTTAAGACTGAACACTTGAGCTTGAAGAAGACAAGATCACATTAATTGCAGAGACACTTTTGTTATTTTTTTGCTGACAGCATTGTCTCTGGGTTGATGGGGGGAGGAGATCGTTAAATAAGAGCAATTTTAGCAAAATCACTGGATAGATCAGAAGATAATAGAAGTGTAAGAGGGGAAATGAATTGTACCAATCAGTGATGCCACTGAAATCAAGAGTGGCCCAGATATGAATATGGATTTGTAGTAGGAAGTACATAAAATTTAACCGAACCCCAAATTGATCCAAACCTGAGTCTTAATGAAACAAAGCAGAATTCTCACACTAGCTGACACTGACCTAGTCTTAGTGAATGATTTCATACTTTGTGGCATTACAAAAAATTGGTTCCACGCTTGCAAAAAAAAAATAAAAGTTGCATTTCTCTGTTAAAAAGCAGGATGGGAAAATAGGAAAGAGAAGGAAGGGGGAAGTGTTGAGTTAGTTGCGATTTTCCCATCTGCCACCTGATTAAAGGCTTACAAGAAACCAGGATATTGTAACAAGAACAGTAATGTTTCTTTCAATGTGTTGATTCATCTTTTCTTTTATGCACACTGAGAGCTTATGCACCAAGACAAATTTTTTGTGTGTCCAATCACACTTGGCCAATAAAAAATTCTATTCTATTCTATTCTATTTTTAAGGACCATAGGAAATCCTCTCCACATTCCTAGGTCAACAGGTGAACGTTAACTGTTTTAAGTATAAAGGAAGCATTGTTTAAATTAGTGCTCTCTCCAGCACATGCCATTTAATTCTGCAAATATTAATAACGATTCCTCCACCTATATGCTTATTGTGCATATTTCCAAAGCACAAAGATTGCTTCTAAAATATCAACCTGGTGCCCTCTATATATGTTGAAGCTAATCCTGTCTTGCAATTAGGGGCACTGAAATACTGGGCAGAGAAAGCCTGCAAAAGGTAATGCTGGTGCTGTCACAATCCCTTCTAATCTGCACAGAAACATTCTGCCTGTGTGTGTTGTGAATGATTCATGCCTCTATTTGAGAAGGCGGATTAACACTTTTCGTTATTCTATCTCTGGGATCTCAGATGAATCTAAAACCACCTGCTGTTTGTAATTGTAATGTGACTTTCATGGTTTAAAAACCTTGGAATAAGGAAAATTTTCATATCATAAAATTAATATTTTGCTATTTAAAGGTTATGGTCTCTTATTTACTTGTTTGCTTGTTTTATTCTATACTCTTTATCCTCCAAAAAGAGACAGAAATGATGGAGGAAAATGTTAAATAAAACTACCACAATAAAACCATTCAAGTGAGGGCAAAAAATAATAAAAGCTAAGCTCGTGCAGTTGAACAGGCTTGATTCCCAAAAAGTATTTTCAAGGAGCACGGAGGTAGGAATGTGTCTACAAGTCCTGAAAGCAGCAGTGTCTTTTCCTGAAATTGCACAGCTGTTTTCAAGAGTTGCCAACAAATTCCAAATTCATGCTCCTACATTCTTTGAGCAACATTTTGAAATCCCATCCAAAGCTCTGCACAACTATATTAAAAACAAAACTCGTTAAAAATAATTAAAACAAAATAAGAATGTAAAACTTTTAAAGGCTTCTGTTTTTGGAGAAGTAGTTATCCCATCAATATTTTTAATCATTTTCTGAAGGAAATCAATGTGTGGAACAGAGCAATCAAGCATCCCTCAGGAGAAAAATTCTTAAGTGGTTGCCATAAAAGAGAAAGTTCCACTCCTGGGAGCCAAATCTACCAGTGGAACAGCAATAGACTTCCTCAGCTGATCTTAAATTGGATAGTATTGGGGGAGGCAATTATTTAAATTCGTGATCCTGAACCTTTAGGCCTCTATAGATTAATTTC
This sequence comes from Arizona elegans, assembly GCA_022577455.1. Lineage (NCBI taxonomy): Eukaryota > Metazoa > Chordata > Lepidosauria > Squamata > Colubridae > Arizona > Arizona elegans. The sequence goes on along the minus strand of JAKOOJ010000001.1, from coordinate 282,361,615 downwards.
ACAATCTGAAATTGGAGATGGAAGCATTCGGGAAACCAGTGCTGTGTTTCCTGGATTCATATATATGGTCTGATTCATCCACTTCACTTAATTGGAGAGCTGCTTTCTATACTAACAGCAATCTCTGGATTACCTGCAGTAATCCAAGCAATGAATTATATTATTAAATCATGGGTCAGTGAGACTAGGCTAACTTAGTTCAGCAGTGGTCATACCTGATACAGCAACCAAAGGTGGCCCTTTTTTAATTTTGTAGCAAAATTAATTGGATACTCCATGTGAATTAAAATTTATTTAACCTATAGGAGGAGACCAGCTTACCAATTTCTGCCACACAAATTGATTTCTTCATAGCTAAAACTGCCTTCAGATAATCAAAACAAAGCCTGTATAAATGGACAGAACTAGAAGGAGTGTGTATAGATATCAAATTGCTTAAAGGAGGTGGGGAAGCTCAAATATAGCATGAAGACATGACCAGGTGCTGGCTGTGGAATAGCTTATGAACTGCAAGACATCACTAAGCAATTTATGCACATGACATCATGGTTTATGACCACATCACTTAGTGACACCAGTCCCAATTGCCATTGTAACCCAAGGATTATCTGAATTTGTTCAGTCGATATGCTAAATATACATTAAGGGGAGCTGGATTGAAAGAAGGTGAGCATGATTTTAAAACCAGAAGAGGAGCTATGCTGATAACCTTACTCTGACAGTCAAAAATGCAAAGGATCTGCAAGGTCTAGTAATAAAAGTCAAGAAGGAAAGAGAAAAAGGGGCTCAAATTAAGTATGGAGAAGAGCAAACTAATAACAGGTATAAAATGGCTTAGAATTGACAATGAAGATACAGTATTGATACAGTGGATAGCTTCTGCCTTTAGGAGAGGTTGCATCAACAGTAAAAGAACAAGCAATAAAAATGTGCCACAAATTAGCACTTGATAGAGCAGTCATAAAGGTCTTTGAAAAGATATTCAACTGCCATTATGTATTATACCTTCAAAGATCAGAGTTGTGCAATCCGTGGCATTCTCTGTTGTTATTATTATTATATTATTATTATTATTATTATTATTATTATTATTATTATTATTATACTATATTTAGAAGTGAAAGTTGGACTTTGAAGAAATATTAAAGTATTGATGCTTTTGAAATCTGATGTTGGTGAAGACTCCTGAGAATACATTTACAGCCAAGAAAGTAAACAAAGAAAAAAATGGATCATTGAACAAATCGACACAAGGTTCTTACTCAAGGCACAAATGACCAGATTCAAATTATTCTACTTTGGACACATTAGGCAAAGACCCAACTCTTTTGAAAAGATTAATGCCAGAAAAAAATGAAAGGAAAGAGAAAAAGAAGACAATAGTTACAGTACTAATTAACTACTACTACAGTACTAATGAACTACTACTACTATGAACACTACTATTGAAAGACCAGATTGGGGATAGAGTACCATGAAAAAAATCTATCTAAGATAATTGCTAGAAGTAAAAAAAAGAATTTGATGGTGCGTAATAAATCAAAACCCAATATATGTTTCTCAGGAAAATCTAAAATGAGACTTAATCTCAATTTAGAGCAGCTTTAATTTAGTTCAATATTGTATATTTCAGATGAATTGGTAATAAAAGCTTCCAAAATTTCCTGCTGCCATAACAACAACTTGTTATAGTCTCAGTTCACACATTTTATATAACACAGACATTTATCTTGCATGATTTATTGAATAAACTACCATTGTCTAGGTTCACATTGTGTACGGTAAACTGTACATGGTTTACAAAGAACAACAGCTGGGTTAACAAACACTAAGTCAAAATCAAGTTTAGCTTAACTTAGTTCAATGTGTTAAGTGAGCTTTTCTATTGTTAACATACAAAATTTTCCGATCACTAGAAGTAAAAATATCTGTGCATAGAATATTTGAAGACTGATTATTTGAAAGTAACAATTTTAGCTCACAAAAATAACCATGCTATGTTAAGTTCCTTTGTTCGCAGTTCATGAAAACAATGTGATTAATAAATAGTCATATTAGTTGTGGCATTTGTACCTGGAATGTGTTTCTGAAATGAGTTTCAGTATTGTTCAAGCCATCTCAAAACTTTAAAACAAAGATAGGAACGTATGCTGTCTTTATAATGAGATTGGTAGATAAATTATTTTAATGATATTGGCCTGAAACATAATGCATTTTAGCTTCAGGTAAATGTGCGTGGAATTAAGGAGCAAAAGATTACATGAGGCAGGAAAAAAAATGTATTATTGGCAAAACTATACATAGCATCATACATCATAATGCATTTCTCTCCACAAAAAAAAAAAAGAATTTCCATCAGTCTTGTCTGCAATTTAAGTCAATATTGCTTTCAGAACAGAAATAGATTTTTATTTAGTTATTTCAGTTTACATTCTTCTCCATACTGAAAGCACACGACAATTTACACTTGTGTTTGCTTTTTTTAAAAATAGTATTTTATGTATCTTTGTGTCTAAGGTGCTCAAGGCAAGCTAATTGGGTGGCTGCTGCTTTTAATTCTTTAGGACAATTCTTGTATAGCAAGGGAACCTGAAAGAGAGACATAGAGAAAGAGACTTGCTAAAAATGACTCTAGGCACATTATGGAAGTGCCAGCATACATATGCTATTTCACATAGGATGTATTCACCAAAAGGTGACTAGTTGGAAGATGTCAGCAGATATGGAGAATCCCTGAAAAACATTCTATACAACAGCTGAGCCAAATATGGGCAGCCACTACCATGGTTAATGCATTGGAATAGATCTAGAAAGATTGGAATTTATATCCATATTCAGCCACCGAAGCTCATTCAGTAACTGATTCAGTATCTGTGCAACTAACTTGATAGGGTGAGAAGGTGGAGATGGAAGTTGGAGGAGAGGGTGCCAAGTATGGTACACCAAGTCCCAAATAAAAGTGGGATATGAATCTAATCAAGAACTCATCCCGATCTGTGTGGGAAAACTCAGTTACTTGAGTTAAGAGTCTAGAAAAAATGAAAATGAGATCATCGGATTTTATGACTCATCATCAGAAAAGTGGCATGTTTAAACGCAGAGTTAGAGAAAGGGAATTGATTGATTGATTTGTATGTTTGCAGAAGTCAGTTCAAGTACTTTGTTTTATCCTGAAGAATTCACGACAAAAATGAAAAACTCTGTCCCCGGGACAGATAGTTCTCAAAACACTGGGACAAATAGTAATCAGCAAGGGACAGCACCTCAGTGATCTTTTCTGGACTCAAAAGCTAAACAGGGGTTAAGCCTGGTCCAAGATATCATCAGAAATTAAACTTGGCTGAAGCAAAAATAGCTTGTGTAAATATACATAAACGTGTGTGTGTGTGTGTGTGTGTGTGTGTGTGTGTGTGTGTGTGTGTTGCCCCATCATATTTACTGCCATAAGGTTAAATAAACTTTGCAGGATGAGATCCATTTGAGAAACTTAAAAGCCAGCAACTTTCGTGGGTGTTCATTACATAGATTCAAAGCTACATGTTGATTTAAATGCATCTTTACACTTTCCATTTATGCGGTGACCTTATATCCTCACCACTTAACACATTTGCAATGGATCTTTAGCTTGAAAAATCAAAGCCATTGTAACCCGAAATTGATTTTTTCTACAAGAGTTGTTCAAAGGAAAATCCGTTTTTGTTTATATAAAGTACATTCAATGCAAGAAGATACACCTGGCATCACCTTTGAAACTATTTCTACCCAACCATGAATAACAAGTGACACAATAGAGGAAATTCTTACAGACGATCTGATCTCTATTCATCCATGAGACAGTGGTGAAACTTGCCAAGTTTATTTGTTCCAGTTCAGTATTTAGATACAGTATACTTTAATATTTCAATATTTATAATATTTACTATTATTCCTTAATGGAACAGATAGGTTCACTGCATCAATCAGGAAAGGATCTGGAACCTTAAAGCAATTTCAAAAACTTGTCTGCATGTGCTATAACTGTAGCTAGATCCTAGGTAAAGGTAAAGGTAATATGTGCTAGTCGTTCCCAACTCTAAGGGGGGGTGGTGCTCATCTCCATTTCAAACCGAAGAGCCAGCACTGTCCAAAGACATCTCCATGGTCCTGTGGCCGGCATGACTAAATGCCAAAGGCGCACGGAATGCTGTTATCTTTCCACCAAAGGTGGTCCCTATTTTTGTACTTGCATTTTTTACATGCTTTCAAACTGCTAGGTTGGCAAAATCTGGGACAAGTAACGGGACCTCACCCCATTACAAGGCACTAGAGATTCAAACCGCTGAACTGCCAACCTTTCGATCGACAAGCTCAGCTTCTTAGCTACTGAGCCACTGCGTCCCTTAGCTAGATCTTAGCCATGGTTTATTCAGAGAGATGATCATTTGGAGCTGCCCACAGAAACACAATTGATCTTGGTACAGAAGTAGTGAGATATAGTCTTCAGTAATCCTGCAGAATTGTTATTATAAAGCTATTTTCATATGACTATTTTCATATTTTTTAATTGGTTTGTCATTTTAAACTGGGGCCAAATTAATATATATTCTTTTAATTGTTCTTAATGTTTGTATTGTATGTTTTTATCTGGCTGTACACCGCCCTGAGTCCCTTGGGAGAAGGTGCGGTATATAAATTTGAAATAAAATAAAATAAATAAAATAAATAAATGACATACCCCAGTGGTGTTTTAAAAGCCTCTGACGATCCCAGCTGAGTTGCCTGATCGGCAGAGGCTTTTTTTTTCTTTTAAAAACATTTTTTCTACAACCTCTTCGAGAGGTTGTAGAAAAAATGCTTTTAAAAATTAAAAAAAGGCCTCTGATGATTGTGTGGCTCAGCTGGGCATGGGGAGGGGGGGGCAAGGATTTTTGCTACCGGTTCTCTGAACCACTCACCACCGTCGCTACTGGATTGCGTGATCCAGTCCGAACCGGGAGCATTTCACTCACAACATACCCTTGCTAAACTTTATGATAAAGGTTTATGATCAAAAAAAGTTTCGAGATTTCAATACTGTATTGAGATTTCAATACTGTTGACTTGTATGGATATCTATGCAGATATTTTGGCAACAAAATAGAAATGATTTCTTACTGCTTTTTTTTCCCCAGAATGTTTTTCCAAATTTGTCAGTCTAGCCAGGATTTCCTCCTGGTTTCTCAGCCTAGTACTAACTAGGCAATTCTGATTAGGTTTCCAAAATTAGCTAAGGGCTGGCAAGAATGTTGCCATCTACTGTATTAATTAGGCTTTTCAATACTGGAACATATTGCAAGATATGCTGCACTATAAACTACCAACATGTTAAGGGTTTGGCAATATATAGTTCAGTGTAGATGTGAACACAACCATTGTCATCAAAGGCAGACTTATGTTAAGCTTATTGTAACTGTAAAAAGACATTGCTTCACTTAATACAATTAAATTCAAGTGCCAAATGCAGAATCAAGGCATGACAAATCAAACGAGAGGTTCATGTGACACAGCACTGTGTTGTTGATTATTTATTTATTTAAAATACTTGTATGGCCACCAATCTTAAAACCAGAATTTGGGGGTGGATCATAACCATAATATAAATATCATACAAATAATAATAAAATAATAAAAACAGAAAAACCTAGCATCAAAAGCAAACTCCCTTGATATGACCCATAACACTCTCTTCCAACTCCAGCTTCATCTTATACTATCCCAGAAGAAAAGCCAGATTGTCATAGCTTTCTAAAATGTTAAACCAGGAGGAGCCTGCCAGATCTCAAGGATAAAGGGAATTCCATAGGCATGGAAAAGCCACAACTGAGCTGATACATATACAGTGGTACCTTGATACTTGTTAATTGGTTCCAGGAGGTACAATGGTATTAAAAATGATGAATATCAAAGAAACCATGTGATTTAATAAGTGACCCTTTGTTTCGGCCAGAAAGGATTGTGAGTCACAAGGCAGCTGACACTCAGAGATTCTAGCTTGCACGTTGAGTACCAAACAAATGACGAGTACTGAGACAAAATGTTCATATCAAAATGCATCAGGCACCCAATTTGATGAGTTTTAAAGCAATCATGTACTGAGATATGACTGTATTTATCCATGGTTTGTTTTTGATATTGCTTGTGGGATAAATCATAATGACTGGGTTATTCTGTGTGATACAATGCCTATGTTTCTTTGTTTGCCCATTCATTTGACTTGTGATGTCAATCAATGAAAAACAATGAAAATTTAAAACAAAAATAAAACATTGGTCTCAGGCTAACTCAGAACATGCAACCAGCAGTGCCAAGATAGGCTCACCCAATAGCTTGGTCTAATTGCAGGAGAAGAATTCACCCAACATCAGAGCCATCACCTTAGAAATCTCATTATGACTTAGCACAATGTGTGAATTCAGTCAATACAAATTCTGCAAGAAAGCTCAGAATTATATTATGATTTAGATAACCATGCCAGGTCACCAAGCACTAAGAAATTGATACTTAGGAATACATAATAGAGATACAGTATATTGCACAAAAGGATTATTTCTAGTTTTTCTGGCAATATGCATTTGTAAAGCTATCACTTACAAATTAATGTAATCTTTTTAATGACCTCATATTAATAGCCACATAAAATTGTCCAACAATGAATTTCATGAGGCACTTAAGTGTTGTGCAATGAGCTATTTACTTTTATATCCTAAAGATATGCCAATCATTTTATAGGATGAACTCAGGGTACTAATGTTTTGACTTGAAACCTGAGTAGCGGTTTCCTTGAGTAACATCATCTCAGTGCATCTTGCTGCACTCATATCAGGACTGGAAACTAGTTTTTGAATTACACAGGCTGTTGACCATGCTCTTTTGAGCTAATGATTGATGCTTCAAATATTTGGGGGCATCAGATTGTCTCCTGCCTCTGATAATGCAAAACACAGAGAAAAATGGAGCACTCCTTAAAAGAAAGTTACTAATGTGGTGGTGAATTCCTTGGACAGTGAATTTTAATGAGCAGGATGCTGAACGCGGCTTCTGTAATCAATTTGATGGAGCCATTCCCCACCCCCTTGTTGCAGGTAGCTGGAACTATAATTAGATTTTAAGATAATTAGATTTCCTCTTTCAACAGTCATTTACAAAGAAAGAAGGAAATTGAGTTTTCTTCAGCTTTAGCAACCCTAGAAGTGTGTGAATAAAATGAAAGCTTTTTGAGACTTCTGTGTAACTAGCAAAATGTATTCTACTTTGAGAAAGTAATTTTTGCTAACATCCACAAGTATTGTGCTCAACTAACTAGAAAAGGAAATCAGGACAGTTTATGGTTACTAGTTTAGGAGAATTTTTTTGCTAAAAATAAAAAAAAGGATAAGCATTCATTGAAAAATGCATATTCAATACATAATTCAGAAACAGTGTTAGATATTCATACTGTAAGTTACAACCAGTGGTGGGTTGCCCCCAGTTTGCACCAGTTCTATAGAACCAGTAGTAAAACCGGTGGGAGGCTCCATCCACCGACCCCGACATCATCAGAACGCTTCTGCACATGCGCAGAAGAGAGCACGTGTGCAAGCGAAGCAAGCGTGCACGCATGGCCCTGTTGTGAACCAGTAGTAAAGGTAAGTAGAACCCTGGTCACAACATATGAAACCATCTCCACCCTTGAATTCAGAAGTCCATGTGTAAATAAACACACTCAATAGATTAATGCATTTCTCTTTACGAGATGTCAATTCAGCAGTCATTTTTCACCATTTTTGCTGCATATGACTTCTTCATAGCAGCTCTTCATAGTCAGATCAACCTGAGAGGTGGCACTGGCTACTGTGGGATTTATTTTTTTTTAATGTCTTTTGGCCGCACCAAGAATTAGGAGGTGTGAATCCAACTATTACAAACTGTTGGAGACTGTCCATCTTTCTAGCAATCTTCATTTGCTGCTCGCAGAGGTAAGAGACCATCCAGATGTAATGAAGCAGAACAGTTGATACACAAGCCACCGGGAAGAAGACAGTATTGTAGCTGGTTCAACTTAAACAGAAGAGAGAAAAGGATAGTAAGGCAGAGCCTTCACTGTGTGGCTTCAATTAATAGCACATCACAAAATTCCTTCCCCGATGAGCGGTGGAGTTAGCTAATAATGGGAAGCAGTGACTAAATAAATGGCCAATATTTTCGGATGGTTTTCAAAATAGGCAGCCTAGCAGGAGGGAAGCTGCTTTTTAGATGCCTAATTCATGTCATCTTTATAATCCTTACTATAGTTTTAGCAGCCCTGGAAGATGAATCACCCACTTTAACCAACACACAGATCAACATGGGGTTTATTAGAACCAAGCTATCATTTAACAATGTCAGCAGAGTATTTATTATTAAGCAGAATGCTCCACAGTTTAAATGGAAAGTCATTATTTCTCCACAGTCATTGAACAACGTATGTGTTTATGCAGCCAAGCAGTCAAGATGGTGCCGGAGGAACACAAATCCTGAATCTCTTTTTTGTTGGACTTCGTGAGCTTTTATTGCAAATTCTATCCTAGGCAAATAAAAATTCCTCATTATATTGTTTTAAACCCTACCATTAGGCCCAACAGTGAGCAACACTTTGGTTCCTTTCAAATTATTTCATTTTAAAGGCACTAGTAATTACAGTATCTAATCCATAAAGCAGACTTTCTATCTACAAGGCAAAATTTATATATCTGATGTTGCAAAATAAGTTGCTCATTATTTTCGGGGGAAAAACCATGAAGCAGCAAAACAGAGAGTATCAGCTGCTAGATGCAAGGCAAGCAATCCATGGCTCAAAGGATTGCTGGAACACAAGATTTATAAAGTTCCAAAGTTTCAGCCAGTCAACTAACTGCTTTTTTATTTAATGAGGCAAATTTCTAAAATCAGAATTTAAATGACCTGCGCTATGTTTGCAGTGAATTAGAGTGAATTAGGTTGTCTTTAAAAAATAATGGCTGCTTTGAATAGGGGAAGATCCAATTCTCGAATACAGCTCATCTGTCTGGAACCCACACTGCATATCGGACATTAATACAATTGAACGTGTCCAGAAATATTTCACAAGAAGAGTCCTCCATTCCTCTGCTCGTAACAAAATACCTTATGCCACCAGACTTGAAATTCCTGGCTTAGAAAACTTAAAACTACACCACCTTCGGTATGACCTAAACGTAGCTCATAAAATTATCTGCTACAATGTCCTACCTGTCAATGACTACTTCAGCTTCAACCACAACAATACATGAGCACACAATAAATACAAGCTTAAGGCCAAAGAGGTTGTAAAAAAAAAAAAGCTTTTAAAAGCCTCTGGCGATCCCAGCTGAGTTGCCTGATCATCAGATGCTTCTAAAAGCATTTTTTTCTGCAACCTCTTAAGGTAGTAGAAAAAATGCTTTTAAAAGTAAAAAAAAAAAAAAAGTTGGCCACGCCCACCAAGTCACATTACATCCCCCCCACCAAGCCATGCCCACAAAATAAGGCACGCCCATAGAACCGGTAGTAAAAAATTGTAGAACCCACCCCTGCTACTGTCCCTGTCCTAATGTTTCCTCTATTTGTATCTATTTTATATGTCCAATCCATGCTTATACTTATTACCTAATATGTTCTTGACAAAACAAACAAACAAACAAACAAACAAACAACCTTCTGTTAAGAAGGTGATAGCTACCCTATGAAGTCAACAACATCCTTCTGCACTAAATCACATTGGAAAGCTAGTGTGACATGAAATAATGGATTTGGGGGGCATGGCTTACCATTGGATCCCAATCTTTAGGATATATAGTTGAAGGTGGTAGGAAACATGGCCAGTGTGTGGGGAGTAGTCATAGTCATAGAATTGTTGCAACGAATGGCACTTCACTTAGCATGGAGAAGACAATGTGACACATCAATAACATCTACCTGTCATGATATTGACAGCATTACTGATCATCTATACCATTAGAATAGATTGTTCCCAGTCCTTATATGAGTACCGCAAGAGGCATTGATAAGACTAGTTACTCAAGGAAAACTCTGCTCAGCTTTCAAGTCAAAACATCAGTAGCCTGAGCTCATCCTATAAAACGATTGGCAGCTTTGTTAGCATATAAAAGTAAATAGCTCATCACACAACACTTAAATATCCTATGAAATTCATTGTAGGAAGATTTTATGTAGCTAAGGAACATTATGATCAACCATCACTTCCACCTGGGTACACTAGCAAGATGCTTGGTGAGTCCCTGAAATATGACTGGCTGGTTTGTAAACATTTGAAAGTGGATCTGGGAAACTAAGGACAGACAACATAACAACAGCAAGGATATTTCCTCCTCCTCCTCCTCCTCCCCCCCTCCTCCCACTCTCCTGTTATAATATGTCATTCAGGACTATTTGCCAAAGGAACTCAACATTTAAGTTTCAATGGAATGAAATATGTTATGGTCCATTTTTTTGAGCTATGCAAGAAAGGCATCTACCTCATCTTTTAAGCACGAAGGAAAAATATGGCTATTCCTTCCCAAATATTATGTAAATGGCATGATGTATATTTGTTTAGAGGTCAAAAATGGAGAACTCATGGCCTCTGAGCCAGATGCTGTTCACAAGGTCTTTTCATCCAATCTTTTGAGACCCAGTTTGAGATTGTACCCCTGTGGAGAATGGAGCAAATTCTCTGAGACTGGCTATGTCTTTCTTTCTACAGGGAGGCCTGGTGCAATGCAGAAAAGAGATTACATCCTGACTGGTCATGTTGTTAGCACTGAACATTAATGGGGTAGAGCTTTCATGTGGAGACAATATTGACAATAAGCACCATCTACTTCCAGGATATAATCTAGTTTTCCTGCTGGAAATAATTATGCCTGATACTCCTAATCTTGCTTTAAACTCCCTGGGTGCAAGCTCTTCAACACATATTTATTTCTGCCCAACACACAGATTCCCGGACAAACTAAATGGCCAAATGGACATTTCATTTGATAATCAGCTTCTGTATAAAGATGACTGGTTCTTGTTTTGGAGCTTCAATCCCATATGGATCACCTTGGATTTTCCCTAGGTCAAAGGGCTGTCTTTGGAAGTTTCTTGTAGTCCCTCCTTGTTTTTTGTTTTTTTTTAATCACTTGGGAGCATTTGTTTCTTTGATGCCCTTAGACTCTTTTCTTTTTCTGAAGTTTCCATTGCAGCTAGTTAAAAAAAAAAAGGCTGGTCTGATAGTGGCAGATCAAAGGGGAAAAATGTTATCTGAACATGATCAACACCTCTTGCACTGAGAATTTGGAATTGAGCCAGGCATAATCTTTACATTCATTATATCATTACAGATTAACTGTGGCTGTTACTATTCACTTCACTTTCTCAGCAACCATCACTGTTATTACATAACCTTCCAGTTTAACTAAACAATACATTCATGGAGCCAGTTCTCTACAAAGCAATGCCAGTGAATTCCCAGTCAGCTGACACAAAACTCACACTGCAAACACTGATCCTTCAAGCAACTTGATGCCACACTATCCACTGCCTTATAGTTAATTTCCCTTCTCACACAAGGAGCTAAAAAGTGGCCATAGACTGAGTCACCCCATTAATCTACATTCCCCAGTATTGTTGATTCAGGTGGCTCTTTTTTTTTTTCTCCAGCATTCTGTCACAGATTTCTCCAGCCTTACCAGAGAGATCTGGGGTCATTTCTATGCAAAGCATGTATTCTGTCACTGAGCATATTGATTTGGAGAACAGTAAACCATAACACCATGGGAGGAGAATTTGCAATTTGGAAACAATTTCTTGTCCTAATATTGTGGTCTATCTCTTGGGAACTTCTGTGTTTTCTCTATGTAACCTTGAAAATACATAAATGTATTAGGAGGCAATGGTCAGTAGCCATGAGGCCCAAAAGCCATGTCCTTTGAGATAAGAAAGAAACCATTCCTGTTGGGGAATGTTCATTTGTCGTGTTTTATCTAGGGGGATAAAATCCAAGAAATAGGGAGCAGTTAAACATGCATTGCTAATTATGGGTGCTGGAACTAGAAATGAATTTGCACAAAGGAATTTCCTTCAGTTGGAGAATATATCAAGGACTGTTTCTTCCCTAGAAGTAAGGTATAAAAGCAACCGCTTGCCTTCAGAAGTTGTGGGAGCTTCATCACTGGAAGCTTTCAAGAAGAGACTGGACGGCTTCCGGTTTGCTGTTTGTCCCCGCTGGACGCTCCTTTGGGATCGTCGCACCCACTGCCTGTAAAGAGCCGCCTTTATAGCAGAATGGCGGCTCGAAAAAACTCCGTTTCCATGAGGAAACGGAGATAGAGCAGGCTGGGGTGGGTTGAGTCCTCTGCCTAATCCCAAAAGTTTTTTTTTTACTTTTGGGACGGAGCGGAAGAGACTCCCCGTATCCCCAGCCGATGCTCCGGGCTCTGGGAGATCTCTGCTACATGCAGAGCTAGGTGGCAAAAGCAAGCCTGTAAACTTGTTAAACTAATTAAAGAAGACGTGAGCTGGACCGCTGACCCTGAGGCGCAAGTATTTTTTTTTTCTTACTTTAGAAAAGTTACTGAAGTTGTTTAAGAAGTGAAAGGAAAAAAGATTTTTAAAATGGCGATTGCTGAGGCTTGAGGCTGAAAAGGGAAAGTCCTTCCGTTTTCTATTACAAAGTAGCGGAATGAATACTTCTGGTCGTAATTGAGGCAAAACCTCACTCTCACTCTTGCTTTTTTTTTCTTTTTTTTCCTGGGGATCTGATATTGATCTTGGTTGGAAACAAGCCCTTTTTTTTCTCTCTCTTTTCCACTAAATCTTGTCTGTGTGGGAAATGGCATCGGGACTCACACAGCTAGACAAACAGGGGGGGGAATTTCCCCCATCAATAAATTACACCAACAAGTTGTAACTCTCCAGTGTCAGAAACCTGATTTTAATATAATAGAATTTCTTCTTGAAGAGATTGTAAGAAGGGATGAGATTGTGAACCAGCAACTCGAAAAATTTAAGCAGGAAATTAAAGAAATTGGTGAATTGGTGAAATCAAAGTTTGACTTTTTGAATCGAAAGATTTTAAAAACAGCTAATGGTTTATCAGACTTTCTGATTCGGTTGGATGCAAAGACTAAATTATTAGAGTCTAAAATGAAGGAAACTGAGGAGAATTTGGATGACAAGATTCAAAAAATTAAAAAGGATTTGGTAAACATTCAGGATAATAGCTCAGAAGACAAACCTAAAATGGAGGTTGACCAAAAGACTGGTAATGAAGAAAATGTGCAACAGAGGATTGAAAGAGAAGTTTTAATGATTCAATATAATTTTACAGAATATGCAATTAGACTGAGAGGTCTGCAGGAAAATAATAGAGATGACTTAAGGAAAATATCTTCTGAAATTCTGGCTGGGATTTTAAAGGTTCAACCTGATGAAGTGTTTTGCAGGATTGACAGAATTTATAGAATAAACTCCTGGTTGGCAAAGCAAAGGCAATTGCCTAGAGATGTGGTGATCTATTTTACAGATAAAGAAATTAGGAATAATATTGTGCAGAACTCTTTTAATTCTACTTTGCAATTTCATGGAAGAAAGATTTGGATTTTTAAGGAGCTCCCGACTAAGATGCTAATGGAGAAGAAGAAATTTGGCTTTCTAGTGACTGAGTTAAAAAAAAGAAATATCCTATTTAGGTGGGATGCCCCAGTTGGTTTAATATTGAGACACCAAGGAGTAAGATATCAACTGAACACTGTTGAAAAAGCGGAAGAATTTTATCAAAAAATTTAAAAAATGAACTTAACATCTTTAGGCACAATACAGGATAAGCAAAAGGAGTTGGAAACAAAAGGAAAACATCAAATTACAGAGGCTGTGGTGGATAAATTGTCTTTGGACTCCCTGGATACCCCAGCTGGACTGTCTATAAATAAGAGAGCAGTGTCATCCGACTCCAATGTGATGAACAATCAAGTCACAGACAAGTGCGCAAATCAACCAGTTGATATACAAGTGATGGAGAAGAAAGATGAGATGACAAAACTAACCCAACAAGATCAACTCATAAAGCAGAATGAAAATCGATCAGCTGACACACAATTGGTAGGCACGAAACGAGGATGGAAATTCAACCCGCAAAAGAAAAAGAAAAGAAATAGATCTCATAGAAACAGCAGTTTCTAAACCAAGCAACAGTGAAGCCAGGGACTTTAAAAAATGAATGAATATCTGAAAAGATAGTGGAGGCGAACAATTGTTTAATATTATCCTGAGGATTGTGGCAGATCTCTGTAATGCCGTGATTTTGGGATGTGAAAAGAGCCTTACCTTGTTGGATTTGAATTATCTACTCTGGATTTCTTTTACTGGTAAATATATTATAATTATTTTGAGTTACAAGGCAAGAGAGTCACGCTGGGGCATGCAGAAGATCTGGATGTTACCCATTAGGATAATGGGAATCAACAATCCTGATGAACACCACAACTATAACTATATGGATATAATTATAATGTCACTCGGGTGGTTGTTTTTACTTTTATATATATACGAGGATATCTACTACTGATGGGGGCAGAAGATGATTGAAGATTTTGAACAAACTGTTGCACCAGCATGTTATTTTACCCTATTATGGGTGATGGATTTAACAATCCAGTGGAAAGACACCAAAGAAGATATTATATGGATTATAAATTTAAAGTTATTGTCTTTTTTCTTTTTACAAAATGGAATGCATATATAGATATGTGTATATCTTAGTAAAGTGGGCAGTGGATTATATTTAGAATTGTATTGTATGATTTTGTAGGAATTGAAGGGTTGAAAGAGGTTAGTTTACTGATTGATTAGTCTAAGAAAAAGGATCTTTAAGTCATATATTTAGGGGAGTGGAGGAATTGGATAGAACTGAATAAATGTTAAATTTGGATGTAGGGAGAAGGCCGCTTTAAAATGTTATATTAATATATATAAAAGATTAAATGTTAAATTGTAATAATACACTATAAGTTTAGGGGAGGAGAAAAAGGGCAGATTATCGTAAAAATGGGAGTTATAAGAATAATATGCTAAGGGTCAGTATTCTGAGGAGGGAGTAAGGGAAAGGAAAGATATTATGTATGTAATTAGTTATGAAATAGCCTATTGTTGTGAAGAAGTCACAGGGGGGGATGGGTGGTGAGGGGGGGTTAGGGAAGAGCGGGGGGGGAAAGGGGGAAAAACTTGTATTTGAAAACTTTTTCAATAAAAAAAAAAAGAAAGAAGAGACTGGACTGCCATTTGTCAGAAATGGTGTAGGATCTCCTGCTTGAGAGGGAGGTTGGACTAGAAGACCTACAAGCTTTCTTCCAATTCTGTTAATCTGTTAAACACATAAAGGGCACTTTTACCCAGAACTTTGACACTACTCAACACTCTAGCCCACCATTGTGATTCCACCTGCCTTAGGCAGGTAAGTCAATTAATTTCTGACTTGGCTATTGCTTAGAAGGAATGTTCAGAAACAGCAACAAGGCAGAAAGTCCAACTTTATCAAGCTTTTTGGTTGTCCTCCCATCTATCTCTTTTAAGCAATGGCATCAGCCATCCCATCAACACTTCTTGGGGTAAATAAACAGAATGGAGGTTTTAAAAAAGCCAGTTTAGCATAGTGCTTAAAGTGCTGTCCAGAAACCAGGAGACCATGAGTTCTAGTTCTGCCTTAGGCATGAAAAACTGGCAGGGTGGTTTTGAATCACTTATTTTTAGCCAAACTCACACAAGGTTGTTGCTATAAAAAATAATAAAGGCAGGATGTTAAACAAATAACTGAAGGTTGTTGTCACCTGTTCTCCCACAATGAACAACTTCCCCTTGGTGATGAACATAATGTGAAAAACTGACTTGAAACGTGAGATAGGCAAGTGGTAAAGAGTATAAATGAATGAAAGAAAAATAGATATGTTGCATGGTTGCAAATATAAGAAAAAGGGGAAGAATGTACATACATACATACTTACATACATACATACATACATACGGTACATGTACGAGGCTGTACGGTACAGTGGCCTAGCAATTAAGATGCTGGGCTTGTTGACTGGAAAATTGGCTGTTCAAGATTCATATACCACATGACAGGGTAAGCTTTCATTTCTGCCCCAGCTCCTGCCAACATAGCAATTTGAAAGCATGCAAATGCAAGTAGATAAATAGGTACCCCTTCAATGGGAAGGTAACAGCATTATGTGCATCTCAGTATATAATCATTCCAGCCACATGACCACAGAAGCATATTCAGACAATGCTGGTCCCTCGGTTAGGAAATGGAAATGAGCACTAACCCCTAGACTCAGACATGACCAGGCAGGGAAATCTTTACATCCATCCATCCATCCATCCATCCATCCATCCATCCATCCATCCATCCATCGTTATGTTGTGTTGTGTTGTTGTGTTGTGTTGTGTTGTTGTGTTGTGTTGTGTTAATACAATAATTTTAATGTTATTAATATAATAATTTTAATGTTAATATTTGTCATTTTAATATTTTAATGCTTTATTTTGTTGTTTTGATTATGCTGTAAACCATAATGCCACAGTGCAGGAATAACATTAGGAAGAAGAAGTTACGCTGTAAACCACTCAGCATTGCTTGTTACTGAGATGGGCAACATATAAATTTAATAAAATAAATTATATGATATAGATGATATACAGTATAAATATATATAGGGAGAGAGGGAGGGAGGGGCAGGGAGGGAGGGAGGAATTCATTTATGTTGTTGGTTTGAGCTCTGAGCTTGGCAATTTGTTTGCAAACGGTTCGTCCCCACTCGAGGAGGCATCTTCAGTGCAATTTGGATTGTGCTTGTCTGGGGGGAGCACTGGCATTTTAAATACCTTTCTGAGTCCTGGTCTGATTTCAGGTTGTGGTATTGGCTGACTGTAGTTGCTGAGTCACAGTCCTGGGTTTTAAGTACCATCCGTGTGATGTAAATTAGTGTTGGTGTTGTTGTTCGGATGTGTTCTGATGATGTCATGATCTTGTTTCAGGTTGATTTGATTGGCTGCATGTGATGTGGTCCAATTTCTTGTGATCTGTTGAGTTATAACTTTGTTTCCAGCTTGGCTGTTTTGTTGGTCTTTAAATGCTGCCTTCGGGATCGTGGTTGATGCTGTTCTTTCATTCTAAGTGGTTGCTAAATTGGGACGATGTCATTGTGTCTGTTTATTGATTTATTGGTGGAAAACCAGGGTTCCAGGAATTCCCTTTCTCTCCTTGACTTTATCTGGTTACAACTGTGGTCCTGGTTAGATTGAATTTGTGTCCTTTTGAGAATTCCAATGAATTTAGGAATTCATAGATTGCTGATAGCTGCACACTACATTCATATACTAACAATGGAAACAGAGATTTGTTTTGGGGAAAAATATACACCATTCTAAATGAATGCACTCAGGATCGGGGTGATTAATTTGTTGGGTACCATGAATGGATTAGTGAGATTAAGATTAGCTCATTTGGAGAAACAAGAATGAATGGTGATTGGTGAGTATTTGTTTAGCAAATGGCTTTTGTTTGGCATACTTGATTAAAGAATATGTGTATTCATGAGTACACATGGAAAAGAAATGTACTCAAAGGTATGATTGATTTGATTATTTATGATGAAAGAAATGATGAAGATGCAAGTACTGAGCAGTTTTAAATGTTGAACAACTCATTATTTGGCAGTATTCTTGGTGGATCTTAGGAAAAATGAGATGGGGAAAAAAAAAAGAATAAAAGAAAAGAAAGCAAAAATAGAATACCTGAAAGATTACAAAGTAGGAATCTTGTATTAAAAGCATTAGAAGATAAATTAATCTCCACACAGAATGAATGGAAGTGGACGTAAGGAAAGAGGTTGTGGAAGTTGCTTGGAACAGAATGAAATGAATTCTGTTACCATGTGATAGAAAGGTGTGATGCTATTCTAATAAGATGGATGAAAAAGGACGTTTGTTCAAATTATTAAATGAAAAAAAACTTTGGATAAGAAAAATGCATGGCAGAGAATAATTGCTACAAAACAATGAGGATGAGAGAAAAATATTGTATGATACACATGGTAAGAAAAAAATGTTGCAAAGAATATAATCAAAGATATAAAAGAAGGGTTAAAAGAGGTAAAGAAAATGCAGACTAATTGTGGAAGAAATTAAACATTACTTTGAAATGGATCAAAAAGGCCAATTAAGGCACATCCAGCAGTGTGAATGGAGTTAAAAATAAAAGTGATGAAATTATCAAGAATGAAAATGTAATGAGGAAGGAGATGTAAATGCTATTGTCCATGGAAAAAAATGGCTGAAAAGTAAGTCATAATTATTTCAGTATTGGAAGGTTTTGAAAAACAGTACAGCTGCAAATGTCGGTGGGTTAGCTCTTCTTGTTTAACGTGTTTGTGACAAATGATTCAAAGCATGTCTGTAGCTGTATCACCCTGCAAGGAAAAGAGAACTAGTTTGAATGCCAAGCCCACCATGATTTGGTGATGTGTGCCTGAGAAGGCGTTTGGCAGAATCCCCATTGAAAGGCTACAAGAAGTGAAAATGAGCAAAGTCTGGGAAATGTGATGTGGTGGTATGCCAGGCAGAGAATGTGCAAATTAGATATCTGTTCTTTAGCAGGTCATTGAGAAATCAGGCGAGTGAGAAAGAAAGTTTGTTATATGTTTGGTTGGTAGAAGAGAAGTGGGCAGTACTTGGATGGTTGCTAGGGATGAATGTTTTAGCTAAAGTGCCCATGTGTGCTGTAAAAGCATGCTTCTGCCCATTTGGTTACATAAAAATGAGGGACTGATATGTCAAGAGAAATATAAAGGAGAGTTGAAGTAATGGAAATGGAGTACTTAAGAAATGAGCCTGTGGTAAAGCTAGAAGAGATAAGGAATAAATGGGTCCTAGTAATATAGAAGCTGAAAGGATCTAATGTCAAAAATAATATTTAAAAGATTCCCAATTGCACTGAAGAAAATATATTTAATGGAGTTAGGTACTATTTTAATTTAATAAATAATAATATGCAGAGTCAGTTCAGAAGAAGTGAAGGCAAGAACAAAAATGAGAGAGGAGAAAATGTTTGAAAAAAAATTCCCCAAAAGGAAAAAAAAATGGTTTAAGGGGAATTGTAGAGTGTTCCATAACAGCCTCTGAGTTCCCAGCTGGAGAACTTGGGAAGAAGGGGGAAAAAAGTCAAGAAAGGGACCCAACCACATGCCTTTTCTAAATATCTGTCACCATCCTGACTTCTTTTACCTCAGTGCAGCAGCTTTGCTGGCTGAGGAATTCTGGGAGTTGAAGTCCACAAGTCTTAAAGTTGCCAAGTTTGGAGACCCCTGCCTTAGTGGATATCCTTGGCCTATGAGGAGAAAGTAGAAGCAGTAAAAAAAGGGGAGTGTTCCTGCTGCTATCATGATACTAACAGCTGTTTTGCCCATCCTGGCCCAAATGGCAGGGGAAAAGGCCAAGTTTTAAAATGTAAGATCAAGGCCAACTATATATAAGTAGAGTTCATTCCCAAGGGTAGAGCTGCCCCCAACTGGCCACCTGACATACCAGCGAATGTTTTCAAAAAATATTTTTACCTGGAATTGTTATGTTCAAAGTTGCTATGACCACTTTGCTGTAGCTCAGACAGAACTCTGCCCCTGTTGCTCCCATCAGACAGGAAATATGGTGTGTATCTAACTGTGGAAGACTATTATCAGGTGGTAACGTTCTTTATATTACTTACCTTTCCCTCTTAAATAAGGATCAACCACCTAGCTTTCTGGAACAGCACTTCAAAATGTTCCAGAAGTGCTATTTTAAAGTAAAAAATAACACCAATCAAATGTTCCTTTCATTTGCAAACATTTTAATTGCACTTTAGAAATAAACACAATGAAACTGGAAGTCACTTTATGCCAAGACTTGTTCCACTGCAAACTCTTCTGAGATTCAGGCTGGTATAGTAGTTAAGGCACCAGATTAGTATTACCTTAGCCACAAAGTTAGCTGAGTGATCTTGGGCCAAATCACTTTCTCTCAGTCCTAGGAAAGAACAAAACCACTTCTAAAAAACCTTGCCAAGAAAACTGCAGGATTTTCAAGCAGTTTCTGAGAACTGGACATGACTGAATGGAAGCAAAAAAACCAAAACAAAAAGATATGAATATTGTCAGATGCGTTAGAAGTTTTCTTACACAAACACCCATTTGGAGGCTCAGTTAAGGGTGTATACAAGTTCCTGATCACAATGGCATCATCTCCTTTTGGAGTGATTATACATTGTACATTGGACCTGGAAATGGAAATGGAAAGACTCTATTTTAGAGTTTTCTAATATGCTGCAAGTAAGGCTTTGTTCCCACAAATTTAGTTGAAAGATGGTTATAAAGAAAAGTGGCATTTGTTGAAAAGTTGTCACATTGCGTCACCCATAGTGTCCCTTTTTGCTTCACATTATCAGTTATATAACTGCCATTGTGCTGTGACAGTAGTAACCCACTGTACTGATAATTGAGGAACAAACTCCATATTCCAGTTGACACCCTTTCTAATTACATCTCACCTTCATTAGCCCATTAAAGTGATAAATGCAAGCAATTACATTGAACCCCAGTGAAACACTTGGTCTGTGACAAGCACTGACTACAACATGAATTATATGTCCAGGAGCCCTGCAGATCACTGGCGATGCAGGGACAAAAATTCACAAATGAAACAGACGCTCCATTGATGAGATAGTTGATGGCTTTACATTTCACTGCTACAATCAAACACAGTTATTTTTCTGGACTCATCATTCCACTAGTGCAAAGTCTCAGGGTCTTTTCTTTTTTAATTAACCCTCCCTGAACAGAAAAAGGCTTCTAAGTGTGTCTGGGAGGACTATCTGTCAAATAAGGTCTGCAGTTCAACATCATTCAAAAAAATATTGCAAATATATCCTCAGTCTCTGAAATGAAAGGCTAACAAACAAGACAAGGGGAGTTAGGTATGCTACTGAGACCGGCTTGAGAGTAATAGTCTTGTCAAAACAGGACCTTGAGCCAAAATCATAAACCCCACTCAGTAAAATAGGGTTTCTATTACAGCAAGATGAGCACTTAGTAATTTGAACCAATAGTAACATGCAAATACATACACATTCCAATCAAAACAACTCCTTGTATCATAAAAAATGTAAATTACCTAAGAACGCCGATGTTTTAGAATGAATATATCACTTGCTTCTTTGTGCAAGCAGCATTGGCTCATTCTTAGCTAGCCATATGTATCTTAATTACTAGGAACACACATGACTACTAGGCTGTAAATGAATATGATTTGTCATTTCCATGCTCAGATATCTTATTTGTGGGGCTGTATTTGGTGTTCCCCATCACCTGTTTCTCAGCAATCCATGTTTGCTTCTTCTGAATCTCCCACAGTATCTTTTTTAAGGTGCTGCTGCTGCATTTGAGAAGCATCTTAATTGACCCTGAAGTTCACGTGGATCTCTCTGAACTGACATTCCATGTTTATCTTTAGTTAGGTTAAGATGATGTAGGTCTGGAAACTGTGCCTTGGTATTAGGAATAACATCAGATCCACATAAAAAAATAACATGTGGCAAAAGAACCTTGAAGTGAAGCAGAGGCACCTTGTTCCTGAAAAGATTATTTCAAGTGGAATTACTTCATTAGGAGGGACTAGAGCACATGGTATCTCCTGTATTAACATCATAATGATGGAATGGAGCAGATGCTGAGGGATAGCTGATAGCTCAGCTGAGAATAAGTGGGTCCATAGTCTTCCCAACAAACACACTATATCAGCTGCTTGTCTAATTCACAAAAAATGGACAAATTGAGCTTAAAAACCTTAACTAAGGGCAACCAGCAGCAGCAAATCAGAAAAGTGCTTCTGCTTCAGTTTGCTCTTACTAAACAACATCAAGGCTTGGGCTTCTGCAGAATTTTATTTATTTTTATTCCTGAGGTCAATCTTCTATTCCAGGGGTGTCAAACTCACGGCCCGCAGCCCAGATGCGTCACTCACTGGTTTAGAGAAGGTGGGGGAAAGCCATGATACATCACGTGATGACAACATGACGCTGCAAGTTTGACACTCCTGTTCTATCCTATTACATTGAGACCATTTGGTGTTGTAGCAAATTGCTTCCAGTTAAACCAAGGAAAACAATAAACATGGAACGAATATTAGAGACCAGAGAAGGGTAAGGACCAGTAGTGGGGTTCAAATCCCATCGCTACCGGTTTGCTCGTGGGCGCACGTGTGATCACACACTGCAATGCTTCTGCACTTGCGCCACCCCTGCTACCGGTTCACCCAATCCGGGGCGAACCAGAAGCAACCCACCACTGGTAAGGACCCAGACTGTTGGGGGCAATATGCTGACTCTGTAAACTGCTTAGAGAGGGCTGTAAAAGCACTATGAAGTGGTATATAAGTCTAAGTGCTATTGCTATTGCTAAATGGAATGGGGTACTGTAGTATGTGTGGTAGTATGTGTGGTTCAACCTGTTGTGGCACCCCAACCACAGTGGTTGATGGGCCATCCCATGAGGCCATGATATATATTTTTATTTCCACATCATAACATGCTATGTGAACAATTCTGTGCTGGCAGCCAAGGTATAGAATGTAACACATTATGTAAAGTCAATTAGTTATAACTTACAGAGGGTTGCAGGGGAGCTAGGCCAGCATTCATGCAATTAAAGCCCTTCCCCTTTTTTATCTGTGTTGTGATGAACATAGAAAGGGGCAGAGCTTTATATGTGGTTACAAGAGTCATCTTGACTTTTTTTTTTTTACTTCATCCACAGATTTACATAGTTGGGCAGGAATAGCAAAACCACAGAAACCTCTACCAATAGGATTCAGCAGTGCAGTAAGTGACCACCAGGGACAGGTTAAATTACCGGTTTACTGTATTTATTATTCAATTTCTATAGCCCCCACCTCAGCCAAATAACTCTTAACAGGTTACAATTTTAAACCTATAAAACACTGAAAACAATTTAAAACAATTAAAGCATCCAAAGAATTCAAATTGCTTATCCATTGTTGCTTATCCATTCAAAATAAAAATATCTGAAAAAAGGATCAATTATGTAACTCAACTTCTATTTTCTGAGAATATTGTGCTAGACCAGTGTATCCCAACCTTAGCAACTTTAAGACATCAACTCCCAGAATTCCTCAGAGAAAGTCAGTGGCTGAGGAATTCTGGGAGATGAAATCCACTTGTCTTGCTAAGTTGCTAAGGTTGGGAAACATTGTGCTAAATTAATAGGGGAAAAAAAGTTTAATGGAACAGGTCTCTTCCACATCAGAATATCCTCCCCTCTTGTTTTGAATACTGAAGACTGACTGCCAAGAAAGAGGGATGGTTCTATGGGGAAATTCATGTACAGTAACAGTATCCATCTTCATCAAAGAGTTATGAAGGTCTAATCAGGTGGTTCATTAATTACCATTGAAAAAGTTATAAAAGGGAGGGAAAAGAAAAAATGAACTATATTAGGATGAGAAGTTAAGATGAAGGGTAATATTGGTTTCTTAGAATTAGAGAGAATCAATGATACGAGAAAAGTTATATATAAAATTGTGTTAAAATTATGTTAAAGATGAACAAAAATCTGTATAAATCTAAAACCAGGCCAATATTCTGTTCAGAAAAGATGCATTGTATGTTTGTTTATGGGTTTAAAAAATAAAAAAAAATATATTAAAAAAAGAGAAAAAGTTATAAATGGGTAAGGTCAATGTTAACAGAGAACAGCTTCCAACTTGTTTGCATAATAATTCAAATATCTGATAACCTGATAATCCTGACTGTACTTGAGAAGAGGAGGGACAGTTTTAACCTCAAAATGTACAGGAGTGATTAAAAAACAAGTCCATTTTCCCTAGGCAAATATCTATATATTTCCCGCAAACCAGTCAAAGCATGTAGGTCTTCAATCCACGTTCCAAGAGGTGAAAATACAAAATAGAGAACAAGGAAATGAGAAAAAAAAATTGCTGCCAGGCCAGATACTTTGCCAAATTGCTCCCTAGCCAATGGGGATGGGGCCCTTGGCCTATTGAAATCATGCCAGCAAATGACAGCAGGACTCAAAGAAGTAAGAAACATGATTCCTGATAAGGCAGCCCTTGTCCCAGATACCAAGACTGCATGTTTTGAAGGTCACTGTTAAGGAAACTACAGCTAGGTTAACAATTTGGATGAGTTAAGTGGATAATGTCAATGTAGGTTAACTGCAGGGAAGTGGTAATAACACAGAGAAGGTAAAAAGTAAAAGGACCAGGGATGAAATCCAGCAGGTTCTGACAGGTTCTGGAGAACTGGTAGCAGAAATTTTGAGCAATTTGGAGAACCGGCAACTACCACCTCTGGCTGGCCCCAGAGTGGGGTGGGAATGGAGGTTTTGAAATATTCTTCCCCTGGAGTGGAGTGGGAATGGAGATTTTGCAGTATCCTTCCCCTGCCACACCCCTCAAGCCATGCCCACCAAGCCATACCACGCCCACCAAGCCACGGCCACAGAACCAGTAGTAAAAAAAAATTGGATTTCATCATTGCTGTGGATCTCTGTGCCACTAGATGAAATAACAATAATAGTTTAACTGACCTGAAAGTGGATTAAGGAAATGACAGCATAGAAGGGATCTAGCTAATATCACATGGACCTTTGTGCTCTTCTCAGTGCAAAGGATGCTCACAACAACGTAGGCTGTTCAAACTGAGAGAGGGTAAGGAAAACTGACAGGGAATTGACTAGTCTGGTATTTTGCTGAGCAAGGGAATTCTTTGGTCCCTGCTGAAACACAGGGCACAGTATGGAGCAGACTGTTAATCAGGCAGTAGATTTGAACTTAAGCCCTTCTGTTTCTGCAAAGGGCAAAGAAATAAACCATTGGTGTGAAAACAATCTGGGCTGCCTATCTCAAGGAAATGTGCAATGGAATTTTAGAGGGGAGGTGGGGGAAATCTACTTAAAGCTGGTAATTCTGTGTTCAAGGAAGAATCTGATACATTCTAGGCTGCTGTATTTCCTTCTCAGTACTATTTTCTGCCATTTTATTAAACTACTGTAAGTGCGATGGAAACACTTGGCAGCTTGATTCTCTGGTTAATGGCTAGAAGAGTTTAGTTAATGGCTACGATTCAGTACAGAATGAAAAGCATAGACATTGCATCCTGGGAGAGAAGCAAATAAAGATTTAAATACCTTTTTGACAGTGCCAAATGGCTACCTAAGACAACTGAGGGAATCTCTCCTCTTCACTGTACTAAAGGACTCATAATTTGGTATAATAAAAAGCAGGGTTTCTTAATCTTGGCAACTTTAAGATGGACTTCAACTCTCAAAATACCTCAGCCAGCATGTTAGCTGGGAAACTCTGGGACTTGAAGTCTGCCTGTCTTAAAATTGCCAAAGTTGAGAGACATTGATCTAGAGCAGTCTATCCTGGTATTTTGATAAAGAAAATTTTACATGTTTGTTTTCTGTGGTTGTTTTTACTGTTTCAGTGCCTGACCTATGGAACATTATGATCTGTAAGGTAAAACCCTGTCCCTTTCCCTGAGCATTTGACCAGATTGCAAGATGTGACTGCATAGGATGACAGGACCTAGGATGGAATATTTATTGTTTATCCCTGGTTGTTTCTTATCTTGTTGCTGTTTTTAATGTTTATTTTACAATTATACATTGTATTTTCTATTCATTTTTAATTTCTTGTTGACACATTTCTTCAAATTGCGAATCGCCCAGGGACTGGGCAACCATATAACTCTAATAAACAAACTGTGCACAACACTTTGAGGCATTTTTTAAAATTGAAAAGCCTTATATATTCAAATTATCATTATCATCACCATCTCATATAAGGCAAGAGATGATTGCATACGTTATTTCACAAGATTCTAGATAGAATAAGCCTAAGAGCAACATTGAATGAACCAATGTTAATAATGCCTCAAAAAGTACAAAGTCCTATTTGTTCATTTAAGGCTTAAAACAGCTGTTTAACTGTTTAACCAACCAAAAAGCTAATCCAAAATTTTCCTGAAGGGATTCAGATCTTTAGATTTTTAGTAGATAACCTCTCATGCCCACCAATCCAATGTCAAATTGAAATCTCTGCAATCAGGTAAGACAAGAAATGTTTCTGTTACTATATACAATTGTTGGAAGAAATATCCATCTGGTTCAGTTCCAAGTGGGGAGAAAGACACTGGAAACATAGAGGCTGATTGGAAAGATGGTTTAATGAAGCAGAACCATCAAGCACAAGGTCCTGGTGCAGTTGACCACATGGAGTGAAGAGTTAGGGTTATTTATACCCTCTCTTGGGCCTTGCCCTTGAACTTCTTGTTCCTGTGCAAGAAATGTATTCTAGTGGCTGTAGTCATACTCCCATGGGGCCATGCAGGCGTCATAGCTAACCTTGTAGGTTTTCTGAGTCAAGCTTGGTTGAAGCTTGCTGGGTGATGCAATGAAGAGGCTTGTGTTCTGAAAGGGTGTTGGGCAATTCCTATTGTGTCTTAATGGCTTTTGCCCTGGTTTGGATCTTGAGTGAGGGCTAATTCTATCACTCTGAGGCTGAATGTCTTTTGTCTTGTAGATAGGTTGGCCCAGTCCTTCTTAATATCTGCTGGGGGCAGGGAGCTGGGGCTGAGTTTCTGTCTCCCTTAAGATTTCCATTTCTCTTTTAAGGGAAATATAATATCCTATTTTAAAAAATATTTCTCAAAATAGTTCATTCTTCTAGAAGGGGTGGGTGCTAACTTTTTACATTAGTATGCAGGGTATAAATGGTAAGGTTTACAGTGCAGCAAATTCAGAAAAAGAAGCTTTTTTTTTTGTAATCTGTGTTCATTGTAGCATTTTCTAAGCTAGGTAGCTACATTTTCATTGATGGGAAATGGTAGCTATAAAGGAAAGATGCACCCAAACATTATATACAAACCTTTGTCCACTGAAACCCATTCCTGCTTCTTCTCCTTTCACCATCAACAATGTTTTTGTTGTTGCTACTTGTATTGTGCAGTTTTCAATAGGGATAAAAGAAAAAAACTTTAGCCAAATAGAGAGAAGAAGAAGAAGAGGACAAAGAGAACCCTAATCTCTCTAATTCTCTATAATACTCAGCTTCTTTTCATCACCCTATTATTCTGTGCTTGTTTTTACTTCAGCCCAAAGCATGTTTTCTCCTGGATTATATACATATTTGTCATTCTTCTTGAAACTTAAGAAGAGCCTATGTACTTTATCCCAAATTACCTACAAAGCTAATCAGCTGCAAAAATACCCTGACTGACTTATAGCACTTAGATCAGGGGTCAGCAACCTGTGGCTCCAGAGCCGCATGCGGCTCTTTGGGCCCTCTGCTGTGGCTCCCCGTCAGGTGACCACTGGCTGGCCCCACCCCTCACCCTTCCCTCCCAATCACTCCTTGCCCGGCCTGAGTAGGTAAAGGCGACAGTGGGGAATGGAGAAGTGGCCAGGGCAGAGACAGAGAGATACAGAGAGACGTGGAGAGAGAGAGACATAGAGAGATACAGAGAGAGAAGGAGGTGGGGACAGAGGGAGGGAGCGGGAGAGAGAGATGTAAAAATGATTTTGTGGTTCCTGGTGGTTTTTAACAACTGGTTCTCTGCCCTAATGACCAGCTAGGTAGGTGTGGCTGGGTGTGTGTGTCATGTGACTGGTGAAAGTGAGTGACATTGAGTTGGCCATGCCCACCCAGGTTTTGTGGCTCCCTGTGTTTACCTTTCTGTGGGAAATGGGTCCAAATAACTCTTTGAGTTGCAGACCCCTGACTTAGACTTATATACCACGTCATAGTGCTTTTACAGCCCTCTCTAAGCGGTTTACAGAGTCAGCATATTGCCCCCAACAATCTGGATCCTCATTTTACTGACCTCAGAAGGATGGAAGGCTGAGTCAACCTTGAGCCGGTGAGATCTGAACTGCCAGTCAGCTGAAGTAGCCTGCACTGCTGCACTCTAACCACTGCACCACCTCAGCTCTAACTTGTTAAAACAATTTAACAAGGTCCTGGATGACCCTGCATCATTTAGTCAGCAACATTTCCATATGCCATTAATTTCTTCCCTCCCCACACACTGCATAAAGTGGCTTCTTCATTTTCTGATTGATTTGAAATGTTTATTTGCAAACCATAGTTTTTAGCAAAATTAATATAAATTGCAACAATCTATATCAGTGGAATGCATCACCTCTAATATTCTGTAATAAAAACACATCTAATATTAACAACATTATTTGTTGACATGTGCTTTCTCTACAAGTCCCCATTTTCCTATAGTTTGTACAAATTGATATATATATATAAACTTCTGTTTTGGATTGGCTTTCCATAGATTTCTTGCTTTGGAACATGCCTTAAGGCAAGGCAGGCCACTGCTATGTGAGAATTCTCTAAGGCAGAGTTTGTCAACCTCAGCAATTTTAAGATGTATGGATTTCAACTCCCAGAATTTCCAGCATACTGACTGGGGGAGTTGAAGTCCACACAACTTAAACTTGTCAAGGTTGAAAAACAGTGCTGTGGGAATTCAAAGCAAGGAGCTTAGGAAAACAAAATCTAGAACTGAATGGAAGATTTTATCCACATAAGGCACCATCATATCTCCTGGATCATTCTTCAAGAGCTGGACTCTTTGATCCTTTAGCAAAAAGGCCTGCTTTTTGTGAAAACATCTACCATAAATTTTGCTTCATGAATTTGGGTATTCCATATGATCCCATGAACTTTGCAGCAGAATAAAAAAAATTGCATTTTTTTTTTAAAAAAAGAGGCACGTAACTAAAAATTGGGTATAAACACTGGTTGTTATAGTTCTGAGGGATCCTTGAAGCTCTCTGAGCTTGCTTGTTTTCTTGCAGATGTTTCATTACCCTAACTGGGTAGTATCATCAGTGCTAGTAAGGAGTGCTGTTTGCTGTCAGTTTATATACTGGTGACTTGCCTGTCTGTCTGGGTGAAAATGGTCTTAGGTTGGGCTGTTTACTGATGGCTCTTTGGCAGTTTCTTGATTGGGGTATTATTTACTTGATTGTTGGTCTGAAGTTAACCTTGGAGTTAAACAATGCTGATCTGGGTGCTGATTATTGATGAAAGAGGCAGAAGACTGGCAGAATGCATCCATAAAACACCAACTAGCAGTCAGAAAACATGATGATTTTTTTTTAATTTCACAACATATAGACAGATTTAATCATAGTTTCAATTGGAAAAATGTTACAATCCTAGACCAAGCCAAGTCCAAAAATGCCAGGGAATTTCTAGAAGCCTGGCACTCTGACAAATCAGCCATCAAAAGACACATAGATATTAATAACATATATAGACTATGCAAAAGAGATAATCAACCAGCCCAAAAGAGAACAAAAAGACTCCAACACCTCTCCACCACTGATCAGCACCAAAGACCCCCACATTTCAACCCAGAGCTACAAACATTCTCCTTTATTAATTATAATTCTTTTAAAAAGGAGCATACATTGGGGAGGTTTGCATTTAAAAAGCCTGCACCATGAAGACTTGCATGTGAAAAAAATGAAAGCAGATTGATTAGAGCTTACAAAAAGAATTCTTGGGCAATTTAACAGTTACATAAATTAAAGGAAAATACAGTGAAAGTTACCATATGTTACAAGATGTTATGAATGTAAAGGGCTGTGGAATTTTCTACATTTTTAAGGCATAAAAGATAATGCCTAAGAATGCAGACAATGCAGAGGATAAGTGGGGGGGGGGTGCAGTTTTTTTCCTTGCACACATTCTTACTTGTACTTTGGGTGCTGTTTCTCCCAACAGATCTCATCTGCATCTGGATCCAAACTATAGCTCAACACCAGAGGTGGGTTTCAGCACGTTCTGACCAGTTCTGGAGAACAGGTAGTGGAAATTTTGAATAGTTTGGAGAACCGGTAAATACCACCTCTGACTGGCCTCGTCCCCATCTATTCTCTGCCTCCCGAGTCCCAGCTGATTGGGAGGAAATGGGGATTTTGCAGTAACCTTCTCCTGGAATGGGGTGGGAATGGAGATTTTACAGTATCCTTCCCCTGCCACGCCCACCAAGCCATGCCATGACCACCAAGCCACACCCACAGAACCAGTAGTAAAAAAAAATTAAATCCATCACTGCTCAACACTCTTGGCCTCTTTAAACAGTCATAGAAAAAGTAGAATGAATGAGGAGCATATTAGATCCCTGCTTCAGGTAAATTACTCAGCTAGGATTAGCCTCCACTGTGACAACAGTACAGAATAGGTGGGATTTCAATATGGTTGCCAAAAGCAATCTTTGATCATTTCTTTTGTGTACAATGTTTTTCTGAAAAGCATTAATATTTAGAAATGTGATGGCTAAATGTGGTAAATGAATGAACTTTAAACAAAATAACTTCTTGATTGGGCGATGTACAGCATTTGTTATAAGATAGGCAGTTATATAAATGTTTTAAATATATAAATAAAAATAAGATACAGAAGAACCTAATTTTTGAAAAAACTGGTTGAAATGCAGAGTTCTGTTTGAAATGTCACTAGAGACCCTTAGATATCTTATTTGACTACTAAAGTTCAGTGGAAGAATTTGTGCCAGTCAACTATCATTCAGTCCCTCACCTTAAAGAATTGTGGTTTGAGGAATACAAGGTTATCCTTCGCCCTTGTGCCATCTCACAGAAAGGAGTTTTGCTATAATAACAAACACAAAATAAAACTGCATTAAAAAGTAAAAATTTATCAATAGTGTGACTGCAATGTAAGGCTACAGTTTATCAGTGCACACTGAAAAAAGAAAGAATACAAAGGAGGAATGAAACAAAACCCTAATTTTTATCAAAAGGCAAAAAAAATCTTGAATGGCGCAGTGCTTAGAATGTTGTATTGCAGGCTAACTCTGCTCACAGTCTAGAGTTTGATCCTGACAGGGCTCGAGGTTGACGCAGCCTTCCATCCTTCCGAGGTTGGTAAAATGAGGAGCCAGATTGTTAAGGGCAATATATTGAATTTGTAAACTGCTCAGAGTGTGCTGTAAAGCACTATGAAGCACTAGATAGGTCTAAGTACTATTGCTATTGCTAAAAGTCCCCCAGAGTCACTATTGTGTGAGACAAATATGAGAAATAAAAAATAAGTAAAAGAAAATGACTTCAAAAATGTACGTTCCTTTTCCTAAATTGTGGCAGTGAAATATGTGATCTTCCTGAGATCATCTTTTTTTTCTTCTCAAAATGGCTCTCATTTTCACCCTCTTCATAGTTGGTTTCTTCTGCTTCATTTTTTAAAAAACAAATTGACTGTCAAAGTCAGTGCAGAATTATATCCCACTACAGAATTGCAAGAGAAGTATCCATTTCTTATAGGATGGGGAAAGGACAGAATATTAGATCAAACCTAGATGCAGTGGGAAGCATTCTCTGAAGTTTATGAGATGTTTTCATATAAAGCTTGTTGCGAACTCCGTTCTCTGCATAGGGGCTTCATGTTACAATAATGACATGTTGCTGTCTGGGACTAGGTGTCCCTCTTTTAAGTTTCCCATTATTTATTTATTTATTTATTTATTATATTTCTATACCGCCTTTCTCCCGTAGGACTCAAGGCGGTGTACAGTCAAGGAAAATATAGACACACAAACATCATAAAATTGCTAATTAAAATTATTACTTAGTTTGGTCAATTAAATAAAACCCAGAATTAGATAACATTTTAAAAAAAAAATCATTCACATGTTCATATGTTTAGCCCCGCCTGTTGAAACATCAGGGTCTTGAGGGCACGGCGGAAAGCACGGAGATCAGGGATATTCCGTATCTCCGGGGGCAGTTCATTCCAAAGGGTTGGAGCCCTCACAGAGAAGGCCCTCCCCCTGGGAGTTGCCAGTCGGCATAATTTAACTGATGGCACCCTGAGTAGTCCCTCCCTGTGAGAACGAACTGGTCATATGATCATAGAGTGATGATATTTCGGCTCCTCTTAGATATGGTGGGTAGATCACAGTTTATTGCCATCAGTGCTGGTGGATACTGTTGAAACCTATGGGTCTCAGCTGGCAAATATTAAAGGCATTTTAAGAACCTTCATTCTTTTCTCGCAACGTCCTAGCAGTTGTTAGAATATTCTGTTGCATCCTGTTTGAGAAATGCTGGATTTTTATAGAAAGGCAAGCAATCAATAGATTAAAGCAGATGTTGTCCATATACTATTATAGGGCATAGAAAGTTACTGTCCCAGTGCTATCTTTTAATTTATGGCATATTTTCTGCATAATTCTGTATGTCCCTTTTGAGACTGTTGAAACTATGCATTGAGTTATCTTAATATTTGTTCATCGGTAGAGTCTACCCACACAGTGGACCATCTGAATAATGAAGTTTGAAATGTCATCTATTTATAAATTGAAAAAGAACAAATATTCTGTTATAAACTGTTTGACCAAAAGTGAGCACACATTCAGATATGCATATTTCAATATTCATAATCAAATGTCTAATGTGTTTGCAAAAAAAGAAAAAAGTGGATAAGGTTGGAATTTGTATTTAAAATAACCTCCCAAAGCAGAACTGTGTGCACCATAAATTATCTATCACCAGTTAAATCAGCAATATTAGCATCAATACCATCTGTTTCATATTGGCCGCTCTGACTTAAGGTGTAGGTCTTTGTGTCAATGTGAATTGTTACTGAAAGATAAACAGTAACATTTAATGGATTTTCAAAAGTAACCCCCTTATTTTTTCACATGTCCCCCTACATACACTCACACATTTTTAATACGTAGCAAAATGTATTTGTAGCTCTGAAAGACACATGTGTGGTCCCATATATGCATTCACCATTCAGTTGCTAAGAATAGTTTGATGAGGTTGAGACTCAATGAAGGTCTGAAAGCAGATGATATGACAGGACTCCATTTCACACACCAGATTGCTTGCATAGATTCAAAGACATCCATTACTGGCTGCTCAAATGTGATGTGTGGCTTTCTGAGACACTATTAAACAGCTGTCACACTCTAACCCAGAGCTTGCTAAAGTTAATTGTGTGTGTAAATCATGCACGGTGCAGATCAGGTACCTGCAGCAAATAACTACTCTAGTTTGTTTCTTTTCCCCCCCAGTATACGTTGAACCTTCTATCACCATGCCAGTTCCTCCCAATTCATTGAGACCTGTTTTTTAAGGTAAGGAGCAGTGGCTTCTTTGTATGTCAAAGAAGTCAAGCTAGCTTCTGCACTGCACAGTGGAAACCTGCAGTGTAGGAAGATATGGATACCATGTGAAAAGCGGTAGAATCTACACACATAAAAAGAAATGGAGCTTTGATTGCAACTGCAGCTGCCATCTTGACTTTTTTGACATTCATCTCCTGAAGAGACCCCTGGAAGATACAAGAAAAAAACAGAGAAGGAAACAAAGTAGCTCATGACATCTACTGTGCCTAATGTTGCAGCCAAAAATAGATAATTGCAGCATGGACTTCCCTGTCCAAGCTATTCAAACGGGTGTAAAACAAGTCATAATAAATATTCTGACTTCTTTAGGGAGCCAGTGTCTATGCTGTAGCTTGCTTATTATTTATTTAGTCTTTTACTATGCAATCCTTCAATACAAATTTACTTTCAATAGCATTAGTAGTAACCTTAGCTTATGCAATCAAGCTTTCATGAGACATTAAGTACACAGGAAGAGCATCAGAAAGTCACATGAAATTTAAAAAAAATGCTAAGTGGAGTTATAAATTACTTGAGTTCATAATAACAACAGAAGTTATCAAATGACATTATAGAGGTGGGGTGGTGGGGAGGAGACAGAAAGAAGGGTAGGGAAAATAATCAGGTTAATTCCTCTGGGAAGGGCATGCCATAACCAAGAATCTCAGCTTGCTAACCTCAGCCCTAAAACGGATCCTCAAAAGAAGAACAGAGGCTTGGAGTAAAAGCGGAGAAAATGTTTACAGAAAATAACTGAATCTCCAAGCATTGAAAAAAGTTGAAGACTGAAGAACTGTACATCCTACATCCCAATGGGAAGAACTGTATGCATTAACACAAACTCATATAATGTGTCAATATACAAACTGAAATTCTGTTGTTCTTCAACATGGCAGCTATTCATGATATGCAATGCAGTCGCCCCATTTGTGTGTGTGTGTGTGTGTACAGGGGAAATGTGTACCCAAAATGCATAAAGATGATTTATGATTCAGAAGAGAGAAGAACGGAAGCTCCAATTCTCTATCACAAAAAATCTCTTTTTTGCACTCTTTTGCACAGTTTCCAAAAATCAACAGTTCTTTTTCTTGCCACATCGAGACAGAAAACTCACCAAGAAAGACTCTGAAACTACAACTCCAAATCTTGAAAATCTCAAACCTGCTTTATATAGACTTGACCTTCTAATCTCACCATGTCACTTACATTACTGTGGTCGTCTTACTAGCAAAAATATTAAGTGAACTCTTGACTAACAAACATTAGTCCATCCCAGTAGACTTAGCCATATGAGATCAAGCTCCAGGAAATCTCAGACTTGGGGGTTCCCATATTGTTCATCTCCTGCTCCTTTCTGCAGCCATGAAATGCTTTAGAATAATCACAAATGAGCATGCTGTCAAAAAACTAGACAATACTCAATGGAAAGAAACCAATTTGATAAAGCTCTGAATGAAGTCGACTTCTTCCACACATAGTAATCTCAAAGCTATCACTTTGTTAGGTTTGAGCAACATAACCAATAATCCTTGCAAATATTCAAGGGGAAT
Organism: Arizona elegans; assembly: GCA_022577455.1. NCBI lineage: Eukaryota > Metazoa > Chordata > Lepidosauria > Squamata > Colubridae > Arizona > Arizona elegans. The sequence continues at coordinate 282,326,767 of JAKOOJ010000001.1, read as the reverse complement.
TATGAAGCTTCTCTCTGTGAAGCCCTGAGGCAGACATATTCCTCAAGAGTTTTCCCAGGATGACTGCCCAAGCAACTGTCCAATGCAAATCAGAGGTAGTATTCGGCAGGTTCTGACCAGTTCTGGTGAACCAGTAGCAGAAATTTTGAGTACTTCGGAGAACCAGTAAATACCACCTCTGAGAGGCCCTGCCCCCATCTATTCTCTGGCTCCCAAATCCCAGCTGATTGGGAGGAAATGGGGATTATGCAGTAACCTTCCCACTGGAGTGGGGAGGGACTGGAGATTTTACAGTATCCTTCATCTACAATATCCTTCACCACCCACCAAGCCATGCCACACCCACTAAATCACACCCACAGAACCGGTAGTAAAAAAATTTGAATCCTACCACTGATGCAAATGCCAGTGAAGTCAACCTGGGAAGATGATTGAAGCAGCTGTACTGAAGGTTTTGGAGGCCAGAGCTTCCTCAGTGTCTTTTTAAATGTCTTGCCTAGATCTAATAATAAAACAAGCTAATTATGAGCCGCGGTGGCACAGTGGTTAGAATGCAGTATTGCAGGCTACTTCTGCTGCCTGCAGGCTGCCTGCAATTTTATAGTTTGAATCTCACCAGGCTCAAGGTTGACTCAGCCTTCTATCCTTCCAAGGTGGGTAAAATGAGGACCCAGATTGTTGGGGGCAATATGCTGACTTTGTAAACCACTAAGAGAGGGCTGTAAAAACACTGTGAAGTGGTGTATAGGTCTAAGTGCTATTGCTAATTACAAATGGAAATAAAATCTTCTAAACACAAACTATATAGCTATGTCAGATGATGGGAAGACATGGGAAGAAAAATGAACCGGGGGCTGGAAGATTATAGAAGTTAGGGCACAAGGAATTCTGGAGAGCATCAATTTGGCTCTGAAAAGCATTTTATTTATTGGTATACCAATTCATGTTTTTTTTAGAGCAGGTCCTTCTGAACTGAATCAGGTTTACCTGAAAGAAGCTAAATTATCTTCCCATCAAGGCTTTGCCTGTCCTTTAGTCAGTCAACATATGCTGAACATTGATTGTCTTGCCATCTTCAGACTATTATCATGATGGCAACATGTCATCAGGACTCAAATTCAGATATTCAGTATTCATATCGAGAAAAAATAATCTTAACAAAATAACACTGAAGCAACAACAAGCAGGATGGTAAAGACTGTGGGTGAGCAAAGGCAGAATTTTACAACATGGGTGGGGAAGCAGATTCAGCAACTTAGGAAACTGAGATGTTATCAAAATGACAAAATGTGTATCATCTATTGAAGGTCACTAATTTTACCAGATGCAACTGGCTGAGGAATGTTTGCAGTTGTGCAAACACACATGACTATATGATGCAACATCATATGACATCCAATAAGAACTGAGACAAGGAGCCTTCAAAATAGCAAACCTGTTCTTTCTGGGGTAATGTACTCCAAATCAAAACAGGTTTTACCTACATCTTTCAGTCCGAGTTTCCTCCCTACCAACAATACTGCTATCTCATCTGGATTTAATTTGTTTGTTCACCCTTGCCTGGATCATTATTGAGATTAATCAATCTTCAAGTCAATCTAGAAGCTAGATGGTAGGGAGTAGTAGATCTGGATGTCATCAGCATTCAATGACACCCTATTCTAAAGCTCTGAGTGATCTCTTCCAGACCTTTTATGTAGATGTTAAACAATAGAGAAAAGATTGTGCGACACTATAGTTTAATGACTAGGAATGATACAATAATCTCCCAATATCACCTCTTGGGCATATCCCCAAATGTACCATGAAATCAGTGATTCAGCCTCACTGAAAAACAGTGAACAGATGGCCTTAAAAATATCAAACTATGGTACTAACCAGAATCACATTTCCTCCCATCTAGTTTTCAATCATCTATTGAGGTAATCATATCTCAAACAAAGTTCTGGGTCTTGAGCTGTGATATTAGCACCTTCTAAGAGATGTTACCATCTTCTTAGCATCTTTATCAGCAATAGAATGTCTGAGGCTGACCTAGATTTACAGAGATCTTTTGGTTCAAAGGAGGTAATTTTATAATTACCAGTAAGAACAGAATGTACCCTCCAAAATGCATCAATCTTCTTCCTTAGCCATGGGAAGTCTCCTGTCCTAGCTTGAGTAAACATGTCTTATCCATGCCTTCAAAACCTATTAGCTGGAAAGAATCAATATGACTAAGGCAAGGAATTGAAAATGTTACCAGCCTAAAACAAAATAAATCTGATCACTATTTTTTTTATATAAACTGAGGTTAATTACTCAAAGCAAACTTCCGACTGCCGGTTTCCCTACCCAATATCTTGCTAGAGACCGTATGGAAAAGCGTTTGGAAATACTCTAGAATTTTCATAAGTTTCCTGCCTCAGAATGGGAGGGAGAAAAATCATCTATGTCAGAGGAGTTTCCAGAGATGATAAAAAAGCTTGCATGGCCCAATTTTCAATACAAGGATACATGCAATCTTGGGGCTATAGTTTCCCAACTTTTTATTCATGGAAGGAGACTAGTGAAATATAGCAGTGTTTCTGAATCCAATATATAACCGACACATCTGTATTTGCACTTCCTAAAGACAAAAGCTGACAGTCACAAAATGGTGCCACGCCACCCTGAGTGCCCCCCCCCCGTCAAGCTGCTGATAAGACTTTCTAATCAAGTTAGCAATGAATATTTTCTTAAATCACATTAAACCAAGATACCAGTTACAGACAATCAATTATAGCACCTGGAGGGGAGTTTACCTGCTATTTCCCAAGATAACCAGTGATTAATGGAGCATACCTGTTATCAAGATAAGTCAAAATAAGGTATATTTATTACCTCTGAGCTTCTTGCTAAGAAAAAAAAAACCAAGAGGACTTCTATATATTCCTAAAGTACCATAATCGGCTTTTTATTTATGTTGCATCAAAGCAGTGGGAAGAAATTCATCTAGTTTAATTTAACTTGCTTCTAGGTAGAGGTTCCACTAGAAACAAGCAGAACACTATCCACTATCCATATTATCTTGAGAGTGAATCTAGATCTCTAGATTCTAGAGTCTAGGTAGTTGTCTATGTAATAATTGGAGCCTAAGGGAAGATTGACTAGTTTATAGTAAGCCATAGTTGCTCCCTTTAAATCAAACAAGGACTGTATCAGCATCCTTTCCTTTGCTTCACTATTAAACCTTAGCAGTTCTGTGAACACTAATTTTACCTGGCTACTACATTTTGAGAAGAACCTTGAAGGTAATCTCTCAAGCTTTTCCAAAGCAGTTCCCATCATTTAGACATCTAGTTGAGCTGTGCTGCTTTGGTAGAGTGTTTTCAGATCCCAAACCATTTTGAATGGATTTTTTTTAAAATAATATTTTTTGACCAAACGGAGATAGGAAACTCTTTCAGTTTTGTTTAAGCTTTTCAAAGTCTGACATGCTCGGTCAGTTCAGCAAGCTATGAGAAAATGAGGCGAACTTTGCAAACAGTTGTAAACAGGGCAGGATCGTTAGTGCTTTAAAAAGTTGGGAGGGAGCCACTGACCACCCTTACATTAAAAAAAAAAATAAAACCAGAAAGTGATCCCATAACGCTTCTTCATTATGTTTTTGTCAGTGAAAGGAAGCCAACAGAATTATTACAACTAATGTGCTAAATGAAAAGTAAAAAAATGCAAAGCAAAAAGACAGGAACTCTTATATTGAATGGTATAATATGGAAATTATCAAACAGTGAATCGGGGCCCTGTTGAAGTTCACTAGCACCTTGAGGGGGTTCCTCATAGCACCTGATCAGCCTTACATAGACAGAGTAGGATGTTATCATGTGTTCCAGCTTTTCTTCTTCAAAATGCAATTGACAGCTGAGGTACTAGAAAGTCTGAGAACCCCAATCATACATTGATTAAAGTGCAATTTCAAAGTAAGTCATTTCTTTATTTCTTGCCTAGCCCTAAATAAATCATAGCCTATATTTATCAGTGGAGTTGTGCCAATTCATGTACCATTTTTGGGTTGACTGTTCATTTCCTTCATGCATTTCTCTTCATTTCCTGCAAGAGTTTAGAGAAAAAAACCCAACCAAATTAAACTTGGTGGAAGAAAATCCAGGACAAGAATTGAACAACACCTGAAAAAAGAGGTTGACAATTGAACAGTACTATATTGTACTTGGGCTTTTTATTTTCCTTGACCTTTAATCTGGAGCTCATATTCATCCCAGCAGTATTTACTCAAGGTGGTGATTAATACATTTTGCAAAGTTGAACTCTGTTTATTTACAGTATTACGTTGCTAGAGTTAGTAACTACCAGAATTTTTTTTATAGGTAAAACATAACTTTATTTTCCTGCTTCTCAAGAAAGAAAAAAGAAACAGAAAACTCTGACACTGAAAAAGTGCCTTTTGCACAAACATTGGAAGAATTAAAAGAGAGTATCATCTACTGAGGCACACTCTTGCGATTGATATTCCTTGGAGACAGTGTGCATCTGAGGAGCAAGAAGGATCATTCTCTTGTACAGAAGCTCAGACTAAAATGGTATGTTCTCAAAAATATCTCATTCAAATTCTTTCTGGAAAATGCCCAAAGGGAATAATCTTGGTATGCATGTGTGAGGGACAGAGGAATTGCTAAAATTTCGACCTAATACACACCATCTCAGCTTTCTCTTTAATTAGAAGTAACTTCTAGAAAACTTACGGATGCACATTTAGGCATGGCACTAATTTTATCAGTCTTTTCATGAGTTACGGTCAGCTTTCATGATCCTTCTGCTCATTACTTGCATAGCTGCAGAATTCACAGACTTTATAGTAGGTAGAAAAAAATAATGCCCCCTTTTTTTAAAAAAAAAATCTGCCATGTGCAAACGTCTCAAAAAAAGACTTTGGTAACATTGTGAATCTGTCTGTCAATTATCGGGGGAGGTGGAAACGACACTCTTTCAAATCTGTGGCTACTTGTGCCACCTTGATAGGATATCAGAAAAATAAATTGCAGATGTGGGCTGGCTATACTGTTGAGTGTATAGAACAAGTTCATTGAGGAAATTAGAAACTCTGGGATGGTGTGGGGGGAATCACAAAATAAAAAGAATGAATGTTGTTCTGGTAAAATTTTCTTCTAGTGATTATCTGAGAGATCCTAGCAAATAAATTTGCTGTTTTAGTCAAACAGAAGAGAATATTTTTAAGGCTTCTTTTTCTGTATCCTTCATAGGATCTAGAGTTTGAGGATAATATTTTCCTATGAGTAGAGTATTGGCTATTGAGGCTAACCTTTTTATTCTAAAGGCAAAAGGATTTGTTCTGCCTAAAGGCAAGATAAAAACTTGCTAAATGTTACCCTTCCCAGGTATGATAAAAAGAGATCTGTGTTAGGCAATGGGGGCAAAAAATCAGGAGGTGCTGATAATCCTTTTTTCAACTAACACATTTTTATTATAAAGCATCTGATGAAGCAAGCAGCAGCTCACAAAAGGTTATGTCTTCTAATAACAATTTGTTAGTTGCAAAAGGTGCTACCAGAACCCTCTTGATTTTTTGCCTTTCCAGAAACAAGTTTGGATTGAGTCAGAAGATGGTTTTTTCCCCTTGACTTCTGGAGACTGATGGACACGTCTGTGAAGGTTTTTTGGCAAGGTTATTCAGAAGTGGTTTGCAATTTCCTCCTCCTTAGTGCTGAGAGAAAATGATTGGCCCAAGGTACTCAACTGACTTTGGGCCTAAGGTGGGAAATGGCTAGAGTGGGGTGGCGGCATGCAGGCGGAGGCCTGGGGCAAGGCTGGAGCAGGAAACTGGCACATTCCCCGACCTGCCCGAGGCAAATGTTGAGTGGGTGGAGGCTCCGGGGCAAGGCTGGAGCTGGGGAATGGCGCATCCCTTGGCGAAGGGCAAGCGGGTGGCATGTTACCTTTAGTGAGCAGAGCAGGTGAGGCACGGAGATTAGCTGGGCTGTGTGGCGAAGGCAAGATATATAGGGCGGGATGGGGTGGGTGGGGCCAGCCAGTGATGTGATTTGCCGGTTCTCCGAACTACTCAAAATTTCAGCTATTGCTTCGTCCGAACTGGTCCGAACCGGCTGAATACCAACTCTGGATTGCGCTCACCATTAGATACAGAAAACCAGCCCTCTGTTCCTAGTACCATCCGATCAAGGTTACTGGTGGGAAAAACAGCTGAAATTCTCTACTGTGCTATTAGACTATATTTTTCAGGCTAAACATTAATCCATGCCCCCTTCCCAAGTTAGTTTGTGCTCATAATCCTACTTAAAAATTAGGTATCGAAATGAAAACAAGCATAATTATTATGTAAATGATGCCTTTTTGAATAAAATCTTGAATTTATGTAAGAATGGGCCCCCAGGTGCTGATATGCAAAACCAAAATTGTCAGATTTGCCTAGTGAGATGTCTATAAACCTAACTGTTAGGGTTTATAAGCCTTGCTTTATGGATTAGTGTTATGTACACATTAAACTACTGTGGTGTGTACTCTAAAATATATTTAAAGGAAACCATAGCTTAGGCTGATAGATCAATCAGAAATACACTCTTTGAGGTTTTTAAATAAAATGAATTAGAGAGGAGGCTTGTGGAAGAGCAGGGAGCTTAGCAAAATTGCAGGCATCTGTGCTGCCTTCTTTCCCTTTCTATTTGAGGTAAAAGAAGTATAGCAGCACAGGAAGACAAAGCACAATGTAAAAAAGGTGCAAGAGCTGGACATGTTAGCTATTAACAGAAAAAGAGGATGAAATAGAAGGGATAGACAGAACAGACTTAAGACAGAAATGTTCTTTCCAAACACTTTTACATACTATCAATGCATCCACATTTGAAATGTTGATGCAGTGCTAGTATACAAGTAATAAGTAATGGTAATTGAATAGTAATAGTATAGAGTACAGTATATCGATTGGTAATGATTTAGAGTATAATCATTGTCATAATAGTAATTGAAGATGGTAGTAAAGATCATGGTAACAGTATAGAGATAGCAATAGAATAGAATATAGAAAGCATTTTCATTTCACTTTTATGTTTGTTTTCACAAATTAAAACCTCTACCCAATCCTTATAAGGAGTTATAAAGAACCTACCTGTCCAGGGTCCGGTGGATTTGTGACTTTCCTGAGTCTGGATCAATCCAATTGAGCATGATTTAAAAAACAACAACCTGTCACAAAACTTCAAGTGAAGGAAAGCTATGTGGCAGTGATTGTACATTTTTCAGTTAAATTACATGGCAAAGTTTTTGAGTAGAGCCTATTTTAAATACAAAGTGTAATAGTCATCTTCTAATGAATACAAATAAGAAAATCCCCTTTAATAGGATTAAAGACCATGAAGTGCCAAAATAGTATGTATGACTGGGATTTGCATACAATATCTTTAGCTTAATGTTGATCTCCCAAGGCATTAACGAGCAGTAATTGTAGCAGGAGTGGCTTATTTACAGCTTTTTCTAAGTAATAGATAATTACAGAAAACAGCAGCACTTTAACAAATAGAGGCTAAATTGCAAATTAGAAATAAAATTGTGGTGAACACAAATTATGCCACAAACCAAATGTGTAGATTTTTTTTGCCAAGGTTTAACGAACCTATCCAGAATAGTTTTGATTAGACAATTAATTTATACAATGTGACTAGTCTAGCTATAACTATGGTTAATAGAGATTAGTCCAAGAGATGTCAAGCTCTTTATTAAAATCTGATTTTTTTTCTCCCTATTTATTCAAGATATTTTAATAACTTTATTTAACAATAATTATTTTCCTTCATAATGCAATCTATATGCTCGCTGAGCTTGGCTGCTTGCTTGCAGATGTTTCATTACCCAACTAGGTAATAACATCAGTTCAAGTGAGCATGCATTTTCCTCCCTATTTATGTAAGAGCAGCTTGCCCTCTTAGGTTTTTTTTGGAGGAAGGGGGTTCCTCCTTGGTGATTCTTTGATTAGAATATTGCTTTCTGCCTGATTGTTTGTCTGGTATTGATTCCTGCTTATTTAAATATTGGTTGATGGAAGGGATATGTTCTAGTCGTTTTGTTTCTTTCCTAGATTTTTTTTATTTTCTCTTTTGTCTTTTTTATTGTCTCTTTTGAATGTGTGTAAATGTGGTTTATCTCAGTGGGTCCAGTGATGGTTCATATAGCAGTGTCCCACAATCAATATTCAACCAAGTTTAGAGGGCACCAAGAATTCCAAAGTTCAAGTCTGAGTTACAGATATTCTATTAATACTGTTATGTATTGATACTTTTAAGCGGGAGTTTCAAACTTGCCTACGTTTCTGATTGGCTGACAGTCCCTCCTGGATTGTATATAAGGAGGACTGCAGCCCCTGAGTTTTTGCTGAAGTCTCACTGTATATTAAAGAGCTGTTGTCACTTGCTTGCTTGTACCTCTCGTTATTCCCGAACTACTTCATTGGCGACGAAGGTGGGATAGAGGCTACAAGAAGCCAACCAGTGAGACCACGAGCTTCAGCTAGGCGACGAGGCGAACCACAGGAGGCATACCAAACATGTCTGCCTACGTTCCGCCCAAGCCTTTCGATCCGACCCGCGAAAAATGGGTCTCGTACCTAACGAGGTTTGAATGCGCGCTAGAAGCCAGCGACATGCAGGGCCTCTCGGCTAATTGAAAGAGAGCCCTATTCCTAAGCCACTGCGGACCGGACGTGTTCGAGATGGCCGAGTCACTGTGTGAGCCAACGCCGGTTCAAACAGTCTCCTGGGACACCCTGATGGCAACTCTCCGGGCTCACTACGCTCCCGTCCCCTCCAAGTTCGTGCAGCAATACCAACTGAGGCAGCGTGTTCAACGAGAGGGAGAGCCGGTCAGCGCGTACATGGCCAGCCTGAGAAAAGCCGCAACCCATTGCGACTACAGAGATTTGGACGATGCGTTGCTTGAGCAACTGATCTGTGGTGTTCGGGACATTAGGCTGCAACAGCGTCTGCTCGCCAAGCCTGATTTGATGCTTGCCGGAGCCCTAGACGAGGCCAGGGCTCACGAAGCCTCCACAAAGGCCGCTGAAACGCTGCAGCGTCCGCTGACCAGCAAGGACAGCCCCAAGTCTGTCCCGGTGCACAGAGAAGACGCCGGATCCAGCTCGGAGTCCGAGTCGGATGAGGACGTCTTCCGAACGTAGCACCAGAGAAAAGACACTGGCAGCCCCCGGCGAAGCTGTCCCAGCTGTGGCGGGCACCATGATAGACTGTCCTGCAAATACAGAGAGGCTATTTGCAGGCGCTGCGAGAAGAAAGGGCACTTGGCGCGAGTCTGCAGAGCCATTCTGCCCAGAAGACACAAACCACGTGAGCGCCGCAGCCAACCGGAATCAGCGCGCCAGAAGCAGCCAACGAGAGAAGGCGGCATGAAAAAACGGCGCGAATTTGAACCGCGAGATGGCTGCAGCATACACATCGACCAGGCCAGCACGACGGTCGAGGACAAAGTCAGCACGGTGGTCGAGATCAACGGAAGGCCGTGCTCGATGGAGATCGACACCGGATCAGCTCTCTCCATAATGTCGTGGGTGACCCTAAAGACCCTCCTGCCGTCGTTCCGGAAGGATCAACTCTCCAAACAGAGACTGCGCATCCTAGACTACCAGGGGAACCGAGTCCCCCTCGAGGGCGTGGGCACGTTCCGGGTCACCTACGGAGACTACGAGAAGGACCTGCCGCTGACCATGGTCACGAAGCAGCTCCCTAGCCTTCTAGGCATGGGGTGGTTCCGAGCCCTGGGCATGGGCTTCACCGGCGTCCACCTGATGTCCAAGTCAACCCTGAAAGACAGCCTCCTGTCCGAGTTCCAGGACGTTTTCGGGGACACGTTGGGCAAGTATGTGGGGACCCCTATTTCACTAAACTTAGACCCCAACATAGCCCAAGTAAGACTAAAGGCCAGACGAGTGCCGTTCGCGTTGAAACCGAAGATCGATGCGGAACTGGACAAACTGATTAAGCAAGGGGTGTTGGTTCCCGTTGACCATGCTAAGTGGGAGACCCCTATAGTCACCCCAGTTAAGTCCGACAGCTCAATAAGAATTTGCGCAGACTACAAGTGCACGATCAACAAGGCTTTGCAGCCGAGCGCCTATCCGGTGCCGATCGTGCACCATCTACTACACTCCCTGGGCCCCGGAAAAATTTTTGCCAAATTAGACCTGGCCCAAGCCTATCAACAGTTACCGGTCGACGACGCCACGGCAGAGGCGCAAACGATCGTGACTCATAGGGGTGCATTTAAATGCACCAGGCTCCAATTTGGGGTGAGCGTCGCACCCGGCTTATTTCAAAGCACCATGGAGCGCCTGTTGCAAGGACTCCCAGGAATGGTGCCCTATTTCGATGACGTCTTAGTCAGCGCCCAAGACGAACACCAGCTAGGGGACAGGGTACGGAACGTCCTGACCAGATTCAGAGAAGCGGGACTAAGACTTAAAAGGAACAAGTGTAGGATAGCGGTCCCCTCTGTAGAATTTCTGGGGTACAGGGTGGACGGCACAGGCATCCACCCTACCGAAAGCAAGGTGAGAGCTATTAAGAGCGCACCAGCCCCCAAATCCAAAGCTGAGCTCCAAGCCTTCCTTGGACTGCTCAATTTCTACTCAATGTTCCTAAAAGATAAAGCCACGGTTGCAGATCCCCTTCACAAACTTTTAGGGAAGAATGTACCATGGGTCTGGGGGAAACCGCAAGCAGCCGCTTTTGAGGCAGTGAAAAGACACCTATCTGAGGACAGTTTCCTGATTCAGTACAATGCAGAGCTGCCGCTCGTCTTAGTTTGTGACGCCTCCCCCGTAGGAGTTGGTGCCGTCCTAGGCCATAGACTGCCGAACGGCCTAGAGGCGCCCATTGCATTTTATTCCCGTACCCTGTCCAGCACAGAGCGGAACTATAGCCACTTGGACAGAGAGGCTCTGGCTGCGATTGCGGGGGTTAAAAAATTCCACGAATACCTCTATGGCCGAAAATTCGAACTTGTGACTGATCATAGACCCTTGCTAGGACTGCTGGCAGGCGACAGGCCAACCCCCGCTGCCCTCTCCCCTCGCTTGACCAGATGGGCCATTTTTTTGTCGGCCTACTCATATCAACTCGTCCATCGACCTGGGCGGACCCTGGGTCATGCGGATGCCCTTAGCCGCTGCCCCCTTCCCGACCTACTGGACAACCCAACGCCGGAAGCCTCCGTCCTCTTGTTGGACACGTTAACTTTGGGCCCCATCTCCTCCGGCGAGGTGGCGAAAGCCTCAAATAGAGACACAGTCATCCGGACTGTTATGGGTTGGGTTCTGAAAGGGTGGCCGGACAAGGTGGTAGGAGAGGAGTACCAAGGGTTTGCCAACAAACGAAACAAACTGTTCATGCAAGGGGGGTGCTTACTATGGGGTGACAGGGTGGTAATTCCAACGAAACTACGGAATAGGGTTTTGGAGTTGCTGCACGATGGGCACCCGGGCATTGTTAGGATGAAGTGTTTAGCCCGCAGCTATGTCTGGTGGCCCAACATGGACCAGGTCATTTCCGAGTGGGTGGGGAAGTGCAGACCCTGCCAGGAGTCTCGCCCCGATCCCCCAGTAGCGCCCATCCGAGAGTGGGAGAAACCAAAAGGCCCATGGGGGAGGATCCACATTGATTTTGCCGGCCCGTTCCATGGCCAAACGTTTTTAATAGTTGTGGATGCCTACTCAAAATGGCTCGAAATTGTATTAATGCCATCTACAACGGCCGAAGCCGTTATCAAGGCCCTAAGGAAGTTGTTTGCCACCCACGGCCTGCCGGATACCTTGGTATCGGACAATGGCCCTCAATTTACAGCAACCCTTTTCGAAGGTTACTTGGCCGGCCTGGGAATCCGCCATGCCCTATCAGCCCCATTTCACCCGGCTTCCAACGGATTGGCTGAACGATTTGTCAGGACAGCCAAGGAAGCACTGTCCAGATTAGACAATGGGGACTGGCAGGCCAGGATAGATCAATTCCTAGCAGTTCAGCATGCATCACCATGCACAGCAACAGGGAGAAGCCCAGCAGAGCTCCTCATGGGGAGGAAGCTCCGGTGCGTGTTAGACAGGCTTCACCCTAACTACTCGCACGAAAACTTTAAGGGAGAAACCTGTGGCTTAAGGCAGTTTCAGGTCGGGTCCCCGGTGTTCGCTCGCAATTATGCCAGCGGTCCTCTATGGGTTGCAGGAACCATAGTGGGGATAACAGGCCCAAAATCGTACACGGTGGACGTTGGGGTAGATAGACTCTGGAAGCGCCACATAGACCAACTTAGGAAAAGGGTGGTAGGCGAGGCGAACATTAACTTAGACATTTCCGAGCCTAACTATGACCACTTCTCCAAAACAGCTAACTCAAGCCCGGGGTCGCGCGAATACTTAGCTGACAAGCCCTGGTTCCAGCGCCGCCCCAGCGAGTCACCACTCCCAGCCGGGGATAACCACGCCCCGGACAAAATCCAGGAGGTTCCATTGGCGGAGCCGGGAGAGACAAAGAGTCCCTCCGACCAGCTCGACGCCCCACCAGACTCTGAACTGCGCAGGTCAACTAGGGCGAGAACTCGTCCTAAGCACCTGCGAGACTTTGTTTGTACATATGTTAATTTTTGAGTATTAGTGCCTTCTGGGAAGGGAGGGGTGTTATGTATTGATACTTTTAAGCGGGAGTTTCAAACTTGCCTACGTTTCTGATTGGCTGACAGTCCCTCCTGGATTGTATATAAGGAGGACTGCAGCCCCTGAGTTTTTGCTGAAGTCTCACTGTATATTAAAGAGCTGTTGTCACTTGCTTGCTTGTACCTCTCGTTATTCCCGAACTACTTCAAATACAACCCATATCCATATATTTTATTTTATGTATTTCAATGCATATTCATCAATAAGAGTCTAAAGTTTCCACCAGACTCTCAAAGGGGTCTATGGTATAAAAAGGTTAAGAACGTCTGTATTAATTCTTCCTTTTTCCAGAGATGTAAAAATACACTGAGTTTCTACAAAGTGTCTTATGTCAACAGGTCTAGTCTGATCATCCATCAGTCTCCTGATGATCTTTACAGAGTCTGTATGAGTAGATCTTTGCTGATGTGGGGTTTCAGACTACTCAAACTGAATAGTGTATAGCTGCATGAGATCCTCCAGTTAGAGGCACATGTACAGAAGGGAATGGGAAAGCACTCAGTTTGCCTAGCCTGGTGTCCTGCAGTTGCTTGGTTTCAGCCTCCTTGCATTTCTAATCCAAATGGCCATTTGAGTCTTTGGAGAAAGGCAGCATACAAATTGAATTAATAAATAAATTAATAAATTGGGTAGAAATGCTGCAAGTTGAGTGAACACCTCTGGGTGGCACCACATTAGAAGGTTGAACTAATCCAATAACTTCTTTGTGCCTGGCTATGGATGCTGAGGCCAGAACCTGGGACATTTTACAGTTAAAACATGAGCTCTTTGTCTCGGTGATATCTTTTCCCACTAGAAGTAGTCATCTATAACTCCAAATAATAGTTTCACCCAATCAATCCCCAGAATAAATTATATCACCTAAGAACCTTGAAAACTTCCATACGTATACTACATTCTTCTTTTGGTCATGTTTATCTGGCCGAAATTATGTCATTACATAATTTCAGCTAAAACCAAGTCAGTTCTCATACCATTCTTCTTTTAGCTTCTCCAGATTATCCCTTCTTTGCACAACAGAGGACAGTGATTGTTATCATTCCCCCCCCCCCAGAAGCTGCTTCTGTTGTAAAGAAAATATAAATATCTTTGCTCCCTAGCATCTAAACCATTCAAAGTGCTTGCTGAAAATGCGATGGCTGATCTTGTCCCTGTCTTCAGCTAATGCTTCGTGACAGTAAAAAAAAAAAAAAAAAAAAAAAAAAACAGAATTTATTTTATTTTAAATATTTATGATGCTTTTCAGATACAGCTTAAAGCAGTTTAGAGAAATATTAAACTGATGAAACTTCAATAAAAATAATGCAATAAATCAGAGGAAGACAGCAAGAAGACAGCAAAACACTTGAAAAAGCTTGGGAAATATGCTCGATGGCACCTTGAGACATACCACTTAGAAATTATTAAATGACATCCTTCTTTATCAGATGCCAACTTAGAATAAAAGAACAATAAAGCAAAAAAGTCAGCTGAAGGCTGATCAAAAGAAACCATTGTAAAATTGTTGAAGGGACAGTAATGCATGCATAAAACGAGTGTGTGTGCATAAATAAGCTATGCATACTTCAAAAATGATTCAGAAGAAGTGGTTTAGACTTTGTGAAAGCAAACCTGAAAAAAAGCTTCTGCTGCTTCTGCTTTATGAATAAAGAACTGCATCATCTATAATGAATGAACCTCTTAAAGCAGCAGCTGCTGCAGCTTTTTTAGGCCTGTGTAGAAAGTTGAAAAAAGTTGAATTGCTTTAATGTATAGAAGAATGGTGCTATACCTACCTTTATAATGTAAAAAGGAAGAGTAATTTCTGTTAAGTCTACAAAACCAATCAAAGCCAAGGAAGTGGTTGGTTCATTAGTTGGAGGAAAATAACGACAGTCAATAGGGTGAAGGCTGGGCTCTTTAATTATCATTTATCATCTATCTTGTCACAAAAGGAAAAAGTGGTCCAACTTATCAGAAGCCACACTGATGTGGGTAAAAAAGAAGAGCCTTGATAGTACAGTGGTTTGGTGCACCCTGTCATTAACACAGCTGCTTGCAATTTCTGCTGGTTCGAATCTCTCCAAGGCTCAAGGTTGACTCAGCCTTCCATCCTTTCTAAGGTAGGTGAAATGAGGACCCAGTTTGTGGGGGCAATAAGCTGACTTTGTATAAAATATACAAAAAAATGAAGGCTATTGCTTAACGCATTGTAAGCCACCCTGAGTCTCCGGAGAAGGGCGGCATATAAATCAAATTAAAAAAAAAAGTAGATCGAAAGGATCTTGATAGACTTGAACATAAGGCCCTACCTAATAATGTAACATACCTTTATAATGTAAAAAAGGAAGAGTAATTTCTGTTAAGTCTACAAAACCCAGTCGAAGGAAAGTAAACCAATCATTTACTGATTTCTTGATGGACAGTTTTTAAAATCTGATTTTTGGATGCTCAGTACAATGCAATCTACTATGTTGATGGGCATTTGAATGCTGAAAAACTAAGTATACATCACTGATCTTCACTGAAATAGAAGTGTCAGATACAATCAAAATCAAAGTAAAGCCATCATTTTGTACAGACTTTTCTTGGAGGAAGTGTGGGAGTTATGTTGACAGAACTTCCCAGGACAGGAATGGCAATTATGTTATCTGCTTAGCACAAAGCTTGGGGAAGACAAAGCAAGATGTCTGTCGAGCTAGCAGAAAGGTGGGAAAAAATGAAATGGCTAGATTTAAATAGCAGTGAATATAAGAGGTGACTGCCTTCTCAAATTGATGTTGGACCATTAGCAATTGAACATGGCTTTATTTTAGATTGCAGTGAAAATTCTCATTTAGTCAAGTTATCTTCTGTCAAGTTAGAGCCAGAGAGACTGACAGTAAGATTCAGTGAAATGTCTTTCTAAATATACATACACGGCATTATATTATAAAACATAGTTCTTTGAATAAGCTTTTGATTGTTGAAGACGTTAGTTAAAAAAAATATATATTCTTCATTATAACACGGTTTGTAACTTGGAATGTAAACTGTTCAAAGGTTTTACTAGTCATCTAATTTTTGTCAACATCATCATAGCTGGTTAAATAGAAGGAACTTTATCTAGAATCAGAAAGTTAAGAGAATCAAAGCTAAATGCCATGAGCCGCAGAGACATTGGACTCAAAGAAGAGTGAAGTCTAGCCAAGGAAGTGTACAAAGGGAGGTGTATGGAAATAAATAGGGAAAACTTGAAATTTTGGTAAAGGGAAGAGGGCAGTTATCACATTGTTAGTATTCCTGAAACCTGATGGAACTCATGACTGAAATATGGTGGTAGAATATAATTTGTTCCAAAGAACAAATTAGCAGTACAAAAAGAGAGAGAGTATTGCATTATATGTAAAGAATGACTAAACTTATATAATTTATGACAGCTATGGTAAAAACCTTGCTGAAAGTGTCAGGGCAAAAATTTAAAGAAAAGAAAAGAAAAACGAGAATCTTGCAGGTTTGGTCTACGAGTTTATGCCAAAAGCACCCAACTGTGCTAAAGATATAGATGAAATCATATATTCACAAATCAGATGATTAACTATGCAGGAAACACATTAATTTGGTAATGGGGAATTTCAACTACTCCCACATGAGCTGGAAATCAAAATCTGCAGCAGGTGGAAAGCCAACAGGCTCTTGATATGCCGTGCAGAAAATGTCAAGGTCCCAAAAAATGTAAGAGGGACCTAGGAGATCAGCTATACCAGAGTTAGTATTTATTAATAAGAAATAAAGCATTGAGAAAGTAGAAATTGTAGAAACATTGTGAGAGTGACTATGTGATTCTAGAATACTACAGGAAGAATAAACAGAAAGATTGTTGTTCTAGATTTCAAGAAAATTTACTTGAATAGACTAAGGAGAAAACTAGGAATGATATTAATAAAAATTGTGAAAGGAAACAATCTTCAGAAGGGTTGTAAAATTCTGAAAAAAGTGAGTTAATTAAGGTCCAAAAGCAATAGCAAGGAGAAAACAAAAGGAAACACCTAATAAAATAATTAAGGTTGCATAAATAGCTCTTTGATAAACTGAAAAACAATATGAATAAAATTAAAAAAGGAAAGAGAAGCACATATAAAAAACAGAATATCAGAGAGAATCTTGAAATTATAACAATGGGGTTAGGAAAACCAAAGTTCAGCTTGAAATCAAAATCAAAAATAGCAAAACGTGTGTTTTTTTTTTTTTCGTATTCATGGAACAAGAAGAAAGCCAAGGAAGTGGTTGGTTCATTAGTTGAAGAAAATAATGACAGTCAGTAGGGTGAAGACTGAGCTTTTTAATTATCATTTATCATTTATCTTGTCACAAAAGAAAAAAGTGGTCCAAATTGTCAGAAGCCACACTGATGTGGGTAAAAAAGAAATGTAGATCAAAAGGATCTTGATAGACTTGAACATAAGGCCCTCCCTAATCAAATGCAATCAGTGGTGAAAAATATAGAGTTCTGCACTCAAGTAGGTAGGAAAAGCCAGATGCATGGGGATAAGGTAAGTGGTGCCTGAGCTGCATCGCCAGAGAAATAATGTCAGGCTCACAGGAAGTGATAATTCCATTCTGCCGCACGCTGGGCAGACTACTCTGTATCCATTTTCGCTTACCACAGTTCAAGAAGGATGCTGAGGAATTGAAAGAGGGCAGAGAAGAGTAACACAAATGGTGAGGGGCTTGCAGGCTAAATCCGATGAAGAATATTAAAGGAATTGGGCACATTTAACATAAAGTAGAAAAGGCTAAGGGAGATTTTACAGCATTCTTGAAGGGCTGACACAGGGAAAAGGATGTGGGTTTATTCCCTGAGGGAACAACAAGAACCCCTGGGTGGAAATTTTTACAGAGAGAGACAAAAACAAAATAATAATAATAATAATAATAATAATAATAATAATAATAATAATAATAATAATAATTCTGATAGTAAGAATTATTAAACAGTGGAATAGCCATGTTCCATCATGGGGGGTTTTCAAGCCAAGGTTGAATCTAGATAAGAGAAAGCAAACAGCAATCCCTGTAATGTTCACACTATTTTTCCAGTAAATAAATGAATCTATCTGCACTAGGAAACTTTGCATAGGGAATTTTCTGGAAAATCCCACAGAGTAGGGAAAGGACATTTGATACGTGATAAATTCAGACTGAAACTGTGCAAGCCTTTTTTTTCTTTTAATAAAAAGAATGATCAAAGAAAGCAATTTGTTTTCTATAATAATACAAAAGAAAACCTCTGAGCCAAGAGGATGGGATCTGAGTCTTTTATAGCTGTATAGTCTGTTATATTGAAACTCAACATTAAGAAAACTAAGATCATGGCATTCAGCCCTCTCAATTCCTGGCAAATAGATGGGGAAGAAATGGAGGTAGTGACAGATTTTATTTTCCTGGGCTCTAAGATCACCGCAGATAGGGACTGCAGCCAAGAAATTAAAAGACTCTTGCTCCTGGGGAGGAAAGCTATGGCAAATCTAGACAGCATACTAAAAAGCAGAGACATCACCCTGCCAATAAAAGTGTGTATAATCAAGGCTATGATTTTCCCAGTTGCAATGTATGGCTGTGAAAGCTGGACCATAAGAAAGGCTGAGCGCCAAAGAATTGAAACCTTTAAACTATGGTGCTGGAGAAGATTCCTGTGAGTCCCTTGGACTGCAAGGCAATCAAACTGGTCAGTCCTAGAGGAGATCAGCCCTGACTGCTCTTTAGAAGGCAGATCTTGAAGACGAAACTCAAAGTCTGGAATGAGCTGCCTACCGAGCTCCGGACGGCTCCTGATCTCTGCTCCTTCTGTCGGGACCTGAAGACTTGGCTGTTCAAGCAAATAGGCTGACTCTGATTCTGGGTTTTATTATTTATTATTTATTAGTTAATTTGGATTAAAATGGGATTTTGTTGTACATGTTTTTAAGTTGTGTTTGCTGCCCTGAATCCTTCTGGAGAAGGGCGGCATATAAATACATGAAATAAACAAACAAACAAACAAACAAACAAACAAATAAATATTTTGGCCACCTAATGAGAAGGAAGGACTCACTGGAGAAGAGCCTAATGCTGGGAAAGTTTGAGGGCAAAAGAAGAAAGGGACAACAGAGAATGAGGTCGCTGGATGGAGTCACGATGGGTCGGACATGACTTCGCAACTAACAGCAAGAAAGTAACCTGTTGTAGGTTACATAATACAGTGATTAGAAATGGTTCCTGTTTGTGTGGCTGCAGAGAAGGACCCAGGTGAAATCAAGGCCTGGTGCAGTTCAACAATTGGCAGAAGTCTGTGGCATCCCCAGGGAGGAACCGAGGCTACAAAGCAAAGCTCCACACCATACGGCTTCGTGCTGAATGGCCCGCTGTATCATATTTTATTTTTTGTCTTAATCTCTCAACAATTTCCAGACTTCATGCCTAATTCTCCTAAAATGGGTACAAATCAGAACCCTGGATAAAAAATTTTTTTAGACCTGTGATGGTAACTAGAATTGTGGTGGTCCTTTCAAGTGTTTTTTATATACCTGGCCAGGAAACTGCACAACTATTCCAGGTCTGTGGATGTGGGTCCCTTGGTGGGGTGGCTTGAGCTTCAATGATCAATCTGAATGTTCTTAGGATTCAACTTCTCTTCCTCCTTGCTCTTTTTATTTTACAAATTGTTTCTGATTGGTTAAGTTAATTAAATTTCCCCCACCGCGGTGGATAAATCATGATGACACATAGACAATCCTAGTTTATTCTGTACTGGAAAATAAATAGCCAGCTGCAGGCAAATCTTATATGGCATGCAATCTTTTGCATCGTTAAAGAAATTAAAATGTATCATCATCAAAGAAGAGAGAAAGAAACCAGGATTGCTTGAAATAGACATATACTCGTTTATGGGTATGGATATAGTTTTTATATGTAAAAAAAAAATTCTGTGTAAATAGAAACACAATACATGCTTGCACAATGGGGAAGACTGTGAATAAGTGACCTATGTGCTGCATCAGTTTTCTGCCCAAGTTTAGATTCAAAAGCAGGCACACTTTCTCAGAAAAAAATAATTGTAATAAGCCTCTGCTAGGATTAAGGTATTCAAGATAGTAACCCCACTCAAGCTCCAAATAGCATGCTATTCCATGCAGTTTTAGTGGCCAAAACAATCACCCATTAAGTAAACAAATCTTTATTAATAGAATAACCAGTTTAGATAATCAGAGGAATGTAGCGTAGAATGAGATCCTATTAAAAATTGAAAAATGTGGACTATACTCTCATTAGATGGCTACAGAACTGGTTGAACAATCTAACCACTGTGTATAGTTCATCTGCTCCCTCAATTCATCCATGTCTATCAAATTATTTATCAGACTTTTTTTTAATTCACAATTTTCACAACTACTGTCAAATATCCCAAAAGGTTCTTTTGTCCCATTTAGCTCAAATGGTTGCTTTAGATTTAAAGCATTTATTTCATGTTTGTCCCTTAGTTGTGTCTTATTTCTTTTTGGCAAGCACCAATCTTATATTTGAGTTTTCCCACTACAGTTGAAATTTCCAGATATACTGCTTGTAATTTATTTACTATTCTGCACAGGGTTTCCCAATTGTACACACTTGCTCCCTAGTATGGTGGTTGGTAATCTCCAGATGAACATTTACAACAAGGCATCTTTTACATTTCATTTGTTTTGTTCATATAATACAAAAAAAAAGAGTATCTACAGAGAATGGAAGTAAGTGTGTGGGTGTGTGGGAGTCTTCAAAACAATCTTGTCCAGGTAATTAAAAGAGAGAGATTAACTTGTATAACTTAATTACTGAAGCAAATTTTCAGTCATTTGCTGAGATACTACTATCTAAAAATCCTCACTATAGAACAGATGGCACTCCAGCAGGAGACAACTATATGTGAGCAAAGAGATGAGGTATGAGTAATTATGGCATTTAGAGATGATATGTGTAGATATATACAAGCATAAATGGAATGCAATGCTTCATACTCACACTTTCCCTTATCAAGAAACTTGCCAGGTTATCACACTGGATATTTTCTTCTATTTTAATTTTTGGCATTCTTGTCTGATGATTTTTTTTTTTAAATGGACCAAGGAAATAGATGAGTTGGCCAAGTCTCAGAGCTGGGCTCATAGGGTCAGTGAGATAAATAGCTGCTTATAAACATGAAAATATCATTCCAAAAAGATACCAGACATTCACATGACTCACAATTTTGTTACACCTTCAA
Organism: Arizona elegans; assembly: GCA_022577455.1. NCBI lineage: Eukaryota > Metazoa > Chordata > Lepidosauria > Squamata > Colubridae > Arizona > Arizona elegans. The sequence goes on along the minus strand of JAKOOJ010000001.1, from coordinate 282,305,810 downwards.
CAAAGAAAATCTGATGTCCATCTTTTCAATAAAGCCACTTCATTCAGATCTCCAACAAAGCAATGTATTCTCAAATATCCACCCAGGCTTAGTAACTACTATTATGGAGGAATTGAACAAAGATATATCTTCTCTTTGCTTTAGTTCTCCACTTCAGTATTATGTTGTGAATCATGTATGTTAACCTGCCAATGCCATAATTAGTACAGCTTCTAATTTGTTGAAACCATTTTGCTAAATTCAGTACACATCGGATCTTTTCAGACAACCAAGAGCCATTTATTTTTTGAACTCATTGGTGAAATCTGAGAGGAATATTAGAAAAATCTCTAGACTGCAATTAAGTATTGGCAGTCTTAAGTGACTTCTAATAATTATTCTAAGGTCATCAATGCAAGATACAGTTAAAAAAAAGTACTTGACACAGAATATTTTTTAACATGGGATTTGTTTTATCAATGGTTAGATAATAAAGGTAGAAATTAGAAGTTGGAAGAATACTATTATGTACAAGTAAAGAATATTAGTATTAGTACTATTATTATGCATATGTAAAATGACTCATACAATACATTGTTTGCTAAATACTTACTTACGTTAAAGAAAAATGTATAAAGAAATTTTTTAAAAAATGCATCCAAGCTTGTTGGTTGGTGTGGAAATTGCAGGCTTAACTTGATGGATTTATATAATCTGAGCCACTGTGACTCTTCTTATGTTCTTAGAGTGGACAGTACTAATCCAGCTAAACTAACAAAAAGCAGCTTTCTACAATCGCAAGTCTAAATACTATCTATCTTTGGCTAGTGATCAGCCTCTTTTTCTCTAACAGGAAATTTTAAATGGCAGGGAATTCTGCCTCTGACATTTGTTCATATGTCTCCCAACACCCTTTCTTATGAAGTTGACAAGGTTCTTCTGGAGCACAGAGGCGAGTGAAATGCCTTCCTTTTTTCTACTTCACTTGCTAAATTATTCCCAGTGTGTTAAACAATGTAATTAAGCATACATGCTCACATGCTAAAAGTTCTTTCTGTTCTTCATCAAGGGGGAGTGAAAAGAAAGATTGGGCATGTGTCAGCCCCGGTCTTCAAGCTCTGTTAGTTTTAATTTGGGCTGTGGAATTAGTCATCAGTTTTGCTGGGACTGCATTAGGAGAAATAGATCTTTGCATGCAGGGACTTGAGCTCTGTTGCAAATGAGTATTTGTTAAGGGGAAACCATTCTCTTGTCGTGTTATGCTACATTACATAAGATTTATATCCGTTGTAGGAGAAATGGAACCAGGAAAAGAATATTAATTCTTGGTGTCAGTGGAAGCTTAGTTTGGCATGTCATCCAATTTCATCTTTAAAAAGGGGCTGCTTTCCTTATTTAAGTCAATGTAGAAAGCAATTAATCAATTCATGAAAAATGTACCTTTGTGGCAGAGAGCTAGTGCAAGATGCAAAATCAATCTGCAAAGAAGCCAGGTCTAAATGCGTTGTTTAAGGTGTGCAACCATCTGGTTCATGGGATGAGGACTTAAAGAAGGGCTTAAAGAAGGCCTCCTCGTCCGAGATCTAATTGACAAGGAGGACGCGGACCTGGCTTGCATTACGGAGACCTGGTTAGGGCCGGAAGGAGGTGTTCCTCTCTCCAATTTATGTCCTCCAGGCTTCCGTGTGCTTCACCAGCCACGACTCCAGGGTAGGGGCGAGGGGGTGGCGGTTGTTATTAGAGAAAGCCTCAGTCCTAGAGAGGTCACTGTTCCTCAGATAGGCAGGTGTGAATCGCTCCTTCTGAAGTGGGACCCTGGAGTTCAGTCGGGTTTGATGGTTACATACCTATCTCCCAGCTGTGTAGCCTCAACCCTGCCCGCACTACTAGATGTCTTGGCCGAGTTGGCGGTTGAACTTCCCAACCTTTTGGTTGTAGGAGATTTCAACCTGCCATCAGTCGGGGAGACATCTGAGCTAGTCTGGGAGTTCATGACCTCCATGACGGCCATGGACCTAACTCAAGTTGTACAGGGCCCAATTCATGGAGGACACACACTCCACCTGATTTTTCTCTCTGGACAGTGGATAAATGATCGGGGTAGGGGAGACTTATCCATCTCCCTCCTGTCATGGACCAATCATTCCCTCCTTAGGCTGGACTTTCCCACTGACATACCCCGCCGCTGGGAGGCGGAACCAGTAAGATGGTTCCGCCCCAGGCGCCTGATGGACCCGGAGAGGTTCCTGACAGAGCTTGGGTCATTTCCCGCCTCCTTAACCCACGATTAGTCTGAGGCCCTGGTAGTGGCCTGGGAACAGGCTGCATTGGGGGCCTTGGATCGAATCGCGCCTTTGCGGCCTCTGACCCGACGCAGATCCCGAGTGGCTCCGTGGTTCACCGCGGAGCTCAGGGGAATGAAGTGTCAGAAAAGATGCCTGGAGGGCGGATGGAGATCCTCCCAGACTGAATCTGACCGAACACAGTTAAGAACCCATATTAGGTCTTATCTTGTGGCGATGGAGGTGGCAAAACATCATTATTTTGCAGCTCTCATTGCATCTGCAGAAAACTGCCCAGCAGCCTTGTTTAGAGTGACCCGCTCTCTTCTCAATCAGGGAGCGAGGGAGGACCCCTTGCAGGGCAGAGCTGAGGATTTTGTACAGTTTCTGCAAGATAAAATCGCTCAGATACGGACTGGGTTGGACTCTGACTGGGCAGTCTAGCGAGGAGTCGAGGGCTTGTCTTAAAGGCAATATCTGGGTTGAGTTTGAGCCTGTTTCAATGGATGAAGTGGACAGGATTATAGGTCGACTGGGTGCCTCCACGTGTTTATTGGACCCTTGTCCCTCCTGGCTTGTTTTTGCAGCCAGAGAGGTGACTGGAAGCTGGATTCAAGTGGTACCAATGCTTCCTTGAAGGAAAGGGTCTTCCCCGTCACACTTAAAGAGGCAGTGGTTCGCCCCCTCCTTAAGAAACCCACCCTTGATCCAGACTCCCTTAACAACTACCGTCAGTTCCTGGAGGAATCGGACTACCTGGACCCATACTAATCGGGTTTCAGGTGCGGTTATAGCACGGAAATGGCATTGGTCACTCTAGTAAATGATCTCTGGTGGGCCCGAGATGGGGTCTGTTCCTCCATCCTGGTCCTTCTTGACCTCTCAGCGGCTTTTGATACCATCGACCATGGTATCCTACTGCAGCAGGGGGGGGGTTGGGGGTAGGAGGCACCGTTTTACAGTGGTTCTCCTCCTACCTCTTGGGTCGCTCGCAGTTTGTGTGGACAGTGGGGCAGAGATCCACACCGAGGCCCCTCACAGGGGTCAGTTCTCTCCCCCCTGCTCTTTAACATCTCTATGAAGCCGCTGGGTGAGATCATCCATGGTTTTGGGGTGAAGTACCATCAATATGCTGATGACACTCAGCTTTATATTTCTACCCTGGACCACCCTGGGGATGCCCTTTCTGTGATGTCCTGCTGCCTGGAAGTGGTGCGGGCCTGGATGGGAAGGAACAGACTCAGACTCAACCCATCCAAGACTGAGTGATCTAGTGGCCCCGTCACTTGTGATAGGAGGGGAGGTACTCACTGCCTCAGAAAGGGTCCTCAATTTGGGCGTCCTCCTGGATTCATGGCTATCTTTAAATCATTTGATGGCCGTGACCAGGGGGGCCTTTGCACAGGTACGCCTGGTGCGCCAGTTGTGCCCTTTCCTAGATCGGGATGCCCTTGCCATGGTCACTCATGCACTTGTTACTTCTCGGTTAGACTACTGCAACGCCCTCTACATGGGACTGCCCTTGGGATGCACCCAGAGGCTACAGCTAGTCCAGAATGCCGCTGCGCGGGTTGTTACAGGGGCTTCTCATTAGTCCTGCGCGAGCTGGACTGGCTGCCAGTGGTCCTTCGGGTCCGTTTCAAGGTGCTGGTGCTCACCTATAAAGCCCTACATGGCTTAGGCCTGGGGTACCTGCAGGAGCATCTCTTGCCATCCTCCCACCATCCCGTGCGCTCGCATAGAGCGGGCCTTCTCAGGGTGCCATCAGCCAGACAATGTTGGTTGGCGTCCCAGGGGAAGAGCGTTCTCTGTGGGAGCGCTGACCCTCTGGAATGGGTTGCCCACCGGGCTTAGGACAGCCCCTGACCTCCTCTCCTTCTGCCGTGAACTGAAGATGTGGCTCTTTCATCAATCCGCTGGAGTGATTTACACTGAAATAATTTAATCATTTTTAATTTTTAATTGGATTTTAATTTTATGTAATTTTGTCTACTGAATGCCTCATTGTAAGCCACCCTGAGTCCTTCGGGAGAAGGGTGGCATATAAATTACATAAATAAATAATAAATAATTTAAAAAGCTCTGGGGGAAGCTTTGAAGTTGATGTGAATGCTCAGCTACATAAAGCAATCTTCTATAGACTCATTCTTTTAGTCAGGTTCAGAATTCATTTTCATCCAATTAGATGGTGCCCAGTTAATTATCCCAGTGGTTTTACTTTTATTGGGCAAAGCATTTGTAGGTGGAAGCAAGTGGATTGAAAATCCAGATTTTATTTTCATGTGCAGGAAATCCTGCTTGTAACAGAACCAATTTGGCATGCACATCATTCAATCATGGACTGCACACTTTCATAGCCAAGCTGCTCCTATCAGATCATGATCTTTAGCAGGGTATTTAATCAACTTGATCTGCAGAGAATAGGAAGAAGGACTCCTCTGAATTGAACATGTGCTTTACCTGAGAAAGTTGGCAGTGAGATTGGGAAAATAATAAGAATTTAGATAGAAACAATCACAGATAATAAGAAGATTTAATCATAGCTTATCTCATAAATGGCAGTTCAGTCCTGCTGGGGAAAAAAAAAAACAGGAAGAAGAGACCAATGGAAAAGCTTGCCCTCAGAAATTGTGGGTGCTCCATCACTGGAGGCTTTCAAAAAGAGACTGGACAGCCATTTCTCTGGATTAATATAAGGTCTCCTGCTCAAGCAGAGGATTGGACTAGAAGACCTCCAAGGTCCCTCCCAACCCTATTATTCTATGTTCTAGATTCAAAATGTTTCAACAGATTCTGCTTGAATTAACTCACTAATTAACTCACTAATAAATTAGCGATGGAGATCCTTATCGTTTCCAAAAGTATGTACTTTAATCCTAATGTGAGTATTAACTCACTTTAGGATAATTTTGCTTCTTTGACTGTGTAAAGAACTTGACACCACCCTCCAAAATTATTAAATGCAGTCCTGAGACCCCCACCCCCACCAATATCACTAATCCCTGAGTTAAATTCCTATTCAATCATAAGGAAACTAAATTCTAAAAAAAATGCCCACTATTGATTTTTCCCTATTTGAATGTTAATTGTTTCTACATTTCTCTGCATAAGATTACTGCACATTTCATGTCACCAGCTACCAGGATCTTATTACCGTATGTGGTGGACATGTCCAGAAGCTAAAAACTATTGGAATAAAATTAAGGCATGGTTGGAAGAAATGACACAACAACACATTGATTTAAAACCAGAGCTGTTCCTATTGGGTATCCTTCCAGAGAAAATTTGTAAAGAAAACATTTATTTGATTATACATGTAATAACAGCTACAAGGATTGTTTTTGCACAAAATTGGAAAGCAGAGAAAATACCTTTAGAAGGAGAAGTAATTAAAAAAATCCTAGATTGCGCAGAAATGAATAGATTATGATGATTAAAGAAAGAGAGGATTCAGAATATTTTAAGATATGGAATCAATTTTATTACTGGTTAGAAAAGAGATATAGATAAGTAATTAATAGTTATGTAAAAATGATATGACTAGAATATTGTATTTGGAGATATGTGATAAAAGACTGGGTGATAATGAAGACAGAAGAAATTGCAAAAAGTTGATGTCAAGGAGGAAACACCATGATGTCACACGGAAAAAATGATCGATGTATTAAATGTTTCTCTGTGTATAAAATAAAAAACTTTTTCAAAAAAAAAAAGATTACTGCACATTTCAGACAAATATAGGTCCTCTTGATTTGGTGATATAGCAGTGATCTTTTTTTCCTCCAGTGAATTCCAGTTCTTAGATTTGTCAGCTGATTAAATTCTTCTCCATTCCCCTTTTCTCATTAAAGGAAATAGACAAGAATGTGCTTCTCAAGCAAAATCAAGCAACTGAAGGAAACCCAGCTTTCCCTTTGCAATTTAACAACCAAGATTTTGTTAAACTGCAAAACTACTGCCTGCATCAGGGCCTACTTTTTGAAGATGATACATTCCCAGCAAATAGTTATTCCATTGGACTTACCAGAGATTTGTTTCCACAAGAGAAACTGAGAAAAGTACAGTGGTTGAGACCTCCCGTGAGTATTAATAAAACTTGTTGTGCCCTTAAGGTATCTGTATCTGTATATAGTATAATCAGAATTATCTGCTTGGCGTGACATCCATTTCTAGGTTATTGTTGTACAGAAAATACAGATGATAAGTACCTTCACAACCCAAACTAAATCCAATCTACTTTTACTCTACCTTAAAATATGTCTTCTTGCCTTCCCTGTTATAACAGGTGCAAATTCTGCTGTCTTCTTCCTGTCAGTTCCTCATTGAATTAAGGCCAAAGTGCTTTATTTGCTGTCAGCCTTCCAAGGGACGAGCTTAGTTCCCCACTTTTTTAGCCCATGGAGCAGAATTAGAAAGACAAATCAAATTCTAGAGAGTATTTCTCTAATCAAGCAATTAGTAGCTTGATACCTATAAATATTTTGGGTTAATTTATCATTGGCTACGTAGCCTGGGACTGTTAGGAACTGCATTCCTTACTTTCTGATCAATCTAACCCATTCTAACATTTTTTCAATAGCCAAACTTAAATCCATCTTCACCTCAGTAATAAATTGCCCAGTTAAATATCCAAGTCTGAACTGCTCCTATGACCTGCTCTAAATAGCCTATAGGTCAGTGGTTCTCAACCTGTGGGTCGGGACCCTTTTGGGGGTTGAACAACCCTTTCACAGGGGTCACCTAAGACCATTGGAAAACACATATTTTCAATGGTTTTAGGAATATTTTTATGGTTGGGGGTCACCACAACCTGAGGAACTGTATTAAAGGGTCGCGGCATTAGGAAGGTTGAGACCCACTGCTATAGGTCATCTACATGTATCTCAACTGTTGTCTTCAGTTCTCCATACATACATCCAGACATACATCTAAACATGCATGCATGCATGCATCCATCCATCCATCCCTAAGCATAATGGAATTTAAAATGATTATAAAGTCAGCAGACCTGAAGGACCAGGTTGAGGACAGATCTTTTTGAAGAAAATCTTTTTGGTCATTAAAAATTAATACCACTTTAATGACACAGCTTCACCCTCATAAAGTCAGCCAATATATTTCAAATGGACCATGTTAGTATAAGTAAAGCTTTGTAATATTTTCTGGACCACAAATATTTTGGTTGGAGTAGCAGGAGGTATTAGATGGTAACATTAAAAAAAAAATCCTGGAAAAAAGTTAGTTAAAAAACAACCTTAATTTGGAAAATTCAAAGGATTTGGAATATACTGTAACTAGATTATTTTTGTGCTAGACATCTCCAGGAGATTCTTGATTTTTGCCTACATGCGGTCAAAATTTGGCAAAGGTATTTTCTAGCTTGACTCTGCTACCAACAGCTACAGTATATTACTGCAGTTAAAATAATTCTTGACATAGCACTAGAAATTTCTGGAAGTTGAAAGGTGTGATAACTATTTTCAAATAATTAATAGTCAATTGTTTAAAAGGAACATTAAGTTGTTCAAGTGTAGCCTGTGTTCTGAAAGTTGGGCTGCCTCTGTATACACATTTAACTGGGAGAAAGTCACATTGAACTGTTGTCTGAGTATACGTGGTGTGGATAAGGAAGTGTAACAGGATACAACTATCCGGTTACACTTCCTTATTAGTATGGAATATCTCATTCATCTCCCATAACAGCATTTGCCTTTTCCTCTTTCTTAAAATTAATTAATGAAGTTTATAAGAGTCGTTTTCCTGGCTGTTTTATAAAGTGAACACAAATAGTGAAGCTCAGTTGTAGAGCAGAAGGTGTTTTGCATTTAAAAGGCTACATATGCGATTCTATTCAAAGTAGTAGAATCTTAATGTTAATTTTAATTGAAAGCTCCAATGAGCAATTACCTCAACCCACCTTCATTGAAATATCTATTTTGCACAACATTCATGTTGTTTCTCAGATGTTTTTTTCTTTGTTTTTCCACCTGAAGATTGGTTTTTGAAAATTGATGGTAAAGAAAGAAGAGTACCTTACTCTTCTAAGAAGTCTTTGCTTGTTTTGCATTTTCTGAGTCATGCCATATTTGGTTATTTAAGTGACAGATAACATTTTTTTTTTAATACTGTCACCCTTCCAGATCCAATGTGGCAGCTGAGAAGTAAAGCAGGTTTCAGTTTTATCTCATGCATTGACAAGAGAATTGCCAATTACATTTAGAGCCTGGAATCTTTGGAGCACAAAGCAAAAAGAACACAGCTTGATTTGCAGATGCCAGGCAGTGCTGACAGCTTGGAGCAGCTTGTTTTGATTTGTAAAGAGAGCCAATTTAACAACAGGAATCCCCAAAGAGAGCAGGATTGGAACACAGAACTATCATTCCTGACACAGCCTTAGTCCCCCACCCTTTAGTCATAGATGTAAAGCGTTGGGTTTTATTATATTTAAAAGTATAATATTAACTTCAAATTGAGGTCGTGACTGTATTCCAGACAGTTTTCTTGAAATAGGTGTCGCACAGCTCTCTCCCAGCATGTTTTTCATATTGCCAACTAGCCAAATGCCTTGGAATTTTTTCATGGTTCCCAGCCAAGTACTGACCAAGGCCAAATCTGCTTTACTTATGAACTCAGTCATGTGTCTATGGAGATTCTCAATTATCCATGTCATGGTTGTTCCAAAAGTGCTTTTTCAAAAGGCAAGTGGACTTTGTTTTTCCTTGAAGATGTTTCACTTCTCACCCAAGAAGCTTCTTGGAGGAGAAGCGAAATGTCTTCATGGAAAAACAAATGAAGTCATTGCCTTTTGAAACAGCTCAGCCATTGTTTGCAGGGGCTGCCACTTGCCAAAGTAAATTGGTTTAAAATTAAATTCTGACAAAAACCATAATCATTTATGCCAATTCTTTGAAAAGGCAACACATTCAGAAATTCATTGGGATGTACTCATAGTAAACATGTATTGTGAGGTTCTTGGAGTTCTCAGAGTTGACTTCTTTTCCTACAGACAAGAAGCATGGAAAAGTAGAATAGAATAGAATAGAATAGAGTAGAACAGAACAGAACAGAACAGAACAGAACAGAACAGAACAGAATAACAGAGTTGGAAGGGACCTTGGAGGTCTTCTAGTCCAACCGCCTGCTTAGGCAGGAAACCCTACACCACTTCAGACAAATGGTTATCCAACATCTTCTTAAAAACTTCCAGCGTTGGAGCATTTGCAACTTCTAGAGGCAAGTTGTTCCACTGATTAATTGTTCTGTCAGAAAATTTCTCTTTAAGTTGCTAACTTCTCCTAAGTTGCTTCTCTCCTTGATTAGTTTTCACCCATTGCTTCTTGTCCTACCCTCAGGTGCTTTGGAGAATAGCTTGTACAGCTGGGGTGGGTGATAGCTTGTTTTAGCAGCCTTGATTGGAATTTCTGGTTATCTTTGTATTAGTTAATAGGTGGGAGATGAGAAAGAAGGTATTTGGGTCTTTTGTTTCTTTCTTTGAACTTTGGTTGCTTTCTTTCCATTAGAAACCGAAACCACTAAAATGCAAGAGAACTAGAGGCCTGGCCATGGCAATCTGATGCCTCAGGCATAAATGGTCACAATGAGATAACCATGCATAAACTATTCAAGAAAGGAAGCAATCTAAAGTGAAAAAAAGCAAATAGATTTAAACAGATATTCCCTTATTGCATTAGACTAGAGAAACAAGAATAAACAAATAAACAATGTTCCACGCCAAAAGCAAAGAGAGAAGAAACAATGCCCTGGTCATGGCTGGTAAGGCAAGTTACCAAACTAAACAGCCAGAAAACTCCATTCCTCCACACACTAACTGATGACGTTACCTAGCCTACTAATGAAATGACTCCAGGAAGAGACACAAGCTCAAAGAACGCCGAGAACTGAACAACTCAGCCTTGAGCTACATAAATTCTCCACAATGGCAGACACATATTATGTCACTGATTTGCCCGTAATCAAAACCACACAATCCTGTGTGCTATGCTTAAAATTAAAAATCTAGAATATCTTGATGTAGAAATTTGATACTAGTATACACTTCCATCTAATAGCAAAAATCTGGTGTTTTGTTATTTTTGCACTTCAATAATAAGAATAAGGATAGGAATTAACACTGATCAAATAGCTAATTTACTGATGAGAATAAAAGAAGATGCCCTTGAATCAAACTGAATTCCTGATAACACTGCAGTTTTCTTAGCCACAATGTGGAAGGTTTACCGGGGCTTCTTCCAGGATGATTTTTCAGTTTCCCACCTAGCCTATAGTTCTGATAATCTCTGATTATTTACCATTCAAGAATTTACCTGGCCCAGTCTTGCTCAGCTTCCTTACAAGATCACCCAGCTGCTCTACCCTGCTGAGACATCTTTGAGTTCATGCACAATTCATTTCACCTTTTAAACATCCTCATGTCATGGTTAAGTAAATTCCAATCCACGCAGTGATTGCTTATGGTTTAAGACCAGTCTTAGTGCCCTCCAGGGGAGTTGGATTATAACTCCTACCATAGAATCCCCAAGCAGAGTGGTCAAAGGCTAGAAAGAATTAGACTGCTTCCTTTTTGGTATCAGTGGATGCTTAAGAACTCTTTCCTTTCATGTTAGTCTCTTCTGGGCCTTTGGCCATTTGAAGAATTTGGAAACATAGGAGTGAAAGAGAGATGGGTTGCTAATCTTTTTGCCAACTCTGGCAGCTTGATTGGCAAACATTAGCAGTAAACTAGTTAGATTTTATTTATTTATTTATTTGTTTTATCATATTTGTATACCGCCCTACTCCCGGAGGACTCAGGGTGGTGAACAGCCAAGATAAAAATACAAAAAACATACAAAAGTTAAAAGCTATTAAAAATAGATTAAATAATTTGAGCTCAAGAAACAAATTTAAAACATCCAATTTATATAAAACATTTAAAACCCAATTTAAAAGGGAGAGTTAGGCCAGATCAGCCTGTTGGAATAAAAACGTTTTTAGGACGCGGTGGAAGATGCGTAAGTCTTGGATCCTCCGTGTCTCCGGGGGGAGCTCATTCCAGATGGCAGGTGCCCCCACAGAAAAGGCTCTCCCCCTGGGGGCCGCCAGTCAACATTGTTTGGCTGACGGCACCCTGAGGAGCCCCTCTCTGTGGGAGTGAACTGGTCGGTGAGAGGCTATTGGTGGCAGAAGGCAGTCCTGAGCCATGGAGCGCTCTAAAGCTGGTAACCAGAACCTTGAAGCGCACCCAGAGGACCACTGGTCTTATGCCAGTGGTTTTATGCCAGCTAAATTAACTCTTAATTTATTTTAAACCTGAAATTCACATAAAATGCTGGTTGGGGATTCCTATAAATGTGTGTTAAAATATAATAGTCTTCTAGCTAAATTAAGTTAAATGGTATTATTTATTTTTATTTCATCTATTTTTAGAAACATTTTAAGTGGCCCAGCCCCTTAATCAGGGTAACCCCGCCACCTCATGGTGTACTGTATCTGCTATCAAAATCTTCTATCAATTAGCTTCCCTGTTTGAACCTCAACTATTCATATGTTTCATTCATCTTTCATGACTGGGCTTCAGTCTGAAGATCAGAAGTTTAGATAAGTTGATAAGTTTCTGTTAACTGTTTGATTTGGATTGATCTTTCATGACCATTGTTGTTTTTAAAAAGTGCCTATTAATATGGAGTTTTAAAAGTGTTTTAACATGTTGTAAAATTGTCCTGAGTTGCATTTTTGAAATGAGTGGCCACAAAAATAGAAAAAATTAATAAATGAATGAATGAATAATAAAGTGGGTGGGATTTGTCTTCTTTTGCAATAGTTTATGGATGATGGATTGTCAGAAAAAGGGAAGAAGGAATATGCTTTTTTGGTCTCTTTCATAGTATCTTATACAAAAGTATCCTTCATAATAATAATAATAATAATAATAATAATAATAATAATAATAATAATAATCCGTAGCAACTTCCGATTTCTCAATTGTCTAAATCTCTCTCCCTGTCTCTCTCTCCTCCTTTTACAGTCCACTAGAGTAGCACAATCTAGGAAAATAAAGCTTAATGTACTACCCACCATAGAAAAGGTTAATAAAATCACAAGGGATTTTCTGACAAGTTTTCTAAAGAAGACTGAATTCTGCCCTGAGAAAATAAAACTGACCTCAGGGTAATGAGTCATGCCCGTTTTTGAAAAGGTCTCCTGCTGGAAAAACTGAATTGGTGCAAATACTAACATCACAGGCTGTTGCTTCTTCTTCTCAGCCATCAATTACAATTCAAAATCCACATGGAATTTATTCAGATAAATAAGTAGTGACATGACTTCAATGAAGGAGTCACAGTCAGGAAATGTTACTCCACTTCTTCTTGAGCTGAGGGAATGCAATTTTTACTTTGGGATATTGAGTATGTAGCCAAAAAAGCCAGTAATGCTCATTAAAAAAAAAAAAAACCACGTCAAATTTTATTACACACAGCGAAAGAGAAATAGAATTGAATAGTTAGGAGTCCAGCTTCCTAATTCTATTGATTGATAGTGATGGAGATGATGAATTGATGCTTGGAGGTAAATAGCTTTATGTTCTGAGGGATATCCTTTTTTGGACTGCGCTTCAGAAAAGGAGAATCAGGACAAAGATTGGATGGAGCAAGGGGAAAATGTTTCTAAACATGCATATTTATATTTCTACTTCATTAATTAAACATAGTTATGAGTATTTTCCATGTGTTTAAAATTGTTCCCATATCAAAAATTAAAGCCAAAAAAACAACAACCTGAAATAGAGGATTGTTTAATGGATATCCCAAAGGTGCTTTTTCACGAGGCAACTGGACCTGACTGGGTGGCATACAATTCAGAATCTTTCTTTACCCAGAAGATTCTGAGTAAAGATTCTTAACTCAGAATCTTTAAGTTAGAGCAATATAAACCTGTGTGGCTTTCCAAGGAGGGTGGGGTTGCGAATACTACCCTTGAGGAGTCCCTGACAGTTAATTAAATTGACTAGGAAAGATGTAAAAGAGTAATCACTGAGGTTTTTGCAGATATCTGGGTTTTTTTAAGAAATAAAAAGCAGTGAGACTAACAACGGATGTCTAGATAAATAATTTCTTGCCGTAGGTAACAAGGCTCAGCTGGATAACTCCAGCAGTTTCTTTCGAGTCCAGTAAACAAAGTTGCTAAAACACACTGAGCACTCCATTTTTGATGTAATGCAATATTTTCAAATAGAATGAAGTATATTCTAAATCTCTCTCTTGTAGTATAATTCATTAAACTGGATTATATATTGGTAGAAGAAGTTAGAAGCTTTTGTAGCAAGAAACACACTTCTTCTAAATTATTTCTTTGGTGTATACATCTCACTGGCAGCCATAGTTTCCAAATGCATGTCTAGTTTCAAAGCAGTCTGCACAGATGATGAGAGTATGCATATACCATTTTGGATCTCAGGTCTTCAGATTTTCAAGATGAACATATAGGTACAGTATGAAAATCACTTCCAATTGAATATATGTCTTCTACTTCCCCAAGTCTCTTAACCAGGACCCACAGGACTTCTCTTTTTTTTATATATATATTGAAGTGCTGGCGATAGCTAGGATAAATAATTATTTAAATTAGTGCTATTGGTAATAATAATTCATTAAATAATTCATTAATCAAGGATTAATGAATATTGTTTTTCACTTTCCATCGAAGGCACTGGTCAGAAATCCATGTTTATTTGTGGATGGAATAAGCAGATTTGATATTCTTCAAGGACAAAAAATAGGTAAGGCATTGAATATTTAAGTAATAACAGTATGGATCTGGAAATATGACTGGTTCCTTGGTTCTACTCTTTCTTCATTAAAGTGTTTCAGTGGATCTTGTGTATACATAATATGTTCTCCTAATGGTCAAAGCTATTCCTACGAGAAATAGGACATAATATGCCATAGAAGAATTTGTGTTGGGAAATTACCAGCCAGGCAAGGAGGAGGGATCAAATAGGGTATTAGCCTTGAGTTGCTGCACAGCTGCAATAGACCTAGGACTGACTCCCTCCCCCCATTCTGATTCCATGGAGCTTTATCTGTTTGTTTGCAAGGGAGGGCGAGCTGTCTGAGTAGATTCTTGTACTATAGGTAGAATACAATAAAGTAGCCAACTTGAACCTTTCACATGTTGATCTGATTGCTTACAACTGATAATTCATGGCTTCCAGCAATTTGTATAAAGAGGTATAATATCTTTGATAATGGACGTAGGATGTAACCATGATGAATAGAAGATATTGATAATCTTCTCTATTAATTTGTATAATCCAGACTGAAAGTCACATGCCATATATTATCACAGCATATTCAATCATTTCATTTTGCATTGTAGAAAGTGCTCCTTCACCTACCCCTAACCCCTTCTTTAGATTCATGGCCAAACCTGCATTTTGAGATAAGGGGGAAAATCTCTATCCGCTGTCTATTTTCCCCACTTTTTAAATTTTATTTTACGGTCCTCTTCTAGCCTATCTTACTTGTGTTTTGATACCCACCCTGTCTTTTGAACAGGACTGTATTGATTATTGCCTGGCATGGTGTTAAGTGGAAGAGAACAGAATTTGGTCCAGGAAGCAATCTCACCAAAGTTAAGCTGTCTGAAGCCTACTGATTTCAGAGGGAGATTTAAGCATACATTTAATTTTATGTTCCGAATTTCATCCATCAGCTTTGTAATAAATACAAAACAGCAGAAAACAGGTGCTAGAGTTTGATAAGTGAAAAGAAAAGCTGATGGAGTATTAACTGGTAGCGGAGAAAGCGTAGTTCCAAATAGGAAACCGATGATGTGTGACGGATGTGTTTTGGAGAAAAAGAAAATTAAGGTTTGATTAGGAGAGGTTTAAAGAGAAGAAAGATGGTTTGGCTGATAAAGCAAGACAGTGCAAAGAAGCAAGGCAAATGATAAGTGAAGAAAAAAATGAATAGGATATGGGTGAAAGAAAACGTGTTAAGAACAGGCTTGTGGAGAACTGACAGCAGTGGGTTGGGATAAGGGAATAAAGTTACCACAATATAGTAATGAATCTGAGCCATGTGCAGATCTGTACATTGGGGAAACAAAACAACCACTTCATAAAAGCCTGGCACAACATAAGAAAACAAACCAGGGGTGAAATGCTACCGGTTCAGACTGGTTTGGCCGAACCGGTAGCGATGGCGGGTGGTTCAGAGAACCGGTAGCGACGGCATTGTGAGGCTCCGCCCACCCACCCACCCGGTCGTCGTTACTTCCTGGTTATAACCAGGTGGCAACCTGTTTTTTACCTTCTGTGCATGCGCAGAAGGGTTTGCACATGCGCAGAGAGTCTTCACGCATGCGTGGCGCATGCACATCTGAACCGGTAGGGAAGGTAAATAGATTTCATCCCTAGAACAAACCCATCAGGACAAGATTCAGCAGTCCATCTGCATTTAAAGGACAAAGGCCACTCTTTTTGAAGAGAGCAAAGTCCACATTTTGGACAGAGAGGACTGCTGGTTTGAAAGAGGGGTCAAAGCCGAAGTGGCACAGGTGGTTAGAGTGCAGCACTGCAGGCTACTTCAGCTGACTGCTAGCTGCAGTTCGGCAGTTCAAAACTCACCAGGCTCAAGGTTGACTCAGCCTTCCATCCTTCCGAGGTGGGTAAAATGAGGACCCAGATTATTGGGGGCAATAGGCTGACTCTGTAAACTGCTTAGAGAGGGCTGTAAAGCACCAAAAAGCAATATATAAGTCTAAGTGCTATTGCTATTGCTAAAGGGGCCATCTCAACAGAGGGAGAGGGATACGACATCATCTATCTCCAGTCTACAACACAGTCCTTTCAACAGTTCCAAGAAGGCTCCACATCCATTTGCACTACTCAGGTGACCCTGTCGACACAGATCAACCTCGAGATGGCCTTAACGACCCACTAAAAGAATGCAAATGACAGCTGTCTGCAAGGAATATAAATCCTTCCATTCCCTACCATCCTTCACTGTCAGAGCTGAAGAAGCTTCTTGGATGAGAAGCGAAATGTCTTCAAAGGAAAACTAGAAAGTCCAGTTGCCTCTTGAAAAAGCACCTTTGGGATGATAGAAACCAGTGGTGAATCTGTGCAGAAATGGGAAAAGTAGTGGAAAAGACATCCAAAGAACTTTTCCTAAATAACTGCAGAGAATCCAAATTATTGTTTTATTCGCTTGGCCCAATGCCTTGAGGGAAGGGAGGTAGCAAAGAGACCCGATGTAAAGTTACTGTATGTTGTTTATACACATGCAGTATAGTTACACACCTATACTATACATGACATGTGCAATAAAATGCAACAGGCAATGACATAGACCAATGACAAGGTTTCTCAACCTTGGCAACTTTTAGATATACGGACTTCAGCTCCCAGAGGTTAGCCCTCAGAGGTGGTCCAGACAAGAAACATCAATCATGACTATTGACACTATCTTTATTGCAAGTTTATGATAACAGAATCTTGCAGATCTAAACATGCATCTCCTCCCTCCCTCCCCTTCACCTCAATTTTCAGTCCAAGAAAGCTGGCTGGCTGGGGGATTCTGGGAATTGAAGTCCACATATTTTAAATTTGCTAATGTTGACAAATCTTAAAGTTGGCAAGTTTGTTCTTTGGTAAGGAAGGTCAGATAACAATTTCCTGAGGACTCTATACATTCAGAGTATGAAGACCCTTCAAAAGGTGATTTGGTATGCATTGTTTATAGTTCATTGGAGAATATACATGATAAGGATATATCAGACATTTAGTTTTACTTGGGGTGTCTGGTCTCCTAAGACACGAGCCTTTCTCTTCAATCAAGGAAGGAGGAACTGGAGCACTCAGTAATCTCTAGTTATACAATTAGGTCCTCACATTAGAAAATTAACTGGTATCTTAACATTATTATCTCATATATAATTATATATAATGCATATATGGCATATTATGCATCTAAATATATTTGATAAAGCTAAATATACAGCATATCTGTTTCAAATTAAAAGCATTTCAAGTGTTAAACAGCAGGCTAAAGCAATAATGTCTTCGACAAAAATGAAGAGCTCATGTACTCAGCGTGATAAATGACACCCTTCTTCCAGTGGAGCAAGGATAGAGTAAATGAAAAGCAAACAACAGCAAAGAAAACAAGAAAATTGTCTTCATGAAAGATGACCTGGATATGCAAGGCATATTAGCAGCTGAAATGTGGGGTGGGGGAAAGTATGTGTGACAAACAAAAAAATGGAACGAACAACAGCTTGGATCCTGGAAGTAAATGAAATGAGAATTCAAAGAGCCAAACTAGAAAATAAGCAGAATATACCAGAATAGAGAGAATATACTTTCTCCCTCTCTCCCCCTCTCTCCCTCTCTCTCTCCCACTCCCTCCCTCTCCATGTGTGTGTGTAAGTTCTAATTTGTAACATTGAAAATTATACTTTTCCTATCCTCTAAAAACACATATCTGGGAAAAATACTTGAATATACAATCATGTGATAAAATATTTGGAAAAAAATAATTTGGAAAGATTGACTCAGATATGACATTCATCAGACAAGATAATGCACTTACTCTAAATGGTAACCAGTGAAATATTCCACAACAATTTATAGATGTTCAATCAAGAATACAGGGATATCAGTTAAAAACTTAAAATGCATCCATTTACAAAATAATTGCAGAGCAACCAAGAATTGTTTTTCAGCAAGAATAAAAGGAATAACTTCAATAAATAAATTCAAGGGCCTACAGAATAACTGGGGTTGAGTTTATGGTCTCACCACAC
Organism: Arizona elegans; assembly: GCA_022577455.1. Lineage (NCBI taxonomy): Eukaryota > Metazoa > Chordata > Lepidosauria > Squamata > Colubridae > Arizona > Arizona elegans. The sequence goes on along the minus strand of JAKOOJ010000001.1, from coordinate 282,287,742 downwards.
CAACACCTCCAAACCAGAGAGAAACTTTTTGGGAAAATCCCATTCAGTAAATAATACCTAATTGTTAGAATTGGGCAAATATAAGGCAATTTTTTATGAGCCATAGAAAAGAACGATATCACACTGGAGAGCACATGCTTTGTAAGGAGAGAATGAATGACTCTCTTTCTGATTTCCCGGCATGTTCCAGACATGTTGGAAAAAGCAATATTCTACAAACCTGAAGACCCATGGCCTATAGGCCATGGGTCTAATAGTCAGGTTCTTGTGAATTTTAGAGAGGAAGTTGAGTATGAGAACTTTTGTAATTTATCATTCCTTTCTTTAAGGTGACTGTTGGGTTTTAGCAGCTCTGGGTGCTTTGACCCAACAACAACAGTTCCTGAAAAATGTAATTCCTAAAGACCAAGGATTTAATCACACTTATGCAGGGATCTTTCATTTTCAGGTATGTAATGCAAAATGCTGCAGTGTCTTTTTCAACTTTTCTAAAACCTAGAGCTTGGATGACAACCCATATTTCTTGTTAGAATTATTAAGGATCAAAAGATCTTTAAATGCAAGTATAACAACAAAATAAGCACAGTTATCAGTATATTAATTAAGATGTGTAAAAAGATTCATATAGAAAAATGTTAAGTTGTATTGTTGTTGTTGTTGTTATTATTATTTATTTATTTATTTATTTATTTATTTATTTATTTTGTATACCGCCCTTCTCCCGAAGGACTAGGGGCGGTGAACAGCCAGCAGATAAAATACAGAAAATGCAAAAATTAAAACAATATTAAAAACCAATTAAATTAATTTGGCCCACAGTTAAAACACCCCCATATTAAAAAACCCATAATTTAGCAATTTAATATTAAAACAATTTAAAAAATATGGTCAAGTCAGCCCAGCCTGATGAAACAAAAACGTCTTTAAGGCACGGCAGAAAGTGCGCAGAGTTCTCCGTATCTCCGGGGGCAGCTCGTTCCAGAGGGTCAGTGCCCCCACAGAGAAGGCTCTCCCCCGGGGGCCGCCAGCCAACATTGTTTGGCCAACGGAATCCTGAAGAGCCCCTCTCTGTGGGAGCATACTGGTCGGTGGGAGGCTACTGGCGGCAGAAGGCGGTCTCGTAAATACACAGGCCCTAAGCCATGGAGTGCTCTAAAGGTGGTAACCAATACCTTGAAGCACACCCGGAAGACCACTGGGAGCCAGTGCAGCTTGCACAGGAGAGGTGTTACATGGGAGCGTTGAGTCGCCCCCATCACCACCCACGCGGCCGCATTCTGGACCAGAGTAGTGTTGTTGTTAGTTGTGAAGTCGTGTCTGACCCATCGCGACCTCATGGACAACGTTCCTCCAGGCTTTCCTGTCCTCTACCATCCTCTGGAGTCCATTTAAGCTTACACCTACTGCTTCAGTGACTCCATCCAGCCACCTCGTTCTCTGTCGTCCCCTTCTTTTTTTGCCCTCAATCTTTCCCAGCATTAGGCTCTTCTCCAGTGAGTCCTTCCTTCTCATTAGGTGGCCAGAGTATTAAGTTAAGTTGTATACTTATATCAAATGAAGGTTTTTTTCAGAATAGCTGAAGTATTCACTACAATCGTTTTTAGCCACTGTAGTGTATAAATACTATTCAGCATGCAATAGAATAAGTCGTGTCAGATTCTCTACGATAATCAATTCCACATATTATATTTAGTTCTGAACATTATATATGGCTTGCTTTGTAATGCTGATTCCAATATAGATATAAAATACTCTGCTAGGAAGTGCTTCCTGACCGGCACTTCATTGGAAGCAACCTATTCTTATTAAGAAGCAGAATCTATAAATGCTATTTGAAGCCATTTTTCATTGCCCCCTTATCAGCAGCTCAATACACCTGGATCTATATTTCTTCCTGCAACATCAAATTGAAGCAAAGAAAAGCAACTCCTGACCTTACTCCTCTAAATCAAAAGATCTTGACTGTAATATTTTAATATTATATCTTCAAAGTTGCAGGTAACACAATGTAACTTGCTAATTAGTTTTTGTGCAACTTTGTGAAGAATGTTCTTTTTCTTCTTCTTCTTTTTTTTAAAAAGAGAGATCTACTTACCTATCTACCTTTGTTATATGCATCCCCGGGATACTATTTTCTTTCAGGGTAAGTAATGTTATGCTGAGTGCACAGAAGATACAAGAAACACTAAACCAAAGGAATTAAAAAACATGCGATAAGACAAAAGAAGAAAAATATAACAGCTAAAACTATGCCAACCCTATTTATTATACCTTGATACTTTTTTATCCTTTTAAACCATCCTTGCTTCCACTGTTTCCATACACCATTTATATTTTGCCTTTTATTTTCTAAGCTTCTCACAATTCTCTTTTTCAGTAACTCATCAGTTCCTTTCCATCCATAACTTTCTAAGTATTCTTCTTCTCCCAATCCATTCACTCTTCATATATTTGTTTTGCCATTCACTCCTCATTCATTCTCTCTGCATGCCTCTCCAAAGCATCTTAACACATTTCTTACATAGTGATAAGTGACTGTATTGTCCACATTCATTTAGCACCCATTCATTCTTGAACCCATCTCGTCTTCTTTTACCACACACTACTTACAGTAAGTACTCCATTCCCACTGCATTCAACTTCATAATTCAAAACAAATTATGGTTTTTTTTTATCTACTTAAACTTGCACTCTCATATAACAAATTGGGCAGAAGCACACCATTACATGTATTTTCTCTTCTTTCAACAGCAACAACAATAAGTGTTCCTTGCTATCTCAGCACACAACTATATTACTTTTCTACCAGCATTTGTATTCTTAAAAAGTTCTCCACCATTTCCTAATCTTTATTAAACATTGTATTCCAGTGTATAAAATCTACTTTCACTAGTCTTTACCCTTTATGTATAACTTGCAGCAATTTGCTCCATTTCCCCATCAAAGGCAGCTACTTTGTATTTCGATAAACTAATTTTCAGACCATTATGCAAGCTAAAGTTTGTTACAGAAAATTTGTATTCTCAATCAACAACACACATCATTTGCACACAAAAATACACATGCAGTCACATCCCCAACTTAAACTCTTCTAACATCATCACAAGCCTTCCCCATACATCGATTCATAAATACATCCCACTTCCTTGACATACACCTTATTCAATGTCGAGGCATGCAATAAACATTATTTGCTTTCATGCATAGTGCTTTTAATTCCATATTCACATAAAACCTTCAGGACTATTTTTACTTGATTATTACTTATTAAATGACAGTATGGCAAAAGCATCCCCTTCATGTTGCTTTATGACCTTCCAAAGATGTGACCTTTCAAGGGCTTCATTCTGTTCTCCCTTGGATCTTTCAAAGTCCCCCATCTAAGCAACCATTCAATGCTGAAGTTGATCCCTAATACTTCAGTTTATGTCTTTGTTTTACAGCTATGGAGATTTGTCCCATAGAGCTAGCAAAGTCATGACACACTCCATTAGGCTGCTAATGATGGCAGAAATGGATTCTTTGGTTTGTCCGTAGTGAAGATTTCCTTTACTCCTTTCTTGAAACAATTCATCAGCTGTACTTGATAGATGAACACCTGTGCCCTCCAGCTGCTTAAGTGGCCAGCAGAATCCCTTTCATTCATAGGTAAAATAATAGCTTTTAACTATTGAATTTCATTGTCAACTATCAAGTATTTGCAAGCCATTGGCACATGTGTCATATAGACACCAGTGGAGGCAAAGAGTGTCTCCACCCCTATGTGGAAAGGAGGGGCTTATCCTGAGTATAAAACCCCCTCCAACCTTTTCCACCTGGCTCTCTCTCTCTCTCTCTCCCTCTCTCTCTCTCTCTCTCTCTCTCTCTCTCTCTCTCCCTCTCCCTCTCTCTCTCTCTCTCTTCATGCGTTTGTTCCTCATGAGACTTGATCTCTGATCACGGTAGTCAGACACAGTGTGTGCCCCCTATCCTATAATGAATACTGAGACAGCCTTTTGTACATAGTTAATATGCTTTATTATATGAATAAATACATTTAAGACATTTATTCACACATCTGCCTCTGAACTCTTCTATGCTCCTGGGTTTTTTCTACAATCCCAATTCCACATCGACAAAGTCCACTTTATGATTTGGCAAAAAGAACCAAGCAATTCATGCTTAATCAATAGTTGTTGAAAATATAATGCTTGTGGAGAATGAAGGTTTTTTTTTTTAAATGCAATTAATTTCACACACTATCTTTGTTAGCTAGGCTGTTTGAAAAAGCAGTTTATCTCTTAGACTGTTTTAATCAATGAGTCACACAATAATTCTACAATAAATACCCATACACATCATTCTACTATACAATATCCCTCCATTTTTATATTTAAATAAGTGATTTACTGCTTTCTGAAAGGAAGTTGTTTGAGAAGGAGTGTAGGCCCTTCTGACAAGACCATCCTTAAATGCAGGAGTTTTAGTTAACTGTCCTCCAGTATTCAATCTTCCTATTTTGTAATACATAAAATGCCTACTTTGTGAGATTATGGTATAATCTCATATAATTATAGTTTAATTGAAATTGAAAAATTGATTATTGAAAAATTATATAGATGGATCATAAAAATAAAAACTTTCACTCTGTAAAAAGAAGAAAAGGTTCTTTTTTGTTGTTAATGATGATTTAGAGAAAAGACAAAGTTAGTTCAAAGTTGGGTTTTGTGTGTGTGTGTGAAGAAAAGTGGAAGATAATACTTTGACTAGAGTAGCGTTATAGAGTCTGGGTCATCCAGTGAAACAATTTTATTTGATTCAAGATAGATTGAAACACCCCAATTCATTGGTCACCTTAATTACCTTATAGAACTGGCTGTCATAAATGTGGAGTTAAGTATAGGAACTTTAAAATGGGATTAGACGGATTCAGTTATGATCATAACTATAGATTCAGATGCAATATATCTTTGAATATTTCTTGCTGGAGCATGTAAAAACAGAATCAACTTAGAAGGATTTTATGTTGTCATTGATAGTGTCCTTAAAACATCTGGATGTTTGTTGTTAAAAACAAGACTACAATTTGTAGTCTAATACTGCAAGGCTCATTATAATACTTTATTAATCTATGAAATTATTCAGGGCCAAGGCTAGTATTTCCTACCTGGCTGTGGGAAATTGTTAAAGCCACACTGCTAGTTAAGATGTTAGACTGGGGAAATCCAGATGAAAACCTTCATTCACTGAAAACATTAATTTTGTTTTGGAAAATTCATTGGTTGTAGATGATCATTATTATTTTCCAGTAATTTGGAAATGAACATGAAGACAATTGCAATGGATGCAGTGTTCTTAGAATTAGAATTTTTTATTGGCCAAGTGTGATTGGACACACAAGGAATTTGTCTTGATGCATATGCTCTCAGTATACTTGTACATTATAACATTAAATGATACAAATTTGAATGGTAATTATTCTCAAAAAACTATGTAATGGTCTGAAGAACTTAATTCCTTATATTCCAGCATTTCCTTCCAAACCTATTTTACCAATTAGAAGGTAAGAAAAGTAGTTTATATGTTTAATTCCCCATTTGTTTCCAAATTAGACAGACTTAAATGTTATTAATTCAATTGTATAACTAGATATGGATGAAGTAGTTCGGGAATAACGAGAGGTACAAGCAAGCAAGTGACAACAGCTCTTTAATATACAGTGAGACTTCAGCAAAAACTCAGGGGCTGCAGTCCTCCTTATATACAATCCAGGAGGGACTGTCAGCCAATCAGAAACGTATGCAGGTTTGAAACTCCCGCTTAAAAGTATCAATACATAACACCCCTCCCTTCCCAGAAGGCACTAATACTCAAAAATTAACATATGTACAGACAAAATCTCGCAGGTGCTTAGGACGAGTTCTCGCCCTAGTTGACCTGCGCAGTTCAGAGTCTGGTGGGGCGTCGAGCTGGTCGGAGGGACTCTTTGTCTCTCCCGGCTCCGCCAATGGAACCTCCTGGATTTTGTCCGGGGCGTGGTTATCCCCGGCTGGGAGTGGCGACTCGCTGGGGCGGCGCTGGAACCAGGGCTTGTCAGCTAAGTATTCTCGCGACCCCGGGCTTGAGTTAGCTGTTTTGGAGAAGTGGTCAGAGTTAGGCTCGGAGATGTCTAAGTTAATGTTCGCCTCGCCTACCACCCTTTTCCTAAGTTGGTCTATGTGGCGCTTCCAGAGTCTATCTACCCCAACGTCCACCGTGTACGATTTTGGGCCTGTTATTCCCACTATGGTTCCTGCAACCCATAGAGGACCGCTGGCATAATTGCGAGCGAACACCGGGGACCCGACCTGAAACTGCCTTAAACCACAGGTCTCTCCCTTAAAGTTTTCGTGCGAGTAGTTAGGGTGAAGCCTGTCTAACACGCACCGGAGCTTCCTCCCCATGAGGAGCTCTGCTGGGCTTCTCCCTGTTGCTGTGCATGGTGATGCATGCTGAACCACTAGGAATTGATCTATCCTGGCCTGCCAGTCCCCATTGTCTAATCTGGACAGTGCTTCCTTAGCTGTCCTGACAAAACGTTCAGCCAATCCGTTGGAAGCCGGGTGAAATGGAGCTGACAGGGCATGGCGGATTCCCAAGCCGGCCAAGTAACTTTCAAAAAGGGTTGCTGTAAATTGAGGCCCGTTGTCCGATACCAAGGTATCCGGCAGGCCGTGGGTAACAAACAACTTCCTTAGGACCTTGATAACGGCTTCGGCCGTTGTAGATGGCATTAATATAATTTCGAGCCATTTTGAGTAGGCATCCACAACTATTAAAAACGTTTGGCCATGGAACGGGCCGACAAAATCAATGTGGATCCTCCCCCATGGGCCTTTTGGTTTCTCCCACTCTCGGATGGGCGCTACTGGGGGATCGGGGCGAGACTCCTGGCAGGGTCTGCACTTCCCCACCCACTCGGAAATGACCTGGTCCATGTTGGGCCACCAGACATAGCTGCGGGCTAAACACTTCATCCTAACAATGCCCGGGTGCCCTTCGTGCAGCAACTCCAAAACCCTATCCCGTAGTTTCGTTGGAATTACCACTCTGTCACCCCATAGCAAGCACCCCCCTTGCATAAACAGTTCATTTCGTTTGTTGGCAAACCCTTGGTACTCCTCTCCGACCACCTTGTCCGGCCACCCTTTCAGAATCCAACCCATAACAGTCCGGATAACTGGGTCTCTATTTGATGCTTTCGCCACCTCGCCGGAGGAGATGGGGCCCAAGGTTAACGTGTCCAACAAAAGGACGGAGGCTTCCGGCGTTGGGTTGTCCAGCAGGTCGAGAAGGGGGCAACGGCTAAGGGCATCCGCATGACCCAGGGTCCGCCCAGGTCGATGGACGAGCTGGTACGAGTAGGCCGACAAAAAAATCGCCCATCTAGTCAAGCGGGGGGAGAGGGCAGCGGGGGTTGGCCTGTCGCCGGCTAGCAGTCCTAGCAACGGTCTATGGTCAGTCACAAGTTCGAATTTACGGCCATAGAGGTATTCGTGGAACTTCTTAACCCCCGCAATCACAGCCAGAGCCTCTCTGTCCAATTGGCTATAGTTTCGTTCTGTGCTGGACAGAGTACGGGAATAGAAAGCAATGGGCGCCTCTAGACCGTTCGGCAGTCTATGGCCTAGGACGGCACCAACTCCTACGGGGGAGGCGTCACTGACTAAGACGAGCGGCAGCTCTGCATTGTACTGTATCAGGAAGCTGTCCTCGGATAGGAGTCTTTTCACTGCCTCAAAAGCGGCTGCTTGCGGTTTCCCCCAGACCCATGGTACGTTCTTCCCCAAAAGCTTGTGAAGTGGATCTGCAACCGTGGCTTTATCTTTTAGGAACATGGAGTAAAAATTGAGCAGTCCAAGGAAGGCTTGGAGCTCTGCTTTGGATTTGGGGGCTGGTGCGCTCTTAATGGCTCTCACCTTGCTCTCGGTAGGGTGGATGCCTGTGCCGTCCACCCTGTACCCCAAGAATTCCACAGAGGGAACAGCTATCCTACACTTGTTCCTTTTGAGTCTTAGTCCCGCTTCTCTGAACCTAGACAGGACGTTCCGTACCCTGTCCCCCAGCTGGTGTTCGTCCTGAGCGCTGACTAAGACATCATCGAAATAGGGCACCACTCCCGGGAGTCCTTGCAGTAGGCGCTCCATGGTGCTTTGAAATAAGCCGGGTGCGACGCTCACCCCAAACTGGAGCCTGGTGCATTTAAATGCACCCCTATGAGTTACGATCGTTTGTGCCTCTGCCGTGGCGTCGTCGACTGGTAACTGTTGGTAGGCTTGGGCCAGGTCTAATTTGGCAAAAAATTTTCCGGGCCCCAGGGAGTGTAGTAGATGGTGCACGATCGGCACCGGATAGGCGCTCGGCTGCAAAGCCTTGTTGATCGTGCACTTGTAGTCGGCGCAAATTCTTATTGAGCCGTCGGATTTAACTGGGGTCACTATGGGGGTCTCCCACTTAGCATGGTCAACGGGAACCAACACCCCTTGCTTAATCAGCTTGTCTAATTCCGCATCGATCTTCGGTTTCAATGCGAACGGTACTCGTCTGGCCTTCAGTCTTACTTGGGCTACGTTGGGGTCTAAGTTTAGTGAAATAGGGGTCCCCACATACTTGCCCAACGTGTCCCCGAAGACGTCCTGGAACTCGGACAGGAGGCTGTCTTTCAGGGTTGATCTGGACGTCAGGTGGACGCCGGTGAAGCCCATGCCAAGGGCTCGGAACCACCCCATGCCCAGGAGGCTAGGAAGCTGCTTCGTGACGATGGTCAGCGGCAGGTCTCTTTCGTAGTCTCCGTAGGTGACCCGGAACGTGCCCACGCCTTCGAGGGGGACTCGGTTCCCCTGGTAGTCTAGGATGCGTAGTCTCTGTTTGGAGAGTTGATCCTTCCGGAACGATGGCAGGAGGGTCTTTAGGGTCGTCCACGACATTATGGAGAGAGCTGATCCGGTGTCGATCTCCATCGAGCACGGCTTTCCGTTGATCTCAACCACCGTGCTGACCTTGTCTTCGATCACCGTGCTGGCCTGGTCGATGTGTATGCTGCGGCCATCTCGCGGTTCAAATTCGCGCCGTTTTTTCGCGCCGCCTTCTCTCGTTGGCTGCTTCTGGCGCACTGATTCCGGTTGGCTGCGGCGCTCACGTGGTTTGTGTCTTCTGGGCAGAATGGCTCTGCAGACTCGCGCCAAGTGCCCCTTTTTTCCGCAGCGCCTGCAAATAGCCTCTCTGTATTTGCAGGACAGTCTATCATGGTGCCCGCCACAGCTGGGACAGCTTCGCCGGGGGCTGCCAGTGTCTTTTCTCTGGTGTTCCGTTCGGAAGACGTCTTCATCCGACTCGGACTCCGAGCTGGATCCGGCGTCTACTCTGTGCACCGGGGCAGACTTGGGGCTGTCTTTGCTGGTCAGCGGACGCTGCAGCGTTTCAGCGGCCTTAGTGGAGGCTTCATGAGCCCTAGCCTCGTCTAGGGCTCCGGCAAGCGTCAAATCAGGCTTGGCGAGCAGACGCCGTTGCAGCCTAATGTCCCGAACACCACAGATCAGTTGTTCGAGCAACGCATCGTCCAAGTCTCTATAGTCGCAATGGGTTGCGGCTTTTCTCAGGCTGGCCATGTACGCGCTGACCGGCTCTCCCTCTCGTTGAACGCGCTGCCTCAGTTGGTATCGCTGCACGAACTTTGAGGGGACGGGAGCGTAGTGAGCCCGGAGAGTTGCCATCAGGGTGTCCCAGGAGACTGTTTGAACCGGCGTTGGCTCACACAGTGACTCGGCCATCTCGAACACGTCCGGTCCGCAGTGACTTAGAAATAGGGCTCTCTTTTGATTAGCCGAGAGGCCCTGCATGTCGCTGGCTTCAAGCGAGCATTCAAACCTCGTTAGGTACGAGACCCATTTTTCGCGGGTCAGATCGAAAGGCTTGGGCGGAACGTAGGCAGACATGCTCGGTATGCCTCCTGTGGTTCGCCTCGTCGTCTAGCTGAAGCTCGTGGTCTCACTGGTTGGCTTCTTGTAGCCTCAATCCCACCTTCGTCGCCAATGAAGTAGTTCGGGAATAACGAGAGGTACAAGCAAGCAAGTGACAACAGCTCTTTAATATACAGTGAGACTTCAGCAAAAACTCAGGGGCTGCAGTCCTCCTTATATACAATCCAGGAGGGACTGTCAGCCAATCAGAAACGTATGCAGGTTTGAAACTCCCGCTTAAAAGTATCAATACATAACAATGGATATACATATAAAATTAACTTTGTTTCATTAAGAGACATGTATAAATTTAGAGAAGGGTACTTCTTTTTCTCACTGTCTCTTTATGGTCTTTCTTTCTTTCATTTTGCCTATATACTTTTTTTTAAAAAAATAGCCTCCACTCAATCATGAAAGTCCCTGTTAATTTCTCTGCATTTTCTCTGAATCGGGTCTAACTCAAAAGATTCTTTTGGATTTATAATGAAAGGACACTTCCCTGAGCACCCCCTTGACTTCCAAAGGATAGGAAAGAACTTTAGTAATAATTATTTTAAAAAATTCATTTTATGATGTGCTATCATAAAAAAACCCTGTTTATCTAAAATTACATTTTTTTCTTTTGTTTTGTAGTTCTGGTATTTTGGAAACTGGGTTGATGTGGTGATAGACGACCGACTGCCTTTCATTGAGGGAAGTTACTTATCAGTTCATCCCAGGAGCAACAATGAATTCTGGCCACCTCTGCTTGAGAAAGCTTATGCCAAGTAAATATTTCCAAAAGCTGCTTCTATTTCAAATTTTGCTTACATGTCTCACTGCTGTAGTCTGCTTAGCCAGGACTGCAGACAGTAATTCCATGATTTGTATGTAACAAACATATTGCCAAGAGATCATTCTTATTCAAAAGATAGATACATATATATGTCTTTGTTCATAGTCATTTACTAGTACAATCACCTACTCAGGTTTCAATGTATAAATATCTTTAACAGATTCTGCATGAAAAATATCATGAGGCCACCAATGTGGGGGGGGGGAGTTATCTTCCTGTTTCATTTAAAACTCATATGCTTACAGGTAGTCCTTGACTTATGACCACAATTGAGCCCAAAATTTATGTTGCCAAGCGAGACAGTTAAGTGAATTTTGCTCCATTTTACAACTTGCCTTGTCATAGTTGTTAAGTGAATCACTGTAGTTATTCAGTTAGTAACACAGTTATTAAGTGAATTTGGCTTCCCTGTTGACTTTGCTTATCAGAAGGTTGCAAAATTCACCCTATCAAATCTAGCAGAGAAAGTACAATATGTTCTGAATCCTTACTATTGGTTTGTTCCCGGAGTCATGTCTTTTTGGTGGCAGTGCCTGCTCTGTGCAACAGCATCCCCCTGGAAGCGGCCCCAGCTCTGTTAGTCTCCCACAAGGTTAGTGAGTTCTGTTATTGTTGATATGATTGACCAGTCTTTAAGACCAATCCAAAGTCAGATCACTTAGCTATAAAAATAGGAACCCAATCAATCCCTACTCAAGTTGCCTCTGAAGATGCCAGCCAGGTTGCCAGCGAAACGTGAGGAAAACTGTTGTGTAAACAATGGTGAATAAACCCTGAAGCTGAACTCAGTCCAAAAATGTCAGAATTGGAAATACCTATAAAGAATTAAGATAATGTTAGGACATATTTAAAATTGTTATTGAAAATATGATACAGAGATAGAACAAAATAAAAATTGTATGATCAAATGAATGCAAAACTTTTAAAGAAGTAATAACAGTGGAACAATAGGAAAAACTATGGGGGGAAAATCATGAAGTTTATTCCAAGCTACCGTTTGAAGGCAAATTGGAACAAAATCTTATACAGATGGTATATAATGAATGATTACCAAAGTGGAAAAAAAATCATTCAACAATAAATATTGGAAATGCCAAAATAAGAAAGGAATATTTTATCATATGTCATCAGAAGAACTGGAAAAAGTACACCAAAACATTCAGAAAATTCTGAAAATAAAATTAGAATTTAGACCATAACTATTTTTATTAGGTATGTTCCCCCAAAAAACATAAATGGAAAGCATCATAATTTATTAAGATATTGTACATGCCTAACAGCAGCAAGAAGCAATCTGGTACAACATTGAAAAAAAGAAACCTTACCAAGAAACCTTATAGCATTTGTTCTAATTTTTGTATGCCACGCAGAGTCATTTTTATGAGATGGGCAGCCAAATAAATAGCTAACTAAGGCAATCTATGCAAATTTACAACCATTGCTAGTAACTTTTCTGGCAATCAAGCAAAGCAATAGTGATAGACTTTTCTTATTGTTTCTTTTCATGCATTTTTAATTCCAGTGGCTGGGAAACAACTTTCTGTAAATGGACTTTAAACTTCCTTAAAGTGCAGTGCAGCCCTGTGCAGATATATATAGAGTACAATGCAAATCAATCACAAAGTTGGTGGGGTCATTTTTGGGATCAATACCAAACTTTCAGTGGGTGAAGGGTTGGACTTTTTTAGTAATTGCATTGGAAACTTCCAGGAAATTGTCAGGATTTAGAACAGACCATGGTGGGAAAGGAACAATCTGGAGGAAGGCAAGAAATGACAATGATATATCTGCATAGTCATCAAAAGTCAAGGTCCGCTTACTGAACTTTTATTATCTTCTTTCTGGAAATGTATGCATGTATTTTGATTCCATCTGACACTTGCTTTTTCTAACCACATTTTTCTATAAATCAGCACCAGTGTGTATTTTCTGTTGCTAACTAGTGTGCAGTTTCAACTAGAATCAGTTCAGATCATTTTAAGTGAACACAGCCTTAATCAAATGTCAGTTGAGTTGTCTGTCCCCAAAGGACAATTTTAAAAAAAAACAAGACAGGGAAAGCAATTAAAAAGGTTTCAACAATTTTAGTTATTTTAGAAAGTCCCTCCAAACAGGTCATCTGGAGAGGGAGGGAGGGAGGGAGGGAAAAGGGGAGGGGGGAAAGAGAGAGAGAGAGAGAGAGAGAGAGAGAAACTCTAAATTATTTTATTTTATTTTATTTTATTTTATTTTATTTTATTTTATTTTATTTTATTTTATTTTATTTTATTTTATTTTATTTTATTTTATTTTATTTTATTTTATTTTATTTTATTTTATTTCGAATTTATATACTGCACCTTCTCCCGAGGGACTCAGGGCGGTGTACAGCCAGATAAAAACACAATACAAACATTAAAAAGCAGTTAAAATTTGGCCCCAATTTAAGATAACAAACTAATTAAAAAATTAAAAATATGTTAAAAAATATGTTAAGCCAGCCCGGCTTGCTGAAAAAAGAAAGTTTTAAGGGCACGGCGGAAGGCACCGAGGTCTTGGATTCTCCTTATCTCTGGGGGCAGCTGATTCCAGAGGGTAGGTGCCCCCACAGAAAAAATTAATTGATGATGTGCTACCGTCAACTTTTAGTGAAACTTCTAGAGAAAAATTTAAATGTTAAATGTTACAAAGGCTGGTTCTTTAGGTCTAATGGTGCATCCATTGCTTCTCTGGCTCCATTTCTCTTGTTCCTAGTCAACCTCTGCTCTTTCCTATTTCAGCATTAGAGGCTTCTCCAAAGCTACGTCTTCACATAATATGCCCAAAATTTTATAATTTGAGCCCGGTCATTTCTGCTTTGAGTGAGACCTCTAGATTGATTTGTTTTATGATACATTTGATGGCTATTCATGGTATTTTTAGGAGTCTTTTTCAGACTTCAAATATGTTAATGCTCTTCTATCCTATTTCTTCAAAGTCTAAAGTATTATAAATTGATGTTTAATTTTTTTATTTCTCAAGTTTACAGTTGGAATCATACATTTTTCCAACTATTTATATTTGCTTTTCTCTAGTTGCTAGTTTTTAATACTTTAATATTAAATATGAATATGTTATCTTTTTATTATATTTTTTATGTTCAGAATTATGTACATTTAAAAATATATATTTTTTATTAAAGATTTTGAAAAAGAAAATAAAAATTAATACAAACATTCAAAATAAAGAAGAAAAGATAAAGAAAGCAAGCAAAGGGAAAGTTAAAAAATACAAGAAAAGAAACAAGTTAAAGAAGAAATAAAAGGAAAATGCTAGGTTGGGAACATTAGTTTTAAATAAAATAAACCATGGATTTCCATTTTTTTAAAATTCAGGATGAAGCTACGATTGTGTACTTATTTTTATTAAAAGGCATATGTTACTATTGTAATGAACTCTGATTCCTCTTTTTTTTCTTTTGCATTAATAACTACAAGCTTAAAATAAAATAAAAACTTGAAACATGCTTTTCGGTATTCGGTATGCCACTATCTGATCAACAGTCAATGATGTGAGCTAAGTAAAAATGGAGCAAAGAATAAACACTTAGGCTGTGCTTAATTTTATTCTAATTTTCCTGTTTACTTATCTGTGGCAGATCTCCACAGAGAAAATGTTTTTAACTTCAGGTTGTAACCAAGGGTGGTGTTTTATCTTTCAGGATTTGATGCATTATGTAGTTGTTGCATGCAGCATTAAACAATGTATAAAGGCTTATCTAGGGACGGAAATTTGTAAGAAAAGAAAACAACAGGGAAGTTTTTAGAAGTATTTCGAGTTATTTTGAGAGTCTGACAAATATAGACCAGAAGCAAATCTTTCTACAGCTTTTTCTTGTAGAAGACTTTTTCTGAAGCTCGTCTTTATGTATCATCTCAACCCAGCTTCACTTTTGAGTTTTCCCTTCTTCTTGGAAGACTGGGAAAATTTCCAACCTATCGGAGCCCACTATCTTCTGGGCTAGAGGGAGGATTAAATAAGACTCCTTGTACTTAACCAATTCAAAAAAATGGAACCATAATATTCTTGTACCATCTGAAACTTTGAGATCATTTTTCATTCAAATTAATAGAAAGTGGGAGGCTACCTTGCAGAGTCTGTCATAGTGTGCTCCACAATAGCTTTAGAAAGTAAATCCAGCACAAGATGGACTTGCTCTGCCTCACATTTTCTCTGGGTAACTGTATTGTATGATGACCACAAACATTCTTCAGTTCTCTTAATTGCATATGAGGTATTGAACCTATTCCAGGACATGCCTGGGGCTAGATAGCTAGATGTGTATTGATTCATTTATGTGAAGGAAGGAAGGAAGGAAGGAAGGAAGGAAGGAAGGAAGGAAGGAAGGAAGGAAGGAAGGAAAGACAGGAAGGAAGGAAGGAAGAAAAGGAAGGAAGAAAAAAAGAAAAGGAAAGAAAGGTGATGAATTAGAATCAAGGAAAGGCTTACTGTTTGTGTTGAATTGAGAAATGAAATAAATCTAAAACAATGAACTATTAACAACTATACAGTATAATACATTTACTGACTTTTAATTGACAAAGTAAGAAAAAGGATTATCTAGCCCAGGGGTGTCAAACTCGCGGCTGGCAGGCCAGATGCGTCACATGTTGGCCCCACCCCTGCCCGGTTTAGCGAAGGGGGAAAAAGTCCCGATAAGTCACATGACACCACTGTGACAATGCGAGTTTGACACCCCTGATCTAGCCTAATAGGTAAATCAAAAATGACAATATAATATAAAAATTCTTTCAGTTTAAAGCTGTGTTTCTATTTCTAGTCTGACTTAACAGGACATACTAGTGGTGCTACAAAGAAAATTTACCATTAACCTGCCTGAACTTCTGTAACCATCAATTTTCTTTTATATCTTTATACATATAAACATTCTATGTTGTTTCACTTTTGCTGTCTACCCTGAATGTCTTCCCTTTTCTTCTAGATTGCGTGGTTCTTATGAGAAGTTGCACTTTGGTTTTATCTCAGAAGCTTTCATGGATCTCACAGGTGGGGTCCAGTTGACATTCAATCTTAGAAGCCCTACTGATCCTTTGTTTGAAATAATGAAAAATGCTGCTTTGTCAGGCTGTCTCATGGCATGCAGCACTCAAATGGTAAGTTAGAAGTTAGCTTTACAGAGATTGGTATCCTGTTGCTCAGAAGAGATTCTCAGAATAGTTTCTCTAAAATTACTAGAAAAAATCCTTTAGATATCAAAACAACAACCATGACAATGTACAGTTTTGATGGAAGGTTCTTGGAAAATTAAAAAAAAAATACTTATAGTGAAATGATGCATGTGGGACACAAACAATCCTTTCATGGTAGAGAACAGTTCACAGTTTGGATACTGCTAAGAAGAATGCCAGAAAGCAAGAATATGAACTAATACTTATGTTGATCCACCAAACATATATGATCACAAGATAATACTAGAAACTTGGGAGATCCAAGCCACAGAAAATTTTGAATTTGACTAAAGGAACTAAGGGGAGTTAGGATTTCAGAGTCAACAACCGTCTGTGGAAGATTAAACTTGTTTGGCATTGCTCCTTGTTACATGTGCAGATCATATTAAAGTTCTGATATGTGCCTTTTTTCTGGGTTTTGTTGACTTTCTGACAAAAGCAGAACTCCTTGGTTAAAAGTAAAGGTTCCCCCTGCACATGCATGCTAGTCGTTTCTGGCTCTAGGGTGTGGTGCTCATCTCCGTTTCAAAACCGAAGAGCCAGCGCTCTCCAAAGATGTCTCCATGATCATGTGGCCAGCATAACTAAATGGTGAAGGTGCACGGAGCACTGTTACCTTCCCACCAAAGTGGTCCCTATTTTTCTACTTTCATTTTTTACATGCTTTTGAACTGCTAGGTTCGCAGAAGCTGGAACAAGTAATGGAAGCTCACCCCATTATGTGGCACTAGGGATTTGAACCGCTGAACTGCTGACCTTCTGATTGACAACCTCAGCATCTTAGCCTACTTATGCTTTAATCAACTCCAGATTAAACTATGGCAAAACTCTTTCTTGGGCTATCCATGAAATTGTTAGGAAACTGATTGATGCAAGATGCAGCAGGATCTCTTCTCCCTGTTGGTTTCTGGAGCAGCTTCTTCCCTATATCCCTGCTTCACACTTGTCATTTGACACTATTTTAGACTTTTTGATCAGTTAAGATAACTAAAAGTTCTAGAATTATTTCTATGGTTCCATCCAGTTATAAAATCTTCTGCCAACAGAGATTATTCAGGAGCTATTTAGTTAAAAATGTAATATCTCTTGGATTAGTTGGACTTCTTATGTTTTTATCCCTGATTTAGTCATTTGGGTTTTTAATAGGTTCTTGTTTTAAATATTGCTGATTTTTTATTGTTTGCCACTTTTCCCCTCTGGAAATAAATAGAACTTAATCTTTGAACTGTGTAACATTATAACACTTTTCATTATTAACCATTCCCGTCCCAAATATTATTTAGGTTGTAGCAAAAAAAAAAAAAAAAAAAAAAAAAAAAAAAAAAAAGAGAGAGAGAGAGAGAGAGAGTTAAAATTCCCCCAATACTGAATAAATCCAGAAATCATCTGCTTATAGATGTTATCACATCTTTACTATTTTCCCACTCTTCTAAAATCACCCAATCATTGATGTGACAAAATAATAACGAGGAAGAATGTTTTATCACATCCACAAAGACTGGGCGATGGTTTGAAGATAGTATAAATCTTGAGTGCAGCAAATGTCCTGATTAGCATGTAGCAATTTTATTAAATTAAGTGAAGTGTTATGCTATTTAATTACTATAACCTTTAACTGGGTGAAACACTGCATTATAGAGCAACAGTTTTTGAACCAAGTAGATCAAATGGGCTAACTCATAAGATATCCAAAATCCAGAAATCATGACTCCCAAGGGAATGAAGTTTGGAAGCATTGTGGCTACTTCAGATTCCAGAGTGGCTGCTGCTGGTTGCTGTTGTGGTCATGTGATCCTTACTATCAAAGATCCATGACAGTTTCCCAGTCATTCTTGTAGTCCCTTCCTCTACCATCCAAAGCAACTACTTACTTGAGAGAAGGAAGGGATGGAGGAAGGGAGAAATAGGGAGGAAGGGAGGGAAAAAGGAAAAGGGAAGAAATAGGGAGGAAGGGAGGGACCCCTACACCCTTACTGGCTTATGCTGTTCCCCCATATGCCACCCCTGACTCACACCATTGTCCATTCACCTTCCCAATCCACGCTGCTCCCCTTGCATACTATTCCTATTCACATGGCACTCCTAGTGAACTCCCAAACTCCCCAGCTGCCTTTCTGACCTCTGTTGCTTTCCCATATGCCCTGCCCAACTCACTCGGTATCTCTCAAACCCCTATATACCCTTCCTGACCCACTGAGCCCAACCATGCATCCTCCCTGACATGCACACACCCAGAAACCAGTCCAACCCACATGTGCACTGGCACCTCGGTGCACCTTTTCCAATCTGCATCCCACTGCATCCCCTCACTTCCTTCCCTAACTGGCAGCAGCCATTTACTTGTCTATGGCCTTGGATTTGCAACTTCCTGATAGCTTCTTTCTTGACTTTTTCCCTGAAAGGTTCCCACAATGCTCTGGAAGGTAGGTAGGTAGCAGTGGTGGGTTTCACTTACCTTTGCTACTGGTTCGCTCACTCTAATGAAAGCCATTGTCACTGGAGATTTTTAAGGATAAGGATAAGGATAATTTTATTTCTATACCGCCCCTTCCTTCTCTCAAGTAAGTAGTTGCTTACCGAGACGCCGGTAGCCACAGCCATTCGGTCTTGGAAGGGTTGAGTTTGAGCCTATTTCTCCCCATCCAGACCTGTACGGCCTCCAGGCAGCAGGACATCACATCAAGGGCATCATTGAGGTGGTCTGGGGTGGAGATTACAGCTGAGTGTCATCAGCGTACCCAAAACCAGGGATGATCTCACCCAGCAGCTTCACATAAATGTTGAACAGAAGGGGTGAGAGGACCGACCCTTGCGGCACCCCCCAAGCGAGGCGCCTTAAGGTCAACCTCTGCCCCCCTGCCAACACAAACTGTGAGCGGTCGGAGAGGAAGGAGGAGAACCACCGCAACACGGTGCCTCCTATTCCTAACCCCCTCAACCGCTGCAGCATGATACCATGGTCAATGGTATCAAAAGCCACTGAGAGATCTAATAGGACCAGAACAGAGGAATAACCTCTGTCCCGAGCCCTCCAGAGATCATCCACCAATGCGACCAATGCCGTTTCCCTGCTGTACCCCTGTCTGAAGCCCGACTGGTAAGGGTCCAGATAGACAGCTTCATCCAGGTACTGGGGGAGCTGTCGTGCCACCACTTTCAACAACCTTCGCCACAAAGCAAAGGTTGGAGACTGGATGGTAATTTGCTAATACAGCCGGGTCCAGGGAAGGCTTCTTGAGGAACGGCCTCACCACCGCCTCCTTCAAAGCAGCAGGAAAGGTCCCTCACTCAGAGAAGCCTCAGAGAAGGAGAGACTGGACATTCACTTGTTGGAAATGGGGTCTCCTGTTTGAGCAGGGGGTTGGACTAGAAGACCTCAAAAGTTCCTTCCAGCTCTATTCTGATTGATTGATTGAGTGATTGATTGACTGACTGACTGACTGACATTGGGCCAGTCACTCTTTCTTAGCTCAACCCATCTCACAAGATTGTTGTGGGGAAAACAGGAGGAGGAGGAAGTATTGTGGGTGTTTGCTACCTTGAGTGATTTGTAGAAATAATAAAGGCTGGAAACAAACAAACAAGCACAGCAGAGCTAGCATTTATCATTTCACCTCACCAAAAAAGTGGAAAAACCCCCGATGCATAAGGTTGTTAAGAAATGTTTTTCTAGCTTTCTTTAAAACTTAAAAAAAAAAAATTGGCATACAGTCGCAGCATGCTTTCTGCAGAAAGATTTCTACATCTTATCCTCTATTTCTTGGTCATTTCATGGAGCACCAGAGAAAATCCAATGCCTATGTATACAGAGCCCAGTGCTGCTATAAACTGACCACACTTATTAAAGGTTAAACAAAGCTGGATGGGTCTTTGATCAGCTTATATATTTTCTGAAATACAATTCCCATCTGCCTCTGCTAACTCCCAGTAATAGTGTACTATTTGGGCTTAAGCAGACTTTCTTAGGAACAAAAATGAGATCCAGAAATTTACCCCGCTAGAGGGGAAGATGATCATCCTTTCTCAAAAGGAGAAGAGGCAAAATAAAATGCATATGCCTTGTAGTGCTCTTAAGTAGACCCCTTCTTTTCACGGCTTATGTTGCTTTAAAAATAGGGAGCTTATCAAGCACAGCAGGTGGCAAGTCAAAGCTATTCAGCTGATTTATCTCAATTATGTTTATGCCATAAGTAGTACATGTCTTAAGGGTAAGCACCCATAATTTTAGTGGTGGCTGTGCATCTCCCATGAAAAAAGATCCAGATTTGTATTCCTATCAAAAAAAAAGGTAAATGTAGGCCTCTGGATTTTGCTCCATTACTTGTTGCCATTATAGGGATGTCGGGGTGCTTAACTCCATTTCAAGGCCATTGAGCCAGTGTTGTCTGAAGACATTTTTGAGGTCATGTGGCTGTTATCTTCCCACCAAAGTGGGACCTATTTATCTACTCGCATTTGCATGATTTTGAACTGCTAGGTGGGCAGAAGCTAGAGCGAAGACAGGAACTCACCCCATTGCGTGGCATCAGGCTTGAACCTGGGTTTCCGGCTTTTCAGCCAACAAGCCCAGTGTCTTAACAGCTGGCTGAGTCACTTCACCATCAAAACAAAACTATCCAGTTATTTGTTGGACTAAATGTAAATGTTTTAGAGAGAGTAAAACTGTTTTGTACTCTTTCAGAAAAAGCCAGGTAGCGAAGTATTGGAGAATGGAATTGTGCAGCAACATGTCTATGCTGTTATAGATGCCACAGAGGTAAAGTAAATAAATCTCTCCTTTCACTATTGTCTTATCTTCTAACTGGCAACTGTCCTACTGTTCCCCCCCCCTCTTTTTTTAGTTGATACATTGCTTTATGAACCAGAAGGCAATATTCCTTTCCTCACAGTAGTTTCACCACTTCAGTCCTGCTCAGGGGTGAAATCTAAAATTTGTTACTACCGGTTCTGTGGCATGGCTTGGTGGGGCGGAGTAATGTGACTGGGTGGGTGTGGCCAACTTTTCTTTTTACTTTTAAAAGCATTTTTTCTAAAACCTTAAGAAGTGGCAGAAAAAAATGCTTTCAGAAGCTTCTGACGATCAGGCAAGTTAGCTGGGATCACCAGAGGCATTTTTAAAGGCTTTTTTTTTTCCTACAACCTCTTCAGCTGAAGAGGTTGCAGAAAAAAATGTTTTGAAAAGCCTCTGATGATTCCAGCTGAGCCGCACGATCATCAGTGGGGTTTTTAAAAAACTTTTAAAAGCATTTTTTCGGCTGAAGAGGTTGTAGAAAGTAAAAAAAAAAAACAGCCTCTGATAATCATGCGGCTCAGCTGGGCATGGGGGGGGGGCGCAGGGATTTTTGCTACCAGTTCTTCGAACCACCCGCCACCATCCGCTACCAGATCGGGCGATCCAATCCAAACTGGGAGCATTTCACCCCTGGTCCTGCTTTCCAAAAGTACTCCAAACAACTTTTTGTTGGAGTAAAAAAATGAATGATTAATTTAGTCAAGTCCATAGTCAGCCAATGCTCTGTTTTCAAGTAAAGGATTAAGAACTCTAAGCCCTTAGTTAATATTTATTGTCTAAGCCAATGGTACTAAAAGATAACTTGCTACTGAAAAACCCCAGCAAATTTTAAGAGGCTAACCGAATGTAAATGAATGAAGACATAAGCAGGCTCATTCCATGGGGATAATTTAATTTGAAACTATCATAAGCAAATTGATTGTGTTCAATGCAGTGAGAACTAGTAAGCTGCTTAGGGTTCATTCTTAACATCAGAAGATTTCAAGGGTTGGAAACCACGTAGTAGAAATGACATTATATAACCTAAGTAGATATTTTAAGGATGCTAGTGTGACCTCACAGGACTGATGATTGATCTGATACAAGGCAGAACCACCTTGCTCAAGGACAAGCTGCCAAAAGAATGGAGTTGCCACAGCAACACTCAAATCTATAGCTGTGGGTGATTTTGATGAGGACTCACAAGATTTCCTGAAAAGAGCATGACAGATGCTCCTTTAAGGTATTAATTTAATGAGTCATTGGCCAACTGCCAGCTTCTGCACTTTCATTTAAATGCCTGCATAGGGGCCCAAGAAAGATTCTTCATTCTGTTTGTTGAGAAGGCATCAATATTCATGTAATTCAACTGCCAGGAATCAAGCAGTTGCATCAGAGAATAACCAAAAATCTCCCACCATATCTCCCTTTTTCTATGTGAAGAAAGGGTGGGATGCATTCTTATTACCATTATCATCATTGTCATTACCGTCATCATCTAACCTTGTGCTATAAGTCAGAGCAATTTCTGTTGGCTTTCTAGGCACTGAGAAAACTATTCTACAGCTGAAGCCAATGTAAAATGCATCCTGTAATTCAACTGCAGGGAAAAGCAAAAGCTCTGAAGTTTGTTTCAAGTACAACACAAAAAGTGGGGCAGTCAAGTTGTAGGACCCAGAGATACTTAGGAGGGACAGAAAATGGGATTCTTCGTTATTTTCTGCATTGTTTTCTGCAGGGGGTGTAGTAGAGTAGCAGCACCATTTCTGAAATCTTCTCTGTTAAACATGCTCATAATGTCCAGATGTGCAGTATGTAAGTTTGTTGAGATGCAGCAAAAGAGAGAGAGAGAGAGAAACCCTGTTTGTTCTGAGTCTTAGAATGACATCACCCCTGCAAAAATCTCTGAATAACAGGCTTTTTCTCAGGTGAAATGAAACAATTGCCCCCTATAGATAAGAACATTGAGTATTTCTGTAGATTGGTTTTCAACTATTGTCTGATAGTTTGCACATGATAGTTCATGCATGATGCTGAAGTTAAGCACGGCTAAATCTAGACAATGCCTGTGCAAGAAATCACTTGGATATTCCATGGCTTTGATTTCCATTCCATTCCAGATTTTTTTTAAAATGAGAGTAAATATATGAGCTCTAAAAATGGCTGCTTCTCTGAATGGCATGCTATTTTCACCCTTTCAACTTCCATGCAAACAGCCTATGTTTGGTTCTATAGGTGTGTAATCTCATAATATTTTATTTATTTTATTATTTATTTTATTATTCATATTTCTATGCCGCCCACACTCCGAGGACTCTGGGCGGCTTACACCAAAGACAGTATACTAAATAGCATATTGCCCCAACAATCTGGGTCCTCATTTTACCCACCTTGGAAGGATGGAAGGCTGAATCAATCTTGAGCCGGTGAGATTTGATCTGCTGATCTAGCAGTCAGCTGAAGTAGCTGCAGTACTGTACTTTAATCACTGCGCCACCTCGGCGCATACACATGCACGCGCGTACACACACACACATATTCAGTAGAAAATTCATCTGCATTGAAAATATCTCTCTTTCATTTTCTGGGAACAAGGATCATACTTTTGTGTAATAAAAGACAGAGGGATAGCAAGAAGGATTGAATGTAATTTAAGTTTTTCAGAAAGTCTGCTGCTGCTGAAGCCTTAAAAACCCTTTTCTATTTGATAGAAAACTTAATAGAATTATACATCCCTTAAAGGATAATAAAACCACATCCAGTGACAACCACCCAAGAAATGTGGGTTATGCTACAGAGCTCAAGCTCAAGCTCAGCTTTGCAGTTTACATTGAAACGGAGGGTCAGAAATTTGGAATAGGATGAAGAAGTCATTTACTCAGGCTTATTCTTCCAAAGCACAAGCTTTTGCCTTCCCCAAATATTAATATCATCTTCTTCAGAGTAGATCAATTTAGCCAGAAGAAATAATCCAACAATTGTGAAAGAAAGCAAAGGAGTTATTGCAGTTAAGAGGATCAGGATGAGGTTAGTGTTCACCCCACCAGAGACATAATTTCTGATGCTAATATCCACAATGACAAGAGAAGAGGTCTTGAAAGACAGTGACTTTATCTAATCCTCTGGTTTTCCTCACATCAGTAGCAGCAAGCCTACCCCGTAATATGAGATATAGAATTGATCTGGCTTTCTGCAGAGGGAGAGAAGGGCACAGTGGTGACAATAGCTGTTGACATCCATTGTCTTGCAAAGATCTTGATCTAGAGTTAAGCAGCCAAATACATTATGAAGACATTTCTCTTTGAAGACCAGCTCCATTTCTGAAGGAGCCTTTCACAATGTAACTTCTAGTGGGTTTCTTCCTAGACCTGTGGATAATGGGTCATGGAAAAAAGAGTACCACATTAGATGACTGTGAGATGTATTTCGTGAGTCTTATGGGAAATTGAAATAGCAAATCCAGTTGGCTAGCTTAATTATCAGTGTTCACAGATGTTATTACAACCTGGACACCTCTTTCAGATACCCTTCCCACCCACACTGCACACCATCACATACAGATATGAAATGTTACTGTAGTGACAGTCCAATCCCCTATGAGAAAAAAATAGTAATTTTTTTTTTTGCATTTGCATAGAGCACTTTGGAAGCCAAGAATGATACCACTGTTGTACAGAATATATGATTAAACAGATAATGATATTCATTCAGTATTATGATTTAATATATTCCCTTTAAGCATAAAGACTTTAATTATTATAATGACTTTGCTTAAGCCATAAACTTTTATGATTAAGGTGATGCATTAACCACTGGCTCCATACCAGGAACTACGCTAGATAATACTGTACTTATCTACCAATGATTTCTCTACACAGAGGTGAAATTCTCATGATATTCTCAGGTTATTCTAATCAACCCCCAAACAAAAAGATTGAAGGATTTGGTTTATATGCAGAAGTTCATTTTCCCCTACTGTATGGTAAGGATTATACTGAGAAAACTAGACTGAATTAGCCTGTGCATGGATATGGTGTGTAGCAATTTCTGAGTTATAAAATGATGGCATTGCAGTTATATAAGTTGCTGGCTCGTGCCAGTCATTGTCCATGCAGTGTCATCACAGGCTGAAACAGCACTGAGTTAGGAGTGAAGGTCAAAGCAGCTGGGTGACATGGCTGAATTAATTGTAAGAAGAAGGGGGAAATTTTGGTTATTTCTGACAGAATGAATTGCCTGAAATCTGAGCTTGTTCTCTCCCCCTCGCCAGAATTTATTACTGATATTCTATCATATATTTCTTAAGTAAAACATTTCAGAGACTTATATGAAAAAGGATCTTAAAATGACCTTGAAGGAGACCTTTTTTGACAATAAGTATAGTTAGAAAAAAAATACATTCCAAGTGTGAACAGATAGAACTTAGATAATGAGACGAGAAGTTAATATCCAAATGAAAGTCAAATTCAGAATTCAGTGAATATATTCCAAGATGACAGACCTTTTAGATGTATTATATATCTCCCTGGAAACTTTTTATGTTTCTTATTTTTTCCTAAGTAGAAGTGTGTAAAGCAATGCCGCCTAAAAGAAACTTTGGTTTTTTTTCTAGAGATCTGCATATCACTCAAAACCCAAATTGAAATTTTCATAAATCTACATATTACTTTTATTTATTTATTTTAATAAATCTTGATTGATTGATTATGTACCACCAAGTCAGTGTTGACTCTTAGGGGCTATAGAGATAGATAGATATTCTCCAGGATGATCTGTTCTTAACCTGTTCCTTCAGGTCTTCCAATATTGCACCCATCATCACTGTAACTGAGCCCATCTACCTCACTGGTTGGTCATCTTCATTTTCTTTTCAACAATAAACGTTAATATGAAGAAAAAGGACTCATATCTATAAATTTGGCCTAGTAGGATCCTTGGGATCAGGATTAATTCTGATAGGATTTGACATTCTGAACAAGGTGATATGATGGTCTGGCCTCTAAACTGTCCCTGTTCAGAAAAGGATTTCCATAACAGGATCACATCTATCTTTATCTAAAGATACTTCAAGAGATATCCACCAAAGTATAAAAGGAAATATATCTGTGTGCCTCTTCCCTCATGCCAAATATATAAAGTTAGGATGTTTTCCTTTCCTTCTTTTTAACAGGTTCCTTACATGAACAGGAAAGAACCTCTGATCAAACTTTGGAATCCGTGGGGCACTGTGGAATGGAATGGAGCTTGGAGTGATCAGTATGATTTTGTCTTATTTTTTAAGAAGGATTACTCCCTTGAGGTCTTCGAATGAGAACACTCTTTTAAGACTTAGCATGAAGGGACTTGGAATAATAATACTTCTGCAGGAACTAATCTTGCAATCCAAGACTCTGCATTTCATGCTCTATATTAAAATTTAAGGCATCCCTAGGCATTTCCATATCATTTATCTTCATTTGGATAATGCCAGATCTTACCATTTTTGATTAATTGTTTCCTTCCCCACCCCAAATTGAATTGTTACTGCAATTTTCACGTACAGACAAATTTAAATTGGATAAATAACTTTTATGTACTATATCTATAGAAAACCTCAGCCAATATGTCTATGGGCAAGGATATAGAAATCATGAAGCCAAATAATCCAGAACAGGGATGTCCAACCTTGGCAACATCAATCCCTGTGGATTTCAACTCCCAGAATTCCCTAATCAGCCATGCTGGCTAGGGAATTCTGGGAACTAAAGATTAGAAGTCTTAAAGTTGCCAAGGTTAGACACGCCTGTGATTCTAAACTGGAAACAGCTCTTTCAGCTGCCCTAAAATGCTTGGAATGTAGTTGTAGAAGCAGAGTTCCACTGTTGTTGCCGCTACCACCATCACCATCTCTGGCAAGGGAACAGTAGGAGGTGCCAAGAAAAGCCTTGTGACAGCTGCTTATTGCTGCCAGCAACATCACAGACAGTAGGAGAGCTATTATTTATAAATATAAGTTAAAAATGTGGGAGGAAAGGAAACCAACATTGCAACCTGCCATGGTAGTAAATAGTCCATCTCGGCTGCTAAAATCATTTGCAAAATTATAGCTTGGAGAAACTAAAATAGCTCTCTTTAGCCTTGCCAGCTATTCAATTTTGGCAGGTTATCATCTGGTTTCTAATTTCAGACATTGTATAGTATTTTCCTTCATCACATTTAGAAACAATTTACTAGAATTACCCTGGGTTCAATAAAAAAACAACAAGAAGAAAAATAACAGAACAAAAAACAAAACAAAACCTCATTGCTTTCCATGGGAATAATTTTGCATAGTTTTATTAACATCGGTGGAAAAAATCGTAACAGTTTGTGCTTTTTCCCTAGTACTCTATGCAGAAAACAGAGAATGATCATATTAGATAACATGGGCCATTTGCTGGTTTTAAGATTGGGAGCAATGCTATAGTTTTACAGCTTTTTTTCTATTGGCGCTGTTAACAGAACTCTTGCTGAAAAGCATCAAGAAATAAAATTTCCTTGAAAATCATGTTGGAATGCAACTAACGTCTACAGTTTTTCTATGTTCAAAAAATTAATGTTTAATTTGGATTCAGTTGAAATTTTGGTGAAACAGCCTTAAGTTGTGTGAATCAATACAGTTATTGATTCACGCCTGCCTCATGCTAAGCAAACAATACAATTATCACTTAATTATAAAATTGCAGTCTGGGAATTAACACAGTTAGATAGCTAATTCCCTGTAATGAGTTTGCTGAGAGGTAATATCAGAAGTCAGAGATGGAAAGAATTATTTTCTTAATAAAGAGGCCATCCAAGACTATACTTTAACCAATGAGAACATTGAGGTTGACCTTAATTGAACTTGACCTGCATTCCAAGCATATCGTCAGTTCATGATGATGGTAAACTTTTATTCCCAGCAATTCCAGTTCAGTGACCAGCCGATGAGTGACCTGCATAAATAAATGTTAGGTTTTTAAAAATCACTCCCTCTGAGTTTCGGTCTGGATTTTGAGTTTCTTAATTAAATAGCAAGAGTTTCAAAATACATTTGAAACTTACTTCTTTGTTTTTGAATTCCAAAATTCTATATTGAGAATTGCGCGGGACTTTGGGTCCTGTCATTTTTTTGGCTGACTTTCATCCATGGACACATGTAAAACACATACAAATCAGTAGTAGGTCTCTTCAATCCTCTCCACCTATTGTGAATCACAGATAATCATAGATTCAACAATCTTAATATGATAGCACAGTGATTTGCGTCAAGCTTCTTTTTCAGTGGTATTTTTTCTGTTCAGTTGCACACCAGTCCTCAGCGCCTAAATCAGAATGTTGGTATAAAGATACAGTACAGCCACATCACTGTTTCTGCTTAACAACCCTCACAATCCTGTTACAATGGCAACTGGGATTTCCAAGATTTCCACTGCTAAGTGGTGCATTCATGTGACACTGAGCTTTATTTACATGTCTCGTAGCAATTGAAATTCTGCTTCCAATTACTGTTGTAATTTGAGGACTATGTGTAACAATAAAGGACAAGAGGGGTCCATGCACTCTTTCAAGAAATAGGAGGAAACTGCTGTAAAGAGCACCAACTACCTATATTTGCTGCAGGGGTGAAATGCTACTGGTTTGGGCCGGTTCGCGCAAACCGGTAGTAAAAAATGCTACTGGTTCACCGAACTGGTAGTTAAAAATGCTTTAAAAAGTTTTTTTTTAAAAAGTTCCGACTATCCCGCATCGCTCAGGTGATCGTCGGAGCCTTCTTTTAACCTTTTTAAAGCATTTTTTTTACTACCTATTCACTCAAGCCGGTAGTAAATTATATAGCTAATTACCTGTAATGAGTTTGCTAAGAGGTAGTAAAAATGTAGTAAAAAATGTAAAAATATAGTAAAAATGCTTTTAAAAGGTTAAAAAAAGGTTCTGATGATCGCACAGAACAGCTGTGATCGTTGGAGCCCTTTTTTAATCTTTTCAAAGCATTTTTTTACTACTGGTTCGGGCAAATAGGTAGTAAAAAATGCTTTTAAAAAGTAAAAAAAAAGGCTTTGACGATCACAGCTGTGCCGCGATCATAGGAACCTTTTTTTTTTTACTTTTTTAAAGCATTTTTTACTACCTATTTGCCCGAGCTGGTAGTAAAAAATGCTTTTTTAAAGTTTTTTAAAAAGGTTCCCACACGCGCCACAGCTGATCACTCCCCTCCTGTGCGCTGTTCTACTTACCTTCCCAAGCCTCCTTTTGGTGCACATTGCACATCCGCATAGTTTACGTTTGGTACGCACTGCACATGTATGTGCTTAGCGCATGTTTGGCGCATGCACGGCCAGCAAACTGGTAGTAAACTGGTTCAGATTTCACCACTGATTTGCTGTCATGATAAAAGGATTCTTTGCAACTTCACTACATGATTTGCAGAAATCATCACAATGGGGAACGGAACAGGATCACTGTTTTCAATTCTATTGCTTGGAACAATTGGTTAGGATGTATTTGCATCAGCTCTATTTTCCAGGAACTATTTTATTCACTTCCTGGGTTTTGTTGTGGAAAGCTGACTATCTCATTAGAGAAAAACTCTCTTCCCCTGTAATTATCCTTGCAATTTTGTTGCAAAGGTCACACTAGCATTACAAGCAGCCGAATGAAGCAAACTGAATCCAGTAATGAGAAGAATTCCACAAACTCTGTAGTAACACAGGCCAAGCTCATGGGCAGATGAAAAAGTTACTACAGAATATATTGAACAAATTAATCTTTCTGCATAAAAGGAATCCAAAATGAAATGCACACTTGGAGGAGGGCCTTTTCTTTGGTGCAATTCTCCACCATTTGGACTTCAACCTTTTGATGTGAATCCTCAATGTGGAGGTTTATGCATGAAAAAGTCTATAAGCTAGTGTTACAATGGCAAGGCTATTGGTATCTTTCAAGCGATACATGATTTTGATCTCTTTTACAGTTCCGTGGAGTGGGATCAAGTCCCTCAATCATTCAAGGACAAATTATATGTGAACAGGGCTGATGGCGAATTCTGGTATTATCACATTCATGAAATAGGCTTTGGGGGATTTCTCTATGTTAAATTGCATATCTCTCTACGATATCTCCATCTCCATCTCCAAATCTCTCCCTCCCTCCCTCCCTCCCTCCCTCTCCCTCTCCCTCTCCCCCTCCCCCCCCTCTCTCTATATCTACATACATACCTATCTATATAGATACTTGCATATTAGGAAATTTTTAGGCTTCTAAAAATTGCAAATGCACACTAGAAATGGTAACTAACATTTGTCTGCAGCCCAAATCCACATTCTCTTTTCTCAGGATATCATTTGAAGATTTGAAAGACAATTTTTCATCCCTGTCTGTTTGCAATAACTTACCCACATTCTTGGATTTTGGCAAGAAAAGCAATACATCTTGGTCTCTGGTTTCATATTTCAACCAATTATCCCCAGAAAGGAGCACCTTTCGAAGTAAGTAGCCTGAGGTAATAAGTTGATATCCTAAACCATTTTCACAGGAATATCATGTTTAACAATATTCTGGTTAAATTGCAAATCTGGAGATGGGTAATTTTGTGCCTTGTATGTAATAGAAATGTGTAATATCTCTTGAGTTTTTATTCAGATTACAGGTAATCCAATTTTGCCGACAGTAACTGGTAATGGGAACTCTAATACTAAGCAATATGATTGTAAAACACGGCATCCATGACTGTGCCAACTTATGATGGTAATTGCAACAGTCCCAGCTGCCAATATTAGATGACTCCCATATGGTCACAGTGTCCCACAGTCATGTGATTCCCATTTGCAATCTCCTGCCAGCTTCCCCATTGACTCTGCTTGTTTGGAGGCCAACTGAAGGTTACAAATAATGAACATATGACTGCAGAATGCTGCAATGTTGTGATTGAAAACTGGTTGATGAATCATGATCAAATCATGATCATGTGACCACAGGGACACTGCAACAACTACAAGGACCCATAGTAAAGTATCCCTCATTCAATGCTGTCATAATTTTGAACTATCACTGAATGAATGGACGTTCAATTAAAACAACCTGGATTTAAAACAATCTTTAAACAGATGACAATAGGGCAAATTAGAATTGGCTTGGATTTCTAGACACACTTATTTGGGAAGAAAATGATGGTGAGAATAATAATAATTTTGACTGATTATGTGCCCTCAAATTGCTGTTGATTTTTGGCAACCACATCATTGTTGGAGGCACAAAATGTAAAGCTGGGCTTTCTTAAATCATACTTCAGCAATGCAATCACACACATTAGGGCTTACTCGTAGGCAAATGAGAATTTCAGTCTTAGTTATCTTTACATTATCTCCAAGTGTCTGTCATTTAATTTATATTTGTTATTTACATACATGCATTTATTTAAAATGTTTACATATTGTATTTAACATGAAATAGTATCTACGGTATTGCTATTCTTTAACAAAGATCATCTTATACAAAACTAATGAATGGCCTTCCATTTAATGAAGCTTATGACATTTACAACACATGAATGTATAATCTGTGTGTATCCATCTTCACTTATGTTTTATTGAATTTAATGGAGCCAGAGCTTCCTGTTTCAATTTCTGACATTTCCAGCAAACTGGGATTGGGAAGCTGTTTCCAGTCAATGGAGAAAATATTTAGCTTGATGTACCTGTGTCAATTTTGAAATTTTTTTCAAAAATTGAAGGGACGCAGTGGCTCAGTGACTAAAACGCTGAGCTTGTCGATCGAAAGGTCGGCAGTTCAATGGTTCGAATCCCTAATGCCACATAATGGGGTAAGCTCCCGTTACTTGTCCCAGCTTCTGCCAACCTAGCAGTTCGAAAGCATGTAAAAAGTGCAAGTATAAAAATAGGGACCACCTTTGGTGGGAAGGTAACAG
The DNA here is from genome assembly GCA_022577455.1 of Arizona elegans. Lineage (NCBI taxonomy): Eukaryota > Metazoa > Chordata > Lepidosauria > Squamata > Colubridae > Arizona > Arizona elegans. The sequence goes on along the minus strand of JAKOOJ010000001.1, from coordinate 282,256,028 downwards.
CGTTCCGTGCACCTTTGGCGTTTAGTCATGCCGGCCACATGATCACACAGATGTCTTCAGAGAGCGCTGGCTCTTAGGCTTTGAAATGGAAATGAGCACCGCCCCCTAGAATCGGGAACGACTAGCACATATGTGCGAGGGGAACATTTACCTTTACCTTTATCTGTGTCAACATCGGGCAGTTTTCTGGGTCACTATTCTTTGGCAAAGGTTACTGAGAGTTGCATGCTTTATTTCAGGAATGTTAACTGTTCAAAGGCATATTGTGGCTGCAGTATATCAGAATATATTTCCATGATGCTCAATAATTAAAGCTCCTTCTAACGAAGAATTGTCCTGGATAAAATGGCATTATTCTTATATAAATGGGTCTGAGAAGTTCTCAGATTTGTAACTACTAATGGAATTCCTTATTTTCTCTGATAGCATTGGGTAGTGACCCTCTAGAGCCGTGATGGTGAACCTATGGCACGCATGCCACAGGTGGCACGCAGAGCCCTTTCTGCAGGCATGCCAGCCATCACCCCAGCACTCCACTGCACATGCACGCATCTCCCGTCGGCCAGCTGGTCTTCGGGTCTCTGTCGTGCATGCACGGGGTGGGGTCTTCCCCGATCTCTGCAGGTTCCACCCTCCGCAGGTGTCTCTCCATGGCAGGAAGGCAGGAGAAAGCTAGGATGCAATGGGGGGTGGGAGAAACTGCAAAGATCGGGGGAGGCACAGAAGGCAGGGAGGCAGGAGAAAGCTAGGACTTGATGGGGGTAGAAACTGCAAAGATCGGAGGAGGCACGGGAGGCAGGAGGCTGCTAGGACTCGGTGGGGGGACAAACTGGAGATTGTGGAAGGCAGGAGGCAGCTAGGACTCGGTGGGGGGAAAAACTTTGGAGATAGGAGAAGGCAGGAAGGCAGGAGGCAGCTAGGACTCGATGGGGGAGAAACTGCAAAGATTGGAGAAGGCAGGAAGACAGGAATGCAGGAGAAAGCTAAGATGCAATTCCCACAGTTTCTCCCCAATTAAGTCCTAGCTGCCTCCTGCCTTCCGTGCCTTCTCCTATCTTTGCAGTTTCTACCCCCATCAAATCCTAGCTGTCTCTCCCCCCTGCACCCCATTTTGGGCCTGAAAAGCCTCCTGCACCAACCTGGAAGCCAAAACGGGGGCCCATGGCACATGCACAGGGGGGGCGCATGCACAAGGAACATGCATGCATGCGCAGGGTGCATGCATGGGGGCAGTCACATTGCATTTTGGGGGTTGTGGCACGCACATGTGCATTCATGAGTGTGTGCGCATGTTTTGGGCACTCAGCACAAAAAAGGTTAACCATCACTGCTTTAGAGCATGGGTGTCAGGACTTCCAGTTTGGCGTCGTGGCGAGACAGTCGGGGAAATAGTGGGTTCTGATGAGCGCTGCGAAAACCCTGGTTGCCGAACCGCCGCCGATGGGTCTTTGGACTGGAACCGTCCTGCAGGGATGGGGGAAAAGGAGGGGTGCCTTGGACGACCAAGAGGAACAGGCAAGTTCTTCAGAGGTCAGAGGGAACCCTCTGTGAGTCGGTGGCAGGGGGCGGGAGCCATGGTGGCTGCCACAAAGCTGGGACAACTGGGCTAAGAGATGTGCAGGAGGAGAGTGGATTGAAACAGAGCATTTTGAAGCTAGGTGAGTGACAACCAACCCAGGCTTGCAGCAATGCTTAGAGAAATATTATTAACTATAAGACCCCTAGCCTTAAAACAGCAGCTGAACAACACAGGGGCTATGGAAAGTTTAAAATGTAATTTTAAAGAGACAAAGACCCGACAAACAACTAATTCTAGAACAGAACTAATGGAATTAAATATCGAGACATGGTGAAAAGACTGGATATTTAAACTGGAATTGAATTTTTTTAAAAAAAAGAAGTTTTGATACTTTTAAATCAAAGGAAGAAGAGTAATTAAAATAACAAAGTTAACTATGATTATGCTGTGGTTAACAGCCAAAAAATAAAAAAGAATATGCTGTGTTTAACAGCCAAAAAACAAAAATGATTATGCTCTGTTTAACAGCCAAAAAACAAAAATGATTATGTTGGGTAGGACAATAAAACAAAGAGGATTTTGCTGGGAGTAACAGCAAAAATGAAATGATTATGTTGGGTTTATCAATAAAGACAAAGACAAAGGTGTTAGGTTTAATAGTAAAAATAAAATGACTATGCTGGGATTAATAGCCAAAAATAAAGATTATTATGTTGGGTAGGACAGCAAAAATAGGGAGGAGTATGTTGAGATTAACAGTAAAAATGAAATGTATAAATTGGATTTAACAATAGAAATAAAGAATTTACAACTAAAAATAAAAATGATTATGTTGGGAACAGTAAAAATGAACGATTGTGTCAGGATTAATAGTAAAGTAATGAAGATGATTATATTGAGAGTAATAGTTAAAATATTTTTTAAATGTTTACAATAACTGTAATGATTTATATTTTTGAAATATATTCATCTCAGCAAAAAGGAAGAGAAAAATGGAATGATATTTGGTTAGGATTTAAGATTTAAGTAACGGGTTTTTGGGATAAGGGCATAGTTAAATTGATAGAATTTAGAGAAACAACTGAGTAAAATATTAAGTTGTGTTAATTGGAAGTTAACATTTGTTAATGATTTGTATTAATTTGTGACCGGATCAATGCTTTGTTTTGGAAAAGATGTGTTTTATATTTGTGTTTTAAAAAATAAAAAAAAACTTTGTTAAAAAAAAAAGAGCATGGGTGTCAAACTCAAGGCCTGAGGTCTGAATCCAGCCTGCGGGGTACATAGATCTGGCCCACGGGGGGCGGGAGGCTGGAAACAGCAAAGGACCGGCCCACAGTGCCTCTGCCAGCGAAATGGAGCTTGAGAGTCCTGAGCTCCGTTTTCACTGGCAGAGGTTTGCAGGAGGCCGTCACAGCCGAAAACGGAGCTCAGGAGCCCATTTTTGCTGGCAATGTTTGGGTCACCACAGGGCCCCCCGACATCAGTGACACTGAACTAGCCATGCCCACTCTGGACACACCCACCCCACCCCCCCACCCCCCGAGGTCAAACACAACCCTGTTGTAGCCCTCAATGAAATTTGAGTTTGACACCCTAGGCTCTAGAGTTAAATAACTATTGGAAGATATTAGATCCATTTGCCTGTATCTAAAGATTTTGTGTGTGTGTGTGTGTGTGTGTGTGTGTGTGTGTTGAGAATGAGAATGAGAGTGAGAGTGAAAGTGAGAGTGAGAGTGAAAGAAGGTCTTAATCAAGTCTGAGTTGTGTTATCATATCTGTTAATCCACAATAGGTACTCTTTCAAGAAATCATCAATATTTAATCAAAGTTCCAGAATTTATGACTAAATACAACGTTGTAGTAGCATTGATGCAAACACCTGCAAATACCTCACGGAGTCTGGTACATATGGGTTTCCAGATAAAAATGGTGAGTAAGAGCAATTAGAAGTGTGAAACAATGTCCCAGTGGGCCATGAAAGTGGCACAATTCACCTGGCTGAATTAGGAGGAGACATTTTGCCATTTTTGAGGCCTCATTGATTAGGTTAGGAGGTAAGGTAAGTAAAGGTGTCAAATATGGATTGTTGCTGTGATTACTAATTACTCCTTGCTTAGCAACCACAATCGGGATCAGCAACTCAATCATTAAGCAAAGTAGTTGCTAAGAGAAACTGTGATTGTGCTTATGAACTTGCTTCAGCTTTATTTTGTCTTTTGGTCATAAATGGAAGGATTGATCACAAAGGTCCTTTTTCATCACCATTGTGACTGCGAATGGATATTATCCAAGACAGTCTCTGAACAAAGACCTGTATAGATTCTGGTCTTTTGTCTGTTTGGTCTAAATCAAGATACCACTTTTCTCATGTTGTGCCCAGCAAAGAATATTTAAATTTAATTGCAATAACTTTCTAATAAATATATTGTCACAAGTAAATGCTTTATTCTCCATCATGTAAATAGTATCTGTACAGTATATCAAGAGTTAACTTATTTCCATTGCTTAATGTATGTATGTCTAACCACTCCCATATCTAGCTCCTCCCCTTGTATATATAAGGAGCTGTATGCCTTTTTTTCAGTGCTTCTATTTGTAAATATTCAGTGAATATAGAATGCCATCTGTGATTAAACAGAGCTTTATTTAAACATACTATTCTTACTTTAATTATTGAGTCTGATCCTGAAAATATTGCAACAATTTTGGTAGCAGAGGATGGTTAATTGACTCAATAAAAATTCAACAATGTCTGAGAGAGAAAAATCAAAAAGCAAAAAAAATAAGACCCAACACCAGGGCATATACTAAAGAAATGGAAGCAGAACAAGAAATAATTGATGAATAGGCAACTGAAATATCGAGAGAATCTGAAGACTGTACTACAGACAATGAAGAAATAATAGATGAGAACAATGATCAAAAAGAAAACGAAATAGAAAATAACAAACTCAGGTCAGGAATACTAAAACTTTTAAAAGATCAAAAGAACGATGAAAACCTCATCGCGAACCTCCAAGACTTACTGAAAAAAAGCGGAGCAGCGAGAGAAAAGCACATCGTTACAGATGAAAATAAAGACTCAAAAAAGGTGAGTGATTTGTCTACAGACAAAAATGCAACGAAGGAGAAGAACAACGGTCCCGCGCAAAATTTTGAATGGCAGCCATCTTGGTTTCAACGAACGTTAAGTCTAAGCGATGAAGAGCCAATCAGAAGACAAGATTCAAAATATCTGGCGCGAAAGGACTTACTTGATGCAAAAAACAAAAGAGAAAAGATCCATACATCAGAAGAGTCTGACACAGAGACTGAAGAAGAATCAATAGAAAATCAAGTAGAGTCTGCAATGAAAACGCTTTTTGCAACTTTTGGGTCAAAATTGAAAATAACTAAAGAATCAGCGAAAAACTGCAGTAAAAAAAACAAAAGGAAGAACAGTGAGTAAACGAACTTCCCGAAGATCGCACGCCTCTATGCAGACAGCGAAAGCATCGACGCCTGAACCCAGAGAGCCCTGCAGATACCAACCTACGCCGCAAACAATTCCAGAGACCAGCGCTCTCAATAAAAGGACTCCCATTGCCACCAGGACTCCCAAGGCTGAACCAGAGACCGAGTCTTCCGAAGAAGAACAATGCGAGGGAGCTGCAGCGACGAGAACCTTTCACCATGACTTCAGGAGCGAAATGGACAATGTGCATGTGCAAAGCTACACAGACAGCTTCGAAGCAAGAGAAAGACAGAGACTGCCATTTAAAGTCGTCGCTAGCATCCCCATGCCATTCTGCGGTTACCAACACTTAGAAGACCATGGACTTCCTCCAGTTGTAAGTAATGGAGCTAACAACATTGGGAATTTACCCAATGATTTCCCAAAACTGAGGGTAGATGGTGTTAATTTACAAGAGTGGTGTCAACAGCTCCAAGTTGTCTTTATGAAAGAAAATTTATTGTTTTTCATTACTAACCCTCCAAAACGACCTTGGACTTTAAGATTGGACTGCCTACACCATAGAGCATTTTTCTTACTAATATCCAGTATATCTCCTGCTATGTATCATAGTATTAAGTCAAATCTAACTGTATCAGAAATTGTTCAATGCACGTTTAAGCTGTTTCACAGTGATAGTGTAGCCACTACAACAAGAATGTCTAAGGATTTCTTTTCAGCCAGGTTAAAATCTGGGGTCACCATAAGTGAACATTTAATATACTTAAACAAAGTCAGAGCAGAATTACAACTAAGAGGAGAAATAATTTCAGATCAAACAATGAAAAGTGTTATTATCAATTCATTAGACCCATCTTGGAATAATTATATATCCCATTTAGATACAATCAATTTAGGGTATTTATCCATAGAAAACCTTTCTAATAGGTTGATAGCTGAAGACAATTCGAGAAGAAATCATTATAATAATCACATAGAGCATAAGCAATATAAGAAAGTGGCATTTCAAGAAAGGTACCATGAACCAATCAAATGCCATAATTGTGGGTCCAAGGAGCATAATAGAAGAGATTGTCCTAAATTTCTCAGAGATAAACATAGGACAGATCATGGAGATAGATATCACAACAGATAGTCATCCACTGACAGACATAGATATAGTAGTCCACCCATCTATAAGGAACATAGAGGGGGTAGAGATGATTCAAGAGATAGAAAATCTGGTTCATTGAATGGACTGAACAAACACAACAACAACAACATACATAGACCAGAAGATAACGATTGGCTCATTGACTCTGGTGCAACAAATCACACTACACACAACAAAAATATATTATCTTCATTTGTTGAAGATAAATTTGTAATCAAAGTAGCTAATCAAGGGAAGGTCCAAGTCATAGGTAGAGGAAATATAATCTTACCTGGCCTAGGAAAAATAGAGGGGGTATTGTTAATACCTGAAATACCTCATAACATACTTAGTGCAATAAAACTAAGCAGAGAACCTGGCATAAACATAGTCTTTTCAAAAGGGAATGCAGCTTTAAAGAAAAATGAAACAAGCGTAGGTACTGTCATTGTAAAAGGAGGCTTACCTTACTTAATAACAAATGAAAGATGTTTACACAATATTGATTCCAACATAGAGGATGTTGGACATAAATAACGAAGAAAATAGTAATAGTGATAATGAGGAACATGAGGTAGTTCATAACAACTAAAACCCATCCAATGCTAAAAGACCTAATATAGGCAAACCCATTCATGATGAATGTGCTCATATCTTACATAGAAAATTAGGACATGCTAGTTTTCCTGTAGTACAAAAAATGATTGAACATGCTGATGGTGTTAAAATAAAAAACTGTAAAAACTACCTAGAATGCTCAGTGTGTAAATCCACAAAACTCAAAACTAGCCCCAGGCCCAAAAAATCAACCAGGTCAACCAAACAAATCTTTGAATTAGTACACATGGACTTAGTTGGCCCATTGACACCATCAATCACATATAAAAAACGCTATTTCCTAACCATTGTGGATGACTATAGTCGTTATGGGTTTGTCTACACATTAAGACATAAGGATGAAACATTTCAGAAATTCAAAGAATTTTACAAACGCACAGAGACACAACACAACATTAGAATAAAACAAATTATGACAGATAGAGGATGTGAGTTCATGTCAAACGAATTCTCACGATGGCTAAAAGATAAAGGGATGCATTACACATCTAGTCCTTTCTCTGCATTCCAGAACGGAGTGGTAGAGAGAAAGAACTCGACACTACAAACCATGATTAGATCCACATTAGAAGATGCTGGTTTAGGTAAACAATTCTGGTCAGAAGCTTTACAATTTTCCAATTACACCCAAAATAGGACTTGGTCCAGCATAGTGAATAAAACACCATATGAAGTGATGTATGGTAGGAAACCTAAGTTAACACACATGCATATATTTGGAATCACTGCAGACGTACATATACCTAAACAATTAAGGCGTAAAGGTGAAAATGTATCCAGAAGACTTAAATTCATGGGATACGAAACAGGCACAAAAGGATACAGATTTATTGATAACAATAACAGATTCATAATTTCAAGAACAGCAGTATTTCATGAACAGGCCAATTGGTCCAAAATACACCTTAATGAAATATTCCCAAACACCAATTCAGACACTGAACATCAAAATAAGAATATTGAAAAGAAAAACAATAACAGCACACGCAAAAACAAAGTTAGAACATGGACAAATAGTCAACACAAAATAAAAACTGATTCAGTAACAAAAAAGGAAGCAAGGTATTTACATGACAATGATAGTATACCAGTGAGAACAACCAGAAGTAACAGAAATCAGGTGCCTAATAAATACAAAGATTATGTAATGTATATGAATGGAGAAATAGTAACACCAAACACTTATGAAGAAGTGCTGAAACTTCCCCCCAAAGAAAGAGAAAAGTGGGAATCAGCAATGACCAAGGAGATGAATAGCTTACAAGAATTGAATGTTTTTACACCCACACAAGCCCCAAGGGATAAGACTATTATTGGTACCAGGTGGATATATAAAATTAAGAATTTGGAAGGAGGTAACACACTGTATAAAGCCAGACTAGTCGCACAAGGTTATGCTCAAAAATATCCTGAGGATTATACAGACACTTACTCTCCTACTGTAAGAACTGAGAGTGTTAAAACAGCTCTAGTTATAGCATCAGCACTTAATCTCGAGGTATTTCAATATGATATACAAACTGCATATTTACATGCCAAATTAGATAAAGATATATATGTAAGAGCTCCTCATAGTCAATATACAAACAAAAATGATATATGGCTATTAAACAAAAGTCTATACGGATTGAAACAATCTGGCAAGCGATGGTATGAATGTTTGGTCAAAGTACTTAAAACTATGAACTTTGTTGCCACTACTGCTGACAATTGTTTCTTTGTTAAGAGTGAAGGTGATTCTCCAGAATTTGTATTGATTTATGTTGATGATATTCTATATATAGGCAAAGATACAAAAAGGAGAGAAACTTTTGTAACAAAACTCAATGAACACTTTTCCTTAAAATCATTAGGGAAAGTAAACAAATATCTTGGTGTTCAAATCAGCAAAACAAAGAAGGGATTCAAACTTTCCCAAAGGGATAAAATTATAGAACTCTTAAACAAATGTAACCTAAATGATGCCAAACCATGTGATACTCCCATGCAGACTGATTTTCTAAGAAACACTGATGAGTCATCTCCAGAATTTAAAGATAACACATTGTATAGGTCTGTTATCGGCTCTCTTCTCTATATCGCTAACTGGACTAGACCTGATATTGCTTTACCCTTTAACTTATTATCCAGACATGTCAGTAAACCATTATCATACCATTGGGAAGCTGTCAAGAGGATATTAAGATACTTAAAAAATAGCTTAGACTTCTGCTTGTTATTAGAACCCAATAATACAAATGAACCCATTCTCACATGTTATGCAGATGCAGATTGGGCTGGTGATGTCACTTGTAGAAAAAGTACATCTAGCTATATATTTTTCCTTAACGGCTGCCCAGTTTACTGGTACACTGGTAAGCAAGATTTGGTAGCTACATCAACTACTGAGGCAGAATATGTTTGTCTGTCTAAAGCATCAAATAACCTAGTATGGTTTAATGATTTATTGTCTAATATTTGGAAAAAACCTTCACTGCCTTATATCATACATGAAGATAACAAAGCTGCCATCGAAATATCTAGATCTGATGCTATTGGACAGCGATCTAGACATATAGATATAAAATTCAAACATGTAAGGCAATTATCACAAGATGGATTTATTAAAGCTATTCATTGTGAAACATCAGAGCAAATAGCTGACATCTTGACAAAACCTTTACCTTCTAAACAACACAAATACTTAACTACCAAGCTACAAGTTTTATATTGTTCTGAATCTGAATGTAATTATTGTCATATGTCGAATCAGCATTTAGAGGGGGATTTGTCACAAGTAAATGCTTTATTCTCCATCATGTAAATAGTATCTGTACAGTATATCAAGAGTTAACTTATTTCCATTGCTTAATGTATGTATGTCTAACCACTCCCATATCTAGCTCCTCCCCTTGTATATATAAGGAGCTGTATGCCTTTTTTTCAGTGCTTCTATTTGTAAATATTCAGTGAATATAGAATGCCATCTGTGATTAAACAGAGCTTTATTTAAACATACTATTCTTACTTTAATTACCGTATTTTCCGGCGTATAAGACGACTTTTTAAAACATGAAAATCATCTCAAAAGTCGGGGGTCGTCTTATACACCGGGTGTCATTCTCCTGTAACCAGGCAGACCAGCCCAAAAGACTCTAACGAGCCTTAAATGGCTCTGGTGATCGAAGCTCTGACGATCCCAGCTTTGCCTGCTAATCAGGCAACTCAGCTGGGATCGCCAGAGCCCAGAGTCCTGTAAAAACAAAAAAGTTTTCCCCCTCCAGCTTGCTTACCTTAGCTGGTAATCGCCACGCTTGCCTTGCTTCGCTTGCCTGAATCCATTCCATCAGCAAGCCACTCTCTGCCTGCAATCATGCAGGCAGGAGTTGTGGACTTCAACTCCCAGAATTCCTCAGCCAGTAAAAACAAAGCTGGCTGAGGAATTCTGGGAGTTGAAGTCTACAAGTCTTAAAGTTGCCAAGGTTGGAGACCCCTGTTCTATTGGGTAAGTTTTTTTCCCCTTTGGGAGCTTTAAAAAAATAGTTAATTGGGGTTTTTTTAGTTGTTCTTTTTTAGACCTAGCCATTTAAAGTTTAGGAAGTTTTAAATTTAGTTTTCATATAAAAATAAAAATAAAATAATATTTGTGCAGCTTTCTGAGATGTGGTGTCTTTCTGTAGTGTTTCACTCTAACTACACAAACACACAAAATCTCACAAAGCTGTATGTGGAATTTTGTGTGTGTAAAGTGTGAAGGTTGATTTTTTTGGGCTTTTTGTGGCTGTGTGAGGTTCCTGCTTGTTGCAGGGGCCATTTTGGGTCTAGCACAGCTGCTTTTACATTGTGGGTGAGTCAGTTGTGTTGTGTTGTGTGTGTGTGTAAAGTGTGAAAGTTGTTTTTTTGGGCTTTTTGTGGCTGCGTGAGGTTCCTGCTTGTTGCAGGGGCCATTTTGGGTCTAGCACAGCTGCTTTTACATTGTGGGCGAGCCAGTTGTGTTGTGTTGTGTGTGTGTGTGTGTAAAGTGTGAAAGTTGTTTTTTTGGGCTTTTTGTGGCTGTGTGAGGTTCCTGCTAGTTGCAGGGGCCATTTTGGGTCTAGCACAGCTGCTTTTACATTGTGTTGAGGCAGTTGATGTTTTTAAATTTTTATTTGGTGTGTGTTGGAAGAGGGGTAGTCTTATATGGCGAGTATAGCCCAAACCCTATATTTTAACAGGAAAAGTTGGGGGTCGTCTTATACGCCCAGTCGTCTTATACGCCGGAAAATACGGTATTGAGTCTGATCCTGAAAATATTGCAACATATATCTACTTCAAGCATCGTTGAAAAAAAAAATACTATTCTGAAACTTAGAGCAGCCCTAAAGGTTTCCTGTTTGTCTTTGCTTTCCAGCTGCTTGGTTTTCATTGCTTTTCCTCTGTCAGGAGGAAGGGGGTTATATCCTCTCAAAATGAATAGCAAGCATTGTTGAGGAGAGAGAAACTTTTAGCTACTCCTCACCCTAAAGCAAGTTTTAACAGTCTTCTACCTTTTAACAGTCTTTTAACACTACCAGCAGTCCTACACACTGAAGTAGCCTCTGAAGAGATTTGTAATGAAGGAGGCAATGCTCTATTCTCTAAAAATATTCTCTGCCTTAGTCTTTTAATCTACTTCCACAGACTTTAGGATGCTCCTGTGTGTGCTTTATACTTCCTCTTATTTCTGAGTAGCCCTGTCTGATTTTGCAAACCCAGTAAAAACTCAGCTACTGTTCATTTTGAGAGCATCAGTTGTTTAAACTCATTTATAGCAACTCCTGTAGAGAGTCAGATCGGAATTAAATCTTTATAGCCTAGCCCGTGAGGCTGGCTGCAAATTTGTAGTTATTTCAGCTTCATATGATTCTCAGAAAGATAAATTGGCCTATTCTTGGAGGTTGAACTGTTCTAAATGTGCATGCGAATATTTCCAGGAATAGGAATCTGACTTCAGTGAGGATTAGTGGAGCAGGGGCACAAGTATTACAGAAAGGGCATTTATTTACAAGAAATACATTAGAGAGATAGGCAAAGCACTTAGCTAGCTACAGCCTACCCTGGAGAAGCTAAGAACATGCACGTTTTGTGCATACCAAAAGAAATGACTTCAGATTGACAATCTTTTGGATAAACTGCCTGCAGAATAGTAGACAAAGAAGGGCACAGAATAAATCCTTAACTCATTCATTCTTAACATATTTGAAGAGCCATCTCGATCCAATAGAATTTGTCCATCCAGTGGTGGGTTTCAGATTTTTTTACTACCGGTTCTGTGGGGATGGGTTGGTGAGCATGGCATGTCTTGGTGGGTGTGGCTTGGGGGTGTAAAATCTCTATTCCCACCCCACTCTGGGGAAAGGATACTGCAAAATCCCCATTTCCTCCCGATCAGATGGGACTCGAGAGGCAGAGAATAGATGGGGGCAGGGCCAGTCAGAATTTTTACTACCAGTTCTCCGAACTACTCAAAATTTCCGCTACCAGTTCTCCAGAACTGATCAGAACCTGCTGAAACCCTCCTCTGTGCCCATCCCATTCTTCCTAGCAGAAGCAGTTTGCTACAGACCCTGTCTGTCAAGGAATTTTGACTGGGGAGAGGGTCTAGGAGAAGAGTCTTTTCTACTGTGGTCCCCACCCTTTTGAACATCCTGCTGCCACAGGTGAGATCTGTCCCCACCCTTCTGACCTTCCAGAAGAGCCTTAAAACTTAGAGACTCCACTTCTGTACCATTGGTGCTCTTATTTCTTAATCTCTATTTAATTCACAGAAATTTTAATTGGTTTTATATTTATTCTTTTATCATTTTGTAAGTGGCCCAGAGTTGCTTCAACAATGAGATAGCTGGCATATAAATTTAATAAATAAATAAAGATAAATTTAAAAACCTCTATCTCTTGTATTTTACACTGTCCCCTTGTGGTTACTAGTCAAAGCCAGGGCTTGTAATTTGCACTTCCAAGACTTCACCAAATATACAAAAATTCAAGTCCTTAATATAAGATTATAAAACATGTCATTCATAAAGGAGAAGAAGCCCAAAATTCTACTGAAGGGAGGATTGTATAATTTTGGCTGCATTATTTTGGTTTTTCTTCTAAATAGATCAAACAACAAACATTTTAACTGGCAGTTAGCAATAGATTATTGATATCCATTGATTTGGATAGAATTTCATTGTGTTCCCAAATACAGTTTTCATTACTGCTTACCTAAATGATTAATTTCTTTATATATTTGATAAGGATTTATTTTAATTTGGCAAACACTGGTTTTTTTCCCTTCACATTTCAATTGTAAATTGATATGAAAGTGTTTTAAAAAATAAGCTACTTAAATCATACAGATATTTTTAAACAGCTATTATAAAATTAATAGAGGGGGACTTCATTTAAAACCAGTTAGATTTTGAGGAAGCAAACGACACCCTTAATAAGGAAATTAAACAACAAAAGAACCAGTAGAAATGAAACCTTGCATATGAAATGAAGTAAGGAAAATATTAAACTTTCATGTTGTTCTGTGTGCTTATATATTAAAATATAACAATGTGATTCTAGATAGAAAGGAAAGTTTGCAAGAAAGAGAAAGAACCTTCAGAGAATAAGAAATGTGTTCTGATTCAAGAAGCTGTAATTAGCATTAAATTATTAACTGGACAATAAATATAATTAATTTAAGTTAATTTATAGTTACGCACAAATTTAAAATGTGTGATTTTAATTAGATTTTTACTGAACTATCTTTTAAAAGCATCTTCACTACTCATAGCATTCTTATAATATGCCACAACTGAGGTTTACAGACCAATTCAGTTTTTCCCCCAAACCATTGTAACAAGCCTATACTAAATTACAATTTTTATTAGTTGGAAGATTACTACAATAAAATATCAGGAAAGCTATTTGAAAGTCCTGTGACAGAAGTGAATTATTATAAACAATAACTTATGTGTATAGTTCCAGGACACATAAAAGCAAGGTTTGTCCATGCAGAACAAAAATCTCACAAAAATTGAGTTCCCCCATCACTTATAAAGAGTTTTCACATAGGTAGATTCAAGATATACTCTATACCTGGGTCTGCTTTAGATTGTTACCTACATTAGAGGAAGAGAATTACATTTTCATATTTAGAAATCTTCAGGAGCAGGTACCTCTAAGGGAGCAAAAATGAACATAGTGAATAGCAGTGTGTGCAGGAACAGAATAGCATTTGACTAGGATGGCATAAGGCTCCTGCCTTGAGTAGTGGGGTGGAGTAGAAGATCTCCAAGGTCCCTTCAAGCCCTATGATTCTAAGAATAATCTCACATACTTCTTCTTATGCTCCTTCATTTGTAATTCCCAACTTCTTCAGGATTACAGAGACAAAATATAATAGAAAATCACTCATTTTTATGACATATTAAAATTCCGCAAGACTGAACATTGCTATTTTGCATTTAAAGAGCCACTTAACATCCAACTACCCCAGAAAATTGTCTTTTTTAGCAAAAGCCAAAAATTACCACAATGATCTTCCAAGTCACTGGAAAAGATGCCCTTCCCAGAGGAATAATATTGGCCACTTCCAGTATCAACTGCAGTTTGCATGTTTGGCTGGTTGGACTATAATGTTTCATGTAGTGGCCTGTATCATTCATTGCTACCAACAGCCTTCTTACCTCAGTCATGTTCCTACTCCATGTATCAAGTCTGAATAGATTGCCATATAATGATAGTCCATGTCAGTGCAGATGGGATAAAAATTAATGAAACCAGCATTAACATGCATTATCTATGAACCCCATTCTTTCTTCTTCTTAGTCTGTACAATATTGTCACCATTCTTTTGAGCTAAGAAATGTCTTTTTTTTTTTGCAACATTATACAAATAATAACGTATACAATTAAAATCAATATAAGCTCAGAACTATTAATAGCATGCCTCTGCCTTGACCACACCAGTAATTTCCACAGGCAAGGAACATCATATAAGAACACAAATTGGATTGTTGACATTCATTGTGTGTGCATCTTCCTAACTAGTAGAAGTCTTTCTGGATCAGAAGATTGTGACACACACACACACAGTGCTAATAGCACTAAGTGGAGTGGGAGGGGCAGCATTCTACAACAAGGGAAGGAGAATGAAAGGAGATGACTGTGGTAATTATATTATAGATATTTATTCTCAAATTGTATGCTTAATGTGCTTTGCTTCTTCTATTTTACAATAAGCTACAGCAGGTGTGTCAAACTCGCGCTGTCACAGCAGTGTCACGTCAGGACTTTTTTCCCCTTTGCTAAACTGGGCGGGGCCAGCACATGATGCATCCAGCCCATGGCCCACGAGTTTGACACCCCTGAGCTACAGATAAGTCCTCTTTCCTGTTCTCTGAATTCATTCTCTCTCTCTCTCTCTCTCTCTCTCTCTCTCTCTCTCTCTCTCTCCATGCATGCCTTTGACCCAATGTTGACTGTTGCTTGGACAGGTCGCTGCAGCTTTCTTGGCAAGGTGGTTTGCCATTGCCTCCTTCCTAAGGCTTAACTACTACACCAAAATGGCTCTCTGAATTATCAGTAATTAGGTTCAAATTTTTCATCAGTTCAGTAACTATTGCCCAGAGAAAAGACTCAGACTGAGTGGTGGCTGTGCTGTAATGAACTAAACCATGATGATATCTTTTTATGTTGCTTTCTATACTTAATCATGGTATAGCTGTTTACCAAATACTTCATACGCAACAAATCAATTAAAAACAGTATAAAGTGTATGTAGTATAAAGGCAGCAGAGGGTGGTAGGAGGAGGAAAACAGAAATGAAAGAAAAACCATTCATCCAATATTTATATACAGAAAATCTGGAGTTTCTTTTTCCATTGTTAGAATAGCTTGCTTGCATAAAGACAATTTTAAGGATAAGATGCTCGGTTAAAAAACATCCAAATACTATAAAAGCTTCTCAGTATCTTGAACAAAAGAAATGATTATACATAAAAAAAATGTCATTCCCTTGAAAAGAGCTGTCCCTATTTAGGTTTATTGAAGTTTTAATTCATCACGTTCTAAGTTCAACACTTCCTTTGCCCCCCCTCCTTTGAAAATGTTTTTTCCTTTCTTTCTTTCTTTCTTTCTTTCTTTCTTTCTTTCTTTCTTTCTTTCTTTCTTTCTTTCTTTCTTTCTTTTTTTGCAAGATAGCAGTGTTTGTGTTTGTTCTTTTTCCCCCACCAAAGGCATGGCTCATAAATTATTGTTCCACTCTGAGTAACCATTCTAAATGGGATTTATACACTCCAGTGTTTTTGTAAGAATTTGTTTAGTTGTTTTTTTTTTATTATGTTGTCTTTGTATGTCATCACGGTAATAATGGTTGCATTTTATTTATTGTGCCATCTTGTTGAAAATATTGGAGCCACAAGAAATATGGCAGGGTCTATTATTTTCTTATAAGAGTGGATTTGATACAAGGTTCAGAATGCTCATGACAAGCCTAAAGATGCAGCTAAAATCTCCTCTCTCTAAATATTGTCCACTCCTTTTGTTGATTCTACTATATCTTCCATAAATTATAGATAGTACAGTCTCAGGCATAGATATTTGGAGGTTAGCCCATTTATAACAAATGAATCTCACTTTCAAATAAAGTGCATGCATGGGCTTGTGCTTTTGCTATGGATATCCATGAAACCTTGACCTTTCAACAAAATCTAATCTAGCATTCTTACCATCAATTGGTAAATATGCATGTAAATGTGTGTGAAAGTGTATGTGTGCAGCAACAAGGCTGAAAGTTAATATTCAATTCAAAGTAACTAATAACTTATTTCCATAATATTTTGTCTAAGGGTAGAACCATAGTTCATGACATGAAGCTTGAGAAAACACGAGATATCACCACTTGCCATCAACTGAAACCCGGAGATTACATAATCACTCCAATGAGATCACCACAAAACCAAGAATTAAAGTTTCTTCTAAGAATCTTTCTAAGAAGTCAAGGTGATATAAGGTAAAGCAATCACAATTAGAACGCAAATAGTGTGAGGCAAAGAAAATCCACCTTTTCCTTTGTCATTTTTAAAGAAGCTTGGGACTCTTAAGGACAAACATCCATTTGTCTTCTACCTGTTTTATGACAAATTAAACCTGTCTAAAAAAAAGTTGCAGAACATTTGATGAGATTATTTGAACTACTTAGTACTTGACAATGATAATTTGTTCTTAGATTTGATGGTTGATATTTGACAATAGTTAATTCTTGTCATGGTCCTCTCTGGATCTTGTAAGCAATAAATAAAAATAGTCTGTCCTGATGCAGTTCTCATTTTCGTGTGTGTGATTTTTCCCCCCCTTTTAGGAAGCCAAACAATGAATTCAGTTCAGAGACGACAATGGTATGTGGATATAAAGAAGAGATGAGTAACTTGAACGTGTACAAACGTGTGCGATCTCCAAACTTCTCAATATTGGAGTACTTTTTTGAGGCATCAAATACATAAAACCCATACCCGAGGAACAATTTAAGCTCTTAGATAAATTTAAATGATTTAGATGATTCTAAATCATTTAGAATGATAAATTTCTTTATCATTTAGATGATAAAGAAATAACAAATCTTAAGCTCCATCCAAAATTACAGAGGAAAAAAACCCTAGAAAATCATTGGTCGTTGGACACCAAAATGTTGCCGCACTCCAATAGAAATAGTTGTACAGCCTTTAATTGATCTCTAAGGTCTGGAGATAACTGTCTTCCTTTTGGGGCCATTTCCTAGAGGTGAAGAATTTTTTTACTTTAAATGAAAGACATCTATTATTGATGTTCTATGATTCAGAACATGATTCAGACAGAATTGAAAAGCAGCTCTAGGCCTGAACCTTCTTGCAAGCCTTCAATACCTTCTTGTATTTAGAAATGTAGAGACAAGGGTAGCATTAGATTTTATATCAGGGCAGTGCGAAAGTCATGATTGTATTTATTGACTATTGAAGCAACCGATGTTCATGCTGATCCTTAAAAAGGCCTTTGAGAGTATGGTACCTAAAGAATTTCTGCCTTCCTTAGGCCTGCATGGATGCCTCTGTTTAGAATAGAATAGAATAGAATAGAATAGAATAGAATAGAATAGAATAGAATAGAATAGAATAGAATTTTTTATTGGCCAAGTGTGATTGGACACACAAGGAATTTGTCTTGGTGCATATGCTCTCAGTGTACATAAAGGAAAAGATACGTTCATCAAGAATCATAAGGTACAACTTTTAATGATAGTCATAGGGTACAAATTATCAATCAGGAAACAATATCAATATAAATCGTAAGGATACAAGCAACAAAGTTACAGTCGTACAGTCATGGGTGGGAGGAGATGGGTGATAGGAACGATGAGAAGATTAATAGTAGTGCAGACTTAGTAAATAGTTTGACAGTGTTGAGGGAATTATTTGTTTAGCAGAGTGATGACATTTGGGAAAAAAACTGTTCTTGTGTCTAGTTGTTCTGGTGTGCAGTGCTCTATAGCGTCGTTTTGAGGGTAGGAATTGAAAGAGTTTATGTCCAGAATGTGAGGGGTCTGTAAATATTTTTACAGCCCCCTTTGACTCGTGCAGTATACAAGTCCTCAATGGAAGGCAGATTGGTTATCAGGTTATCAGAAGTAAAGTTAGTTGTCACTAGTGAAAGGGTCTTTTTAGTGGTGGCATCCCAATTACAGTAATGTTCTTTCATAGAGGCTCATCTAGTGCCTATTTTAATGACATCTCAGTGCCACCTTAACCTTTCCTGGTATGCTAAAGCCTTATTCCAAGATGGATCTTGATTATGCTGAGCTTGTATATTAGACAACGTAATTATATCATGTTTTAAATTATTTTTATTATTATTTATCAGAAGGAATTAAGCAAAGATGATGCTGTATATTTCTCCATTATCAGTAAAATGAAATACAGTGTTGAAAGTTTGCCTCTTTGGCAGTATTGAAAAATGGGACTAGGATTGCTATCCTTTCTTCTGTTTGAAATTTCATCTTCTTATTCTCTTGAGAGGAACAGGTCAGGCTATTTGTTTTGCATTTAATGCCATCCCTGTAACACTCAGGATCAATGAAAAAGGAGCTGTAGCACTTCACTATTTTATTCTTTCAAATCTTAGGTTGCCCTGAAAAATAGATTGCCTAATTGTCCTTGTGACACCATGCAATTTAACACTAAAGTCAAAAGGCTGCTCCAAATTTATACCAAGTAAAGTTCAACCATTTTATATCAACAGTGGAAGTATTGCAGCCTCCTGAGATAGAGAGGTTAAATAACTTGTTTAAGACCAGCTAGATGCAGGGGTCTCCTACCTTGGCAACTTTAAGCCTGGAGGACTTCAACTCCCAGAATTCCCCAGCCAACCTTCAAACCATGGTTTTATAGCTTTTAAACTTGCTTAAGTGTTCACACTGGAAAGGAAGCAAATGCTCTTCCCTAATGTAGGTTCTTCTGAAAATCTCATTGATGCTGGGAGGGGGATCATCCCCCACCCCCATTTTGGGTGGCCCTCGTTTTATTTACACATCTCAAGTTACTAAAATAAGGCCAGACCAGAATTTGCAGCAAAAAGTGTAGTCTTTTTTCAGGGGGGAGGGTTACTTTATAAATAACACAATGGTGGATAGGTTTGAAACATTCTTGAAGGGCATATTTTTTCACGATCTTATTGTCCACAGTTATGGATAAAGAGATTGAAATAGGTGTCCCATGAATAATGATAGCTATCTGCATCTCACCAACATTTATTTCTTTCTTTGTTTTTATTCAGTCTGGATACTCCACCTGGCTGAGTGATTCACAAATAGCAACATAAAAAATAATAATAATAGTAACTCAAACAAGATCTGGACCCAAAGTGCAAACAGAAAACAAAAATAAACACACCCAAGGGGCTCATCCATCACTCCCCAAGGCTTGGAAGAACAACCAAATCTTCAAGAGTTCCTATAAAGGTGTCCAATCTTGGCCACTTAAACTGGCTGGGGAATTCTGGTAGTTGAAGTCCACAAGTCTTAAAGTGTCCAAGGTTGGATACCCCTGGTTTACAGAATGAACACAAGGTGGGAGCCACACATAACTCATTCCAAGGGCTGTATAAATCAACAACCTTTGATGTGGATGACAGAAGCCTTCTTTTAACCCAGGTAGTTTTTGTTTTGTTTCCAGCTGGTTTGTTATTCTGCCAGCAATACCCTTCTTTTGTTTTTGGTATTTTTAATTTTGTTTTTTGTGCTTTGTAAATTGGTTGGAATTGCAGGGAGTTAGGCAGAATCATCATCATCATCATCATCATCATCATCATCATCATCATCCATTATGGCTAGTGCTATGGGTGACTGGGTTTAAGTTTCAGTACATTATGCCTATGTAATTTAGTTATTATTTATTTATTACATTTATATATCACCCATCTCACTATCGAGTAATTCTGGTTAGCTTTCAGTCATCATTTTTATTATAAATACCTCAAACCACCATGGCACTGATTTTTTTTGGGGTGGGAGAAGAGGGTCTTGTGGATTCCATATTTTCCCTGAAACAATTATTCACTATTTTATTTATTTATTTATTTATTTATTTATTTATTTATTTATTTATTTATTCCTATTTCTATACCGCCCTTCTCCAAATAGGACTCAGGGCGGTGAACAGCCAAAGTAAAAAACAAAAACATACAAAATTTAAAAGCAGTTTAAAATAATTAAATATTTTGGCCGTAAATTAAAACAACCCAATTTAAAAAACCAATTTAAAACTTAACTCAAGCCAGCCCAGCTAGTTGAAATAAATTGGTTTTCAGGGCCCGACGAAAAATCCGGAGGTCTGTTATTGTACGTATTTCTGGGGGGAGGTTGTTCCAGAGGGTGGGCGCTGCCACAGAGAAGGCTTTCCCTCTGGGAGTCGCCAGCCGACATTGTCTGGCGGACAGCACCCTGAGGGGGCCTACTCTGTGCAAGCGTACTGGCCGGTGGGAGGCTATTGGTGGCAGAAGGCGGTCTCATAAGTACCCCGGCCCTAAGCCATGGAGCGCTTTAAAGGTGGTCACCAACACCTTGAAGCGCACCCGGAAGACCACCGGGAGCCAGTGCAGCTCACGCAGGAGAGGTGTCACATGGGAGCGCCTCATCGCCCCCATAATCCCCTGCGCGGCTGCGTTCTGGACCAGCTGGAGCCTCCGGGTGCACCCCAGGGGGAGCCCCATGTAGAGAACGTTGCAGTAGTTGAGGTGGGAAGTGACGAGTGCCTGAGTGACTGTGCGTAGGGAGTCCCAATCTAGAAAGGGGCGTAACAGGCATATCAGGCGGACCTGATAAAAAGCCCCCCTGGCTATGGCTGTCAAATGATCTTCTAAAGACAGCCATGCATCCAGGAGGATGCCCAAGTTACGAGCCCTCTCCGTGGGGGCGAGTGATTCGCCCCCAATAGCCAGCGATGGCGTCAGCTGGCTATATCGGGATGCCGGAAGCCACAGCCACTCGGTCTTGGAGGGGTTGAGTCGGAGCCTGTTTCTCCCCATCCAGGCCCGCACGGCTTCCAGGCACCGGGACATCACTTCAAGGGCATCGTTGGGGTGGCCCGGGGTGGAGATGTACAGCTGGGTGTCATCAGCGTACTGATGGAACTCCACCCCGAAGCCACGGATGATCTCACCCAGCGGCTTTACATAAATGTTGAACAGAAGGGGCGAGAGGACCGACCCTTGTGGCACCCCACAAGCAAGGTGCCTTGGGGTCGACCGCTGCCCCCCTGTCAACACAGATCGTGACCAGTCAGAGAGGTAGGAGGAGAACCACCGCAAAATGGTGCCTCCCACCCCCAACCCCGCCAACTGGTGCAACATGATACCATGGTCGATGGTATCAAAAGCCGCTGAGAGGTCTAACAGGACCAGGATAGAGGAGCAACCCCTATCCCGAGCCCTCCAGAGATCATCCACCAACCCGACCAATGCCGTTTCCGTGCTGTGCCCAGGCCGGAAGCCGGACTGGAGCGGGTCTAGATAGACAGCTTCATCCAGGTGCCGGGGAAGCTGTTGTGCAACCACACACTCAACAACCTTCGCAACAAAGCGAAGGTTGGAGACTGGACGATAGTTAGCCAAAACAGCCGGATCCAGAGAGGGCTTCTTGAGGAGAGGCCTCACAACCGCTTCTTTCAAAGCGGCCGGCAGGACCCCCTCACTCAAAGAAGCATTAACAATCTTCTGGAGCCAGCCTCATGTCACCTCCCGGGAAGCCAGTACCAACCAGGAGGGACACGGGTCCAATAAACATGTGGTTGCATTCAGCCATCCCAGGACCCTGTCCATGTCCTCGGGAGCCACAGGATCGAACTCCCCCCAGATAACACTCTCAAGACCTGCCTCAGTCATCCCATCCGGACATACCCAGTCAGAGGCCAGGCCTTCCCGAATCTGAGCGATTTTGTCATACAGATACTGCACAAAATCCTCAGCTCGGCCCTGCAAGGGGTCATCCCGCACTTCCAAATGAAGGAGGGAGCGGGTCACCCTAAACAGGGTGGCCGGGCGATTATCTGATGACGCGATAAGAGCGGCAAAATAGCTAGATTTCGCCGCTTTTATCGCCACTAGGTAGGTCTTAATATGAGACCTCACTAGTGTTCGGTCGGATTCGGAGCGGCTGGTCCTCCAACTACTCTCCAGGCGTCTTTTCCGGCGCTTCATCTCCCTAAGCTCCTCAGAGAACCAAGGAGCTAGGTGAGTTCAGTGCCGGGTCAGAGGCCGCAAAGGCACGACTCGGTCCAAGTCCCCGGCAGCCGCACTATCCCAGGTGGCCACCAGGTCTTCAGCCGAGTCATGAGCTAGAGTCTCAGGAAATGGCCCAAGCTCCATCTGGAACCTATCAGGGTCCATCAGGCGCCTGGGGTGGAACCACCTGGTCGGTCCCGCCTCCCTGCGGCGGGGTGCAGCGGTTAGAAAGTCCAATCGAAGGAGCGAGCGGTCAGACCATTACAAGGGTTCGATGGCTATATCCCCTATATCAAGGCCACTCAACCACTGACCAGAGACAAAAACTAAGTCCAGAGTGTGTCCCCCTGTGTGAGTGGGGTCATGAATTAACAGAGTAAGGTCCATGGCCGTCATGGAAGCCATGAACTCTCGAGCCACCTCAGACGTTTCACTGATAGATGGCAGGTTGAAATCCCCCATGATAACAAGTCTGGGGGTGTCCACCGCCATCTCGGCTATAACGTTAAGCAGCTCGGGCAGGGCCGTTGCCACGTGGCAGGGAGCCAGGTACGTGACCTTCTGTACTCCACGACCCCACTTCACAAAGAGGGACTCACATCCGGCTATCTGTGGAACAGTGGTCTCCCTTGGATCCAGACCTTCCTTTATAATAACCGCCAACCCCCCCCCCGCCCCTGCCCTGAGCCCTCAGCTGATGAAATGCACGGAAGCCTGGTAGGCATATATCCACGAGGGGAACTCCCCCCTCCTGGCCCAACCAGGTCTCCGTAATGCCCGCCAGGTCTGCCTCCCCCTCCTGAATAAGATCATGAATGAGGGGGGCTTTATTAACAACGGACCTGGCATTGCATAACATCAGCCGGAGGCTCTGGCCCTGAACCTGGACAGCCTGGGGAACGAGGAAAGCATTGGGACCGGAGTGTGCAATCACTCTAAGACAGCGAGTGCGCATTCCCCGAACATGATGTGGTCCCCAGCTTCCGCCATATCTGCCCCTCCCACTCACTAACAATGTGCAGTGTCTCTCAACTATTGCCTGGGCAATAAATCAGTAGTTCAGAGAAGTTAGATACAGCCACAGTGATGGCTAGTAGTGCTACACATTGGTAGTTTAGAAATTCTTGAAGTACAATAATTGCCATACACTCATGGATATATAGCATACTCCATGAGCGCTGTCTCTCTCATCACTAACCAGCAAAGGGAGTTGTAGTCTAACAGAACTGGAGAGCACCAGGTTGCAGAAGCCTGTCTTCAGCTGATTCAAATCCATACAGTACCAGTGAGAGTGTGCCAGTTTTCTTTTTTTTCAGATAGTGGTGAACTCTTTGGTTTTTAACCAGCATTGAAGGGCTCGTCAGCGGCACATCTCAAAGACAGGATTATACTAGTGGTGAAATGTAAAATTTGTTGCTACCAGATCTGTGGGCATGGCTTGGTGGGCGTGGCTTGGTGGAGGGGTCATGTGACTGGGTGGGCATGGCCAACTCTTTTTTTTTTTTTTTTTTTACTTTTTTAAAGCATTTTTTTACTACCGGTTCTGGTGAATAGGTAGTAAAAAATGCTTTTAAAAAATTTTAAAAAAGGTTCCGATGATCACGCAGCACAGTAAAAAAAAACAACAACTTTTTTTTTACTTTTTTAAAGCATTTTTTTACTACTGGTTTGCCTGAACTGGAGCGAACCAGTAGCATTTCACCCCTGGATTATACTCAAGAGCATTCCTGATTTATGGATGCTCTTCTGTCTCATTCCACTTCTTCCTTGCTCCCTAAATCTGGCACTTTCTCCCCACAGATCACTGCGACCTGCCCTCATCCTGGAGACTTTGTTGAAATCTTGCCATTTCACAAAGCTTTCATAAAATAACATCCTTCCTTTTTTGTTCTTTAGTTGATTGCTGGTATTGTGCAGTCTTTTTTTTTTCTTTCTTTCTAGATCATGCACTTGCAAATGGCTTGGGGCAATTTGAAGTTTCAACACAGGATGGAATTTAATTAGATAAATAAGAAAGACATGAAGGATCGGATAATAGGGCTGTTCTTGTCACTGTCAGGCTTTTGAGGTTGGTCGCGCAATATTGCCTGTTGTAAATGGCTAGAAACATAATGAATGAATAATAATGAGGTGTCTCATGTGGATTGATTTCTTGTGGTTGATTTTTATACATTTTTTTCTTTCTTTTTGATGCAGGGTATGCTCGTCTCGGACCCAGACAACTATGAAAGCATCTTCTTAAGATATGCTTCTCAGGTTTGTTGAATGGAAATCAAAATGTGAATCAACAAGGCTTGTAGAATTGAGAAAGGGAACTTTCCCATCTTGCTGTTAATCTATGCTTCAGCCATGCAGCTCTCATGGGTATCTCTCAAAATGCTATTGATTTGCTAGTTGTTATGACAAATCAGACAAGGGACCTGGCTACACAATAGATGGTTTGGAGTTGATTGCTTGTGGGGAGAAAGATGTCCCTCAAACAAGCAATTAACCGTAACCCTTGGCTACAAATAGATGTGGCTTCCTGGATCATATTTTAGTCTATCAGAATTACTTCCAGTTTGCACTTTCCACATTTGGAAAGCAGGCATCAGTCAATGTTTGGGTAATTGATTTGCATTCTTTCTGAGCCAAGCTGCATGTGTTCACAGGAGATGCTCTTAATGGCTTAATAAACTGTTATAAAAGATTCCTTGACTTAGTCAAGAGAAAAATTGCTGCCAAAAGCCTCTGTACAATAGACTTCTCACAGCTAATGGTTGTATCGGCACATAAAAGGTGAAAACAGCAGTGCTGACTGTGAAAGGTGCACACCATTTGTCTCCAGGAGCAGTCAGGGCAAGGAAGGAAAATGATAGTAGTCTCCTGAGCCAAGCAAGTCCTTGCTGGAAGACAGATACTCCCAGCTTCTATGCATCTTCTGGGGCTCCTATTAAAACTCTTTGAACATGCCAAAACAAATCATCCCCCTTTCTTTTCTAATAATCACTCAGAAGCTCAGAATTTAGCTTGGAAAAGAATGGAAGACTAGAAATGGCTTTGGGAACAGATAATATAAAAACTCGGTGGCTCCATATGTAGCCACAGAGTTTTTATATTATCTGTACCCAAAGCCATGTATATGTATATGTATATGTATATGTATATGTATATGTATATGTATATGTATATGTATATGTATATGTATATGTATATGTATATGTATATTTCTCTTTAGCCAGGTTCTATCTACATAAACCAAGATGTTATGCAGCCCTAGTTCAGTGAAATCACAATTCACTAGTTTCTGGGCTTTTTTTCTTCTGGCAGTCAGTAGACCCTTTGCTGCCCATTGGGAGCAAAGGGTCTGCTGGCTACCAGAAGAAAAAAAGCCCAGAAACTAGTGAATTGTGATTTCACTGAACTAGGGCTGCATAATATCTTGGTTTACGTAGGTAGAACCTGGCTAAAGAGAAATACACATAAAACCTATGAAAAAGAAAGAAAACCATGTATATGTATATGTATATGTATACATATACGTATACGTATACATGTATGTATGTATGTATGTATGTATGGCCACTGAATTTTTATATTTATATATAGCTTTGGGTACAGAAAATATAAAAATTTATAGACACACACACAATCTCCTAAGAGATTAGACAAAGTTCTATACATTCTACTTTAGTTTTCTATTTTGTTTTCCATTCCTACTGAGCTTGTAAATTGAATATAATTCTTTGTTTTTGTTTGTAATTTTTATTTGTAAATTTCTGTGATTCTTTGACTCCCCCAAGCCACTAGTACCTTTACCTTGATTATGGCTTAATGAAGGAAATGGTGGTTACTATCTAAATCAGGGGTCTCCAACCTTGGCAATTTTAAGCCTGGAGGACTTCAACTCCCAGAATTCCCCAGCCAGTTGGGAATTGAAATCTGCCAGGCTTCAAGTTGCCAAGGATGGAGACCCCTGATCTAAATCACTGTGGAATGAAACACTCATCTGTGAAACACTGTGGAGAGAAACACTCTTCTGTTTTTCTCTCTGTGTTTCATCTTTATTTCTTTCATTTTACTATCTTCTTTATGTAGAAATAGGAAGCTCATTCAAGCAGTCAGCATATAAATTACTGCTTTTCCTATGTTTGGTAATTTTTAAGGCAACTGAATATTATGAGAAACCCATTTCTTAAACATTTGTTACAAAAATTAGCTGATTATTTGCCTATACAACATGATAAAGAAAACATCTCTGTCTCTCGGAATGTGTACTTGTATTTCCCAATAATAAATGAATCAAGGGAATTTAGAGAAGAAACAATATCTTCAAATTAGCACATAAATAAATAATGAAATCTAGATTTTGTATCTTCCTCTGACATCTGTCAGGGGCAATTCTTTCTTGCATTTTTAAAATGGGCTATCTGGAACCCTGCAAAAATAAACCACCAAATGAGAAATGAAGCCTCGAAAAAAAGGGGGTGGGCTAGAAAGAGGGGCAAAAGAAAATGAGCTAGTGGGAGAGGCTGCAAATTATCCCAAATAAATAAAAATTATTTCCATAGATGTAAAATTAAGAACTACTGTGAGAAATAAGACAAAAGGATTCCTATGCTTCAACTGCTATCTGAGATTGAACCTGGGATGTTCTGCCTGGAATGGACAGTGACCCTAGAACATAATTCCTTCAATTAAGTGGATATAGTAACAAGACAGGTTTCCAAGGAACCATGATGTTCATAAGCATTTTTTGTTTGTATGTTTGTTCTACATTAGAACTCCTACTTAGATGCCACCCAGTTACAAAGGATTCTGAATGATGTTCTCCTAAAAGGTAAAGTTCATAGTTTATGTCCAGTTTTAACTGTTATCTACATCTGATTCTGTCCCCTTACTTTTCTTTTGCATTTGGTTGTATTCAGTTGCTGTTTCTTCAGTAAGAGGCATAATTGGTACATTGGGCCACATTAGCTCTGTTTACTCACTACTGTGGGGACAAATTTTAATTCGTTTTAAATTATTGGGGGTTTTAAATTGTCTCAGGCAAAAATTATTTAATTGGGTTTTAATCATGTCTTAACTTTTGTATTTATGTGTTTTATTTCGTGCCTGTTCACCGCCCTGAGTCCTTCGGGAGTAGGGCGGTATACAAATTTAATAAAATGAAATGAAAAAAAATGAAAGACTGCAAACCGTCAGCAAAGTGACAATAATTGATCTCCTGTTAAACAGTGTCTGTGTCTCAGTAGGATTGAGGCTCCAATTTGCTTAGCAATAGGAATTTCTGATCATTAGAACTCAAAAGTCAGAATAACAGAGTTAGAAGGGACTTTGGAGGTCTCCTAGTCCAACCCCCTTGCTCAAGCAAAAGACCCTATACCATTTCAAACAAATGGTTGTCCAATCTCTTCTTAAAAACTTCTAGTGTTGGAGAATTCACAACTTCTGGAGGCAAGTTGTTCCACTGGTTAATTGTTCTCACTGTCAGGAATTTTCTCCTTAGTTCTAGGTTGCTTCTCTCCTTGGTTAGTTTCCACCCATTGCTTCTTGTCTTGCCTTCTGGTGCTTTGGAAAACAGGTTGACCACCCTCTTCTTTGGAGCAGTCCCTCAAATATTGGAACACTGCTATCATGTCACCCCTAGTTCTTCTTTTCACTAGACTAGACAAATTCAATTGCTGCAACCTTTCTTCATATGCTTTAACCTCCAGCTCCCTAATCATCTTTGTTGCTCTTTTCTTCACTCTTTCCAGAGTCTCGACATCTTTTTTATAATATAGTCACCAAAACTCAATGCAATATTCCAAGTGTGGTCATAATAAGGCTTTATTGATTAGCACTAAAACTTTCCAGTTTCCCACATTCCTCCCATCAATCCTTTCCAGATTCCCTTACTTCCAGTATATGGTGCAGGTGAAAAGAAAAGAAAAAAACCTCCTTTGGAGGCCTAATTATAATATCCCTACTTTTGGCTATATATATTGTATATATTTATTGTAACTGATTCACCTGAATGAGGTGCTTTGCCTCATACCGATACATCAGCAAATATGGCATCAAAGCAGAGCTAATCTGTTGCTTGGCTTTGATCAAAGTGGCCTCTGTTAATGTTCAGAAAGCACTTTTAAAAAGCGAATCAAACTTCAGCAACTGTTCCGCAAGTAAGAACTGGGGCATTGTGACATCTCACATAAGCACTTCAAAGAAGTTCTCCACTTGAACCTTCACCACAAGAAAATGCCTCTTGAAAGGTCTGCACAACTCTAATTGGAAATGAAGATATTTCTGCAATGACATAGATCTTTGGAAGTCCCTGGACTTCTAGAAGATCTGAAAGATTGATTTGCTCTGATCTAAATTTAGCTGGCCCCAAAATTGTCTAGCAATCCTAATGCACTGGCTCATTCAGGATTTTGCTGGTTAACAATTATTCCAGGTCCAGAGTCACTTGCAAAAGAATGTTGCTATAACACTTATATATTTCTATGTTTATTTTTAATCCTTTTTATTGTCTTGCTTGTTTTATGTCAGATTGTTTTATTGAAACGTGTATTATTCTTTTTTCTGTGCATAGCTTAAAGATCCTGTAGAACGAATAGAATAACAAAAATAACAATAGGAAGAATTTAGTATTCTGCATTTTAACTCAAGGGGTTACCAGATGCTACTTTCCAATTCTTTCTATCTCACTAATTAAGATTTACACAGTGAATATTGACTTTAGATTTGATTGTGAATTTTACATTATTGAGTCATAATCTTTTTAACCCTGAAAAAATGGGCCAGAAATGTATTCAATATTAAACAAACATGCCCACAACATTACTATAAAAATTGGTATTTCATGCTGTTATATTTTGATATAGGAATGTATACATAGACAGGCAGATATTTGTGAATTTTACATTATTGAGTCATAATTTTTTTAATCCTGAAAAATGGGCTAGAAATGTATTCAGTATTAAACAAACAGTATTTCAGACTGTCATAGAAATGGATAGAGATAGATAGATAGATAGATGATAGATAGATAGATAGATAGATAGATAGATAGATAGATAGAGATTTTTACTAGACAGAGTGTTTTCATACATAAACCTTTCTGTCATGGTAAATGTCTAACTACTACATCTCCCTGATCACCCGGACCTGCAAGGGTTAACTGACCACATATCCCATAACCCCTGTAACCACTCCTTACCTCTTTGCCCCTCCTCCTGGGTATAAAGGCTCTGACCACGTGGTCCACAGATTATTCCAGATGTATACCTGAAAGAGAAAGGTACAAGGTCAGTGACCTCCAGTACCATTAAATCTATAATAAAGTTACAGAAAAGAATCGAGGTCTGTTTTTGAGTTATTGGGCTAGATCCAGCTTTCAACAAAATGGTAGCAGAGGTCGGTTGCCCATAACTCCAGATAATGACTGAACCCAACACCTACCCTGAAGAAGCAGACAGAGTACAAACCAGAGCTCTTACCAAGAAGATGGCTGAGAAACTTGCAACCAAAGCCACAGCCATGGAGGAGACAGAAACTGGAAGCGAGCAGGACTCCAGCCTGGACTCACAATCAGATGAAGAGGGGCCATCCAAGGAGATCACCGCCCTGGAAGAAGAAACAGCACAGAAAATGAATAAATTCAAACTCTCCATCCTGAAACTGATGGAGGCAAGCAGCAACAAAGAAAACCTCATCGTGGACCTTCAAAGCCTCTTCGAGCAGCAAGAAGCAGCGATTGAGGCCCCAAAAGACCACCAAGAGAGAAACTCAGGGGACTCAGAAAGCGACAACGAAGAGCCCAACTCTGAAAGCGACCATGAAGAAACTACAATCACTAAGAAAAAAACACCTACCGATCTCGAATTGCAAAAGGCAATCGAGACCATCACCGCTGCCCTGGGCTCCGCTTTTGAGCCTCCTGCAGCACTCAAAAAATCAAAGAAAAATCCTGGAAAACACAAGAAGGCCAGGACAACCAACAACGACCAGGCAACCGAGTCACAGCCAACTAAAGACACTGCGCACACCAACAACCGGCACAAAAGACCGCCCACCTGCAGGAAGAATCAACCGCAGGACTCGAACTCGCCACCCACTACACCAACTACGTGAGGCCTGAGGGAGAAGAGAAGAACCGGTTACTCACCAATGCCATGACATCCACCAATGCCAGGCTGATCCACGTGACCAGGGATCAGCAACCACGAGGGAGGATCCACCGCCGCCATTACCGCCGAGCCGCTGGGTGCAGGGAATCCTCAACCTATGACCTCCGCTGCTTCCGCGCCGCTGACCCACGGAAGTCCTCGACTTACGACCGCGTCACCTCCTCACCTTCTACCCTTCTTCACCGGGGATCCGGCCATCCAGCAGTGGTGTCCACCTTCAGGAGGAATCTTCGGACCCACCGGGGGTGGGTCCAGCCTCCCACCGACAGACCTAGGCCTAGGCCTGGGAGCTCCAGCAACAGGAACCTCACCCGATGGACTCCAGCACGGAATGAGTTTCACGCATGCCCAGTACCTGCCTGTAACAAGAGAAGCAAGCTACATAGATCCAAGCAAGTACAGAATGGCCACAGACATCCCAAAGCCTTATTGTGAGTTCAATCACAGTTTGGACCATGGACAGCTCCCCCCAGTAAGTAACCTTACTAACATTTCTGGGGCAAATTATGCCAATTTGCCAAAATTACAGTTAGATGGGGGTAATGTTATAGAATGGAGTCAACAATTAAGAGTTGCTCTCATGAGAGAGAATGCACTGTTCCTAGCTAACAGACCTCCCCAAAAGCCCTGGTCACTGGAAATTGACTGTATTCATCACAGGGCATTTTGTATCATGTTAACCTCCATTCCATCTGCTATGTATCCATCTATTGAGGACAATCTGACTGTCTATGATGTTATGCAAAAACTATGTAACCTGTTTTATAGCCAGAGTGGAGCCACTACCACTAGAATATCTAGGGAGTTCCACTCCACCAAGCACAAGGCAGGGGTCCCTATGAGTGAGCACATTTTAAAGATGAATGCTACAAGGGCAGAGCTCATGCAGAGGAGGGAAATCATCACTGAAGAGAGCATGATAAGCATAATCATAAACTCTCGTGATAGCAGTTGGGACAGCTTCATAACCCAACTAAATAGCCTCAGCTTGCAATACCTAACACTGGGCACACTGACCAGTCACTGACCTCAACTCGTTGCAGAGGACACTCTGAGGAGGGAATGCCAACTATCCAAAAGGGATCCTAGACCCACGAAGAGGGTGGATTTCCAAGATAGGGCCAGGGATACCTCAGAATGTTATTCTTGTGGGTCAAGGAACAACTTAAAGAGGGATTGCCCCAGGAACCATAGGGACAGGGGACAGCACAACAGTAGAGGGGGGAGGTCACCTGAACGCAGGCACCCAAAGGAAAGGGGGCGAGGGTGGTCACCCAACCCCAGGAAACACCACGAGCGCAGAGACCACTTCAGGGACAGTAACTCTGGCTCCATGTACGGGATCAGGCACAATGACCCAAATGACAAACATAAGGCAGAGAGAAACACATGGCTCCTGGACTCAGGGGCCACAAGTCACACTACATGTAACCCAGAGCTGCTAGACTCACTCACAGAAGTAGACTCAGAGATAAAGGTGGCAAACCAAAGCAAGGTCAAAGTAGTGAGGAAAGGAAACGTACACATCACACAGATAGGGGATTTAAAAGGGGTACTGTACGTGCCAGAGATACCCCACAACGTGCTAGCCATCACAAAGCTGACACGGGACACAAACATAGAGATAAAATTCAAAGATGGAAAGGCACACTTGATCAAGCAAGGGAAAGAGATAGGAAAGGTAACCATACACGAGGGACTTCCCTACTTCACACCCAACACAAGGGAGGAAGAAGGCATTGATACCAACATAAACCACAAAGTAGATGAGTATCCAGAAATAGAGGGGGTGCAGCAAGAGGCAGGAAGTGGCCATGAGAAGGCCAACAAGTCTGTATCTATCGGTAAGCCATTGCATGATAACTGCGCCCACCTCCTCCACAGGAGGCTGGGACACATAAGTTTCCCCATTGTAAAGAAAATGACGGAATGTACCGAGGGTCTCAAAGTAAAAAACTGCGAAAACTACTTGGAGTGTTTGGTCTGTAAGCATTCTAAGATCAAGGTTAAGGCCATCCCCAGGGGATCCAAACGAACCACAGAGTTCCCTTTCCAATTGGTGCATATGGACTTGGTGGGGCCATTGAAACCCTCTGTAGGGCATAGGAAGCGATTCTTCCTCACGATTGTGGATGACTACACCAGATACGGGTATGTCTACTCCCTCAGACACAAAAACGAAGTATTCCAAAGGTTTAAAGAATTCCACAGAAGAGTAGATATGCAACATAAGATGAGAATAAGGCAGATAATGACAGACAGGGGCTCCGAATTCATGGCCAAGGAATTCACAAGGTGGCTGAGAGAACAAGGCATAGCGCATTACACCTCTTCACCTTTCTCCCCCTTCCAAAATGGAGTATCAGAGAGAAAGAACGGGGTATTGCAAACCATGATGAGGTGCGCCCTGGAGGATGCTGGGATGAGGCAGCATTTCTGGTCAGAGGCACTACACTACGCTAATTACACCCTGAATAGACTGTGGTCAAGCTCTATCAATAAGACACCATATGAGATGCTATACAACAGAAAGCCCAACATCGCACACTTACACATATTCGGCGCCCCAGCCGATGTCCACATCCCCAGACAATTAAGAAAGAAAGGGGAGAAATTATCAAAAAGACTGAGATTCATGGGTTACGAACCGGGCACAAAGGGCTACAGATTTGTCGACAACAACAACCGTTTTGTTGTTTCCAGGTCAGCCAGTTTCCACGAAAATGCAAACTGGTCGAGGGTACACTCCAACGACATTCCCAACAACAGGGTCACGCTTGAACATGGCCAAGGGGAAAAGGAGGACAGAGAGGTCGGAGGACATAAAGCCAACAATCGCAAGGTGAGCATCAAAGAGTGGAAAGAAGGGCACCCTTCACTGAAGATAGATGACCTGACAGACAAAGAGACAGACAACATGCAGAAAACCGAGCCAACCCCCAGCAGGCCAATCAGAGAAACCAGGAACAAGCTGCCAAGGAAGCTGGAGGACTACGTTATGGCCATCCACAACACCCATTTCACGCCCAGCTCATACGAGGACATTCTCGGACTCCCCCAGGAAGAGAAAGAAAAATGGATGTCTGCCATGGAGGAGATGGAGAGCCTAAGGAACCTCCAAGTATACTTACCTGCCCAAATTCCAGAGGACAAAAAACCAATAGGAACCAAATGGGTGTTCAGAGTTAAGACATTAGAAGACAACAAGGTCCTGTACAAGGCAAGACTAGTCGCGCAGGGTTTCGCCCAAAGATACCCCGAAGACTATACGGACACCTACTCGCCAACCGTCAGGGCGGAGAGCGTCAAAAGCGCCCTGTTGGTGGCCACCATCCTGGGCTTGGAGGTTTTCCAATTTGACGTACAAACAGCGTACCTGCACGCCGAGTTGGAGAAAGAGATATACGTCAAAGCACCGCCTGGGTACAACGAGGGCGGGAACCAAACCTGGCTGCTGAACAAAAGCCTGTACGGACTCAAGCAGTCGGGCAAAAGGTGGTATGACTGCCTAGCCAAAGCTCTCAGATCCATGGGCTTCGAGGCCACCTCAGCCGACAAATGTTTCTTCACGAAGAGAGAAAACAACACATTCGAAGGTGTGCTCGTTTACGTGGAAGACATCTTGTACATCAGCAAGCACAAGGACAGATGTGACAAGTTCGCCACTGAGCTGGGTAGCCACTTCTCCCTAAAGTCACTTGGAAAGATCGATAAATACCTAGGGGTCCAAGTGATAAAAACCAACAAGGGTTTCCGCCTCTCCCAGAGAGAAAAGATCATCGAGCTGCTGTCCAAATGCAACATGTCTGAAGCAAAACCCAGCAAGACCCCCATGCAACCAGAGTTCCTGAAGACCATGTACGAGGAATCTGAACCTTTCACAGACAATAAATTGTATAGATCAACGATAGGGTCACTGCTGTATATATCCAACTGAACCAGGTCCGACATCGCCTTGGCCGTCAATCTACTGTCCAGACATGTAAGCAAACCCACGGTAACACACTGGAATGCCATCAAAAGACTACTTAGATACTTAAAATTCAGTGCAGATGCCCTACTCTGCCTAGAGCCAGAAACATCTGAGAAACCAAAGCTAACCTGCTATGCTGACGCTGACTGGGCTGGGGACATAAAGTGCAGAAAAAGCACCTCTGGCTATGTGCTACTACCAACAATTGCCCCATCCATTGGTACACTGGAAAGCAAAAACTGGTGGCCACATCAACTACGGAAGCAGAATTTGTTTGCCTATCCAAGGCCGCAAACAACTTAGTATGGTTCGATGACCTGCTCTGCAACATCTGGGCTGAACCCTCATATCCAATAGTCATCCACGAAGACAACAAGGCAGCGATAGAGATCTCAAAGGCTGATGCTATAGGTCAGCGGTCTAGGCACATTGACATTAAATACAAACACGTCAGGCAGTTTTCAGAAATAGGTTTCATTAAGGCAGTACACTGTGACACAGAGGAGCAAACAGCAGATATTCTCACTAAATCCCTACCATATTAACAGCATGCGTACCTCATGTCAAAAATGCATGTTTACATGTAATTCATGCCTGTGCCTGTATATCCTCTGTATGTATACAAACACTTCCCCAGGTACCCAGTTAGACATTTAGAGGGGGTTTTGTCATGGTAAATGTCTAACTATGACATCTCCCTGATCACCCGGACCTGCAAGGGTTAACTGACCACATATCCCATAACCCCTGTAACCACTCCTTACCTCTTTGCCCCTCCTCCTGGGTATAAAGGCTCTGACCACGTGGTCCACAGATTATTCCAGATGTATACCTGAAAGAGAAAGGTACAAGGTCAGTGACCTCCAGTACCATTAAATCTATAATAAAGTTACAGAAAAGAATCGAGGTCTGTTTTTGAGTTATTGGGCTAGATCCAGCTTTCAACACTTTCCTTTTCTGTCTTGTCTATGGAGATTCTCAGCCATCCAAGTCATGGTTGTCCCAAAGTTGCTTTTTTTTTCTTCTCAAGAAGCAACTGGACTTTCTGAATTTTCTTTGAAGACATTTCGCTTCTCATCCAAGAAGCTTCTTCAGCTCTGAATGGATGATGGGGAGTGGAAGGGTTTATACTCCTTGTAGACAGCTGGTCATTTGCATTCTTGTAGTAGATCATTAAGGTCACCTGGAGATTTTTCTGTGTCATCAGGGTCACCTGAGTGGTGCAAATTGTTGTGGAGCCTTCTTGGAACTGTTGAAAGGATTGTGTTGTAGAGGGGAGATAGATGATGTTGTATCCCTCCCCCTCTGTTGAGAGAGGGCTGTTCAATTTTGACATAGATGGCCTCTTTGACCCCTCTTTCAAACCAGCGATCCTCTCTGTCCAAAATATGGAATTTGTTGTCTTCAAAAGAATGGCCTGTGTCTTTTAAATGGAGACGGACTGCTGAATCTAGTCCTGAGGTGTTTGTTTTTCTATGTTGTGCCATGTGTTTATGAAGTGGCTGTTTCATTTCCCCAATGTACAGATCTGCTTATGGCTCACTGCATTGTACTGCATATACCACGTTGCTCACTTTCTGTCTGGGTGTTTTATCCTTGGGGTGGACAAATCAGACTGTTGAACTTTGGTGGCAAACTACTTAAAAGTATTGCCTCTTTCTCTATAATATTTAGATTTAGGGGTAGAAAAGTGAAGCTGACAAGTGAAAAATGTCCCAAATGATATTATGTCTGACTTATGGATGACCTTTACATTAAGTTCAATTTTTTTAAAAAAAATGTTTTGCAATTGTTCTGTTTATCTTTTTAAATTGCATTTTCATTGTCTTGTCTGTTTACAAAATATTTGAGAGACTAAGAGAGAAATGTCTTAGTTTGTCTTCGGTTTCAGCTTTAAAATGTTGGGTAAGGCTGGCAAAAGTAGGGGAAGATTGTGCTATATGGAAGGCTGTGAAACACTTATGAATCCATGTCTGGACCTTTATATCTTATTATTTTAGAGCTTGCACCATTCTGTTCTGTTATGATCTCATCCACCTTTTGTATCATACCAAAAATAGAATATGACTATTGTGCCCTTTCTCTCCCTACCCCAATCTATTCCTGCTGTCAGGAAAGCTGTTTTATATGTATTAAAATCATACTCTTTGTCGATCTCTCTGTGATACACAAGGCATGATCCAGCTTTTTCCCAAATGCTCATGAATTTCACAAAATGCTGTGAGCAACAATCATGCTGGACTCCAATTTTCCTGGTTTCAAGGTAAGCCATTTCAGTGTGGTGTGGCTTCTAACCCCTCATTCTTGATGTATGTTGCTTTTTTATTTCTCTGCTTATAGATCTAATGGCTGGCCTGGGAACTGGAGATGGATTCAGCTTTGATTCATGCAAAAGCCTTTTAGCTCTGATGGATGTATCTTTTCAACAAATGCAATAAACTTTCCTTATGCTTCCCCTTCCTTGCTTTGAGTTATAGCTGTGCTGAGTTTCCCATTGCACAAGTCCTGCAAATAACTACTTACCATAAGATCTGCCAAGTATTTATGAAGAAATGCTATGAATTGCTATAATCTTCATCTTTGGACTTTTCTCTCTGCCAGAGATTTTTACATGGAAGGAGAAGATGTTCAAAATAATCCTCCCGAATGTCACTTTTTTCAGCTTCAGAAAGCCCCAATCCCCTTCCCCAAAAATCCAAAATAAACAACAACAACAAAAAAAAAACCAGATTTTATTTGTGCTAATAAATTATTGGGGGAAAATATTTCATCTTCTACCCTATAAGAAAGCTTTCATTAGGGACTAACCAGAGATGGATTGATTATATATTAATAAAAACATCAGTCTAAATGGGGATCCAAATTCACTAATGACACTTTGACATTTAATCAAACCAATTGTCCTTACAACATTTCTGTGATTCTGTCTCATAGAAGGACCATGTATGCCACCAAGCCCAACTTCCTGCTCCACAAAAGAATCCAACTTAAAGTTCCTGTAACAGATGGCCTCTACTTGAACATGCAGTTCAGGGAAGCCCCAAAAGGGTCAGGGTGTTCACACTGGATGGTGGGGAGATGGTCAGAGCTGAAGAAGCTTCTTGGGTGAGAAGCAAAACGTCTTCAAAGAAAAAGCAAGAAAGTCCAGTTGCCTCTTGAAAAAGCACCTTTGGGACAACCATGACCTGGATAACTGAGAATCTCCATAGACAGTCAGTCAAGGAAAGATTCTCTCACCATTTAAAAAATAGTTTTATTTGATAATTTCCTAATTTTCAACTTGAAACTGTTTTCCTCTGCCACATATTCTTGTTTTGTCCTGGGATGGTATAAAATAGGCCTTGGGAATCTTGTGTGTTATCCAATTTCCAGGTCTGTCTGTCTGTTCAGAAAATTTCTATCCTTGCCTCAATCAGATGTCTTCAGTCTTCTCTTCATAGAACTCAATTTGTAGTTTTGTGATCATTGTTCCAATTTAACTGAATGCTTCTTAATATTTAGTGAGCTAGATTGGATACAATGTGAAAAACAAAGTATGACCAATAGAGGAATGCAGGAAATCACAGAAAAAAATAACAGCTATACTTCTGTGGCTATATTTTAAATCTGCATTTAATCTCCTTTGGAGCTATATCATCCCAGTGCCTGATACATGGTTTGTAGCCAACTACATTTTCTGTCACTTTTTTCACAAGTACTATTAGTAAACGAGATATCCTCCATTCTATACCTTTATGTTTGATTTCTTTTTCCCAAGGGAAGAACACATTTCTGTTAACTTTCATTCTGTTATTTTTAGCCTGTTCTGTTAATTTAGAAAGTCTGTTTTGAAGTAGGTTTCCATTTTCTATCGTATTAGCTATCTCATCCAAATGTGCGTTGTCTACAAAAGTGGTAAGCATTCCCTCCAGTTTTTAATCAAAGTGATGTTGAAGAGGATAGGAACCTGTATTGACCCTTGTGGTACTTCACTTGATACCTCATTCTAGTTTGATGAAGAACCATTGATGAGCACTTCTATTTGAACTAATTCTGCATCTACCCCATTATCATCAAGCCAAACATAATGGGCTTGCTAATCAGAATGACATGAAGTACTTTGTGATGCCTTTCTGAAGTAAAGATATACTACATTTATAGCATTCCTGTAATAAAAGTGCCAGATTTGTTTTTTAAAAAAAGATAAGCTTAGTCTGGCAGAACTAAACAACTAGATTGTTTTTAAGATATTTATAAAGAAATCTCATTATTAAGAATCTTTTTAAAAACCTTAGTATTATTACTAGTTCCCTGGATCAGTCTTTTCTAAATAAGTGAAATGAAGCATCATTTCCCTTCTTCCATTGGTCTGGAATCTTATCAATGCCATGATTTCCAAAAGATAGAAAAATAATAACGATGATCATACCTTTCATCCAGGCAATGATATTGACAGACTCTTCTTACCAAGTAGCATAGGTGGGTGTGGAAAGTTGCAAGTACATCAGAAGATGATAAAAGGGCATTGGAAAAGTATCTGAAGGATAATGAAGAAGATGCCCTGAAGCTAGTATATCAGATATTCGTACTGAATACTGAAGAGATCAAACTGGCCGACAAGAAAGACCAAATAAAAATGTCAAGAGACATGGCAAGGCAAAGCATTATATGATCAGTGCATAAAAAATGGAAGGCAAATTTAGAAGGCTTCTGTGATCAGACCACCATTAATTGCCTCAGTCACATGCTGGAAAGTAAAGAGATGCTCAAGCATTGTCTCCAAAATTTGGTGGTGCGCTTCATTATTATCTAATGTGCTGTTCTCAATGGTTGAGTAATGGACTTTTCTACTTGTTTCTCTCTTTCTTTTATTTCCTTTTGAATTGTGTCTGTCTCTCTGTCTCTCTCTCTGTCTCTCCATCAAATTTAAAAATACTTCAAACAGTATTTGCTGTTAGAACAAGAAAAAAAATAGGAGTCTCTGGAGACACTGTACCAAATCCCTTACTCTGTACTGTGGATTAGGGAATTGTGTAGGCTTTTTCCTGCTGTTGCAAATCCAGCAGACAGATAGATGGGCAGTAATCTCTGGCCAGCAAGGAAAGCCAGAGGCATTCTGGAAGGGAGCTCAACAGATCAGATATATGAGCTACCACACATCCAGATCTGCTGTTTGAGGCACATGGTATTTTGCATGGCAAAATACCTTAGAAGTACGTACAGTACGTCTCTTAAGCAGTCTGATCCATCTCCTATTTAAAATCACACATAGAGAAGCATTACCTGCTGGATGGAAACCAAATATCTCAGGTAGATTCTCATCAAGTTTGCTCTGTACCTGGAGAGGCATTAGCTTTGAGGTGTTTTACTTTGTTTTGGTTAGAGAAGCATTAAAACCTGTAGTTATTCTCAGTTATTCTCAGTTTAGAAAGAATTGTGTCACAACATAGTAGTCAATAAGGCAAAAATGCAGATTCTGATACTTCTCCAAGCTAAGCTGCAGTGTTTCCTAAGTTTATATCTATTCCTCATTTATATCTACTGTATGGCTTCATTTGTATCACACCTTATTTAAAACTTGACTACAAATACAGATAAATGCTAATGGAAAACTTTCACTCCAAGAATTTAAAAGACTGTGGAGAGCATTCAAGAAATATGAGGTATGTATGCAATTTATTCACTTAGTTTCTTAACTGTTGCCATGACTATCTTTTTGTCCTATTATTTGTTAAACTGTTAATAATATTACATTATTAAACTAAGTATATTTCAGTTCCCAGCCTTTGTGTCATTAGACAAGTGTGATCTTCCACAGTACTTACAAATAGATTTTTTTCCTGTTTTAATGTATTATCTTAAATATAAATACTTTTCAGGATATATTTGGAAGAGAGGATGGAAATAATTCTGGATTCCTAACTGTTTCAAGTTTGCGAAGAATTGTGCAAGAAACAGGTAAATTGATAAGCTGATGTTCCTTGAAAATATATTCAAAGTTATTTTGAAGTATGATACATTTTAAAAAATAAAGTAGAAATCAACAGGGTAGCTTTTTCCTCTGTTCCAGATTTTTTTAAAAAAACGGAAACATTGATTTCAATTTTACTCTTATTTTCACTCATTCCCATGGAATGCAACTTCAAAATTCTTTGTCTTAATACTGCCATCTGCTGAATAATGAAGGAATTTCAAAAAAAAAAACTCACTTTGCAGTTTCACTTCCTCAGTTTCTGAGTTGTAACTGAATTGTTTGGTGGATGTACTTATATATGGAATCCATCATATTGTACAGAAGATGCTACTATCCACTAATGTACTTTTAAGATGAACATTTACAAGTCTAGATGGCAGTGCAAGTTACAGTATTGATTTCCCGTGTGAGGAAGTAAAAAGGAAGAGGTAAGCAAATGCCAGAGAGAAGGAGGAGAAGAACAGTGACAAGGAAGAAGGGAGGAGGAAATTGTTAGCTCTCTAAGAGTACTATGATTTTTATCACTAATGTACTGCATGAATAGAGGTAAAAGGAGAGTATTGTAATAATCAAGACAATACAGTATAGTCCTGAATGGTAAACTCCATGCTGTGCAGTCCTTAAAGGCAAGCAGCAAACAGTATAGTTAATGAACTGAAGAAAAGTTTCTATTTGCCTGAAAAAATACTAATATGTATATAGCAAAGTCTGCTTCTTTTTCTGAAATGGCGGAAAGTATAACCCCAAATAAAATTCTTTTCCTGTTCTCCATTTAACAAATATCCTAGGCTTCTTAGAAAGGAATCCATCAATCTGGTTAATACTGTACCTCAGGGCTATCTATCTGAGTAAACTACTTAAAAATAATACTTGTTTGGCTTTGATTGTGGATTACATGTCAAACACCCCACACCCCCACTGCTTTCTTATAAAAAGAAGCAGCATTATAGTTCCAGAATACATCAGATTTTCTACAAAGGGAAGCCAACATCTGATCACCCTATTAGATTCTGTGGTCAGGTCCTCCTGCTATGGAAACTTTGACTTTGGGAAGTGTTGGAATAGGGTGAAGTATGAAGAAGTGTTTGGTTTTGGGACATCAGCAGTTTTATTAGTGATTTTTATAATTTTATGTTTTTTTGTGGTTGTTTAGGATTATGATATATGTACCATTTGTCTGAAATGGTACAGGGTTTCCTGCATGATCAGGGGGTTGGACTAGAAGACCTCCAAGGCTCCTTCCAACTCTGTTATTCTGTTATATATAACATGGGTCCTGAATAGAAACAAAGAAAGATTGGAAAAAGATAACATGGGTGTTATCTGCAAAGCTAAAGGATCTTAAACCTATCCTCACTCCCCACTTTCCCACTCCCAGATTCAGGAAGTATTTAGTCAAACCCTAGAATTCATACCCTCCCAAGCTAGCAATGGGAAAGGAATTATACAAAGCAACAAGAACAACAGGAAGTGACCTGAGCAGCACAATTGTCTTTCATTGTCACCTCTCCTATGTGAGGGTATTGAATAATATGAAATCTCTTCCATATCAGAGCACACAGAATTTCCAAACTGAATATTAGGATGT
The DNA here is from genome assembly GCA_022577455.1 of Arizona elegans. NCBI lineage: Eukaryota > Metazoa > Chordata > Lepidosauria > Squamata > Colubridae > Arizona > Arizona elegans. The sequence continues at coordinate 282,213,909 of JAKOOJ010000001.1, read as the reverse complement.
GCTTTGCCACAAGGTTTTTACTTACTAGATCTACGCATATTCATTCATAAAATGGATCCATTGAAATCATTGGAATTTAGTACAGTATTAACAGGGGATCCTAACGATTTTGATGAATTGTTATTCTAAGTATTGTCAAGTCAAATCTTTTATTTCTACATTCAATGGCCACATTACGTACATTATTGGTATTCATATTTTATGCAAAGGAAATTGTGGAACATGAGAGCCCATTAATCTTGCAAAGAGTCCTCAGAAATTCTCTTTGCAATGATGAGTCCAAACACACTACAGCAACTCAGAACGGCAGAAAAAGGAAATAAAACATCTATACAACATATTCCAACAAAATGGATATCTTTGCAACTTTATCAAAAACTCATGCAACCCAGTACAGCACAACCAACACAAACCCTAAAAAGAATTACAGTGCCATACATCAATAATATCTTAGAAACCACCAACAGACTACTACAACCACATGGAATCAGCATAGCACACAAGCCAACTAAAGGCCTTCAAAACATCCTAAGCAGACCAAAAGACCCAAGTCATCTACAAAATGCAATGTAAGGACTGCAACAACCACTATGTAGGACAAAAAGGCAGAAGATTGGCAGAACGCATCCATAAACACCAACTAGAAATCAGAAGACATGAAAATTCTTTAATTTCATAACATATATAGGCAGATTTAACCATAGTTTCAACTGGGAAAATGTGACCATCCTAGACCAAGCCAAGTCCAAAAATGCCAGGGAATTTCTAGAAGCCTGGCACTCTGACAAATCAGCCATCAATAGACACATAAACATTAACAACATCTATAAATTATGCAGAAGAGACTAACACCCAGCCCAAAAAGGAACAAAAATCCAAGCACCTCTCCACCAGCAATCAGCACCAGATCAGCATAGACTAACTCCAAGGTTAACATCAGACCAACAATCAAATAAACAATTCCCCAGTCAAGAAACTGCCAAAGAAGCCAACAGCAAACAGCCCAATCAAAGAATCTCTAAATGACCCCCAGGACAAGCCACCAGAATATAAACTGACAGCAAACTGCACTCCTTAGTAGCACTGATGATGTTACCTAGTTTGGGTAATGAACATCTGGAAGAAAACAAGCAAGCTCCGAGAGTACCAAGGACCCCTCATGTCAACCCTGAGCACCAAATATTATCCTTTATTACTATCCTCTTGGTTGCCTGAAATTTTACTAGTAACCCAAAAATTCAGGTTACTTACATAACTGGACTTGTCCTGTATCCCATCTTTAGCTTTCACTATGCCTTGTTTCACTGGTGTTAAAATCTATTACTGTACTAGAACAGTAATATTGCAGTGAGGTGATTTAAACAAACTCATTTAGAACTAAACTTAGTAGTATTACTCCCTGCTTTGGGACTTAGATGGGAAAGAACCCTTTAAGGTAAGATTGTTTTTAAAACTTAAGAATCTCTGTTCTTCAAGAAATCACTTAATTATTTCTCGAAGAAAAGGAAAAAAAATAATGGAGGAGTTCATTGCACCTTAAAAACATTTGTTTCATTTCTGTAGAAGTAAAAGAGTTCATGGATGAATTATTATTATTATTATTATTATTATTATTATTATTATTATTATTATTATTATTATTATTATTCATATTTCTATGCCACCCACTCCCAAAGGACTCTGGGCGGCTTACACCAAAGACAGTATACTAAATAGCATATTGCCCCCTAACAATCTGGGTCCTCATTTTACCCACCTCGGAAGGATGGAAGGCTGAGTAAACCTTGAGCAGGTGAGATTTCATCTGCTGATCTGCTGAACTAGCAGTCAGCTGAAGTAGCTGCAGTACTGCACTCTAACCACTGCGCCACCTCAGCTCTTCCAATTGTTCAAGATAAAAAATCCATCCATTACAATTGGAGTTGCTCCTTTTGTCTTTTTGTCATGAAACCTGAGTAGCTGCAAGGGAAGAGAAATCTATTCACTGAAGCATCTCCCATCCCTGCTTCTACACTTTCTAAAACCCTATGGTTTTATTTTTTGGAATTATGTTTAGTTATCCACAGGGTAAGGTAAAGGTCAAGTTTCAACCTGAGTCTAGTTTTTAATATTATTTTGATTTCAAGCATGACAATTACCCTTGGACTGTAAATAAATCCACCATACATTCCTCTTGGGCCAGATTTAGGTTTTTCTCCTCAGAGGAATTTAGGAACATCAGCACACCAAAATTCACAAAGAATAGAGTTGTGTGTGTTTACTTTTTAAAAATGTATTTAAAAATTTATTTTTAAAGAAGACTGTCTCTTTCAGTTTGTTTTAATTTTTTTAAACCCCTGGCTTGCTTTAAGAGGGTAGGCTGCTGTTAGTTTTATTCCATTCTTTGTTTTTCTGGAGCTTCTGGGAAGTAGCATATTTTTTTTTTTAAAAAAAGTGTTATCCTAATCTGAACTAATGCAGCCCTACGTGTGTATCAGTGGTGGGTTGCTCCTGGTTCTGTCCAGTTCTATAGAACCGGCAGTAAAACCGGTGGGAGGCTCCACCCAACTGCCATGATGTCATCATGAGTGGTCTGCACATGCGCAGAAGCTTCTGCGCATGTGCAGAAATGCACACACTCCCACTGTAAACCAGTAGTAAAGGTAAGTGGAACCCACTCCTGGTGCGTATGCATGAAGATCTGCAGATTCCTAGTTTATACAAAAATCAAAATTGCTTTCATTAGTGAATTTTAACTTGGGATTTTAAATACCCATGGACGTAGAAGTAACTTTACTGAAATCATCCAACATCAGTAGTTTATGTTGTAATTTGGTGCACTTCCCAATCACACATACAGATTTATTTCCAATTTGTTAGCTGTTTCAAACAGTGTTGATGTAATAAGTTGCTCTGCATGAAATGATAGGAGTAGCAGGTCCTTACAGCTGCTGAGCACTGTTATGCTGTGTCAGTTTGAGAACATATGGTTTTCTTCTATGGTTGCTTGTAGGCATGTATGTCAGTGACAAAGTCCTCCAGCTCCTGGTTTTACGCTATGGAGACTCAACCCAGAGAATAAACTTTCCTGATTTTGTGTGCTGTATGTTTCGTCTTGAGACAATGACAAGTAAGTGGTACACTCAGCAGGTATTTGATGCACCGAGCAGCAGCAAAATAAAATGGTCCTGCAACAAAGCATGTGTAAAAGATTTCATCTTGAATGGGAATCTATTTTCTGATTGTTCACTCTCTATCTATCCTGTGAGTGCTAGAAATAATACCCTTTCTATTCCAAACTATTTAAAGGGCATAGATATCCTATATGAAGGGCAGAGATGATAAGTTAGATGGGCGGGGAGTGAAGCGAAGCGAAGAGTTGTGTAGCATCATCTGCCGAAGGGAACTTCCAGGCCCAGTTTAGGAAGAGGTAGCAAGATAGATCCAACAGTTCATGCAAGACAGGTGTCAGCCATCCCTGATAAACCAGACATTATTAGATGAATTAATTCTACTTTATTATGAGGCTACATTAAGAGAATCTTGCATGTCTGAAAGTACAGACTTTCCATCTCCGCTTTTAACTGCTTGATCCATTAGAGCAGGTCATTCCTAAGTTTCTTTGTCTGACATATTAAGCCACTGGGGGATCTTTTATCCCATTGTTTTCTAGACAGCATCTCTTTCCCTTATTCCCCAAGGTCATCTACATATTCTATCACACCAGGAGATGTGCAAATCCTTGTCTAACAACCACAACCAGGACTACTGGAAGTGTTGTTGCTAAGCGGTGCAGTCACGTGACATTTTTCCCAATGACCTCTTTGCTTCAATATGAAAATTCCAGTCCCAATTAGTGCTGTTAAGTGAGCACTATCTGTAATATTTTCAGAATCGGAAAGTGCATTTTTCTTGGATTCACTTGAAGGAACCTGAAAACAGAATGCAAATAAGAGGGTTGAATGAAATGTAATGTCTCCAATTATATAATTTGCCAACAGATGGCAATACTTATGTGCTAGGATCTTAGATGTGTTTTAAACATATGTTCTTTCACTGCAGTTGGTAGAAAGTTACAATTGTGAGAAAATATATCTTTAGAAAGTTGGTCTCCTTACCAAACTGAATTTGAATAGTATTATCATGATGTTTATTTAGGTGAAAGATCAGGGGTGAAATGCTCCTGGTTCGGACCGGATTGCCCGATCCAGTAGCGATGGCAGCGGTTGGTTCGGAGAACCGGCAGCAAAAATCCCTGCGCCCTCCCCCATGCCCAGCTGAGCCGTGCGATCAGCAGAGGCTGGGGTTTTTTTGTTTTTTTTTTTTACTTTTAAAAGCATTTTTTCTACAACCTCTTCGGCCGAAAAAAATGCTTTTAAAAGTAAAAAGAAAAAAAGCGCCTCTGATGATCGTGCGGCTCAGCTGGAATCATCAAAGGCTTTTAAAAACATTTTTTCTACAATCTCTTTGGCCAATGTCGGCTGGCAACCCCCAGGGGGAGAGCCTTCTCTGTGGCGGCGCCCACCCTCTGGAACAACCTCCCCCCAGAGATACGTACAATAACAGACCTCTGGATTTTTCGTTGGGCCCTGAAGACCTATTTATTTCAACTAGCTGGGCTGGCTTGAGTTAAATTTTAAATTGATTTTAAATTGGATTGTTTTAATTTACGGCCAAAATATTTAATTATTTTAAACTGTTTTTAAATTTTATATGTTCTGTTTTTTTTTACTTTGTCTGTTCACCGCCCTGAGTCCTATTTGGAGAAGGGCGGTATAGAAATTGAAACAAACAAACAAACAAACAAACAAACAAACAAATAAATAAATAGTTGGCCATGCCCACCCAGTCACATTACACCCACCACCACCAAGCCACGCCCACAGAACCGGTAGTAACAAATTTTACATTTCACCACTGTGAAAGATCAATATAATCAGTTAATGTCCCTTTTTAACTATTCCTACCGTATTTTAAATTTTTATATCCAGTTTTTATGTTTTTAACATTTTATATGTTTTTAACATTTTATCTGTACATTGTCCAGGGTCTCTGTGTGAGGGAGATGGGTGGTTTCTAAATATGATAAATAAATAAAATAAAGTTTGTGTTGCTACTGTTTGTGAACTCAAAGGTGCTTTTTCAAAAGGCAACTGGACTGTTTTTTTTTTTCCTTGAGGAAAAAAATTACCTGGGTGATGAGAATCTCCACAGACATTTATTGTTTATGAAATAAAAGCATGAATTCAGTCCATTTTAAGCAATATGCTGTGACTGACTGTCTTACTGTTGAAGTATGATTAGTTGTTTATGGTCAAAACCATGTTGGTATGAGTACTGGGAACTGCTGGGCCAAAAAAATGTAAACATGAATTAAAAAGAAATGCTTTATATTGCTGAGAATGAAGTGGACAGCTTGTGACAGCAACTGATAAGTTTTACATGAGAAAAGTTGATGAACTGATTAAGGACCATCAGTGAAGAAATTGCTGTCAAGTTTGGCATTTCACAGGAAAATATGGGTTACATTATTGATGTTCTTCAGCACTGGATTTTATGTGCAAAATGAGCTCTTCACATACTGATGGAACAAATGAAAGCTTCAAGAGTTGAATTGGCAGTCACTCTCATACTATAAAAATGAAGGTGAGGGAACATAATTTAGAAATAAAGCATTAGTCCATGAAATATGGTTACCGTGCTTCATTTAAAAAAATATATCAAAAAAACCCGCAAAACAAAATCCAGGTTTCAGCAAGAAAACCTATAGTTACAGTTTATGGGGATGCAGATGGTGTTATTCACGTGAATTTCCTTGAAAGTGGCACACTGTGAATTCAGAGTGCCACCTTGTAACACTCAAAACTTTGAATAAGTGATTAAGCAGAGCTCAAAACTCAAGAAGGAAACATTGCTCCAACGTAAGTCCATACCTCATATCTGAAAAGTCACCCCAAAAATGTAAATCATCATAGCAGCCCATCTATAATATAGTCTTAGAATGTGTTTTCCATCTTTTCCAAAACTGAAGGAAAATCATTGTGGATATCTGACTAACTCAAATGAAATATTCCTATTTAAACTAAAGTTATAGAGGTATAGGTACCACCATTCAACCAACCTTCATAGAATAACAGGTATATGAGACAATATAGTTCCACAATCCATATTCTAATAGCCTAGAGTTTAATAGTGTTTTGTGAAAGAAGCTTCAGTTTTTCTCCTTCATTTTGAAGCATTTTACAGTTGTTTTAGAAGTTTTTTTTTATTGAAGCCCATGGGCTTATTTACTGTTGCAAAGTAATAGTGATGATGATGTTTATTTTGCAATATCTTTTTCCATCATTCAGAAGCCTACATTGACTAATATACACAAACCAGTATGGGAATTAGTCCCTCAAAATGGCTTCCCAATTTAAGCATGGGAAAGAGCTGGATAGACAAATGTAAACTGAGCATGCACATGTGCATGCAGATGGACACACAGACACACGCTGTGTACATTGCCACTAAATAAATGCAAGAACACCACACTCCTCTCATAGGAATTTCACCAAAGTTAATCTTTTTACCCATGGGAGGAAAAGAAGAAAGTAACTTTTTTCCACTTAAGTTTTAATGATCAACAGTAAAAAATATGCAGAATATTTTTGGCACAATAATTATAGTGTTCTTTTCAAATAAAGAGTAATGAAATACATCTTTGTAACATTTTGATTTCCTTTAAAACAGATTGTGTAGTAAAAGCACCAAGCCTTTATTTTTGTCTAAAACTACCTCCTAATTGTTTGCTACCTTTCAAATTTGTACTTACATGGTTCCCAACAGATATTAAGGTGTTCTCTTGGAGTTTTGATCTGTACTCTGCAATATTGTGTAGATTCTTAATCTGTATTTAGCCATATGAAATGAAACTGGCTAGCAGTGTTTGTTTGGTAGGTTTGTCCTCCAAATTATCAAGGTGGTAAATGTAAGCCCCTCTCCTCCAGTTTCAAGAGGTAGGCTGGGCTGAGTGAAAATGACCAGCCCAAGATCAACTTGTGAGCATCTATGTTGAAGGTGGACTTCACCTTGAATCTCCCCAGTCCTCATCAACTATACCACATTAGCTCTCATACATAAATTCAAACCTTTATTGTCAGTGTACAACATATGTACAATGAGATTGGTTGAGCTCCCTCAGTGCACCCCCCCAACACAATACAACTCATAGTGAAAACAGAAAATCCCCAACCCAATAAATCACATTAACAAAACATTTATTTATTATTTATTTATTTATTTATTTATTATATTTCTATGCTGCCTTTCTCCCGTAGGACTCAAGGCGGTGTACAGTCAAGAAAAATATAGACACACAAACATCATAAAATTGCTAATTAAAATTATTACTTAGTTTGGTCAATTAAATAAAACCCAGAATTAGATAACATTTAAAAAAAAAATCATTCACATGTTCATATGTTTAGCCCCGCCTGTTGAAACATCAGGGTCTTGACGGCACGGCGGAAAGCACGGAGATCAGGGATATTCCGTATCTCCAGGGGCAGTTCATTCCAAAGGGTTGGAGCCCTCACAGAGAAGGCCCTCCCCCTGGGAGTCGCCAGTCGGCATAATTTGACTGATGGCACCCTGAGTAGTCCCTCCCTGTGAGAACGAACTGGTCGGTGGGAGGCTATTGGTGGCAAAAGACGGTCTCGTAGGTACCCAGGTCCTAAGCCATGGAGCGCTTTAAAGGTGATAACTAACACCTTGAATCGCACCCGGAAGACCACCGGGAGCCAGTGCAGCTCGCGTAGGAGAGGTGTTACATGGGCGTAACGAGCTGCACCCATAATCACCCGCGTGGCTACATTCTGGACCAGTTGGAGCCTCCGGGTGCTTTTCAAGGGGAGCCCCATGTAGAGAGCATTACAGTAGTCCATACGGGAGGTAACTAGGGCATGAGTGACCGTGCGCAAGGTGTCCCGATCCAGAAAGGGACGCAACTGGCGGATCAGGCGAACCTGATAAAAGGCACCCCTGGCCACGGCCGTCAAATGATCTTCTAAAGATAACTGTGAATCCAGGAGGACACCCAAGTTGCGGGCCCTCTCTGTGGGGAGCAAGATCTCATCCCCTATTGTCAGTGATGGTACCAGCTGACTATACCGGGACGCCGGAAGCCACAGCCACTCGGTCTTGGAGGGGTTGAGTCTGAGCTTGTTTCTCCCCATCCAGATCCGCACGGCCTCCAGGCAACGGGACATCACAGCAAGGGCATCATTGGGGTGGTCTGGGGTGGAGATGTATAGCTGTGTGTCATCAGCATACTGATGAACACTCACCCCAAAACCACGGATGATCTCGCCTAGCGGTTTTACATAAATGTTGAACAGAAGGGGTGAGAGGACTGACCCTTGCGGCACCCCACAAATAAGGTGCCTTGAGGTCGACCTCTGCCCCCCTGCCAACACAAACTGCGAACGGTCAGAGAGGAAGGAGAAAAACCACCGAAGAACGGTGCCATCCAGTCCTATTGCACCAGCGTGAACATGTTACACATTGTGCCAGCCCTGCAGTCCATCATACTACGTAGTTATGATGTTATTTCTCATTCAGGAGTCTGACAGCCCACGGATAAAAACTGTTCTTCAGCCTGTTTGTGCAGCTGGCTATACTTCTATATCTCCTTCCCGATGGTGGGAGTGTAAAGAAGTGATGACCAGGGTGAGAGTTGTCCCTCACATACATTAAATGATTTTTATATGTGTTTCCTATTATCTCTTGAATTAAGTTTTGATGGCTATGGAATCATAAGCAGCAAGTGTTTAAATACCAGCAGTTGAAGTACAAGAGATCATTCACATATTCAATTTATAAGCTTCTGTCTGGTTGGCTACTGGGTCACAGAATGATGAGCCAGATAAGCTTTTGTCCTGATTATCAAAAGTTTTGCTCATGTTCTGATGAACTGGAAAAATCAGGGCAAAAGGAAAGCTGATGTTGCATCTGTGCTATTTCATTATCCTATCTTTGATCTTTTCTTTAGACTGGATTTTACAGGTACAACTGCTAAAAAAAATCATTCAGAAAAAAAACTTTTGAAAAAAAAATCATAGGCAACAAAGTACATTACAGAACATTTCCTTAATTTCTTCATCTCACGGATGCTAAGGATATGTCACTTGAAAGGATATGTATTTAAATGAAAGTGCCTTTGATTGCCGGGGTGGGGGGTGGGATCATTCAAAAACTACTGAAAAAATATTCACACTTCCAAGCTAAGCATCTAACATTTACTAATTCTTTTCAGTTACTACTTTACTGAAAGTTTAAAGTGCATTATACATTGCCTGTGAGGCTTTCTCAGGAAAATATCATTGAGCTAATGATGGGGGGGGGGGGGCAGTATACCAGCAACCTAAATTGAGAACAGATAATTAAATAAATAAATAGGCTTTTCTTCCTTGTATAATCATGCTAATAATACCTACATCAAAATAATCTCCTCTTTTATCATTTGTAGTAAACGGAAGAAGCACCATTAAGACCACAACAATTTTGTTCTGAGAATTCTTGCCTACGCTTTCTAAGCCTGCAGCTTAACTAGAGCCAATTTAGAGCAGTTTAATTAGAACCAAGAAAAAAAAATATACATAATATGATTGAAATATATAATGTACCTTTTAAAGTTCAGTGTATGTTCAGATTGATGCTAAAAGCTGTAAACAACCAAGTCAGCCATTTATGCATGTGATTTATTCCCCTGGAGTATGGCATTGCTTTGGGAATTACTTTGATGTTGAGAATTATGTCTTGGTTTTGCATATATAGATTGGTTCTGAGGTTACACATATGAGAGAAAAGGACAACATCCCAAACACAAAGAAACTGCATTCTTAAACCTAATACTTGGTATAAGTATCTTGTTCTCCATCTCAGATTGTAACTAAACTCATTATTTATTGTCATCATTTGATTTTTAATTAAGAAAACTAAAACAAAGTATACTTAAAGAAAGAGGAAAGAATGAAAAAAGAAAGAAGAAAGACAAAAAAGAAAAATAATAATATAATAAAACAATAAATATTAACTTCCAACCTTCATCACAAGAAGTATAAACAATAACTCCCACCTCCATAAAGTTACATGAAATCTCTTCAATCCTTTTCCCATCACTAATCAATAAACAAATCCATCAACTTTTCAATTCTGGGGTCATCAGAGAGTCCATAAAGAACTGCCAGAACTTTTTAAAAAAGGTCTTATCTTAACCTTAATCAGATAAACCAACTTTACATTGCTTCCTTTTACTTTTAACAGTCTTACTTTTTAATTTGTCAGTCCTTTATCACAGAATTTTATTTCTCTTCAATTCTTCTTTATTCCAAGGCACAGGTGTCTTCAATGTTTTCACAAGCCTCTTTATTAGTTGCAATAGGAAAACACTTTCCAGGTTATTCTCTTAGTTTATTTCTCTTTAATTTTATAAAATTACAGCCGTTTCCTTTTGTATAACCAGTAAAGTGTCCTTTTTCAAACCATTTTCTTGGACTTTGTAGTTCCATTTTTGGTACTTTCTCTGTCTTATCAAGTAACATTTGTTCCACATCTTCATTAACATATTTTAGACATAGTTTATCCATAGAAGCAGACATCATTACTGATAGTGTTGATAATATTATAGTTACTAAGTCCAGATTCCATTCTTCAAAAATCTCCTTTAACATTTCTGATATTACAACATTTTGGGCCATTTTGTAAGTATTACTGTCAGTATTGACTGACATTAAAAACAGTCTTTTTAAAAAAAGACTTAGAATCTTTGATACTCTCTAGTATCCTGTTTCTCAAGCCATCACCTAATTTTGTTATGACTTATGATAGCCAGAATAGATAAATTTCTATTTCTAGCAGGACTACCAGATTCTGTTACAGCTTTGTTCTCTATGCCCTCCTCTAGTAAACTTGCAAGATTTGTTTTTCTCACATCCAAACATACATCTGAGCTACAATGTGTTGTTTCTCTGTGTCATATAATGTGTATTTATGTGGCTCGACAATATGTGGGTATATGCATAATTTTGTATTTATTTATTTAGTCATATTTATGTAGTGTATCTTGGAGGTGGTGACCCCTTGAGAACTGTATGCAACAAAATTTCATTTTAATGTATGCTGATTAGTGTATATTCAAAGTGACAATAAAGTTATTCTAAATCTAAGTCTAATTTAAATCTATTTCCCAAGAGAAGCTGTTTATTTTGTTTATAATTCATTCCAAAATCTTATAGTCAATATTCCAAATTTATTTGGACCATTAATCCATTTATAACTTTCTTAGAGGAAAAGCTTATTTAGCTTTTGCTGTTTATTTCAACTTTTTTAAGTTCTTAAATTTACAATTAATTTTTGTTTTGTTCAGAGTTGAAGATAAACTTATTCAATGAAGACTTTTCAAACTTGTCATTCCAAAGGTCTCTACTAGCTTTAAGATGGTTAACAGGCAGTTTCAAAAAGCGATTGGAAAGTGAGATTTACAAAGTTGGTATCCTTGAAAAGGCTCTGCCAGGCTTGCAAACAAGATGGCTGGTCTGTTCATTGTTCAGTGCTCAAACCTATCAGTATTGGTACTTATTAGTTTTCTTGTATCTTAGCTATGACACTATAGAAAATAACTGATTGAAGGAAATTGATTGCTTCTTTGCCTTATTGAGGCATGTCAGCCTGAAGTCCCTTGTTGAGGTAAATGCTTCCTTGCACAGACCTAATAAAAGGTGTTTTCTTGAACTCATAACCAAGATATTGATTACCTTTCTTCTTATGCTACTCCATAGCTAATGTTAAAAAGTTACTTAAGGTTATTTGGTAGTTTTACACCTAGTAACTCAAAAGGTTTCTGTATAAATATGCTAGATAATATTCTTTGGCATGGAATCTGAGGTAGCTCAGGAGTTCATGGCCCTCATGGCAATCTTCAAACATGTCAAGTGATGTAAGGCCCAATTCACACAGGGAATTCACATATTAGATCACATCACACAGTGGTGTCATGATTTAGAATTGGAGGACATTAACTTTAGCCCCTTGACATGAACAGATCATTCCCCTTGGCCCTAGAGTTCTTCTCAGCCATCCTTACTGTAGAGAGATGGGGGCTATTTGATCAGGCAACTAATGGACCCAATGCAATTTCAGAGGAAGTTTGTGGGGGAGGGTTTCCTCAAAGATAGCACAGGCTTCGGTGGAAGACCATGTCATGACTTAGAATAAACATGTGCCAGGGCTGGATCACATTGTGTGGAATTACTCTACAGTTTCCCAATTATTTTTATTATTTAAAAAAAATAGTTTTGAAGTTTTATACTTGCATACTTGCTTTTAATCTTTAGTTCTTGTATTTTTTCAAATGTTGACTGAATTTACAGTAAATAAAAACTGCATTGTCTTTTTTAGCATCCTCAAAATAATTTTGTTTTCTATCAAACAGAGGCATTCCTCAATTTATCAAAAAATACGGGAAGGATTTGCTTTACTGAAGATGAGGTGAGTAGAAACCCCCCCCTCGTGTTTTTTTAAAAAAATCTTTGGGAATAAATGGCTTTTCTCCTCAAATGAAACTGTTTTCTAAGGAGCAAAAATTGAAAAAGCTAAACAGAATTTAATATTCACAGTAAAATATGTGTGTGCTTGCATGTGTGTGTGTATGTGTATTATAGGATTTTAGTATTTTTTAAATTGGGAAAATGACATATGTATAAGAATGTAATCCTATTACCAGTTGAGAACAGCAGTAGGAAATAGTATCTTTTTGTGTTGACAGCGAAAAAGTCCTGTTGTTAAAATGTCTTTGTTTCTTGTTACTTCCATGGAAAGCTGATAACATTAGGCATAGAAAGTAGGATATCCTGGATGTAGTGAGGGACATACCATCTTCTTTTAACTTACTTTGAAAGAACTGCAGAGAAGACTCAAAACTGCTGAGGCAGTTAATCCACCTGCCTCCTGCCATATTTGTAATAAAACAGTGGAGTTTAGAAGAAAAATTCCACTATTGCCATCATGAGATTGCTGGGCTTTATGAGGGAGTCAGAAAAAAATTCCCTTTTTCAGTTCTTATTACTTTAATATTAAGGCGTATTTGACCAATAAAGTGGTTCTGGATGTGAACTAGATATCCAAACTTCTATTAGATATGATAACATCAATTCACAGGATTCTTTACTTTCCATTTATTTATTTATAAAATTTATGAAATGTATATACTGCCTGATTCCCAGTGACTCTGGGGAGAATTTGCTGAATATTCTGCAAATTGAAGTCCACAAAACAGAGATCCTAAATTGTAGAAGTTTCCTTGATATAATTAATATTTAGAGCCTAAACTGGAATATCCCAAATTATTTCAACAGGGAAAAATACTCCTAGATACTTTCACACACTGATGCTCTAGCAATAATATTAATTATGTGGTGCTACTAACAGAACCAGATAATTCATTAAGGTGAGAGAATGAAAACCAAAACAATGTCCAGGTTCAACCAATTCAACATATGGAATAAATAACCTATTCATCTGTCAGCATTTTGCAGACTGCTCAAGGTGTTCTAAAAAGACTTTTCAGCACATGGTTTGCTTTCCATTCTCTGTTTTGTTATCAATTTTAGATGTTGATTCAGCAATATTTTTCCACAGTGTTTTCAGGGAATTCAGTGATAGATGATTTGTTCTTTATGTAGAAAGTCCTACCCTGTTTTCCCCAAAATAAGACATCCCCTGATAATAAGCCCAATTGGGCTTTTGAACGCATGGTGATAAGGCCAGGCGCTTATTTCAGGGTTCAAAAAAATATAAGACAGGGTCTTATTTTCAGAGAAACACAGTAGATTGAGTTCCTAACATTTAAGGTTGGTGGTTCAGAACAAGACTTTTGCCTTCCAATAAAAACAGGCGGTATACCTTTAATAGAGCAATTCAGTCTTCAGTACAAATAAATGTTCCAAATCCCCGTGATAATCTAGGATGATTGTTTTACATGTAATTGTTTCTATCACTTATTTGAAAAACGTGCCTCAAGCATTTGGGATTGCAGTCATATATAACAGAAGGTACATATGCAGTAAGTGAAGAAAGCAGAAAAAAATCTTTCTCTCAAAGAGGATACCCTTTAAGGGAACATAAAAGCACTAACACAGGAAAAAAATGTGAAAGTTTTCACAATTAACAGATCTGAAGGAAGTCATTTCTACCCACGTTCATGAAATAAATCTCAGCTCCAAAATGAAAATAGGATTGCATGTTCTTGCTGTTTTATTGCCTACATATACTTTACAATTTTTTTATTGAAAATGTTAATTAGTGTTTTCTTTTTTCTTCTTCTTATCCTCCTTTTGTCTTAGTGGATGACCATGATAATGTATTGCTAATCTAATTATACTACTTTCGAATACAGGTAAGACTTGGCCCAGATATTCCTAGAACTTGCACATTTCTTGCTTGTATGGAAATTGTAACCTTTGTTAATTCTTTGTTTAAAAATATAGCAAGGCTAGGCTGATGCATGTAGGACAAAACTGGAGTTTTATCCTTAAATACTGTGTACTGTATACTTCTGATCATTGATGTAAGTAAAAAGAGCTTGGATTTAATTCTCATTTTCTTTTTTAGGCTGCTCACTTTTCCAAGTTTCAAAAGAAAGTTGTTGATTGTGGAGGCCTGTTTAATTGGAGATGGAATAGAATCAGTCAAAGGCGTCAAGCAATCTAGACATAATCAGAAGAATAAAAAACATGCAAAGAATGGTACCCACGTAAGATAATGCTAAAAATGTGCAGAAAAAAAAAAAGTTTGCTACCTTATGAATGTCTTGGGATAACTTTTTAAAAATAATCCCCACTAAGGACCTCCAAGATCCTTTCCAACTCTGTTATTCTGTTACATGGAATAACCTTCCAAGTTACAGCCATTCAGGTTTGTTGAACTTTATAAACTCCCATCATCCACAATGTACCGGTAACCAATAAATTTACATTCCTAATCTTATATTGGTTTGATTGTGTTTTAGCACTTTATTTCCCGAGACTTAATTGTTTATCAAAACTGCATAATCTTAGGTGATTTTATCATAAACCATATATCTGAGAAATCAATACAAATTTAAAGTTATCCTTAGACTCTGGTTGCAATCCTTTTCAGACTTAAGAGCTGTACACAATTAATCACAAAGTGACTTTACAATACAGTTTTCATAGGTTCATGCTATACACATTCAAATAATTTTAATAAAAGTATAACTGATTCGTGTTTTAAGTGAAATTTTCTTATGTGCCACAAAATGATTTCGGCTTTGGTATGGTGGTGTTTACAACTTAGCAAAAATATTATATTTCTTAGACTGGGAATTCTTATTTTATTTACCATGGTTTTCACACATGTTTATTCAACTTTGTTTTCTGTTGAAGTTATTAATATCTCTCCAAATGTTTGATAGTTTTTATTTTATATATACAGTAAAATAGAAGGTATTCAATATGAAAGCATATGCTTTCACTTTTTATTTTATTTTATTTTTCAGTTTCAATCTGTTTCATTACTTATTTTCTCAGGCTATATCCTGATTTGTTATCTAGAACACCAGTAATTTGGGGATGGACTAATACTGTATTTTTCAGAGTATAAAACGCACCTTTCCCTCCCCCACAAATGGAGTAAAAATTTAGGTGCATCTTATACACCAAATGTAGCCCCGCTCATCCACTGCCCCCCCCCCCTTGGCCTCTGCTGGGAAGCAAGCAGCAAGAAGAAACAGCTCGTTTCAGCTTCAGCACAGTCTAATTAGCTCAAGTTGATTGGATCAGCTTCCCAACTATCAGCTGTTTTGCTCTCAGCTGTTTTGCAGGGGCCTCTGCTGCTTGCTGCAAGGAGGTAAACTCCTGGGAGCAGATTTTTTTTTTCTTGTGCTAATCAAGCTATGCTGAAAACAAAGATAAAAGTAAAGCAGGCTGTTTGCTGTTTGCAGCAATGAGGCAGAATTGCTGGGAGGCAGAGGAAGATTTTTTCCCCCTTGTTTTCCTCACCAAAAATGGTAGGTCCGTCTTATAGTCCGGAGCGTCTTATACTCCAAAAAATATGGTATATAATAGAACCCAAAAATGCCCAAAGCCTCATGATTATAATATTTAAAACAAGTTATTATTTATATGTTATCTAATCCACTATATCCAATAGTTTCTCAAATTCAAAATCATTTTATTCATTCTACTTGATGTATTTATATTTGATTTGCCTAGTCACCTGCTTTAATCTCTCCTTTTTCTAAAAGAAAAAACCATTGAAATTTCCCATGACAAAAATGCAGTTTTTAAATTCAATCACTTTTGACATTTACATTTATCATCATTATCATATTTTGTTTCATAGAGCTTGAAAAAAAATCTAGCAGAGAGAAAATGCCCATAATACCTTCAAATATGTTGTGTCTACCCAGTGTGTTTTTATTCAAGCAATGGATTCCCCTGGGGGCTCTGGAACCAGTAAAGAGCTTTTCACATTATTATTATTATTATTATTATTATTATTATTATTATTATTATTATTATTATTTTATACAAAAATGTGAAATCACAGCTGCCAGTTTTTTTAACTGGTGTTGGCATATACTTTGAATTCTTCACAAGAATTTAGGATGTCATAATGTATTGTCATAGTATATGTGCAGATGCATGCAATGAGATCTTTAGTAATTGACAGATGGAAATGTTATCAATGTGCAAATCTTGCCATCCAGGATCTTTTAGTAAGAGTCTCAGTATGTTGATATGCACTGGGGCCATCTTGGCCAAATTATGCCATAATCTTTCAGTTTTAATTTTCAAAACTATCAAAATTTCAAAACTCTAAAACTTGATTCTTTGTGACTTTCTCCAATTCTTTGTCTTCTATTATTCTCTACATATTATCCACACATTCTTTTCACAAAATAACTTTTTTACTTTTTTATTTATTAATATTTATTCATTGCTTATTTATGTTATTAATTTATTGACATCTATTTATTAAGTATAAATATTATTATACTTGTGAGTATAATATTATTATACTTGTGAGTATAACTTGTGAGTATAAAGAGCCTGGTGGCGTGGCGGACTAAAGCACTGTTATTAACAGTTATTAACATCAGCTGCCTGCAATTACTGCAAGTTCAAATCTCACCAGGCTCAAGGTTGACTCAGCCTTCCATCCTTTCTAAGGTAGGTAAAATGAGGATCCAGATTGTGGGGGCAATAAGCTGACTTTGTATAAAAAATATACAAAAGTATGAAGGCTATTGCTTAACACATTGTAAGCCGCCCTGAGTCTCCGGAGACGGGCGGCATATAAATTAAATTTTAAAAAAATAAAAAAAATTATATGTTACAATATAGTAAATAATAATAAATAACAGCACATTTTGTGGGGGTTTTTTTGTAGTAATTTTATTAAAAATTATAAATACAACAGTAAAAATCTAATATAAACTAAAAACTTCCCACCTTCATTACAACTATGAACTATTTAGTAACTTATCACCTCCTCTTAAAATGCAACAAGTGATATTGTTCTTCTTTTTCCGAGTGTATTCCTCAAGTGCAAGGTCCACTTTTCGGATGATTGAATGCCACTTTGCATGGTCAGCTGCATCTCCAGGGCGCAGTCCCACGGCTTGCACATCTCTGTTGATGGTGTCTTGCCATCTCTGTTTTGGGTGCCTGCGAGGTCATCGACCAGTGACTTCTAGTTGGTAGGCAGTCTTGGCAACAGTGGAAGGTGCTGCTCTCTGGACATGTCCATACCAGTGGAGCTGGGCTTCTCTCATCTTCTCTATGATTGGTGCCACACCAAAATGCTGTCGAATGGTGTCATTTATGATGTGGTCAAGAAGGGAGATGCCCGATATCCAAGCAATGATATCTTCTTCTCATATTCCATCTCTTATATATAAACAATCTATAAAGTATCATCATTTAAGTCCTATATCAGCAAAAATCCATTATGGATTACCCAAAATACAATATGTATATTTTAACATTGATCAAATAAACCAACCTTGTATTGCTTCCTTCTACTTCTAACAATCTTAATCTTTAGTTTATTCAAATACTACAGTGCAACTTGATTCCTTCTCATTTTTTTATTTGTTTCCTCCGCATGATATTCTTCAAAACTTCAAAAAAAAAAAATCTCTTCTGTAAATAGAACAGGGCAAAAAAATATTTCTGTTGGTTTATTGTTTGTACATCCTTTTTAATTATTAAGATATCAATTAGTTTCTTTTGTAGTTCCAATATAACAGCTTTTTCTATGTCATTGTTATAGCCAGTCATTTATAAGTCCACTTTCAGCTTAGTCTTGATTTTGTCAGGTAGAAGTTGTTCCTCTTCCATAACATTTTTGGACATAGTCTCTCCATACTGGGAGATATCTCTGTCAGCACTGTTAAAATAAATGGTTGGGTCCATTTTTTAAAATGCCCTCCAATAAGTCTATTGTTAAAATATTTTGCTTTATTTTGTATTGTAAGTCAAGTTTGTAATCTTTAATTCCCCGTTAGCTCTCCCTAGTGTCCATTTCTTAAATTTTAATTGAGCATGCTAACCAAGGCTGTTCAAAAATCAATAGAAAAAGTTTCTATATATCTTGGACAATGGAAAAGTTGGAGACAGTGTGTTTCATGTTTAAAATGGGACTGTGCAACTAAAACAAATCATTGCATTCACCTTGAAAGACCAGTCAAAACAGCAGGCAGAACTTGAAAATTTACAAAATTTGAATACTTAAGCCAATTGTTTTCTTCAAAAATCTATTTAAAGTAAGTACAATCAAACTTATTTTAATGAATTTATATAAGTTATGATCTGGAACTGGAGGAAGACTTATGCAGCACTTATAACCCTAACCTTTGAAACTCTTGAGCTTTTGCAGATAATACAGAAATGGGCAGATAAAAATGTAGAAAGGTATTATATAGCTAAGAGATTTTTATAAGTGTCCCTTACCTTCTCATAAAGAGGAAAGAGAACAACAGTTAGGATATAAAACACTATTTTTATGGCTTCCAATAAAATCATTTTTATATACTAGGCAGGTAATGAAATTTTCAAATTGCCGGTTAACAAACTTTGAGAAATTAATAGGCAGAAATTACATTTGAAGATTTTGCAGTGAGATCATATTATTATTATTATTATTATTATTATTATTATTATTATTATTATTATTATTATTTATTAAATTTGTATACCGCCCTTCTCCCGAAGGACTCAGGGCGGTGCACAGCCAAATTAAAATACATACAATACAAAATTTAAAATAATTTAAAACAAAATTAAATCCAATTGGCTTCCCGAAGTATTAAAACCCATTACTCTTAAAAACCCTTTAAAAAAATTTTAAGCCAGGCCAGCTTGCTGGAATAGGAAGGTCTTCAAAGCTCGACGGAAGGTACGGAGGTCTGGGATTAGTCGTATTCCTGGGGGGAGCTCGTTCCAGAGGGCGGGTGCCCCACAGAGAAGGCCCTCCCCCTGGGGGCCGCCAGTCGGCATTGCTTGACCGACGGCACCCTAAGAAGGCCCTCTCTGTGGGACCGAATTGGCCGGTGGGAGGTTATCGGTGGCAGAAGGTGGTCTCGCAGATAGCCGGGCCCTAAGCCATGGAGCGCTTTAAAGGTGAGAACCAATACCTTGAAGCGCACCCGGAAGACCACCGGGAGCCAGTGCAGCTCGCGCAGGCAAGGTGTCACCTGGGAGCGCCAAGTCGCTCCCGTAATCACCCGCGCGGCCGCATTCTGGACCAGCTGGAGCTTCCGAGTGCTCCTCAAGGGGAGCCCCATGTATAATAGCACATGTCCCATAATGATCCAGATTAACATTAGAAGGGTTGTTAATAGGAAAGAACATTCATCCACTTTGGTCAAACTGTGAAAAAGTATCAGTTCTTTTTTTTAAAAAAAGTTTTTGATGAATTTAATATTTTGACTAAGGAAATAATATGCCAACCGAAATTAGGGCTATTGGATATATTTGATTGAAGTGAAATGCTATGAAGCCTATTTTACTTTGTCTTACTGTTGGCAGCTATATTGTTAATCATTATTTGGATATTTAAAATACTTGGATACATTGAAAAATGGCATAGTAAAATCTTGTCTATAATTTGCTTTAAACAAAGTTGAGCTGATGCCACTTTTCCTAGGATGAGGAATTTCCAATGTGAATTTTCATTTGTTTTTTTCTAAAATCACTGCATTTTCTGTAAGATGCAGGTCAAGTGGAAAAACTCACAAGTACATGAATTAAGATAGCTTACAGATACAAGTAACTTGATGTCTTATAACTCCCACAACCATTTTCCAGGTGTAACTCAACAATTAGAATAATATCAAATTGCCTATTCTGGGTTTAGGATATAGAGGTGTCAAATCTGTATTCATTTATGAGAACTTGATGTATTTTTGTTTTTGCTACACCAGAATAATGGAGATACCCCTCTGCCATTTGCTTTTCAAGAAATAATTCTTTGAAATGTAGTTTCAAGTTTGGATTTCAGTTTGCACTCTATCCAATTTTATGACTGTTGAAATGTTAACACTATCATTTAAATGTATGAATCACAAACATTTGGGGGGGGGGCATATTCTAAATATATTCTTATATGCTTCGTTGGTAATATAATTTGTGTCCTAGCTGGAAGGGAAATTGAACAGAATGGATTGGAACCAGTCCTAAATATATTTTGAAAAGACCATCTGAAATCATTGAATCCATCCCCCCCCCCCAAGAAAAACATTTATTTGCATAAATATTGTTGACAATTCTGAGAGAAACGGAATTATTTACTTATTTATTTATTTATTTATTTATTTATTTATTTGATAAATTTATGTAATTGTTTATGTACTAATGGACAGCAAACAAAAAATAGCATACAATTCATTATACCTTAAAAAAAACAAGTCGAAGCCACTATAGAAAGACTTTAGCAACATTTCCCACATGCACCTACTATTAACATCCCAACATCAGTGACTGAGGAAAATAGACTTTTTCCCAAGCTAGGAATGCACCTAATCTTTCCACACTATTATTGGGCTACTGTTGAAAGTCATACAACTCTATTCACACTGACACCAAACAGCACCAGTTCAATTGGAGCAACACAAAAATAATTAGCCACGCTACCACTTGCCACACTCACGAGTTCATCGAAGCCTGACACTCCACAAGCAATTCCATCAATAGACACATTGACTTACAACCAGCCTACGACCCCCTCAGAATCCAAATTAACTACAAGCCAACCAGAGACAGCACCGACTCTCAACTAACCCATGGAACCCCCAGCAGTTCACTTCCCAATGACCCTGATCTCATGTAATCTCCTTAACACAAGACCTGTCACAAGACTCACTGATGACTCACAGCTGACCAATCACAAGACCCTCACTTGACACATCCACACCTGAAGCCCCTATAAACAGAAGAACACTGACACTGACATTCCCTAAACTCCACTGAAGATATTACCTAACCTGGTAATGAAACGTTCAGAAATCAACCCACAAGTTCAGAAAATGAACATTCAGCCTCATCCTACATCCGAGCTACAGATATTTGCCACTATTGCAAAGTCATATAACTATCTAGAAAAAGCACTGATCTAAGCAAATATGGGTGACATGGTGGCTCAGTGGTTAAGATGCTGAGCTTTTCTATCAAAAGATTGGCAGTTCAGCGGTTCGAATCCCTAGCGCATAATGGGGTGAGCTCCCGTTACTTGTCCCAGCTTCTGCCAATTTAACAGTTCAAAAGCACGTAAAAAAGTAGAAAAATAAGGACCACCTTTGGTGGAAACGTAACAGTATTCCGTGCCCCTTTGGGATTTAGTCATACTGGCCACATGACCACGGAGATGTCTTCGGACAGTGCTGGCTCTTTGGCTTTGAAACGGAGATGAGCACCGCTCCCTAGAGTCGGGAATGACTAGCACATATGTGCGAGGGGAACCTTTACCTTTAAGCAAATATGAATTTCTGCAATTTGGTGCAATGACTGTGATTTTCACTTGCATTTCAAGTGTGAATAAGGTGAGCAAGGGAAAATAACACAGGCAGAAATATATATTTCTAGCCTGTAGGACTATCCTCATTAATATGCATTTCTCTAGTCTTGAGTCCAAGGAAAAAATATGCTGACATATTTTTCATTGTCCAGATGACTCAGCTCTAATGTGACTCAGTACCAAGGCCATGTCCTTGACGCTTTATTAATTGGTAAATCCCCCAGGCTTATATCCCTGCCTAGCCTGTGTCATTAGCCTGTGGAAGAAAAGCCACTAATTATTCTCCTAATAGACTGTGTAAAGAGCCTTGGGCAAGAAATTTAGCCCCATTCAGGTTCCCAGATGACTTATTGTCAGCTGGTAACCGGTTACGTGGCCTATTTCTGAACACATATCTATTGGTCTTCTGGAAGATAAGTAGACTTGAGTCTAAAACTGACCCAGCTAACAGTTTGTGGGACAAAAAGCCAAAAGCAGTCCATCCTAATCCCTTAGCATTTGTTTTAGATAGAGGTTTACCAGATGTTCAGAAGATTATGAGCCTTCTTGCATCACGGACTGGAAGGTGAACCTGGCAAAACTCTTGTCAGTTTTACCTTACTTTTCAAGTATCCCAAGTAATAGAGATGTTGAGAGAAAGGCAAAGCTGGCAGCAAATGGCAGCACTGTAATAAACCCAAGAGCACATATAGTTATATTAGAATAGGCAGTGGTGCCAATTCCTTCCCAAAAATCCTGAAATTTAGAGTAACAGAAGATTTTTAAATAAAAGGTGTTAGAAGTCATTTTGGTTCTGGTGCTGAAAGTCAAATCCTTGGTTTAGAAGATGCTTAAACGAAACGCCCTTGTATCTAATAAAATGCTATTGTAAGTCTGTTGCACCTGGTTTTAGAAACTTGGAGATCAATTTAAATACAAAATAGATCTCTAAAGTCTGCAAGTCCCTGATATAGAATCCTACATGTATAATTTAAGAATTTGGATGTGTAAAAGAGAGTGAGAGATAACTTTAACACATAGAGTATATGTAGCTTTAAAAATATTTTTAAACCTGCTCCATTGTATGTTAGCTAATCACTAGAGAAGACAGTTCCACATGCTACCTGCCTAATCAGAACTCAATAATCCATAGCCAACTCATTTTAAAAGTAAACAAACAGAAAATTCTATAGCGCTGCATTAAAATTTCATTACAGCAGTGAGTCACAGATTGACACAGTGCCTTACCTGGTTTTTGCATCAACAGTTCCAGAGATCCATGATTATTAGGCTGCGTTAATACCTGTCCTGTTGTCTTTTTGCTGCTGCAGTAACAGATGGAATCTGAATCCCCACATATTTCAAACAAACCTGAAAAGACAAATAAATTATGCCCAAAAGTTTTCCTGCCTGTTCCCCTATTCTGTTTGTCCAAGGTGAAGTTGTACAACCTAAGTTGTAATGGCATTAAAGTTCAGAAAAGGAGAGGAGGGGGGAGAGAGAGAAGAGTTCTAAAATAAAAGATTGGACTTAATATAAACTTAGCCATATTCTGATAGAATCCAGCACTTAACCAATTCATGAGCTAAGGTCCCATCGCAGCACCTTGTTTCCCTTCCTACTTTCCTTCTGACAACAATAAGTAACATTATTAGAGACCACTCATTTCCTCTCTCCTCCCCACAAATGTTTGGAGCATTAGAGATGCTGAGCTGTACCCTGAGATCTCAATACTCAAATGAATTCTCTTCCATTTTTTTAACCATGATTCAAAATAGAAATAGAAATGGCCTCCTCCCTCAATAGCCATAACAAGTTTTAAAAGGAATGGGTGGGGGAGAGAAAGATTTCTGTGGTCTGTTGCTAATAAAAAGAGACTACTCCACAGACAATAAAGATTATATGTTTCATTCGTTTGTACATATCTATGGAGATTCTCAGTCATCCAAGTCATGATTGTCCCAATGTCGCTTTTTCAAGAGGCAGCTGGACTTTTTGGTTTTTCTTTGAAGACATTTCGCTTCTTACCCAAGAAGCTTCTTCAGCTCTGAAGAAGCGCCTTTGGGACATTCATTTGTACACTTTTGGAAGCCCAGAAACTTTGGCTGCTGAAGATTCTGGGCATTTGATTTCCTAGAAATCAAATGACATCCTCTTCAAGCTTGCTTCCTATAAAACAGTATTTCTCAACCTTGGCAACTTGAATATGTATAGCAGTGATGAAATCCATTTTTTTTACTACTGGTTCTGTGGGCATGGCTTGGTGGGTGTGGCTTGGTGGGCGTGGCAGTGGAAGGATACTGCAAAATCTCCATTTCCACCCCACTCCTGGGGGAAGGATATTGCAAAATCTCTATTCCCACCCCACTCCAGGGGAAGGTTACTGCAAAATCCCCATTTCCTCCTGATCAGCTGGGACTCAGGAGGCAGAGAATAGATAGGGGCAAGGCCAGCCAGAGGTGGTATTTGTCGGTTCTCCAAACTACTCAAAATTTCCGCTATCGGTTCTCCAGAACCTGCTGGTTTTCACCCCGACTTCAAGTTCCAGATTTCTTGTTGTCAAGGCCGAGAAACCCTGCTGTGGAATGAAATTTCACAGAATTCCCAAAATCTAGAATGTCACTGTTAGTATTGCTCAGGTGCCCATGAGAAATTGAGGTCTTCAGTAGCATTTTATAAGTTTCAGATCTAAATGAAACTTCAGTCCTTCCCATGCGAATGGCATGGTCAAATAGAGAAGTACCCAAGGCTTTAAATCAAAGGGCTCAGTCCTAGCCTGGAAAACTAAAGTGGAAGAGGGGAAACCATTTGCCTGGAGATGATTTTTCTTTGGAGTTCTATATTAGCTTATGGTTTCCCTTCTCCACTTGCTTACCAGATCACTGAATTGATAAAAAATCATTTCCAATCCCCAAGATTTATAGATCATCGAGTTTCTTCCAATTTATTACTTTGCTTTCCAATAGAATTCAAGCAACTTAAACTCTCAGTTGCTAAATAGTAAGAATCTGCAAAATATTGTTTTTAATTACCTTTATCAATCTTAAATTGGAATTTCTGTGTTAAGATTGCCCATTTCCCCACTTGAATTATATAATATTATAGAGATCTGTAATAAACTTCAAAAGCATCTTGGTTTTTGTGTGATATGTGCTGGCTAAATATGTCAAGATGTGACATTACCAAAGGCAAAATATTTTCTTGTGACATGTATGTCAGATCACGATCTGAATTTAGTCACAGGTCTGAAAGCCCATCCCTTAACAGAGTAATGAAATTAAAAGTGTAACCCATATTGTTACATCCATGGTAAAGTTGTCCCATTTTTTAGATTTATACATGCATTTGGGCTTTTTTCTCATTATGAGCTTGATATTGTACGTTACAGTTATTCTGTGGCAGAAGCTAATAATTCATTACAGGCAGGCTGAGCATGGGCGCCAGTGTGTGGAATAAAGCAATTGGCACAGCACTTGATTTATACCTTCAGCTAAGCTAATTAAGCAATAATTCAGGAAAAATCCATCATTTTGACAGCTTTGTTGATCAACCACTCCGAGCAAAGTCAAAGGTGTTTAGTAACCCGAGGTTAAAAAAAAACCAGGTCAGTAATGATTGCGACTAATATTGGGATGTACAGCATAACAGGACAATTATATTTTATATATGTTTGGGAACTCCTAGGCACAAGGCAATAATAATAATAATAATAATAATAATAATAATAATAATAATAACAACAACAACAACAACAACAACAACAACAACAACCTTAACAGTTCCTAGGTCCTTGGTTAGAACTCGAGCTGCTGAGTTATTAACCAGCCTCAAAGGCTGTGAATCTCACTAAAGATTAAATAATAATAATAATAATAATAATAATAATAATAATAATAATATACCATGTTTCCCTGAAAATAAGACAAGGTCTTATTTTCTTTTGAAACCCCCCCCCCAAATAAGGCTTGGCCTTATTATCTGGGGGTATTATTTTGGGGATGCAGGAGGCAGCAAGCGTGGGACTGGATGTCCCGTTGCTGCCGTCGCCTCCCCTCCCTGTTCTTCGAGCGGCCCAACATGCCCCACCCCACCTCAATGGCAACAGCTGCTTCCCTTCCCTGCTGTCTCTTTATCAAGAGGGGTTGCAGGTGGGGTGAGGGAGAAGAAAGATGCATGGAGTGAGACGTGGCTCCCCTTGCTGTCTCTTCTAACCCTCCCTCGCTGGGCATGGCAGGGCTTCTGCCCGGTGGTGAAATGTAAAATTTGTTACTACCAGTTCTGTGGATATGGCTTGGTGGAAACGGGGGGGAGGGGTTTTAATATGACTGAGTAGGCGTGGCCAACTTTTTTTTTTTTACTTTTAAAACCATTTTTTCTACAACCTCTTCGGCTGAAGAGGATGTAAAAAAAATGCTTTTAAAAGCCTCTGACGATCTCAACTAAATTGCCTGATCGGCAGAGGCTTTCTTTCTTTCTTTTTTAAAGCCTCTGACAATCCCAGCTGACCTGCCTGATCAGCAGAGGCTTTCTTTTTTTTAAAAAAAAAGCCTCTGACGATCCCAGCTGAGCCGCGCAATCATGAGAAACTTTTTAAAAAAACTTTTAAAAGCATTTTTTCGGCCAAAGAGGTTGTAGAAAAAATGCTTTTAAAAATAAAAAAAAAAGCCTCTGATAATTGTGTGGCTCAGCTGGGCAATGGGGGAGGGGCAGGGATTTTTGCTACTGGTTCTCCGAACCACCTGCCTCCATCGCTACCGGATTCACCCCTGCTCCTGCCCCCTGCTTAGCCACCTGCCCCCTTTAGGGTTGCAATTTGGGAGTGGCAGGTGGGGCGGGTGAGAAGCGGGACACAGGTCTACCTTTCAAGCTCCTTAGCTTTCTTCGTCATTGTGTCCAAGAAAACACGCTGTAAAAGAAAACCTTGCGAGTTTGAGAAGTTTAATTGAACTTGCAAGAAGGTTTTTTTTTTACTGTGTGTTTCCCTGGACACAACGGCAAGGAAAGTGATGGAGCTTGAAAGGTAAGACCTATGTCCTGCTTCTCACCTGCCCCACCTGCCACCCCCAAATTGCACCCCTAAAGGGGGCAGGTGGCTAAGCGAGCGGCAGGAGCTTTGCCATGCCCAGCGAAGGTGGGGGAAAGAAGAGACAGCAAGGGGAGCCACTCCACACATCTTGCTTCTCCCCCACCCCACCTGACACCCCTCTTGATAAAGAGACGGCAGGGAAGGGAAGCAGCCAGGTTGCTGTTGCCATTGGGGTGGGGTGGGATATGTTGGGCCACTCAACTGGCACGAAGAACAGGGAGGGGAGGGCATGTCCCCCACTTTTCACCCTCAGGTCTCGCCTCCTCAACTCATTTTGGTTGTGCAGCAAGCAATCAGAGGAAAAGGCGGGACCGGCTGTGCATGCATGTAACTAGTTGGTGGGGGGGGTCTTATTTTGCAGGGGGGGTGTTATATTATCGTATGCGCTGAAAAGCCCAATTGGGCTTATTATCCGGACATGTCTTATTTTCAGGGAAACACGGTAATAATAAAGTGGAAAAAGTTATCAAAAGTGAGAAGATGAAGATCTTGTGGGACTTTCGAATACAGATGGATCGTCATTTGGAATACAACACGCCAGATATCACATTTGTCGAAAACCGAAACATACAATTTATTGATATCATGGTACCAGGAGACGCCAGAGTTGAAGAAAAAACCTGGAAAAAATCATGCAATATCGCCATCTGGCCATCGAAACTATGTGATTATGGATCAAACATGTAACAGTGATACCCATTGTCATTGGGGCACTTGGTACCATGTCCAAGAATTTTATAAAATACATCAAGAAATTGCAGCTTCCTGCAATAACACCAGCAGAACTGCAAAAAACTGCGCTACTCGGAACATTGTACATCTTAAGAAGGTATTTTGTTGATACCTAGGATGCTGGAAGCAACCTGCATCAAACATTAGCACCAGTCAATGGTATTTGTGATGCATTTTTGAATGTTTAGTTGACTGAGTTCCATGTTTAATGAATAAAATATAATAATAATAATAATAATAATAATAATAATAATAATAATAATAACAACAACAACAATAACAACAACAACAACAACAACAACAACAACAACAACAACAAGTCATTTCTGATTGCTAAGAAATGGCATTTGTCTGTTGTGCTTGGAAGCATCACTGATTTAAGATAAGGTCCAGCCAAAGCTAAAGTTGTCTAAGCACCATTTCTTTTTCTTGGAAAATTTGGAGTTGTACTCAGTTCTTCAATAGAAATTGCTGGGAATGGTTCAATTTGTTCAAATGAAAATGCCCTTTCTTGTTATTCATGTAATCAACATGGTGGTGTTGGACATACACCTAATTTGGAGATCAGAGTCAGGACCAGCCCTCCTCTTATGTATGAGAACTTTTCTCTGGAGTAATGGGCCAAGTGGATATTTACAACTGGATTCTAGGCAAGATAATGTACTGGAAACTGAAAAACAATAAGTCCTACTTTTTTGCCTTGTGGAAGCTGGCATGATTTATTCATCAGTAATAGAAGCCCTACTTACCCAGATATTTTTTGTAGATATAGAGATGTGGCCATAATACGATTGAAGTCAGTTGACTTCCTTAATAATGTATGAAAGATGCCATGATATGTGTGTATGAAACATTTCATGTATTTTTGAAAGATGGATAAAAGATTGTCACAAGCTGCTATCCAGATAATTTCTGCATCTTCATTAGATCTTTATATACAGAAGATACATATGCACAAATGGCAGAGCTCTATCTATATTATCAGGAACAGAGATACCCTTTTTACTTAAAAGAATAATAAAAATTATATACGTAAAAATCATATTTCCTTCCTCTGAGGGCTATTAGACTAGTTGGAACTACAAATATAAGAGTTCTTACTGCTCATATTAGCCTGAATTCTGGGAGTTCCAATCCCAATATCTGGAAAGCATCAGACTGGAGAGGGCTGGTATCTACTATAAGGTGTGATTTATCACACAGAAGTAAAGTGAAAATAATATAATTCTTGGAGTACCTACATTTTCAGTGAGGTAATATTGCCATCTAGTGACTTTTCATAATACATATTTACCAACTTTAAACAAGAACTAGACATCCTGTGACCCATTAAGTTATTGTTTCAGAAATATTTCCTTACCTAAACAGAGAAACAGAATGACCACAGGTGGGGGGAAAAAACAGTGGGAGAAGGAGCAACTTCCTGCCAGCTTCCTTATTGAGTTTCCTTGTGGGAAGCTGGTAGGGAACATTAGAAACCTTCCTTCTTTCCTTCCTTCCTTCCTTCCTTCCTCCCTCCCTCCCTCCCTCCCTCCCTCCCTCTCTCTCTCCCTCCCTCCCTCCCTCCTTTCCTCCCTCCCTTATTTTGTTTTCATAAACTGTTCAAACTAAAATCCTGTTGTCACACAAAGTAACTCAAGGATTTGATAGCACTCATCCAGTGCTACGTCATAGAACTAGCAGACTAAGATGAGTGAAAAGATGAGTGAAAAGCTTATCAGGGGAGTATGAAAACTTTGATTATCACACTTGAAACTTCTTCAGTGCATACAAAAAACAAATCTTTTTCTGGGAAAAAAAATTGAGCCTCTTCAAATGTCTGAACAAATTTCAATCAAGTAGCTAGTGTAAAATAATCCATTTGTTATAAGCTACTGTATATCTCTAGGATAGTAATCTGCTCCTTAGATCAATACTAATACACTCAATGCATAAAAGAAAACAGCCCATGAACCACTCTGAATAAGCACACTTATAAGGTGCCATTTTCTCTAAATCATTTTCCTCACAGTTATTCCACCATTATACTCATTTAGTCTATGAATAAATACCATCCATTTAGTAATCCAATTTTAAAAAATCAATTATTAAATTGTCTTCATGGCAGACCATTTAGAAATCTTATAAAATAAGATTGGAATATGTATGCATAATCATTCATAAACAAATGCATTTCTACATGGTGCTTATTTTCTTTCTTGTATTTTTAATTTTATTTTAAAATATAATTCTACGGAAATGATGTTTTAAACTTCAATATTCTCTCATCATCTAGTTAACAGCCACTTTCTCTTTTTATTTAAAATAAGTTAGAAATGTTTGTTACATCATGAACCTGTTTATAAAATGTAATTTTAAAAATAAAATATCTTGTGTTAGAATGCTATATATCTTTAAAAATGTTTCCCTTACGCCATGCAATATTGAACTAATACACTTTCTTGTTGAATTTCTTAAAAGTTGACTTTAAAAAGTATTACTACACTATTCTGATGCTTAAGATGATACTAATTTATTTCTGTTACAGGAAGGAATCAGCTCTATATTTATGGGATTCATTCTTAGTAAAGTTCTCTAAGAGGTCACAAGATGTCTGTAAACCCTTGATTGTCTTTCAGTGCAATTATTTCTTTCTCAGGTAGCACTTTCAGTTAAAGATAGAGTTCAAGTTCACATTTGTTGTAACTATTGACTAAATGTTTTTATACAAATAGGAAATTATTGTCAGGTGCAAAAGATCAGAACCACATGTGAAATTCTAATTAAACTGATTGATTCAACTAAGGGTTAGCACTATTTTGGCACTAGATATGGAATTCAAGGGAGGTTGAACTTAGTCTATTTGTGACTATGTAGAGTTTCTAGGCTGATTCCTCTTTTGGCTCCAACCCCAGATTCTGCCACTCCTTCTCCTACATTTACATTATACAAAGAAATTAAAATCAAAGGAAAAGATAAAAGTAAAATAGACATTTATTCTATTCTTCTAATAGGAGAAATGCATTAAAAACAATTGAAGTGCAATATTGGACTAGATAATCTTTGTGGTCTGATCTAGCTCTACAATTCCATTAAGACTTCATAGCTCCCAAACCTCCCATACTGAAAATAAAAATCATGGTTCCCTTGTCTTAGGAAATAATTGCAGCATGAGAAGGTAGGGGGGCAACAGATCTCTAGGAAGAAGTTTGTACAATAAAATACAAGACATTTGCATATATGTCTTGCCAACTGATAACAAATTAAATGCAATAATCCCAGATTTCACTCAGAACAGTTCATTTAAATCACTTCTCCTTTGAAAAACATTTCAAAAAGAAATTCTCTTTCATCAGTTAATTAGAACTGGTAATAATAAAAATGTATGAGGATTGTTCTGCACAGCATTAGATAACACCACAAATTCATCATCAAATTAGGCTTGTTGCTGAAGGCTCAACATTTTATTGTCTAGGGTATCAACACTTAAAAGAGATCAATTCCCGTCATGGTAGTTTAAATAATCATAATAATGCTTTATGCTAATCAAAGGGAAGTAACCAACCAAAATGTAAATAATCCCACATAAATTGGACCTAATATGAAGCTGTACATATTTTGAACTATTCCAATTATTCTCTTTGGAAATAATCCCTGAAAACTCTCTTATGCATCTGTTCACTAGCTTTGCTCCCCCTCTATCTCTGGTTACATTGAGCATCTTGCTTACCTAATATAAGCCAATGTTATTTTAATCTCAGAAATGTCAGTGGAAATGTCTTGATAATTTAGGACATAAAGTGTCACTAAATTGGTTTATTTTCATCCATCACATAGTCAAATCATTGTTATACATGCAGTGAAACACCAAACCTGGGCCAAATCCTATGTAGCAGATGTATTAGAAAGCATATTAAATTTACATATGATGGAGTGAAGACAAAAGGGATATCATTGGTATTCCTCTTTGGCTATGTTGTTTCATTTCATTCATTTCAGTAGGAATGGATTTCCAAAGGAAAAATTGCAAATTACAGGAACCAGGAGCACTACTCAGGTGACCCTGAGGACCAGGGGTGGGTTCTACTTACCTTTACTACCGGTTTGCAATGGGGCCATGTGCGTGCGTTCGCTTCACTCGTGCGCACGTGCGCTCTTCTGTGCATGCGCAGAAGCTTTCTGATGATGTTGGGGTCGGTGGGCGGAGCCTCCCGCTGGTTTTACTACCAGGTCTATAGAACTGGTGCAAACCGGGGGCAACCCACCACTACTGAGGACAGAGATAAATCTCCAAGTGCTTCAATGACCCTCTAAAAGGATGCAGATACCAGCTGTCTTAAAGGAATATAAATCCTTCCATTCCCCACTATCCTGTCAGAGCTGAAGAAGCTTCTTGGATGAGAAGCAAAACGTCTTCAAAAGAAAAAACAAGAAAGTCCAGTTGCCTCCTGAAAAAGCATCTTTGGGATTACAAATTTATGCACAGAAACAGATTGCCTTCTATTGTCAAGATGCTGGCTATAATGATATTAGAATTCGGTGTGGTAGTTATGGAGAAAATATATTAGGAGGTTCAGGGAGCTCAAGCCATCACCACGAGATGGCTTGAATTCCCTGATCATCATCATCATCATAACCATCAACATCATCATCATCATCATTTGGCAATGGTACCCTCAACAGAAGCAGCTTTCTCACACCATGAGATAGAAAAATGTGTTTTCTCAGAACACTTGAAATCAAACTTTCAAATTTAAGATATACACCATGCCAAAGAAATAATGTAGATTACTTTTGAACATGGCAGATGTGGACAATTGCAAAAAAAACCCCAACAACAGCTAAAGCCAAATAGAGCAGTGGAAATATTAAGGAATGATAGCTGGGGGAAAATCTCTATGGTCCCTTCCTTCTCTTGGTGCCCTAGGCAGGTGCGTATTTTGCTTAATGGTTTAGAGTAGTTAAATAGGTAATGATTTTTAAAGGCAATTCAAAGATCAGGAATTAGAGTATATCCCTGCCTTACTTTATCATCAGCAGGAACCCAGTAGAACTTTAGATGTCAAAATTCTCCAAGCCAACAATGTTTATTTACTTGTTTGTTTGTTTGTTTGTTTGTTTGTCAAACATGTACAAGATGACAAGAATAGGTATGAACATAAACATAAACAAAGTAACTAAATACAAATAAATGGGAACAGTAAGACAGGGAGGGTAGGCACACTGGTGCACTTATGCACATCCCATTTATGGACCTCTTAAAAAGGGAGTGAGGTCCACAGTAGACAGTTTAAAGTTGAAACTGTGAGGGTTTGAGGCTGTAACAACAGTCGGGTAAAGCATTCCAGGCATTGACCTTTGTGTTGCTGAAATCATATTTCCTGCAATCGAGTTTGACCTTGAGTTTGTCTCAATTGTTTGCCCATGTACTATTATGATTAAAACTGAAGAAGTCATTGACAGGCAAGACGTTGTAGCAGACAATTTTGTGTACTACACTTAAATCGGACCGCAAGTGGTGCAATTCCAGATTGTCCAAGCCCAAAATTTTAAGCCTGGTGCATAGGGATTCTACTGTTTTGGCAATGCTGTTACAGTGAGCTCTGAGGCTTAGATTGATTGAGATGAGTACTCCTAAATCCTTGACAGAGTGAGGGTTGTCTACAAGATCGCTTCCACCCAACTTGTATTTTGGTGATATCTTTTTGTCTTCTCCCGATTAGAATATTTGATCAAAAGATCAGACTAATGTAACTCCATTTGGTCTTCTCCTATCTGTTTAACTACTATAGCCACAAAATATTTTATGGCAGAAAATCTGAAAATGAGTATATTAAATGGACACTTAAACTAAATAAAATATAAAGATGCAGTACGAAAAAAGTGCTGCTGAATTATTCAATCCCTTATTAAAATTTGAACCTGATATTTTTTTTCTTGAATATTTATATTTGAAAATTTAACCTAGTTCCCCACTCCAACCCACAACCCCTTTAACAGACTGCACTTTATAACATTATTAGTCTGTTCCAGCAAGATGATCAGAATGCTAAGAAAGCTCCTGAAATGTTTTAATAATATTGCAGAACTTTGCAATCTATAATCAAAAATCAAACTGCTCAATACTAGAATAGCCTCCAGGTGGCAGTGTAGACCTGAAGAATGATAACTCTCCCTTTTCCCTCATATTTCAAACCAAAAAAAATCAAATGCATCACAGCCTCTCCAGAATTGATCTAATAAAATGACCAAAACTGATTTATTTAAGTGTATCAGAATCAGAAAATTGCCCAAGGAAGTAATTTTGTTCACCAAGAAGGTAGTTAAAGGAATAGTACAAAGGACAATGAAGTGACAGCAGAGAAGCTCCTTGAATTATTTTCATCAGTCTTCTCTGTAGAACAGAAAGACAAAGCTCAAGAAAGCCTTCAATGAAGTCACCACATAACTTCCAAAACTTGTAATTAAAGGACAATTTTAATGTGACAGAAAGTGTGAATTATTTACCTGGTTTAGGAATAATATTAAATAAATTAGGCCAGCAATAATTCATCTTAAATAAAATCTACTTTAATTTCTACTCTTAGTCAATCCACATTTTTTAGGATAGTCATGGTACATCACTCAAATACCAAATATAGGCCTTGGCCTGGAAAAAGTCATATTCCCCTTGTTGTGGATTTGAATTGAAGCAATATTTTTCACATGGAATCTGAAATAGCAGAGAAAATAGCTGATAATAGCTGAAATTTGGAGATTTTTTTAAAATACAAGAATTCCAGATACACTCCATCCAGATACTGTATGATCCATCTTGGAATTATAAAAGAAATTACTGACAAAAATACACCAAAATCCTGAGATAAACCAATGTAATTGAGAAGTAATCCAAGAAATTACAGGCTAGATATTTGTTGTGTATCAATTTGTGGAAGACAAATTATGAAAGATCAACTCGTCATCCTGAAAGATGAGCCTAGCTAAAGTTGAATCAGCAGGCTTTGGGCAAAGGCAATTCCATTTCACTAATCTTTTTGAATTACTTGAGGGTGTCAAGAGTAAAGGAATTATCAGAAGGATTTTGAAGCAAAATCACTCACAAAGATTCCTGAACAAATATATACTCTGACTTCTAATTGCCCAGGCCCTCATGAATTGGTAACCATAAAACAAACAATAGAAACCAATTATAAATCTATTCAGTTGAATGTTATCAGCAGTGAAATTTTCCATAAATCTATATGGGGAAAGATAGTTTGTTCACAAATGATTTAATTAGCGAGCCAGATGATATTGAATTATTTAGGCTGATTATACAAAAAGGAAAAATAAAAAACTGTGAAATAATTTTCCCTAATTGGTGAATAAACATTAAAGTGGAAATCCATTCAGTGTAAATATAATGGAGTATAAACTGTTTAAGCTTTGGTAGGTAGCACAATGAAAATGTTTATTTTGTGTGCGGCTGCTTTGAAACAGGCAAATTCCAATTTGGGGATAAATATAGCACAGCTATCAATTTTGTAGTGCTTTAAAATAAATCCATAACGCTACCCATGCTTGGCTTCATTCACTGCATTCTAATAAGGATGTTATGGAACTGGGAAATGGTTCAGAAAGGATATATATTGTTTGTGTTTAGAATTTTATATATTTATTTAAAGTTTGTATTTCTTAACTGCTCATCTCCTCTGGGCAATATAGAATATCATCAATAAAATTAACATTAAAATCAAAATTAATTGAAGATTCAAAGTTTTAAATTATAAAAATAACATTATAAAATTTCAAAGGGTGAAAAAAAATCCAAATGTGGGGGTGGGGGTTAGCAGTTGTTAATACAGGCAGGGGGAAGATTCAGCCAGCCAGCCCCATGGTTGTGTGGGCTTCTAGACACTCACAAAAGGTTTACACGGCCAAATTTGAATTTTTTACTAGTTTACTAGTATGGAAACAGTGAGCTTTCAATATATGTTGCTGGGCAATGTCAGTGCGAAGTTGCTACTGTAGTCACATCCTGTTTATGCAGGTCCAGGAAGATTGTTTTTGGTCACTATGAAAGAAGAAGCGTTTTCTTCTAGATAGGCTAGCCACTAGTGGTACAATCCCGCATGTATCTTTTGCTGATTTGAATGACATTTGCCTCTGCAAGAAACAGAATGTCTTAACTTGACAATAAGTTCATGCATATATAATAACTCACTCATAATTTAGCTCCAAGACAAATTTTAGCAATTGTAGGGTCCTTGGTGATCTCTGAGCTTGTTTGTTTTCTTGCATACATTTCATTACCCTAAGTAACATCATCAGCGCTGGTAATTTCCGCAATTGTATGTATTCATACACAAAACAGTCACCTGCTCATAAATAGAAAGTTGATGTTTTAAAAAATGGAGTAGCAGACGTTTTCCAAGACACTAAATTAAATTTGAACCAGAAAACTGTTTAGCAACATTTAGCGACATTTATAACGACATTTAGCATTCTGTTCAAATTATCAGAGGGACTCTTCCATCATTTTGCTCAACAGTGTAAACCCCCAGATTCTGGAATCCCGATTTACTTATAGGTCTCCTGAGTGAGCAGGGGGTTGGATTAGATGACCTCCAAGGTCCCTTCCAACTCTGTTACTGTTACTTAACCAAGGTCAACTCAAGATATTATGTTGCTTGACATGTTACTAGTTATCTGTAAATTGATCCTGTGCTTAGCTGCGGCTTTGGGCTTCTGGATGTGAGATAAGTGATTGCCTTTTTCATAATTGCTCCAGATCATTGTGAATGTTGGACAACTGAAGTCAATAATAAAATATTGGGAATAGAAATTGTCTCATCCAAAGATGCCTTTTCCTAAATACTTCATTCCATCCCCTTTTGTTAAGCCATTTTCCATAGTTCCCCCCATCCATATCACATTCCTTGATCACTGAATACATCCAGTCCACATTGGAAGGATTTCTGGTGGCCTAGTCCTTGACACACAAAAATATGTTTCCATGGGGCACTACCTGATATGACTAAAGATTAAGCTTTTCAAAAATGAAGTTTTAAAATTTGAATCTGTTTGATAAGGGTTAAAATCTATGTGTTATGGCTTTTGGTAACTGTTAATAGGATTTCTTTTTGACCAGGATTGTATGATGAGGCTTTAAGGGCTCATTTATAAATGAGGTAAGATTTGTATTTTATCAGAAAATGATAAATTTGAATTATAAAATTAAAATTGTAAGATCAATGTTACAAATATGTTAATATTTCAGGTAGCTCTTAATAGACTTTTGCTGATCAGGATTGATTGATTTTTTTTTATTTGACCATTAATAAGGGATAAGATATGGGAAGAATAGATTTTTTAAAAATTGAAGTAGTAGAGACAGCAGGGAAACATATTTTAGATGTCTTTTCTTTCTTTTCTATTTTTCTTCTTTTTTTAAAAAAATCTTATATATATGTATGTATGTATGTATGTATGTATGTAAGTCTTGGCGCATTTGGGTCTTTTCCCGTGTAAGATTGAGAGTATCTTGGCGACGTTTCGACGAGGTCCCACTCGTCATCTTCAGGCTGGTGTCTTTGGCTTTGTGGTTGTGCGAGCAAAGCATGATCGGAGATGTCGTCTCTCTATAAATACTGGTGGGGAAGTGTGGAGTGCTGGCTTTGTTGTTGATTAGTAGATGGAGTTGATTAGTCGGCTGTTTCATAACATCCTGTGTGGCCGAGGTCTTAGCTGTGTGCCCATTAGCCTTTTGTGTTGTAACAACCTGAATAATGAGTTGTGTGATAGCATCCTGAGCTCTAGTGTTGTGGCATCCTGAGTCCTGTGCTGCAACATCCTGGGTAGTTGGTTGTGTTGTAATCTACTAATGTTACAACTACTAATCAAGATGTAACAACACAGCCAACCAACCCGCTTACAACAAATCCAGCACTCCACACCTCCCCACCAGTATTTATAGAGAGACGACATCTCCGATCACGCTTTGCTCACACAAGCATGAAGCTGAAGACACCAGCCTGAAGATGACGAGTGGAACGTCGTTGAAACGTCGCCAAGATATTTTCAATCTTACATGGGAAAAGACCCAAATACGCCAAGACTTGCATACCTGTACCCGTGAAAATCTATCTATCTATCTATCTATCTATCTATCTATCTATCTATCTATCTATCTATCTATCATCTATCTATCTATCTATCTATCTATCTATCTATCTATCTATCTTTAATAGAATTATTTTAAAAAGACAAAAGTAGACTTGCAGTGATTTCTGCCTATATTAGACAAATATGGGGGGGGCAGTGGTGGGATTCAAATAATTTAACAACCGGTTTTCTGCCCTAATGATTTCTTCCAACAACCAGTTCACCAAACAGCTCAGAAAGTTAACAACCGGTTCTCCCGAAGTGGTGCAAACTAGCTGAATCCCACCACTGGGGGGCAGGGGGTATAAAAGCTGTACTTCTCTAGGAAATCAACTGATCCTGGCAATGGAACAAAACAGAATAACAGAGTTGGAAGTGACCTTAGATCTTCTAGTCCAAACCCCTGTTCAAGCAGAAAACCCTATACCATCCATTTCAGACAAATGGTTGATACCAAAATCCAATTAGGTGATTGTGTTAGTCCCCAGCCAATCTATCAGATAATTCTTTTGATGCTTTTTAATCATCCTATAAACTTTAGAAGTTGGACTAAAGTGATATATCATACTTTCATAGTGGAGGTTGGATTTGAATTAGAAACTTTGTTCTGCTACCGTGTTTTCCCGACAATAAGACCCTGTCTAATTTTTTTTGAACCCCAAAATAAGTACTTGACCTTATTTTTGGGAAGGTCTTATTATTTTGGGGCACATGGAGCAAGACGAGGCTCCCCTTGCTGTCTTATCAGATTGCCAGCTCTGTCTCCCTAACCCTAACCAGAGGAAATGGCAGGGATAGGCTGCGCATGTGGTTAAATATTTTTGGGGGTGGCTTACTTCTGGGGAGGGCTTATTTTTTGGGGAGGGATTATTTTAACACATGAGCTCAAAAGACTGACTGGGCTTATTATCAGGGGATGTCTTATTCTCGGGAAAACAGGGTAATCATGAACTTTGCTGACCTTTAAAGAGAATGTTGAATGCTACCGAAACTCAGCTTGATTCTGCTAGAATTTGGACGGCCTTGGAATTCATTTTGAGAAAATGATACCTATATTCATTGTCTTGTGCCCTTTTAGTGCCGATCTCTATTAAGTAGTGCCATTATTTTTACTAGGAAGCTTTGAAATTATCTCTCCAATTTCTGTTGTTTTGTATTATTCAATAACCTATACCAATTCATCATATTATCAGAGAACAAATAATCCAGATTGAAAAAAGAATTTCATTTTCCTCAAGTAAAACAAAAAGTTAAGAGGTACTGATTGATAGAAAACAGAATTAATTAGAATAATTAATTAGATAGAATAGAATAATTACAGTAATTAATTAATTAGACAGAAAACCCAGTTAATGAGTGATATTCACCAAGAAGGATATACCTGTGAAATATATTTGAAGTACAGAAAAAAAGAGACCGAGGAAAAACATTGATTATTTTTTTAAGGAAGCAGTTACCATTTGAAGGGTGTCTGACCTTAATATAAAAATATCTTCTATCTCTGCCTTGTGAACCAATATAACTACACTGGCAATATTTCTAAACTTGAGTAACTTCTAAGGAAGTCACTACTTCTTAACTTTGTTGTCACCACCCTTTTTGGGGAGAAAAAGCATTCTGAGAAAGATGTAAGTTTCAAGATGAAAATGAGGAATGAGGATTTAGTAAATTTATAGGTTGCCTATTTCATATACATAACTCTGGATGGCTCACAATTAAAATAAAATAAAAGCAGTAAAAATGCGACTTTTAAAAGAATGACATAAAAATAGCAGTCAAGAAGACTCCTAGTGTGAAGAAGATAATACTCCAAAGTTTTAAAATGGCTTGGAAAAGGGAAAAGATGGTGAGGTGAAAAGAAGGACTAGGGTTGCACATGGTAGCAGTGTTCCAATATCTCAGGGGTTGCCACAAAGGAGATAGAGTCAAGCTATTCCCCAAAGCACCTGAGGGCAGGACAAGAAGGAATCAATGGAAACTAATCAAGGAGAGAAGCAACCTAGAACTAAGAAGAAATTTCATGACATTTAGAACAATTAATCTGTAGAACAATTTGCCTCCGGAAGTTGTAAATGCTCCAACAAGTTTTTAAGAACAGATTGGACAACCATTTGTCTGAAATGGTATAGGGTTTCCTGCCTGACCAGGGGGTTGGACTAGAAGACCTCCAAGGTCCCTTCCAACTATTCTATTCTATTCTATTCTATTCTATTCTATTCTATTCTATTCTATTCTATTCTATTCTATTCTATTCTATTCTATGGCATGTGGGAGACCCCACTACAAAGAATCACATCAAAAACATTTTAAAATGAGAGCAAGACATTAAAAATGGAATTTTAATTTGCTTCCTCAGTCTGTTTAAAAATTACAGAATTAGAAAGCAATTACCAGCAAATTGTGAAATATGACCACAGACCACATTAGCACAAAGGTACATGATAACTTGGGGATGGCAGCTAAACTTCCTTTTTCTTCTGACAGGCTAGGCAGGTGGGGCAGACTGCCTTTCTTTTTTTCCCCACAGAATCTCTAGAGTTCTCAATGCCTAAAAAAATATTGTGTCCCAAGCATGAAACATTTATCACAGCTATTCTTTTCATTTGCTCCCAAGTGCCCGCAGTTATCTTAATCCTGATAAAATGCTCTCCTAGTTTTGATTTGGGTGGAAGATGCTGTTTTAAAAATGCCACTCACCCAATAGCCACTTTTCTTCAACACATGAATGCCCTTCCCAGTTATACCAAAGAAAGGAGTTGAGCATGTGTATATATCTCACATCCCAAGCCCTATTCTTCAATTACTTGCCATATCAGGCTGCTCCATTTCTCAAAATTAGGCAGAACTTCATTTATGATGGAATAAGCTGATGGAATCTTAGGAAAGATTTTGGTTCCCACAACACTGTCCCCAAGTGGTGAATTTTAATTTTCTCTACTTTCCTTTCCTATTCAGCTTCAGTTATGTTCCTTATGACCCTGTTTCTGCTATTAATGTAGCAAGGCAGCCACTGCTCTTAGACAATATAAGGCCATCAGGTGGCTGTGCCTCTGGGCTCTCTCCCATGTAAATTCTCTCCATGTAATTCCTCTTGTTTATTTGTGCTGCTTTATACGTCTCCCCCCGCCCCATAACAAATTTACATGGGAATTGTCCAAATAATTGTTGATAATTATTGTTGTTGATACTTACCTTTAAGTAAGGTTTCATTTGGCTGAATATGGTTATTACATTCTTATCCACTGCTTCCCACATTTTCTATGGCAGAACTCCAAACATTATAAATAGGTTTCCTAAACGGTATCCTTTCTAAGTTTTCATCCAACTCAGAGTTGCATAACTTCAGACATCATGCTGAACTGTGTACCATTAGACCAAATTAGAAACCAGACAGAAGAATTTTGAGTTTAGAACTTCACCCAGCGGAAATATTGCTAGGATGAATTTGAAATGAAGTGATAGTACCAACTCAGCTGTCTCCATGAATGCAGAACAACAGTGCATGCTTCTCAGCACCATAGATTGGATTCCACTAATATAACTGTCTGTGTATGGCTGTCATTAAGTACATTTCAGATATAAGTACAAATGTTCTTGTATTGCACCAAGAACAGGAGGGGGGTTGAGTAGGACAGTGTCTACACCTCATATTGGAAAAGATGAAACAATGTTCTGACCTTCCCTGCCAACATTTACCCAATAGCAATAGCAATAGCACTTAGACTTATATACTGCTTCATAGTGCTTTACAGCCCTCTCTAAGCAGTTTACAGTCAGCATTTTGTCCCCAAAAATCTGGGTCCTCATTTTACCAACCTCGGAAGGATGGAAGGATGGAAGGATGGAGCCCAGGGAGAACCAAACAGCCAAATTGCAGGCAGCGGCAGGCAACAGAAGTAGCCTGCAGTACTGCATTCTAACCACTGCACCACCATCTCTAAATAAGAAATGGAGTAACAGCTGTTCCTGCCTTCCTGAGTAAAAAAGTGATTAACCTTTCACTTTTAATTGCCTTAATTGCCCAATCAGGGTTAAATCAAGCCAATCAATGCCAAATTCAACATTTAATATAACTTTTCCGTTATATCTTTAAATATACATATGATACTGGTAAACAAACAACAGCACTATTGCTGAGGGATAAAACATATAAATGTCTTGTATGAAGGAGGAAAAAGAAGTTATGTTCAGAATCTGACCAGTTACTGTAAATAATAGTATTTCAATAACTGTGGCGTAGGGAGCCTGAGTGGCGTAGGAAGCTAATGCCTCCTAAAGGCAGCATTTAACATCCAGCTGCCTGCAATTACTGCAAGTTCAATTCTCCCCAGGCTCAAGGTTGACTCAGCCTTCCATCCTTTCTAAGGTAGGTGAAATGAGGACCCAGTTTGTGGGGGCAATAAGCTGACTTTGTATAAATATACAAAAGTATGAAGGCTATTGCTTAACGCATTGTAAGCCACCCTGAGTCTCCGGAGAAGGGCGGCATATAAATCAAATAAAAAAATAAATAAATAAATAACATAACATTTTGTTGTTGTTTTGGCTCTTGGACTAGTCCCTGTGCTTCTTTTGGTAAGGTTTTTGAGAACTGGCTTGCTATTGCCCTTTTCCTGGGATGAGAGAGAGAGAGGGACTGACCCACAGTTACCTATCTGATTTGGAGCCTAAGGTGGGATTAAAACTCAAGATCTACTGATTTCTAGTCTGATGCCTTAGCCATTTAAATCAAAGTGGCCTACACAACAGCATATACCGGGTCCAACTTCTTCCAGGGATCTTTGGCCAATTTAAACTAAGCAGACTTGTGGCTTTGTGATCTATTTCTTTTTCTTTTTTTCAACAGAACCCAGGACAGCCAGCCAGAGTTAATAACAAAGTTTGTGCTGGCTTAAAGATGCAGCAAGAATCACAATTGCCAGTTTATCCTTTAAGCTAGAGACTCCAGGAAAGCTGTTGCCTAGATAATGAAAAATCTTTTCACCTTGGGTTTTTAAAATTATTTTTCATCTTAGGAACCCCGGGGGCTTTTAAATATTCTTTTATGAATTTAAAAAGCATAATTATTCAACCTATTGTCTATTTCTTGTGGAAAAATGGTCCAAGAAATGTCAACAAATAAATTAATCCATCCAGATAATAATGTATATCCCTTTCATTTTCTCAAGGTGTGATGTGGCTGCTTCTTTGCCAGGGCTTTAAAAGAGATTAGCCAAATATATAGTATGTGAAGCCACCAAAGGACAGAGTTTGTGGCTATATGATGCTGCCAAATACCAGTCAAAAAGCTCCAGATGATAGGTAGAGCAGTTGCCTCTCTGCTTGTAGCATTCTTGCAACTACTCAATTATTAAGTATGTAAAGCTACATGAATCCTTCAGAATCCTGTACGTAGCAAAGGAAAATGATTTGAATTATTGTAAAATATTCTAGAGAAAGCTTGCTCATTAATATGAAGCAAGATAATAAAATGATAGAATTGTAGAGTTGGAAGGGATCTCATGGATTATCTAGTCTGATGCTGTGCAATTTGCAGGAAAATTATTTAAGCACTGCCCAGTCTCTTCTGTCAGGTACAAAGAATCATGACCATCATTGCAGCATAAAAGATTTATTCGGGCCCATAAACAAGACTCCAGTCTACTAAAGCGTCAATGAAATTCAGGAGGGGTTGGACCAGG
Organism: Arizona elegans; assembly: GCA_022577455.1. Taxonomy (NCBI): domain Eukaryota; kingdom Metazoa; phylum Chordata; class Lepidosauria; order Squamata; family Colubridae; genus Arizona; species Arizona elegans. The sequence continues at coordinate 282,170,253 of JAKOOJ010000001.1, read as the reverse complement.
ACCTTTTGCAGAAATGTAACAACTCTAAACTAATAATGCACTTAACTCCACCCTCCAGCTCTGTCTGTTCTTCTACATTTCTTAAATGCCTCCAAAGATAGAGAACCCACTCCTTTCTAGGTTGACTTCTACTTTTAGAGTTTTTCCTTATACTTAAATGAAATATAGGGAGCTGAACCTATTCATAGGCCAATCTAGTTGTCGTCATGCACTGAATGGAGAAAGTGTCATTTTGTCCTTCCTCTCATGCATTCAAAAGTGTCTGGTATCTCCAGACAGAAATGAGAATAACTTGCTCCAAATCCTGGAGAAGTGCTACCACTCAACATATAGTAGATCTTATCATGTGCAGCCTGAGGTCTTAGGATCTCCCAAAACCTACCAGTAAACTGAAACTTGGTTTCAGAGTTTCAATACCAACAAGTAACACCTTCTTACATGGAAAGAATGTAGAATTCCTTCTCACAAGTACTTTCGAAGAATGATATAACATCTCATAATTTCAGAAACTAGTTTCATGCATGCAGTGTGTTGGTGAACTAGGTTGAGTGGCTATTTACAATAGAGACCCTGCAGACCAGCAATCCAAAATTTTTAATACCAAGCATGGCTTGGTGGGCATGGTAATACTTGGTGGGTGTAACTTGGTGGCGTTGGCAGGGGAAGGATATTGCAAAATCCCCATTCCCACCCCACTCCTGGGGGAAGGATATTGCAAAATCTCCATTCCCACCCCACTCTGGGGCCAGACAGAGGTGGTATTTGCTGGTTCTCCAAATTGCTCAAAATTTCTGCTACCTGTTCTCCAGAACCTGTCAGAACCTGCTGGATTTCTCCCCTGCTGCAGACCCTGGCATTGCATTGGAGGATCGATAGTGCAGCACAGCTTTACACCTACTGGGTGCTACATGTGAAAGTATCACTAAACAAGGCCTTGTTGTTGGAGAAAGCAGGGAAGAAAGAAAAAGCCATTTCTGCTTCACTAGGAATGAGGACTCTTTTAAAAATGGGAGTGAAGGCCCTGGTTGGGAAGCTCTCAGGGAGGCAGAAGTGAGGATAGGAAGACCTTCCCTGTCATGCCTAACTGCAAATGTTCATCTTCTACGTGGAGAGCAAACACCCTAGACCTGCTCTGATGCAATGAAAGTAATTAAATGCTTTCCTTCTGTTAGATTCGGTGATAGAAGAGACGGACACAGTTCTTCAGTAACAACAGCTCTTTAATAGTAGACCAGTACAACCCAACAACTTGCTTGTCTGGCAGTGTCCTCTTTTATAGAGGGCTGACAGATGGCTTAGCCAATGAGATTCAAGTATTTTCCCGCCTATTTGGAGGACCTGAGTGAAGCCCGCAGCTCACTTCCTTACTTCCTTATATGGTACATAACACCTTCTATACCCAAAGCTTTCATTGAGGCACAGTGGTTAAATGCAGTACTGCAGGCTACTTCTTCTGATTGCCGGCTGCCTGTAATTTGGCAGTTCAAATCTCACCATGCTCAAGAGGACCCAGATTGTTGGGGGCAATATGCTGACTCTGTAAACCGCTTAGAGAGGGCTGTAAAACACTATGAAACGGTATATAAGTCTAAGTGCTATTGCTATTACTGCAGATATCTTTCCTGAAAATTAAAGGTCATCTGTCTGACTTAGGAAGGGAAAAGTTCATTCTGCTGATGTTTACATTATACTTAAACAGGTCTCTCTCTCCCAATTAAATCTTCCTCCTCCCTATTCCTTTCCTTTCCTCCTCCCTATTCCTTTCCTTTCCTTTCCCTTCCCCTCCCCTCCTCTCCTCTCCTCAACTAATTCAATATTTTCTACTAGTTCTGCTGCAAGGATGATGGGGATGGAAGTGAATAGTCTGTGTTTCTCCTCTCTCTCTCTCTCTCTCTCTCTCTCTCTCTCTCTCTCTCTCTCTCTCTTTCTCTCTCTTTCTCTCTCTCTCGCTCTCTCTCCCTCCCTCCCTCCCTCCCTCTCTCTCTCTCTGTTTGTGTGTGTGTATGTTATCTTTTTCAGGAAAAGATTATACTTCTTGCAACATAAAGAGCTCTCGTACTGTCTTGTGAGGTGCAATTACCAACTGCTGTAGATAAATAAATAAATGGATGAAAATAACACCCATTTGAATCTGGAAAATTCCAACAACACACATTTGCAAGTAGCCAGTTCCGGCAAAGGATAATGGCCCCAAAGGTACATGAATTAAATAAACAGTTCTAATGGCTACTAAGAAAGCTAGTTCCTGTTCATAGATTTTTCTTTGTCTATTTGACTTTAGTTATACAGGTGCTACTTAGCCCTTTTTGAAAAAAGAGGGGGGGATCCAATTATGTAAGAATTCCAGGAAATCAATCAAACAGAAACAAAGAGTACAATTCAGAAGCAGAAATTGTTTTTTTTCTTCCCATCATCCTTATAAAAACAGCTCCGGTAACCAGCCCCTTCTTAAAATATCATCTTGAGCAGAGGTTCTGTCTGTTCCCAACAACTCCATTGTCACTGTCAATGGGAAATGGACTCACTCTGGCATTCTGTGAATGAATTGGAAAGCCAAGAAATTAGGAAATAATGAAACTATTCATCCTAAAATACCTTCTCTGTCTTCTGTAAACAAGCAGGTTTCATTCCTGACTTTTGCAAGCATTTGTCTATTTTGAGAAGCACTGCAAAGGCAATGATTCATGTCTGCATAATGCTGGCTATATAATTAAAGACAAAGGCGGCCCTCTTGGGAAGCAGCCACCAAGGAGCTGAGATTTGGTGTTTGTATAATAACGAATACCATAAGTTTCATAGCACTTATATAGCCAGAGGCTGATTTGATTGGACATATCAGATGCCTGGCCCATGAAAACTCAGAGGCCTCTCCAAGATCCCCACGTTTGGTAAATCCAACCTGCAATTATGGCAGCAAACACACCCAAGTTGCAAAGTGGTAAATTACCGAAGCCAAGTGACACACCAGCAGTTCTTTCAGTAATCTTCACTTAAAAGTTTACTTTCAAAAGTATTGTTATTTTTATTTTATTTTATTTTATTTTTCAATTTATATACCGCCCTTCTCCCTAAGGACTCAGGGCCGTGCACAGCCAGAATTAAGAACATGAACTACAAATATTAAGAACAATTAAAATATATATAAATTTGGCCCAAAAATTTAAAAATCACAAACCAATTAAAACATTTTTAAAAATTTAAAAATTTCTTTTTAAGCCAGCCCGGCTTGCTGGAAAAAGTGGGTTTTAAGGGCACGGCGGAAGGTATCTGGTCCAGTGATGGGATTCAAGTAATTTAACAACCGGTTCTCTGCCCTAATGATTTATTTCAATAACCAGTTTGCCAAACTGCTCAGAAAGTTAACAACCGGTTCTCCCGAATGGTGCGAACTGGCTGAATCCCATCACTGATCTGGTCCTTCTGACAAAAAAGCTGTTTCATAGGACAGCAGTTTATATACAGAAACCTTTTTGTCTTTTTGTAAACATGATTTACTCCAGGTCTGCCTTGGACCTGCTCCATTACTTGATTGACTTGGTGGCTTGTCACCAAGAAAGAGGGCTGATGATCTTGCTTATTTAGAAGTGAAGTTGGGTACTATATTGGCTGAAGAATTCTAGACATTGAAGCTGCAAACACCTGGAAGGCAACAGATAAGGAAGTCCTAAACAATGGTGAACTACAGCACGCATGCCAGAAGTGGCACACAGCACCCTCTCTGATGGCACATGAGCCATTGACCCAGTTGAGCTCTGCTGTGCATGTGCGTGCACCTCCTGCCGGCCAGCTGGTCTCTGCCGCGCATGCGTGGGGGGTGGGGAACATGCAGGGGGGTGCGCATGCGTGGGGGGTGGGGCGCATGCACGGGGGCCACACGTGCATTGCATTTTGGGGGTATGGGTGCACAGGTGCGCATTAGCGCATGCGTGCACGGGGTGCTTTGGGAACTAGGTCTGGAAAAGATTAGCCATCACTGTCCTAAACAATACATGTAAAACGTTTTAAACACATGAAAACATTACAGCAATGTTAACTTACAACATTTAGAAACATTGGTGGCTTCCCTTTTTCTGACAGTCATTTGGTGACTTTTGTCATGACTGCAGCTGAAAAGGAAAAGATCATTATACTATGCGTTACAGTTTTAGCCTTATTCTCCATCCCACTCTGCTCAGAATCAGTATTTCTTTTTTAAAAACAGGATCATATTTAGAATAAGAATTACTTGATATAATAATACATTAACAGTATAGACCAGTGATGGCTAATCTTTTTGCCATCGAGTGGGGGGGGCGGGGGAGGGTCACGCAAGCATGTGCCAATGTGCATGCGCATGCAACCCCACCCACCCCCGCTCCTGGCACATGATGGCCTGGTAGGCTCGTTTTTCTTTCTTACCTGGTTCCAGATCCTCTCTATGCATCTGGGAAGGGCGAAAACAGCCTTTCCCACTCCCTTGGAGGCCCTACAGAGGCTGAAAGGGCCCATTTCCCAACTCTTGGTGGGACAGGAAGTGACATTTTTTGCGTCCCCAGCCTCTAGAACCTCTCTAGGAGTGTCTAGGAGCCTCTCTAGGAGTCTCTGGAGGCTAGGGACAGGAAAAAACATCACTTCCTGTCCCACTGGGTGTCGGGAAATGGGCCCTTTCAGCCTCCGTAGGGCCTCCAAGGGAGTGGGAAAGGCTGTTTTTGCCCTTCCCAGATGCATAGAGAGGATCTGGAGCCAGGTAAGAAAGAAAAACGGGCCTTCCGCACCACCTCCCAGACCCTCCAGAGGCAAGAAACAGCCTGTTTCCCTACTTCTGATGGGCCCAGAAGGCCTGAAAATCAGCTGGCCGGCGCGCGCATGCGCCCCAGAGCTGAGCTGGCGTGCCCACTAATATGGCTCTGCGTGCCACCTGTGGCACATGTGCCATAGGTTCACCATCACGGGTATAGACGGTTTGCTGTAAGAAGGTAAGAAGGGGCCTATGTTTCTCTTACAACTTCTGTGTTCCCTTTAGCCAAGCAGGTTTTGTAACTGCCATATATGCTCTGCTTCTATAAATCCTATTTTCTAGTTCACTGTTAAATGAAACTGAAGTCTGCATCTTCTTCGTTATGCCTCTATTGTATTGCAGGTTTTTCTTCCAATTCCTTAACTTGATTCTGGTTGCAGAATTTTGCACAAGATGAAATGTGTTCATTGTTCAGCCAAGGAAGTTTGGCTAAACAATAGCAGCAACCCTCTATTTGACTAAAAATTATCTATGCTTCCTATTTTTAAAACACTAAGACAGCTTCTTAGATCATAGAAAATTGCTGGTGAGTATCACAACTGCTTTTGAAGTGTGAAATGGTTGTGTAGATGATATACTCAACTCCAGATTCTTGAAAGATCATAAGGATGCTTAAACAGTACATTAACGTTATAAAACATCATCAAATGAAACTAGGAACACTGTGGAGGACTGGGAACTGTTGTTCTCCAGCATTCTACACTTGAAAAGGTTAAGTTCATTTGTTATAGTCAGCTTTTTTGGTAAAACGTGGAGGAAAGTTCATGAAAAATGGGCATTAAAATCCTAGAATCACTCTAGAATCTAGAGTGCAGAATCAAATGGCAGAAAGACTAGGATGGAGAAGATAAACTCTTTTCCATTCTTCCTTTGATTTGTAGAACTCAACAGCTAGAACAGAATAACATAGATACTTTGCAAGTAGACGACTGATATATAGCATACTATTATAGTATACTATACCATACTATTGACAACCATTATATGTACCTACATCCATACGTTTTGTTAGGAAAGGAGCTGCTGTCATTCCCAAGGAACTGTGAGAGCCAGTTGCCATACTTCTGTAAGAGGGACAATACTAATGCTGTGCTTAATGCCTATTTGCCTTCTATCTCAAAACTGTTTTGAGAATGCACATTCAGCTCCTATATATGATAAACATAATAGAAAGAAAAGCCAATAAATGTGGCCCAGAGAAGCAGCATTTGGTGTCACCATGTAGTTCAGTGGTGGGTTGCTACTGGTATACAGCGGTTTGGGCAAACCGATAGCACCCAAGATCACCTGGTAGCGAACCGGTTCCTCCTGACATTCAGATTGGCCCACTCACCCGCCTGCCCGGGTTCCTTTTTTACCTTTATCTTCTCAGCTGATTAGCGTGGCAGAGTGGATTGCCGTGTGAATCAGCTATGCTCTCCCCAGTAGAAATGCGGAGGTGGAAAGCTTTTGCAAAGTGCATGCGCGCGTGCATGAAGCACGAAGCGCGCCATCAGTGAACCGGTAGTAAAACCGCTAGCAACCCACCACTGATGTGGCTCAGAAGGCAGCAACTGACTTTGCACTGCGCAGCAATCTTCTGGATACAGAAGAATCCCATCTGGTACCAGACTTAGAAAAGCTGGTTTAAGAGGATGGAAATTCTCCTTCTTATTGCCTCCTAAAGGGTTTTGCCTCCTAAAGATTATGTTGACTGTCCATCCTTGGTTCTGGGGGGGGGGAGGAGAAATTGTCCCCCTCAGAACAGGCTTGCAATTTGGGTGTCCTCCTAGACTCACAGCTAAGATTAGAGCAACATCTGGCAGCTGTAGCTAGGGGGACCTTTGCACAGTTTTGCCTGGTGCACCAATTGCGACCCTACTTGGATCAGGAGGCTCTCCTCATAGTCACTCATGCCCTTGTCACCTCACGGTTAGATTATTGCAACACGGTCTACATGGGGCTACCCTTGAAGAGTGTTTGGAGATTACAGTTGGTCCAGAATGTAGCTGCGCGAACTGTTGTGGGTGCACCTAGATACCCCACATTACACCAATTCTCCGCGAGCTGCACTGGCTCCCTATTGATGTCCGGTCACAATTCAAGGTGTTGGTTATTACCTTTAAAGCCCTACATGGCTCAAGGCCAAGTTATCTTCAAGACCGCCTTCTACCGCATAGCTCCCAGTGACCGGTAAGATTCCATAGAGTTGGTCTCCTCCGGGTCCCATCAGCTAAACAATGCCGGCTGGCGGGCCTGCGGGGAAGGGCCTTCTCTGTGGCTGCCCCAGCTCTCTGGAACCAGTTACCTCCTGAGATCCGGACTACCCCCACCCTATTGGCCTTCCGGAAAGCGGTGAAGACCTGGCTTTTCCGGCAGACCTGGGGCTGTTGATCTCACTGTTGCAATCATGCGAGATCCAGCCATGAATGGTGTGCATGGGTTTTTAATGTTTTAAAAATGATTTTATAATGTTTTTTAATAATTTTTCTATGTTCATTGTTCGCATTATTTTTGCTGTAAGCCAGCCTGAGTCCCTTGGGAGTTGGGAAGCATAGAAATGCGATAAATTAAATTAAATTAAATTAAATTAAATTAAATTAAATTAAATTAAATTAAATTAAATTAAATTAAATTATTCTTGAACTCCCTACTTTGTATAAGTTCCAATAAACTATGGCCATATCTAATATCATGGCACTATTGAATGATGGGAAATAAGTCCCAAATAGCCCTAATCTGTCAGGTACCTCAGACAACCTTTTTACCTCAGAATGCATGAGGTTGCTAGGGTATTAGGAAATCAACTGCTGTTGCTATGGTAATGATAGTTCATCACCCTTCGATGCACAGAACAGATGAGTACACAAGGAAATTATAGGAAAGACTTGGGAGCAAGCTGGCTTCCTTTGCATCACAGGGGATTGTTCAGGTAAGAGAAGCAAAAGAACGTTTCAATTTTATTAGCCTTCCTACAACTACCGGTACCTACAATGACAAAAAGAAAGAGGAGAGTTTTGTTATCTATGGATTTAAATAATTAATTTGTAATAATTGAGAATTTAGCTGTTTGCTTGACTTCAACAAAATACCATAGGAATGGTTTTATGTAGTGGTAAAATAAAGACCCCTTTGAGATCGACTTCCCTCCTAGTGACTTTTATGGACCTACCCAAATAACTTTCATGACAAAAATTTTCTAGAATTTTCTTGGTGGCTTTCCAAAATTCTGAACTCAACTAGGGATTGATAGATACTGGTAAATAGTTGGAAGTTTAAGATGAGTTGTCTCAATGTCAAAACAGAAAGTTTTTGGCTCTTTCTCTTAAATATCTTGTGAGGTACCAAGTATCTTATAGCATGGATTTAGGGACTGTCCCAATATCATAGGAACTTGCTAATGTAAGGAGACACCATCATTACAGAATGGCAATAGTTGGAATGCCAAAAGAGGCAGAGCAAGTTGAGGAGAGAATCAGGTTCAGCTCTAACACAACCCTGGGTTTGTTTGTTTTTTTAGTTTTATATATTTATTTATTTGTCAAACATGTATAAGATTACAGATATAAGTATAAACATGATTATGAATACAAGATAAGGATACGAATAAATGGGGACAGTAGGACAAGGATGGTAGGCATGTTGGTGCGCTTATGCACACCCCTTACAGACCTCTTAGGAATGGGGTGAGGTCAACAGTAGACAGTCTAAGGTTAAAGCTATGGGGGTTTGGGGAAGTAACCACAGAGTCAACTAAAATGGTTAATTCCATCTTAGTTGTCCTCATGCCAAATGCTGTGCTTCAGTCCAAAGGCCTTCTGAAGCAGCAAAAAATGATCATGCTCTGTGCAGACCAACAGATGTCAATATTCTTCAGTGAAAGCCTACCTATGAGTCAAAGGATGTTCTAGGTGTCTAGACTATCTCCAACTGAAATGAACAAGGCTACTCAAGAAACTCCTTTATAGGGTTGTTTAATTTCAGATCTAAAAGGAAATATGTCGGGGGGGGGGGGGGGAAAGGAGGAAAAGAACATAGTACTTCCCACAAACTTTAAATAACTGAACTGACCATTCCAGTTTCCAATTAAGGACTGTTTTCATGAGGATTATCCAGGAATGGTTCATTTATAGAGGGCAGTGAGGTAAGATAGTTTCATGCTTTCTACTTTTTATTTTTGCAAGCTACTTTTGAACATTTTAGCACAATTTACACAGGAACAGCCTCAATATTTGAAACATTGTGCAAATTTCACCTAAAGTCCCAAAGCAGCACATGCATTCTCTTTCTTTATGTCTTAAGAATGAATTTGTAAACACTCCCTGCACCAAAGCATTCTATATATTCTTCTGATCTGATCTTCAGGGTTCAGAAGAGGTGCTCTCTTGCAAATTTCATGCAATCATGACCATTTGCTAATGTCTTTATTAGAGTTGTAGCAGGAAGAAATGAACTGAGTCTCTGCTGAGAGCAGAACCAAAGCATGTGAGGTGTCACCCCAAAGTGCTAAATTGATCTACCAGCCTTAATATCAAAATACTGATCTGTTTTTCCTGTTCAGGAAGGTTGCAGCAAATTTTCTACTTTGCACTATCCAATTTTCAATATAAATTAGCTCTGATATAGCATCAAATTCAGGTTTAGTAGATGTCTTACAAAGTATGCCCTCATGATACCATTTTTTTTTTTTTTACAAAGCAGGCATGTGTATGATTTTCTGCTATAAAAACAAAACACAAGCTTGTAGTACGAGTTTGAAATTGGTTACTGCCAGAAGCAAGGTACCAGATGGAAGAGATCACACATGGTTCTTCACCCTGCTTGCTCTCTACAGAGAGATACAGGATTGGTTGATATTTCTGTTTTTCCCCTAAATGAACAGAATTACCTTCACATTGCAATATTCCACTAACACACACATATAATACAGTATGCAGAATTTGGTATGCTTTTTCAGGTGCTTTTATGTAACTTTATTTTGGAAACTGTTGTTCTCTTTCCATGTTCTTCTGCAGTTTAGAAGGCCTTGTAGGATTAACATTTATGCACAACAAGCCAGTAGTTCTCTCCTTTGAAATGTTTCTTGGTGAGCACTGATTTGCATTTTAATCTTAGGCTAATAATAATAGTCATCATCTCTACCCAATCCAAGTGAATAATCAGATTTGCCTGAACAAATTGATGAGAAAGTGGTGTCATGTTTTTCAAATCATGTTTACAGCATCAGTTATCCTGAGGTCACAGTCTTTTACAATTTGCATCAAATTCACATTAACACCATAGTCTGGATAGGCAGATAAACTTTGGGAGAAAAAAATGGAAGTGAAAGGAAGGGCTTCTAGTTGATTAGGATCTCATGACCTTTTGTTCTTTTCAATCTGGGGAAAGGGTCTATATAAATAAATAAAAAGAGGCTGCTAGAAGTGATTTCAGATTGCAGTGAAGAAGGAAGATCCAGGTTAAACCAACTGGTATGGTTCATGCATTGTCTTAAATTAAAATTTGATCTGTTTAGATTGGGTTTAGTGTGATGTATGAAGCTAACATTATGATTTATAAACAACAGTTTGTAACTTAACACATTTCATGACTTACAGTAATATAATTTGACAGCCATAATTTTGCATGATAAGTTATCTAACCCTGTTTCTTTGCCTCTGAAAATTATTTGTAGAGCCAAATTCAAGCAATCTGAACATATCTGTAGGGTGCCAGTTTGTGTACCTATATCTTCTCACATTTCCATGCTGAGTAAGAAATGCCAATGAGAGGGTGCAAATCAGGGGTGGGTTCTACTTAGCTTTACTACCAGTTCGCAATGGGGCCGTGTGCATGCGCAGAAGCTTCCTGATGATGTCGGGGGTCAGTGGGCAGAGCCTCCCACCAGTTTTACTCCCATTTCTTGCGAACTGGTCCGAACTGGGGGCAACCCACCACTGGTGCAAATCTCACCTTCTGCAGAAAGATGTTTTTAAGGATGGGACCATGGCAGAAAAGGGTTTCCTCCTGGACCCCACCAGCACAATTGCTTGGCTGATGGGGTCCATAATAGGCCTTTTCTGACAGCATGAGTGGGATAGACAATCCCACTGGGGAAAGATAGCTCCTCAGATATCCTGGACCTATGCTACAGGGGGCTTTAAAGGTAATGACCAACACCTTGAACTGAACCTGCAGCCAGTGTAGCTCAGGACACTTTGGAGCTGTAATGCAATCCCCAGGGATGTCAAACTCAAGGCCCGTAAGGTGCTTAGATCTGGTATGTGGGGCCACCCTGGAAACAGAAAAGGACCAGCCTGAGGTGCCTCTGCCAGCAAAAATGGAGCTCGGGAGGGTCATGTGTGGCCCTCCCAGGCTCTGTTTTTGGATAGCACGGCCTCCTGCAGCCTTCTGCCAGTAAAATCAGAGCAAAAATGGCCCACCCTGGCCATGCCCACTTTGGCCACAGCCCCCCACCCCTGACCCCCCGAGATCAAATACAATCCTGATGTGGCCCTCAAATGAAATTGAGTTTGACATCCCTGCTCTACCCATTTTCTGTTTGCATATGATTTCCTTTTGGGGTGAGGTTTATACTGTTATTATTGTCTTTGAATTGTCAATGGATATCTTAATGCTATTGTATTATATACTAGGTAAGCCAGTGAGAGTCAGCCAGTCATGGTGTGTGTGTGCGTGTGTGCTATGTTTAATAAATAAATACATTCTTTAAGGCAAAATCTATTTTTGAAATCTTTACTTATAAAAGTGGAAGCCACTTAAATAATATAATCATTCACTTTTTATTCTTCCAATCCTATGAAATATGGGAAAGAAATTCTGTAAAGGTCTTCAGGGCTCTTTTTGCTAGTAATATAGTACTTCGAATGCTGAACACAACAGGAACAAATTTGGTTTGGTTGGGGGGAAAATTGGCAAAATAAAATGGTGGTGCAGTGGTTAGAATGCAGTATTGCAGGCTAATTCTGCCAACTGCCAGAAGTTCGATCCTTGGACCTCAAGGTTGACCCATCCTTCCATCCTTCTGAGGTCGGTAAAATGAGGACCCAGATTGTTAGGGGCAACATGCTAACTCTGTAAACTGCTTAGAGAGGGCTGTAAAGCACTATGAAGTGGTATGTAAGTCCAAGTGCTATTGCTATTGCTATTAAATTTGAAAATGGGCTAGGTCTAGCCAAATCATTCCAGAGCAAATTCCCCCGGAACATACCTATAAATACTACCTGCTCCATTCTGAACCCCACTTTTCCTCCCCTTCCAGATTATGTGACCCAAAGAACAGCTGCTATTATGGAGTTAAAAAGAACTTCAGAAGGTCCAAAGAAGAATTACATTTGCTTTCCTTGTTTGGTTAATGAATGTATTGCAAACATTAACATAGAGCAGGCCTATTGAAATCAATGGAACTAATTTAAAACTTCCTGATTTTAATATATTCCATATATTATTTCAATTATGGATCCCATTTGAATCTTTCTGGAATTAACTGTATCTTACCAAGAATCCAAAGCAGCTCAGTTTTAATAGTGCTGCATGCCAATTCCTCATCTTTACCTTTGATTCAAAGGAATATATGCACAAAAGAAAATGAAAACAATCTGAAGCTGAGAATGATGCTACAGAATTATTTCTCACAGCGCTTTTGTCAAGGAGAAATCTTTGTTGTTGTCATCTTCATCACTTCATCTGCATTTATATTTCCAGTTTACACAAGTATTACTCTGAAATCTAAGGAAGAAAGGAAAATTTCAAACCCTTGACAGTAGGCACTTGTTCAGAATATGTAACTTTTCATGGTTTAAAAAGGACCCTTACATCTCAGTTAATAACTGCTATCAAAGTCCTATGTGAACCCTCAAGCAATCTTTTTTCCACTTTTTTTCACAGACATGGAAGATTGTCAGAACATTGTCATTATGTCTCCTTTAGATCTTCATGTGACTTCTTGTAATTTGAGGGCATCTGATTCAGCTGACTGGAAGGCAAGTCCCAGCCAACATCTTTTAGCACTGAATCTCCTTTTTGCTAAAGATAAAATTGCTGGCATTACATAAAAGCTTTGTAGGCTTGATTTCTTTTCTTGCAGTCTAAGCATTCACACACCCAAAAATGGAATTACCAAACTCTTGCTTCTGGTTATAGTTCTCCAGTCCATTCCCTGAAGTCCATCTCTTGCAGAACAAACATGTCTGGAAGGGGAACCAAAATAATTAAGACTATCAAGAGATGACTAAGGTTTAAGTATACAAGCTTATTAAGAAAGTTTCTGAATCTTCTGTTCACATACGTTGGGGTTTTGGGAGGCATATATGTTTGTCTTCAAGTGAGTGTTGACTCCTTGCAACTGCCTGCACATGTCCCTGCAGTTACTTGGCAACATTTTTTGGGGGGAAGAAGTTTGCTGTGGCCTCCTTCCTATGGCTGAGAGAGAATGACTGACCCAAGATCATCTAGCTTTCTTTGTGCCTAAGAGAGGACTAGAATTTAGAGCTTCCTGGGTTCTAATCTGTTGCTTAACCACTACACCAAACTGGCTTTCATTGTCATAGTAGGGGGAGGGGGGAGAAGTAAAAAGTGGAATGAAAGAAGAAAACCAAACAGGATCATTTTCCCAGTTAGAGACAAACAGAGCAGATAGGCCTTCCATACTGCTGAATTAAAGTGTTTTTCTCTCATCCTTGAATCAATTTCATTGTATACATGATATACAATGACAATAAAAGTTGTTGTTGTTGTTGTTATTATCATCAGAAAAGGCATTTTTCTCCCCATTTTTGATCCCTATCCTGCCTCTTCTTTGTGTTTTGAGATACCACCAAATGATGCTGTTCTCATCATGTGTGTGTGCAGAGTACAATAAGCACATTTTGCACCTTTCTTTTCTTAACCGGATAGGAAGCAAATGCTGACTTTCAGATCCACCCATGTTATGATTTGGGAGACAATCAGGATGGGGGAAAAGTTGGTCCCCTCATACTTTTTTAGGCACTGAAAATTGTGCCTGGTAAAGAACTAGCATCTGATTTCTGAAGCCTGTACAAGTTAACAAAGTAGCTGCTTGATACATTTTGCACTACTTAGGGACTATGTTGGGAAGCACATCATCCCTATTGTGCTGCTGATATACAGTTTCAGTGAGAATACTCTTGGAGGAAAAAGTACACATTAGTTTAATTGGAGAGTTGCATAAGCAGAAAATGGCAGATGAGATTTGGTTTTGCAAAGAGCTACTTGGCTGGCCCTGGTTATTTTCCCTGCCTAGCCTACTATATAGCCTGCAGTACTGATAATAACAATTATTATAATTGTCCTCTTTAATGAGAAAAAAAAATGGGAACATGTTAAATATGTGACTAGGGAATAATATGATTTATGTTTAATGTAATTCAATCTAAAAAAAATCAAATCAAATTTTTGTGCTGGTCTGGCCAATTTTATAGAATTGTGCCCCAAGCACACTAATCAAAGGGCAAGTATGGCCCTCAGCATAGATTAAGTTCACAAAATTGTAGAACTCTGGAAATGGAAGTGACCACAAAGATCATAGGATTAATGTCTGCAGGAAAGTTTAACTGGCTTTAAGTTAAACTTTTCTTTAAAGGTGGTTGTCCAGAGACAGAAAACCTATAATTTTTGTGGGCAGACTTTCTGTTTCTGCCAGGAAATTTATCCTTATAATTAAATGAAATCTAAGTGGTTGTAATTTGTACTTAGTTTCTGTGGAACTAATGGAAAATAGTTCTTCACCATCTTCTTTATGCCACTCTTCTTTGTATTTGAACACTAATATCATCTTTCTCCTCAGTTTCCTCAGACTGAACATCCCAGGTGTCTCACCCATGTAAAATAGACAGGAATATAAGGATTTTACATGTCTTTGTTAGAAAGGTTCATTCTAAAGGATTAGGCTTTCTAGTCATTGTATCACACTATTGTGTCAATGAACACCACCAATTCTTCCACCAATTCTTCTCCAACACAATGCTATGGAATGAGGACTCTATATTTCTCTCCCTAAATGAAGATTATGTTTTCCCTGTTGAAAGATTTCTTGTTTTCATTGATTTTAGTCCTTCAACTATCCAGACTAGATTACAATCTCATTCTGCCTTTTTGAGATGGGCCCAACCTCCAAACTTTATGTCACTGGAAAATTTGAAAAGTAGTTGACTAATTCTGTTATTTAGGTCACAGTAAAAATGTTAAATACTGTAATAATGGTCCCAAGACATAACTGTATGGGACTGCATCATTGCACCATACCCTGAATCTATTAAAAATATAAATGGGATACCAAATATAAAGCAGCTTGTAAACTGAAAAAAAATTGACCAATGTGAAGAACAAAGATTTCCTAAATATCTCAATGTCATTGGTCAATGGCAGTATTTTGAAGGAAGGAACTCTGGGGAACATCAACAATACTGTCTAAAGCAAGGCTGTCAAACTCCCAGCCTGCGGGCCAGATGTGTCACATGCTGGCCATGCCCATGCCCGATTTAGTGAAGGAGAAAAAAATCCTGATACATCAAATGATGCCACTGTGACGACGTGAGTTTGACACCCCTAGTCTAAAGTGTAAAGCAGAACCAGAGGTGGACTGCTGCCAGTTCGGACTGGTTCAGGCAAACCGGTTGTTACGATTCTGCGCAGTTTGGTGAACTGGCAAATCCCACCACTGTTGAGTGTGTGTGAGAGAGACGGGGGGAGGAGGGAGATGTGGCTCCTTAGGGGTGCAATTTGGAGAAGTATCAAGAGAAATGCTAAAAGGGCAATCAGTTTGGGATTAAATTCCAAATGAAATTGGGATTCATTGGCTCAGGGAAAATTGCCATCTTTGGTCTTCGATGGGGTGGCACTACCCCCAAGACCCTGTACATAATCTAGGGGTTTTCCTGGACTCACCACTCCTGCTCAAAGAGCAGGTGGTGGTCATGGCCAGGAGGGCCTTTGGGCAACTGTGATACACCCTTTCCTGGACCAACAGTTACTCATGCCCTAGTCACTTCCAGTCTTGACTATTGCAACATACTCTACATGGGGCTACCCTTGAAGAGCATCCGGAAGCTCCAGTTGATGCAAAATGCAGCAGCCTGCATGGTTTTGTGCAGACCCTGGTGTGCACATGTATCACTCTCCTGCAGGAGCTGCATTGGTTGCCGATTTGCTTCCGGGTGCAATTTAAGGTGCTGGTTGTCAGCTTTAAAGCCCTTCATGGCTTGGGTTATCTGAGGACTGTCTCTTGCTGGTCACATCTACCTGACCCATCTGAGTGGGGAGGCAGGGAATTTTGTGGATCCCATCCCCGAGGGAGATACACCTGGTGGGACCCAGAAGAAGGGCCTTCTCCGTGGTGACTCCCTCTCTCTGAAACATCATTTCCCCAGAGATTAGAATGGCCCCCACTCTAATACTCTTCCGGAAGACACTGAAGACCTGGTTCTGCCAGCGGCCTGGGGAACCCAGAGCAGGATGGAGCCCGTTAAATGGCTCGTGTGATCTTCGGTCTCTGGGGCAGGGGTTGGGAAGTGGGGGTGATTTTGTTATATTGTACTATATTAATTTATTTGATTCTTTTTGTTAGTTTTTATTGTTTTAAATGTGGTTTTATATTCTGGAAACTGTCTTGAGTCGCCATGGGTGAATAGGCAGCAGTATAAATTAAATGAATGAATGAATGAATGAATGAATGAATGAATGAATGAGTGAGTGAGTGAGTGATATAGGCTAGAATGATATTAGCTACGCCCACCCAGCCATGTCCACCCAGCCAGTCATTAGGGCAGAGAACCGGTTGTTAAAAAATTTGAAGCCCACCACTGCAAGACCAACAGAGAAACAAGCCAGCAAAAGAAAAAAGCTATATGTCAAGAAGAAAACATAATCTTGGAAGCAGAATCTAGGTTCCATTCAGATGTGCAGTCTAAAAATAATTAAGAACTCACACAGATGTGAAAGAATAACCAAAAACACAGGATTTAATTATGTTTCAAAAATTTGTTGTTGCTCCAAGGAAAGCTTGACTGAACAGAAAGCACCCTAACTTCCAGTCCAAATATTTTAGTGGGTAGTTTGGATAGTTAAACACAATGACCACAGGATTTAAAGGTGCAGTACTTCACTGAGAAGCTCTCACCAAAGCCTCACTCCATGAGATATACAATTCCTGGGGCCTATAAAACCCTACATGCCAGAGCAGCAGATCATACAACCAGTACTACCCAGCAAGGAAATAAAATGGACATGTTTTTCTGCTTTGTTGTAAATTGGGCTTTGGGAATGTGATCTTGTAAACCTTTCTTCCCAGGTACAGAATCCCATAAAATCAGTCAAGCCAAAGAAGAAATGTATGTCTTAAGAAACACATCTGGGATTGGTCTGTAAGTACTTCAAAGGTCATCATAAACTGCTGTTGTCCTTATGGGAAGAAAAGTAGTATAGTAGAACAGGAAAAAAACAAGATTAAAATGCATAATAAAACAAAATCATTAGTTAGATAATATACTGCATCTCTTTGTGGTGATTGGAAGATCATTTATCTATGTTTACAATGCTCTCACTACACATCTCCTCACTCATGACCCATTTTCCATGTTTTCTTTCTAGGAGGAAGTTTTATGGTATCAGAACATCTAGATTCAGTCACAGTTTTGTTCCATATAAGCATCAACCTTGTGAACTCTCAAGTTTCCTCTTATGTGTGTGTAGCATGTGTATATATGTGTTATGTATGTATATGGGTAGATATATACTTTCTTTTGAGAGCAGGCAACAAAATCTTTGATGTGTGCCAGTATGCTCACAGGAAAAAAAATTGACAAAGTTTATTCTTACTTTATTTTATCTTGCCTTATTTTTGGATGCCTCACTGTTATTTTTTTAAATTAAGAAAATTATCTTTTGTGTTTTGCTCAAGAGAAAATAACATGTCCCTAGTATTGAATTAATAGAAGCTTCCTAATTCAATTTTAAATTTGCTTTTCAAATTCAAAGTACAGAAAGCACTAAGGCAGACGTTCCTCTCTCAATTTTCTTCTATTAGCTCAGAGCACAATTTGACTATACCTGCTATTCATCTTGTTTTTGGTTCCATAAACACCACTATTACAAGAACTGCACTGGTTGCTAGTTAGTTACTTTCTGGGTTAAATTCAAGGTGACAGTTGTCATCTTTAAACCCTTTAATAGCTCAGAACCTGAGCTATCTCTGGGACCACTTATCTCAAATAGATAATAAGCTCTCCAAACAATAAGATCCAGCAGAGCAGGATATTGCATCATATTGCATCTCTCAGGGAGTACCATCCCACGAGATCATAAAAGTGAGCCTTCTCAACTGTTGCACTTCATCGGTGGTCTCTCCTAGGTCTCCATATGGCTTGTTTTCTATTGGTTTTTAGGAAATCTATTAACATGCCATTATTCCAGCAGACTTTGTGGGTGGCTGGTTGTGATTCTATTCCATTTGACAGCAGAACACGTTTGATCAGTGATAGCTGGTTCCTGATGCTATCTTTCTAGTTATGCTTTTGATTACCCACCCCATAGTTTATGCTTTAACCCAATTCGCAAATATCCAGGTGCATGCCATTCCTTTGTGGCTTGTGTGCCCAGTAAAACAAATAAATAATAAAAGAAATGGGGACTATCACCTGTAGATAAGAGAACAAGAGTAGCTGTGTGCTCTTTAGGAAGAGATTAAAATGTACATCATGACCTTTCAGACTGCCATGTGGTGGGATCCTTGGGCTTTCAGTGAGAGTTTATTGCCAACACTGAACTTAGAAATGAATATTTATGTCTTCATTTTGTCCTGGTCTTCCTAGGAAGAAGATATGACCACATAAGACTGACATTTAAAAAATATTAAGATTGTATTACTGAGATTATGTTGAATATAGGTGGCCTAATCATTCATGCAAAATCAATCATTTTTCAATCAGTAATATCCACAGAACATTTTAATGAAGGAGGTCTTAGAAGAAGAAAACAAATGTCCTATTTTTTTTCTACAGCCTTTTTCTCCTGTGACATATCTGGCTGCACCAATGATACATAATGCTATTTTCATCTCTTCCAATTAGATTTAGTACATTTCCATCTTGGATCTGTCCATTTCAATATTCATGCTTCAGAGTATACTTAAATGGAGACAAGAATAGATATATATGGATATCATTCACATGTTGTCTAGCATAGCTCAAAATTTTATTCCTCTTCCTCAAGGTCTAACTGACCAGACAATGCTTGTTATTTGCACCCTCTTTGCCAAAATGAGAGAGATCCAAAGTGATCTTGCATAGGATCACTTTCTTATTAAAGGAGACAATAGTATTTAATAAATATCTGTTAAAATATGATGAATTACAAACATGCTGAGCAACAGAAGTAATATGTAGTCCAGAACAGCCTCCGATTAAATTGTTCAATGGTCATAAATGATGGATGGTGTGCAAAACATTTAAAGGTTAACTGATTACATATTCCTGAACTATTCCTGATGGGCAAAAATATATAGGATCTGTTTCCTTGCCTGATCTGCTCAAAAATGTTCTCACCTTAGAACAAGATAATACAAAGAAGCGTTTGTCTGTAGAGATTCTCAGTCATCCAGGTCATGGTTGTCCCAAAGATGCTTTTTCAAAAGGCAACTGGAGTTTGTTTTTCCAAAGTCCAGTTACCTTTTGAAAAACCACCTTTGGGACAATAAAAAGATGAACACGTAAACCAAATATATAAGTAAATAAATTCCTAATTTCATTTTACATTTTACATTTAATTTTAATTTTATTTACAGGATTGGAAAAGGTCAGTTTACATTCCAATTCCAAAGAAAGGCAATGCCAAAGAATGTTCAAACTATCACACCATTGCACTCATTTCACATGCTAATAAGGTTATGCTTAAAATCGTACAAGCTAGGCTCCAGCAGTATGTGGATTGAGAACTACCAGAAATACAGGCAGGATTTCGAAGAGGGAGAGGAACTAGAGATCAAATTGCCAACATACCCTAGATCATGGAGAAAGCTAGGGAGTTCCAGAAAATCATCTACTTCTGCTTCATTGACAATGCTAAAGCCTTTGATTGTGTGAATCACAACAAACTGTGGCAACTTCTTAAAGAGATGGGAGTACCGGACCATCTTATTTGTCTCTTGAGAAACCTATATGCGGGTCAAGAAGCAACAGTGAGAACTGGACGTGGAACCACTGATTGGTTCAAAATTGGGAAAGGAGTCCTACAAGGCTGTATACTGTCACCTTGCCTATTTAACTTATATCATGAGAAAGGCAGGGCTAGATGAATCAAAAGTGGGAATTAAGATTGCCGGGAGAAATATCAACAACCTTAGATATGCAGATGATATCACTCTAATGGCAGAAAGTGAAGAGGAACTAGAGCCTCTTGATGCGGGTGAAGAAGGAGAGTGCAAAAGTTGGCTTGAAACTCAATATTAAGAAAATTAAGATCCTGGCATCCGGTCCTCTCAATTCCTGGCAAATAGAACTTATGATTTTCCCAGTTGCAATGTATTGCTGTGAAAGTTGGACCATAAGAAAGGCTGAGCACCAAAGAATTGAGGCCTTTGAACTATGGTGCTGGAGAAGACTCCTGCGAGTCCCTTGGACTGCAAGGCTATCAAACCGGTCAGTCCTAGAGAAGATCAACCTGACTGCTCTCTAGAAGGCCAGATGAAATCTTCATCTTCTGAAGATGAAACTCAAATACTTTGGCCACCTAATGAGAAGGAAGGACTCACTGGAAAAGAGCCTAATGCTGGGAAATATTGAGGTCAAAAGAAGGGGACGACAGAGAATGAGGTGGCTGGATGGAGTCACTGAAGCAGTAGGTGTGAGCTTAAATGGACTCCAGAAGATGGTAGAGGACAGGAAGGCCTGGAGGAATGTTGTCCATGGGGTTGTGATAGGTTGGACATGACTTCACAACTAACAACAAATTTCGTTTACAGTGGTTCAACCACCATCTGCTCTAAAACCTGGGAAAATAGCCAGAACTTTAATACCCTCCTAAATGTTATTGGGATCTGTGGGATGATGTCAAGGGGAGGCACACTTCTTGGTTCTCACAAGATGACACTGTTTAATTGACAGGACTGTATGTGCCCAGTCATTGTGTGAGTCAAAATGAGCCACACTCATTGTGTGAGCCAAAACAACTTTCAGTCTCTCAAACAACAAAGTCCTATACAATGAAGGGCTTTATCAGCACCTTGAATTACTCTCAGAAATCAATCAGTAAGCAGTGCAGCTCACAGAACAGTAGGATCACATAAGCATAAGCCCCATTACCTTCTGGACCAAGTCAACTTCAAGAGCAGTTCCAGGTAGAACATAACACAGTAATCTATTTTCTGTTCTTCCTTTGTAACTGCAAACATCTTAAAATACTATTTTCCTACAGTCATTTTGTTTTTTCTATAAAGAATCTGATATAACTCTACCTTCTCTAGATGAACAAGAGGAAGGTTAACATAGACATATGCGTGTATACATAGGAATGAAACTTCCATTACAGGTCTCTAGCATTTGTTCAAGGATGTCACATCCTGATTATATATTTAGATCTAGCTGAAACTACTGCTCTTCCCTCCTCCTACTCCAGTCAAGAAATACATTAAATCTCATCAAAACACATTGCATCCGGAGAAATAAGATGGTTGCTCACTGTATAGATTTCCTGAAGAGCAAACAAGGGATATTTTAGCAGATGGCTTCATTATGATTTATTTGAAGGTATGCATTAAAGCTAATTACATTTGCAATTTGAAAAAAAAATGGGGAGGGGTGGACAGATACTATCTGACAATCCTTATTTATCACTATCATTTCTCTTTTCCCTTCCCTTTCCCTTTCTGCATGAAAACCAGGGTAAAAACCTATTATAGTAATCGCTCTGGCTCAAATCAGTGTACTATAAATTATTGGCCAAGCATACCACCAATTTTGCACGTCTTTTTTTTTTTGAAATGGTGCCACTAATATGCAGTAACCTTCTAAATGGCGTGATAGTTTCTAATGCCATGTCTCTGGAGCATGAAGTAGACAAACACAAATATACCCAAATCCATCATGTGATTTATTTGGTTCTGGTTTAGCATTCTCTGTGAACCTATCTTTATTGTTTACTCAGTAAACATGGTTTAACAAGCAGTTCTGTCATTATGAATTGTCACACTGAGGCTATCTTTTATATACCACTATCTACATTATTAGTTGCATAACATGATCTGAGAACATGGGTTTGTCTTCTCTTTCCTGCTACATTTGATGTTTGTTATTTTTTCAAGACTTCCAGCAGCTAGACTAAGGCTGCAACCTGATCACCTGGCCTTTCAGTCAAAAAGCAACTAGTTTCTTGTGATGGTTGCAAATGCAATGAAATATGTGTCATTTCTCGGTAATGAGGAAGGCTGGCCTGAAAGAGCCATCTGCAATTTTCTAGCCAGGAAAAAAAAGGGGGAGGAGGACTTTGGCAGTTTTTCCAGGGAAAGGATAAATTCAGTGGTGAGACTTTAATTGCTTCTAAATAGTCTAAAAAAAACAACATTGTTCTTTTAATTGCTGGTGGCATAAAACTGTTATTGCTCTCTATTTTATCTTCTATGGCCTAAATACAGATCTTCGTAATGCTACTGTTTGTCTTAACGGTGATGTTTTGCATACATGTTTTTTCCTCCTTCGGCTCCTTGATGATAATTGTTTATGACGGTATTTGAAAATATATTTATATTAATGCAATTGTATCAGAAATTCCTTGCTTGTGGCCATTTCCCCTTTGCATCTAACCAGAGTATGAATATCCCCTGATAACATCATTGCTCTGCCACATTCCAATGATATCATCTTTATCCTTAGATCGCTTTGTACCAACAGAGCATTTTCCCCTTAAGACAACCCAAGCCAGCATCCAGTTCAGGGTGTATTCAATCCGGTACACTTCACTGCTCATGCTATCAGCTGCCCAGCCACATAAAGGTAGGAGGTCATGTTCTTTCCTCTCCCCAAATAATAAAAATCATGTTCAAAATACCTTGCAACTGTCCTGCCACCAAAACACCAACTAATACTTCACCCATCCATCTGACCCAGAGGAGAATACAACTACTGATCACTCCTACAGTGGCAAATAAGATGGGGAAGAAATGGAGGCAGTGACAGATTTTATTTTCCTGGGCTCCAAGATCACCGCAGATGGGGACTGCAGCCAAGAAATTAAAAGACGCTTGCTCCTGGACTCCAGAGGATTAAATGGACTCCAGAGGATGGTAGAGGACAGGAAGGCCTGAAGGAACATTGTCCATGAGGTCACAATGGGTCAGACACAACTTTGTAACTAACAACAACAGTTGCTGAACTTATCTGGTATTTTAGTCTTTCCCCAATGAGCTTCTAATCAATAAAATCCATGATTGTGATGGAGAACCTGCATAACTGCATCTATTCCTAAAAAAAAAAAGGATAAGAATATTGAGGTGCCGTGGAGCCTCATTAGCAATAGCAATAGCAATAGCACTTAGAATTATATAATACTTCATAGTGCTTTACAGTCCTCTCTAAGAAGTTTTACAGTGTCACCATATTGCCCCCAATAATTTGGGTCCTCATTTTACCCACCTTGGAAGGATGGAAAGCTGAGTCAACTTTGAGCCTGGTGATATTTGAACTGTTAAATTGCAGGCAGCTGGCAGTCAGCAGAAGTAGCCTGCAGTACTGCACTCTAACCACTGTGCCACCGTGAAGAGGAAGCAGATCCCAGGATGAGAGGGTGGGGGATGCATGAATTCTATCCAACTGAGGCTCTAGGACCCTCCTTCAAAATTGCACTGTTGTAATTTCTTTTCCTTTGCAGATGAAATGGAAGATAATTGGATTGTCAGTTGGAGGCACAGCAGGATAGGGTCATGACACTGACCTTGGAGAGGCATAAACTGGCTGTATGGAAAGGACCAGCAAAGAAGGAAAATAAAATATGGATTTGGGATTTTCTTCAGATGACCCTATAGGAATCTATTCCAACTGTCCTATTCTCAAATTTAAGGACTGAGATCCAGCTGGATGCTGATATTTCGTCTGCTTGATTAGTCATTTGGAAGGGGGAATCTTGTAGAGGGTCTCAACATTTTAAGGAGGCTGGAAGTGAAGGGCAACATATTCTTCAAGAGAATTAGGAGAGTCCCTTGAAGGTACCAATGTTGGACAAAGATGACACACTTTCTTTCTTACTCCATACAAGCCTCAAAGGACAAGCAACTGAGTTCTGCGCATGTGAATAAGAAATCAGTCTGAGTTGGCATTCCATCTTAAAATGAGACTGACATCTGCACAGATTCAGTGCTAATGCCGGGCCCCACATTTCAAAACAAACAATGTTCCTAGTTACTGCTGAGCCTGAATGAAATCTTTCTCTGCTTTTGGAAGCCCAGGTACCTCTCTCATCAGAACTTGCTTTAAACAGCAGCCACCAAAGATGATGTTTGCTTTGGCATATAAGCATCAAACTGAAGCAGCATGTGGGCTACAAAGTTAAAAATAGGAGTTATGGAAATAGATTCCAGAAATAGAAAATTGGATTGCTTGCATGTTGACTGGGGTTTTTTTTTTCCCTTCCATCAGACAAACCCCACCAGCCGCCACTGGGATCTAGGGAAAAGATGCGTCTCTGCTTCTTTGTTTTGGAAGGGAACAAGAAGGTTGGTGTTGTTTACTGAAGACTGACACCCCATAATGGATGAGGCCTTTTCCTCCCCTAGGCCCCTTTCCCGTTGCTGCTGGAATAAAGAGAAGGCCAGCTGTGCCTGCACTGGGAGCCACTTTCCGTGACTTGGCGCCTGTCAGGCACGCTTGATGGTTGTGTTGCTTAATTAGGAGATGTGAAACTGCAGGAGCTGTACGCAAGCGATAAAGGTGGATCTTTTGTATAAGAGCGTATAAAAATAAAAAAGCAATTTCATCAGGCAGAGCTGAGAAGGAACAGCCTTTGCAATTTCATGCTGGGAAAGAATGGAAGCAGCGGAGAGGGGGGAGGGCCGAAGACACAGTGACGAAGGAGCCTTAGCCATGGAGAGAAATGGAGCAGAGCCGAGACAGCAAAATATGTATCCAGAGAACTCTGCCAAGAGTAGAAATACTTCTCACCCAAATAAATTACACTCTCACAGAAATAAGAAATGTAGAGACCTCCCCTCCCTTCCTTTCAGGCCATTTTCTTTAGATACTGTTTTCAAACGTATGTTAGATCCACAGCAGTCAACAACGTGCTCTTTCCAGCTTTTGTTT
This sequence comes from Arizona elegans, assembly GCA_022577455.1. Lineage (NCBI taxonomy): Eukaryota > Metazoa > Chordata > Lepidosauria > Squamata > Colubridae > Arizona > Arizona elegans. The sequence goes on along the minus strand of JAKOOJ010000001.1, from coordinate 282,145,197 downwards.
GGTTGCAGGTCCTCCTGAAAAGGGATTTGCCTTCAAATCTAACCTGAAGGTCTCCCGATGCAATGTCTCTGATTAGAAAGTTCAGGAAATTGAATTCCCAAGAATCTGGAGAAAGTTGGACTGTTAAGGATCTTTTTTTTTTTTTTTCAGTCTTCCAGTTCCTCAAACTAAAGAAACAAGTTGCATGGATATATATTTTTCACATCGCACTTGGTTGCCATTGGGCTTTCAAGTTACTAACTATTCCATATTTTTTTCAGATTTTTTTTTTTAAAGAAAAAGCAGCTGGAAAACAAGATGTTGCTGCAAACTGAAGGTGACGGCATCTGGACATTCTGGGTAATTTTGTGGTGAGGCAGTGACTGTATGAAAAAAAGCATCCTGACACTAACGCTTCAGGATATGCTCTCTTTTAAAACAATTCTTGTACACGACCGACAGATCTGTATGTGGCATTTTCACACAGCCAATGAGCAATTACCACACAAGAGTATAAATAAATCCAGCCTAAGCTAAAAAGAGCTGAATTTAAGCCACTTGGGTGTATTTGTCCATATTATTATGTCCAGTGTTATAGGGAGTGTAAATTAGTATGAGGGGTGGAAATACCCTCATTTAAAAGTCCCCAACGGAAATCTGAAATGAACCATACTATATTCATGGCTATATGTCTCAAAAGAATTACTACAATTTCTGCTTTCTTACCAATTGGGTCATATATGCAGAATATTTGTTTTGAAAGTTTGGGGTTGCAAAAAATTGCTGATGAACTTTTCCATTATCATTTTGATTCCCCCCCCCTTTTTTTTCCTGTTATCGTTTTCTGTTTTCTGTTATGGCTGGTGATTCATCCTCTCCCGCCACACACACACACACACAAAATGTAAGGCCTCCTCTTTCTTGGTTTCTTTACTCAGTTTAGATGCCTTAAGTGACCTGAAAGAACTATTCCAAGCAACCATTAAAAAATGGGATAGGATGAGATGACTCAGCAGCAGGTTGTTCTGGAAAAGAAAAGAGAGAGAGAAAGAGAGAAAGAGGGAGAGAGGGAGAGAGGGAGAGAGGGAGAGGGAGGGAGGGAGGGAGAGAGAGAGAGAGAGAGAGAGAGAGAGAGAGAGAGAATGAATGATAGTCATTTCCATTCCTCTCTCAAAATATTAATATATGGTTTAATTTTATAAAACTTAATAGCTCTGGATTCTTGAGAGACAGACAACAGGCTGGGAGACTGTGAGTTCTAGTCCTGCCTGAGGTACAAAACCAACTGGGTGACTGTGGATCAGTTGTTTTTTCTAAGCCCCAAGAAGGAGACAGACAACTTCTGAAAAAACCTTGTCAAGAAAATGCGTCCAGGCAATCTCTGAGATTCACACACAATTGAATGGAAGAAAATAATTCCAGCCAAAATAAAGCAGTCCTTTAGAACCACGTAATAGGTTTATCTAATGTATTGATTTATTTAACATCTCTATTTTATTTAATAAAGGTATACAATTATCTAACTAAATGTGATGTTGGCTATTGTTGAATCAAATATTTTTCTTGCCATTCTATTTCTTCTCAAACTTTTTTTTTCCAGAAAAGAAAAAGTGGCTGAAATTCTCACAGGTGGCCAATTCCTGCAATTATCATAGTGAAAGAGATGACCTTTTGCAGGGCTATCCTGCCTTTCTTTGTACAAAGATTTGTCTGGTGGTTTGCAACTTCACAGACAGCTTGGCAAGGGAAATATTAAAAGGGAACTCAGTCTGTGATGGCTTGTTTTTTCCAAAGGAGGAAACAGGGATACACATGCCAACAACAAGACAGGTGTGTGTGTGTGTGTGTGTGAGAGAGAGAGAGAGAGAGAAAGAGAGAGAGAGAGAGAGAGAGAGAGAGAGAGAGGGAGAGAGAGAGAGAGAGAATACAAAACACAGGTAGGAATTCACAGCAATAAAAGTGCTAAAAAGACAATGAAAAAAACTCTTAACCAGCTGGAGAACGATTTGAAAAAATAACATGGAAAAGACAAAAGCTTTTAGGAAATTGGAGATGCAAATTGCAGCTCACTACTACCGCAGTTTGATAGCTTTTCAAGGGAATTAGACAAGATCATACAAAGAGGCCTATTAAAAATAATTCACCTTCACATCTACCTACCAGTGAAAGGCAGTACAACCAAGGAAATTCCCATCATGGCATCCTTGTGGTTTTCCAAAAACTATGATGGTAGATACTGGGGACTGTGAGATACAATGAGACTTGAAGACTTGGATGTGTAGAAGAGGCATCAAGGTTTGAATGCCAGGATGGGGAGTGAAATGCTTTGGCTCTGCAGTGTTTCTGGAGTTTAGGAATGGGCAGCATGAAGCTTGAGGATTCTTTCTAGAATGCCTCATGAATGATGAATTGAATAGACCAGTTCCTGCCATTGTCTGATGTGGAACAGAGGAAAACTATAATGGAAGCCCTAAACCAGGCATACTATATTTAAAATACAAAGCTATACCCCTCAGTCTCACCAGTTTGTGTGATGAGGTCTCATCCAATTTTCAGCCCCCCATTTTCTGTCCCCAAATGTGGCCTCATCTAATTTTCAGCCCTCCTTTTCAGTCTCCAAATAATAAGCTTCCCACTCCTGCCCTGCTGAACACTCTCCATTTCTCTGCTTCTGTGCTTGAAGCAGGAGTTAGACTGGCTTATTTACTAGTGTGATTTTGTATTGGCTTTTAAGTTTGTTTGATTGACCTTGTCAGATAACTAACTGCACTTGGGTATACACTAGCTGATCCCTTGGGACTGAAAGGATGTTGAATTTAGTGAAGTGGCACTTGAGCTGAAATGGCAGGAGCCACAACTGAGAGGTGATACACAGCAGCCCATTCAAGAAACATCTTTCTTTAAGCCCTTTGGAAATGTCATAAGAGAAACACTTCAGACTTTTCATTCTTTCCATGAGCTCACCCAACAGGCTGCTAACTTTAGGAAGGTTGGCCAAAGATTTCCAGCCCCACTTCAGACATGGATGGACCTTTTAAAAAAAGAAGAATCTCAAAGTTATCTTAGTCACTTACTTGAAGGGCATTTGAGTCATGAGTAGGCATCTAAAAAGGATAAATAGAGATTAAACTGAAGGAAGCTGTTTTTCTCCCTAGAATTTTATAACTCATCTAATAAAATGAGGTTATGATTTTTGTGGGGGGTTTTGTAGATAATTTTGTAGATAATTAAAGAGATAATCAAGATATTATTTGCTAACTACTATTGAATTCTCCCAGCCTATTTATAAAAGGGTATTTGAAAAATAACAGCAACTATGGGAGCTTGTGACATGATGCTTTTGTTACAATGGCTTTATTTATTTACTTAAATTTATTGGCCGCCCATTTTACCACAGGGTAACTCTGGGTGGCTTACAATCTTAAAAAAAATAAAAAACAAACCCTATACAGTTGAAGCTGGAATATCATTCTCAGCAGATAATAATAGGAAAATGCTTACGTGAAGGGAAAAGCATGTAGATTAGTTGCAAAAAAATGTAAAAGCTTGCAATCTAGATGGCACCTTAACCTTAAATATATAATATCTAAACCTAAACCTACATAGGTTGGGAATTTTTTCTTCCCTAATAAAGGAGGACATGTTTGTTTCATTCATCAGACAAAGTGCTTCCAAATGCTTTGAAGGTCTGAAATATGAAAGACAGAACCCAGAAGAAACAGGGATGAGAAGGGAAGAGGGTGACTGAAAACAATAGAACTTAAAATACAATAATGATCTGTTGGCTCAGGGAGAATAGAGGCCTGCTGGTGATGGCTTTTCTTCTTTCCCTCATATTGTGTTCTGTTACAATCTGTTGGAATCACTGGGGCCTGAAAACAGTTAAAGAGAGAGGAAGTGCATAAAACATGATTCATCTTTATTTTCTAAGAGATAACAGGGTTCTCCCCCCATTTTACTGAATCATGGTGGTCTACTTGATTTCCTGGATTTTGGTTTCCTGAAGTTTATTTCCTTAAGGTGAGGTGGTGGTGAGGTATAGAACAGAAGAAACTGAAAACCTTGTAACAACATGTAGTGGCCTTCCTTTTGATTGTTATAGAATCGAATTGATTTTTTTATTGGCCAAGTGTGATTGGACACACAAGGAATTTGTCTTGGTGCAGATGCTCTCAGTGTACATAACAGAAAAGATATGTTCATCAAGAATCATAAGGTACGACTTCCGGTTTGCTCTCTGTTGCTGCCAGACGGTCCCTTGGGACCGCCAGCTCCGTCGCCTGTAAAGAGCCGCCTTTACAGCTGAAAGGCAGCTTGAAAAACTCCATTTCCATAAGGAAATGTGAGACAGAGCAGGTGAGGGCAGGTAGACCTCTCTGCAAAGCCCCCAGAATTTTTTTTTTTTACTCTCGGGGACAAAGCAGATGAGGCTCCCTATTTCCTTCGCCGCCGCTCCAGGCTTCGGGAGACCTCTGCCTTTTTGCAGAGCCAGGCAACGAGAACAAGCCTGTTAAAGAAAATTAACAGATCGTTTATTGAAAGAGGATGAGATCTGGACCTGGGACCCTAAATCGCAAGTATTTTCATTGACTTTATAAATGATATTGAAGAAAGGAAAAAAGAAATTTAAAATGGCGACTGCTGAGGCTTGAGAAGGGAAAGCTGAAAGAGAAAGTCCTTCCGTTTCAATTTAACAAGCCACAAAGTAGCAGAATAAATACTGCTGGCTACAATTGAGAAGAAAAAGTTCTACTCTTATGTTTCTTTTTTCCTGGAGATCTGATACTGTTCTTGTTTGGAAAGAAGCTTTCTTTTCTTAAAAAAGAGTTTGTCTGTGTGGAAGGATGGCATTTAAATTAACAAAGCCAGACAAACAAGCAGCGGGGGGGGGGGATTCCCCCATTTATAAACTACGTGAACAAGTTTTAAACCTACAGACTCAGAAAAATGATTTTAACTTAATTGAATTTCTCTTGGAGGAGATGGTAAGAAGGGATGAGATTGTGAACCAGAATCTTGAAAAATTCAAGCAGGAAGTTAAAGAATTGATACAATTAAAGTATGACAATTTGAAACAAAAGATTATAACAGTGGCTGATGCCTTTACAGAATTATTTATAAAGATGGATAATAATATTAAGTTATTAGAGTCTAAAATGGAGGAAGTTGATGACAAGATTTATAATTTGGATAATAAAATACAAAGAATTGAAAATGATTTGATAAATACTCAAGACAATAGCTCAGAAGAAAAATTTAAAATGGAAGCTGATCATAAGACTTGCAATGTAGAAAATATAAAACAACAGATTGAAAAAGAAGTTTTAATGATGCAACACAGGTTCACAGAATTTGCGATCAGAATGAGAGGATTACAGGAAAATAATAGAGATGATTTAAGGAAAATATCTGCTGAAATTCTGGCTGGGATTTTAAAGGTTCATCCTGAGAAAGTATTTTGCAGGATTGATAGAGTCTACAGAGTAAATTCTTGGATTGCAAAGCAAAGACAACTGCCTAGAGATGTAGTGATTTATTTTACAGACAAAGAAATAAGAAATGATATTGTGCAAAAATCCTTTAATTCTACTCCACAACTGTATGGGAGAAAAATTTGGATATATAAAGAATTGCCGCCTAAGATGTTAAAAGATAGAAAGAAATTTGCATTTTTGGTGACTGAGTTAAAAAAACAAAATATTTTATTTAGGTGGGATGTTCCAGTGGGTATAATATTGAGATATCAAGGAGAAAGATACCAATTAAATACTGTTGAAAAAGCGGAAGAATTTTATTATAAGATTTTGAAAATGAGTTCAACATCTTCATGCATAACACAGGATAAGCAGAAGGAGTTGGAAATAATGGAAAAACATCGAGCTACAGAGGTCTTTGTAGATGAATCGCTTTTGGATCCTTTAGATGTCTCAGTTGGATTACTTATAAATACGAGAGAAGCGGCGTTGGATTCTAATGTGATGACTCATCAAGTCACAGACAAGCATGGAAATCAATCAGTTGATATACAACTTATAGAAAAGAAACCTGAATGGCGATCTAAGCTACAAAAGCAAAACCAACAAGATCAAGTTACAGATCAGAATGAAAATCGAACAGTTGATATACAACTCATAGAAAGGAAATCAGGATGGAGATCAAACCCACAAAAAGTCAAGAAAAAAAGAAATAGGTCCCACAAAAACAAAAATTTTTAAACTAGGCAACAGCAAAGCCAGTTATCTAAAAGATGATTGAATATATGAAAAGACAGTGGAGGCGAAGTATTGGTTAATATTATCCTGAGGAGAGTGACAGACCTCTGCAATGCCGTATTTTTGGGATGTGAAGAGGGCCTTAAACTGTTGGATTGGAATTATCTATTTTGGATTCTTTGATAAATGTATTACGTTTATGTTGAGTTATATGGCAAGAGAGCTACGTTGGGGCACGCAGAAGATCTGGTTGTTACCCCATTATGATGGTTGGAATTAATAATCTTGAAGAAAGCCACTACTACAGATACTATATGGAATACAATTATAATGTCACTCGGGTGGTTGTTTTCTTTTTTTTATATACATACATGAAGATATTTATTACTGATGGGGGCAGGTGATAACTGAGGATTCCGAACATTCTGTTGGAATTAGGATGTGATGTTACCCTAATATGGGTGATGGAGTTAACAATCCAGTTGAAAGACATTATAGAAGACATTATATGGATTACAAGTTTAAAGTCATTGATTTTATCTATATAAGGGAATATTTTTTTAGCAGGATGGGCAGAAGAATAAAGATATTAAGAATTGTTATTTTGTAGGAAGTGGGTGGAGACAGGCTAGTTTATTGTTTGTTTATTTATGGGAGTGGAGGAAATGGATAGACTATGAGTTGAATAAATGTTAAATTAGGATCTATTATATAGTTTTATAGTGGAAGGCTGCTTTGAAATGTTATATTAATATACACAAAAGATTAAATAATAAATTGGGATTTATTATATAGTTTTAAAGTGGAAGGTTGTTTTGAAATGTTATATTAATATACATAAAAGGTTTGATTTAAGAGATGTATGTATGGGGGAGGAGAAAAAGGGCAGATTATTGCTAAATTGGGTGTTATAATAATATTACTATGCTAAATTAGAAGTTATTACACAATGTTACAGTAGAATGTTATTTTGAAATGTATAGTAAAAGGGGGATATAATAATATTATTAGAAAGAAAGGGTCAGTATTTGGGGGATGGAATAAGGGGATGCTAAAGTATTATATAATCTGTTATGAATTTGGATTTTACTTTGAAGAAGTCACAGGGGGAGGGGTGGTGAGGGGTTAGGGAGGAGGGGGAGAAAAAAAGGGGGGAAATCTGTATTTGAAAAACTTTTTCAATAAAAAAAAGAATCATAAGGTACAACGCTTAATGATAGTCATAGGGTACAAATAAGCAATCAGGAAACAATATCAATATAAATTGTAAGGATACAAGCAACAAAGTTACAGTCATACAGTCATAAGTGGAAGGAGATAGGTGATGGGAACGATGAGAAGATTAATAGTAGTGCAGATTTAGTAAATAGTTTGACAGTGTTGAGGGAATTATTTGTTTAGCAGTGATGGCGTTCGGGAAAAAACTGTTCTTGTGTCTAGTTGTTCTGGTGTGCAGTGCTCTATAGCATCATTTTGAGGGTAGGAGTTGAAACAGTCTATGTCCAGGATGTGATGGGTCTGTAAATATTTTCACAGCCCTCTTTTTGACTCTTGCAGTACACAGGTCCTCAATGGAAGGCAGGTTGGTAACAATTGTTTTTTCTGCAGTTCTAATTATCCTCTGAAGTCTGTGTCTCTTTTGTTGGGTTGCAGAACCAAACCAGACAGTTATAGAGGTGCAGATGACAGATTCAATAATTCTTCTGTAGAACTGTATCAGCAGCTCCTTGGGCAGTTTGAGCTTTCTGAGTTGGCGCAGAAAGAACATTCTTTGTTGTGCTTTTTTGATGACGTTTTTGATGTTAGTTAATGGGTTTTCCAGCAGGTTGGCTATTTAGACATTCATGAAGGCTTTCATAACTGACATTACTGTCAGCAAGCATGGACTGCTTAGTGAGGGCAGATGGAACAAAAGCATAGCCAGGTGTGTTTATATTGGTGTGGTGCTGAAATGATCAGGTGAGGTAGAGGAAGAGAGATACTATTGCTTGCTTAAATGCGCAAGATACATTTGTGCCATAGATATACAGGTCATGGTGACCTTCTTCTTGTTCACCTTTTGAGGCCTGCAGAGTACCCCCAGAAGTTCCAGAGCATACCTTGAGTGAGGAAGGCCAATATTTTCAGTCTCTCTTGGGCAAGATTAAAGTGTGTTTCTTAACTTCTTAAGATGCCCAATATTGATCTTGAATCTCTACCCACAAACCCAAAACAGTCTTGGAAAGTTTGACCCCACCCACAAAGTCACGATAGCAGTCATATTACATGGATATAAAAAAGTACAAGACTTTAATTAGATGCACATCTTGCCTTACATGGATGGACCCATGAAGTCATTGGCAGATAAACAAAAACTCGGATAAGATAATCATTTTAAAATATGTTTGGAACATTAGAAGAACTTCAAACAAATACTAATATATATTTAGAAAAATCCACAGGAACATAAGGCTATCAAGTTTGGAGTGCAAAATCTTGATGACCACTATATGATGAGAAAATTGGACGATTTTATTTCTCTTTGTGGCCATCCTATATAGCTGAGGATATGTCACCCCATGAATTGTTTCTAGGACTCCATGCTGGTTTTTAAATCTGGACACAAATTTTCAGATTTTGCTTAATTGTTAGTTTTGTACATTTATTTGGATGACATTAAATAAATATGTTGAATGATCATTGTACAAAGAAATAAACGATGCTGGAAAGAGAGATCATTTCATTGAGACCTTTAAATTCGCAATTCAAGATTGCATCACCCATGTAAAACTGTAGATAAATGCATATATTAAAAAAAAACAGTAAGGTGGCAACTATGCTACTTATACATGGGGAGTAAGATCTATGTTTCTTATCATATGTGAAGGCAAGACTGTAAGAAGCATATAGACTTTCAGAGGTAGTGTACGTAGGAATAAGTGAAGTGAACATATTGATTTATCTATTTATCATTCATTCACATTCAACCTACTTTTAAGTTAAACTCTCTAAGACAACTCAAAGGAGAAAAGAAAAAAAGCCAGTTTGATGTATCACCAAAACCAAAAGTAAAGAACCAGCTCTTCTTGTTTTTTTTTAAAAAAGCAGAAAGAATTAAGAACAACATTCATAGAATAATATCCACCTCCAGTCTCCTGCTGACACACTTGGCTCCTTGTATCTGGCACAATGAGTGAATCATGAGCTTTAGTGTTTAGCATTTTTGTGTGAAATGAAAAAATAGAAAAAAGAGGAACTATTAGGACCACTAACAGAACATTGCATACGTAGGTTTAATGAAAAATATGACTTATATCACAATCCTGAATCTTAGTTCCTGGCAGGAACAGCTTACATTTGTCATCTCAAAGTTTCTTCCAGTAATCCTCTGAGGTGCTGCCATAAGCCACTTTCACCACAGTGGGATGGTAAGCAGCTTCTAGCTGTGATTCACTTGTCAACTGTCCTACCAAATTTAACAGACATTTATGAATGGGCGAGGGGGAACATCACCATCCTCTGTAACTATCCAATGTTTTCTCACCATTCTCATCAATGTTCCCTCTGCGAAACACCTAATAAGGAGAACCAAGCAGAATAATTGCAGAAAGTGATTGGATTGGAATCCTTTAGGAGCACTTTAAGGCTCCCCAGTGAGATGTGAGCCAGTCCTGAGCTCACAGCTCATTCCTTTAATTATTACACTTGGTCATATATGTGCAAACTGAGGGGAGGTACATCTGATTCAACCACATTTTGAACCTAATCTGCTGATTTAGATATTTGTCTAATTTGGATTCATTCAAAGGGAAACTAAATTGAATTTGAAACTTCCTGAGGTTTCCTTAGTGATCTAGGAAGGAAGGAAGGAAGGAAGGAAGGAAGGAAGGAAGGAAGGAAGGAAGGAAGGAAGGATCCAAGTCAACATATGGTAATTCATACAAGCCCTGAACATTTTCTCCTCCTTCCCCTTAATTGGGAAACCTGACTTATCAAAAGTTTCTAATTGTGGTTAGCATTATAAGCCAATTGCAGTCCTTTCTTATGTCTAGACTTTTTTTTTCAGTCATTAAATAAGTTTTTATCCAGGTATTCTCCTTCAGCATCTTTTTACTATCAGTTCTTAACAGCTACTTAACACCTGAAAGCAAAACAGGGCCTGATATTTATGGCTGAGATTTGCAGGGATCTATATGCAGCCCACAACACTGAAAGTGAAGATAGACCACATTGTAAGGATGGAGATGGTTGTGAGACTCTTCTGGTTCTCCCCACCTCAGTGATAATTAAACAGGACTAAATGACTGAAGAGACCTTCACATGTGTTTGATAGTAAATCAGATTAAATTTATAGTATCTGGACTGCAACTATAGTCTTACTTTTTTGGTTGCCATCTATTGGTCTGCTGTATTTTTGCAGTCAGAATTACACTTCAGAAAGGTAAAATTTGAAAGACAGTTGCAGAATAAGTTGCTGAAAGTACTGAGGTTTGCATAAACCACATTTCCAAACACAAATGCTTGATATTTTTAGTGTACCTATGAAATAATGAACCACTTTTTTCTATGTTTTTTGTTATTTTTCCTCCATAAAATGTTTCATTTTGTTTCTCAGTAGAATTGTATAGCTTATATGTTATATTAAAGGTGGAAAAAATTCTGAACTGATTTATCTTCATCTGATTTTCTTTTCTTACATCTCAAAACCTTGGCATTTTAACAGGGGTGTGCAAACTTTTTACATCCACTCTATATCAGCAGGGGATTTTTTTTTCTTAGCATGGATATTACCATAGCTGCACATTTTACCCTGAAACATCAGGAATCTGGTAATTTAATAATCAAAATGAAATTATAGTAATCCTCTTGGTGCTTTTCAATATTCAGAGGATGCAGTTCTCCAAATGTTCTTACTAGGAGACATAGATTGAATCACTCATTGCATGTGCTGACTTCTCATCAAGCTAGTTCTCAAATTACAAATAAAATAAAAAGAGTGTAATGAAGACAGAAAAGTCAACAGTCATCAAATCACACATTGATACAAAATAAAAATTATCCATCAGATTAAAACTTAATTCAACCATATTTAAATGTCCCAAACGCAACACAATAAAATTGCTTCCTTTATAAATTTTAATTGGAGTAAGTTTAGTCTTTATGCTTTATGTAGTCTTAAGGTCTGTATAGTCAAGGCTATGGTTTTCCCAGTAGTATTGTATGGTTGTGAGAGTTGGCCCATAAGGAAGGCTAATGATGATGTTGGAGAAGACTCTTGAGAATCTCTTGGACTGCAAGAAAATCAAATCAAATAATCCTAAAGGAAATCAAATAAATAGTTATAGTTTATTGTCATTGCACCTTGTACAACGAAATTAAATGCCATCTTCAGTGTACATTATACATAAAAAATAAAACAAAAACACACATCCTTCTATTCTATACAATTGCATTGAAAACCCCTGATATTGCATTAATATTGCACTACACAGTAGAATTCAATACAGTTACTGTTCTGGGATAGAAGCTGTTTTTCAGCTTATTTGTCCTTGTCAAGAACCTGACTGTCCTTTGAAAGGACACATACTGAAGCTGAAGCTCAAATATTTTGGCCACCCAATGAGAAGAGAGGACTCATTGGAAAAGACTGTGATGTTGGAAAAAAATGAAGGCAAAAGGAGAAGGAGATGGCAGAGGGTAAGATAGTGGTTATATAGTGTCACTGTTGCAATGAACATGAATTTGGCCAAACTTGAAAAAGAGTGGAGGACAGGGGGTCCTGCAAAGATATGGTCCATGTGATCATAAAGAGTCAGACACGACTTAGCGACTGAACAATAACAACAAGGCTTTATGCTTCCTTTGTCTGAAATCTTAATTTCTGTTATCATACATTCATTTCTATAATTTTATACATTGCCAGATAATATTCCTTGCAGATAATTATGATTATTATTAGCGTATGGTGTTGTCACATTAACTAGGAGACCACAATGTAGTAGTAACTACTACAATGAGTAGTAGTTTGGTTGCCAATTTACTACCTCTGTTGTAGGACACACTTGCATGCTCCTGCCTCAGGAGGGCAAACTGGCTTCACACAAGAACGAAAGTGGCTCTTCCTGCAGCAGCATCCTAGGCTCTCCTCCATTCCCTGGAGCTGTCTCACAAATGGGCACCTCAATCAGAAAGGTTCAGATCCAAGAGGAATATAACTGCCTGCACAGAGAACCAACTTGTCTCCCTGCTGAAGTGGTATCTATTTATCTACTTGCATAGAGTATGCTTTCAAACTGTTAGATAGACAGAAGCAGAGACAATTGATGGGAGTTCACCCCATCACATAGTGCTAGAACTCAAACCGGTGGAGCAGAGACCATTTCCAGCATAATGATTTTAAGAGAATCTGTCAATCAGTTAGTTGTAGTATTCTAGAGAGCAAGACACCATCATATTTCCACTTTCAGGGCTTCCACTTTGATAACTCACATGTTAAATGCTAGATCACTTGTCAGATACATTTGCCATCATCCATCCTTCCTCAAGGGGGACTTATCCCTGACCTTATCTCTGTCCTTATTTGCTGTTAAACACACCCTGTACACTAACAAAAATAGTTTCAGAGGAGGTTAGTTATGCTGGTGGCAGTAGCCTTCTGGTCACTCAGACTCCTTTTATCTCCAAGTTATTGTCAGATCAATCTGATTCTACTTCAGTGATTATATGTACTACTGTCTTACAATATGCCTCAATTGTTCTTCAAGTAGATCTTAGACATTTCATATTGGTCAGTAAATTGTATCCATGCCTAATTTTTATATGTACCTTTATTGATGATTGACTTTTAAATATTATTTGCAATCATTAGCATGTCTGTTAGTAATGTAGAAAACCAGCTATTGTAATTGAGCCTTTTAAGTTATATAATTCCTTTACACACTATTATATTTTATACTATAGCATTCTAGTCTCTATAGTTACAATGTCAATATTAGACATAGCATTAGGCGCAAGAAATCAGAAACCAAGGTCATTCAAATAAGTTTAAGTTTAATCAATGCTAGCTCAATACAAAAATCTGAATTTCTAACAGTCAAAGCAAATTGGCGGTAAATAAGAGTCAGTGGAATTCAAGGAGAGCTTGAGAAATAATAATAGCAGGGACATGCTACATCTATTTAAGCAAGGGCCAGGTTATCCTATTGAAGTTTTCCTGTGACAGTCTTGTCAGTCAAATATATATTTTTTAATTTAAGCAATCAGTTTGGTCATGCCAAACCATGAAAAGCATTGTTCTTAACTGTCTCTATAACTGCATGAAATGCTACCTTGATAGAGATTAGCTTTTAATTTTGTTTCTTATCTAAACTAATAAGCATTCTCCTATTCATTCTGGGCAGAAGAATATTTTCTTTCTTGATAAAATGGTTTCACTATCGTAGGCTTTGTGTTGCTTCCTGGCACATTTACCTAATTATTCAATAGTTTTACTCTTCTTGGATATATTCCAGGTTTCAAATAAGTTTATTTGCTCTATGTATCACTGAGGAAGCTTAATTAGTAAATCTGACTACTCCTTCTCTAATCCAACTGACTGAGGTTTGAGGTAATATATGTGTTATGTGTGTTTTATACTGCTGAAATTAAAATAGTGTGTTCTGTGAAATTTCTATTATTTCAAATGAATTTGTGTAGCTTTCTTCAACACCCCAGTATGTCAGTTTTGTTTAGAAGTAACAAACCATGTGCATCGTTTTTATTTTCTAATGAGTTGGTTACAGTTTGTGGGGAAAGGCAGAATGGGCCTATCAGATTTTCACTAAAAAGTGGCATCATTTTTTCAACATTTTTGGATTCTAAAAATCCTCTGTTGACTGATTCTGACTAAAGCTGACATTCCTCTCACTTTAAGTATCAAACTTCCTTTGGCATCAACAAAGGAGCCTGGATAGCTCAACAGACAGAGCTCTGTAATTTAAGACCAGCTGTCTGCAATTAAAGTAAGATCAAATCCCGCCAGGCTCAAGGTCGACTCAGCCTTCCATCCTTTCTAAGGTAGGTAAATTGAGGACCCAGTTTGTGGGGGCAATAAGCTGACTTTGTATAAATATACAAAAGTATGAAGGCTATTGCTTAACGCATTGTAAGCCGCCCTGAGTCTCTGGAGAAGGGCGGCATATATAAATCAAATTAAAAAAAAAAATTAAAAACAAGTCGGCATTTGTGTGTTGTATCTGTGTACCTCTGGATACATGTGTCATATGAATAGGCGAACTCCATAAATGTAATCCAGGTGTAGAATTAGCTTGAATTGAGGAGATGATTGATAGACAGATGAGAGTTTTACATCTACATAGTCCCACGTCATTTTGAACTAAAATAACATCTATCAAGTGGCACCAGTTAGTGGTAGTAAAATGCATGTCTCGGCTAGAAAAGAATCTAGTAGGCAAGAATAATGCTTTACCACCTTGCATAGTTGATTGGCATACTAATGAGATGGTGCAAATTACTCATACCCATGGTAATTTAAGCTTGTTTTTTTATTTTGTCCCTTCCCATAAAATAGCTGACTCTTAGTCTTAAAGCCAAGTGATTGTTCTGTAACTACACAATTTCATCTCTGACGTGAGAATGCCTGGCTTCTAGCCTCAGTCTCACAATCACCTCAAGTAAACCGTGTGGTCTGAATACTGAAGGGAGTAATCATCTGCTCTTCCTCCTGCAGATAGTTTTCAGATGAGCCCTCAATATGAGGCTGCTCTAGGAACTCAACCTTTCTCCATTCTGCTTTTTAGCATTGTGGTCACATTGGATGTGGGAGGGTTGAAATAGGAAGAAAGAGTAGGTGAATAAGCCAATCCCCATTCCCTTTGATGTTGTCAGCCCTGATTGTACCATGATATGTATTTTTATTTTTTAAAAAAACACATTTAAAAAAGCAGGAAAAAAGTGTCAGCTTCCTACCTACTTTTTGCAGCAACTGGACAGTCATCAAAGCCAATCAGTTCTCCCTTGACTCATTTTTTCTGATATAGTAATCTATTTGCCCTCATGAAGTGGCGAACTATTTATATAGCCCAAAGATACTTCTAGGGTGGTGTTTCCCACCCTTGGCAATTATAAGATGGGTGGACTTTGACTCTCAGAATTCCCCAGCCAAATTAAAGTTGCCAAGTTTGAGCCAAAGGTGCTTTTTCAAGAGACAACTGGACTTTCTGTTTTTTCTTTGAAAACATTTAGCTTCTCATCCAAGAAGCTTCTTCAGCTCTGACTGGCTGGTGGGGAATGGAAAGATTTATATTCCTGTCAGAGAAAAACCAGAAAGTCCAGTTGCCTCTTGAAAAAGTACCTTTGGGACAACCATGATCTGGATGACTGAGAATTTCTATAGACATTTTGCCAAGGTTGGGAAACACTGCTGTAGAGTATCCTAAAAAAAGTAGGAGTAACTGAAAATGAAGTAAATGAAAATATTAGCAGTACCGTAATATGGCAGTATGCAAGTTTTATATAAGCAAATATCTTTTAAAATTTTGAAGACATGAATTCTGCCCCCCTCCCCTGTTCCCCCCTCCCCAAAATATCCTCCTCCAAATCTGCTATGGAAGAAAAGTTCCTTTAGATAAACTCAGCGTTCTGCCTGTGGAGCTAAGATCTAGTATTTTAGCTATGCTCTGGAACTGAATGGGGTTGTAGTTGGAGTTGCTGGGGTCAGAATGGAGCTGGAAATTGACCATAAGCAGAGCTGTGGTGTTGGAGCTGTTTAATTGCTGGTGCTCTCCCTGCATTTTAGAATATTAATGCAAAATGCAGCATGTAGTTCATTTCATATTGGTAAATCCTTTTGGGGTCTTTATGATCCTGTAACACCAGTTAGACAAGATTAATCTTAATACAGTACCATACCAGATTACATTTTCCCCTCCTACTTGAAAGATGAAGCCTAGTAAAATAGTTGAAGAAACAACAGACATTTGAACTTATTTTGGAACAATTCTGGTGCCAGAGCAGGGATTCCTGGAGCCTCTGGAACTGGAGCTGAGCATTTTTTGTTTTTTGTTTTTTGTCTCCAGACTGGAATCAGAGTTGGACTGCTGGAGTCACTCCTGAGCCAGAGTTGATATATCTAAGGTACTGCAATTATGGGCTTGCTTATTTGTAGAATGACTACCATGCTGGGTGAGGAGTTGCAAATTATAAGGCTAACTGGTAATGTGGTTCCACAGCCCACTCCCACCCCTTTGCCCCCCCCCCCCGCTTTCTACCATATTGTCTTTTTTTCTGGGCAAGTGGCCACACTGCCCAACAAACCCCTGGATGGCAGCTTCTCTCCATTTTTACCTTCTAAGGTAGCTGATAGTGCTTATGCTTGCACCCAAAGGTCTCCTTTAAACATGGTAATACTAGAAGCTGTCACTTTATACTTCATCTTTATTTAAAAGGCTCTAAATGAAGTTTGGTGGGGCAAAATG
Organism: Arizona elegans; assembly: GCA_022577455.1. Lineage (NCBI taxonomy): Eukaryota > Metazoa > Chordata > Lepidosauria > Squamata > Colubridae > Arizona > Arizona elegans. Next base: position 282,128,552 of record JAKOOJ010000001.1, on the reverse strand, counting down.
TCCCTGTTGACAGTGTGTCAGAAAACACTGTATAATATTAGCCCCCAAATAGTATTGCTGGGTGAGAACAGAATAGAGCCTGCTTCTGCCAAGCTCTGTGTTTGAAACAAACTGTGCATGTTTTGTGTTATAAGAAAACCACAGAAACCGCTGTATGTTAACAAGAGTCACTAAATCTGTAGGAAACTTTCAGATTGATTAACTTGGCTTTTTTATTGGAATCGGAAGCAAAAGACACATTGAGGGTTGAGCAAATTCAGAATTTATTGAAAACTGAGCTAAATTACCCAATTTTTTCACAGGTCCCTTATTCTTATTTTCTCTGTTTTTCCCTCTCCTATTTTTTATTCTGATGGTTTAGGCTGAGTGAAAAAGTATACAACAGAACCACTCTGGTTTGTCAGAGTTACAGAGAGAAAGAACTTAAGTTGCTGCAAGCATCTCCCCAGTGCTGAAGCAAGATTGGCTTAAAGGGAAAGATAACCTATTCTAAACATACTATATATATATATCGAATTGCATTTATTACCAATGTTTGACTGCTGAGGTTTTGTAGTTTCACAATACTTCTTTTTTTTTTTTTTTAAAGAAAGTACTTTAAAAGGCCAGGATCAATTCCACACAGTGAAAACTGATGAAACAAACAGGAAACATTGAAATAAATGGCACTGTGTGATCAATAAAAAACTCCAAAGCTATTTGCTAATTAGAACAGTTCCAATTCATGTCACTTTGCTATGTGATTCTGCACAAAACCTCTCCATTTAAATGGGCACTCCTAAAAATTCATACCCTCAACATTTCCAAACTTTCATCTTATTATGTGCAGATATATAGGTGTCGAGTATGACAACTATTATGTGAGTTAATTACTGCCTGGAGTGCAATAAGAAACCAATAAAGTGTTAAGCTTTCTAATAAAATGGGCGTTGGTACCTACCTGATAAGCCTCTTCTCTGACTGTCAGGCACGGCAGTCAGGATGGGTAGAGACTTGGCGAGTTGTGATTGGACCGGGTCTGCAGAAATGAAGGAAGTCCCTCCTCCTGACTGTTGCTGTCAGTTTTGAGACGAGGGAGAATGTGCAGATAGACGTGCCTAGGGATTGAAAACAAACAGGATTAAAAGACCCTGCTCCCTCCCCAGGGAGATCACGATGGGAACGGCCTCCCTAATGAAGGGTGGGGCTGACTGCCGTGCCCGACAGTCAGAGAAGAGGCGTATCAGGTAGGTACCAACGCCCATTCTTCTATCGTCGGGCACGGCAGTCAGGATGGGACATACCAAAGCCAGGTGTCCAGTCGGGAGGGAGAAGGCTGGACCCGTGATCAGGATGCTGCACGGACCTCTTGTAAGACTCTCCGCCCAAAGGCAGCATCAGCTGATGCGATCTTGTCTAGGCGGTAGTGGTGGATGAAGGGAGAAGGGGAAGCCCATGTCGCCGCTTGGCAAATCTCGTCGATTGAGGCCCGGGTGGACCAAGCCGCCGAGGTGGCCGCGCTCCTTGTAGAATGTGCGGTTATGTTTCGTGGAGCAGGAAGGGCCGAAGCTTCGTAAGCTGTCGAAATGCAGGCTCTAATCCATCGGCCCAAGGTGCAAGAGGAAATTTTAGATCCCAAGGAAGCCGGCAAGAAGGACACGAAGAGTGCATCAGAACGCCGGAAAGCTGCCATGCGGGAAATATATATCTTGACCACTCGACGGACATCAAGGGTGTGCCAACGCCTCTCAAGGGGATGCTGAGGAGCAGGGCAGAAATTTGGGAGCACCACTTCCTGGGCTCGGTGAAAAATCGAATTAACTTTCGGAACGAAGGAGGGGTCTAATCTCAGAACCACCCTGTCCCAGTGAAAGATGCAGAGCTCCTCCCGAATGGAAAGAGCTGCCATTTCTGAAATTTGACATGCAGAGGTAACCGCCACTAAGAAGGCCACCTTGTAGGAGAGATGTTTCAAGGAAATGTCTCTCAGGGGCTTGAAGGGAGGATCGGTGAGCGCTCGTAGAACCTTAGGTAAGTCCCAAGTAGGGAATCTATGGACTGCGGGAGGCCGGATGTTGGTGGCGCCTCGCAGAAACTGGCGAATCAGTGGATTACGGGACATTGGGTCCGTCGAGGATCCAGACAAGACTGTGGAAAGGGCCACCACCTGGTGCCGGAGAGTGTTAGGAGAAAGGCCGGAGACCAAGCCGTCCTGAAGAAACTCGATGACCACTAGAACAGAGGCAGATGTAGGGGAATGATGATGCCTTCGACACCACAACGAGAAGGCTCGCCAGGTAGATTCATAAATGCGAGTAGTCGAAGCCCATTGTGAAGCCTGGATTGTAGAAATGGCTCCCTTCGACAGAGGAAGCCTGGTCATAAACTCCCGCTCAACCGCCACGCGGTGAGTTGATACCAGCTTGGATCCGGGTGTTCCAGTTGACCTTGGACGAGTACCGCCTGGTCGTCTGGTATCTGCCATGGCGGATGCACCGACAGAGACCTGAGGTCCGAAAACCAGGGACGCCGGTTCCAGTAAGGGGCAATGAGCTCCAATTCCTCTTGCTCCTGCAGAATCTTTTGTACTACCCTGGGCAGAAGGTTGACCGGGGGAAAGGCATACAGAAGTTGGTTGGAAGGCCAAGGACTCCGCAGAGCATCCACTGCCTCCACCCCAGGACAGGGGAACCTGGTGAAGAACCGCGGAAGCTGGTGGTTGGATGCTGTGGCGAACAGGTCCACCGTCGGATGACCAAAGCGGGAAACTACTTCCTGAAACAGCCTCGGAGAAATGGACCACTCTGCGTTGTCTATTGGGGATCGACTGAGGGAGTCGGCCATCCGGTTCCGCCCCCCAGAGATGTGAGCTGCCTGAATCGATGCTAAGTGTTTCTGCGCCCAGAGCCCCAAACGTTGTGCCTCTCGCATTAGGGTTTTGGAGCGAGTACCGCCGAGGCGGTTCACATGCGCTTTGGCTGTTACATTTTTTTTTAATTTGATTTATATGCCGCCCTTCTCCGGAGACTCAGGGCGGCTTACAATGCGTTAAGCAATAGCCTTCATTCTTTTGTATATTTTATACAAAGTCAGCTTATTGCCCCCACAAACTGGGTCCTCATTTCACCTACCTTAGAAAGGATGGAAGGCTGAGTCAACCTTGAGCCTTGGAGAGATTCGAACCAGCAGAAATTGCAGGCAGCTGTGTTAATAACAGGGTGCATTAAACCACTGTACCATCAAGGCTCTTATACATTGTCGGTTAGAATTAAAATGTCCGATGTAGAACGTGAGGCTTGAAGGCCTTTAGAGCGAGGAAAATGGCCTGCAGTTCAAGCACAACGGATGTTCATCCATTGTTCCTGTTCAGTCCATCGGCCCTGAGCTAGATGGGGACCTAGATGCGCCCCCCAGCCCGACAAGCTGGCATCCATTGTGAGAAGCAGGCGCTGAGGCTCCCGGAACTTGGTCCCCTTTAGAAGCGAGTCCGAAGCCCACCAGGAGAGAGACCGGAGAACTGGACGAGGCAGGACCAGCCTCATAGCTGAGTTGTCCCTATGTGAACATTGAAAGGGCAGTAGAAGCCACTGTAAGTCCCGGCAGTGTAAATGGGCCCAAGGGACAATCCCGAAGGTGGAAACCATCTTGCCAAGAAGGCGAGAAAGGGAAAGCAGGGAAGAAGACCTCTGGTCTTGCACTTGGATAACTAAACCCTTCAGGCTATCAATCCGGTCAGGAGATAGGAAAACCTCTGAAGATAAAGTATCTATGACAGCTCCCAGGTGATGTATCCGGGTAGAGGGAGTTAAGTGGCTCTTAGTCCAATTGACTGAGAACCCATGACCCTGGAGGATCTGAAGGGTGGTAGCTAGGTCAGTCTGTGCCTGATGTAACGATCGTGACAAAATGAGGACATCATCCAAATAAAAGGACACTCTGATGGGAAGGGTGGCTATATAGCCCATAAGGGAAGCCATTATTTTGGTAAAGGCCCTTGGGGCCGAGGACAAGCCAAAGGGAAGGGCCCGGTACTGATAATGTTTGCTATTATAACAAAAACGGAGGAACTTACGGTGTTCGGGAAAAACGGGAACGTGGAGGTAGGCCTCCATTGAATCCACGGAAGATAAAAAATCCCCCTCCCGAATACAAAGTAGGATAGTTTGCAGGGAATGCATCTTGAACTGGCAATAGGTAATGTGCAGGTTCAAGGCTTTCAAATCAAGGATAGGGCGCCAGTCCCCTGAGGACTTTTGTACTAAAAAAAAGCCTAGAGTAAAACCCTTGGCCACATTCATTAAGGGGCACCGGTTCGATGGTTCTAATAGTCAACAAATTACGGATAGCTGTCTCCATTTGGGCTCTCTTGATTCTGTTAAGGGAGACTGGGCAACGAATAAACCTACCAGGGGGGCTTGAGGAAAATTCAAGGGAAAGACCAAATTTGATGGTATGTTTCACCCACTGATCCGAAATAGTATTATCCCAGGCCTGGGAGAAAAGGGCCAAGCGACCCCCAAGTTGTGTAGGAGTATGGTCCCTAACGAGGTCTTCAGAAGGGACGGCCCCTACCACCCCTCAGGGCTCTCCTGGGGGGAAACCTAGGGCCCTGTCTGACCTGATTGTCCTGGTTGAAAGTCCCCCGCTGCTGGAAGGAATGCTGGGACCTCTGCTGAAAATAGCTGGAGTTGGAGCCTCGAAAGGACTGAGGCCTAAAGGAGGAAGACGAACGACCCTCAGCCCGTCGAGACAGAGCTGGCAAGTTCTTCCGGTGGTCTCTGGTCTCAATTAGAAGGGGCTCAAGGGAAGGCCCAAATAGTTTGTCACCCGCATAAGGAGACAAAGCCAGGCGCCACTTATTACGTACATCGGCTTGCCAATATTTTAACCATAGTAGCCTGCGAGAAGTGACTGCAGAACCAATGGCCTTAGCCAAAAATCTGGCGGCAGACAGAGTGGCATCCGCAGAATACTCCACCGCAGCTAATATCTTATTAATGTCTTGGTGTGTTCTCATCTCAGAAGAAGGAATACGGTTCTGCAACTGCTTTAACCAGAGAATTGACGCTCGGTTAAAAAAGGATGTGGCAGAGGCCGCTTGGACAGACTAGGCAGCAGCCTGGTGGCCCTTGATAAGGGTTTTTCCGCCTTTCTCTCCTCTGGACGGAGGGACTCCTCCGCAGAGCCTGAAGAGGGTGAAGGAGATGAGAGAGCCGCCACTGGAGTGTCCACCAAGGGAATCTGCAAAAGAGAAGCATACTCCGCAGCCAGGTTATATAATCGCCTATCCAGACTGTTAGGAATTGGACCTGTACTAGGGTTTTTCCATTGTCTTTGCAATACTTCCGAAAATAATTTCGGGGCTGGAACAATCTCGGTCTGAACCGTAGGTATTTCAAATAAGGAAGAAGAAGAAGCTGATGTTCCAGTTTGAGATTGGGTCTTGGCAGCTGGAAGGCCCAGCCCAGTGGTGGTCTGAGCCTTGTACAATAAGGAACGGAACATCTGTGGGCGAAACAAGCCTACAAAAGAGGGCTGATCAGGTTCTAAGCCCTCATCATCGGACAAATCCTGGTCAATAATGGCCTGTTCTTTCTCTTCGGAAAGAGACCCTTGGCTGTTTCTGGACAGAGAAATCGCCCTCGCTGGAACCTGCGAAGAAGCTTGCAAAGGTTGAGAATCGACCGAAGGAGTATGGCGGCTCAAGTAATCTGACACCTTGGAAGATGCCCTCTCCTGCAACCCCTGGGCAATACCTTGTTTTATGGAATTCGCAATCAACTGAGCTAAGGCAGGAGAAATGTCTAGCTTTTGGCCTTGAGAGGACTGGGTGTCATCATTCCCCGAATCCCGGGAAACTGATCCTGGATCCTGAACAACTGGAGAAGGACTAACCTCAGAAATAGTAGCCGGAAATACAGCAGCTGCCTCAGGGGCAAGGGAGTCGCCCATGACAGAGATGTCCGGGGAGAGAGGTGGCACTGGAGAAGGATGGGGAGCCGCCTTTCCTGTGTTAGGCCTGGGTAATGGATCCAAATCTGAGGAAGGCCTATGGTCTGTCTTAGAAGAGGCAGCCACCTTATTGCAAGCCTTCTCCATCACTTTATGTCGCCTTTGCTCCTCCCTAGACACAGGGGCTTGGAGAGGAGGTTGGGTCCTGGGCCGCTTAGTTTGAGAACTAGAAGACGGGCCTTCTTCTGGGTCCCTCTGCTTCGAGGGACGCTTTCCCTTGCCGCCCTTATTAGATAAAATGGTGTCCGCCATAATAGAGCCGCTACAAAATGGCCGCTAGAATCTCCAGACAATAAAGGGGCCGCCGGAGTTCTGATAGGGCTGTACTCACTGCGCGTGGCAATTAGAAGGCAGAATCGGTGAGGAGAGGGTCCTGCGAAGTGCTAGCCAGCCAGTCGAAGCACTTCAAGTAGCGCGGAATTGGCAACGCGCTTCAGAGAGCTAGCCGAAATGCCGTAGTCGCTCTATCTGAAAAAAGCCTCACCAAGCTGCTCCGAGAGGCTTTTCAGCTGTTTACTATTTTTTTTTTTTTTTTGTAGCCAAGTGCAAGCCAGCCAGCGAAGCACTGGAAGGGCGCGAAAACACGTCGCACTTAAATCTGCTGCCGATCTCCTGAACGATGTTCCCTCACGGTCTCCTCAGCTGCCAGAAGGAATGAGGCCGAACGTGACGGAGCGAACTCGTGCGCGTGGCCTGAGAAATGCCAGCCGGTGATCTCACCGCAATGCGGCTCCCAGCCAAGCTAGGAAAAAGCCTGAAGCTGGATCTAATCAGAGCATTCCTCTCCGAGGTCGGCTGCCTGTCTCTTTGCTTTGCCTCTTTTTTTTTTTTTTTTAAAGCTATCAGGTAGAACAGACGGAGCTTTCCCTAGGCACGACTGGTCCAGACTCGACCGAGTCGAAAAACTGACAGCAACAGTCAGGAGGAGGGACTTCCTTCATTTCTGCAGATCCGGTCCAATCACAACTCACCAAGTCTCTACCCATCCTGACTGCCGTGCCCGACGATAGGAGAATCCAGCTCAACTGTTCTTGATAGAAGTGGTTTTTCTATTTTCAGGATGGCCTCTTAGACTCAATAATAGGAAATTCCAGGAAATTGAAGTTTCCCCCACTGGGTTTCGATTATAATTTGCTGACATGATGTCTAAAGCCAGTTACTTTTTAAATGATTTAATAAATAATAACTTGTTTATATAAATTTGAGTAAGATAATCTCAGTTTGTATATCTGCAGTCATATAACGTCACAATATACTTACTCTTTTAAGGCTGAGAACCTTAAAAGCAAGTCCAATTGTTAGCAAAAGACTGTAGGATAGAAGTTATACACTTATTTTATGAGCATTGATTACTTTTAATCTTATGTCAATCTTAGTGTGCCATCTAGTGTATGATGGGTCCCTTTGATGGGGGGAGGGGGGAAGGAAGGAAGGACAAGCATCATTGGGTGATGGATGTTATGAAAAGATGGTGATCTGGTGGTAATCATGGCCAGGATTTGCACAAATCCCACTTGTGCACTAGTTGCACCTATTCCTGGAGACATATGCCTTAGTCATTTCCTGGTTAGACTACACAGGGCCATCCTTGAAAAGCATTTTGAAGCTATAACTGGTTCAGAATGTATCAGCACATATTCAGTACCCTCATGTAACACTGTAGCTCTGGGTGCCATTAAAAATGATGGTTGTCATCTGAGGCAGTGGTGAAATCCAAATTTTTTTACTACCGGTTCTGTGGACGTGGCTTAGTGGGCCTGGTGTGGCTTGGTGAGCATGGCTTGATCAGCGTGGCAGGGGAAGGATACTGCAAAATCTCCATTCCCACCCCACTTTGGGGACAGCCAGAGGTGGTATTTGCCAGTTCTCCAAACTGCTCAAAATTTCTGCTACCGGTTCTCCATAATCTGTCAGAACCTGCTGGATTTCACACCTGATCGGAGGCCCAGAATAGCATAGAGCAAGGATATGTTAGAACTAAAAGTATCCAACTATTTCATTCATCCCAATTATATCTGGCACAGCAGGCACCCTTGAAATCCCTTCTGTAAAACCATGTTGCTAGAGCAGGGGTGTCAAACTCAAGGCCTACGGGGCCACCCTGGAAACAGCAAAGGACTGGCCCACAGTGCCTTTGCCAGCAAAAATGAAGCTCAGGCCCTCCTGAGTTTCATTTTCACTGGCAGAGGGTTGCAGGATGCCGTTATGGCCAAAAATGGAGATCACGAGGGTTTCCTGAGCTCTATTTTTGCTGGCAGAGGGTTTGCAGGAGGCTGTCAGAGCTGAAAATGTTGATTGGGAGCCCGTTTTTGCTGGCAGAACACTTGGACCACCACTGGTGCCAACACGAATGATGTTGAGCTGGCCACGCTCCCTGGCCACATCCCCAAGGTCAAACACAACCCTGTTGCGGCTCTCAATGAAATCAAGTTTGACACCCCTGTGCTAGAGGAACTAAAAACAGTAAATTCTGTGGCAGCCTCCTCCATGAGATTTGGACAGTCCAGTCAGTCTTTTGGAAAGCTTTGGAGACTATGCTTTCTTCTCAGACGGGTGTGTTAGGATGTTAGTGGACCCCAGTATGTGTGTGTCCTATTCTGAGTCAAGATACAGTTTCGTGAGGAATCTTGGTTGAAGTTGTGTTGTGTTGCAATGTGCTTTGCTAGCTACCCAAGTTAAGGTGTAAAGTCATATAACTTAAATAGTACAATTTGCATTTTAAATTCTTTATTGTTGCTCTAGAGTAAATATTTTTTATGGCTAAAACATTGACATTTCGATAACATTGATAATCTAAGACCAGTTTACAGACCTTTCATATGCCAGTAGCTCTTAATACAATTTATTTATAAAATGGTTGTGTGAAAACTTACAGTAGGGGCAACAGGGGTTGAAAAAGATGTGGAAGTAGCCATGACATTTAACATGTTGAACATATAGCTTATAGCTCTGGTATTATTAACATTCAGAGAAATGTCTTGGCCTGTAGTGTTAAGTGTAAAAGATGGGTGAACTGCAGCCATCTTTTTTTACCCTAATTCCATTAAAAAATAGCAGGAGGGAAGATGTTCAGCCATAAAAAGAAAAAAGGGTCCAATTAGAAAATTTGAAATATATATATATAATTCATTACATGGAGTAGAAGCCTTGGGGGGGGGGGGTTGCTTATGGTCAAGCATGGACTGATTTCACAAGTGTCCTTCAGTTTCCATGCTAAAAGTATTCTCCTAATTCAGATTTTGGGAAAGGAGACAAACGTTAATAGAAAAACCTTAATGTTTCTTATAGTAATAATCCAATGGGGCAATTTTTAACATTATTTCTATTTTCATATCATGGGGAAATGATACTTAATACTTCAATACTTCCCCCAGTTTTACATTGTTTTGCCTGAGCATTTAGCAGTTAGGTTTGCAGGGCAGCTTAAATCTGAAATGGAGATGGACTGTGATTTCACCTTATGACAAACAATTCACAGGAATGGAATCCTGAAGATGATTTAGGACTTGCAAAAGGACAGTGGGGTCCAACTCAGTTACCTTTACTAGCACCTTTACTTAGAGGTAAGCCTTATTGACTTTTGGATTCCACCCCTCCCTCAAATATAATACGTTTTAATAGTTCAAAACAGACTATCTTCATTCGTCCAACTTTAGGTCCTGGGTTTTGTTTTCTCTTTCAGTAGATCAAAACATTTGTTGATTTGGATGACAATAATTGCATCAGCCATTAAACTCTCTGTAAGGTATAAAGGTAGAGAAATGTAAGATAGTCAACTATTAATTGTGTAATAAACTGGGACTTTCAAATCTCACACATTATTTATAGCAAGGCACTGTAAGAATCACAGTCCATAACTTTTAGCTCCCTAATTTGCCCAGCAATTTAGAGCTACGTATTTAAACAATTCAGTGGATATAAACTTTGATCGGTCAGCAAATGCTTTTCCAGCGATGCTGCAGAGGCTAGCTGCAAGAGGAACATTGATACATTCAAAAATTAAAAATTCAATGTGAACTTTTGTTCTTTACAAGAAGAGTACAGTGCATTAACCAAAACAGCATTAAGAAAAATTAATTCCCATGCAAAATCTCCTTCCACTATGAAAAGTTTATGGCACATCTGAAAAGTGCTCACAAACATCACCCATCCAAACAGTACACACGCCAGTTAAATTTAACATCTGTTTACGTTGGATAACCTGCGTCTATTAAAAAATTGATGACATGCAAGTTCTATCAATTCAAGTCCACCAAACAACTTTTCTTGCACAGAGAAAATGACAACTACAATCACAAAATACCATCGTACAAAGTTATACATGTATAACAGTGCAATCACAGAGATTGTGAAAAATGTCCAGTACAAGAGGGAAATGCACTTAACAACCAAGACCCTGAGCTCAGATTTACAGGGTGGGATTTTGCTTCTCCCTGACACATCAAAGTATTTTTTGCCTTCATAGAACTGGCGCAGCCGTTCTTCTTTTTCTTCCCAGCGCTTCTGACACCAAAGCTGCAAGTCTTCCCGAGAGGCTGGCAGGGATTCTACAGAGTATCTGCAGACATGAAAATGAATTTCCTTGGGAAAATTTCCACATAGAAGATGTTTCTCAGTTTGTGGAATGTTTTGAGGATATGCCACTGTTATGTCATGAACAGCATCAAGGTTATTACCTAGGAAGAAATACAATTATAATTATTATAATTATAAAACCATCCTCTCCTCCTCCCCTCTCTCTGGCAAACATACCTAACATTCCTGTCTCCTATTTTCCCCACAGCCACCACACTATGAGATGGATTGAGATGAGAGAGAGAGTGACGAGCCCAAAGTCACCCAGCCAGCTTTCATATACAGTATCTGTAAGGTTCCAGATGGACAGAAAAATGTTGCTGAAGGCTGCCTAGTTTGAAGCAGAAATTTGATCTAGTAGCTTAAAGATGTGCTAAATCAGGAAGGTTAATTAGATTTTTCAATGTGCACTGGCAGATTCAAATATTTCCAGAAAACTCCTTAGTAAGGCATGACAGATAATGCTAGGAGCACAGGAGAACAATCACCTAAACTGCACAACTTCATTCCGCTAGCGGGTCTAGGACAACTTGCTGCAGCCATCTCATCATGGCCATGGCCAACCCGGCACAGCCATCTTTAACGATGGTAAAGGTTTAATTTGCTGTTTAAGAACTGTGGTTTTTCATCCTACAGATACTTAATTTATTGAATTTAATTTTTTTTGTATCTATTTTCTTCTGCATTTATAAATGAAATAAATTAATAAACTTGATTAATTTAATTAACATAATTAAATACTATTACAATAGATTTTTTTAAAGACAACATAGTAACATTAGGAGTGCCCATTTTTAAGAACTCAATTTTCTGCTACTTCAAATAAGTATGTTTTTGTTTGCTAAATTTTTAAAAAAATATTGGTTTGAGAGGAATCTTAAAGAGTCAGCTAACAAATAAAATAATTTAAAGCTATACTGACAATATTTATTTTATTATTTTAAAAAATGTTATCTACTGAGTTGTTCTGAAAATGTTTCTAAGTAAAAAAGCTGCACTAAATTAAGTATACCATATAAATAAACTCTTTTGAAGTGAAATTCAAAGATTGAACTTTTTTCCCAACACATGCTATAGCAGCTGGGGTTGAAAGTCACATATGCAAAATATATTAACTATTTTAGAGGCAAAATACTATCTTAGGCTACCTTTACAAATATGGAGAGTAATTGTTAAAAAGTGTACAGAAGAAACTTTATATGTGAGATTGCATGCAGGCCTTTGAAACACGACCCAGTTTTTATCAAAATAAACCTCCACAATTTCCACGGGATTAATCCACAGTAAAGTCATATATTGAGTTACAAGATTATTTTAAAGAAATAAATGGAGATGTCTGATTATAAATAGCAGGTTTTTGCTTTGCCAAAATATTGTACCCAAGTGGTACTTTAGATTCAGTTCAACCTGCTGTTCAAAAGATCAAGTACAAGAATTCAGCTGGTACATCAATTACAACCTATCTGGACAAGTAAGCCTTAGAAAAGTGATTATTATCCTTACCATTCGTGTTTTATCTCCTGCAATGTGCTCAGCATGGGTATACTTTGGGTCAGAAATTATAGCTGGTGCAAAAGTGAGTGGCCAGATTGTAGAACAAAGCCTATTCTTTTATTTTATTTTTTAATTTTATTGATTTTCTATTAAATACATTTCTTAGTGCTTAATAAACATTGTGTTGTCTGGGTATATAATATGCTTAACAATACAAATTACATTCTTAATCTCCATCCTTTTTTTCCAACCATTGGTAAAATAAATTCCATGTTTCATAATATTCTACATCCTCTTTCTGTTTAATTTTCAATGTCAATCTATCCATTTCTGCACAATCTAGCATCTTCTTGACTATTTCTTCATCTCGTGGTATATCTTCATTTTTTCCAATGTTGTGCAAAAATAATCCTTGCTGCTGTTAAGATGTGTAATATTAAATACAGACTTTTCTTATCAAGTTTTTTTTCTGATATTATACCTAATAAAAGTAATTAAAGTTTAAAATTTATATCTTTTCCTATCATCTTTTCTGACCACCTGTGTATCTTTGTCCATTTTTTTTTTTTTTTGCTTTGACAAGCAAAAAACAAAATGGCTGTGTTACATCTTTTGTGAAGTCCCCTGTCTGAGCTTTGGGCCTCCATCGCTGCATTTTGGAGATGTATACGACTGCAGATCTTCTTGCACTGCAAGATTCCCCCTTCTCGCAGATGTGGCCCTCCTCACTATCGAGGGCCCACCTCAAGGAAGGGTCTTGGGACCCAGAGAGGTGGCATGTGAAAACGAAGGGATTGAGGGGTTTTCTAATGAAATTTTTAGTCAAATTTTTAAGGGGGCCCAGGGAGGGGGAGGGTCAGATTGGAATTCGGGCTGTGGGTATGGGGGATAACCCACAAGGGGGAGGGTTGGGTCTGGCAGTGAAGCGTGGCGTGGGGGGACCCGGGATCGAGGGGGGGGGGTAGAGCTTTTCCGGATGGTTTTTTTGAACATCAGTACTGTAGGTGGGAGGGGTAGATATGGCGGGAGCAGGGGGCCATATCGTGTTAGGGGAGTGCGCACTCGCTGTCTACGAGCGGTGGTGTGCTCCGGCCCCCAAGGCTCTACTCGCTCCTCAGGTTGCATAGACCCTCAGGACCCAGGCCTTCGGCTGATGCTGTGGTAAATAAAGCCCCCCTCATCTGTGATCTTGTTCAGGAGGGGGGTGCGGACCTGGCAGGTATTACGGAGACCTGGTTGGGCCAGGAGGGGGGGGGGGTTCCCCTCGTTGAAATGTGCCCGCCAGGTTTCCAAGCATTCCATCAGCCGAGGTCACAGAGGAGGGGCGGGGGGTAGCGGTTATCATTAAAGAAGGTCTGAGACCGAGGGAGGCCACTGTTCCTCAGACGGCCGGCTGTGAATCCCTTTTTGTGAAATGGGGTCATGGAGTTCAGATGGGTTTGCTGATCACGTACCTGGCTCCCTGCCACGTGGCAACAGCCCTGCCCGAGCTACTCAACGTCATCGCCGCGGTGGCGGTTGATACCCCTAGGCTTATGGTCATGGGGGATTTCAACCTGCCATCCATGGGTGAGACGTCGGAGATGGCTCGGGAGTTCATGGCTTCCATGACAGCTATGGACCTGACCCAGTTAATTCATGGCCCTACCCACACAGGGGGAAACACGCTGGATCTGGTTTTTGTCTCTGGACAGTGGTTGAGGGATCTTGATATAGGGGATATAGTTACTGAACCCTTGTCATGTTCAGATCACTCTCTCCTTTGTCTCAACTTTCGAACCGCTGCACCCCGCCGCAGGGAGGCGGAACTGGTAAGATGGTTCCGCCCCAGGCACCTGATGGAACCTGACAGATTCCAGACGAAGCTTGGGCCATTTCCTGAGGTTCTGGCACACGCCTCGACTGGAGACCTGGTAGCTGCCTGGGATAGGGCGGCTGCTGGTGCTCTGGATTGGGTCGTGCCTTTGCAGCCTCTGACCCGGCGCCAATCTCAATTGGCTCCTTGGTTTACCGAGGAGCTGAGGGAGTTGAAGCGCCGGAAAAGACACCTAGAGAGTAGTTGGAGGGCCAGTCTTTCTGAATCTGACCGGACACTAGTAAGATCCCACATTAGGAATTACTTAGTGGCGATAAAAGCAGTGAAATGTAGTTATTTTGCTGCTCTTATTGCATCATCAGATAATCGCCCGACTGCCCTCTTTAGGGTGACCCGCTCCCTGCTCCACCAGGAAGCGCGGGAGGACCCCTTGGAGGGTAGAGCCGAGGATTTTGTTCAGTATCTGTATGACAAAATCACTCAGATTTGGGAAGATTTGGACTCCGACTGGGTAGTCTCAGGGGGAGAGACAGGGGCAGGTCTTGAGAATGTTATCTGGGGTGAGTTTGATCCTGTGACCCCTGAGGACATGGACAGGATTCTGGGTAGACTGAACACGACCACTTGTTTATTGGACCCGTGTCCTTCCTGGTTAGTACTGGCTTCCCGGGAAGTGACACGAGGCTGGCTCCAGGGGATTATAAACACTTCGCTGGGTGAGGGTGACTTTCCCGCCACCTTGAAAGAGGCGGTGGTGAGGCCTCTCCTCAAGAAGCCTTCCCTGGACCCGGCAATGTTGGTAAATTATCGTCTGGTCTCCAACCTTCGCTTTGAGGCGAAGGTTGTTGAGAGTGTGGTCGCGCAACAGCTCCCCCAGCACCTGGATGAAATGACGTATCTGGATCCGTTCCAGTCGGGCTTCAGGCCCGGGTACAGCACGGAAACGGCATTGGTCGCGTTGGTTGATGATCTCTGGAGGGCTCGGAACAGGGGGTGCTCCTCTGTCCTGGTCCTGTTAGATCTCTCAGCGGCTTTTGATACCATCGACCATGGTATCATGCTGCACCGGTTGGAAGAGTTGGGGGTGGGAGGCACTGTGTTGCGGTGGTTCTCCTCCTTTCTCTCTGACCGGTCGCAGTCTGTGTTGACAGGGGGACAGAGGTCGACCCCGAGGCCCCTCATATGTGGGGTGCCGCAAGGGTCGGTCCTCTCACCTCTCCTGTTCAACATTTATGTGAAGCCGCTGGGCGAGATCATCCGTGGTTTCGGGGTGGAGTACCATCAGTACGCTGACAACACCCAGCTGTACATCTCCACCCCGGATCACCCCAATAATGCCCTTGAAGTGATGTCCTGGTGCCTGGAGGCCGTACGGATCTGGATGGGGAGGAACAGGCTCAGGCTCAACCCATCCAAGACCGAGTGGCTGTGGCTTCCGACGTCCCGATATACTCAGTTGACGACATCACTGACTATTGGGGGTGAATCATTGGCCCCTACGGAGAGGGCTCGCAACTTGGGCGTCCTCCTGGATTCACGGCTGTCTTTAGAAGAGCACTTGACGGCCGTGACCGGGAGGATTTTTCATCACGTTCGCCTGATTCGCCAGTTGCGTCCCTTTCTGGATCGGGACTCGTTACGCACGGTCACTCATGCCCTTGTCACCTCCCGCCTGGACTATTGCAACGCTCTCTACATGGGGCTCCCCTTGAGGAGCACCCGGAGGCTCCAACTGGCGCAGAGTGCGGCCGCGCTGGTGGTAATGGGAGCGACATGGCATTCCCATGTAACACCCCTCCTGCGCGAGCTGCACTGGCTCCCGGTGGTCTTCTGGGTGCGCTTCAAGGTTCTGGTTATCACCTTTAAAGCGCTCCATGGCTTAGGACCTGGGTACTTGCGGGACCGCCTACTACCACCAATAGCCTCCCACTGGCCGGTACGCTCCCATAGAGAGGGGCTCTTCCGGGTGCTGTCAGCCAAACAATGCTGACTGGTGGCCCCCAGGGGGACAGCCTTCTCTGTGGGGGCACCTACTATCTGGAATGAGCTCCCCCCAGAGATACGGAGGATCCCGGATCTACGCACCTTCCGCCGCGCCTTAAAGACCTTACTATTTCACCAGGCCGGCCTGGCCTAATTTTCCCCCCCTTTTATAAAAGATTTTTAAAATTTTAAATATCTTTTAGTATTTTATATATTCAATTTTAAATTGGTTTTAAAAGTTTCGGATTTTAAATTTGTCGGGGCCAAATTTATTTAATTTGATTTTATTCTATTTTTAAATTTTGTATGTATATGTTTTTATTGTTTGGCTGTGCACCGCCCTGAGTCCTGCGGGAGTAGGGCGGTATAGAAATCTAATAAAATAAACAAACAAACAAACAACAAACAAAGCCTATTGTGAGTGTTCTATACCAGTGTTTCTCAACCTTGGCCACTGGACGATGTGTGGACTTCAACTCCCAGAATTCCCCAGCCAGCTGGCTGGGGAATTCTGGGAGCTGAAGTCCACACATCGTCCAGCGGCCAAGGTTGAAAAACACTGTTCTACACTGTCTACCTGTTGGCTTCCAGGCCCCAAAGTGCTGGGAAGGGGAGGCGTGTTTATGCAAATCTTAACTCAGTCTTTGGCCAATGACATGAGGACAACCCATTCAATGGACTCTCTTAGAAGCGCAAGAGAGAAACATCTCTTCTCCTTTTCAGATAAGAGCAGTGGGAATCTGAAGTCAGACCTTCTTAGCAGTGACTTGAACACTAGGGTCCCCAGGGCGGTAGCAGTTCTAACTCCCCTTTCATTCTGGGTGGCCCTTAAAATCATTTCATTTTGGGAAGCTTGAAGCTCATAAAAGGACTATGGACAGACATGGATTACTTTATGTTAATTTGTTTATTTTACACCAGGTAACTCATGTCCTGCTGTTGTTTCAGAAAAATTTCCTTACCTAAACATAGAAACAGAATGACTGGGGTGGGGGGTGGGGGTGGGGGGAGGAACTGTGGGAGCAAGAGTGACTTCTGGCTTCCTACTGGCTTCCCCATTGAATTTCTGTGTGGGAATTTGGCAGGAAGCATCGGAAATCTCTCTCTCTCTCTGCCTGCTTTCTTCCTACACTACTTTTCCCTTTCTAGCAGGTAGGTAAGTGATGAAAAATTGCAAGACTGGCTGGGAAAGAGAACAGTGAAAATGAAGATCATGTGACCGCAGCAGCACTAGTATGACTGAAGCAGCTACAACTTCCCCAAATTTCATTTCCTCAGGAGTCACAGGTCTGGGATTGTGGACACATTTGATATGTTAGCCCATTTGAAATACCTTGGTTCAAAAAACGTTGCACTTTTGTGGCAGTGTCATCCAGCTAAAGGTCATGATAAGAAGAGTTTTAATAGTATATTAAAGGGATGCAGTGGCTCAGTGGCTAAGACACTGAGCTTGTTAGTTGAAAGATCAGCAGTTCAGCGGTTTGAATCCCTAGTGCCGTGTAATGGGGTGAGTTCCCATTACTTGTCCCAGCTTCTGCCAACTTAGCAGTTTGAAAGCACGTAAAAAAATGCAAGTACAAAAATGGGGACCATCTTTGGTGGGAAGGTAACAACGTTCTGTGCGCCTTTGGCGTTTAGTCATGTCGGCCACATGACTACGGAGACGTCTTCAGACAGCGCTGGCTCTTCGGCTCTGAAACAGAGATGAGCACCACCCCCTAGAGTTGGGAACGACTAGCACATATGTGTGAGGGGAACATTTACCTAATAGTATATAGATTGCATTCTCTTTCTCTTAATCAAATTCTAAAGAACAAAGTAAACATTCCATAAACCAATGGGGTCTTAGACAACAATACACCAGGATTCTCTTTTGCTACCAGAGTTGGTAGTCCTGTCCATCATAGAGTGATTTATGACTTGGGGGGGAGGGTCATTTCCTGCTGGATCAGCAGACAGAAGACATAATTAAGTTGGTGCAGGAGTTGTAACCCTACTTGGGCAGGAGGACTTAGCTACAATAAGGTATGCCTTCATTATCTGGCTGGACTACCATACTACTATATTTGGGTGCTCCTTAAAAACAACTAGGAAACCACAGCTCATCCAAAATGTGGTGGTGCGCACAATTTATGGATCCTATGGGAGTATGTAACATGGATTTCATGCCAACCTTGGTTGTGGATTTGTTTCTGAGTAGAATTTAAGGTGCTGGTTTAAACCAATATACATCTTTATGACTTGGAACCTGAGTATCTGCAGGACAATCTATTCTAAACAGTACTAGTCTGACTAATCAGATCAAACAGGGAGAAATTGTTAGTGATTTCCCATGTTCAGGAGCTTGAACCAAGAAGCAAGGAGGTGCTGCTTCTCAATGGCAGTGATGAAGCTGCAGAAGAACTTTCTTTCTTTCTTTCTTTCTTTCTTTCTTTCTTTCTTTCTCTCCCTTCCTTCCTTCCTTCCTTCCTTCCTTCCTTTTTCTCTTTCTCATTCATTCCAAACATTTATATAATTGCCCATTTTACAACAAATTCTGGACAGCTCCCAATCAAAAATTAAAACAACATAAAAACTATATTAAAGCTATGAAAATCAAACTCATTAAAAACAAAAACCTGTTCCAAGTTAAGCATCCAATATGCTATCATCTTGTCTTATTCCAGGTCTTCAGTGCTTTATGGAAAGCTAGGAGGCTAAAGGCCTAATGAACTTCAAGGGGAATATTGTTCCATAGGGCAGGGGCTGCCATAGATCCTCTCTTTGCTGGTATTTGGAACTTTAAAGAGTGTTATGGCTCTGCAGCTTCATTTTTTTCCCCTACAGTGTGAAGCTTAGCCCAGCCCAGCCTAGCCAAGTAGCATGGCACAAAGGGATTTTTTTTTTTTTTTTTGACACACTGAGGTTCTGAGGTTGCTTTCAGCCTTGCACCACAAAATCCAGCCAGGCTGTCTGGTCAGCAGTTGGAGCAAGAGGTTGGTGAAGGTCAGCTGGCAGAACATATGGCATAACATAACATTAGCTCCATCATACAGCCATTGTTGTTACTTCATGAATCCTTTGATTCAGGCATAGGGCATAAGGCACAGGGCCTGATAGCCTTTATGATATGAAATGGCTGATCAGAATGCAGCTTGTATAAACTCTGAAAGTGACAGGGATTTAAATTCACGAGAAGATGGGGAAGAAGAAAAGAGCTTGTAGCTGCTAACTGGCTGGCACTAAAACAGTTTCTGCCATACCAAAATGAACAAGTGGACAAATCTTATTAAGTTCAATTAACCCAGTACTCTGGGAGCCTTCTTAATCTGAAAAGGATTTAATGAAAAGTCTCAGCTTCAATAAACACTCTTTAATTATGAGTAATATTTATTCACAAAGAATTTGTTTCAGGATTAACCTGAGACCTGTAGGAAACCAAATATATCAATATAATAATGGAATGCCTAGTTAGAAAATAATTGATTCCTAACTGTAATATACTGCTTTGTAGCACGCATAATTGTTTAGTACAATTGCTTTTAAGTTGTTGCATCTAGCAATAAAAATGCAACTCCGTAAAAGAGAGAAAGGACTGGAATTAGCATTATCTCTTACTGAAAATCTTTGGCTAAGTCAGATATTTCTCCTTACTTAAAAGGTACAGTCTTTGGTTAACGGCAGTAATTGGGAGTGGAATTTCAAAGCAATGCGGTCAGAAGTGCAATGTCACATGACCATCCCATTCAGTGACAGAAATCCAGGTAGTCCTCATTGTCGTTAACCAAACCTCACTGGTTATTCGGTGAGGACACAAGCCAAGCCAAGCTTGCAGTTCCAAGCCTTGATAAAGTAAGGGATTGCCTCTTCTGCCTCCTCTTGAACTTCCCCACCTGTTTATTTCTCCCTATCTCAGCACTTTTACCCCCCCCACCTCCTGCCTTGCCTGCCGCTGCCATGCCCGATACTGTGTGCCACCAATATACCAGCTGTGGCTTTCTTTCATTCTGGTGCAGCCAGAGTTTCTCTCACGCCCTGCCCAGGGCCTCAATTCGCATGCCAATCAGGCCTTCTGCTCATGTCCCACCCAGGTCCTTCCTTCACTTCTTTTAGAGATAGCTGACAGTTTATATGCTGAATTTGGCTTGAAAAGCAATTGTACCAGCCCCAAATGTTCCACAAGATATGTTTGCTCACAGCTGCATTCTTAAATAGCATCTTAGTATTTTTTTTAAAAAAACTATACTTAATCTTACAAAACTCAAAATGTGTACGTATTGTGATGTCTGACGTGAACTGTGCATTATTGTATAGTTTACCCTTAATTCTAGCTAGAATTGGAACTCTCAAGCTATATTTCTATGCACTTTCCTAAGAGTAATCCTTAGCAAACACAGAGGTTGTCCATCATAAGACAACTGTGTAGTTATGAAGTCAATTCTGCAATAGCTAATTTATCTCTTAAGGTTTGCTTCTTTCCATCAGACTGGTATCAACCTGTTAGCAAAGCAGGTAAATCTAAAGTAGGCATTAAATATGAGGTAGCTAAATTTA
Source organism: Arizona elegans (assembly GCA_022577455.1). Taxonomy (NCBI): domain Eukaryota; kingdom Metazoa; phylum Chordata; class Lepidosauria; order Squamata; family Colubridae; genus Arizona; species Arizona elegans. The sequence continues at coordinate 282,108,160 of JAKOOJ010000001.1, read as the reverse complement.
ATTTCAAATTCAAAGATACTTTTATAAAAAACTTTATTGAGAGACTCTGATAGAAAAGCTTTTAGGCATAAAAGATTTATTCCTTTGTAACTTTCATAGAAAGGTATTATAGTCATCTTTTTATATAATTTCATTCATTTATTTCACAAATAAATAATAATTTATGTAATTTCAAAAGGTACTTAAACAAAGTTACGTAATTGAAGTTCCTATCCTATATCAAATATATACTGCCAGGTCGGTTGTCAAAAAAGCCCCCCTCATCTGTGATCTTATATTGGAGGGGGGTGCGGACCTGGCAGGTATTACGGAGACCTGGTTGGGCCAAGAGGGGGGGTCCCCCTCGTTGAAATGTGCCCACCAGGTTTTCGTGCATTTCATCAGCCAAGGGCCCAGGGGAGGGGTGGGGGAGTGGCAGTGATTATTAGGGAGAGTCTTTGTCCGAGGGAGACCACTGTTCCTCAGATAGCCGGATGTGAGTCCCTCTTTGTGAAGTGGGGCCGTGGGGTGCAGATGGGTTTGCTGACTGCGTACCTGGCTCCCTGCCACGTGGCAGCGACCCTACCCGAGCTACTCGACGTCATCGCCGGGGTGGCGGTGGATACCCCCAGACTTATTGTCATGGGGGATTTCAACCTTCCATCCGCGGGTGAGGCATCAGAGGTGGCTCGGGAGTTCATGGCTTCCATGACGGCCATGGATCTGACCCAGTTATTTCAAGGCCCCACTCACATAGGAGGACACACTCTGGACTTGATTTTCATCTCAGTGGTTGAATGATCTTGGTAGAGGGGACTTAGACATTAAACCCTTGTCATGGACAGATCATTCGCTCCTTCACTTGGACTTTTCTACCGCTTCCCCCCACCGCAGGGAGACGGAACCGACTAAATGGTTCCGTCCAGGCGCCTGATGGATCCAGAAAGGTTCCTGACGGAGCTTGGGCCGTTTCCTGAGACCCTGACACACGACTCGACTGAAGAGCTGGTGGCCGCCTGGGAGAGTGCGGCCGCCGGAGCTTTGGATCGTGTCGTGCCTTTGCAGCCTCTGACCCGATGCCGATCTCAATTGGCTCCTTGGTTCTCTGAGGAGCTGAGAGAGATGAAGCGTCGGAAAAGACGCCTAGAGAGCATTTGGAGGACGTGTCATTCTGATTCCGACCGGACACAGGTGAGGTCTTATATCAAGACCTACCTAGTGGCGATAAAAGCGGCGAAATCTAACCATTTTCCCGCTCTTATCGCATCTGCAGAGAACCGCCCAGCCGCCCTGTTTAGGGTGACCCACTCCCTTCTTCGGGGGGGAGTGCGGGAGGATCCCTTGCAGGGTCGAACTGAGGATTTTGTGCAATTCCTGCACGATAAAGTCGCTCGGATTCGGGAAGACTTGGACTCCGACTGGGCGAGTCCGGGGGAGGAGATGAGGGTAGGTCTTGAGAATATTATCTGGGAGGAGTTTGATCCTGTGGCCCCCGAGGATGTGGACAGGGTTCTGGGTAGGATTAGTGCCGCCACATGTTTATTGGACCCGTGTCCCTCCTGGTTGGTACTGGCCTCCCGGGAGGTTACACGAGGCTGGCTCCAGGGGATTATAACTGCTTCTCTGAGTGAGGGTGCCTTTCCCGCCGTCTTGAAAGAGGCGGTGGTGAGGCCCCTCCTCAAGAAGCCTTCCCTGGACCCGGCTGATTTAGTTAACTACCGTCCGGTCTCCAACCTTCGTTTTGTGGCGAAGGTTGTTGAGAGTGTGGTGGCACGACAACTGCCCAGGCACCTGGATGAAGCTATCTATCTAGACCCGTACCAGTCGGGCTTCAGGCAGGGGCACAGCACAGAAACGGCATTGGTCGCGTTGGTGGATGATATCTGGAGGGCCCGGGACAGGGGTTGCTCCTCTGTCCTAGTCCTATTAGATCTCTCAGCGGCTTTTGATACCATCGACCATGGTATCATGCTGCAGCGGTTGAGAGGGTTAGGAGTAGGGGGCACCGTTTTGCGGTGGTTCTCTTCCTTCCTCTCCGGCCGCTCGCAGTTCGTGTTGGCAGGGGGGCAGAGGTCGACCTCGAGGCATCTCGCATGGGGAGTACCACAAGGGTCGGTCCTCTCGCCTCTTCTGTTCAACATTTATGTGAAGCCGCTGGGTGAGATCATCCGTGGTTTTGGGGTGAAGTGTCACCTGTACACTGATGATACTCAGCTGTACATCTCCACCCCAGACCACCCCAACGATGCCCTTGATGTGATGTCTCGCTGCCTGGAGGCCGTACGGGCCTGGATGGGGAGGAACAGGCTCAGACTCAACCCATCCAAGACCGAGTGGCTGTGGTTGCCGGCGTCCCGGTATAGTCAGCAGGTGCCATCGCTGACTATTGGGGGTGAATCCTTGCCCCCCACAGAGAGGGCTCGCAATCTGGGTGTTCTCCTGGACGCACGGCTGTCTTTAGAAGAGTACATGACAGCCGTGGCCAGGGGGGCCTTTTATCAGGTTCGCCTGATCCACCAGTTGCAGCCCTTTCTGGACCGGGATGCCTTGCGCACGGTCACTCATGCCCTTGTCACCTCCTGGCTGGACTATTGTAATGCTCTCTACATGGGGCTCCCCTTGAAGAGCACTCGGAGGCTCCAACTGGTCCAGAATGCGGCCGCGCGGGTGGTTATGGGCGCAACCCGCTGTGCCCGCATGACACCCCTCCTGCGCGAGCTGCACTGGCTCCCAGTGGTCTTCCAGGTGCGATTCAAGGTGTTGGTTACCACCTTTAAAGCGCTCCATGGCATAGGACCCGGGTACCTTCGAGACCGTCTTCTGCCACCAATAGCCTCCCACCGACCAGTCCGTTCCCACAGAGAGGGTCTCCTCAGGGTGTCATCGGCCAAGTTATGTTGGCTGGCGACACCCAGGGGGAGGGCCTTCTCTGTGGGAGCCCCAGCCCTGTGGAATGAACTGCCCCCGGAAATACGCAAGATCTCCAACCCCCGGGTGTTCCGCTGCGCATTGAAGACCTTGTTGTTCCGCCAGGCAGGGCTGTCAATATAATAATTTTCAATTGGGGTATTTTAATTTTTAGAGTTTTAAATCAGCCAAATTTATTTAATTATTTTAATTTTTAATTATTGTTGTGTCTTGTGTTTTTAAACTGGCTGTACACCGCCCTGAGTCCTTCGGGAGAAGGGCGGTATAGAAATAAAATAATAATAATAATAATAATAATAATAATAATAATAATAATAATAATAATAATTATTATTATTATTATTATTATTCTGTATATTCCTATATGTGGATGTAAAAAAGGGAAGTGCATATAAGCGTGTCTAGAGAATCAGAATCAGAATAGAGCTGGAAGGGACCATGGAGGTCTTCTAGTCCAGCCCGTGCTCAAGCAGGAGGAGATCCTATACCATTTCAGACAAGTGACTGCTCAGTCTCTTCTTAAAAACCTCCAGTGATGAACACCCACAACATCTGAAGGCAAGCTGTTCCACTGTTAGGAAGTTTCTTCTCAATTTCAGGTTGCTTCTCTCAATTAGTTTCCATCCATTGTTTCTTGTCTGTGTATCTGTCTGTCAATTCTATCTATTTATCCATAGCTATGCACTAAAAGACACATTCATAACTTGAGTTGTGTAAAGGACAAGTGCTTACATCGTTAGTGTATTTTTACAGATGACAAAGAACAGCATTTAGAATTACCTATTTATAGTAAATGACCTTTTAGACAATATTCAATGTGAAATAAAATTGATCAGTTTGTAGGTCAGACTTAAAAATAACCCAATTTTTAAATGTAATGTAATGTCAAATATATCTATTGTTTAAAGTACCTAAGAGTGTCCCAGATTAAGTAACAGTCTTCTATTTAAAACATTTTAAATGGAAGATTACTACTTGGGGGAGTGGATGGGGAGGATGAGAAGGAGTTAAAGAGTTTTTTAATATTTAAAATGCAGAAAAAGTTTATTTTAAAAATTTACACTAGAATTCTTATGTTCCCTATGCTTAAATAAGAGTGCATCAAAACACTGATTTTCCAGAAAAGTATCTTGTAGTTTTATATGATCTAAAATTGCCTTTCATAATTTAGGTCAAGAGGGCATCACTGCATCAGTATAATAGTTTGTTAACCACTGATCTCTATAACATATGGGACAAGATTCCAGTTCTCTAAGGTTGATAATCAGGGATCTCCACCTCCTTTTGACAAAAGGAAGGACAATATTTAAGAACATTTTTAGATAAAAAATGACTGGAGGGAGCCAAATATTGGATAGTATGGAAATAAGTGACAAGGGGAAGCTTTTCTTCTTTTTTCAACATTCTAGGACCAGCAGCCATCCAAATAAAACTGACTAAAACTGAATTGTTCTTTTCTTGCAGCCCCAGTAGGGAAAATACCAAAAAAAAAAAAAAAAAAAACCCCAAGAAAAGAATCATCTAGGAGTCATCTACAACATAGAGTGTAGCAACTGTACGTAGGACAAATAGGAAGAAGACTAGCAGAATGCATCCATGAACTCCAGCTAGCAACCAGAAGACATGAGAAAACAACTCCTTAATTTCAGAACACATGGACAAACACAAACAGTTTCAATGGGAAATTGAGCATCCTAGATCATGCCAAGTCCAAAAACATCAGAGAATCCCTGGAAGCCCAGCATTCGGCCATTAACAGGCACATAGAGATAAACAACATCTACATACCATTCAAAAGAGACAATCAAAGGAAACAAAAGGACTAAAGGACTAAAAACTGCCAGTAATCAACACTCATATGAGCAGTGATTAACACTAGACCAACAATCAAGAAGTAAACAGTACTCTAATCAAGGAACTACCAATGCAGAGAAACAAGCTATAGTTAACAACAGCCTAATCAAGGAACTACCAAGATCACTTTGACCAATGCTGACAGGGCGAGCCATTAGTATATAGTAGCAATAGCCCTTAAGATTTATATACCACTTCGTAATGCTTCTACAGTTCTCGCTAAACATTTTTCAGAGTCAGCATATTGCCCCTAGCAATCTGGGTCCTCATTTTACCAACCTCTGAAGGATGGAAGGCTGAGTCAACCTTGAACTAGTCAGGATCTCACAGAAAAGCGTTAGTAGTCTTGCAGGTTTAGTGTTAATTTTGTGTTGGAGGCAGCATTCCTCCAGATATTAATTGCAGTGGAACAATGGCAGAAAAGTGTTTTATTTCCATGTCTTGCTTGTGATCACCATAGAGGCATCTGTTGACCACTATGAAATATAAAATATTGAATTAATATGGTTGATCAGGGCCAGGTTCTTCAGGGTTATTCCTATATTTCTCAAATTCTTATCTTTCTGTAATGTGTTGGGCCAGAAAGTTATAGAGGAATGAAAAGGACATTAGAAATTGTGACAGGAAGGTTGTGCACAACTGTATACACTTATTTTGCTTTCCCCACAATAACACTTTGGCAATGAAATAGATACAGAGAAGGCTGGAGTTTTGTATAGCCTACTGATTTGGGAACAATTTTTATTTAATAATTTTAGAAGTAAAGTCAGACATATTAATTAGCTATCGGAATTATTTTTATTTATTTTATACAATTTATAGATTGCCTGGCTTCCAACACTGGTTTTCAAATTAGAATTACAGTAATGAATGTTTTCTAATAAATCAAGTAGTATTATTAATAACATATACTGTCTAGACTCTTTCAGTCAGACTTTTGGAATAAAAATAGTTAATATGGGTTTTTAAAATTATTATTCTAGTTCAGTGATCCATGGCCTTCTTTTGTGATCACATCAAAATAATAAAAGAAAACAGATATTTTGTTAATTATTAATACAGGAGCCTCATTAGGTCCTTTTAAAGGGCTTCCTGTTTCAAGGATTATATATATTTGTCTAATGTCTTCAATGTCCTTCCAGAGTGCTAAAAAAAGAAACAGTAAAACAAAGCAATAAAAAGAAATACGGAATAGTGATTTATTTAGTACAGGAGAGGGGTGGGGGAAAGTAGCAGAAAGTGTCCTGCAGCAGCACGTTTTACAAAAGGAATTAAAGCCATGAAATTAACATTTTAATGAAGCAGACTACTGACGTCAAGACTAACTCACTGATTGCTGCTTCCAGGTGGCCTAATGAGATGAAAATGAAGTTTATATTCTCAGCTAGTCTTAGCCAGGCTTATTTAGTGACTATGATTGAATTTAAATGAGAAGACACTTCTGTGTACAAACATGTCTAGGCTGGTTAGTGCTTGCTTAAACTTAAATATAACAAAAGCTTAAATTAACAATACTTCAGTTAACAAACATTGACACTAAAGCTGTAGGCTTTATTTGTTTCTTTTAAAATATGGATATATATAAAGAGTCTGCATGTGTATAAGAATATCCCAGTTTCAACACATGCATCCAGTATCTGTTTCTTCTCATAAAGCTGCCACCCTTTTACTCTAATTTACTTTATAGAGTTTTATCAAAGGAGACCATTTTTTTTTGAGATTCAGAAGAAATATTGTTCAGAAGAAAATGCATAATTGGAAAGTTTGACATTAAACCACAGGTAGGCAATATGAACTGAAATGCATCAAGATGCTCCCTAATATTTTTTTTTACCAGGTACTCATTCATTCTCTTTTTCACTTTCCCTCTGCAAAGAAAAAAAAAAAGGCTGGCATGCTGAAAGCAAAGCATCATCTTCCAGCACTGTACTTAGTGATAAGAATGCTTTTAAATCTCCTGGAATGGCAGAGCATATGATGTGCGGTAGTTTGTCTTTTGACAAATAGTTTTATAGTGGTCATGTAAACCAATATTTCTTGACCTTAGTCACTTTAAGAGGGGTGCTGACTGAGGAATTCTGGAAGTTGAACTCCACCCATCTTAAAATGGCCACAGTTTAGGAATACTCATGTAAACCATGGTTGTCATTTGTAAAGAAACAAATTTCCCCCAACAATTATATTGTGGTTATATTTGTTGCACGCTCTCAAAATTCTAAATACTCTCTCCTATGGATGTCAGAGGAGTTTCATATAATTTTATAATCATTATAACTTTAATGAACAGCCTCTGTGCAAATGCACCCCATTTACAATCTTTACTTTTATTCAGTAAATAAAATACTTGGTATTAGCAATGATCAAGCCAAATCAATGTCTCAGATTCGGATGATATAAGAATATTCAAATGTACATTTCGCAAATACTTCTAAATGAACTGGACAAAACTGTTTATGGTAGCTAACCTTGCAAAAGGTATCATTTAAGGTGTATAACACAAAAGTGTCAACTAAAGGCTCCAAAAAACACAGGGAGAATAGGAATTAAAAGGGCAAATGTGATTCAGTGTATGGTGAATGAAGGTCATCATCATCATCATAGTAATCAAGTTTCTACAAGACTGGTAGTTGGGCTATCATATTGTGAGAAGATCTTGTAGTGTGGGAAAAACTGTGAAAGGGAAGTTGTTTGTAGCTTTTATCTTTGCTAAAAGATAGATACAGAAAAACAAAAATAATTCATGGCACAGAGAAAGTAGATCGGGATTTGCCTTTCTCTCTACTAATAGCTCTCAAATATAACCCTATGCAACTTTGTATTGTAATGTTAAAGTAGATCAAATGAAGTATTTCTTCTCAAATCATTTAGCGAAGCAATTAATTTCCATCAAATGTATCAAATGTACTGAGGATCACCAAGATGAACACAAATAATTTTAAAAGGGGGCTGGATAAATTCTTGGAAGCCAAAATTACTATTTGTCATGATGGCAAAGGCCTATTTAGAAGTCAGTTATTAAAATTACTTAATAGTTCTGGTCCATATGGTTTAAAATGACTGCCCAGAGAACAGAACATTTGATTTCTTTTAACCCTCTGTTCTAGCGAACAAGAGAATCAATAGAAAAACATTTTAAGAGATCATTTCCTTTAGCTGCCTTGACTACAGCAGTTTTGTTTTTCATGACAGGTATTTGGTATTTTAAAACCCCATTCAATGGACAAATCTCTAACCTTTATAATTTAAGCCCCTGGGTAATCAGAAATTCTTTCCTATATTTTTAAATCAGTAGATTTTATACTTAAAAATACATTTTATTGTCCTAAGCTTTTTTTATTTGTCTAACATAATTATAGTTTCTATCTTTCCTTATAGGATTCTCTGGATTCTGCAAGAACTACATTTATCTTCATTACTTCATCTCTGAATGTCATTTTCCCCAACCACATGAATACTTAACACCAATCAACTCATGTTTTAGAGATAAATCTTGAGTGAACACTGAAGATGCTTAACCTAGTTACTGAAGAAATCCATGTTTAGGATTCATATAGTATACTGAATCATAAACAAGTCAATTGACAATCACCTATTAAAAAAACAAATTTAAAAATAAACAAGCTATGTGAAGGGAAAATAAGGTGTGATACTGTCCTCCTGCAATTACTGAAAAATTCTCTCAGACTTAGATGCAAAATTATAGTAGGAAAGGATGCTTACTTAGGAAAGGAAACTATATTCAACAATCCAAGGTTAATAATAAATAAAGTTTGAAGCCTATTATTTAAATCCAGTATTAAAAACGTATTTCCTTCATCATACAATAAATAGCTGGATTCCTGGCAAGCACTGCCTGCATTCCAAAGTCACATGGTAAATGCTAACAATGTGGAAAATTGCAGTTAAAACTAGTTAAAAGTAGTTCCAGAAATACCTTCAGAAATACCCCCTTGTTTTTAGGAAGTAATCAACTTACTTTTCTATTTATAACATTCCCTTCTACATTAGAAAGCTTTCAAGATCACTATACTTAATCCTAACACCAGGACTCTTATAAAGTTAGATCACAAATAGGTTATTGATTCACTGTCAAAGTTCTCATATGGTCAAAAGTAAACAACCTAATACTGTATCAGGCTGTTACCAAACCAAAGATCCGATGGAAACTGTATATTCATCTTGAAAAAAATTGCTTGAACAGGGAAAAATAAGACAGAAAAAAATTAACCCTGATTATTAAAAACAAAATTTGCATTTGACACTGTTCTCGAATTTTTTCATAAGTGCTTCTTAGCTTACAATGCAAAAGGCAATATATTGGAATGCACAATTATTCCTTTACCCTATGATGAAAAAGCCATTATTTAGTATAGGCAGATTTTCAAATCTTTCTTCACTGCATATATCAGAACGATAAATATATTATTCTAAAATAACTGTGTTATGATAAAACCAAAATATGACCGTAAGAGATGCCAAAGTGAATATAAAAAAATAAAAGTTTAAATGCTGAATAAAACAAGGCATTGTTGACCACATAACACCTCAATGGGTCACAAGAACTGTTTTTTTTCTTGCACATATAGACATTCACAATATATCTAAGATACCTGGAGAAGAAGAAGGTTTATAAGTCTGGCAGGCTCCAAACTTCAAAACCATGTAAATTTTGCACTTTTGCTCTGTAGCAGTATATTATGATAACCAGCAAAGATGTTTGGAGGACACCAAAGATTTTGGGAAATTTTTACTTACAGCAGTCTATCTCAAGGATATCTAAACATGTTCAAATATGATTATTTTACAATTGCAGGGTGGATAAAAATTGATTTTAAAAAAAATCAAAAAAAAATTTTTTTTGTTTAAATCAGATTATTTTTATTTTTATCAAGTTTTGTTTTAATAAAATGCTTTTGGAGTAAAAATCTATCTAAAGATAGTTTTCTATTTAAGATAGAAAATAATTTAGTTTATTGAGCATGGAATGGAGCTTAGTTATGTAGCATGAGGCTATATATTCTAAAATATTGGGACTGTCAGTGAGTCAAGAGCAGGTCAAAGGAGGAGTCGCTGCGGGACAGAGATGACAGTTGCTCTTTAAAAATTATGATTTAAATCGAATTGATTTAAATCAAGCCTTTTTGATTTAAATCAAATCCACTCTGCAATTTGGGCAAAGTTATATGGCTGATGAGTTATCAAAGTTGAGGTGTTAAGAGAGAAATGTAAAAGGGAACTGTTTCATAAATCATTTCTGCTATTCAAAAAGGACATATCACATTCTTGTTTGTTTGATTTTGGCATCAAGAAGTTATATTTATAACCCTAGTTATAGAAATTCATTAAAACAGCATTCGTTAATCCTATATTATGCTACTTTATATTTATAATCTTTTGATACTCTTTTAGCTACTCTAACCTATAATAGGTATGTGAGAGATTTAGAGAAATACAGAAATGATCCCAAGAGGAAAAAAAAAGCTTATTAGTACACTTCCAAATTTTAAATATGTGTGATAATTAATAAGCTCATAACAGAGCTAAAACAGCTAAAAGAGAGTCACATTAGGAGATTTTAATTTTCCCCTATTTTTATGTACTCTACCAAGTGGAGAAAACATGTATTTTACTATTATAGAAACGATTACTTGCCTACAATCATTAATGCACATTCAATTAAGAAATGATTTTCCCCCCGTTGATTGAATTAATGACCTTTCATTAATTATATGAAAAATCACCAGTGAAGATGTGGTCGACAGTCCTTTTGGATCTACGGTAATACTCTCCTTAACAGTGCAACAATAAGGCTGCACTAAATGTCTGAATTATTGGTGCTTCTTCTATCTCTTGATTCAGAAAATCCTTTGATCATTTTTTAAAAAATCAAAAGTATAGCAGGATTAATGACAGCAACAGATTGCTGCCAGACCACTTCAATTTAAGATTTCTTTACAGTACATAAATAACTGTAAGAATAAAAATTTTGGATTCCACTACCACAGAACTAAGTCTGGTTATATATTACACTCAATTTATCATCAGGAATCCCATTTTAATGGAAGGGAAAAAACTTTTGAAGAATAATTGAAAGTGAGGAGCTGGCATGGAATGAGCATCTTTTATCCTACTTGTTGAGATTATACATCATATTTATGTATCACATGGTCTAGGCAAAGCCAGCTTGTAGAGATTAATAAAATAATTCAAATACCATCAATCAATAGTTCATCCCCTTGACCATGACAGTCCCCTCAATACAGTTTAAAACACATATAAGTATAAACAATCCCATTGTGGTTAGCTTCAGCATACAATGGGCTACCTCTTCTCCAGAATCTCCTTATCTAAATTGCTATAGTTGCATCAAGCAGTGGGCAGAATGGAGATGCAAGGAGCAACAATCTTATTTACTTTATTACTCTAGCTTTGTATCCTGGGTTTCTTACAGGAATTCAGGATGGTGTACACCGCATTCCCTCCAATCCCCACAACAACCTCTCTGAGGTAAACTGGACTGAGAGTGAGTAAACTTAGAGTCGCCAAGGGAATTAAGTGGTTGTGTGTGAGAATAACCAAAAACATTTTGGGAAACAGAAATAAAGCTGGAGAAAAAAATTGAAAAGAAGAATAGCTGACTAATGGAGGAAAGTAAGAAGAATTGTGATGATAGATGGACATGCAGGGAAAAAGAACTGTGGGGGCAGAAAGTGGGAAACAACTAAGGAATGAAGTTTATTTTATTTCGTTCATTCAACATAGTTGTTCCAGATACCAGACCAGATTTGATGGAGACCAGATATGAGAACACAGGCAAAGACCAGGATATATTTTGTGGTAACCAGAGAAAAGAATAGGTACAATAGAGTACGGGGTGGTGGGGGTGGTGGGTGGGTGGGAAACAGAAAATTTTAATTCTGTTGAGAGAAAACATGCTATGAATGCAATAAGGAAAAAAAAGGATTTTTACAATAGATGAAAAATGTTGAACACTGAAAGAAAAAAATAAGTCTTTCTGTGGCTAAGAGGGGAATTAAGCCCTCTTTGGTTAGTAAAAGGAGCTCTTGGGATGATTCAAGTTGTACAGCAAAATTCATTGCCCTTTCCCTCAGATTCCCTTAAAAGGGACCCGAGGTGTGCCTTGACAAAGTTGCAGGAAAGAACACAATATTAAAGCACAGAGAGTCAAGATGCAGCTAAGCTGATGTTCCCATATTATGATGAATCCTCATTTACTCAACCACATGAGATTTAGTGGGTACCCATACAGTACCAGTAATAAGAAAAAGTATGCTCAGGAAGAAATGAACCTTTTTCCAATATGAGTCCGTTCATAGGGTTTCAAAAAAGGAGTTGAAAACAACTTGATTTATTTCCTGTTGAACAGAATGTAGTTAAAATCTAGGCAAGTCCCTATTTTGAATGTACATGGAAGATAGCATATTTGAATGCTTCCTTCTATCAAAATTGTCTTCCATAAAGATCTAAAGACTCTGTAGCTACCAGCTTTCTTGTCTATGGCTTACCAATACTTTCATTTCTAAAAACACTTCTTTAAAAAAGATATGCAAGAAAGCATTTATTTTGCATTATTAGTAATACCAGAAATGGCTTCTGAAATCACCTGTTCAGAAGCAGTTTACAAAAAGGAGGGGAGAAACAGAAAAAGAAAGAATTTATATTTATGTAGATATGTGTCCCATCTTCATGTTTAACCATCACTTAAAAACTAGATAACTGATCTAGCAATAGAAGTTCAAGCCTGCCAAATTTTCTCCACAACAATTTGCATGCTTTTGGTATTATTTTGCAAAATGTGAGAATAGACCCAAGTGCAATGCCAGGCTTTGGGGGAATCTTTTCTATATATGAATTTAACAAATTCCTGCAGTTATTCATCTTTACACCTATCCATCTATCATTTAGAAATTGATATATAAATGTCCTACCTCAGAAGAATATCCACCTCAGAAATAATTGCCTTTAGATGGATTTTTCTAGAAATTTAAAGGACGTCCCAATTGAATATTCTTTTTCCTTTCATGTTTACCTCCTAAGAAGGGTTTGCAATGCTATTCCTTGAAAGTGATTTTTCAAAATGCTTTTCAAAGAAATTCTGGTCCCTCTCTCTCTTCTATAGATATTTCCATGCACAAGCACACTGACAAAATTTCCCTTTGGGAGCAGTGCTTCTTGATGGTTCTGCATATGAAAATAGATTCTTACAGGGTTCAGACTGAAAATTTCCCACCTCTACTTTGGAATTTCTATATACAAAGTAGATATTCTGTCTCTCAGCGATCAGCATGTCTTTCATGAATTATGCTCTCATTTTTTTTGATTTTTTTAAAAAACATAAAACAGCATCTTTTTAGAGCAAGGGTTTGATCCGCTATAAAATAAGTATAAATTCCAAATTTCATCAGTTAACATCTTAAACGAAAAAAAAAAGAAAAAAAGAACAAATCTAAACCCAATTTTTATCATTCAATCTAACATCTTATTCTAACATTTAATATTTTATTATGTAATCACCCTAAATCTTAAACTTCAAATCTAAACAGCTCTTTATAATATTCATTTATCATTTTAACAATCAGTATTTCATATATTTTCCTTACTTCAAAGACTCAAATCAACTCAATGTTTCTTTTAACTCACATCTAATAATCAACATAAAGTATTTTATTCCTCTCTTTTAAGAACTTCAAAATCAGTAACTATTCTTCAAAAATATCTCCTTCACTCCTCTTAGGTTTATTTTTAGCTGGATTGCAGTTTAATTAGCTGGTTTCCAGGAATGCTTTCCTCCACTCCTAACCTTATTTGTTGGCTGGATCACAGTTTAGCTTTAACTGCTTTCCAACATTTTCTCCTTCACTCCTCCTAGGTTTATTTTTGGCTGGATAACAGCTTTTCAGCTGTTTTCCAGGAATGCTTCCCTCCACTCCTAATCTATATTTCACTGGTTCAGTTTAGCTTTAACTGCTCCCCAGTATTGTCTTCTCCTCTCCTCCTAAGTTTATTTTTAGATGGTTCACAGCATAATTTGCTGTTTTCCAGGGATGCTTTCCTCCACTCCTTACCTTATATTTAGCTGGTTCACAGTTTAGCTTTAACTGGTCCCCAGCATTGTCTCCTCCACTCCTCCTAAGTTTATTTTTGGCTGGTTTACAGCTTAATTAGCTGTCTTCCAGGGATGCTTTTCTCCACTCCTTACCCTATTATTTGACTGGTTCGCAAACCCATTTATGAATTATGCTCTCATTAAAGTCCTCCCCAGATGTATAAATTACTGGATTATTTTTAGGTTTTCATGTTCCAAAATTTGCCATCACTTTGCTATCATATACCTGGAAAAATGGTCTATTTATGTCAAGGCTCAAAAATTAGTAATGTGTTTTTAAATTGTATTAGTATTTTCCCATTTACAGAAATATTTCCAAATCCATATAACTAAATTGAAATGATGCTAAACATAAACATGTCAGTTAAACTGTTTTTCCTTGGGACTAACACAAGCTTTAAAGAATCATGTATATTTCATTGCTATTCTACGCATGCTATAATTTAAAATGGAAAGTACTGTTGTGCTGAATGACATTAAGTGGATTGTATTTGCACTTAGTTTTCCAGCTGTTTTGCTGTATTAATAATAGAACAGAGGGCATGATATATTTCAAATACACTAGTTAAGAAAGAGGTTTTCATTATCATTACAATGTAGATTTCTCACAAGTAAGAGTAACTCACATATCTGGTAGTTAAAAAAGAATTGGTTGCTTTTCAGCTTTTAATCAGATATGCACTAAAAAGGTTATTCATTCCTGCCCTGTTTTTTTCCCCCCTTCAATGATGCAGGGATAATACACTTTCTCACATAGTTGAGTGGATTATTCTTAGCACACTCAGGCCAAATATATCTTGAATCAGAAAATTGCACTAAACAGGCTGATTTTAGCTAAATATAACTTGTTGGTTGGGGAAATGTAGTTTTAGAACATAAGCAAAAACAAAATTCAAATTACAAGATACTCAAGCTGCTGACAAAGATGTGAGAGACTTGGCTCTATTTTCTATAGTCATCTGTTTAAAAAAAATAAAAATAAAAAGAGGGATTGTAAGTTGTTAACACAAGTTCGACTCCTTACAATTATTTGGATAAATTTTGTTAGTTCCAGCAAATACATTCTGCTCTGTCAGCTATGCTGAAAATAAATCAAAGCAATGTGGTTTGCAGAAGCCAAGGATTTTTGGCAGGAGGTGAAGAGCAGAATTTGAGATTCTGCAAATGTAACATATGTATGATAATGAACAGGCAAAATTAAAGACTAAATGGAGAAAATGGAACCACTGTCTCTGTCAGCCAATATTCAAAGGCATAGCCCTTATTTACTGAGTTGTGTCATCAGGCATCTTTTCATATGTTATGTTCTACAAGAAAGCACACCCATCTGTAATAGGCTTAGAAAATGGCCTTTGATAAGTTATATTCTATACCTTTCTATCGATTTTTAAATCTGAGTAGAATTGATAGTCTAACTTACTGACCGATTGACTGAATAAATGTTTTAAAGCAGTTCTATTAAAACTGTAAGAGGAAGAGAGGTACAAAATGTTTAGAATTGAAAATATCTTAAATGTTTATGTTTGAGACAAAATATGCACCTGACAAAGATCCTGAGCATGTGCTTCATTGACCAGATACAGTAATGAAACACCAACAATATCAGCAAGCAAATAAAATGAAAGTGAAATGTTAGGATGTAGGTTAAATTGGATTAGATATGATCTGGACTGAATTAGGCATAATCTGAACGTTTTGGAAAACAAGTGCAAAGGGGGGAAATGAAGATTTTCATAGACCTTTTTTTACAATAGGCATACTATATATGCCTATATATATATATATATATTTCTAGGAATTTGCAGCTGTTTTGAGTTATTTTCGCAGCTAATGCATAAGCAGATGCATAAGGAAGTAAGGTATTTTAAGATCAAGTTCAATAATAAAATCCTCCAACTCCTGCTACCAATTACTAAAATTTAACAAGACTTCAGCAGCATCTTACAATTGTTGCAGTATCTAAGTTTAAAAAGTTATCACACTTGTCTTGAAAAATACTGCATGCTGGACTGATTACTTTTTCATATGCAGGATTTATCCAGCAGAGTAATTGGTACCTTCTGAATCTTTCTTCTTTATTGGATGTAACTTAATATCTCTGTCTCTATCCCAGAACACAATTGGTCAAATAAATTTGATTAAAAAATGTTTAATAAAATATCTGTTTTGTAAGAGTAAAACTAAATTGAAGTTTGTTTTCCAAACTCTTTATTTTGTGATCTATATTTAGGGAGAGAAAATGATTTCTGGCTCCAGGGTAACATTTTCCCAAGCATCTCTGCCCTTTTTGTTTTAACTTTTCAACTTCTGTAACTATGGCAACATGTAACCAGAATAAATATGCTTATATTTTAAGAACTCTTCAGGAAAATCTATCAGACTGAAAAATGTAAGTCAGCTCAAAATAGACCAAAATATGTGCAAGTCGGGAATAAAAGGGAAGAGGAAAAAAAATTGAGGCACATTCTGCTTTTCAAGGTAGCTAGAATCAGCAAATTAAATTCAGTGTCAATATATAAGGCAAGAAACACATTTAGGATATAAATGAAAAGCAAACATAATGCTAATGCAGGAAAGTAAAGTTTTAAATTTCATGTATTTGAACTGCCTAATCAGGAAGGACAGAGCCACATTTTTAAATGTTCATTGGCAAAAATGTATTGTGAGCATAGTTGTCCTCTAGGGGCCAGTACTGTTATACTGAAGAAAAAGACAAACATTATTTTAAATAAAAGAGCTATAGAAAGATAAAGCTTTCCCTCCAATGAATGTGTATATCTACAGATTGTTTAAGCCTAGCAATATGCAATAAGAGAGGAGCTTATAATGTGAGGGTTATAATGTGCAAATATAAAGAGGGTTATAATGTGCAAATATTATAGATGATAGTGTCTTCTGTCAACAGCCATTTTTTGGGTCTGCACTACATATAAATTATTATCTAAATAACCTGTACACAGAACACTTTTAAGGCCAGGGACACTGTTTACAGAAAAGCAGGGAAGCAATTCAGACATTCATATATTTCATATCCCAGTAAGCAAAGTTCAAAGAAATCTCTTAACTATAACATAATATAGTAATATGATTTTGACTCATTTTTGTTTCCCTCCCCCAAAAACAACAACAAAAAAAAAAAACAGTTATAGCCAGGAGGTGTTACATTACTTGCTCTCTTCTGCACACCTAAAATCTCTGTCATTTGCCTTATCACAAATGCAAAGGAAAAAAGTTTTCCAAGTTCTTCAGACTTGTAGAAGCATCATTTTAAATCTATTTTCTTTCCAAGATGGACCATCTCCCATAGGAACTTTCCTACAATTATCCTTGGAGCTCCTTAACAGAACTCTGACTGATAGTTTTCCTCTTGAGGTTATAGGTGACCTTTCCCTAAAGCAAACATGAGAAAGAAGTAAGGGGCTTGTTTTTTTTTTTTTTTTAAAAAAAAATAAGAATACAGAATAACAGAGTTGGAAGATATTCCAGTCCAACCCCCTACTCAAGAAGGAGATCCTATGCCATTCCAGACAAATGGCTATCTAGAGCAGGTCCTATTCATCCCCTGGTTTGAATTTCCCCTAAAACTGCTCTAAATAAAATGTCTCCCTAGAGATTTGGTTTTGTTTTCTGGCTCTCATAATTTCAACAGAAAGGGAAGCATATGTCTCAACAGGACAAAGCAACTAGGGATGCAAGCAGAAAAGCTGGGAGGGTTGGGTTTTTTGTTTTTTTCTACCTCTAAACTGCACCCAGCCCTTGCCACTATGATGATACTACAGTCGATACTCATTTTCCTTAACTTTAATACTGAGAGTAAAGAAGACAATTTTCTATGAATAGTACTCACTCTGTATTTCTAACTTTCTCTAATTTCTTGGAGTTGCTGTCCTGAGATGATCTCATGAGAAGCAGCTATTCAGAACACATGTGGACAACCTTCCATCCTCTCCTTATCTGGAGACGTTTCAAAGCACAGGTCTATTCATGGTTCTTTGGTCTTTATCATGATTGGTTTTGCAGACACATTTTCAAAACTATGCCTCTCCTGAAAGTCCTCTTCTAATGCCTTTCCTGATGATGGTCTCACACTCCACAAAACTATTTCATGGGTACTGTATGTACTCCAAATTAGTTTCTTCCATGTATAAGCATATGGATGGTTGCTGGAAAAAGTAATTCTCATATTTCTCACAATGGATTCAACTGCATTTTATTTTGTTGTTCTGATTGTTCATTGTTCAGTAAATTCCAGGTCTTTGTGATGCAATGCACATTATTTTACCAGTTTATCAGTAGATTCTTCTCTATGTTCTTGTCAGCTCATATATGTTATCAATGATAGAATCTAACTTCCTTATCTTTTGTTAACCTCTTTTTTGATTGACTTCAATTTTTTCAAGCATTAGAATGTTCTCCAATGATTCTTGCCCTCATATTGTGTTCAAAATACCAATACCAATAACAACAACAAAAACAACAACAATAATAATAGCAGCAGCAGCAGCAGCCGCAGCCATTGAAACTATATGGCTATGGAAGAAACATGTAACAGTGATACCCATTGTCTTCGGGGCACTTGGTACCATGTCCAAGAATTTTACAAAGCACATCAAGAAGTTGCAGCTTCCTGCAATAACACCAGTGGAACTGCAAAACTGCGCTACTTGGAACATCATATATTTTAAGAAGATACTTGTTTGATACCTAGGATGCTGGCAGCAGCCCATATCAACCATTAGTACCAGCCAATTGTATTTGTGACACATTTTAAAATGTTCAGTTGACTGAGTTTCATGTTTAATGAATAAAAGAGATAATAATAATAACAGTTGTTGTTGTTGTTGTTGTTATTATTATTATTATTATTATTATTATTATTATTGCTGAACTCATACTGTTGAATTCATAGATTAAAAAAGACTGAACTACTATCACTATTAACAAATGTTACAACGAACTGTAAATAGAAAAGAACATATTCCACTGTTGACAAACTGAAACTATTCACACTGGGAATACAAAGTTCCAAATTTTAACTTTGAAGTAACTCAAAAATCCAGCTTTTGGTTGGAAATTGGTTCAAGTTTGGAACTGTTGTGAGATAAAATACTTCCAAGGTGGTTGAAATAGCCCATTTTGAAACGCAAAACAGCTGCCTCATAGTCAAAACAATTGCTTCAAATATGAAACAGGGTATTTTGATTTCAAAATGTTCATATTCAGAATATTTGTTTCTTTAAACTTATCACCCCTCTCTTTGGAGAAGCCAATCAGCTCTATCAAATGATATATTTCCCAGTGTTCCCCTTCTTCTCAATCCATTCTTTTCATCACTATCCTGAGATTTATGCAGGCTTTATATACATTAGGGATACTACCTTGCATAGAATAGTGTGAACATTTAAATAACACTGAGCTTTCATTATACTTGTTCTACAATCAAACAATTATTTCAAATATAAAAGAGGTTATTTTGACTTCAAAATGTTCACATTCAAAAATCATTGCCTTTGGTAGTAATGTGCCAAGTCTCTTCTGTTCTTATGACTGGCAAGGAATATTACATCTGGCTATAGTAATGATTAAGGCCAGTAGCTCACTTAATAAAAATGTAATATAAAACATTACCTCATTACAAGGTGTTTCAAAGCTCTAATATATTAGTGGCAAGCATATGTAAGGGAAGGGACAATGACTAATATGCGTATCATGATATCATCATGCAAAGATGAAGAGGTCGCTAGATCCTTTTTTTGTAACCCCTATTGCGCCTTCCTACAATTCCATGGAACAGTCTACTTGTTTGTTTTTATGTTTTGCTGTTATGCTGTGAATTGCAACGGTTATTGTATATATATATATCATGGGTAGCCATATATGTCTTTTAAATAAATAAATGAACAACTACACCACAGCTCAATTTTCTAAGAAATCTTCCCTGGAATTATTGGAAGTAGGTAAAGTGGCAACCTTGTTCTCCATTTTTGCTTTTGCTTTTTACTACTGTAACCAGAAAAAGTATGGACAAAGGTGAAGTTCTGTTCATAATGACAGTTATCGATTTAATAAAAAATTAAGTCTTTATTATATATATGAAAATATAGCCTTTATTAAAGAGCTAAGGGGAAGCCAAAAGAAGAAAAGGAAAAATGGGAAAAAAAGAACATAGCAATCATTTATGGTGGGCTTATATCGGCTTGTGGTTTTTCAGTCAGAATATGAACACACATGTTCAAAGCTCAAAATTAAACACAGGACCGTCCTGTCTACTGTTTAAAACTCAGCAGAAGACCATGCCATTTCTATCTGATTTCTCAGATTTCTGATTTTTCCAGACTTTATTGTATCTGTCTGCACCTAGAGTGACAATTTAAGTTTTCATTTACTTCTTCCAGGTGTGAAATCTCCTGGGATGAGATTACATGCCATTCAGTACAGATGGTTATCAAGTGAACTTAGTTGGAGAGAACATTCCAAAGTCATGGAATGACCACTGGAAAAACTCAGATCCAAGTTGCCACTCAACACACCAATGTCAAAGGATTTCAGGTCTGTGTCTGCTTGGATTTTGGCAATCCAAGTAGGCATGAGCTGAAATCTTTGGCAGGCAGCTCTTTCTGGCAGGTCCCAGAGTAAAAGATTACCATTCTGAATGAGACAACCATGACCTGGATTATTGAGAATCTCCATAAATACTCAGAGGAATGTGGGAGGCCCTAGGAGACCTACTATAAACTGTGAATGTCTCTTCCCTCTGGGACTGAAAATCCTGTTTGGCTTATGGCAGGGAGCATTTTCAACTCGAGTGGAGAAACACTCACATATAGTCTGTATTTGGCCTCCCAAGTCTTCCCCACTTTCCTGTATCTGGAATTCTGTCACTTAGTAACCTGTGAGATCACTTAATGTCCACAATCTGGAATGCTAGAACTGTGGTTGTTAAGGTAAGCAGTCGCATGACATTTCACTTAATGACACTTTGCTCAATGATCAAGATTCCAGTCCAAATTGTAGCTATAATTGGAGGACTACCTGTAGATTAAGCTTCTGACAATTACTATGTCAGAATGATTTTTATAGACTATAACTTGGTCTTTAATACCATTTTACCAGGCATTCTCATTGAAAAGCTGACTGACCTGAATTTCCCTCACCTCATTTGTGACTGGATCAAAGACTTCCTGACGGGCCATCCACAAATAGTAAGGGTTGGGTCTCTGACATCTTCCTCCCTGAAGCTCAGTACAGGGTTCCCTCAGGGCTGCGTGCTCAGCCCCTTCCTATGCTTGCTGTATATCCTTGAATCCATCTAACATCATAAAAAGTTTGCAGATGACACAAGTGTTGGGGCTTATAACTGGAGGGGACAAATCAGCATACAGGGAAGAAGTCCAGAAGGTATCCATATATTGTTCAAAAAACAACTTACATCTAAATACTAGCAAGACAAAGGAGATGGTGCTAAATTTCTGGAAGCACAGAAAAGAACCTGCCCCACTGTATATTGAGGGGGGCTGTTGTACAGGGTTTCCTCTTTTAAATTCTTGGGAGTGCTTCTTAGTCAAGATGTCACCTGGAAAAACAACACGTCCCTGGTGGTTAGTAAGGCTCAACAGAGACTTCATTTCCTTAAGAGTCCTGCGGAAAAATCAGGTGGAACAATGGCTGATGACTTCTTTCTATCGGTCTACAATAGAAAGTGTCCTCACATACTGTATAACAGTATGGTATGCTGGTCTAACAGCTGCGGACAGGAAGGCATTACAGAGAGTGATCAATTAGGCACAAGAAACCATCCGTCGCCCTCTAACACCACTAGATGACATCGCCAGGTCTCGCTGTTTCAGCAAAGTAAGGAAGATACTTAGGGATGATTCACACCCTGGCCAGTGCCTCTTTTTGCTTTTATCATCGGGCAGAAGACATCAAAGCATAGCCAGCGGAACAAACAGGTTTAAAAACAGCTTCTACCCATGGGCTGTCAGACTCTTAAATGCAATCACAATCACTCCACGCACATATGGAAACATATGACTAGTCTTTTTTCCCCAATTACTTGTATAGGGATTATTCTCTATACTATTTATGTTGTTTTGTATTTCTGTTATGGATTGCATCAGAGAGGCTAAATCAATTTTGTTGTATATATGATGTTCAATGACAATAAAGGCTATACCATACTATACTACTATTAAGCATTAGGAAGTAAAATATCATATTTTAACTTAGGGAACATTAGGCTTTTGCTAGCCTGTGGCACCAAAAAATATAGTTCTTTCACAAGCTGATTCTCATATTCAAATACTTCCTCAGCATTTTAATGGTACACGTAATAGAGACATGTCTGGCACAATGGTTAATTCATCCAAACAACAGACTATAATACAAACTAAATATAGCTCTTGACAAATAAAATGAATTTTTGTGAAGTTTTAAGGAATTACACTTTTGATGACATGGAATAATGATGCTACATCTAGTTATTAGAGACAAACAGGTAAAAATAAATATTTATTCAACAATCATTATTGGAGCTATCTACAGGAGGAGATACCAGTAAATATGATAATTAATAGGCACAGGACAAATTGCCCATTTCTCATTGGATGGGTACAGTTTTTCCTTGTACCTTTCAATTTTACTTTTTTTTTTTTTTTGCCCATAAAAAGCACTTCCCCATTTGGTCTTTTTGAATACTGAATTGGTCACTTCCCATCCTAGAATACTCTCATATGCATAGTAATGTATAACCTTCATTTCCTTGTACATGATCTGTCCATTTAGAGATAGTTATTTCTCCCCACATGACATTTTCCTTCTTCTCCACAGAACTATTTTTGGAGTAACATAATGCACATATATGCCTGAAGAGAATGGATATCAGCCCAAGGATGGGAAAACTTTCATGAGCTAAACATTATTCACAGAAAAGCTTGAGACATTTAAGGTTATCGTTCTTGTGCATGGGATCTTTTTAAAGAGATCTGCCATTATATTAAAAGTTTCATGATAATAACCTAAAGACTAATAAACAAATTCCCATTCAATCAGTAGCGATATGACAGCTACCATTCCAACATTTGCTTGACTGATTTTCCATTCATTTTCCTGTTTGAAAGAGCAGAAGGTAATACATGGAAATTTGTCTCCACTGAAACTTTTCTATTTCCCAAAGCTATAGTGAACTTCATTCCTTTATGTGCCTTAGATAGAGAAGATCCAGTGCAGACATATTTCTTAATAAATAAAATGACATTATTCCACTGAAACAAGTGGAATTTTATGCCATGTAATGATATTAACCAGAATTTTAGCTCTTTCATACATTTCAGAAAAAAGAGGATATTAATATATATAAACAAAAGACTTGATTAGTTGTACTGTCTTGCATGCAGCAGGTACCTGAATAAACTTTATGTAATAAAAATGTACCCAAGACACATCGGGGAAAGAGAATATGAATCAACTACTTTCCTATAATGGCTCTGATTCAGAAGAGGAAAAGGATTCATGATCTCATTGCTAATATATGATGAATAATGGAAAAGCAAGTCAACTTCCAAAATACATACATTTTTGTTGCATTAATTATACCAATACTTTTTACTCTTTAAACACAGTAAGGTCTTTGCCTTGGCTCTATTTTTGTACCAAGTAACTGTAGCCTCAACTGGTTTTGTATTGTTTTATTACATTGAAATCCACCCAGAGTTCAGAGTCAGGCAGCAGCCAAATTTAAATAAATAAACAGGATTACATTTAAACACTTCCCACACTATCTACCTATTGAAAAAAATGTATGCTGTTCAGTAAAGAAAGGTTGGAATTGTATACATACCACTCAAAAGAGGGAAACATGTACATTAAGGTTCCATGTATAGTCACCCAATTTACTTAATTTACAAGCAAAATGCACCATGGGAAACAATGGACTAGAAGAAATAACAACTGGAATTAAATTTACTTGATGAAGCGTCAATCTCAGACATTCTGGTAATGATATTTAGATGGCTAGAAGTGAAGAAGACTTAAGGAATTTCTTGCTGAAGGTGAAAGAGTATTAAAAACAGACTTTAAGCTTATGTCAACAGGCCAATGTAAATAGCAGAGAAGAACCAGCAGTAGTAAAGACTTTAATTTCGTAGGCTTAAATTTTCACTATAATAATGAAATAAAAAGCCTTCTCTTAACTGGGAGAAAAACTGTTAGAACTAGACATGGCTGTGAAAACTGAATGAAAACAAACTGATATCTTTAAACTGTGATGCTGAAGTACATTGATTAAAAATAATCCGATAGCCTACAAGAAAAATGAATAATTCAATCCTAGATGAAGAGTGCTCATTTAAGCACTTATAATGAAGCAAAATAGTAAGATATTTTGAACACATAATAAGAGGACATGGATACTAGAGAAGTGTTTTAGAACATTTAGAAACACCAAAGATCATTGGAAAAGAGGCTAACAGAATACATAATGCCTACATTGTACTTTTTTATATATAAACTTGCACAAATCTATGTAAGTTGTTAAAAGCTCATGCAAGCATGAACTTTTAACAACTCAAATAACAGTCCCTGACATATGATGGCGAAATGATGTCCACTGAATCGCAGAGAGTTGGAAGAGGCTGAATGCATTTTAAATAGCTACAGCATGACGCCCAATATTTAATCTGACAAAACATGAAAAGCATTTGCCATTTGGGAAATTCTATTAATTAAATTTAAGTACAGTCCTCGACCTAAAAAAAGGTTCCATCTTTGCATCTTCCTCCCAGACAGCAAGACTCTACTTCTCTTCAATTCTCTTTGAGATCATTAGTTCCTTGCTAGTAGTAGCAATGATGCTTCCCCCTGTGTCTTAATGATTGCTGAATATCTCTTTTTCCCATTACCAACAGAAGTAGGGAAACCCTGATGCCTTCCCTCAGAGTATTGTAACTTCATGGAAAAATGGACAAAGCATTCTGGGGCAGCATAAAAAATGATTCAATCTTCATCTAGCCCATAGTTGCCAACTGATAATCTAGAAAATATAAGTGGTCAGTTACTGTACGTGTCAACGCCGAACTAAACCTGGCAGAAGCCATTTTCCTAGTTCATCGTTGCCACACACTAAAGGAGAGGGCAGGAGTTGGAATGCCTTGCTAGATTCAACATAGATCTTTCTCATGGG
Source organism: Arizona elegans (assembly GCA_022577455.1). Lineage (NCBI taxonomy): Eukaryota > Metazoa > Chordata > Lepidosauria > Squamata > Colubridae > Arizona > Arizona elegans. The sequence goes on along the minus strand of JAKOOJ010000001.1, from coordinate 282,083,093 downwards.
AACCACAGTCATCTCCCAGGTAATGGGAAGAGAAGGAGGAGAGTGCTTGAGGAGCCAGTCAATTGGAGGGAAGAGCCTTGGAGGGAAGAGCCGAGGATTTTGTTCAGTATCTGCATGACAAAATCACTCAGATTCGGGAAGATCTGGACTCCGACTGGGTAGATCCAGCGGGGATGACGGAGGCAGGTCCTGAGAATGTTATCTGGGATGAGTTTGATCCTGTGACCCCTGAGGACGTGGACAGGATTCTGGGTAGACTGAATGCGACCACGTTTGTTGGACCCGTGCCCCTCCTGGTTAGTGCTGGCTTCCCGGGAGGTGACACGAGGCTGGCTCCAGGGGATTATAAATGCTTCATTGGGTGAGGGTGTCTTTCATCAGGTTCGCCTGATCCGCCAGTTGCGTCCCTTTCTGGATCGGGACTCGTTACGCATGGTCACTCATGCCCTCGTCACCTCCCGTCTGGACTATTGTAACGCTCTCTACATGGGGCTCCCCTTGAGGTGCACTCGGAGGCTCCAACTGGCGCAGAGTGCGGCCGCGCGGGTGGTGACGGGAGCGAAGTGGCGCTCCCATGTAACACCTCTCCTGCGCGAGCTGCACTGGCTCCCGGTGGTCTTCTGAGTGCGCTTCAAGGTTTTGGTTATCACCTTTAGAGCGCTCCATGGCTTAGGACCTGGTTATTTACGGGACCGCCTGCTACCACCAATAGCCTCCCACCGACCAGTACGCTCCCATAGAAAGGGGCTCCTCCGGGTGCCGTCGGCCAAACAATGTCGACTGGCGGCCCCCAGGGGGAGAGCCTTCTCTGTGGGGGCACCTACTATCTGGAACGAGCTCCCCCCGGAGATACGGAGGATCCCGGATCTGCGTACCTTCCATCGCGCGCTTAAGACCTTCCTCTTTCACCAAGCCGGCCTGACCTAAGTCTTTCCCCTTTTTAAATGGAAATTTTAAATCTGGTTTTAAATTATTGGGGTTTTAAATTTGTTCAGCCAAATTATCTAATTTATTTTAATCTATTTTAAATTTTGTATTTATATGTTTTATTCCATGGCTGTTCACCGCCCTGAGTCCTTCGGGAGTAGGGCGGTATACAAATTCAATAAAATAAATAAATAAATAAAATAAAATAACCTAATTGGCCAATGTGACTAGTGACGTTTGGGGAAGGGGTTATTGCTGGCTTTAATTATGCCAAAACCGTGGGAAAGATTCAGAGTTGGTTTTTCACTAAGCGTGCCGATATGATGTATCTAATAAAGAAGTTCTTTGAGGACATGAGTGGCCTCGGAGTTCTGATTTGCCTGGGATCGTTAGTCAGAACCTCAACATTAAGTTGCTTTTATGGTTCACCTCACCAAAGACGCTATAAATGACTTTGAATAGTAACATTATGTTGTGGATAATTTTGGTAATACTGTTTTGACATTATAACAATCTCATTGTTGCCAGATAAGGCAGAAAAGTGCAAGAAAACCTACAAAAGTATATTTTGCCTCAATGCCAAACTTAATGTAGGTATTTCCTTACTTCAGAATGCAAAATTCACTTAGAAAATGGAAGCAATTTAATATGACACAATGCTAGCAACTTAATTGGAAGTGATCAAATTACTTCTTATTTCAAGCATGGAAAAAGTTTCCCTGAGTAAATAAGAAAGGAAATCTATTGAAACACACAAACCTTTTAAAAAGATATTTTAGAGCAAGAATTCGAAATAATTAGCCACCAACAGCATTTCTCATCTCAAATACATTATTTTGAAAAGAAGAGCATCTCAACATGCATTACCATCTCTTAAACGATCCACTATAAAAGTGAAGCCTGTAGTTCTTGGGTGCAAGACATATTCATACTTCTGAAGTCCATTTTTTTCAGCAAATGTATCACTGCGGGCTTTAGTTTCATCTACAGAAAAAAGTAGAAGGAAAAACAATTATTAAATGCCTAAAATTTCACCATTACAGAGAACATCACTAGAATAAAGGATCAAAGAGGTTATAATAGTATGCATTTATTTCAATAAAAATCATCACAAAATACTTCTTTCACTTTCTTATATAAATATAGACACAAGCTTTACTCCCAAAGTCCAGTTCTTAGAATGCAGAATACAACTGTCAGGAGAGAGCAGCAGTCATGGTATGCCTTGGTCCAAAAGGGTTTCAAAAATTGCAGGACCAAGTTCCAAAGGTTGAATCAGCAACAACACTTAGAACCTATCTATTAGGTTTTATAGGATTACAGATCCAGGACCCCAATGTTCTATTTATTAGACATTATTTCTGCTTTTCGTTAAGAATAAATAGGTAATGAAACACAGCAAGTAGGAATCCAGGAGTCCATACAGATAAGCAGTAAGTGAGAAAACCTTGCAAATTTAGATATTAATTTCCATTAACCAAGAAGCACAGATTGTTGTTTTTTTAATGAAAAACTCAATCTTCCGAAGAGCCTACCAGATTGCCTCTTTCAAATCCAACAAGAGGAATGAAAGCACTATGTTAAGTTCAAAAACTAAATTTTGTTAGTATGCTTTTTATGAACAGGAAATGTTTGGGACATTATGCATCCAGAGAGAATAATATAATGAGAAACAGCAGTAGCAAAGAGCAATGATACATGTCAGGACTTGTGAAGAAGTACAATCTTCTCTATTCAGTATATTAATATTAAAAACCAAATCAAACCAAACAATAGAACTCTTCAAAACAAGTTTCTTTTTTCTTTTCCTATACTTAAATGGAATAACATTATCACCATCCTTAAAAGTATTAAAAACAATTAAGAATGCCTGAAAAACTAATAAAATAATGCAAAAAAATAAAAGCTGAAGATAAAATGTTACGTATTTTTTCACTTTAAACATTTTAAATTAAATCTATATGACACAGAAAATTATAGATAAAATTTAGTATGATATAAAATCGTGCCAAAAAGATCTTTTAGACGTGTTTCATCATAAATATTCTACTAATTCTATTATCAGATTTCCAAAAATATTTTTCCACTATTTATTTAATACAAGCAAAAGTAAACATTTAACTTTACTTATTTATTCTAGTCATTACTAAGCACAGAGATGTGAAAGAACTACTCTTTACTTAATATTATATAGCATAACTTTGCCTGGCAACACATTGAAAGAATGATTTAATTCTCAGACACATAATAAAAATGAAAGATTCTCCAATAACTAGTAACCTGGTCAATAGCATTTTGGTAATACTGAACATGTTGATTAATTCTGGACCTCAGTAGTCTGACTTGATATATAAAGAAATGCTGCAGTAATTGAATAGAAAGAACAAGCAAAAATATTGCCAATTTTAAAAAAACAAACCCAAGACCACCATGTTAACTTGCATTTAATTAGAATGTCAGTATTTTTTGCCAGCCTGATACTGACACTTTGTCTTTTCAACCTTTGTTCACTTCTGTCCTGTGCTGAATTGTTTTTCTTTTAATGACCCTGTAATCCCTTAATTTGGGGTAAAGTCAGGGCGGCTGAATGGAATTGAGTGTTTAGTGGCCAGATGCCCTTTTTGATACCTATATGGAGTTTGAAGCAGTTATTTTCTCTTTGTTCCCCGAGGAACATCTGCCACTACCTAGAATTGAACTTTCAACCTTCTGAATGGGAGACGAGCATCTTCACCAGTCGACCACCACGCCACTCTTCTGTGCTAAATTCTGGATGTGCATTTTTAAAATTCTATCCAAAACTCTTTCACATCAATTCTATAACCTTATTTTTGGAACTATCAATATTACATTAATTATATTATATATTTTATATGCAAGCCAAGACAATTCCTCTTCACTCCATACAACCCAGACAAGCCAAAAGGTTGGACATCTATGCTTTAAGAAGTGTTTACAAATAACTATTTAATGTTCTGAATTTAATGGTAAAATCCTTTTCTGGTATCGTATTACTGTAATTCAACCTACTTATAGTATTTCCAGCAAATGTCTTAAATGCATTGTGGAGCATTAAATTAAGTAACAATGAGCTACCTGTGAGATCAGTTCCTTCAGGAAAGATAAGAAGCTGTAGAGGTTCATGGATATCACAAAAATAATCCAGCATATTTCCAAAATGATGTTTGTCTTCTTCCCATTTCCTCTGAATGAAAATGAAGGCAGCAACCTGCATGGCCCAACCTAAAACAAATTTGAAGAATTTCTTAAACACTGAATTAGTTATTTATTTGGATGGTCCCTGAACATGATTTAGATTCCCAAAGTATACAAAGATGTTTTAATATAAGAACTCAATATATTTATTAATACAAAAATATCATAGTGTCTATGATTATATTAAAAACATAAAGATTTTGAGATATGTTGCTAAAACCTATGGAAAAGCAAGGCTTACATTAACTGTTTTTAAAATCAAATCTGCATTCATACAATAAAATGTTGCAGCAACAATGGCTTGATCCCAAAGAATGGAAATTTCTTCCTATAAATAATTTGAAGAAAATGTTTCATAATCTATTTTTAAGAAGACTTTGAAGGGGGTGCAGGAAAAACGATCCCCCTTTCCCATTTTGCTGATGTTAAGGGCTAATTAGAAACATATTTCTACTGGAATAAATTCTACATTTTGTTCCTTAGGGATGAGTTTTAAGAGGAAACAGATGTCTAACCAAACTGTCAAAGTTTGCAAAAAATGCATGCCATTACTTCTATTTTCCTTCTGAACTGAGTTTAAACATTAAATCCTTCAATATTATGAAATATACATGAGTCTAAGCACATTAGAAAATTAGATATTAAGTACAGAACTATCACACTATATATACCGTATTTTCCGGCGTATAAGACGACTAGGCGTATAAGACAACCCCTGACTTTTCCTGTTAAAATATAGGGTTTGGGCTATACTCGCCGTATAAGACTACCCCTCTTCCAACGCACACCAAATAAAAATTAAAAAACATCAACTAGCTCACCCACAATGTAAAAGCAGCTGTGCTAGACCCAAAATGGCCCCTGCAACAAGCAGGAACCTCACACAGCCACAAAAAGCCCAAAAACCCAACTTTCACACTTTACACACACAAAATTCCACATACAGCTTTGTGAGATTTTGTGTATTTGTGTAATTAGAGTGAAACACTACAGAAACACACTAAATCGCAGAAAGCTGCACAAATATTATTTTAGTTTATTTTTATTTTTATATGAAAGCTAAATTTAAAACTTTCTAAACTTTAAATGGCTAGGTCTAAAAAAGAACAACTAAAAAAAACCTCAATTAACTATTTTTTTTAAAGCTCCCAAAGGGGAAAAAAACTTACCCAATAGAACAGGGGTCTCCAACCTTGGCAACTTTAAGACCTGTAGACTTCAACTCCCAGAATTCCTCAGCCAGCTTTGCTTTGCTGGCTGAGGAATTCTGCGAGTTGAAGTCCACAACTCCCTGCCTGCTTGATTGCAGGCAGGGATTTGCTTGCTGATGGAATGGATTCAGGAAAGCGAAGCAAGGCAAGCGTTGCGACTAGCAGCTAAGGTAAGCAACCTGGAGGGGGAAAACTTTTTTCCTTTTACATGGCTCTGGCGATCCCAGCTGAGTTGCCTGATTAGCAGGCAACTCAGCTGGGATGGTCAGAGCTTGGCTCGTCAGAGCCTTTCAGGCTGGTCTGCCTGGTTACAGGAGAACGACACCCGGCGTATAAGACAACCCCCGACTTTTGAGAAGATTTTCATGTGTTAAAAAGTCGTCTTATACGCCGGAAAATACAGTAATTTTAATGATTGTTTTAAAAATGGCAAAAAGGTAGCAGCACCATTTCAACCCTTTCCAAATTCTATTTTCTATTAGTAGACTTCTACATTATTTACCATTAACCATTTCTCTTCTTATTAATAACTGAGCAAAGTTTTTTTTTACAATTTGGTACCCTCATGATGTATTGGTACTACAACTTCTAAAATTCTGGGAAATTCTCTCAACTCCAACACAGCTGAAGACATCCATGAGGAGAAGGTGATCTTATGGTTCATCAAATTTCAATTGTTTTTATTATAAAACAGCCAGATACTTGATATTTCCCTACAGCCAAATAATTCATCAAAATTATATGCATACTATAAACCATAAATACCATCTTATTATGTGTTATAAAGCAGCAATCCCCAATCTTTCTGGCATGGTGGACCAGCAGGAGAGGAGAGGGGATAGTTTCACATGTGCGTGTACTACTTGTGCAAATGCAGCTTCGCACACTTGCCTACTGCTTGCCCAGCCCAGTTCCCAATGGTTCACTGGCCGGACCAGAGGTTGGGGACCTCTGTTATAAACCATAGAGATTGCTTTATATAGTGTTGATGAGGCAAAGCAAGCTTGTTTCATGAATATTTCTGAAAATCAAAAATTATACACACAGAGATACACAATTTTTGGGGAAGGGGCTGTGCAATCAGTTCCAGGCCAAACTTCAATGCTGGATTGCCACAACCAAGAGGGAAACCAGAAGAAACGTTATCAAAATGCTTAAAACGAAATTGTGATTTAAATGATTTTTGTTCTATTGAAATTATTATTGGTGCCATTTCTTCTAACAAAAATTCCACTGAAAAAACTAGACTGAGATTTAGACTTGATTAATTATCAAATTAGATAACATTTTCTATGATTACCTCTGCAGAACTATTATTTCCAATTTCTCTAAAACTCGTGTTCTTTCCTCTTATCTAGATCAGCATTAAAATTCGTATTGCAAAAATTTTTTTTGGTGTAAACCAAATTTTCTGATGTAAACAATTTGGTAAAAATGATAACATTATAAGGAACACTTTCCATCATGTGGACTCACAATATAAATAACTCTAACTAACTCTAAGTCTGACAGCTCCTGATAGAATTGCTGGAAGACATCATATGACACTGTTGATCAGACTCTCACTTAAAAAGGTCATCACCTACAATCCACAAAGCAAATGACAAGCTATTTATACAAGGTTTAAAGGGACACAGGACATACACACACATACAAAACCTTTGACCCTATTCAGATATTGGCTTGCAAAGTATAACAACAGGCCTCCCTCTAAGGAATTATGGATATGATGGTAAGTACAAGCATAGTGACAAATTCAAACAAAATACAAGGCAATTCCTGGTTGGGAAATCACTTTAACTATAAATGGACTGTTGCAAAATAAACCGTGTTGCTTCAGTCTTTGAACAGTATGTGGACTCCTATTTACAAGGATTTTATTGCACAACCCATCTTCATAGCTATTCTATCTTAATAAACATGCATTTCTAAACTATTCTCACATTCCAAATTGCTTTATCTTTCTTCCTATGTTTCTTTTCTTACATTTCTGTCTTTGTTCAATTCACCTTTTACCCTTTCTCTCTCTTAATTAGCCTTAATTATTTATCTAGTGATGAGATTCTTTACTTTCTCTCAACAGTGAGAGAAAATTCTTTACCTCTCAGGTACATGTTCTGTGGCTGGGCACATTCTTACCTCTTCACACTGATAACACTTTGAGCTTGCTGGTGACCATGTTCGAGGTGCTAACTCACCTACTGCTGTGGATTTTTAGGAAGGGGCATCCTGATTTGCTCCCATGTCATCATCACCAGTTTTCACACTAAAGGTACCATAACCCATTATGTTGTCACTGGACACTATGTCACATCTTCAGTCAACCAGGAACTCTTTGGCCTCTTTTCCTTGGGCACCACACTTAACAACAAATAGCAGTTAGTTCTCTGACCCCAAGACAATGTAATTCTATTTAAAAACAACCAGCTCTACTTTTTAGCTTCTAAAAAAATAAGAATATATAGGCATGATGTACATGAGAGATGGATACAGATGGCCTTGCAACTTTGGCTGTCCTCTCATAATGACTCTTCAGCTACTAAGTCATTTGGAAGAACTGTTTTGAAAACATTTCCTCTGACTTGCTGTCTCCACTTTATTTTTTTTATTTCATATTTTTATGGTATTATCGTGATTTTGCTCATGTTGTTTATTGTTACTGTCTCTTATTTATGACCACTGAATTTTTAGATTGCATTGTGAATATTTTAATAGTATTACAGTATTTACTCCATGTAAGCCATGAAGAATCTTTGTTGAATTGTGCTGGGGTAGAAATTTATTTAATCAATAAAATAAACAGCCCGATATCTGTGTCATGCTTTGATGTGGTAACGTCATACTATGATGTTCTATATGCAAAAGTAAAAATATAAAGACATTATTAATTCTAAAAAATAGTATGGTGAAAGGCTCTTGAAGAATAAGTAGACCTTGTAGGACTGTGACAGTCTTGCATTTGAAAGGTTCATTCTTTTAAATTGTATTCTCAATATATACATTAATTCAAGGTTTTTTTTTAGATTACTTATATATTACTTGCTGGTTTTATATTATGTATTTATTGATATCCGTAGAAATTGGAGCACCATCCTGTACAAGCCAAATATGCCCAAACTGGCCAATTCCATTGAAATACAACTAAAGGCAAAAGAAAAAATACAGACAGTTCTAAATAGCTACTCACTTCAACTTCATACACATTTTGCCAGTTTTGTGCTGCTGTGGAATGAATGAATGAATGAATGATAGATAAACAAACTATGGTTATCATAATTAACAACTTTGTGGAGTTGTTAAACTAGCACATAGTTCATTTCCATTCATCACTGATTTATTATGAATGCTCACTTCAGCAGCAAAGATTGTAACAACTCTCATGGATAAAGACAAAAGTTCTCTTTTTCCTTATTTTGACAAGTTAGTGAATGTCAAATGGTGAGAAGGTGGTTGTCCTATGCCCTGTTTGTGAGCCCCTCAAATGGGTATGGGCTCAAATGGCCACTAGTACAGCAGAGCTCTCAACCAAGGTTATGTCCTCATAATATTGTACATGCTCTGGGTAATTTATTTCTAGTGAATTTACATTAAAGATAAAACAAAATAAAAGCAATGTTTTGATAATTGCCCCATATAAATTGTGGTTGTCGATACCTTTGCCATATCTGAAAGTACTGCCTATTTGTATCTTAACTTTAGTTCTGTTCTTGCCAATTATAAGACAAAACGAAATAGGATGTGAAGTCCTTGGTGCTCTCTGAACTTGGTTTATTGCTTGGAGATAGGAGCCAAGTATACCTATATCTCAGTTCTTTTAAATAATTTGATTTCAGTATTTGAATTGTAGCTTGTTGAAAATGAAGACTAGGAGCACGTGGGTACAGGTCTTATTCTTCAATAAATACTAAGCTGATTCACATTTAAATCTAACATTATACAATTTCTATGCTATCACACATAAATGCCAACAATAATGTAACTACTAACAGCAGAATTTGGAATTCTGAAACGGAGAGAAATTGTTTTCTTGATAGAGTTAAAACATAAAAATAAAAAAGACCCAAAATAAACTTACTCAATGATTTCTAATCACAAAGGTTATCTATTAACTCGAGTTAATAAATTGTTAAAGAGAAGCTTATTAATCCAATTTCTTCACTGTGGGTTTGTCAAAGGTATCTGGTTGAACACTGTGGAAAGCAGGGTAGAAGACTTGAATGATCTAATCCAGTATGGCTGTCATACAAAAGGCTAAAAACTAAAATTAAATACAAATCAATTTGTATGATATATGAAGAGAAAATTAAAAAAAAACATACTTGGACATATATAATGTTAAACACCTTTATCATTCTGGGACTTTTCTCTCCAAGAGGCTCCAGAGGGCCCTCAGGACAGTTAACAAAAATAATATATTTCAGACTATTATAAATCAATCAATCAATAACCTACCAAATCCCGGAATGACTTTGAGACTAGATTTGAGGCAGATTTTTTCAAGTCGGAGGTAGCTATATCTCAGCAAGCAACTCCATAAAAACATCCAATCCATTCGTGTTCGATGATTCATGATTATGACACTTCTTTCTCCGGGGATGAATCCATCACCTGTTATGACTACTTTTGACCCAAACACTATCTCCAGCAGGGCCTACATAAAAACCAAAAATATTATATGAGAATCCTACAAATGAACTAAATATCTCAGAGCAAATATTAATACTGATCAAATAAAAAAACATTAAATTGCACTAAAATTTTATACTAGTCTATGCTTACCTCCACAGATACAATATAGCATTTTTTTTCTTTGAAAAATTAAAATTTACCTGAAGAATTTGAAAAACTTTTCACAATAATATAACTGCATAAATGAATAATAATAGCAACTGCATGGCTATGTAAGATGAGTCTAATACCTCAGAAAATCTTTTGGTCACTACTTTTATTTCAAAAGTTTTATGTACAGCTTCTATATCACGAGAAATAATGATTTAAATAGTATTACTCTAATTCAGAGGATTGTGAGTTCTAGTTCTCTTTTAGGCATGAAAAACCAGGTGGGGGACTTTGGGATAGTGACTCTCAGCTCAATTCACATCCAGATTGTTCTGGGAAAATAAGAGGAAGGAGGAATATTAGGTATGCTGGCTACCTTAAGTTGTTCATAAAAAAAGGATGGGATAAAATCTAAAAAACCAAAACAAAACCCCAAAACATCCAGTTAACCCAGTTCTGATCTTGAATTTTATTTAATAGGGAATACAATGTCTAGAGATGTCTCCCCGGTATTTACAGAGCTCCATCTCATTTTATTTTTATTTTATTTATTTAAAAAATATTCAAATGGGTTCCTGTAGTTTCATACACATTTAAAATAAAGTTTATATAATGAATTCATTTTATTCTGCTTTTACACCTGTTGTATTTTGCTTTAATTTTTGGATGTTTTTATAGTTGTTGTAAACCATTTCAAGTTTCTGTTTTATAATATAGGCCTCCCAGAAGCCTCCAAAAAATCTTTTTAGAAGACTAAGCCAGTATCAACAAGCCCAGCAAAAAAGAAAGTTAAACTGGGGTACAGCGACTCACAGAGACCAATTTGCCTTTGGTATATGTGTTTTATAACTGGATGTGTTTCCAAGGCAATCACTTTGTCAGAGTACCCAGAGATGTTTTTAAAATTCTAAAGGTGTCTGCTAGCCAAATAAGGTTGCCTAATCCCGCTATAAAAGAAAGGAACAATAAGTATACAAGATACTTGTAGACAGAAATGTGAGAGAAGTTAATTTTTCAACCTCTATTTAGGGGGTTGTTGATACATACAGGAGTTATACCCTAAAGGAGTAAATCAATAATTTTCAGTATTTCTTCAAACTCCAGTGGAAACTTAGCTTAATTTGAGGGTTGGCATATTGTTCAACCACAGAGGATGAAAGAAAATGTAGGAGAACTGTGGGGCAATCCTTACTTGCTAAACACTGAAACAGTGTCTTACTGAATCACCACATGGTCTGAAAGAAGCTTTAGTTATGTTGTAAAAGAAACAGAAAACAGACATACTGTTTCAAATTAAACATATTTTGTTATAAAGTCATGAACATCTTTTTCACATGAACCTCTTTGCACTGCACTGAACTGGTGCTTGTGGCAGAGCCCTTGAACATTCAGAAAGTACAGTAGTCGGTAGGCATTATTCGGGCAGCCAATGACCAAGGACTGCTCTGTGAGATACCACTCTGCAGACCTCAGTAACAGGCTTTGGAAAGTATTAAACAGGGTGCCGTCGGCTAGACAATGCCGGCTGGCGACCCCCAGGAGGAGAGCCTTCTCTGTGGTGGCACCTACCCTTTGGAACAATCTACCCCCAGAGATACGAGTGATCTCCGACCTCCGGACTTTTCGTCGGGCCCTAAAAACTCATCTCTTTCAGTTAGCCGGTCTCTCTTGATTTTATGATTTTATGGTTGATTTTAAATTTTGATATGGATTTTAAATTGATAAATTTTAAACTATGGGCCAAATTTAATTATTTTAAAACTATGTTTAATCGCACTTTATGTATAAATGTTTTATTTTGGCAGTTCATCGCCCTGAGTCCGAAAGGAGAAGGGCGGTATAGAAATTTGAATAATAAATAAATAAATAAATAAACAAATAAATAAATAAATAAATAAATAAACAAACAAACATTTAAAACCATTTTTTCTCTTGCTTTCCTTTTAAAAAGAAAATGGGAAGTTATATTTTGATGATGTGGCAGTTTGCCACCATACTTTTATGGACTTATAGCCACAAGAGCACTACAACTCCCCCTTCCCACGTATCTCACCCCTCCATCTGTGCCATTGTGGCTTCTTGTACTCTGCGGCCGTCAACACTGTATCTGACCAGAATGGTCTTTCTCAATACGATTGCTGGCTCTCCGAGGCTTTATTCCCAAAATCACACACAGTGGTTTCCTTGCAAGACCTGGGGAAGATGGCCTTGCTTGGCCAGCAGCTGCATTATGAACTGCCAGGGTGGGCACACCTCATCAATAGTTGGAGCAAGATTGAAGGTCAGCTGCAGTGACAAACACAGGGTGGCAGGAGACTGTGAGTGCAAGGTGGCTGGAGTGGCTGAGATCCCCAGGGTATTGTGGCTTTGTGCCCTGCTGCTGGGTTAGCTGTGACTTTCAGGAACTATTACTTTGGAGTTCTGTGGTTTTCCTACATCACACTTCCTCAGTCTTGGTTTAAGGAATGCACAGGATGAGAGCGCTAGTGACATTATAGGTGGGACGTATGCTAAAATACTTTGCAGACTTTTAGGCAAGAGCGAGATAAACAAATATAATGGAGTCCAGACGTATCTAATGTACATTTGAAGTATTAGATATTTAGAATCCATTTTGAGATGACAGAAAGTTGCATATTGTTGAGTCTTCTAAATTCTATTATTACTTAGGGAGACAAATAAATCCTACACTTAGGAAGAAAAGAGTCTGTGTTTATATAAAACCATGTTTTACAAACATTGATTTATCTCAAGCTACACTTTAAAAGTTTTACTATTAGATTAAGGTTTGCATTTTTTTAAAAAAAAAAAATCCATTCAATCATGTCTGATTTTCAGAGACTGCCCGGACAAGTCCCTGCAGTTTTCTTGGCAAACATTTTCAGAAGTGGTTTGCCATTGCCTCATTCCTATGGCTGAGAGGTAAAGAGGCTGACCCAAGGTCATCCAGTTGGCTTTGTGCCCAAGACAGGACTAGAACTCAAGGTTTCAGGATTTATAGCCTTAAACAAAATGGCTCAAAAAGCTTGTATAACCCTGCTTAATATGAATACTTAAGATCTTTCTACTGACAAATCTGCCTGGTGATTTCACAAACTTTGTTGTTGTTTTTTTACAAAAAATAGCAATAAAATTATAATTTAAAAAGTGGAAATAGACCAACCAATTATCTAGATTAATCAAGATAACATTTAAAAACAGAAAACAAGATTTAGGTGTGGGTAAAACTAAAACCTAATGGATAAATTTTTTAAAAAGCTTCATTATTATTAATACTAACACATCAGAACTAAAATAAGTAGCTATTGCTGAGCAGGCAAAGGGCAAAATATCCTGAAGAGAGGAGACCTGACAGTATAGAATAAGCAAGGTAACCCTGACAAAGGCAAGATCTTTTATCAAAGCAATGAGAGATAAAAACATATTTTAAGTCTATAATAAGCAAAAAATGTGTAAGCAGCTTATACAGAAACTTCTCTAATTCAATGATTATAAGAATGGGAGAAGGGGTAGCACAATTAGACTTCTGTTTTTATATTATTAGAGTCAGTAAAATAGGCTGTATTTTAATAATAAAATACAAGTAGTTTCAATAAAAGTAATTTCAGTCCTAATGGAGTTGATTCTTGGCCTAATCTACTTGGGGCTAATAGCCACTGAGGCTCACTGAAGTAATGTTAGTAGAGATCCTATCTTTTATCAAATTTCTCAAATAAAATAATGTGCATTACCTAAAAGAAGAAAACACAAATAAAATAAATGGTGTGCAGGATTTTATGGACAATGTATAACAAATCAAGTATTATTATATTTTCCATTCCAAAGTAGAATAATACATTTTTTAATGGTTGATCTTTTTTGATACTCATCTTAGTAAATTCTGGGTATCAATTATTTCAAGGAAATAGCCATTTTCTTTTACTGTTCAATGTTCTTCTAGTTAACTTTCAAATTTTTCTTTGCAGCAAATGGCTAAGTCACTGAAGCTAAGTATACTTCTTTAGGAGAAAGTACAATTTAATCCAATGGTATGTATTGCTTACCCAACATGTAAAAGCAGGAGGGGAAGACTAACAGCTCCCCTTATTATATTTAAATTACAACTCCTAGCATGCTTCATTCTTCATTTGATTAGAACTAGTTGAAGATGTGATTTAGTAACATTCTGAGGGCCTTAGCTATACCCACACCACCTCCCACTTGGATATCTTCACTTTTCAGTTCTATCCATCAGAAGCCCCAACTTGTAGGAGAACAGTCTATATGGGCTCCTCCTCAGACTCACCATGGAAAAGTTTTTAGCATAAACCCCTGGGACTTTAGTTTGCTCATCTTACTTGGCACTCAATAAAGCAACAGATTTCTGAAATCATTTGTTGGCAGTATTTTTAGAAAATAATGAAAGACAGAGAGTCATTTTTCCTTCATACCCCTCCTCCACAATCACACTTGCTGCAGATACTTTTTGAGGAAAGAGGTTTTACATATAATCATTTGGAGCCTGGAAGCTCTAGGTATTTTCAATTAAAGGAATGAGCTAACCCTCCTCTTCATTTGTACTGGCTGCAATATTACACACTTGGCTAAAAACAGCAAACCCGTTCAGAATAGAAATGGGCAATGTTTCCCTATTTTGCAAATTTCATATTCTGTTTCTTAGGAGTAGACAAACTGCACTTCAAATAGTCAATTAGATAAAAAGTGAGAGTATACATGCACAAAAGTTCACGGAAGTGTTGAATAATTCAAAGGAACCAATTTGATGCATTGAATCAACACTCAGTTTAAAGGAATAATTGAATCAAAGCTTTGCATAGCTTAAGAGCTAATATTATTAAGTCCTTTGACACTAGGTTCCTCAACAACTAATCAAATTTCCATAACCTGGTTATCTGGGATGAATTTCATCCTGATAGTCCTAATGAAGTAAACAGGCTTCTTGGAACTATTAACTTGGCCTCCTGTGTTTTAGAACTATGACCCTCCTAATTAGCCAAGGCTTCCTGGAAGACAATATGTTATTGAACCTTGGGGGAGACAATATGTTATTGAGCCTTGGGGGGGGGATTATCCTTGAAAGAGAGGGTGGTCCCACTAATAATTAAAGAAAGCTCAAGAAGCTATTCCGGGGCCATATTGGATAATGTTCAACTCCAATTTCCCTTTTTAAAGAAACTTGCTAAGAAAGTAGTCATGCTATAGCTTCACAGAATCCTGAAAAAAGGAAGATTCATTTATACCACTTTCAATCTAGTTTGAGTTCTGGGTATGGGACCAAACAACGTTGTTTGTGTTTGTTGATAACTTCTAATGGAAACAAGATGGGAGACAACACATTCATCCTACATCTCCTTGATCTTTCATAGACTTCAGAGAATTTTTGTATCAAAATTGATCCTAGTATCCTTCTGGACTGACTCTGCCTCACATAGGGATCATTCACAGTTACGACGGTGATGAAAAAGTAATTTTGCAACCAATGTCCAACCAATATATCTAGCATAGTTGCCATTTATTCACCAATCCAAAGCTAGTATACCAGCCTTGTTTAAACATTTTATATTGAGTTTTAAAGCATATTATCTGGCATGACACAATATATTATTTTGGAACATGGGAGTGGGGTGCGGAAGAGTTTATAAATTATAGACATAAGCAACTTACCACTGGAAGAGTAAACCAAGTGGCCACAACACGATCAGTAAGCCAGCGATACCAAGCTGGGGAAATAGACATCAGTGGCAGTAGGGGACCAAGCATGAAGATGCTTCCAAAAAAACTTCCCAAAAAGAGTGCAAGTACAAAATAAATTCCTTTCCATAGCACCATGGTTCTGAAACACAATGGAACAAGGATTTGGTAAACAGCTTTAATGCTAACTTTTTCCCCAAATAGTATCTCTTCTGGCCTTTCTAGTGGTAGTTTTCTATTTTTGTTTCTAGTTATTTGTTTTAGACATTAAATAAAAACAGCAATTTATGTACACAGAGAAATAATTTATTCATGCCAAGAAATAAAATTGATACATCAACTGATGGTTAGCATATCAGTCGGTGATACTAGTACCCCAAATATTTATTTTGGAAATGAACTGACTCTGAACAGACTATCTCTGAACAGACTCAAAGAACTAATTTTGATATTTTAACTATTTAGGAACAGTGGCATTTTCTAAATTCTGCACCTCTACTATTGAAAAGAGTGCTACTGCCAAAATCATACTTGCAATACCCTTTCAAATAAATTCAACACATGTCAAATTTAATTACTCTTATAAAATATGCATCAATTCCATGATAAACATCTAATACTTAATGAAACAGAGGCATAAAACTGCTTTTTTGATTAAATGTGACTCAATTCCAGAATATCCTATCATTTGTTAGGATTCTTTCCATCTTAGTAGGCAACTTCCTATCATTAAACAAATTTGGAAACACTAGTTTTCCAAATTACTATCTATAAATAGGCTATCTCCTATTTTTTATTACAGTATTAAACTAGTTGTTTGTAAAAAGTAAGAGGGTGCTCTTGTTCACAACTCTGAACAGCTCTCTAAAAGATCAGTTTAAAATTGCATACAAGAATTTGCACTGGACAGACAGGAAACTGATGTTTTCAATTTTAGGGGGAAAATAGCAGTGGAAAAGCAATTTGGCTAACTTGTTGGAATTTCAGTTGCACTAACAACACATTGCTCAGAAGGTATCTACACAAATTGAATAAAATGCAAACACAAGTTGACTATAAAATCAGCTCAGCATTTAACAAATATTCTAAACAACATATGCATTCATAAAAAGGATGGGATTGGAAGGTGGATGATAAATATCAGAATATGAACATGAAGATGAAGAGTGCAATTGTTTTTTTTTCCTTTGCAATTTACCTAAAATCATGCCGATGGATTCTAAGATTCTAAAACCCTTTAGCTTTACATTTTGTTTTCAAAGTACAGGTAAATAACGATGATGATAATCACCATATTAGTCCTGCTAGATCCACATTTAGTTGAAGTCTCACTTTTCTTGAAATTAAGTGCTCTGGTTTTATGAAACATTAGCATATCAATATATCAATATATAAATTCTCTATCACTTAAAACATACTGTGCTTTCATCATATTCCACCCTGTTTCCCCCAAAATAACATCCCCTGATAATAAACCCAATCGGGCTTTTGAGCGCATGACAATAAGGCCAAGCACTTATTTCAGGGTTCAAAAAAATACAAGATAGGGTCTTATTTTCGGGGAAATACAATATCTTATTCTATACCATGAGTAATATATCTCTTTTTTCTTCTAAAAATGAACAATTAAGGTTATGGCAGCTATAACCCTACCTTCTTCTTTGTGACAAACTCCATTATGTGAAATAGGAACATTATATGTTTCCATGACAAATTTATTTATTCTAGGATTTCAGATATTTTGATGCAAAAGAAAAAAAAACCCACTCCTTCTCAATTGGTCCATTACATTGAGATTTCACTGAAATGATAATCAATTTTTTCCTTCTCCCTACAAGATACTTAAACAATATTTACTTCGACAGTTTATATATTTGGTTTATAATACTTCTGCCCTTTACATGATGAAATTACAAAACATTTCTTACAAGTAACACCTTGTTAGAAGTTACAAAAACAGGAAGCCTAATTCAGATCATTTAATAATTTTTCAGTTCCCATTCAGGCACCAATTTCATAAAAGACATGAAACAATATGAGATCCATTCTTAATATCAGATTAAAAAGAGATCCTTTTGTTTCTAAAATTAAAGATGTCCAAAGATCTGCATAATTTGACCAATTTTACTGTGCAATTGCAGCTTACAAATGATCAGCAAATACCACAAAGCTGTGTTCTAGACCAATGAAAAAAGAGGGGAGGGGAGGGGAGGGGAGGGGAGGGGAGGGGAGGGGAGGGGAGGGGAGAGGAGAGGAGAGGAGAGGAGAGGATTTAAAGAGACTACTGTAAACTGGCCCACAGACTGAGATCACTTTCAGTGGTTACGAGAGCAACATCTATTTCCTTTGTCTCTAATCTCTGCTCTACAAGGAGGGAAAAAAGAAAAAGAACACAGGACAGCGCATACTGAATAATGACTGTAATGGTGATCACTTGACTGAGAGATACTGCAAAGTTTGCAAATGCTTATAAATGGTCTATAAAAGTATTTTTTTTTCAGCACTGGCATGACTTCAAACACTTGCTGAACATATATGTTCAGTAAGTGAATACTAACTCTAATCATTATAATCTGTGATAATTTGGGATTTACATACTTTCTGAGATTCTTGGAAAAGTTTTTTTTTTCTTTAATGCAAATATAACATGTAGATAATGCAGAGCATGTTTTGCTCTTAATAAAATGTGAAGTTTATATCCATAGCCCACAATCTAAAATCGCACTCATTAAATGATTCAAAAAAGGATAGAGATGTTTGTCAAGTTTATACCATGAGCTAGGGAATCATGGGCTCTTTATTTTTCCAGCACATTGTTTACACATGCATTTCTTTCTTATGCTTTTTAAAATACTTTGACCACTAAAATGTGGTTCCATTGTTCCACTGTAAACTGTAAAAGCAAAGAAAGCTTCAGAGGGTGAGCAAGCAAGTACCAACTACATACAAACTTGACATATAGGATATTACCTTACACTTAAATTGAGTTGGATTATTTGTTCTGGCTTGGTTTTCATTCTTCTCTTTTATCCTTTTAGTAGAAAATATTGTGTAATATTTTAAAGTTCATTGAAAAATGGATTGTTGGATGGGGTTTCTGCTTAGTAATTGACTAAGAATAAACTGAAATTTTAGTACCTCTAAAGATTAACAAAAGTTTTATTGCTAGTTGCTATAAACTGAAACACTACCCTGATCAAATTTAGTAATTTGATGAAACCTAATTTTATTTCTTGGCTCAAGTCATTTGTCATATACCGAAAAGGTAATTGAATTTAACAGACCTCTTCTCTTCTCTTTTCTTCTCTTCCTTCTGTCCACTTGGGGGGAGGGGGAGCATGTGATTTCTGTAGGTAATATCTCCTTTGCCTGACTCTTGTTACTGCTGTCAGGATCACATTTATCTTGGTGTTCAGAAGAACAAAAAGCTCACTCTTGATCTCTTTGCCTCCAATCTCTCCATTCTGTGATGGGGGAAGCAAGTAATTTCTGTAGGCTATTTCTCCTTTGCCTGACCCCCTCTGAGTGGAGAGATTGCAAAAGATTGAAAAGAATTTCAAGCAGTGGTGGGCTCCAAATTTTTTAACATTATTTTCTCTGCCCTAATGACTGGCTGAGTGGGCGTGGGTGGGTTTCCATGTGACTGAGTGGGTGTGGCCAACTCTACACCACTTGTGTGGGTAGTACCTGTATGGGACAGGCAGGGTTGGGGAGGGAATCCAGGGGTCTCCGATGCGTGGGGGGAGGAAAGAAAGATCCAACCTGTTCATGTGTGTGAAAAAGAGACTGTGTCAAGCTAGACTGGGAAAGCTGGTTGTGAGAAGAAGAGAAGTTGGGTAAGCTGGACCCAGACGCTTCCCAGGTCCCCTCATCCCAGAAGCAGCAACCTCACATTCTCCCCTCTC
The DNA here is from genome assembly GCA_022577455.1 of Arizona elegans. Lineage (NCBI taxonomy): Eukaryota > Metazoa > Chordata > Lepidosauria > Squamata > Colubridae > Arizona > Arizona elegans. Next base: position 282,063,364 of record JAKOOJ010000001.1, on the reverse strand, counting down.
TGCTAGCCCCCTTCTTCACACAGGATCTCCCAGCAACCGAGTTGGAGAGGGAGAAGGGGCAGCGTTTCTGTGTGCTACCCTTTCTGTGGCACTGTCCCCTCAATGCTAGCAGCTGCCGCTGCCCTCTTCTCCCTCTCTGTCTCTGCTGCTGGATGCTCCCATGTGAAGAAGGGGGCTACCAGAGAGGGGAGAATGCGAGGTTACTTCTTCTGGGATGAAGCGACCTGGAACACGTCTGGGTCTGGGTCTGACTCACCTGGTTTCTTTTCCTCTCGCAGACAGTTTTTTGGGCTTTTTTCCAGGCTGTTTTTGGACTGAAAAACGGCCTGAAAACAGCCCGAAAAAGCTGGCTGTGAGAGGAAGAAAAGCTGGGTAAGCCGGACCCAGACTTGTCCCTGGATCCCCTCGTCCCAGAAACAGCAACCTCGTACTCTTCCTCTCTCTGCTAGGGAATGCTGTTCCTCTCTCTTTGCATGGGAATGCTGTGAATTTTTGCACAAAATCGCATGGGATTTTGGCTGGAAAAACGGCCTGAAAATGGTCCCAAAACTGGCCTGTTTTGGGGGTGTTTTCAGGCTGTTTTTCGGGCCAATTTTGGCCAGAAAGAGGGCCTTTAAACAGCCTGAAAATGGCCAAAAACAGCCCGAAAAACGGGTAGAGGCGGGGCCAGCCAGTGGTCCAATTTGTCGCTTCTCTGAACCATGTAGAATCGGAGAAACCGGTTTGGGTGAACTGGTCTGAATCAGCAGCAGCCCACCTCTGATTTCAAGAGAGTAAACTCTTCGTGTGGCATGTGCTCCCAGCCCCAGGCTGCAGCATGATTGCATTGCATGTATAAGACAGTAAATAGACACTTGAACATTTTAAGGGGTGGAGGGGTGATTAGAAGACAAGCAAAAGCTGAAGGTGTGAAACTGAGTAGTCTTGTCTCTTTTCAGCCAAAAAGCACAATCACAGTCACATGACTTCCCACTTAGCAACTTCACTTAACAACAGAGTTGCTGGTCCCAATTAGGGTCGTTAAGCAAAGACTATACTAGTCAAATATTTTTTAAGTTTTGCAATTGTACCTCCTTCATTTTTTTTTAATTGAAAAAGTTTTCAAATACAAATTTTTTCCCCCACATTTTTCTCCCCCCTCCTCCCTAACCCCCCCCTCACCACCCATCCCGCCCGTGACTTCCTCACAACAAAAACCTAATTCATAACAGATTATATAATATTTTACCCCATTACTCCCTCCTCTAAATACTGATCCTTACTTACTAATAATATTACTAGTATTATTACTTCCCCCTTTAACCATACATTTCAAAATATCATTTTACTACAGCATTACATAATAACTTCTAATTTAGCATAATAATATTATTATAACTCCCGATTTAACAGTAATCTGCCCTTTTTCTCCTCCCCCATACTTATATCTATATATTAATACAACATTTCATAACAACCTTCCATTTTTAAACTATATAATAAATCCTGCTTTAACATTTAATCTTTTATGTATATTAATATAACATTTCAAAGCAGCCATACCTCCTTCATTTTGAGCAACCATCAGTTTTCCACTCTCAACTTAAACCCCTAACAACACTTTGAACCAGCACATTTCCTCTTCTGATTTTCTTGATGCAATCATCCTTTTTCTACTTCTCCAAATCACTCTTAAGACAACTGAGATTACATCTTGCCTGCCCTCTAATAGTTCAGTGATATAGAGAGCATTCCCTTCCCTTCCCAACACACACAATAAGAAGAAAGTTAGATTCAGAGAAAATGACTGGTTCAAAGGTGAACCAACGAGCATTCATGCTTGAAAATTTTCTAGTCCAGTATCTTAACCACTACACTACTGGCTTTTCAAATTCATTAGATTATTTGTATTTATGAATTTTATAGACATGATAATCTAGTTTGAAAGCTGGCTGGATGACTATAAACCAGCAACTCTCTTAGCCCAATCCACTACACAGGGCTTTTATTATGAAGAAAATAGGAGAGGGAGCATTATGTATGCTTCCTTGCACAAAAATAAAGGTGGGATTTAAACTTCATAAATAAATAAAGCACATCTTCTACATATTTTATTAACATACTGTGCTAGAAATTTAAAGTTCAGAAAATGAAATCTGAAATAAACCTTTTGATTGAAAATTTGTATACTACTACCACTTTCAGTAAATACTTCCCTAAAATTCTGAAATAAGCATAAATAAATCAATTATTTTGTTATAGTTTTATTTTCTTCCTCCTGACCTTCTTGCTGATATTGCTGGACAGTTGATCTCAATTTATAAGAAATGTACACAGATACAACATATGTATATGATATAGAAGTGCATGTGTGTATATATACAAAATACATAAACTGTACATAGAATGTCACCACTTATATCCATGCAAACTATTTAAATCCATCTATCCATCCCTCCCTCCCTCCCTCCCTCTTAAAAACATTTCAGTGAATATCCCAAAGGTGCTTTTTCAAGATCTGGATGACTGAGAATCTCCATAGACATTTTAGTGAATACTTTTAAATATTTTGGTGCATCTCTCTTTGCCTGTTTGTAATTTTTGTTTGGAGGACCATTGTTCTAATACATTGTTGCTAACATTAAAAAAAACTTGTAGGTTTCTTCAAGGAAATTATTAACCTCTTCAAGAACCACATGGAGGGACTAATTCTAAATAGGAGAAACATGATTAATTGCTTTTTCAACTATTCAGAGCAAAATGAGATGGCTATCAATTAATAGGGAATATTAATTTTTCCACTGACACTTTTCAGAGAAAGAATAAATTCAGTTCAACCAACAGTGACATTTGAGAGCAATCTCACTGCTATTTTCAATAACCAAAGAGTCAACAATAATTTGTTCTGCTAAGAATGAACTCATCATTCAATTCTCTTTGAATTATTCTTAAGAATTTTTGCAACTAAATAATCCTCAATATTTTTTCAGGTCATCTTACTATTTCAACTAATAGTCAGTTAGCTATTAGTTGAAGTCTACCCAGAAATTTCACCTGTACCACAATATAGTAGCCTGGCTGATTTCCATATAACATACTACTGCTATGTTATATGGATGCTGTGGGAGCTTCATTGACTACATTCAAAGTGTTATTTTTAAAGCTACTGAAGTAAGCTTTAAGCTTACTTAAAGCTACTTAAGTATCCAAGAGATGGCCTTTCCCAGATAAGATTTAACCTGCCTAATCTGAACAGTTAGAAAGCACCAAGTAAATATCTTCATCTACCCTGAAGTGGAGGCCCAATGATGGACTTTCTTTGTGAAGGCCATTCTTCTCAGAGAGCAAACATATCCCTTATAGTGAGAAAGGTCCCTACTCCCCCAGGTTTTGAAAGCTGGTAAAAACTAGTTATTCCAGAAGACCTTTAGGATTGACTGTAGAGACATCAGTGGTAGTGTTAAATGTGATGTTATTAATATTAATATCATCCATATCCATACACTACATAAAAACGATATGGACTGAAATGGTAAATCGCTCCCATAAAAAAATGAAAATAAATCCTCATGGGGATTGATGCATGTATTTCAAAATCACATATATGTATTCAAATATATATGAACTGTGTGAATGTCTGAATTTATATTCCTATTTTTTCTTTGATTTTGTCCTGTTCTACTTCCTTGTTAATTTCATAATGCTTTAAGTATGCCTTTTTTGTTCATTCCTTAATTTTTTTTTTTAAAAAAAGTAATCCACTAATTTCACATTCCATAATCCTTTCGTCTAGCTAAAGGCATTTAACCTAGTCACTGATAGGATATCCCAACAGATTTGCAACCCATTTTTGGAAACAGTATTTTAATATGTTCATCCTTAATAAAAACTTCCTTAAAATGTTATTGTAATAACTCAACACTGGTCTCAACATTCTTGACAGGCTGCATTTCTTTAACAAATGTTTCAAGTGGATTGTTTCATTGTTTTAAGAATGAATTCCTGTTCAAGGTAACTACTAAAGCACGAAAAGCTCTGGACTTTTAGTCTTGAAGGCTATATTGGTTCTAAATTATTATTATAGAATGCTGTACAATATTTTTAAAAATACAGTAATTTTACTAAATATTTGTTTAGGATATATGCATGGCTACTACTTTTATTTTATTTTATTTAATATGATACCATTAAAGTTTCAACTGTTTACACTATAAACAGAGAAAAAAACAAGGTATATTAATTTAAAAACAACCACAATATTTAAAATCACCAAACAGCAGCCAGTAAAAAGCTTTTAGCACATGTATAATGTAATCTCTTTGAGACTTCCCTAACTTTTCAATTCTTTTTCTATTCTAGCTATAATTATAGCCCCATGCAGAATGGTTACAGTGATACAGTTTTTTTCCTCTGGATAGAACACTGTATCAACTAAAACTGATGAAGGGTCCTTCTGGCTTGTACCTCTAACCAAAGATATTCAGATCCAGAAGTACATTCTATACATTCTAGAACTTCTTCATCTGAAAGAATGCAAGGACAAGGTGATTTACCACCTCACTGTAAGTATGATCTCTCATAATGAACACCTAGATCTTTTTGGATTCACTTTCATTCAACTTGCAAGTAGGCTTTTACATGGGCTCACCCCATCATTTTTGGGTGCCAATACTCCTTCAGAGTAGGAACCAACAAGATGCCATTCCTTGCAGATTTTATTGGATAGACAAACAGCTAATCCCAAAGATAACCAAGTTCTAAGACAACTAGCATCTTTGAACTGCTCCTGGAAGCCAACCCAGAAACAGAAAAGCTTTTCCAATAGTGGCGTCACTCAGGTTTAATGTAGCTTCTGGATGGTTTTCAAGAGAAACGTCTAAGACAAACACAGATGGGACTGTTCCAAAGAAAGAGAACTAATTCTGAGAAGGGTCTGCTTTAGGGCTCTGATGTTAGCCTTCTATCAGCAAACATTTTCTTCCAGGATCTGGCTGTTCAGGCAGATTCCACTGAGGGTATTGTCAGAGTGACTGTAAAATTCGAATAATGATTCGGATTTCTGGAACAGAGCTGTCCTGGCGATGTATCTTTTCAAGGTCCGACGCACATCCAATGAGTGCCAGCGGCGCTCGGTGGGGTGAGAAGGCCTGGGACAGAAGTCAGGTCACACTACTTCTTGGGCCCTGTGAAACCAACTGTTAACTTTCGGGAGGAAGGTGGGATTCATCTGCAAGACGACCCTGTCGGAGTGAAATATGCACAGGTCCTTACGAATGGAAAGGGACGCAAGTTCAGACACCCTGTGGGCCGATGTGACAGCCACCAGGAAGGCAACTTTGAAGGTTAGCAATCTGAGGCAGGTGGAGGACAGTGGCTTGAAAGGTGAGGTCGTCAGTGACTGCAGGACCAGATAAAGGTCACAGGAAGGGTATCTGTGGATGGTGGGAAGGCGAAGGTTGGAAGCTCCCCATAGAAAACAACAAATTTGTGGGTGCTGGGACAGTGAACCCAGGCCTTTGTAGGTGAGGACGGTTGCCAATACCAAGACCTCATGTCATAGGGTGTTGACCGCCAGACTGGAGTTTAGCCCCACTTGGAGGAAGCACCTGTGGAATGGATGCCTCCATGGGGTCGAGCTCTGAGGAGGCACGCCATCGATGAAAAGAAGACCAAGCCGCGTCATAATATGGGTGGTGGCCCCTCGGCGGAACACGAGGAGGGTGGATATGACCTCAGATGAAAAATGCTCTCGCCTCAGGATCTCCCTTTCAAGTGCCAGGCGGTTAAGTGGAACCACTGGGGCTCTGGATGAAGAACAACCCCCGGCGAAGCAAGATCTGATCCGGAAGGATCCTCCATGTGTGGCTGATGGAGAGCCCATGAGATCCGCAAATCATGCCCAGCGAGGCCAAAACAGGACAACGAGGACGACCTCTGCACCTTCCTCCAAGATCTTCCAAATGACCCTCGATATCAGGGGTATCAGTGGGAAGGCGTAAAGGAGGCCCCTGGGCCACTGGCAACGGAGGGTGTTGGTCCCTTCGGCCCTCGGCGTCCAGAATCTGGAGAGGAAGCGGGGAAGTTGAGTGTTCTCTGGACTGGTGAATAGGTCGATCAGTGGCTGGCCAAAGCGGGCCACGATCTGTCGGAAGAGAGTGGGATGTAGCTGCCACTCCGCTGGTCTATGGTAGACCTGCTCAGCCAGTCTGCCTGGGTATTGTAAGTCCCCGATATGTGCTCTGCTTGGAGGGAGAGCAGGTGCCTCTCTGCCCATAGTCCCAGTTGTGTGGCCTCGTTCATCAGAAGTTTGGAGCATGTGCCACCTTGCTGGTTTATGTGAGCCTTTGTCGTGATGTTGTCTGTTCTGAGAAGCATGTGGTGGCCCAACAATTGTTGTTGAAAGTGGCGGAGACCTAGGTGGGCTGAGCGCAGTTCCAGCCAATAGATGTCGTTGAGAAGGTCGTCTAACGGCCCTGAATGAGTTGTGCGTCTAAGTGACGCCCCAGTCGAACAAGCTGGCGTCTGTAGTAAGGATCAGCCGCTGGGGCTCATAGAAGAGGGAACCCCTCGTCAGAGCTGCAGACGTCCACCAGTTGAAGGATTTGAGTACCTTCGGGGGGACTGTGATTCTGACATTGGAGTTGCTGGTACCTGCTCTTTGGCTTGGCAACAGAAGCCACTGGAGGGGTCATGAATGTAATCTCACTCACGGGACTATTGCCAAACACTAAATCATTTGGCCTAATAGCTGAGAGAGCAATAGTAGGGGGGCTCTCTGCAGAGCCTTGACCTGTTGCACGGTGGCCTGGATGTTGGAACACCGTTCCTGAGACAGGAAGACTAGGCCTGATAATGTGTCGATGCAGGCCCCAAGATGAACCAACTCGGTGGAGGGAGTTAGCTGACTCTTCTCCCAGTTCACTGTGAACCGTAATGTTGAAGGGCAGTGGTTGTGGCCTGGAGATCCCTTACTGCCTGTTGGAGTGAAGAAGATTGAATTAGAATGTCATCAAGATAACATTGTAATCTGATTGGCGATGCTCTCAAATGGGCCGCCACAATATCCAGGAGTTTGGTGAATATACGGGGGGCAGAGGAAAGTCCAAAGGGCAGGCTCTGTATTGAAAATGAGCCCCCCCCCCACCCGTAGGAGAACCTGAGAAATCTCTGATGGGATGGTCTGATAGGAACATGGAGATAGGCCTCGTGGAGGTATATTGAAGCCAAATAGTCCCTATGTCTGATGCAACCCAGAACAGAGTGTAGGGTGTGCATTTTGAAGCGTTGGTATTGGATATGGATGTTCAGACGTTTCAAATCTAATATGGCTCTGCTGCCACCCCCCCCCCCCCCAATTTCTTCTGCACTAAGAAAAGAATCGAATAAAAGCCGGCACCCTGATGTTCCAGAAGGACAGGCTCAATGGCCCGAATGGCCAGTAGGTGCTGAATCCCGGTTTCCATTAGAGCTCTCTTAGCAGAATCAGAGGATGTAGAACAAGTGACGAAATGTCTGGGGGGTTCTGAAACAAATTCCAATGTGACTCCAAGTGAGACCATCTGAATGGCCCAAGCATCTGTGGTTGTCGTATGCCAGATGTCAGAAAAATCGGCGAGACGACCGCCAATGGGCCCCTGAGGAGAGGAACTGCTATTTTCTACGGTAGGGATGAAAACCGGGTCCCCGAAAGGGCCATCTGGTCTGAAGTTGGCGAGTGCGGTCTCTGAAGGACTGCCTGTCATGGGACCTGTCAGCTGACTGAGAAAACGGTCGTTGAGGGCCTGAGTTGGAAACCTGGGCTCAGAAAACCGAAAGGACTACCTACGATAAGGAAAGGCAGACCACATCTCAGAGCGTCTGGAGGAAAACGGGAGGTCCTTCCTCTTGTCCCTACCTTCAACCAGGACCGGTTCCAATGCCTCTCCGAAGAGAGGCCCGCTCTTGAAGGGAGCAGTGGCCAGGCACCATTTGGTCCTCATGTCTGCTTGCCAATGGTGCAACCAGAGAAGGCGTCTGGATGAGATGTTAGATGCGAGGGCACGCGAAGCGAATTTTGCTAAATTGAGGGTCGCATCTGCAGAATACTCTGTGGAGGCTATCAGCTTATTGATGTCCTGGTGCAGACTAGAGTTCTCGGGTGACGCCTTAGCCTGCATCTATCGAAGCCAAATAAGCAATGTTCTGGCAAAGAAGGATGCTGCCATGGCCGATTTTATGGCCCATGAAGCTGCCTGGTGAGTTTTTCGGGTAGAAATTTCGGCCCGCTTGTCTTCTGTCCGCAAACCCTCAGCAGCATCAGATGGAAGGATACTAGGAGAAGTCAGAGTAGCCATGGGAACATCAATCATGGAAAGCTTTAATGTTCTTTGCTGCTTCATATAACCTGCACAGAGCCATAGAAAACTGAACAGCCTATGAACCATATTAAGTAAGCAAATAAATATTCTCTGATTTAGCTGTCTTTAGGATACTTTAGAATAGAAGCTTTTCCCAAGTATTCTGTTTTTCTTAAGATTGTATTTCTCCACAACATGCCCTTTTTTGTACGTGATGTTTTCACTTTATAAGGATACTGTATTAGCATTCAACCTCTAACATATACGATAGCTATCTAAGATAATACTATTAGGATGATCAATCTGATGGCTAATAAGAGTCAGTTTAAATTGATGGCACACAATCACCATTTGGATGAGCTTGATATCTTATGAACAACTGCAGCAAACTTCAAGGATAATTTTTTCTATTTAAGTTTAAATAAAAACATGCTCAATATATTAACATTTTGATGATGACGATGCTCTGTTCATTTGTTTTGGCTAGAGTGGATGTACATTATTTAATGTCATTCAACATTTGGAATAAAACAGTAATGTGTATACTGCAATGTTCTAAGCTAAATCATATTTTGATATTAAATGTAATATTAAAATGCTATTTTCATATGGAAGAGAGAAAACTGACCCTTGAGACTAAATGGATTAATGTAATTGCAGAAAAAAAGGAAGAATTGCTTTTAATAGAATGAATTCTTATTTAAATTTAAAAAGCATTTAAGTTATGTTTTGGGAACTGAAATTCAAGATATGTGGGATAACAAAGTTATAAATTGAAATGTCCATTTTGGAATGAGAATCTTGCCAGATATAAACACTGGAAACCGTGGATACTTGTCAAGTTTTATTTAAGACTTGATTTGAAGGGAAATAAATTTAAACCTTATGTTCAGAACAACTTTCTATTTTATGGAAACATTTTCTCTGAGAAAAATATCTGTGACTTGCAATCTAGATTTTAGAAATACTAATACTAATCACAAACAGAGGTTTTTTTTCCCAAAGATAATACAATATAAAACATATATTTCCTTGAGAGGGCAAGATAAAGTATCAGGATCACTGTTGCAATTTTTTCAGCATGTAAAAAACATTTAAAACATTATGGTTGGTTGTACAGTCACCCAGATGTTAAGACTAGATTTTCCCCCCAGTTTTTGAGTCCTTTCAAGGATTTGAGATACACAGATGCTGTTGTTTGATGACATTAAAGGTATTCTCACAGGATGTAAGCTGTTCCAAGTAAAGCTGCCTTTTGCAATTGACTGATGGGGAGTTGCCAATGCCAGTGGGGTTCAAGTGGTGCTCCAGATCTTTTAAAATTGCACCCAAGGCACCAATTATTACATCATCATTATAACTTATAATTATTAGTATATCTATATCTCAAGGTGGTAAACATACCTAATATTCCTTCCTGATATTTTCCCCACAATCACTGCCTTGTAAGGTGGATTGGACTGATGCAGAATGATGGGCCCAAAATCATCTAGCTGGTTTTTATGCCTAAAGCAGACCTAGAACTCAGTGTCTCCTGTTTTTAGGGCAGCACCTTAACCACTAAGTTGGCTTGTAACAAACACAGTGTTCAATACTGATTTCTAAGTACTAATAGATTTTTACCTTACTTACAATAATTGGATTAAAACAGAAATTACTACAAAGGTCCAGCAAAAATGCATGTTCATGATCCAGGATCCAGACTTTTTACTCAACTTCAATTAATTTTTATGCTGCAAACACACCACTATGCAGTATATGTTGCTGAAAAAAAATAGTGAGGACATGGTCACTATAGATATACTTAGTTGTTGTTAGTTGCGAAGTCATGTCCGACCCATCGCAACCCCATGGACAACGTTCCTCCAGGCTTTCCTGTCCTCTACCATCCTCTGGAGTCCATTGAAGCTCATGCCTACTGCTTCAGTGACTCCATCCAGCCACCTCGTTCTCTATCGTCCAATTCTTCTTTTGCCCTCAATCTTTCCCAGCATTAGGCACTTCTCCAGTGAGTCCTTCCTTCTCATTAGGTGGCCAAAGTATTTGAGTTTCATCTTCAGGACCTGGCCTTCTAAAAAGCCGTCAGGGTTGATCTCCTCTAGGACTGACTGGTTTGATTGCCTTGCAGTCCAAGGGACTCGCAGCAGTCTTCTCCAGCACCTCATATTTATCAGCTACTCTGACAGCTGTTTTCATGAAAGAGTTTTCTAAGACTTCCTAAAATTCAGTAATTCAGAATCAATTACAGTTGGAAACCTATAAAGGGAAATGTTTGTCAACAGCTTGGTTTACTCCTCCATCCTTATGGTACAGGCTACCAATAGCTGTTTCCATTGCCACTTCCTTCTAGATAAACTCTGACATAAAGATAAAGCAAAATAGCAACTAGATACCTAATGCTTGAAAATGACTGGCATAGACATTTGTCTCTCCCCAATAACCTATTTGGTTGTATTTTAACTGTACTGAAAACAGCTTTAAGAATTTAAATTAGCAAATGGAGAAAGAATATTTCAAAAGAAATAAAAACAGACAACAGAGGAAGTAGACGGATTATAGGAAAGGCACTCATCCACCAAGACAGGAACTAAAATGCGCTGAAGGGAATTAAATGCAACTAAGAGGTGTGGCTGCTACCCTGAGAAGCAGCACAAAGGAAAACTTTGTGCTGGCATGGGAGGTGCTTGGCATGGGAACAGATAAGTATTTGGGGGAAGCAGGGAAAGGACAATAGGGTATGCTGCATTACCCAAGGGCAGTCTGTATGGATATCAAATGCAACTCACACCCATGAGCAATCACATCTTTTTAAAACGACACCTACCCAACAAATAATATTCATGTTTCTAGCTTTCTCACACACCATTTACTATATACTTTGCACTGTAGTCATCCAATCCTCACTCCTCCTATGTCCTTACAGCAACAATGAAAGTACCAGTAATTCTGACCAAGTTACTTAGTCATTTCAACGAACTGCAATTTACTTTATGAACAAGATATCTAAGTCACAAAAATAGACTAGGAGAGGGCAGATGGAGAAAAAATAGAGCTAATACTCAACAAGTCTAAATAATTTAATCGCTTTTTTGCTAGTTGGAAAGTTAATATGATCTAGTTTACAAAACTACGTCTACTCTTGCTTCTTGCCAGAAAAAAGGTGCTTTCCCCACCCTCCCAAGACTACTGGAACAATTATTTTACAATAGAAATAATAAATACATTTTGGACCAAAAATTTACTTGCTAAGACTTACAGAGGGACGCAGTGGCTCAGTGGCTAAGACACTTAACCTGTCAATCGAAAGGTCAGCAGTTCAGTGGTTCAAATCCCTAGTGCCGCATAAAGGGGTGAGCTCCCGTTACTTGTCCCAGCTTCTGCCAACCTATCAGTTCGAAAGCACGTAAAAAATGTAAGTAGAAAAATAGGGACCACCTTTGGTGGGAAGGGAATAGCGTTCCATGTGCCTTTGGCGTTTAGTCATGCCGGCCACATGACCACGGAGATGTCTTCGGACAGCGCTGGCTCTTTGGCTTTGAAACGGAGATGAGCATCACCCCCTAGAGTCGGGAACTAGCACATTTGTGCCATGGGAATCATTACATTAAGAGTTACAGGCTCATACAGGTAGCCTCAACTTACAACCATTTGTTTAGTGACTGTTCAAAGTTGCAACGGCACTGAAAAAAATGATTTATGACCATTTTTCACACTTACAACCTTGCAGCATCCCCATCGTTACATCATCAAAATTCAGCCACTTGGCAACTGGTATGTATGTGTCCTGGGGTCATATGATCACCTTTTATGACTTTCTGACAAACAAACGTAATTTGGAAGCCAGATTTGCTTATCAACGGGATTATTAATTTAACAACTGCAGTGATTCACATAACAACTGGGGCAAGAAACACTGTAAGATGGGCAAAACTCACTTAACAACTGTCTTGCTTAGCAACAGAAATTTTGGGCTCAATTGTCATAAATTGAGGACTACATGTGCTCCCATTTTTCCACCCCCCCCCCCCATGTTTGGAATTTTGCATAAGAAAATGCAAAATCCAAGTAGTTGTTGATTTTTAATCTTTTACAATACTAAATGTAAAAAGTGAAACTGTAAATGATATCTGAATAAAACAATCCTATGAGAAAGAACTGAAGAATCACCACTTCCTAAGTAAAGAGTCAGTTGTATGGCTTCAACTAGGTGCCCCAAAGCTACTCTGGCCCCAAACAAAAAAGTGGCAATATTTAAGCAAAAATAAGTTTGGTACCTGAAACAAAACGGAATGGTAGCCAAGGACCACTCTGGAGATATGTATTGATCTAGATTAAAAAAGGAAGATATTTGAACTTGTTTTCCTCAAAGTTGTACAAATGATCTGACTATATAGAACAGATACAACTGAGGACCATAAATGTATCTGTGTAGTTTGGAAAGCTAAAATATATGCTTCAAAGTTTAAACTTAAATTTGCCAGAGTTTTTGACTGGATTTACTGATCTGACAGAAATATTCTGTCTTCAAACAACTTTACTGGAGTATGCAGTTAAATGTTTAGCATGATTTTTTAGAAAAAAGTATAGTAAATTAACAGACCTAAACGGCTCCTGTAACTATGCAAAATTTTGTATCTTAGTAAAGGGCATTTAATTTCTCTCCAATGAAAATTGCCCAAGGAACTCAGTGAAGATAAATTAAGTATGTCTATTATATGAAGAACTTCCAAATATATAAAGTGGAATGTAAATTTAAAAAGGCTAACAGTGAACAACTATGGTTCTGTATTCATAAAACTAGTTTTAGGCCCAAGTTTACACCATTGTTTATTATTCCACAGTACATTCTATTGTGATTTCAACTGTTTTGTTTACACCCATGATTTGTGTGCTATTGCTAACAAGTTATTTTTTTTTCAAATTAACAGCAGAACTGAATAAAAGGTTTCTATCACTAGAATGAAAAATAGAGAGATGCTTTTTCTCTTATCAGCCTGTATATAGTATGTCTTCAAAATCTTTGGTTGAGAAAGAAAAGTCCTAGCATATCAGCATACTTTCTGCTTGATACTACATTGGGTTCTGAATGAGTTTTTCTGTATAAATGTACATGCTACATACAGATATACATCTTTGGTAGAAATTCAATATTGTGGCTGTTTTAATGCAAAGAGTTTTAATGCAAAGTGTTTGCATTAACTCTTGTGAATTCAGTTTCTGATTCTCACAGCAAAGCACAAATTGCTTCAAAATTCTCTTTTCAGCTCCAAGAACACTTCAACATATGAAAATTTAAATCCTCCTATGGGCTTTCAAAATTACTTCCACTGGCCTCTGGATCCTAAGCTTGTGTTCATTTCTTCAAACTTCTCTTCCAAATTTTAAACTTCAATTTATTTGAATCACAGACTTTATGGTTTCCAGGAAGAAAAAAATATTTTGTATTAACAAAATCAGAGTGTATTAATTTTGTATTTTCAGTTGTGCCATTAACTACATTAGCTTGCCACTTGGTTATTTTTACTGTTGGTATTCTTAAGTTTCAACTACCAATGCTCCTTTTTGAAACCAAAAGTTCTCTACAAAGATTTTATGTAATGATCATCATTTATTTATAAAATGAATGGAAAAATGTCATTACAGAATCTATGTCTACTTCTTCCAAAATGCTGCACTACATAATTCAAAATGCTGTGTTTATAAGAAACTAAATGATTTTTAAACAGTCCAAAACAAAATTGTCACTGATAAGCAATTATCTTTTTATTCTTTATACTGCCTGTTCATAGACCATTCTTTCCATGAATTATTTGCAATTTTTGACTTGCATAAGACTTGTATAAATAAGTCTTGGGAAGCATTTAAGGAAAAAGATTCTCAAAGCATTTCTGGATAGAGTACACTCAACAATGTTCAAATCACTCTTTGCCTTACAGACAGGTTTTAAGAAAACAAATCTAAATAAGGAAGATGTTTAAGAATCTGGATTATTTCTGTAATAATCATATAATTGCTCAGATGACTTGATTACCTTTCAAAAATTCTATAAGTCTACATATACATCAAGTTAATAATAACAATTAAAATTCAACTAGTACAATTGTTTACCAATTATTGTATTGGTTTAGAAGCAACTGAATGACAAAACTTCAATCTAGTTATATTTACATAAAAATTTCAGAGGAATATGGAATATGGAAAAACTACTGTAACAGGAAGAGTTCCCTACTTATTTATATTCTCTGCACAAATTAGAATATTTAATATTCCAAAAAATTATAAAGAAATTGAACAATTAGAACCAGGCCACCACTGTAGGTGGGAACAACTACACAACCCTGTTTGACCTTGAAAAAGCTAAAGAACTATGGCCCGTGGGCCGAATACGGCCCGCTGAAGCCATTAATCCAGTATGCTCAGGACCATGAGGCTGCCCCACCCACATCGCCCCGCCCACATGCCGGCCCAGCGCAGGACTTAACATTGTGAGCCCCACGGGCTGCAACTAGAACGTAAGGCTAACATTTTTGGCCTGCAGTATGCTTCTGGAGGTTGGAGAGGTGAAAAACGAGCCCGTCTTAGCCCATTTTTGCCCCAAAAACAGGCCGTTTTAGCCCGTTTTTGGTCTGCAGAGACATTCTGGAGGTGGGGAGGTGAAAAGTAAGGTGTGCGGATGCTCTGGGAGGCCAAAAAATGGGCCGTTTTAGCCCGTTTTTGGCCTGCAGAATGCTTCTGGAGGTGGGAGAGGTGAAAAATGGGCCTGTTTTTCACCTCCCCCACCTCCAAGAGATAGATAAAAAGAGAGAAAGACAGACAGAGGAAGAGAGAGAGGGGGGGAGAGAGAGACAAGAAACAGAGGGAGAGACAGAGAGAGAGGGACTTATTGATTATAAGCTCCTTGGGGCTGAGAAGAATTGTTACAAAACTGAGTTTACTGAAGTGGACCACTAGAATCCTTAACCACTGAAAAAAACGATCTAGTAAAAAGAAAAGTCAACCAAAAGAGCAACATGCAAACCAAAGCAAATAAAACACCCCTAGGAGCAAAACAAATTAAAGTTTAATTTGTGTGCATTGTTTAATGGACTGCTAAATTGGCCACGCCCACCTAGTCACATGCCCACGCAGCCAGTCCAGCCCCCCAACAGTCTAAGGAACCGTGAATTGGCACTGTTTAAAAAATTTGAGGACCCCTGCTAAAGAGAGTCAAACCCAATTAGTACCTGAATGAGACAAGGAAGCCCAAGGTTTTCAGATATTCAGCCAAAATGTAAAGGGCCATAACAACTAGAGGACAGGATTTGATAAAGGACATCACCAAAAATTGATCTTAATCTTTCTCCTGAGTGATTCTGACTGCAAGAATGATACACTTTGAAGAATAAAAGAGAAAACAAATTAGCTAGATTTCATCATAGATGAAAAACTATGGCCTCTCTCTCTCAGCATACTTCCCATTTCTTTAAAGATATTTGCAGAAAGCTAAGGATTATATCAAATGTTATGCAAGATTTGTGCTCATGGAATGGGCATTCCCAAATTCCTTCTGTTCTGTCCCCATTCCCCAAATTTTAGAAATTTCTCCAATCCACAAATATAAAGAACACATATGAACATATTAGGAAATCGACTCCACAAACTTATTCTGTTAGACTGGGTATTACTGAAGCCACTTATTTTGCAGCAGTATTTTTAATAATGTTAAGAAAACTCCATTCATTGACAATATAACCAGCACCATAGATTCCTTTATTATCTCTATTACAGCGCTGCCTGTATGATGCTCATTGTTCTCAAACTGAGAGCATTTTCTCCACAAAGAATCCTAACAAGTGAATAGCTCCTCATCTAAAAGGGCTTCATATACTTGAAACACAGGCATCTTACACTAAAATAGAAGTTTAGACCTCAAGGCATGGTTCTACTTCAGGACACTTAAGGCCAATGCAGAAACAATATACACAGAAGGCAAGGAATCTGGGACAAATGCAACAGAAAACTTTCAATTTCAAAACATCTCAAATACTTTTACCCAATCTGTTTATCTCCCAATCAAGTGCAACCATCACCCAGGGATTAAGCTTGGCATGAAAAATATTGGTCTACAATCCTAACCCTATACTTTAGTTCCATGATGATGAACCTATGGCACATGTGCCGGAAGTGGTACCCAGAGCCATCTCTTTGGGCATGCTAGCCATCGCCCATTGCTCTTCTGGGTTCTGGCGTGCATGTCTTTGTGCGTGCGGGAGCACCAGAAACCGGAAGAGCAGCTCCCTGCCATGCGCACACTGGGAAGCTGAGCTTACGTTTCCGACACGTGCATGCGCGCTGGCCAGCTGGTCTTTGCGCATGCATGTGTGCCAGAAACCGGAAGACCAGGTGACTGGCGTTTTCTGGCGCTCCTGCACGTGTGTGCCAGGAAACTGCTCTTCTGGTTTCCGGTGCTCCCCAGCCTGCATGCTCCTGTTTCAGCAGGAAAGGTGCCGAAAAGGTTTCCCAACACTGCTCTAGTTCCTTTCATAAGCATAATTAGGGAAGACTGAAGATCATTTACACTACCATGTTTCCCCGAAAATAAGACCCTGTCTTATATTTTTTTGAAATAAGTGCTTGGCTTTATTGCCATGTGCTCAAAAACCCGATTGGACTTATTATCGGGGGTCTTATTTTGGGGGAAACAGAGTATTCACGACCAATCAAAATTATAACAGACACCACAAAAGCTATTTACAACCTGATTTTTTCTGATATGGTTCCCCCTGTAATCACATAACCACATTTTGGGCACTTAGCAACCAGTCTGTATTTACAGCCATTTGCAATGCTGTACAGTCACATGACTGCTATTTATGATGGTTTTATTGGAAACTAATGTTTACTTCCCGTTTCCAGCAGAAACGCACCATAGCAAACAATGAGTTTACTTAATAACTGCCATATCTGCTTAAGTACTACCATGAAAAATGTCATAAAATGCACTATAGCTAACAATGGTTTTATTTAACAACTGCCATATCTGCTTAAGTACTACCACGAAAAATGTCTGGCTATCAGTATAACTGATGAAGCAGAGTGTCATCTGGCCATGCCAAGTTAGGTCCTTGGCAGTCTCATGCCATTGCATTTTGTATCAGTTGAAGTTTCTGAGTAATATTCAGTGACAGTTCCATACAGAATGCATTGCAATAGTCACGCCTTGAGGTGACAAGACACCTGTAGACTACAGTACAGTAATAAATGTAGGTGGTGACAGGGACATACATGACTATCTGGAGGGACACCCAATCCAGGATGGGGCACAAAAGGCAAAGCTACCACCCACTCTTCATGGTGAGAGAGGTTTTTGAAGTTTTTTGCATCTAAATTAACAGTCTGCTGGTGAGTGTCATGTACACAATTTACATAACTACATCAGCAAAACAAGACAACACCTGAAGGAGGTTGCTTCCAGGCCACAGAACAAAACAAAAACAAAAAGGAGGTAAAATGAAATTAATCCAGAATTCTGCAAAAGACGCTCTCAAGTTGTAGTCAAATTCTCAACGTTCTAAGTGAAAATGAACACTGGAAATTCTGGCTTAAGGTTTAAAAAAATCAGTAACAGTCATAACTAGTGCAACAATGTCTTTAAAATAAACCTTAAGCAGAAAGCTCATTTTTCTAATTACCCTTTTAGTTACATTTCCTTTCAATTCAGTATGACTTTAAAGTAGATCTGAAAATAACCGAATAACAGAGTTGGAAGCGACTTTGGAGATCTTCTAGCCCTATGCCATTTCAGACAAATGGTCATCCAAACCCTTTTTTAGGAGACATTTAGGATATCCACAGAAAAGCCACATCCCAAAGTATCTAAAATATACCCAATCCAAACAGAAACAAGAATCTGATACTTTACAGGAAAATAATAGTTATTTATCTGTGCTAATAATTTCATAAGGAAAAAAAATCACTGTTCTGGCTACTACTCTGTGAGGTGAGGTCTCACAGCCCAAATGCACCTTATTTAAGGGGGTTCATTTCACCCGGCTCTTCTCCCAGGGAGCTTTGAGAGTCAGCACAGAGAGCTTTCAATTGGCTACAATTGTTTCAGGGCTTCCAGGAGTGGATCCGTAAGACACCGGTGTCCATGCAAAGATTAAGCATCTAAGATCTACCGTCCATCTGTCTGATTTTATAACAGTGGCTACAGCAAAGTAATTTCATCAACAAATTGGGCCAGATTAGTAGAAATTTGCTGAGCGTCTTAAGCATATGATGCTTTGTAGTAGTCAAAGAAAATTGCCATATTAGTCTGTTATTGCAACTCAGACTACTAGATCCTCTTTAGTTCCTTCTCCAAAACAACAATGATAAGAAATATACACTAGTATTGATCGAAACGCCAAGTCCCGTCTTTTGCAGCAGGGCTTTTTACTTGTCAAAATGCCACACACACACACACACACACCAATCTCCACAGTCATCGCTGCCTCGAATACGAGGGAGTTTCCCTTGAGGACCTTGCCTACCTTTCATTAATGGGACTATGAACGTAAGGTAGCGCAGGTTGTTAATTACAGCAGGCCTACTCCTAGCGCGGCCCTGGGTCCTTGCCTGTCTATCAAGCAGCCCCCGCCTTTTTTTTTTCCCCCTTCCCTTTTAAAAGATCGGCTTTTGTACAGCTACCCTCGAGGGCGGTGAAGCGGTGGGTGGGGGCGGGCTGGCGGGCTGGCGGGCAGGCAGGGTGGAGCCGAGGGAATCCCCGTGTGGACACTTGCCCTCCTTATCCCCTCACCGCCAGCTTCCTCACCGACAACTTTCCAAGGAGGGAGAGAAGGCTGCGGCGCTTCCAAATTCAAGCCGAGCCGACGCCCGGCTCCGCTCAGCCTGTGCCGCCCGCCATCTTCGATTGCCCGAAATACAACGCTCGACGCCGACGCGTTGCATTTTGGGTAGCCTGAGCTGCGCGGAGAAACGAGCGGCGTTCCAGATGCCTCGGGTGGTCGTACCGCTCGGGTGAGACCGGTGTGGGCGCCGAGGCAACCCCCGGGGCTGACCTAAATCTGTACCCATGTTCGAAATGGGACGATACAGGCAATCCTCCGCTTGCAACGGTTCATTTGGTGACCGTTCGAAGTTACAACGGTACTGGAAAAAGTGACGATGGCCATTTTTCACACTTACGACCGTTGCAGCATTTCCCCACGGTCACGTGATTTACATTTGGATGCTTCATAGTTAGGACGGTTGTAGTGTCCTCTGGTTACGTGATCCCCTTTGGCGACCTTCTGACAAGCCAAGTCAATGGGGAAGCCAGGATCACTTAACAACCATGTTACTAATTTGACAACTGCAGTGATTCACACAGGTGGCAAGAAAAGTCGTAAAATGGGGCAAAATTCAATTAACCAATTGCTCACTTAGCAACATAAATTCTGGGCTCAATTGTGGTCGTAAATCGAGGATTCTCTGTATTTTGGCAGGGTGAAGGTTTAGATCAAGTTTATCCAATCTGAAGCCGTTCGGATGGTTTTGGATTACACCAACACCATTGATGGGAGAACAGTGGGGAATTTAGTATGCAGCATTTTAAAGACTTTAAATTGAGAAAGCCTGATTTAGGCATTGGCGCATCTATCCAGTATTGTGTTTCAATGCATTACACCGATGCTAAATTCTGTCCTGAGTTTTACTGCGGTTACAGAATTGAACTGTGATGTGCATGGGTCATTTTAAGTACTGAATTTTAGGTTCTGTGCCTAAATTCAGGTGCTTAATCTTTGCATTAATGCTGGTGTCTCCTGGATCCACTGCTGGAAGTCCTGAAGCAGTTGTAGCCAATTGCAGTTGAGTCCTGACCAGCTCAAGATTGATGCAGCCTTCCATTCTTCCGAGGTCGGTAAAATGAGGACCCAGATTGTTGCGGGTAATACGCTGACTCTGTAAACCACATAGAAAGGGCTGTGAAATACTATGAAGTGGTATATAAGTCAAAATGCTATTATTGCTATCATCAGAATTCCCAACCATCAGTATTTGTTTTTCTTTTAACAATTCTTGCATTGGGATGGACTGGGGCAACTGTATTTCTTCTATAACAGCTTCAGTTTCTTCACCCTTGTTCAGACCTGAACTACTTCCAAAGAGGAAGAAGGTAATGAATTTCCAAATATTAATAAGATCTACATGAATAAGCAGAGACATTTGTCAAGGTTTCCACACATCAATCCTGTATGCATTCTTCCTAAACTCAAGGCCAAAAGAATCAAATTGTCCGTTCCATTATACATGAAGCTCTTATATTTGGTCAGTTGTGTATCACCAATCACTCCGAGAAGTATTATCTTGGAGTTAACAAATATTTGTTAATACAATACTGTTTTGAATGTTTATTTTTTTTTAATATAAAGAAAGGGTTTGGACAATCAACTCAAAAGTGAATGCATAATCCCAAAGAACAAATACAGACAATGGGCAACATAGCAAACTTGGGTTGAAATGCCAAGATGGATGTAAACTTAAAGTCACAGGAACATTCAAGAACATGGCTTTGTAATCACCCTGGATCATCTCGTAGAGTGAACTCATTGGGAAGCTTAAAACATTATCTACTGTAGCAACAATGAAACTCATGAAACCTAAACTTAGAAATGCAGAAGAACTTAAATGTCTCCTCCCTTGAGTTATTTGTAAAAATAATAAAAGCTGGATACAATAACAGTTTATTATTTATAAATTTTATTGGCCACCCATCTTACCATAGCATAACTCTGGGCAGCTTACTGTTACACCTTAATTAAAACAAAATATGTTAAAATTAAAGCTTACAACCAAAGAGACATGGGGAGGGGAGGGAAGGAGTGTGGGAGAGTCGGAATACTCGGGCTGATGCGACCCACAGCATGCCTCCTCTGCTGGCATGAGTAGTATGGGCCAATCCCAGTAGGATGAGATGGTCCCTCAAGTAACCTGGACCCATGCCATGAAGGCTTTAAAGGTGATCACCAACACTTTGCACCTGGAAGCAGACCAGTAACTAGTGCAGCTCACAAACTCCTCCCCCCCTCAAACTATCCGTGCTGATGCACTCTGCACCAGTTGTAGTTCCTGAATGCTCTTCAAGGGTAGCCCCATGTAGAGCGCATTACAATAGTCCAGTCGTGAGATGACTAGGGACTGAACAGCTGAGCACAGGCAATCCTGGTCCAGGAAAGGCTGCAACCGGTTGCACAAAGGCTCCTAGCTGCCACCTATAGAATTAGAATAGAACAGAACAACAGTTGGAAGGGACCTTGGAGGTCTTCTAGTCCAACCCCCTGCTAAGGCACGAAACCCTACCATTTCAGACAAATGGTTGTCCAATCTCTTCTTAAAAACTTCTAGTGTTGGAGCATCCACAACTTCTGAAGGCAAGTTGTTCCACTTATTAATTGTTCTAACTGTTAAGAAAGTTCTTAGTTCTAGATTACTTCCCCCCTTGATTAGTTTCCATCCATTGCTTCTTGCCCTGACCTCAGGTGCTTTGGAGAATAATAATGCTCATGGCACCCAAGCAGTATGGTGCTGGAGCCTCACTAGTGATAATAAACGCAGCCACAGCTAGCTATAATGATGACAACAGGTCTGTTGTGAGGTAATGATTACTACATGACAACTACACATACAAGTATGTACAGGATGGAGTTTGTGTCACAAGTCACAGTGTACCTTTCGCTCTTGCTTTCTTCACTCCACCCACCCACCCAATGACAATATAAGTTGCATCTTATAAAGTTAAATAATTATATACAGAGTGTATATAATATTAACCTTTTAGTTTTCTTGAATGATTTTGACTTGGAGTACACCTCCATTTTAACTCTGCTGATTATATTCATATGTCAGAAATAGAATAGCAATGCAGCTTTAAGCTTTTCTATGCATACACAGCACACACACACACCAATTATAAACTAATTCCATCTGATTAAGCTTACATTAAAGTGACTAAAACAGCTGTTTTGATAAAAAGCAAATGTTTATTCAAAAACTGGATATGTGCTATTAAAGACTCAGGGACTTTATTTAAAATGGAAACACTGATTCTTATAGCCAAAGACAACAGCTAGGGCAAGAAAAGAATGTTCAGTATTTGGCCAAAAGAAGTATATGATAGACTGGGAATTTATGCGCAAATCGTAAAGGAATTATTTGGTGTAAACAGTTTTAACTTCAAATACATGGACTTCAGGAGAGAAACTTTGTTTGATGTAAGTGAGACAGGTCAGTATGTAAATCTTATGATATAACCAAGGTGGCTTTTATTGTACTGAAGACTAGAGGTATCATGAATGCCATATATAAGTAGTCCTTATTTAGCAACCAGAATTTGGGACTGGCAACTTGATTGTTAAACAAGTAGTTGCTAAGTAAAATTGCAACTATGCTTATAAGTTTACAGGTAGTCCTCAATTTACGACTGTTTGCTTAATGATGATTTGAACTAATGAGCCTCTGAAAACATCAGTTATGAGCTAATTTCAAACTTTTAACCATTCTGTCCCCACAATCACATGATTGCAAATTTGGGCACTTTGCAACTGGCTTGCATTTATGACTGCTTGCAGTATCATGTAGTCACATAACTGACATTTGTAGAGCAAACCCCCTCCCCCACTGATTAAGCTGGATACACACTTATGACTTGACTTACGGCCACAATAAAATGGTCATAAAATTGGATATAGTCACATGATGATTTGGCAACTGCAACTGTAAACAGCTTATGACATAAATTCTATTCCCAATTGTGATCATAAGTCGAGCACTACCTGTACTTCAACTTTCCTTTGTTTTACAAACCTGTGAAGGTCATGAAATCAAGGATTGGCTCCAAAGTTATTTTTTCATCACCATCCTAACTCTGAACATTCGCTGTCTGAGGTAGCCGCTAAACAAGAACTACCTGTCTTTTCACTTTACTATTCATTCAATAACAATACAGTGGATTCAGAACAAATGCTGAATGTAAAATAACATTCTTTTTAATTAATGTTTCTTATTAAACTTATCAAACTATAAAATGAAAATGAAAATAGTGGGAAAATGGGGGAGGGAAAAGGAAAGAAAGGTGTAGGGTAAAGAGGAAAAAAGAAAGAAAAGCGTTGACTTCTTACACTTTTTAGTGCAGTAAAATAATGTAATATTACAGCCTCATTTTTTTATTTTTAAATACTTAATATGTTTTAGCCGTTTCTATAACAACAAGCTTATCTAATCAGCAAAACTCAAAGTCAGCCTTTCATTTTTTTTTCCATCTCAAGTGCAAAATCCAGAAGCAGTTTCCAAGTAGAATCAAAGTTGAATGTGTTATTTTCCTTGATTAAAGCAGTTAATTTAGCCATCTCTACTAGTTCCATCAGTTTTTCCAGGCACTCATTCATTGTGGGAATTAAAGCATGTTTCCATTTTTGTGCATAAAGCATTTTTGCTGCTGTCAACAAATATAACAGGAAAGGGTTTTTTTCAAGTTCTTTGTCTATTAAGCCTAAAAGAAAGATCTCTGGTCTAATCCTTAAATTTACTTTAAGAATCTTCTGTATTAAAATATGAATCTTCCCTCAATATTTCTTTGCTTTATCACAAGTCCACCAAAGATGGTTTAAAAAATTCATTCTCTACATTTATATTCCCTCCATACATTTTATATTCTCACCTTTATACATCTTTGACAATTTATCATATGTTACATATAAACAGGCTAAAAAGTAACTTAACTATTATCGCATCATTGTGGTAACTACAATGTTGTTCAACACTTAGATCAGTCTTCCTGACCTCAGATAAGCTATGAAGCTAATAGCAGACAGTAAAAGTGAAATGTTTGAGTACAGCAGTTATTCTTAACCAGTTGAGTACAACAGTTATATTTAAAGTAATCTTGCTCAATGTGCCTGCCTTTCAAAAATGTTGCACTCTATTGCCTATTGCAATAATATTTGAAGACAACTATCCTGGAGAAGGATGATTTGAAGTAACATCTCGAAGTAGCTGTTAACTGGAATCCAATGTCCAAGACTTTCTGTGATTCATCGGAGGTGTCGTTTCTACTCTACAATGTATCTTTCTTCAGCTTTTGGAACTCTTAGCTTAGCTATTATTTAAACCTAAAGTTTCCTTTATGCTACTCAATTTGTCTTGTAGTTGAGCCTTATGAAGTTGGACACATTTATCTTCTGAAGAAAGGTAATTACGAACTTTGACAGCAGCATTTCACTAGCGGTGCCATCATCACCCATTGAAACATTAATGGCAATTCTTATCTCCAGCTAAAAATAAAGTGCCCTAAGGGTAAACACAACAATATAAGCATGCAGCAGAAGAGAGAAATATCAATAGTTTTCTAGGAGGGAAATATTACAAGCAGAATTTGTTTTGAATGAGTAGGAAAGTGCACACATGACTTGATCTTGACCCTCTGAAGCTGTGGGTTTCATTCTTTTGTTCCAAGGCAAGTTTTTTGTCAGCCATCTGCTTATATACATTGGAAATATGAAAATAGGAAAGAGTGTTTTCTTTTTGCACAATGCAACAAGATGTTGTTCTTTCTGGCCACATGTACAATGGATTTACATCACAGCATGCCAAAAATGTCTCCAGGAAGCATTACTCTTAGAGGGATCCCGAGGGGGGGGGGTTCCTAAAAAAAAGAAAACAAAAATATTTTCAAATAGTGGCTGTCAATGCTTTTTTAATAAAACATGGAGTTAATTATTCTTTTGTTGAATAGCAAGACGGAAGTTGTATTTTTTTCAATGACAGGGCAATCAGAAAAGTTATTAAGAAGCATTAGATGCACACTGACACACATGCATGTATGGAAGATAGTGCCTATTTAACAAATATATTTTTTTCAAGTTTGGGTCTCTTCATTATTAATAATTAAATTATTTTATTGCTGTTATTACAGTGTGGTAATTACAACTGATAACAACTACCTAATCATGGGCTGATATATATCTTTGACTAACTGGCATGCAAGGTCAGTTTCGTGACCCATAATATAGAATTGCTTTCATGTGGAAAAGTAGCTTCAATAGACACTATGTTGCCCCTGTAACAAATAAGGTGTCCCTGAATTGAAATGGGTATGTCCCAAGATATACTTTTAAGGAAGGAGTAGGCAACTTAATGTCCTTCAGCAGTATGTGATTACAGCCCCTACAGTCCCTTGTCATCCATTGGCCAGGGTTCATTGGTATTGAAATGCAAAACTTGTGAAAAATACCAAGGTTTCTGTCCTTGTTTTAGGATCAAAGACAAGTAGGCTATATTATATTCATTTGAATACTATCTGTAAAATTAAATGGGGCACTCATGGCCCTCCAGATGTTGGATAACAACTTCCAGATTTATTTATAACAGAATAACGGGGAACAGAAGTTCAGCAACATCTGTAGTAAACTGTATCATTCTCTCTAGTAAGCTTCTGGCTTTATAAATGTATTTTGAAAATATTGCAGCAAATTTATTCACATCACTAAACCTCATGAATGGCTCTGGACTAGCCATTGTATGTGCTTCAAAGGAAATGAGAGAAAAATAGTGGAATATATATTTCCCTTCTTGGTCTGCATCTTTGCGGGAGCAGTTCATTTGGGAAGATGCCAGAAGGAATTTGTCTTTAATTTTGCACTATGCAAATCTAGCTTTATCTGTTTGATCTAAATTTGACATCATCAATTACTTGCAGACCTAGATCTGTTCTAGCACATCTTGAGGTGTGAGACAAATCCTTTCCTTCCTAACCAAACCCAGCAATGGAGGTTTCCTACAGCTTAAATTGGCTGCTAAAATAGCATGTGGCTTTGTCAACATCCTGGAGTCTAAACTAAAACCAGGTGCTATGTTGCAGTGCATGTAATAAACAGTGAGATCCATCAGTGCTGACAGGAGAAGGGACCATTAATCCCAAATATGAGCAATGAAAAATTAGTCATTGCAGGGGACTGACTTTGTTTGTTTGTTTATTTATTTGCTGGGTTTTTATTTGCTCCAATCGTAGTGGTCCCTCAGACATAGACACGTATGCAGTATGTCTTTTGTCACAGACATAGATACATCAGTATCCCAGATACTGTTAAGAACAATTCACATACTGTGCAGCTGTTCAGCTGTATGAAAGTTCAAAATAACAACATCTTGAAGACACATTGAAAGAGCGGGTCTTGCAGTGGTGGGATTCAGCCAGTTCGCACCATGTCCGGAGAACCGGTTGTTAACTTTCTGAGCAGTTTGGCAAACTGGTTGTTGGAAGAAATCATTAGGGCAGAGAACCAGTTGTTAAATTACTTGAATCCCACCACTGGGGTCTTGTATATGTTTGAAAACTCAAAAGCATTGGAGCCAGTTTAATCTCTGGTTAGATGGTCATAAAGATACCAAGCCAAATTTTTTTTTTAAAGGTAACAGCCTGTGCCTTCAATTGAACATGAAAACAAATTGGTAATGAGTGCAATTTTCAAAGCAAGAGTCGTATATATGTGTAAGTGCACAAGGGCTAGAAATAGGCCAAAATGGAAAGATATACAACAACAGATTTAACAGTTAAATAAAGTATTCTTGAAGCATATTTCACATATATTTCCCTTTTTATATTACAGAGAATTACCAAAATAGCAGAATTTAAAATAGCGATGTCTCAAAAAAAAAATGCAATATTTTGACTGTGCTGTGCTGTGTATATTATTTTCTGTCTTGAATTGTATTGTCCTTGTTAATATAGCTACTCTCCCATTACTCTCCCATGAGTAAGTTCTATGGTACAATTACTCTGTGAAACAGCCCATTCAATAATTTGCACATAAAGGGAGTCCTCAACTTAAAACAATTAGTGACTGTCTGAAGTTACAACAGCACTGAAAAAAACGACTTATAACCGGTTTTCATTCTTATGATTGTTGCAGCATCCCCATGGTCACATGATCAAAATTTGGGCGCTTGGCAACTGGCATGTGTTTATGACAGTTGCCCTGTGCTGGACTCATATGATTATCATTTGTTACTTTCCCAGCCAGCTTCTGACAAGCAAAGTCAATGAGGGAAGCCAGATTCGTGTCATAGCTATGTGATTCACTTAACAATTGCAGTGGTTTGCTTAATAACTATGGCAAAAAAAAGTCTTTAAATGGGTTGCAACTCATTTAATAACTGTCTTGCTGAGCAACAAACATTTTGGGTCAATAGTGGTTGTACGTTGAGGACTACCTGCCAACGTATTCTTGTCACCTGTGGGTTATTATTATGGAAGGTAGAACTAGGATCTCCAAGAAAGTTTGTAAAGTGAATCAATGAATGAATAGAAAAAGATAATTACCGAATGACAGAAAGAAGAGCTAAAGCCAAGATTGTGACAATTCTATCTCTGAAGTAAAGCAGGACTGGGTCTGGTTAATACTGGGATGGGAAGTCACTGGGAAACATCAGGCCTGTCTTTGAGTTCCTGGTAGGAAGGGTGGAATTAATACCAAATAATTAGCAAAACAATATCTGCAAACCCAACTGTTGAAGCAAATATCTTCCTCCCTCATTCCTTGGCAAAATAAACACAACAATGCAGTGACATTTTGCAGGCGTTAGGCCTGTGTGCAATTTCGGGCATGGTGTTAATGTGGTAGGGGAAGCTTGCTAGTGGGAGAGGAGAGCTATGATCATTGCAATTTGTTTCTGGAAAACGGCTGTGAGGCTCCGACCACTGATGTTGAATGGATTTTTCCAAGACATGCAGTTCATAACCTACATGGTTTTATCTGTTTCTGAAAATAGACAGGATTTTTCTTTGCCAGCTGCTCCAATCGGGCTATAGAGATGTGAGGAAGGATTACAGGGATAAATTTGGGTCTTGTCAAATAAAAGTGGCTTTTCCACATCAAATGTAGATATCTTGCAACAACCTCACCTAACCCTGTTATCCCCCAAAGAAAGCCATAACAACTGATACAACAGGTGAAAAGCCAAATAAGTTCAAGGACCATTAAGAGCATGTATATTTATGCTGTATTATCTGCTAAAATCAGTTATCTGTGTTGGAAAGCTTCCACGGTTTGCTCTCAAACCATTTAAAACTTACCCTTAAAACATACATTTACATCCAGTTCTGAATGAAGAACAGCTTTAAGAAATGTTTTTCCTTCAATCTTATGCACTTTTGTTAAAACAATCTGAGATCAGAGTTTCCTTGTCAAATCTTGGCAGACTCGGTTTTGGAGATATTGAAGGCCTGGAGACAAAAACATATGAAGAACGGTTGCAGGCATTGGGTATGGCCAGTCGAGAGAAAAGAAGAACTTGGGGTTACATGATAGCAGTATTCCAGTATTTGAGGGGCTGCCACAAACAAGAGGGGGTCAACTTATTTTCCAAAGCACCAGGAGGCAAGACAAGAAATAATGGATGGAAACTAATCAAGGAGAGAAGCAACCTGGAATTAAGGAGAAACTTCCTAAATTCTTAATTGTGAGGACAATTAACCAGTGGAATAGCTTGCCTTCAGAAGTAGGGGCTTCATCACTGGAGGTTTTAAGAAAAGACTGGACAGTCACTTGTCTGAAATGGTATAGGGTCTCCTGCTTGAGCAGGGGATTGGACTAGAAGACCTCCAAGGTCCCTTCCAGCTCCATTCTGATTGAAATTGAGAAAACAGTACTGACTACATGATTATGCACAGGCTCAAGCACAGTCAATGGGGAAGCTGGCAGGAAGTCTGAAATCCCAGTCATGCGAGATCCTCCCTTAACAACCTGCATGATATTTGCATAATGACAGCTGCTGAGACTGCCAACAGTATGCAATGTGGCCACATGACATCACGTTTTACGACCATGTTACTTTGCTGGGAGTTGAAATCCAGCACATTCACAGATCACCCACTTGAGAAAGGCTGAAGTAGGTGCTGTAACTGATGTTGGCATTCTAGCTTTCTGTTCTGTCCCCGTCTCACACACGCACCCCCACAGACAGGCAACAGCTAAAGAACTCAGCCGACAACAGTTTTATCTGGTATCAGAATTGGCAGCAACCCAGTGGCTGGCTGCCAGGTATTCTTTACTCACGAGGGGGGAGTTCCTCCCTTCGTCCAGGAACAAAGCCAATACATAATAATCAACAAAGTCCAGTAAATACAAAGAAGGTTGTCCGATATCTGTTTTTTGCTTGTCACAGAGCTGAACCGGC
This sequence comes from Arizona elegans, assembly GCA_022577455.1. Classification (NCBI taxonomy): domain Eukaryota; kingdom Metazoa; phylum Chordata; class Lepidosauria; order Squamata; family Colubridae; genus Arizona; species Arizona elegans. Next base: position 282,033,854 of record JAKOOJ010000001.1, on the reverse strand, counting down.
CACCACACCCTCTTTTATACCCTGTGGGGTGTGATCCAATGACTCAGCCTAATCCCTGGCATGCCTCTTCTTCTGTTGCGCATGCTTATCTCTGTGACGCCGAGGATCCAGCCAAGACTCATTTTCCTCATTACTGTCCACCTGTGGCTGCGTGGACGTGCTTGGCCCCGGGCCTATCTCTTGACCTTCGGCAGACACTGAAGGCATTGCCAGAGAGGAGGGTCCTGGAGAGGGAGGCCTTGCCAACTCCTCTCCTTCACTCTCGGAGTCCTCTCCTGCCAATAACACAAGCTCAGGTAACGGAGCCACAACACTTTCCTACTTAGCAATTGTCTTAATGATCTTTCGTTCAGACAGGTGCTCATATCTATATGCAGATAGCAAGACAAATTATATATTCATTAAGTGCTGATGATTCCTATATATAGAAATAGAATAATTGCCCTTGAAACAATTGATTAACATTTAAAAAGAAATGAAAGGAGAAGCAGAGATTCTTAATTTGTTACCAAATGTCGCCCAGTAATCATTCATGCCTAGACTGTCCCAGAGATTCAAAAGGTCCACAGTGACAATGAACAGGGCAATAAATCAGCAGTGCCACATGGAATGGGAAACACAAACTAAGTAACTTTACAAAGTTTTTCAGTTTTATAGTGACTGGAGGTACCGTGTTTCCCCGAAAATATGACCTACTGTGAAAGTAAGTCCTAGCTTGATTTTTACACTTGTGCTCAATATAAGCCCTGCCCCCCCCAAATAAGCCCTAATTAAGACCCCACCCATTCCAGGTGCATGGGTAAAAATTAAGCTAGGGTGGGGATGGGGGGTGGAGCTGCCCTACTACTTACCTTCAGACAGTTGCAGCCAGGCCTCGGACACACTGGCATCTGCCTTGCTGGTCCATTTCTTCTGCAGCTGGCAAGGCTTTCCTGAAGGCCTATGCAGCTGATAACAGAGTTCTGGATCGATCTGGAGTTGTTATCAGCTGCAGAGACCTTCAGGAAAGCCTTCCTGCCCTGCCACAGAAGAAGTTCCCGAAAGCCTCTAACAGTGAAAAGGAGGCTGGGAGGCGATGCACACAAGTGATGTGAGTCCGTGGACAACATCCCCCCCTGAAAATAAGACCTGGTGCCTTTTTTTGGTGGCAAAAAAATTATAAGACAGGGTCTTATTTTCGGGAAAACTTTAGTTTAGTGTAATGTATGGTTGGGGCCTTTGTTTTTAAATATTTCCTGGAGCTTACCTTTTGTCATGTAGTTTGAGCAAGCAGACAAATTAAGGCAATATGTGTAATTCGCTTTCTGTTGGCTAACCATCTTAACATGTGATAAAATGATGTTGATCCCATTGCACCATTTTACATAAAAGTGTTCCACATCTGGAAAACAGGCATTTTTGGTGGCGGCCCCGTCCTTGTGGAATGATCTCTTCCCGCCAGAGATCCTCAATGCTGTTCATCTTAAGGAAAGCCACAAAAACCTGGCTCTTTCCATGAACATTTGGAGGTTGAGCAATTCTGGCACAGGGTCAGTTCTTTTTCATTCTCTCAGTTTGTACATTATGTTTTTAATTGTTATATTGTATTTATTGGTTTGGAGATGTTTATAAATGTGAACTGTTCTGAGAGTTTCAAAGTGAGCAGGATATACACAGGATGGATGGATGGATGGATGGATGATGGGTGGATGGATTGATGGATTATAGCATCTCTACTTCCTCAGCACAGCTTGGAAAGAGGTTGCATGAAAGCTGATAGGAACAACAAAAACATATCAGTTTTGTCTTTCAGAAAAAAGCTGTACATTTCCTAAACAAAGATTGGGTTAAAAATCTATAATAAATCATGGTTTGTTTAGTCCTGGTTTGTTTGCTAAATACCACCTGCCTGACATTAAGCATAATAATTATTAATATAGTTTAAACAGGACTTTCTGTCTGCATGCAGATACTTTCATCCTGTTTCACATATAGCCACGTTGTAAACTGTGATTAGCGAATTACAATGGCTGCCTTTGTACCATATACTCAACCAAAACCAAAATTTATTCTAGCTTTGTTCCTGTATGACTCCAGTTTATTACAGCTTTCTCAGGTTAGATATACAGGCATATTAGGACTGCAATTTCCATAATTTCCCACCATTTCTGGAGGGCACTGCTGTGAGGAAATCTGATGCAGTTTATAAGAAAGCAAAGGCCTAAAACTGATTGCTTTTTAATTGATTGATTGATTACATGCCATCAAGTTATCGCTGACTCTTAGCAACCACATAGAAAGGCTTTATTTGCCTCTAACCTTCAGCTATTCCAGTGGTGCTACTGTAACCAAATCTATGCATCTTGGCTGCTGGATTTCTCCTCTTCCTCCTCCTCCTTCCTTTCGGAACATCAGAGCCTTCTCCAGACAGCTGGGTCTTTGCATCATGTGTCTGACATGGCGTAATTTGAGCTTGGTTATTGGTGCCTTGGATGAGAACGCTGAACTGATTTGTTTGATGATCCATTGATTTATTTTCTTTTGCTGCTCATGGTATTTTCAGGACTCTTCTCCCATACCAACATTCAAATGTATCAAATGCTATATTGCTTTTTCAAAATGTCTTTCACCATTCTGATCTTTGTAGGTCATAGCATTTGAATCTCTTTTCCAAGGCCTTCATGGCTGCTCTACCAAGTGCTAGTGTATTTTTTGAGCCTAAAACGGAGGCTCTTAAAAGAAACCCGATTCCCTGCTTCATGAAAGCATTTGAAGTAGTAAATAACCCAGCTTCCCTTGGTAGCATTTGCATAGGTCAAATTCTTCCAAAGAGAACTGTATCAGCTCAGCCCATTTTTCTACATTTTGTCTTACATTTTTGTATAGCACCCACCCAGGGGTGCTGCAAATATATATTCATCACTGCACTTTAGATGGAAACTTTCCTAATGCCTTCCTTTGAAAGTGCTCTAATCATCTGCTTTTCATTTTCCCCTTGTGAACAGGGAAATAAGCAAATAAGAATGCTTGTGTGTGACAAGAGGGCAACCAGATGCCCCTTGGGGAGTCCATAAAAGGCATGAAATTAAACAAAAAGTCTCAACATGTTGTTCTGATACTCTGGGGAGCACTGCCTTTAAACTTAAATGTTTCTTATGGCTGTCATAGCTTGTAACCCCTGATAGAATTACTCTTTGTGAATCTATATAATCCTTTTCCCAGCTAGTGAGCATGTATCACCAACTTTGGTATCCAGGAGAAGGTTTCAAAACCCGTTGCTACTAGTCCGCTTGTGGGTGCGTGTGCACACAACACTTCTGCCCATGCGCAGAAGCATCCGGGCAGATGGGCAGAGGCCCCCCCCCCGCCGCTGCTACTGGTTCGCTCAAACTGGTACGAACCAGTAGCAACCCACCACTGTCAGTATCCCATTCAAGCTTCCTTTTTTTTCTGTCTTGAATCTTCTGCCAATTAGTTTCAATAGATAACTTCAAAAAGTCCCAAATGATTCCTCCCCAGATAAAGCACACAAGCTTGCTTCGGCTGCTAGCAAACCAAATAGAGCCAGAATTGCACAACAGTCATAGAGTCTGTTAAGCATGTGAGAGCAATGGCAACATAACAGACAAAACAGCAGTGCTGAGTCATAGCATTTGGTGCATTTGGGATGCATTTGGATTTAATGTGCAATGTGAGTCCAGCCACTTGTGGTTTGTCTAATAAACCATGGTTAAACAAACCATAACTAAGCTCAATGTGAGAACCAGATGTCACTGGATGGCCAATTTTGCACAGCACACTGAATAAAATCATGGGTTTAGCTTATTATACTGTAATATTGAGCTCTTCCATACATTCAGTATAATTCTACCTGCAAGCCCACCCCATTTCAAAGTAAAGTCAAATTGATTCCCCGTCTCTTTGTAACTACACCTGTTTGATCCATGAGAGGAATAAAACTAGCAATGGAGAAACAAAAACAAAGAGGGTTGGGATCTTCCATTAATGGCTTCCAGGAGTTTCAGCCTACCCAACTAGCCTGCCCCATTTTGAGATGGGAAATGACACAAAATGGGGACTCAGCCACTGGCAGAGGGTGCTTCCTTTGAGAGGCAGGAGTCTAAGACAGGAATCGCAGAAGGCTGCTTTGCTTAAATTGTCTGTCTGTTTGTCTGTCTGTCTCTATCGATCTATCGATCCATTCTGCATGTAAGTTTCAAAAAGAAATGCAGGAACAAATACTTCTCCAATCTACCTACTGCTCACTTCTATAAAAGCTCCAAACAGCTTAAAGTAATGGGAGAATTACCCAGAAAAACTTAAACAAACGAAATTAATAACCAAAACCTAAAGTCGATTTCAGTGATAATTTCCTAGCCACTGCACACTACTGGAAACAGTGACACCAACAGCAAATGGCTACTTGAGGAAGGAACCAATCTTATCATCAATCCCCTAAGACATTCCAAAATAGTCAGCTTTTCTGAACACCACCCTGGTTGCTATCCATCGGATCTTGGATGGAGCATTAGGAAGCAGGTAATGGCAAGCTATTTCTAAAATCTAAAGCCTAATATGTGGCAAGGAAAACTGATGGTTCTGATGCATAGGAGCAAAGAAGAAGCACTTGTTGAAACTTGGTGGCTTTGTCCTAATACTACATTGCAACGTAATGGTTAAAAGAAATGAGAAATGGTGCCATTGCAAGACACACAACATGGGGAAAGTGGAGAGTAGCCTGAGCAAAAAGTGAAAAGGGAGAAGAAAGGTGGACTTGAAAGAAAAAAGTGGAGGAAACATGTTGCTCAGGAGACTCTGGGATTAGGTGGCCTTTACAAACCATTATTGAATCAACTAGAGGAGGAAAAAAGGGAAGCTGCCTAGGATGAAATGTTTATACAGGTCAGTGACTAGCTGCTGGACTGAAGGAATGTGCCATATGCTGTAGCTAGTTGGAACAGGGTATGAAATGGAGAAGTTCCAAAAGGTTTCAGAATGGAAAACAGTCCTTTTGAAGCCAAGCTTCAAAAGTACATTGCAGGAGGTGGGACATTGCAAGGAGTGCATTGCAGTTGGTGGGAAGGGGTAGAGGATTATGTAAAATCCTGCATTCAAGGAATGGTGAATGGCTTATATTGGCAATGGGGCAAGCAAAAGTACAGATCCAAATCCCAAATCCCTAATCAACTTTATACGCTTTAAAGATACTTTTGGACAGAATAAGGAGGAATAAGTGCTACTTTAACTATGGTACAGCTGTGATAACGTAAGCTTTTCCTGGTTAAGACACCAGGCTAGAAACTGTGAGTCCATGAGTTCCTTAGGCAGGAAAGCTGGCTGGATGACTTTGGGCCAGTTGCTCTCTCTTAACACAACCCATTTCACAGGGTTGTTGTTGTGATGTAAATAGAGGGAGGAAGGAGTAGTAATATGTTTGCTGCCTTAATTTATTTATAAAACTAATAAAGGTGGGATATAAACAAACAAACAAATGGGAGGTACCACTATGGAGAACCAGCAACAACAAGAAGGATGTTTCCAGAACATGATTATGTTGAATTATATGAAAGAGGAGAAAAGTCTTTAGGCTTACAACCAGTGGTGGGTTCCTTCCGGTTCGGCCGAGCTGGTAGCAGTGACGATATGATGTCACCGAACCGGTTCTCTTTGTTCAGGAGCTGGGCCCTCCCATCCGCCCCCCCCCCCCGCGTTATTCTTACCTTTTATTTGGCCCCACCCCCAATCTATTGCTGCCTTCCGAGTCCCAACTGATCGGCTAGAAGGAAAAAAACTGTTTAAACTCTTGCCGCGGGGCTTCAAAAGGACCGCCCTACAGCTGATCAGTGTTAAAAGGCAGTGTGGTGATAGACCAGAGCGCTCGAAAAACAAATGGGTAGACTGGTACAGCTCTGCAAGCAGTTAAAAGCCTGGTAGACCAGTACCTCTGCTAAATCCTAAAGAATTGTCACATGACCATCAAGCCACGCCCACAAAATAAGCCATGCCCACAGAACCGATAGTAAAAAAAATTAGAACCCACCCCTGCTTACAACCAATAATTTTCCTCACCTATTCCTAGAGATGCTAAGGTTGTATTCTTCAGTGAGTTTTGGCCTTTCTTGCTATGAAATTAACCATATGATTGATTGTTTTTACCTCAAATTTTCCCATGGTTGTGATGAAAAAAACCGCAAGCCCTGATATAAGGTAGGAAAAAAAAACAAGCTTCATTATTTTTATTCTACAGAAATATGACCTTTTCTTATTTTATAGAAAGAGGTGGCTTCAGTTCAGATCCACAGTGATTAATCAAGAGCTCAACGCAAAGGTGATTCAGACAATGTCTATGAGACTTAACTCTCCAGCTTTAGTTACCATGTGATATCTAATGGCTACCTGAAAAATAAATGCAGTATCCAAGTTTGTCAAACACTTCCAAAATGATGCAGGAAATTGAGCCAAGCAATCTAACTATCTGTTGTGTTGTGAGCTTTATGGACCTGAAGGCATGTGTTTAGTAGTTCTTCACTCCAGTGGTTTCAGATTGGCTCTCTGCTATCTAAATTTATCTTAATTCCCCTTGGGAAGTGCTCTAGCAGACGGTTGCATAAAAATCCTGCCCAGAGCACTTTCTGGCATGCAGTAAGGAGACTTTAAATAGCACAGTGGCATACTGCAATAATTACTCATATTAGCACTTTTCTTTAAACTGAACTATATATGCCTGTGTCTGCATGAATGAATGCATGGCACATGATCTGCCACCTAATGTCATTCACACAGTGCACTGTTCAAGCAACTAGCTCAAAGAAGGGGCAATGGAAGATGCTAAATCCGAGCTCAGCCCAAGGTGTAGTTCACTTGAGATTTCAGGCACACCTTGGTTTACTACAGCCATATACTGCATGTCGATTACTCTACAAATGTTCACAGCACTATCTTTTCATGAGGCTATTCTTCTAGTAGTTTTGACATTCATTTTGAACTAGTGTATAAGGTAATGAGGGTAGAATTGTATCTACTTGCAGCTATGGAGCCCACTGTATTTTCAGCAAAAGGTCTCAACAAAGCGTGGGCATATTCAAGCTGTATATACATCACTTTGTTGAAATTCTGGTCTTCAGTCACCAAATAATTTATACGGTACTAGTTCAGGGTCTTTCAGTTTGAGCCAACAACTGTGAGCAAGCACAATCCTGTTCTCCCTCTTCATACCAATGTGTTTAGACTGTATCTGCACAGAAACTTTGTTTTATTGATCTATTGCATATCACTAGAATAAACTGCCTTCAGTTCCTCTACTCTGCATTCCTCTCAATTTACTTTCCTTTTCTCTTAGGAAAGGCACGACAGATTATCTTGCCTAAAATACAAAGGTAAAGATGATGTTTGATCGTCTGTGTGTGTGTGGTGTGTGTGTGTGGTTTGTAGGCCACATAGGATTTCACATAATAGCAACGGGTGAAATGCTCCCGGTTCGGACCGGATTTCCCGATCCGGTAGAGATGGCGGCGGGTGGTTCGGAGAACCGGTAGCAAAAATCCCTGCACACACCCCCCCACCATGCCCAGCTGAGCCACACGATCATCAGAGGCTTTTTTTTTTTTTACTTTTAAAAGCATTTTTTCTACAACCTCTTCCAATGAAAAAATGCTTTTAAAAGTAAAAAAAAAAAAGCCTCTGATGATCGTGTGGCTCAGCTGGGATCATCAGAGGCTTTTCAAAGCATTTTTTCCTGCAACCTCTTGGCCGAAGAGGTGGTTAAAAAAATGCTTTGAAAAGTCTCTGACAATCCCAGCTGAGTTGCCTGATCGGCAAGGCTTTTCAAAGCATTAGAAAAAATGCTTTGAAAAGTTAAAAAAAAAAAGTTGGCTATGCCCACCCAGTCACATTACCCCCCCCACCAAGCCACGCCCACAGAACCAGTAGTAACAAATTTTATATTTCACCCCTGAATAGCAATCATGTATTATCTTCATATGTAAATGCAGCTGTTGACCGCCCTTACTTTCTGTTTCTATGAGGCAAAGGATTGAAACCTATAAGCACATCTGACACAAATAGATGTTTTATCAAAAACAAAACAAAGCCACGTTTTTCATCAGGAGTCTGATATTTTTTTCTTGCTGGAAACTAAAATGATCACTTTTCTGTGTCTCATCTGTGGGATATAAGCATGCTAATATAAGGTCCACATTTTGGGATATATCAGATCCTATTAACCATATTAACATCAGTATAGTATTTAGGGGAAAAAACATAATTTTCATTGTTAAATAAATTAGCAACTGTATTTGATTCCTATAGAAAAATCTGCTGATTGGGGATGATCCAGTAGTTTCTTCGCATGGATTATTATTAGCTGCTTGTATCATATGGTGATTGTTTTGAATTAGTTGTTTGTTGGCAGCATTGTCCTTCTCAGCAAAGTGTTGCAGTGGTGCTAAGATATTTGAGCTGCAGTGCTAATACATCCATTGTACATATAAAATAGCCCTGGGATATAAAACTTATTTCCTTTGTCAAGCAATGCAACTAAGAGTGATTTAGACTCACTTAGTTCTAAGTGGACTTTTTCTGCTTTCCAACCCAACAAAATGTTGGAAAGAAATTATATAAAGCAGGGATCCCAAATCTCTGGTCTGTGGACCGGCCCCGGGCTGCAGCATGCCAGAAACCAGATCACCCAAACGAGAAGCCCCATCTGTGGGATGCAGGTAGCATGCGAAACTACACCCCCTCCACTCCATGGAAAAATCTCTCTCTACAGAAGCAGCCCCTGGTGTCCAAAAGGTTGGGGGCCACTGACATAAAGGATGTTGGGGTTCTGTCTGTCCATCTCTCAACTGGACAGAGTGGGATCCAATATGGTATGATGGGAATTAAAAATGAATTGGATTTGATCTGAAGCAGTGAAACAAATAATTACACACACAGGAGATGGCACTCACTTGCAGAATAGTGTGAGGCAGTAGGAAGGTTGCACCCCCCAATAGGCTGGGCATATCTGTCTGCAGCTGCAAAAAAAGCAAACGGGGGCACTTTACATGTGCTGATGGGCCCTGTAACTGGGCAAGATCTCCTAGGCAGGGAACAGATTTAGGATTCCCAGACTGTGACAGGTTTTTGTATGTTGGTAGGCCCTATAACCTGTGCCAGGCTTCTCATGGTCTCTCCCATGTTCCTGAGGCACATTTGTTACCTCAGATTCTGTCTGCTTAATGATGTGCAAAATCACTTAACAATGACAAATGGGAGTGCCAGGATTGCAGTCGTTGAGCAAAGTGATCATGTGACATCTTGCTTAATTACTTCTTCATTCAATGTCTCAAATATAGTCACAATTTGAAGACTATCTGTACTGTCAACTCCTCCATTCATAAATTCCTCTTTATTCTTGGTTACATGACCCAGAGTGGAGCTGCTATTAAGGCACTGGAAGGAATTTCAGAAACCATGCTCTGCATACTTTCCTTACCTTGTTTATTTATGAAAATATTTTTGCTTAACCTTTTGTCCCAGTAAGTTGACTTTAAATTCAGGTGGCTCAAATCCAAGTTCAACTACTCACATTACGATAAACCCACTGAAATTACATGAAAATACATTGTGATTCCAGGATGGGAAGAAACACAATAGCCTCGAATTGTGATTTAAATCCATGGGAATGTTTAAATCTGTATACAAACATTCAACAGGACAGGATTGAATAATTCATTATCTTTCAACTTAACTTCAAGAGTTGTACTGCAGAAATAAATTGGGAAAAGAAAAAATGGAAACTTGCCTAGAAAACCCAAGAGAAGGCAAGGATAAATTTGTGTATGTGTAATCTAAATAAAAATTAAAAGAAATACAGAAATATAAAGAATGGCACAATTTACATTTTCATAAACACTATTTGGTCCTGAAGATTGAAAGTTGAATAAATAACTTGACTGAATAAAAACTATACATCTGATACAATGCAAGGAAATCATTACATTATGAATGAACTATGTCGTCTTGCTTTGAGGATCCATTTACACATGTAGCTCTTCATTTCAGAGTGGCAAATGTCTCCTAATGAACATCCAGATGTGAGTTACAGCAAAAGCTGAGAATACAAAAACATCCTATCTTGGTCTTAATCTCATTTTCAGTCCTAGTTTTCACAATGGGTGAGAATTCTGGAAATTGCAAGTCCTAATACAATTGGAAAAAATCAAGTCGGAGAAAGTAGAACAATAAAGTTACATACAGTAGTAGACAACAAATAAAGAAATTACATTTAGATAATTTGGTGTTAAAATTATTTAGTTCTGTATAATTCATTCCATAGCTACAATATTAATTAACCTCTGAGGGTATGTTTGGTATGTACACAAGTGCATGGAGGGTGTTTTGTGAAGATGAAGAACTCACTAGTATGATACTTAGAAGGAACTTCTAGTGCTTCACAAATCAGTTCTAAACCAATACTTTCAGTCTCAAGTTTTTGTTGTAAGAGCTAGTATAGAATCTGAACAAATATGGTTTTCCTAGCCATAGCATGCTTTCTCCAGTTTATTGTTCATTGTATGATATCATTTCAGTTGCCTGGCTAGATGTTTGAAACTTAATGGGAGAAGAACAAATGACCCATAATCAATGGCAAAGAATCAACACATAAATAATTTTGTGGCTGAGTGATGAAATAGCTGCTCATGCACAGGCTCTCCTAAGCTCAATGCAGGAATGTGGAGGGCTTTGCTGGCACAGTAAAAGGGATCAAGGCAGGGCAGCCCCTTTTTCGCCTTTAACTTATCTGGGAGAAAACAGCGTAGAGAGAAAAATCCTTTCTTGATTAGGACTAGTTTCACAAATATTTAACCACAGATTAATTCTGCCCTGAATCATCAGTGGTCTCTAAATTATCGAATCATGTTTTTTTCACTATTTATTGGCTCCTATTTGCATTAAACAACTTCCTTGAATTGGTCTTGCAATTTTCATGGAACTCAAAAATATATGGTTCCTAATGTAAATTTATCTAACTCCTTCACACTGTGATCAGTACTCTGTCACAAAGAGGGAAGAAAATAACAAGAAGCAGCTTCTTACTGACCTCTAGCAAAATGGGATATATCATCAACAACAGCAACACAACGATGCCGTCATGTGGAGGTGTGTTTTCACTCTCTCTTTTAATGTTTGGAAAATTAATAGCCGAAACCCATAGTTCCTTTAATGTAGTGACAAGGTCATTAGTGGCTGAAAAGTAGTTACTTGGCAAAGCACTGGGTTATTTTTGTTTTCCTTTTAAGCTAATTAAACTGGATTTTTCTTCAACTGTCAAAACAAGCTGGGAACATGAGGAAAACAGATACGAAAAACAGAGTAGTGGAAAAGTTTTTGAAGGTTAGTACCGGGCTTCAAAGATCTTGTCTAATTTGTCTTGCACTGTGAATGATGCACTATGTTAAGTATCACGGACATAATCCAAATTTTTTTTATCATCCTGATGGGAAACATTGTGCATTTGACTATTAGTAACATTGCAGGTATTCAGTTTGGTGCTAAGTACCGGTATGCTGTTTTTATCCTGAACAGCAGGATTTAGAATTCAGATCTTGATGTCCAGCTTTCCAGATCTCATGACTTCACATTCGTTATGAATTATATAGAAAATCAAAAGCAAGCAGAGTTGTTTTATTTCCAGTGCTTATATACCACCTACTTACCAAGCTTTAGGTACTGCACAATAATAGCAAAAAACGTACAATAATAAATCAGCACAGTACTAAAACATCATTGAAATCTACCAAATCCAATCAAATTAAAATAGAGCAACATAAACATAAATTACAGTGGTCTTTTTGAGTAAGTTTTCATTCTGTTCCAACAGCTCTTTGAAAAATCCATGCATTCACTGATTTTTCTGAAGATGACAAGTGTCAGGGTGGTCCCTATATCTCTGCAAGCAGCTTATTGTAGAAAGTTGGGGTGCTACCAGAGTGAAAGTCTACCTTTGACCTCCTGCTTCCTGACCATATAAGATGAGGATTCCCACAGCTTTCCTTCTGGGCTAAAGGAATATACTATATTGGACAGATTGTAACTAGAGGAGACAGTCCTGCAAGGAGTTTGGATTTGAAGGCCATTAAGGCTGTGTACTTTAATATTAGGACTTCGATTTGTATCAAGAAACATACTGTTATATAATACAGTATCCATAATATAACTGTCACACTGAAATAGAGTGCAAGATTATGTCAATAGTTTCCAGGTGATCTTTGGAAACAGATCCAAATGAAGCTCATTGTAATCATAACCCAATTTAAAGGTGATATGAAATTGGATTATTGTCACAAGATCTCCAGGTCCAAGAAGGGCTGCAACTGGTGCACCAGTTAAAGCTAGGCAAACACACTATTTGGCCTCTACCTGCTGATCCAACTACAACCTTGTATTAAATTTGTGCTTTACAGGGATTCAGCTTGCTTCATCTCACACAGCCCTTTTCAGCTTCCAATTTGAAAATGATCTCCAGATCTGAATGGACACTTATAACTGATCATCAGCAGCATATTGATAATATTTAAGTCCAAACTAGTATATGATCTTCCATAATAGCTTTGTGTAGATGTTAAATTTAAGAACCTTGGTGGTGCAGCGGACTAAAGTGCTGTTAAGTGCTAGCACTTAGCTGCCAGCTGCCTGCAATTAGTGCAAGTTCGAATCTCACCAGGCTCAAGGTTGACTCAGCCTTCCATCCTTTCGAGATAGGTAAATTGAGGACCCGGATTGTGGGGGCAATAAGTCAACTTTGTATAGAACAACACCGCTTTGGGGGGGGCAAAGCCCTAATAAGCAGGTATATACAAAAAAGTATGCAGGCTATTGCTATAATGCATTGTAAGCCACCCTCAGTCTATGGAGAAGGGTGGCATATAAATTAGATTAATTAATTAATTAATTAATTAATTAATTAATTAATTAATTAATATCATGTTGCTGAACCCTATGACAGTTAAGAGTTGGGATACTAATTTCCAAACTTGGGAAGTATTAAACCAGTGCAAAATAGACCCCCCCTCCACATTCTCAGTCCCCATAGAAGCTCCAGAAGGACACCATGGTCCATAGTATCCCATGTGGCAGAGAGAATTAATTGCATCTGAAAAGCTCTATTCTCCCACCGAGTATCCAACCCACAAAAATAAATAATCATTTCCATACTTGAGTCTGAACCCTGACTGAAAGGGGTTTCCATTCATTTGAATTCTAATGGACTCAGGATCATCCACTAATTTGTAGGAAAAGATCTTGCCTGTTTGTCCAAATCTGGAATTAATAGACACTTGTCATAGGCATTCATTGGCTGGCTATGGACTGAGGAAAGAAAGTAGTAGTTAACAAGTAAAGACACATGTCTTAGAGGATCTGGAGCATAAAGTACCCAGATGTGACAGTGCTGTGTTTGTGGTTCTTCATGAAAGCGTACAGTGGGATGTTGACAGGGTGTTCCAGACACACATGTTTTAGATTATTTTGTTCCCCAACTCTATTGGCTTAAAATTATACTTCTACTCCCTAAAAGCTCATAAAGCTTCCTTTAAAAGCTCATAACGTTTAACCTACATATGTTTACAGCCTCCAGGATATAAACAGAACTCATTTGATTTTAATATATTTATACTATTGCTTAGATGTCAGTTTCTATCCAACTGAACATTTTATTAAAGTAAAGGAATTTGTTTTGGTTTTACCTCATTGAATGAGATCAATTGTAAAAGTAACTGAAGATATTCTTCTAGCCAGAAGTCTGGCTCTGATGCCAAGTGTGCTATTTTCGATTTGAATAAGGAAGCATGGAGAAAGTTGGATTCAAAAATTTATACTTTGCTATCTTCAAGATTCAGTACTTAAAAAGGCAGTGATGTTTAGGAGTAATTTTAATGTAGTATTATTATGAATCACATTAATTGTTATGGCTATAGCTTCAGCGTTGAACAACTATAGAATAGATTCATAGTCAGAAAAGGTTGTTCAGTTGTCATGTCCAAACTTTTTCTTGGTTCAGGAATCTGAATTTACATACTCCTTTGACTAGTTTCTACTTGGACATATCTAATTCTGGCGAAGTCAGCAGTTTTCTCAGAACTGAGTAAATACTCAAAACTACTCTTACAATAAAGAAGTTTCCCTTCATACAATATTCATTTTTCAACACAGGGCATTGTGCCTAATGGAGCAGAAGACAAGCCCTGTTAGCCTGAGGCTATCTTGCTCACCCATCCATCTAATTTGTATACCAGTGAATCAAGTATAGATGCATAGCTGTTTGTAACAATCAATAATAAAGCACGTATAATATGTAATCAACATTTAGAATGTCCATGGTAAAGATATAAATAAAAATAATATGTGGCAACTGGAGCAAAATTTGTGCCTTTGATGTTTGACTCAACAATGATTCATTTAACTGTCCATGTCCAAGTTTCTCAATTTGGTGTGATCCAGCTGTTCTTGGACTGTATGCAACTGTACCAGATAGTCCTGCCAATATTCAATGCAGATAAGCTCAAAAATTTTGGAGACGCCACACTGCTTACCCTTGACCTAGTTCTTAATTTTGCTATTCGTTTTGAAATATGCACACTCAACATATTTCAACAAATAACAAAAATAAATTCAGCTGGCTTTTTTGTTTTCCCTTGATATTTCTTGTTACAGTTTTTTTTTCCTTTTAATTTTTTCCTTGGGTTTTTAAGTTGATTGTGTGCTCTAAGCTTATATAGGCATCTGGACAAAGATGTAACTGGAGTACAATTTTGGGGTTGCCACCACATGTGCCATCCATGTAAAAAAGGAGTTGATTGTACAGTCACAATTTACCTTCTTGAATTTTTGAAACTGTCCCCCGCCCCAATGGATGCCCCAAAATTTGATGCAGTCATTCTAGGAGCAGAGGTTTTGTGAAATAGCTCCTCCCTTTTGTCTGTTCTTCAAATCTTTTTTCTGATCAACATGCTTCTTGAGAGGCATGTTTCATTAGATTCAGTTGTGCATATTTTTATATAGTTGTCCATAGAATTGGATTTTTAATGATGATTTCTCCTGCTCCTATTTCCATTCTCATCTAAAAGCTTTGATCAGCTTTTGAATAAAGCATCTTTACTGATTATATGTTTGTTTTTTTTAAAAAAATCAAGCCATTGCATTTCTCCCCCACGAGTTCAGATTTATAAACAGGATTTCAAGTGGAACAAACTGGGCAGTGACTGCATTTTTAACACACTCCTTTCATTTTTGTCCTTTCTTGCATGAATAGCTACCATTGTAATCTTAAATCAAAAGAGCTGCTAAAGACATGACTTGTGTGTTTTTCCATCAGTATTAAACTCCTGTCCATTATAATGCAACCCACACTTTGTGGCCAGTGCTTTCCAAAATTCAAAATAAATATCAGAGCAATTTTTTCTGGGAAAGCAATAATGGTAGCCCTTTCAACCATTTCCTTTGAAAAGTATTTTGCTTCATTCAACCACACTTGCCAGATATACAGTACATAAAGATAGACAATACAGCTAGTGGGAGTGGGTGATATTTTATTGGTTTGTTTATTTATTTATATCCCATGTTTATTATTTTTACAAATAACTCAAAGTAGTGAAGACTTCCAACACACCTTCCTCCTCCTATTTTCCCCACAACAATAATCTTGTGATGTGGGTTGGGCTGAGAGAGAATGACTGGCCCAAGGTCATCCAGCTGGCTTTCATGGCTAAGGCAGGACTTGAAATCACATTCTCTTGCTTTCTAACCTGATGCCTTAACCACTAGACCAAACTGACCCTAGCTAACAATTTGTCTCAGGAATACTGTGGCGAGTTTAGTATCAAGAAAGCAAAAGATTTGTACGATCTGAAGTGTTGTGGAATGTAGTAGTCTAGATTCCCAGGAGGGAGGGGGTGCATTCTGGAGGAATAAGAGGCAGCTCAGTTCAGATAGTTTGTGTGAGAGAAAGCGGGTGAAGACAGCCTCTCCCTAATAGAGGATATGCTTGATATAGATGTAGAAGTGCTTTAGTTTGTCAAGCTTCTGTCTGTAGGTGTGGAACAATAACGAAATCTATTTGGAAGAATCTCCATGTGTCTTTCTTTATTTTTGAGCCTGAAGATGAAAAATCACAGTATGGATTCTTCTCAAATGGGTATGTGCCATCTCTTTTTTCTTTTTGGTTCTAATTCTGACATTTTGTTTGGCTTTCACCTTGGCCAGGTTGGATGCACTACAGTTCTGTGGGGTGATATAAAACTATCCCTTTTCAGTAGTGTTTACTATATGTCCATGTGGAGATGATTTTGTGGAATCCCTAATCCATATGTTTCCTTGTTGCTCTTTCTACAGGGAATCAAATAAGCTCTCTCTCTCTCCCCTTCCTCTCCCTCCCTCCCTCTCCCCCCCTCTCTCTTCCATTTTAAAGAACTACCCTGGTAGAGAGGACAATGTCTATCTGTCGTTGCTTTTATCTGACTAGAACCCTGACATATATTTTCAGATTTCCCAATTTTATGCTGTCATGTGTTGTATCTATCCTTTCTACAGTTGACATTTAGCACAAATTTTGATGATTGCCACTACTATTTGTACTACAGTTTTTATAATAGGCATTTTATGTAAATTTATTGATTTTTACAGTTTTACTAATAATTACAGGTTTGTGTATTTTATTGTTTTGCTACTTCAGTAGGGGCTTGAACCAATAGACTTGTTTGGTATTTGGAGACTGTATTATGGATGCCTCACAAAATTGCTGATAAAAGAGGGAGCTTGCCTGTCCATCAAATAGCTGTCATGATATTTTCTGCATTTTCCAGAATACAAATTGTGAGGTTTCTGTAGGAATTCATATCTGTGAATCAGAGCCATTTCTCTTGACAAATAGGCACATTGGACTGTGGCCACCAGTTATTTTTACATTCCATGGACACTTCCATATCACCCACATTTGCAATCCTCAGTCTCCCCATTTCTTCAGATGCACTGGAACAAGGAAATCCAGAATTAACTGTAAACTGCCACAAAGACTTTGCATGGGAAAGTCCTAAGTATGCCTTCTGGTGTCTATGTGGGCCAAGAAGCATATTGTAAATAAAGATGAGACTGTTGCTTTACCTGTTGCATGCAATTTTTAAATTAAAAGATTCTAAATAATAATGTTAAATGGATTAAGGAGATGAGTGAAACAAAGGAAACTATCTGTGCTTATATTGGGATCTGTGTGTACCATGTTGCCTGTATCAGTTCCAAACAAATGTAAAAATATACTGTACCTGTTTCTGTCAAGAACCCAGGAAATCAGGAAATCCAGGCACTTCAAATGAGTATGAAGGTTTATTGCAAGCTTCAGCTCTTTACAAGAATCTGAACTACTAATGGTCAAAGCAAATTGGCGGTAGATAAGAGTGAATGGAATTCAAGGTGGGCTGGACTTAGATCTCTTTTAGGCATGAAGGGACTCGAGTCTGATGATGCACTTGTCCTCTCCCTCAGCTCGGCCTGGTCATCTCCTACAGTTCCATTATTTTCTGTAAGTACAAAGATGGTTTGTTTTGGGTCCTCATTCTCTTCAAAAAATGGAGAACCCAACTGAATCAACTCTTTGTGTAACCCAGAATTGCTGTACTTTTCTCCCATCCTCTTCATCTCCTATTAACGCCATCCTCTTTCCTCCCTGTCTTCTGATCTGCATGTTGCCTTCTTTCACTCCTCATTTCCCTCTTATCCACTGTTCTTCTTCTTGCTCGTCAGGTGTTTGCTGTCAGATCTAATATAAGCTTTGTAGCAACCAGTCATGTAAAGCACTTTCTCGTGACAACTTCCTAGAGACGTGCTACATTTCATTATGGTTTAATCAGGTTGAACAGCCAGAGCCTTTTGGAAGTCTCCATACGTATCTGAGGCTCAAAGCACAGGGGGGCTCAGACTGCTCACTTTGTAGGATAGAAGTATGATGCTTTCACTCTCAGAAAATGGTCACTTTGTCCACATTGTCCAATGCATTTCTGCCTCAAAGGGAGGGGAGAGATAAGGCTACCTATCTTTTGAAAACAGCACAGGACACAGCAGCTTCTCAGTTATTTCTCTGTTAAATGCTTTCTATTGTTTCTCCTGATCAATTCATTCTCAAGGTATCCCCAAGGAGAGAAAGTCCTGAGAAAAATTCAATAAAATGTTATTGGAATGTGAAACAAATGAATGCATGCTGGGCTACTGGATTGCACTCGGACATATCTATATGAACAGAGCAAACTGAAGCCCAACAGATTGGTGGCTTGAAGTCTAAATCTATAGAGTGCTTCTATTTTTAGAGCAGGCTCAAAGAATTCCAAAGTTTTTGCAAATTATGATGATTCTTAAGGGATGTGATATGTTATTTGTTTATTGGATACTTTTACTGTTCTATAGCAAATACTATGTTTTATTGTGTGGTGAATACTTTTGAGAAGCAAGGCAAAATTTAATAAAATTAATAATAGAAATAACTTTAGTCATTGTCATTGTCCTCCTCTTCTTCCTCATCATCATTACCATTGCTTTCTCTTATAGGACAGATAAAGCCATCACTGTCTATATAAACCAGACCAATTCTGTGTTATGAGAAGAAAACAAATGAAGTAACAGCATGGTTTACTAAAAACAAACAAACAAAAAAGCAATATAATCTTAGCTACCATCTGTTGCTTGTAAACTGCAATCTTTGCAGTAAAGAGCATGACTGTTTCATATGGATAGATGGAATATGAGTGCCAATGAGCCTGACCTTTGGAACTAAGGATTACCCCGTGTAGCACCAAACTGAATAAGAACTAAGAATGCTAGTCTTTACCTGGGTGATATTAGCCAGGTTTACAAACTGCCATAAATCTGCATTAATGATCAAGTCTGGGAGACCCAAGTGGTTATTTGGCTTGGGCATGTGATCATTTTAAAACAAGATTGAGTAAAGCATTCCCTCTAAGATGCTTTACAAAGCCATAGCAACTTTACCTTCTGTGCAAAAGGTGGAATTGTTGGCTTTGTTGTTAAAACAGCTGCAAGAAATTTCACTGCAGGCTTTCTGCATTCTTCTGATATTTCAGTCTGCTACCGGAAAACTATTTGCTGGGATATTTTGCATGTTCTGGTGAGGTGAGGAAAGATGATGTAAAACAAATTGCCTCTTTGAGAAGAATCAAATTACCTCTTCACCTTGAAAAAAATCTGGTCATCTCTATATAAAGCTCAAATCCAAATTGCCTTGCAGAGGCTTGGAGGTTATCAAGATTAATCCTTTATCCATTAGATGCAAAAAAGGACACTTTCTTACCTCCTAGCACACATTCTGTCAAGAAAGAAGGAAAGGCAGGAGGGAGGGAGGGAGGGAGGGAGGGAGGGAGGGAGGGAAGGAAGGAAGGAAGGAAGGAAGGAAGGAAGGAAGGAAATGCATGAGTTTTCCAGATTCCATTTTTATATGAATCAAAACCTGTTGAATTCTGCCTCAAAGGTTTGCACTTGTTATATGATAGTTAAATCAGGAAGATTGTGTTAATAAATCATTAAGAGGAAGATAGTTAATGATACTAATCAAAATGGAAATTGTTTTATTTTCATATTGTATGATTCATAAACAGGAACTTCCATAAGGAATTAAACCCAATGTAGGCATAATGCAAACACTTAAGTAGACTTACATTATTTCCATTTATTTCTTTGAAAAACACTTTATCCTATTTTCAAAGCCTGCTTCTCTAAATCAAATGCTGCTGATCTCACACACCAGACAAAAGGGTACAGGTAATATGCATGTGGTCATCATGAATAGCCTATGATTTCTCTCTCTCCATCTCTTCTTTAGTCTTCCACTTTTGCTGTTGCCATGGTGCAGGATAATAAATCATTTTTAAAATCTAGTCTATGAATCTCTTGACAAAGTTGGATTCAAGACCGGCACATTGAGCTATATTTAGAACCCGACTCCATTCAGGAGTTGATTAATGTTCTCAGATCTTCATTAGTCAGCTACTTCCAGCTCTGAAAAGGTAGCTTTTCTCCAGATGGCAGTTCAATGAGAAGAAATAAAGGATCGGGAGGTATTGTGTTGGCAGAGCCAGGGAGAAAGACAATTACTAGAGCCTTGTGGAGCCACATTCAAACTGTTTACAGAGATAGGTCATCCACAATAGAATGGTTATCTATGCAATTCCTTCCTACCTCAGCATACCCCCCCTCAAAAAAAAATCAAAGAAAAAAGGGACAAATTTGCATTAGCCAATTAATACACATAAAAGCAAATATAGGAATGGTTGTTATAATTTAGAAAAGCTATCTATTTCCCAATGGGGGTGAAGACTATGTGCTTGACTAATATGCTTTCCAGTTTTTACTTCAGCGCAATGGCTTCCTTTTTTTTTTAACAGTTCTTCACCCGATTTGACCAACTGTTCAACTAAAAGATCAAATTGTAACCATTCTTAACATCCTTTCAAGGAGAGAATTGATCCATATGTAGTATATCATTAAACAGATATCATAAACTTAGAAATTTCAGAGAAATGTTCTATTGTACAAAGGTTTATTCTGATACCGTTTCTGCACAAGGTGATCTCACACCATTTTTTCCCCCAACAATTCCACAATGCAGTCTCATGTTCATATTAACCAATAATTAAGACTTCTATGTCTTGGACTTTTTCATCCATAGATTATATTAAATGTCTGGCAATTTTCAAACTCAGTCCTTCAGTTATATTATGTCCAATGCTTTCCTTCACCTACATTATACAATAGAGTGGACTAAAAGTGGGGAGATCCTGGTCAGTTACAGAATTTAAATGAGTGACTTCAGGTTAGTCACTTTCATAGCCCACTTTCATATTACAGAGTTGCTGCTGTGGGGAAATTGCAGGGAAAAATGCTAGTGGAAATGCTACTTGAGGAACCATAGAATACTGTATAAAACTTACAAATAAGAATTTAAGCCTCCACAGAAAATAATTCACCATGGATCATGGCAAAAGAGTAATCTTTTCACTTTTTCTCCCTTTCTTTCAAAGATCTGCTTTGAGCATATAGATGGGTTTCAAAAATGTAGATGCTGTTGTTTCTTCTCTCTTTAGCAGGTAAATTTGTTTATAAAGATTTGTAGAAGAGAAGTGGAGAGAATATCTTATGGCAAGGGCCTAGTCTGTAAGTACACAAGCAGCCTCATTTCCTAAGCTTTTTTGTAAGGACTTTATTTGCAAATGATCACCAGAAAACAGAGAAATAGACTTATAGAACAGGCCATAGACTTCCACGAATTGGTCAAGTATTGTAATTTGGACCAATCACATATAGGTTTCATCATACTACTAGCCTAGAAAAAACATAGCAAGATATATCTCAAGGATCTATGATAGTATGAATAAATTATTCTCAAAGGATATACACTTTTAATTTTTTTTGACACTTTATAATGAATGCTAGGTAATAATTGCAAATATTCATGTAGAAAGAATTGTAGATATCTGATGGTATCTTCTTATATAACTCTCCCTGCAGTTTTGCATATCTTTTCCTCCTCTTAGCTCAGAAAATCCATTTCAGAGAAAAAGAAACCACAGTATGTAAAGGAGAGATATGAGTTGTCTGGCCAGAAGTACTTTTAATAACAATATTTAGTTATTGTAGTATCCCTGTAGCAATACTCATAAAATTAACATTTTGTACTGCGTAAAAACAAAAAAGACATGTCTGTATGATATAGGCAGAAACATACAATAGAGAGTGTTTAGGAATGACATTTGCTTTATGATTACAATTCTAGTTGCACTTTACCAGAGTACCCATTATTAGTGTTTTCAGGCATTCACTGAAAAACATATTGAGGAGAAACAGAGAAATGCACTATAGCAATAGCAGTAGAACATAGACTTATATACCACTTCATAGATCTTTACAACACTCTCTAAATAGTTTATAAAGTCAGCATATTGTACCCAACAATCTGGCTCCTTAGCCTTCCACCCTTCCGAGGTTGGCAAATGAGTCAACCTTGAACCGGTCAGAATCAAACTCCTGGCAGTGAGCAGAATTAGCTTGCAATATTGCATTCTAACCAATGTGCCAGTGTGGATATTTTTATTTAAAAATGATTTAAAAATTACAGAAACAAGAAATAGAAATATATTATAAAGAGTAAAAGAAAAAGTAATGAATAACAAAGAAAAAAAAAGAAAGATAGCACCCACCAATCTTTCTTGCAGTGGTTACAAACATAGCAATTATCTTCTCAAACCAAAATAATCAGGCATGCAGAGAAAACATACTCCTCTCTCTGAAATAAAAAGCAACACATTTTTGATGTGTACACCCCTCCTTCCTGCTTGTATACTCTACATAAAAGTATTTCTGGATTAGGAAATACTATCAGTTGCAGAACTAAGGGTGTGCCTTCTCCATTCTGGTGCCTGTGTTGTCGAACAGCCTCTTCCCTGAAGACCTGGCTCTACTGGGAGCCACTGGAGTCAGGAGGTTAATGGAGGTTAAAGGATGATGGTGTGGGTATGTGTCTAACAGGTTGATTTTGAGATTTCTCCAGTGGCCTCAACTTAGTTTCTTCTAATTGTTTGTAAAATTGCTTTTTTTTGGTCTTGTACCTACCAGAGTTTCCTTAATAGATTGGCAATCATATAAATTTGTTCAATAAATAAAAAAATGATAAATGAAATAGAGGAGCTGCTGTTGGTCATGATGTTGGTAAGAAATACTTTGTTCCAACTCCTCTCAAAAAGCTAGCAGCCAGGAGGCAATGCAGTCATTTTGCAGATGTACAAAGGATGTTTAAAATCAGCAGGTCACAAAAGCCACATAAGAGCCACACACACAAAAAGGGCAAGGTCTGGGCATTTCAGACTTGGACAATCTGACCAAGCCAATGTACAATTACCGTTTTGGTAATTATTGGGCTCAGCCTAGATAAGTGAAAGCTGCTGAAAGCTACAGTAATTATAGCTTATTCAGTATGGGAAGGCTGGTTTGCTCAAACATGCAAGCAGGCATGGAAGAAGCTCATTTTTTCCGCTCATAAAACAGTAACAGTGTGATGTTAAATTTGCTGATTATGCCAGACTTTCCAGATCTTTCTTTCTTTCCATATCTTAGTCCTTTTCCTGAACTTCGGAGCTCAAGCAATTTTCCAGAAGTAAATTTTTCCACTCTCTGCCAGGTGTTCACAGTCAGCAGAGCAGGAGATGATCCTTCTGAAAGATGAACTCTGTGGGATGGGAGTGTGTCTATATTTCTATCCCAAATCACTGTTACCCACTCCCAGATCTAGTCTGGAAGGAATCTCAAGCTTGTTGAAATTGTTTATCTTGCTACTTCCTCTCAAAAGCAATTGGCTTCATCTTGGACCATAAATAAAAGAACAATAGTTACTTATTTTCTAGATTTTACTCTGGTCATTACATTAATTGGTATCCATTTTGTCACCTGGAGGGTAAAATGTCAGGAGTTAAAACAACTATTTTAAAGAATGGACCTTGTAAAAATAAGTCAGAACTAAATCACATTTTCAAAATGTTCAGTAGTGATCTGTTGGTTGAAGTTAAAACCAGTCATGCTGGATTTTAAGGACTAATCAGGTGATTCATAAAACAAGCTTTTGTAGACCTGACTCTTATATATTAATAAGCTGCTGCTGCTGCTTCTTCTTCTCCTTCTCCTTCTCCTTCTCCTTCTCCTTCTCCTTCTCCTTCTTCTTCTTCTTCTTCTTCTTCTTCTTTTGCTTATTATTTTGAAGGTGTTAGGATTGAGCTCTGACCTCATTTGCCCCATATTCAAGCTTAGAAAAAAAATTAAAATAAGGAGGGTTGTTGGGTGAGAAAGCAGACCTTTGATCAATGTTTTAGCACACAGAATTCCAGCAAGTGAATCATTTTTCAGGTTTTCATAGCCAGCTGGCATCTTTCAACATGTCGACAAAATTTCATTGTTCATAATATAAGTAGCTTACCTTCTTTTTGTATTTCATTCTCTTATACAGGATTGGACAATCTTTTGTTGACCTGTGGCTGTATTTGGATTAGTCCTAGTACAGCCACAGAATTGGGTATAAATTGTTATAGGGAAAGGCCAAACTTCATAAAGGGATAACACAACATGGATTAGGCCAATCAGAAGTATTGGTGGGACTAGGAATTTCTTCCCACATTAAAATAGAAAAATATTGGAAATTTGTTGGGATGTTGTTGTTTTTTTAATTAAGCCTACATTAAGGTTTATGATACAGTATTGTATGTGATGTGACAGTATTGTATATCACATCAGGGTGGTAAATCCTACAGTTCATTTTCAGCATCAAAATGCCTAATTTTGGAGAGGGATCCCATGGGTGCAAGAACAGATAACTCACCCAACTGTAGTCTCTTGAAAATAAGGTGGCATACTGTACCTTGGATGAAAGCTTCCTGAAGCAGAATTTAAGAATGTTTCCTATGAAGCTACATTCACAGTATATGGGAACATTATAGCCAGCCTAGTTTCTAGAGCTAGACCCAACTTCTCTACTTGATAGTCGTCCAAGACTCCAAACTCCCTGGCTGCATTCTTCAGCACTCTGTCTCTCAGGAGAGTTTATTTAAGTTCAGAGCAGTCAGCTGTTTATTTATTGCATTGTACAAAGGGTTCAGGAGCTACTGTTCTAAAATGTGCTTTACCTTTTTATACAATGCAATGAGCTGTTACAGAGAATTTAATCACAGATTAATAAATATGAAGACTCTGGACATCTCTGCATCTTTACTTTAATAAGTGTTCAATTTCACAGCCTTTTCAAATGGAGACGTGTCTTTGGAGTTTTTCCTACAAGGTTAACTAACAATGATTTAAGTAATGTTCCAGTTACTTAGTTTTGCTAATTTGGCTGGTTAAATGTTAATGTTAACTATAATGTTCACTTTGCGAAGATAAAGTGAGGTTAGAAATCTTTACTGGTTAAATATTATACAATGGCTGCATTAAAATTTAGATATACAGCACTGTAATAAACATTAAATGACAAGGATTTCCTTTCTACCAGTCACACTTAAACAAATTGTTCTGCTTATTGCTCTTTCCCTCTTTTCAAACTCAACCAAGTAATCTTTGATCTGTTTTAGTAAATAAATATTCAGGAAATAAACCAGTTGAACTTTGCTTGACCTATATATTTTTTTTTAAAAAAAAAAAAATCTCCAGAGCTATCATAGTCTTCAGAGGGCCTGCAAAGAGAAGCAAATACAATGTGCTATGGGAAACATCAGCCTCTCAATCAGAACTGCCAACTGCTGAGTCCATCTATGAAAATTGTTTTTGGAGAATCCAATTAGCCAACAGATCATGCAAACATTAAATGGGTACACTGTTTAAAACCAGGAAAGTCTTAAGATCTTCCCAAAACATTCTTTTATTTTCACACATTTATGGAAACCAGTTTTGATATGTTTTCTTCAAGATGGACAAGCCCATAACTAGTGAATCCATCAAGGCTGTTGGTATTGAATGACCTTCATCAAGGTGCTGCCATCCACAGGAATTCATTGCCAAGCCTCAAAACCCTCCAAATAGTGTGCCTTGAGCTAATGGCTTGTTGCTGTTGTTATTGGATTGTTTCTACCGGTTCTTACAGCTAGTGCTACATAAGTTGTAGAAATGGTTTATAAAAAATTGATACCAGACTACCAATATCAAATGTCATGGGAATTGCAGGCCATTTCAACCATATGCAATGATGCCCCCTTAGCCCATGTTTTTGTTGGGCAACTTAGGTTCTAAGTTCTATTTAAGTCCATTCAATTCATGAAAATAAAATGGCTCATCTTCCTACTGCTATCATACTGTGAAGATTATTACTATGCCCCAAACAGAACAAAGACATGTTTTTTTCCCCTGCTTTAACTACTTAGTATTAATTTGTGGAAGTGGAATCAAAACACAACTCCAAGAATGAATCATGGTTCCTTCTGATAGGAAATGTTGTAACTGCCATCTGCCTTATATTAAATACAGCTGCTATCTGTGAGAATAACATGTGAGAATAACAAAAAAGAATGAGTTATTCAATCCCTTCCAAGTCCCCCAGCAGTCAGATTTCTCTAGCAAAATGAAGTTTCTGTGAGAAATATCAGGAATTCCAAGATACGGGTGGGAGGGAGTATTATTACAGATTTCATATTAGTTTCCTGTTTCAAACAGGATTTGTCAATCCCAGGAGCTCTTGGGGTCTGAATTCACATTAGCAAGCTATGTCAGGCTAAGAGTTGAGATTATTGTTGTTATTTTGCAGTGCAAGGATCTTCATGGAAGCTGCTTAAACTAACTAGTCTTGTATAAATTGATATACATTCAACTGGTAAAATAGACAAGATCCTCAAAAGCTTTGGTGATGATAAAATGGTGAGACTTTCTGCTGCCACCAGACTTTTTCTTGTGTTTGAATTATATCATGTTGATTTAAAAGAAAGGTTTGTTTTTTTTATCCTACCCTAAAGAAAATAACAGAAATTTGTCAGGTTCAAAGAAGATAAATTATTTTGAGCTGCCACAGAAACCATGGAATATCTTAAAAAATAATTTAAATCTCTTTTTGGCTGTCAGTCATCAATCTCGACACCAGATTTTCCTATGTCGAAGACAATATATAATACTTGCCAAGAAATACATATTCTCCATCCTGCATTCTTTCCAAGAACACAAGTCATTCACAAGCCCTGATAGCTTTATATGGCTGTTGAAAGAGTCATGCTTTATTATTTCCTTTCCTCTAGCTAGGGACTAATGGATTCTTTCTCTATCTTCCTTCAGTCTGTTTGGTGCATTCATTTTTAATGGGAATCATTCCATTTTAGCTTCAAATTTCTTTGATAATATTTTTGTGGAAATATTCATTTTATTAGCCTTCAAAGGGGCCAATTACTCATGCGTTTTTCAGATTAGGCATGTTTCTTGAAAATCATTCTGTGAGTGTCTTGGCAACACTTTGTTGCACTCTGAAATGCAATGTGAGGAGTTCATAGAAGTCTCTGACTGGGATACAGTTTAACCAGAAATTGTAATTGACGGAAAGCATTAATTATTCAGGATGTCTACATATACTTGAGAATGAATGTCTATAAATAAGAAAACCAGTTGAGAAGTTCTATAGAAGGGCCATAGCATCAGTGGTGATCATGATGAGTGCATACCATTCCTATTTTGAGCTTGGAGCATCCTTTACCCTTCCAATGGAGGAGGCAACTCCACATGTGTAAATAATTATTTATCAGGAGTGTCTGGTACATGAAAAGAATGGGATTCTTGGGGATAAAAATGGTGTGGTATGGCCGTAATCTTAGAACAGTCAGAAGGAAATGCATGATTATCATCTTTCCTTTGAGAAATGATGATGCCATAAAATCTAAGCTGATTCCTGTTCTGTAGCAATAAAACTAACCTCAGTACTGCTAGACACAAAAAGGAAAGGAAAAGAAACCCCACAATAACTAGGTTCTTCTGCTTAAGAAAAGGAGGAAACCAACAGACACTTGTATCAATTTACATTGGTGGTGTTTGGCTTCTGGACACTGTCAATAGGAAGACACCGTATATTCTTATACGTTCTGTTCAATTGCACAATCGGAATTGGCTAGCTTTTCCATGAGTTAGAATTGCCATTTCATTCATCAGAGTTTTTTCTAATCTCTAATGTACTCTTTGGAATCAATTCATCTTGAAATTACACCTGAAGTGTGAATTCTTAAAATTTAAAAGGTGCTTAAAGAACTCCTTTTTGCAAGAGCCTTCTGTGGTTGTAAGAAGTAAGAATAATGTTGCTTAAACTATAGTAGAACTGAGGGTAGATGAAAATTGCAATATTTGTTTGTTTTAGTGCTGTTGTATTGCACTTACACATAAGCACAGACTAAAGGAAAAAGTACTACTACTTTTATGTTAATTTCTCATCACCCCCTTCCATTTCTTTGGGATAGATAAATTATGGAACCAGTTGGTTTCATTCCTTTCTATCTGGTTATTCTGGAGATGTGAAACTCCAGTCTTTGGCAAGCTCATTGCACCATATTTGGCCTGTGCATGAGCTATCAGAGCAACACAAGGCAAAGCAATGCATAAGCTTTGCTTTCAGAATGGACTGGGTTTCTCATTGTATTTAATTTGGCCTTTTCTCAAAAAAAAAAAAAAAAAAAAAAAAAAACATCCGCTCTCAGAACCATTAAATAGTGATTATAATTCTTCCAGTTCTAAGTCACATTGAACATCATGGTGTATATATTACACTTCTGCTAAATGCTACACTATCTGTTCATAGCAGTCTTGTTAAATATTGAATAGTTGAATGACTTGGACCAGGGTATCCCAAGTTTAGAATTTTGGAATGGTTCTAGATAAGTAACCATTAAGACAATAATAAGAAATTATTGTAATCTGTCTATGAAGCTCTGAGCTATGACCATGGTTATGTTAGCAGTTAGATTGGAAGAGATTTAGGGAAACATTCTAAACAAAGCATTCAAGAAGAAAGTAAGAACACAATGCTGTGTCTTGGGAATTGGGGAATGGAGAGAATCAGGAAGCATATTGTGGCAACCTGGCCCAACAAAGGAACATAAATTATCCACAAGGTCTATATAGCCACATCAATTAAACCACAAAGAACTGAATGCTAGCTTGGTTGGGATTTCAATGAAAGCACAAGGAAGTTAGAATTAAATCAACTCTAATCCCTAAAGAAACCAAGTCACAAGATCAATCAGGTTCAAAACCAGCCTCAAAGATAAGCCAGTTCTCCAAAAATAATTTGAGTCTTATTGCAAAGAGATATGGCCTCACCTCCAAGCTAGTCTTGGTTCACTAGTTCACTTGGCAATGTAGAAAAATAGAAGAAATCGAAAATCTGTCAGCCTGTCAATCATGCACAATATGGATTTCTTATTGTTGTGAGCCAATGTCAAATTTTACAGTTCTGTGCTGGGCTTTTACATCTTGACTAGAATGTCTATTCTACGGTTGCTTATTTTGACACGTTTCCTTCCGCATCGCTGTTAGCAGAGCCGAGGAAGGAATTTTTATAGGCACAATAAAAAAAATGCTCCTCTTAGGAATCCTTGTTTGGTTTATTAAGTTTAGACTCTGTGGTGCCTTTTTAAAATATCTGTTACAGTATAGTATGTTTTCTTTTTTCTAAGACCTTCTTTTCAAAATCATAAAATGCCCAATCAGGCATTTTAGGAAGAAGCATTTTAGGAAGAATCATTTTCTTCACTCATGTCCTGAGAAATCTGATATAGCCAAGTATTTCACCAGTGGTGGATCTGAGTTTGTGCATGCCTATACCTAATACGCTAAGCTCTTCTTAATTTAAACTGCAGATATGGGACTCCATCTGCCAACAGTGGCAATGGTTTGATCAACCATATTTTTTTCTGCATCCACAACACAGCTTTTTCATTAGGACTGAAGCTATCTCACGATAAGAATGATTCCTTTATTTCAATGGTGGACTACAACTACCTTTTACATTTTAAAAGTATGTGCTGTTTATAAAGGAAGGAGGAAACTATTTTTGTTCAAATCAGACCTATGGTCCATTTAATTCAGTGAAAATAATTCTGGCTGAGTTTGTTCAGCCAGAATTATTATGTTATGTTATGTTAATTCATAAGGTGGGTTGCTTGCCTTGACTTAGTTCTTTGCACAAATGGCTGGGTTTGTGCAACATATTAAGCCAAACCAAGCAAACTACCATTGTGACTTATAGATTGTTATTTACGGTTTAATGTGCAAAGCATAATGGTTGTGCAAGTCAAGGTCACTGGTTTACTCAATAAAAAAATATGAAAGAAACCATGACTAATTGGATTGTGTGAATCCAGTTATTTCTATCTGTTCTTTCCTGGACCTGCCTGCTATGGCCATAGAAATAATACTATTTTCAGAAATACATGTCATTCTCATAAAAACGCCCCAAACAAGACCCATTTCAAACAGAAAACAAAATGAAGCATTCAACACTACTGAATCTTTTATTTTATTTTGTAACTTCACATTTCAATTTGATTAGTATTTGTACCTTCTCCTTTCATCTATAAAGTGGTACAGAGACTTCCCCTCAACCCTTGTAACAACTCTGTGTAGTGTGTTAGATTCAGAAAATATAATTTGAGAAGCTTTGAAGACAGACAAATATTTGAATCCAACTCCCAATGTAGACACTGCTGGGTCTAGTGGCAAAGTGGTAACCTGATTAAAAGTGGTACAGGTAATCCTAAGAGTTACAACCACAATTGCAATCAGAACGTCTGTTACTAAAGAGGTTATTAAGGGAGTCATGCCCAATTTTACAACCTTTTTTGCCATGGTTGTTAAATGAATCGCTGCATTTGTTAAATGAATTATGCGGTCATTAAGTGAATCCAGCTTCCTCCATTATGCTTGTTGGAAGTCAACTTGGAAGATCGCACATGTCAATCAAATGAGCCCTGGATGCTGCAACCATCCAGGTATATGCCAGTTGCCAAGCAACTGAATTTTGATTATGTGGCCATAGGGATGCTATGACAGTTATAAGTACAAGAATCATTCATAAGCCACTTTTTCAGTGCTGTTGTAATTTCAAACAGTTGCTAAACAAATGGTTATAAATTGAGGACTTACTATTCTAGAAAAACTGAGATGGGCTACACCTAGTCTGCAAAAGAGATAGAGAATGCAACTATTGGCATTCAATGTAGTCCATAGATCTATGCTGGCACTCCATTGCAAAGCCCAGTAGATGGGTGGTTGTAAAAGTACTAAATCAAAGGAACACCAGGAACTTATACTATGTCCTGCTTTGAGGAAAAGAAATATGGTGCTTAGTATGAAACTTGTGGGAAGTTTGATGTATATTATTAGTGCATGTTTGTGCTATGTGAAAGGGCATTTGTTATGTATTATTTTGCTTCTATTAGCCAGTGAGGTAGCATGGAGGTGGTGCTTGCACGAAACATAGCATAACAATGTGTAATAAGTTACACATAAAAGAGAGGGAACTTGACCTAAAGCTGTGTTCCAAAGTATAAGTAATTTCATTTTGCCTTCAGTTAAAAGCTTTGTGGGTTATTTTTATCTATCTTGATTAACAATGGTTTATTAAAAGCTATTTTCATTTTGAACGAGGTCTTGATGCTCCTGTTCTCTAGCAGGAGCATTGTCGTTAATGTTTGACATGTACTCTGCTCTGAATAAAATGTGAGAGCATTATTGTGAGACAGCTCTGTGGGTCCCATTATCAGTGTTTCTTGCATAGCAATGATAGTGTTTTACACTGACGGAGAAGGATGCCTAGAATTCTTTCCAAACCACAAACACTCTCTAACCCATCACAAAGATACTGTCTCTGACTCCACTCTCTGGAACTCTTGAAAAAGCAATTAAAATTCACAGAATTGGAGACTGATATAGCTCCAGTTCAGGCAAGTTCTCTGTTTCTATGATATTCGGTTAACAAAGCCAGTTGTGTAGGACATTGATTCAACAAAGGCAGCTGTCGGCCTCTGGCTGAGATCATTTAAAGTTCATTAGAGCTCGGTTTCAAAAAAACAGAACCCAGCTCTGAATTAAGAGCACTTTCCCAGAGGTTGTGGAAGAAGCTCATTTAATGGTTTAATGACCTTGAAATTGCCACTTATGGAGCTGACGCCACACTTCAGTGCCACTCCACCCATTCTCTGTTGAGCTGTAAGGGTTGCAGATTGAATCAAGAAAAGTTGGAGCAGATAGGTTGCTCTCGTTTTTCACTATCTAGCATGTATGTCAGATGTACGGATCCTATCTGTAATATGATCAGCACTATTGGTAATTGAAATTTATCAAAAGACCATTTTAAGGGATGGGCTGAGAGGGTTTTTTTTTTAATCCCTGTACTTTGGTAGTCAGTCTGGCAGAATTTGCTCATTACTTTTTCCACCATGTTTGCAGTGGCTGCCTTTCTCCATTCATACAGCTAGCAACATCTCATAACAGATTTATCCTCGTGAAGCGTGTAGTTTAAGCATACTACAGGCACACAAATGTCATCTTACCTTCCATATGCAGTATTATTGGAAGGCAGGTACTGTATACAAATCTGTAAAGGAGGAACAAGAAATCTCGGGGTTTCTGAACTACAACTACAACTAGCTAGCCTGACCAATAGTGAGGAATGGTAGAAGCTATCATTCAGTAAAACTGGAGGGTTGAATGCCAGGTGCAAAAATTCAGGTCCAACTGTGAAGGTTCAAGTTAACTGATTTATTGCTAAAAGCCAATGGAATCTTCTCAACTAATGCCCAGCATATGGTTAGAGGTAGATGATGGTCAAATGCAATCAAGGGGTGCGGTGGGGGATTGGACTTAGTTCATTTGTGGCTATGTAACAACACTAAACTGCTCTCTCTTTTCACTCCTCCCCCTGGCTGGACCAGTCCTTCTCCTATTGATTCATTCATTGTCCACCTTGAATTATATGTGCATTTAGGAGGTAACACTCATAGTTAGCAAGAGTCTCATGGAAAATCACAGGGAAAGGACTCTTTAATGATTCCCAAATAATGTGTGTCTTTTCTCATTGTTGTTAGTGCTAGTTTATCACTTGCCTGATATGCTACTGAGTAGTCAAGAGCAGCACTAATAGTACTCATCAGAAAACTCAGTATAGCTGAAATACAGTATTGACCAATGGCAGTCTGTTCTTTCTTAAATGGCCTCTAGAAGCCTGTTTTAACTGCAGCATCCAATGGGAGTTTCTGCACTCTTTTCTGTTGGAAGTGTGACTTTGGTGGCATCTCTTCTTCAACATCTAACCGTCTTTTGGCCAAAGGGATTGTGGAATGCAGACAGAGAGGTATAGATTTACTATCTGATTTCTCTCACTCTTCAACTCCGCCTGTTTTTGTCTATGAGATTACTAATCCCATAGTCTTTCTTCTGCCTTTGTTCCCTGCAGCTGTTCTTTGTACTTCTTTAGTGTAGGATTGGCCTGTTCCTATCATGCTTTTAATTACATTAAATTAAAATTTTAAATTAAATGCTGTTATAGTTATAAAGCCTGCTTTATTAATCATGATTCAGGTGGGATCTCTGCTCTCATACACATCCAAAGGTTTCCCTCCAACATTTTCAAGCATAGCCCCTCGTTACTCTTTTCACAATTTTAAGGCAACATTTCTATGTACTAGTTATTCTTGCATATTTGTCTGTTGAGATTGGCCTCACCTATCTTTTTGTACCTTTTTCCATTTCTGGGTCTGTTCTTATATTTAGCCTTAATATTTTCCTAGACAGCCAAGCTTTAGTAGCTCTAACCCTTTTTGTAAAAATATATGGGGGCGATGGGACAAGTTTCTTTTCTTTTTTCTTATTTTTTTTTTATTAAACATTTTTTAAAAGCAAACAAAAGGAAAGCTTTAACACTTTTTCTGTTTCAACAGTTTTGCATCCGACAAAATTTTCATAGTTGTACATTTTTCCCTCTCTTATTTCTACTATATCATTTATATATATACTTCTAATCTTTGTTTATTGACATATATACATAACAATACCTGTGTACCCACTTTCATTTCTACAATTTTTGTTTCCTCCTATTAACAATTATACTTCAACTCCTATTTCTACTGTTGATAATTTTTCCCTTCCTTTTATCTCTCTCCTCCAACCATTCATACCATTTCTCCCACACTAAGTAATATTCTGTTTCCTCTTTTTCTTGTATCTCCTTTTTTAATTTATCCATCTTCGCACATTCCAAAACTTTTCCAATCAGATTTTCTTCGGATGGTAGTTTCTTTTCCTTTGCCTCAGTTGCTCAACATACCATCAGACTTAGGGAGGAAGACATGAGCCCTGTAAGTGAAGCAAAAGAATCATATTGCTTTGTATCATTCTGCTTGGAAGCGCCTCTAAGCTTCCTGTGACAAAGCTCACACTAAGAGAGGAGGGGATTGAGAAGTTAAGTAGTTGAAGCATGGAGATAACATGATTTGTTTCACTGAAATAAAGAAGCTTTCAATTCATGTTCTCTTTGGGCAAACACTGAATGAACAGGCTCTTCTTGGCTCTTTCCCACAGCTCTGGACAAAGGAAACCTGGAGAGAGAGCACTGAGAGATGCCTTCTTCTTTAGCAGTGGCCCAAAGTAAAGGTGAATTGGTGGCTTCTTTACTTCAACAAACCAGATCATGTCCATGGCCTGAACTGCTATCAAAAGCCTTTGCTCCCTCTTTAGCATTATGATCCTGTAATGGTATGTGGAAATGACCTTGGGAAACAGAAGGAAAAACTGCCGACTAGAGAATGCTGAGAGAAGCGGCAGCTGAGTTTGCAGAAGGAATGTGGGCATGGCAAACATCTCAGAAGGGTCCCTCTCTAATTTTTTTTAATTGTAAAGGTGGGAGAGGATGTACCTCCAAGACTTGCAAGATTCTGTTAAAGTAACCTTACAATAAAGTTAGAGCTGGTATATCTAGGTGTGCTTCTTATCTAGAGTACCTCACCAGGCTGACAAACCCAGACTCCCTCTTGTGTTCCTTGCATTCTTCCCTCTTAACTCACACACTCATACTGTAGGACCCTTTCAGTGGAACTTTGCTACTTCAGCGTCATGGAAGGCTAATTCATAGCATGAATAGGGTGCCAGTCAATAAGCATAATGCTCAATAACTTTCCCTCTCTTGGGCAGTTGTATTAAAGCACTGGAGATGAAAGATGATCTGTGATCTTTTTTTTCCCCCCTTGTAATGAAACATATGATTTGATAGCTGTGTTAATGCTTGCTAAGCCTGAACTGACTCATTATCATCACTGGGTGGTTAGCAGAATTGCATGACAGCATTGCTTTTGTGGTGCTTGAAGCAAATCAAGCAATTACTTCATGTTGAAGACTGGCTTTCCCTTAATAATATCCTGTCTTTCTATGAAAAGCAAACATCTTTCAGAAGTATCTTTTCCAAAGACTTTATGAAAAAAGCCCAAACTAGAGATTATATTTCAACATGAAAGCCAGAAGACCTGAAATCAAAGTAGTCCACATAATACCTTTCATTCCCATATTTATATCCATATATCCATATCCATATGTATGTATATAGTGTGTATACAATGTGTGTGTGTATAGTGTGTGTATACACACACATACATACATACATATATACATACATGCATACATACATATGAAGGGAGGAGAACTTGTGGCTCAGAAGGTTAATTCAACTGCCTAACATGCAGGAAGCCCAAGTTCGAATCCGAGTAAGGGTATGGCTAGCTGATGAAAGCTAAAAAGCTTGAAATAGATCTATAATAGTTTCCCTTTATTTCTTTATCAGCAAAATATAAATTTTGTACTCATACATGTATATGTATATGTATATGTATATGTATATGTATATGTATATGTATATGTATATGTATATGTATATGTATATATGCAAGTTTTGGTGTATTCGGGCCTTTTCCCGTGTAAGATTGAGAGTATCATTAGTTGATGGAGTTGATGTTTGCAGATTAGTCAGCTGTTTCGTAACATCCTGTGTGGGTGGATGTTACAAAACAGCTGACTAATCTGCAAACATCAACTCCATCAACTAATCAAGATGAAACAACACAGGCAACCAACTCGCTGACAGCAACAAAGCCAGCACCCCACACCTCCCCACCAGTATTTATAGAGAAATGGCAGCTCCGATCACACTTTCCTCGCACAAGCATGAAGCCAAAGACACCAGCCTTAAGATGATGAGTGGGACCTCATCGAAATGTTGCCAAGATACTCTCAATCTTACATGGGAAAAGACCCGAATACACCAAAACTTGCATACCTCTACCCGTGAAAATCTACGAAAATGTATGTATGTATGTATGTATGTATGTATGTATGTATGTGTGTGTGTGTGTGTGTATTATTTATTTATTTATTTATTTATTTATTTATTTATTTATTTATTAGTTTGATTTATATGCCACCCTTCTCCGGAGACTCAGGGCGGCTTACAATGCTTTTAAGCAATAGCCTTCATACTTTTGTATATACCTGCTTAGTAGGGCTTTTTGCCGCCCCCCCACCCTCAGCAGTGTTCTATTTTATACAAAGTCAGCTTATTGCCCCCACAAACCGGCTCCTCATTTTACCTACCTCGAAAGGATGGAAGGCTGAGTCAACCTTGAGCCTGGTGAGAATTGAACTCGCAGTAATTGCAGGCAGCTGGCAGCTAAATATTACTTTAACAGTAGTTTAGTCCACTGCGCCACCAGGCTCTTACATATATACATATATTATTTTTATGTATATAAACAGTTAAGAGGCTGACATGTTATGTGCATAGCACATAGGTCTCACCCAATATTGGATGGCTGCCACTAATACTTAGAAAAAATCGCCTATACACCAAGAAAGAAAGGGACAGGGGAAGAAAGGTTAACTGGTGCAATACTAGGCATTACAGGGTAGGGAGAGAACAATGATGGGAATAACCTCACAGTTTGTTTTGTGATTGACCTTATTTACATGCCAACCATCTTGACAGGTTCCCAAAACTCTAGATATATGTACCTATTCAAAACAATAATCTAGATCAGGCTTAAGTTTAACCCTTTACATCATATCACAAGGATTCAATTAGCTGAGTGGTATAAAGGTAATATAAATCAAGATAGAGAACACTGTACTTTCTGCAGGTAATTCTGATTCACATAGAGGTTTTAGCAAACTATTTGCACAATTACTTATTCATTTTCAAGGAGACCTGTTATAATCAAGTAAACTTTTAAAAACTTTGTCAGGTGTAACATGGTGGCTTCCAAGCAACTGACTCAGCCACAGTTCCTAGCAAATCCTTTCCTATGATCTCTATCCTAAACTCTGCCTCTTATTTATTAAATATTTTTAAACCCCACTTTTATTACTTTATAAGTAAGTCAACACAGTCAACATACATATTATTCCTTCCCCCTCTTATTTTTCCAACAATAACAACAACCCTGTGAGGTAGATTAGAGAGACAGGGGGGGAGAGGGAGAGAGAGAGAGAGAGAGAGAGAGAGAGAGAGAGAGAGAGAGAGAGAGAGAGAGAGAGAAAGAAAGAAAGAAAGAAAGAAAGAAAGAGAAAGAGGTCCAAAGTCACCCAACTATATTTCATGCCTAAGGTGGACTAGAACTCACAGTCCCCTGGTTTCTAGCCTGGTGCAGATTGAAGGTACTCATGAAGTTCTTCATTTCAGATGACTTGAAGTACTAAAAATAAGAGGGAACTGCAGCAATGATACCCTCACTCCATCTCAACACCTCCAAAAGACCAAGAAAATATCAAAACTGAAAAGCACATTGTCTGATATTTTGCAAATGGACTTCTTTGTTCCAAAAAGGGGGATAAACTAGCAGTTTCACCTTTGCTTGTTTAGTCTGAGATACTGAGAGGGAGCTGCCTAGCCAACTTTCTATTCTTGACCAGAAGTGAGCAAAGAGTTCCATTTTAAGCACAACCAAATAGCAATGATAATCATCAGCTCAGCTTTTCAATACCCCTGTTATAATGACAAAAGAGATTTGGATGTGTTTTCAAACAACACTGAATTATTTTGTGTGGAAATGCCTTCATCTAAGACATCTAGATTCATTAGGTAAGGGTCATTCTCCATAAAACATTTCCCATATCATGATCCCTATTTCTGTTTTCCACATAGGACATATAGATTGACATGGGGAAATAGAGTCAGCAAAGAAATGGTCCCTGGTTGCCTCTAATGCCAATCAAGACTGAGATAATGCACTCTCAGCTCTTTAAAGGGCATACAAATAACTGAGCAGAGCAAGCCATGGCAATAAATGGGGGGAAGGCTTGTTTGCTTTGGAAAAAGGCCTATGAAATGTTAAATTTATAACCAGATCCCTAGGGTAACATTATCTTCTTCTGTTTAATTATAAGGCATTGAGCAAAACTCCCTGAGTCTGTCAGTTTCAGTAACCAGACCAGCAGACAACAGAACTGGTTTCAAATTTCCAGAGTTCTCAAACCTAGAGTTTCTGTTTTCTCCTTGCTATATTTTCCTTTCTGCATCCCATCCTTTTAAAGCATCCCTTTGTTTGATCAGGATTCACAACCTTGCTGGAACCCAGGAGGCACATCTACCTGAGTGATATAGTGAAACAGAAGACATTGGGTAACTTACAGAGCTGAAAATGATTGGAAGAATGTTTCCTTTGAGCCTTTCTGGGAAGATGGAGGCACACAATTATTGACAGCTATCAAATGTTCTCATTATAGCCCATTCAAGGCTGCCCAACAGGAGCGCCTGCATTTTTTAAAAGAACAGTTTCATTAAACAATCCAGGCAGCACAAGAAAATCAAGCTGAAAGTAGCCACATAAAAGTTAAAAGAGTCTAAAAAGAATTTCTCCCTTTCTCCAAGAAAAGTAACAGAGAAGCTAACACATACAGTATTATAAACCTACTTCAGGATATTCATGACTGACATATAGCATCTCCATATATCTCCCAATGATCACTGATGCAAGACCTAATCCTAAACCTGTTTGTTTGTTTGTTTGTTTGCTTGCTTGCTTGCTTGTTTGTTTGTTTTGTCAAGCATGTATAAGATAACAGATATAAGTATAAATATGATTATGAATACATGAAATGGGGACAAATGGGACAGTAGGATAGGGACGGTAGGCACGTTGGTACGCTTATGCACGCCCCTTACAGACCTCTTAGGAATGGGATGAGGTCAACAGTAGACAGTCTAAGGTTAAAGTTTTGGGTGGTTGGGGATGAAACCACAGAGTGAGGTAGTGCATTCCAGGCATTGACCACTCTGTTGCTGAAGTCATATTTTCTGCAATCGAGTTTGGAGCAGTTTATCTTAAGTTTGTATCTATTGTGTGCTTGTCTAATGTTGAGGTTGAAGCTGAAGTAGTCATTGACAGGTAGGATGTTGTAGCAGATAATTTTATGTACTACACTTAGGTCAGACTGAAGGCGGCATAGTTTGGCACAAAAATATGGGATAAATATTGAAAGTGCTATGGGCTATTCCTTGAGATAGCATTAGCTACTTGGCTTCTATGATGAAACTTAATGTAATGAAGACATTATTGATACCCAGATGTCAATTCAGTTCCTCAGCTTTGGTAGTGATGCTGTCAAGGTGTTCAGTCTGGATGCTGGTTACCATAGTCCTCCCAGTGGAGTTCCTTATTTCTTCTCCCTTCCCACCTATGCCAGGAAGATAAGTACCATTCTCTCTGTTTTACTGTCAACTTCAAAACATGCCTATGCTGTAGCAGCCATTTTCTCATTTCTCAGCTGCCACAGAGTAAGAGGGGAGGGAAAGATTTGGAATGCTAGCCCCTGATGACAACAAGAAATCATCCCGTGGGAACCAAGGTCAAAGACTTAGCAGAGTTGCCATAGTGACACCAGAACACCTTATTGGACAATGTGACCTGTGCTAATGAAGGGAGTGAAGAATCTATTCTTTACTTATGGGAAAACCGCGGGAAGTAGGTAGAGTTGGTTTTGCTTTCATGTGTGCTGAAGTGATGTACTCAATAAAGATTTGCTTAAAGAGATTGGATCGTCTCGACTTTGCTAGCTTGGTTGGGTTCATCAGTTGAAACCTTGACACTTTACATGGATAGCTTCTAGAGGATATGCAGTTTCAACAGATAAATCCTTTACATATCTTGCCTCCCTCATTCTTGACATCTTCCCATCCTACATAACCAGTGGAGGAAAAATATCTTACATAGGAAGTGAAAATAAAAAACTTCCTAGAAAAAGGTTTCTGAACTGTTTCCAAGAAAAGTGCAAGATATTCCTGCAAAGTCATAAAGGAGCAAGCTCGACTTGAGAGAGATTTTATATTTTTATTAAGGAACAAGAATACAGTGATTCTACAGACAATTGCTGCATTCTTTGCTCACTTTAACCAATATTACAAGCAGGGCTATGATTGTGCAGAACAGGCATAATCTGTTTTTTCAGATTCAATATTACTTGGTACCATAACTGTAAGTATTTCTGTTCTTGAATTTAGCTAAATGTGTTTGCTGTTTCTTTAAAAGCATCTCTTTTTCCAGTCTGATCAAGCTAGAACCAGCTAAGACTTAAGGAAGTTCAGCTCTGGAAAATCAAGGAGTAGGAGAGAGAACAACTGATTTTACAAGATCTTAAAGATCTATTTTCTATAACCCTTATTGATGTTTCTTTCCTGGGTTGGCCATTCAACAACACACTAAATACACTAAATACAACTGCTCAGAAATAAACTGTGCTTAGTAAGCTATCATTTTCAGGATTCTGGTACAGCTCCTCCTCCTCCTCCTCCTCCTCCTCCTCCTCCTCCTCCTCCTCCTCCTCCTCCTCATGAAGAGAATATTTGGGATACTTTTCTTTTCCATACTTCACTTCTATCTTCTAATAAGCCAGTCTGACTGCTTTGTGAAGCCTCAGATGGCTGAATACTAGTTGTTAAGAAATGCTCAATCAATTTCAGATTTTCAAAGCTTGTCCCTTGTCCAATTCATATTTTACATTCCTGTGAAATGGAGAGAGCCTGTTGTTACTCAACTTAGGTTTTTACCATTAAAGGCTCAAAACAACCTCATTGCAGAATTACAACTATGTGGATTAAAAACAAGACAGAGCCATCTTTTATTGGTACACATATTAGCTGATTTGAAATGCAGAGACACTTTTCTTTCAATTTTTTAAAACTTGGTTCTTCCAATGCTTGTGGTTTGCAACAGCTTTTAAAGAGGAGCGGGCAACTTATCTCTACTAAATGTTGCTGGACCACAACTTTCAATTACTCAAGTTAAGCAATGGAAGATACAAAAGATCAGGACCTCACAAATTAATTTATTGAAAAAGGTAATTAAGATATAAAGTAGTTTGACTGAGAAATAGTGATTAGTTCATGGAGACTCATGAGTATTGTGGAGAATTGGAATAAGAATGTAGCTTGAATTAATTCTCTCAGTCTCTCCCATATATATAAGTGTGTGTGTGTGTGTGTGTGTGTAATCAGTCTCTTTAAGAGTGAAATTCTTGCTGCCTGTTTGTTGATTACATGTCTATAGAATTTACACTGTGATATGTGATATAGAGTCCAAGATATATATTGCTATCCCTCCTTATCTTTCTCCTTCCTTGTGCAGTAAACTACAGTATCAGGTTGTTAGAATAACAATTAAAACCTTGACACCTCTCATAGATCAAAGCAGCTATGCTGTACACCAGAGAATGTATCTGTAATGAGTTTACATCATGAATAATACCTATGTCTCCTTTAGAGTTATCTTGTTTCCTTATCAGTACAGCATTGCTTTCTCAATGGCGGTCTCTTCTTAAATGCTCAAACTGCTTTTGATATACATTATATAAAACATAAGTAAATTTGGGGCTTTTGGCTCATCTGGGTACAAGAAACTGATGACTCAGTGTAATTTTAGAGAGGAAAAATTTGGATCTTCTCCAGTTCTTGATGTTTTACTGGGCAAGTTTTCCACCACATTCCTTCTACACCCTACAG
The DNA here is from genome assembly GCA_022577455.1 of Arizona elegans. Classification (NCBI taxonomy): domain Eukaryota; kingdom Metazoa; phylum Chordata; class Lepidosauria; order Squamata; family Colubridae; genus Arizona; species Arizona elegans. The sequence continues at coordinate 281,992,306 of JAKOOJ010000001.1, read as the reverse complement.
GTAGTCCTTGCATAATGTTTACAATTGAGACCTGAATCTTGGTTGTTGAACAAAGCAGTCATTAAAAGAGACATCGACATAACTGTTTTGCTCAGTGACTACAATCTTGGCACCCTCTGTTGCTGTCATTAAGTGGTCATATGGAGCTAAAATCCTCCTGGCAGGCAAGTCTTTGAAAGGGAAAGGGCTGCCTGCTAGAGGGTTTCAGCTCTGCATGGAGCTGAAATCCTCCCTGCAGGCAGCCCTTTTGCTCTCAAAAGCTCCTGCAGCCCATTGAAGGATTTCAGCTCCTCTCCATACAGGGAAGCAAAATCTTTCATGGGGCTGCAGGAACAGAACTGAATCTTCAGGATTTTAGCTTTGTTCCTGCGGTCCACAGAAAGATTTCAGGTCCCCTCCACTTGCCTCTTCCCCATTTACTTTCTGGGGAAGCTGGCAGAGAAGATTGCATATGGTGATCACATGATCACAGGATACTTGGCAGCTGGTTGTAAATGTTAGCCAATTGTCAAACACCCAAAGTGTGGTTGCATGATCACGATGGGGGTGGCACAATATTTTACAACATCTGGAAGTGATTTATAGAACATAAAATGCCCTTTCAGAGACTTTGTAATTTTGAATGGTCATTACACAACTGGTTATAAGTTGAAGACTACCTGAATAGTATTTATTATATTTAAGAAGAAAGCTAGATGTTGGGGATCCAAGATCATAAAATCACTTACCAGAATCTGACTGCTCTCTTGCTGGCCAGCTGGCTGTATTAAAAAGCTGCTTTCCCAAAATGATGCTTTCCAGATGTGTGGGGTTTTAACTGTCACAATCCTTTTGATTCCGAAAAGATTGATCAAGATATCTATTGCAATTCTCATGAGTCAATGCCAACTTGAAGGCATACATACAATCTCGCCACGGTTACCATGCACAATATTAATTTGAGTTTTTATGTTGTTAAATATGTTATCCCATTTAAAAAAATTTTTTTTTCACTTTTCAAATAGTTGTACAATCTTTAAGACAATTCTTAAAAACAATTGATTGTCATTACATTTTACTGTGATGTGTAAAATTACCTTGTAAGTAATTTTACTGAGATGTGAATACTTGACTGGATTTATAGTGTGTGCATATAAAATCAAGATGACGAGGAAAGGAGGTGAATACAATGGCTTCTGACTTGTACAAATATCTAAGCTTATTTCTGTTAACATACTTTACTGTAGCTATTATCAAATGTCCTTCTTTCTGGTGCTTCTATTATACTTTAATATCTGAATCAGCATTCCTTTATATCTAAATATTTTATGACTGAGCTGACAGGTTATTGTCCCTGGAAAAGTGTTTTGGGGGGGGGGAGATAATTTACTTATCTAACATAATGCCATATTTTCTCTTTTGTGTCCATCCCTACATGTGCACCCTGAATCTCCTTGTGCAGAAATAGCAATCTTCATTTTCTTTTCTTTGTTTCCAGGGAATGATAACTCATTAAGATAATAAAACTATAAAGGAAGAGCTATAATAGAAAGGAACAGAACTAACTCCCTGAGTAATTAAAGGTTATATCAAGTCACAGCATGATTAATAATGCATTTGCTTTGTGGAGGAACTTTAACGTACTGCCTGATTGTGTTTTTTCCCTGGCATATGTGCATCAAAGCTAGGTCTCCTCCTTTTCGTGGTTTGCAATGGGTATTTTGCAAGAAAGTTGGGGGCTTTTTGTGTCCCTGATATCTCCCATGAAAAGAGTAAAGCAGCAGGTGACATAAAGCACTTCTTTCCCAAACCTTATGTCACCACCACACTAGCATAGGGCCACTTTCTGTCTTTCATGGTTATTTTGTCTGGGTTTAGCAATAGATAATGTTCCTTAAAGTAAATCAAAATCCCATTGCTAGGCCTCTAAGATTGTTGAGGCTTGTACAAGTATAGAATGCTGAGAATACATTTGTACTGAAGGTGCTTCTGTGTGGGAAGGGTTAGGGTTCATAAAATGACAACCATCAGAGATACAATAAATGAACAAGAACCATCAAGAAAGAACAATATCCCAATCAAGGCTCATAAGACAAGCTACTACATATAAACAACCAGCAAACATAACTCTTCCATGCACTGATGATGTTATTTAGACTGGTAATCAAATGTCTGCAGGAAGACAAGCAAAAAACCCAAAAGAAATATTAATTTATTAAAAAATAATTTTCCAAAGCACCAGATTATAAGAATATACTTTTTATTTCTCCCCTGTTGGAAGACAACCCCCTACTTATCAATTTCAGGTCAACATAACTCCAAACAAACCACTGCACATCATCTGCCCATCATTTTTATTTTCTAAAATGCTCTGGGCCCAGAAGCATTGTTGACAAGGGTAGAGATGGCTATAGCACACCAACTACACACTTTTTTAATTACACGAATTCGTTCAAAGATATATAAATCAGGGATCCAGCAGACACCATGGGAGAAAGCCATAAGTATTTTGATGCTCTTTGAGCCCATGTTCTAAGACCTAATGCTAATTAGTTCCCTGTTTAATTAGAAGAGTAGTGTAGGCAGTTCCATAATCAGACCTGATCAATCCAGGGAAGGCACATGATAGGAGATTTTAAGAAACAAGTGATCAATGCCTGTTAATACTGATGACTGCTTACTATCGCCTGAATCACAGGCAGCATGACTTAAATACTGGACAATAAGTAATGGCAGAAAGGCAGTCATTAAATAAACAAGGATGTTCTTATATTCCCTTCAGAAATGTTGGATTATAAATCCCATAATCCTGACAATATTTCTAGGACTGATGGGAAATAAAAACAGGATCAACTGTTCCTCTACCTCAGGAATTGTTGTTTCCTTGGCTTCCCAATCAGTTCTCTTTACCATGAGATCATACTGTTTCCATATCTATCTCAAGATTCTGGCACACTCTTGAAATTACTCATGTTTTGTCTTCGCAGTAAGATTTAAGTTCACTTCGATTTTGCTTTTTGTGATATCCTTTTGCAATTCAATGAAATTTTGCAATACTTTTAGTTGCACTAACTTTTTATTTTTCAGATGTTTTGTCTCTCTGGATTCTTCCAAAATAAAATACAACAGATTTTTTTTATTAGATAAAATTGAGAGACCAATTTTAAGTTAGATATATTCACAAATCTGTCTTTTGCCACAATGCAGAAGTGAAAGTACAATTGATATATAACTAAGAGGATAAAACTTAGCTGAAATTAATGAAAGAGGTAATTTCTTCAAATATTTCTTCAAATATTTCCTGTATTATCCACAACACATTTCAAGACATCTTCCAAGAGGAAACTAAGAGAGCAGAAATTGTTTCCTACACGTGCATTTCATCCCTTCAAAAAGGCTATTTTTCAGAAATATGTTGAGGGTTATAAAATATATATTTCAAGCAACTATTTCTGTGGTTTCTTATCTTTTTTGTTTCCTGATACATCCAAAAGTATCCAAGAACCATAAAAGTGTGAGTTATAGTAGTACAAATTATTATGATGGTTGGTTGCATAATCAGATAGATATTTAGACTGGATTTGGAATTTTTACCCGTTTATTGAGTTGCTTGCAGTCCAGTAGTATTTCATGCAGATACTCCAATGCATCATTGCTGCTACTTTGTTATGCCATTGTTTGTAATTAGTCTATGCAATCTTCTTGCAATAACTAAAGTATTATTACGGTTTTTTCATCCATCCATCCATCCATCCATCCATCCATCCATCTATCCATCTATCCATCTATCATCTCTATCACCTAATGCCTCCTATTTTCCCTACAACAATAAGCCTGTGAGGTGAATTGACTGGCTCAAAGTCATCCAGCCAGAATTTATAGTCTCCTGGTTTCTAGGCCAGTATCTTAACCAATATACAAAATTGACTCTTGTAAGAAAACTGTAAAAGTATATTTGAAAAATTATCCCATTTCGAGACTTACTCAATGCTTACCAAGAACATAGAAAAATAATCTATTTTCATGGGGCTAGTCAGGATCCAAATTCTGTGAATATCTATGATTTAGTTAGATATAAGAAAAGGGCAAAATAAACAAATACTGAGGTAAGCGGTATATTTCCCTGTTATTAATACTGAGGCACTAAAATATCTCTGCTTTTAACTGTGCTTTCACGGTTGTATAATTAGCAATGCTTCTCTCAGAGGACATGCCAGCAATTCCGCCTAGAAAGAGATGGGCTTCCACAGAAGTGCTAATTAGCTGTTGCTTGATAAAGATGGTGCAGACAAGCAAACAGGTGTGGATGAAAATGGAAATAATAGGTACAAACCTGCTGTCATCCCTTGCAATGGTGGCACTAATTATATTTTACTGGGTCACCATTTCATTTTACACTATATTTTAGGCAAAGGCAAATGACTGCATTGTATCTGCTTTTGATCAGACACATTGTTAGGATTAACTCCATTTGTACTTTGTTCATCATATCAAGTCTGCTCTTGAAGCAAAATATTTCTGTTCCATGATACTCTCCTATTATGCACTGAACTAAGAAACTTTTAGAAGTATGAAGAGCACATACAATTTATAAATATGCAACCAAGACAGGTCCTTGAATATACTTCCTAAAATTTTACAAGGCTTTTTTCACTAATCACACAAAACCCATGTTAACACCACAATAAAATTCATACCGTTTACTAAGATTATAATGTTGACTGTTGCTGATTTTAGGTTAGAGTGGTGAGTGATGAAACAAAATTTCCTTTCAAAACTTCTTTCAAAGGGGAAATCAAGAAGCAGCCAAGAGGTATTAGGAAACTCCTGTAATCTGTATTCTCTCCAGTAATCTGCAGCATCACTGGCTTCCCATGCTTCAGTTAAATACTAAGGAAATATATACTATGTTGGAACTAATTAGTATATTGCCATAAAAATGTCTAAAATCTCATTATAGTTGGTTAATTGGTTGGTATATAGTTGGTAAACCTAATTTACCTTCATTATATTGCCAATGTCATTCTGATAAGCTAGTTAACTCTGGCTTTATTACATGCATTTATTTATTTAAAACATTTATATAGCCACCAATCTTATATCCAACTCTAGGTGGCTCCCAATCTGCAGCTAAAATAACATCACTATACATGAACACATACATATATCTATTAAATCTACAAACATTAAAAACAGGCACCAAAGTTAAACTTTCATATGCAAATCGACTAAAACTAGGCAAATCTTCAAAGGGGCATTTTAACTTCTCTTAAATCGACTGCCTCTTCAGAGTGGCTCCCCAAAGCAAATTAGAGTTCCACTTCTAATTGGTGGAATAATTTGGCCACACCACTGTTTTTACTCAGCCACAGCAGTTTCTGTTGGAATTATAAACTTAAGTACTTCCTAATTGTAAGATCAGTTTGACATTGGAACCAGTTACTGGGAGTTAATGGTGGTTCTCAATCACTGGCACCTTCAAGTAGAAGATAGATGTCCTTCTATAGAGGATGCCTTAAATAGGATTCCTGCACTGTGATTGGACCTTATGACCTCAACAGCTTTTCTAATTCTGATTCTATAATAATTTGTATCATTTATATACAAATCTATAATAATTTATATTATTCTACCATCCCTTTCTGCCCTGCCACTACCACCCATTGCCACCACCGCCCCAATCTGTGGAACCACAAAGGTTAGGGGTCACTGATTAAGGGTGTAATGTGTGTGAATGGTAGTTAACATTGATTTTGTCATAAGATTAATGGGTTTACAGAATATAAGTTGAAAGAGGCCTTGGAGGTTTTTCTAGTGCAACCCCCTGCTCAAGCTTGATAAATGTTTGTCCAATCTCTTCTTAAAAACCTCCAGTGATAGAGCACCTACGACTTCTAAAAGCAAACTGTTCCCAGGAAACATGATACTAATGGCTCAAACTTGCCTGATTGCCATGGCCAATTGCCTGCGAGGTTCAGTCATCTATGCTCCATTTGGAAGCTTGTGTGTGTTTGTGTGCTATTCTATTCTTGCAGTTAGTTAGGCTAGTCAGTGTTACAACATTTTTACAGCTGATATAAGTCTCAATAGGGTTTATCTTGTAAATATGAAAAGGAGCCCAAATCCTTAAACAAACATAATGCTTCTGTAAAGCTAATTCCAAACATGTTATCCCCAAACACATTTTGCAAAGAAGCCAGCCATGATACAGGAATGTTTATAGCTCTCACTAAGTGGGATCAGATGAGGTGATTTAGTAGCAGTGGTTGACCATTGAAGCTGTTGCTATCAAGAATTATTTCTTGGCACAAGATTGTGAACAAGTCCTATTTTTCTGGGGTATAAATTAGCCAGTCACCTGTTTGCCTGTTGCTTGGAGAGAGCCCAAAGGAAATGTTCACATGAGTCTCCCCATAGAGGAATCAACAGCTAAAGCAAGTAATGAGCAAATCTCAGCCACAGCATGGAAAATGTTGCCTGTTATGAACTTATCTCCAAAGGATATGAGACATGAGACAATACCAGCCTTCCACAAAGTATAACTCCTAGCCATGCCTGAATATTGTTCATTTGAATATGAATTGGGGAAAGGCCCACAGACTCTGAAGGACATTAACTTGGGACATGTTGACATTGTCATTGTCATTTTCTGTTTCTAGATCAAAGCTTTGCCAGTCATCCCTATATGTTGCTATGAGAATAAGAATATATTTTTTTAATCCATCCACTTTCCTTTTGCTTCATTCCTTATTGGTTCTCACTTATGTTTGTTTTTAAGTGTTCCGGGACTTAATAACTTCTTTAAAATTCAAACAGTCATGTCATATTTCCACATTCAGTCTTGGCTTAAGAAAGACTTTTTGTGGAATGTAAACATAATTTCATGGGCAATTTTTTAAGGATCGCTTTAGTATCCCATGTCCATTTTTTACTGTATCATGCACCAGCATTCTAGGTTTAGACTGTCAGGCAAGGCTGGGAATGCCCAGGTTCAAGCTCCACCCATATATAAAATAAACTGAGTGCCATCTCTTAACCTAGGTTACCTCACAAGTGGTGATATGCTGCTTATGATAGTACTGCTCTGTCTATGAATTTCAAAGTGTTGTAAAACTCTTAAAATGAAACACTTTATTGGGGTCATTAACCAACACAAAAAAATTACCTTTACAAAATAAAATTGGTTTAAATTGAAATATTGAGGCTAAGGGAAAACTTGCCAAAGGAGGATGAGCGTATGTTCACTTATTACCAAATAACAATTACCAAATTTGGTACCAAAGGTACCAAATAACAAATAAATAACCAAATATTAGAAGCTATGATAGATTATATCATTTGATTCCACATGAACATGTACATGTGATAGAAATCCATGGTCTTCCATAGTATAATGATGCAAACAAATGCCTATCTAAACTATTCTTAAGTACATCTATGTTCCGTAGATGATAAAGATTTAAGAGACCTGCATAGGCAACAGGGTTCAAATCCCCCACCAGCAATGCAAAGAGTTATCCCTTCACCAGTTCATAGGAAACCTATGAGAAAAAGAATGTCTGTACTGTTCTTTATCCACTCCTTAATGCCAACCCAGAAGCTGACCTGGCTGTGGCCATTTTGGGGCTTCAGTGCTGCCTCAGCTGGAGCTGTGGTAAGTGGAGGAAGAAGTAGAGATAGCTGGGGTGATGTAGCCAAAATAAAGTACTTTCTCTTGGGAATCAAGGACATTCCCACCAGGTCTCCAGAAGGAGGGGACTGAAGTCATCTAGCAACTGGACTGTATCCTGATTGGACCATATAACTAATTGGAAAAAGTGAAAGAACATTTACTTTTAATTAGGTGAAAACTGTGGAAACATTTAGAGTCAGTTTTTACCAGCTTGTGTCAATATGACATATCCAATAAATCTATTCTTTGAGGAATCCACCTGCCTTGGAGTTTTGATTGCTATGGGTGTGTTACTTGAAACCCTGACACTTAATCTCAATCAATCTTGATAAAGAGATTTTGGGCATACTTGCACTTAGTATTTAAGCTGCTCCTGTCCTGTGTACCAGCCAGGTTAAGAAAATCCTATTTTATTGGCAACAGCTTAGACTACAATCAGTCTGGATTGCAGATTAATATATCCTTCCACTGAGAATTCCCCTGTTGCTAGACCTTTCCATCTATATGTTCTAGAAAACAATGGCCAGTCACTTCGCTTCCTGTGAGCGAGGTTTCCTGGAATATTTATATATTTGAGTTAAATCTGTAACTCACTTACTTTGTCTCTCTCAGACAAACACACACATATACACACACACATACCACACATACCCAAATGACACACAAACATACAGAGACACATTCTAACACACACACACACACACACACACACACAAAGTTAAATGTATATACAATGCAGGCATGAACAAACATCATTTTTAAAACTGAAGGTTTCTTTCTTGTAAGAACTTTTATACGTTAATAATTTCTTATTATTGTTTTTGCTATAATAACAGAGTGCTTAAGTATTTTGTTTGATATGTGATAGCAAAAGCAATAGCACTTAGACTTATATACTGCTTCATAGTGCTTTTACAGCCCACTCTAAGCAGTTTAAAGAGTCAGCATATTGCCCTCAACAATCTGGGTCCTCATTTTACTGAACTTGGAAGGATGGAAATCTGAGTCAACCTTGAACTGGTGGGGATCGAACTGCCGAACTACTGGAAGCCGTCAATTAGCAAAAGTAGCCTGCAGTACTGCATTTTAACCACTGTACCACCACAGCTCTATCTGTGAGAGAGATTGCTGGTGGTTTATAACTCTGTGTGTGTGTGTGTGTGTGTGTGTGTGTGTGTGTGTGTGTGTGTAAGAGGGAATGGCTGCTTTCAAACTGCAGCAGAAGGTCAAATCTGCAATGGAAACCAGAAGAGTAAACACTGATTTCTGCCTCCAGAGAACAGTTGCTTTCCTGTTCTAGAGACAGGCCCATCTGACAATTTGCAGGTAAGCCCTCTGTAAAAGCCTTCAGTTTTAGGAACTGCCAAACAGCCAAAGACAGGTTTCTTAACCATAGTAAAGTTAAGATGTGTGGACTTCAACATGGTTAGCTGGGGAATTCTTGGGGGTGAAATCCACACTATAAAGTTGCCAAGGTTGGAAAGCCCTGGCCTTAAGAGAAGGAGAGCTCTATCACCTCCCCTGGAAATTAATTCTTTTTATGATTAGGATATTTTTCCTAAAGCTGGGAATCTACTTTCCTGTAATCTAATATCGTAACAGTATCTGCAGGATACAGTCAAAAAGGTCAAGAAGGCAGCCAAAATGGGATGAGGAAAGTTCCACTTGATTTATATGAGCATTGTGTATGTGAGAAACTTTATTCTTTGGACTATACTCTCTGGACATCCCTGAAGATCACTGTTCTTCCAAGGAGTCATGTCCTCCTTCTATAATACATTTTTTGCCCTTTTTCCTGTTATAATTTTTATTGGAGTTTTACACAGAAATAAAAGATATATGTGAAATAATACGAAGTAAAGAAAAATAAAAAAATAAGACAGAAAAGGCGTGAAAAGTAGTGCAAGTAAAGGAAAAAGGATATATAAAAGAGTGTCTTCTGATCTTTTCTGCAGCAGTTACTACATATTTATTATTTCTCGCCTTTGAAAGTTTGTATCATCTCTCACTTCCTCTAATTACAGTATATTTCATTGAGGCTAAACATACTCATTTACTTTCATCTTTTCATTTACTTTCAAGAGTGCAGAGAAGAGCAACAAAGATGATTAGGGGACTGGAGGCTAAAACATATGAAGAACGGTTGCAGGAACTGGGTATGTCTAGTTTAATGAAAAGAAGGACTAGGGGACTAGCAGTGTGCCAATATCTCAGGGGCTGCCACAAAGAAGAGGGAATCAAGCTATTCTACAAAGCACCTGAGGGCAGGACAAGAAGCAACGGGTGGAAACTAATCAAGGAGAGAAGCAACCTAGAATTAAGAAGAAATTTCCTGACAGTCAGAACAATTAATCAGTGGAACAACTTGCCTCTAGACGTTGTGAATTCTCCAACACTGGAAGTTTTTAAGATGATGTTAGATAACCATTTGTCTGAAGTGGTGTAGAGTTTCCTGCCTAAGCAGGGGATTGGACTAGAAGACCTCCAAGGTCCCTTCCAACTCTGTTATTCTAAATTCATCTCTCTTCACAGACTTAATTACCTGAACTTCCTTGTAACTTTCGCCGGACTAATTCCAGTCTATCTATATCGTTTTTCTCCTAAACAAAAACATCTACTGCTCTATGTATTCCCACAAAGGAGATGCACTGGACTCTGATACCTTCCCAGCAAATGTTGTGCTTTACAATATCTTGTTTTGAAATGCAGTGAACTGACCTGAACACGGTATAAGTGTAGTTGCAGCAAAGATTTGTATAATAAAAGACTCATGATATGGCAGCTCATTACCAATTGCACCACCTCAACTGAGAGATTGAAATGCTGAAAAGATTTGTGAGAAAAAGTCTTGAAAAAAGAAAAAAAGTAGCCCCAGTAAGGCTTCCAGTTCAGTCCAGAGTGAATATTCTAGAGAAAAATGGCAGAAAAAGTAACATTTATACAAATGTTTGAAGAAAATATGGATTTGTTTCTTCAGTTCTTTGGAGTATGTCCTTTCCTGCCTAGACTACTTTGGAAGGGGCTAGGCTACTTTTACTCCGGCTGGTAAAAGCCCAAAGAAACACTTCAGAGAAAGGATGGATTGCAAATCAGTGCCTTTGTTCCAAGGGATTTGACCCAAATTGATGAGCTAATTTTTCCTGTTTGCCGCTGCATTGAATAAACTGCAAGGGTTTGCAGAACATAGCTTTATTAATAGCCTATATGTCTCAAGCATTTTTTTTTTCTTTCTGTTGCTTCTCAGGGGTTATTTTCTGTTCATTGCTTCCTGTGATCATTGTGTTCCTAGGCCTGATTAAACCAATTAGTGAGATGATGATAATATAGACGCTAGAAAATTAAGAATATTTCTATAAAAGTTTAGAATCTCTGTTGCATTTTGAGTAGACAGAAAAAAAAGAACCCAGATTGTATCAGCTTGTCTGTTTTCGTTTTTGCCTCAACCAAAGAAGCAACTCTTTTATGAAGAGCAAAGGAAATTTGGATTGAACTATTTACTTTACCCATGTTGAAAGAGGGATGATTCCTAATTTTTATTTAGGAATTTTTGAAAAAGGCTGACTACAAAATTTCCAGAGCTGAGAGGTTGTTAAGAGAAATGGAGCATTTCCAGGAAAAACAACATTGGTTGTCCTAGTTCTACATTAGGCACAGAAGAAGGCAAGGACAAAACACTACTGAAAATATTGCCAAGTAAATTGTATTTCCTGTAGTTGCCAGGGGTTAAGACTTAAAGGCACGCACACACACGTGCACACTCACTCTCACACACACAAGGTTGGGAGTGAGGGACAAGGTAGGACAAACATTCTATTGAGAATTAAATCCTAGAGACATAAAGCCATAAAATACCATTTAGACCATCCAATCTACTTCCTTGCTCTATTCAGCAACCTAACTAAAAGTATCCTGAACAGATGGCTGTGTAACCTTGAACACCCATCTGGGTAACTGATTCAAAAGTGAAATAGTTCTTATTATTACCCAAGTTTTCCCAACTTTCAAATCTGCTTTCAGTAACTTAAATTAATTATTCTATATCCTGCCTTCATGTCTTCTGTGAAGTATACTTTCAGGTATTTGAAGATTGATATCACACCATTCTTAGTCTTCCCCTCCTATGGTTGCATAGATCCAGCTTTTTCTACTCTCTTCACAAAAAATGCATTTATAGTCCTCTGATCATCTCCACTGCCCTATTCTATTTTTTTCCAAATGTTTTCCTAAAGTGTAGTGGTCAGAAGTGAGCACAATAATTGAGGCAGAGTCTGATCAATGCAGAATAAAATGGAATTTTACTCTGTGAACAATCTTCTTATGCAGCCTAAAACTCTGTTTGCTGGTTTTGTAGTCAATCACATTCCTGGTTTTACCCTCTATACACTTCACATTTTTCTCTATACAATTAAACACAACATGCTCATAGAGATATTACCAAATCAATCCCAATAAGATAAGAATATATGAGGTAATTTGTCAGTAGATCAACAATATCTGGGGATGATGGAGCAAGTTCTAGCAATCAGGGCAAGAAGTCTACAAGGATAGTGATAGATCATAAGAATGAAGAAACACTTGTTATTTGGGCTGGATCAAGACATTATACTGTCTGAGACAAGGCAGGAAATTGCAGTTCCCATTCTCCTGGGTCAAAATGCACTGTATCTAAAACTGGCCATGTTACTGTGGTTCATGAGGCAGGAACTCTCTCAGCCTCCTTAGCTCATTCTTGTAAGAAAAATACCATGATAAATTAAAAAATTTAGATCTGGTTTGTGTCTCAGAGCAATTGTGATATGATCTAAGTTTCAGGGTTGTAAGCATTAAGATTTGCCCCTTTTATGATAAGATCACTCCCTGATTGCTCTGGAGCATATCCATTCCTCAGACATCTAATGGAATTATTCTGTTTCCAGAGGGCATTTTGAGAATTCTCCGAGCTGATGATGGGTACTTTCATTAAGCTGCTTGTTGGAATAAAGAGGTGATATTGACATTGCTCCTGAAAGGTTTCTCCTAGCTCACTGGCTTGGGGTGGGGGATGATTTTTCAGGGACTACAAGGAATGAAGCAAGCCAAAAGGTGCCTGGCATAAAACAAGTGATTCTGATTGATTTGATATTGTGGACTATGCTGTACTGATAAAACTAGCAAAACATTGATATTTCTTCTCTTATTGTAAACTGTATGCAGATTGCTGCTCAGCAGAACCTTTTAAAGTGAACTGTATCCTATCAGACAGGGAATGGCAGAAAGAACATCTAAGGGTATACTCTGAGGGTTTCTCTAGGTTTCCAGAGCACAGATTCACACAGAATTGAATGATACCTGGGCAGGTCCAGAAGTGATGTTAGTGACTTCAACTAGAAAAGTTAATTTTGCTCCGTGAATCCTGAAGAGGTGGTTAGAGTTCTTCCAGCTCAGTCCCTTGCAAGTAGGTCTCCTGTCTTTCCTGGATAGTGAAAACATCAGAGAAGTGATAGAGAGTTGAGTTGGCGTATGCATCCTTGAGAGAAGGGAATATTATCATCATTACTAAAAAAGGTGATGTTGCATATCCTCCTTTAAAAAAAAAACAAACCTCAGCCTAAATATACCAGACAATTATTGACCTGTGTCTAGCCTTCCTTTTGAAAGTATAACGTTAGAAAATAACAGGCCTAGAGAAACAATGAGCCATGGAGAAAATTACAGTCAGTTTCAGTCAGGTTTCAGGCTATTTAGCACAGAGGCATCACTGATGATGCTTATAGATGATCTCTGTAAGGACCAAGATGGTTAATGTGACTCTCCTAGTCTTGCTTGATCACTCAGTGGCATTTGATGCCACTTATCACGGTATCCATCTGAATCAGGGGTGGGTTCAACTTACCTTTACTACCAGTTCGCAATGGGGGCCCCCGCACACGTTTGCTTTGCTCCGTGCGCTTCTGCGCATGTGCAGAAGCTTCCTGATAACGTTGGGGTCGGTGGGCGGAGCCTCACACCAGTTTTACTACCGGTCCTATAGAACAGGTCCGAACCAGGGGTAACCCACCACTGCTTCTGATCCATCTTCAAGGGTTAAGAATGAGTACAACAGTCTGCAGCGATTCACCATTTCCCTGAATGGACATTTTCAGTCAGTGATAGCAGGTACAGGAAAAGATTGAGCCACAAGCCCCTTAATGGTAGGGTCCTACTAGTTCAACAGTCTCCCTCTCCTATTTAATATTTACACAAAACTGCTGGGGTGAGATCATCTGTTGGTATGAGGCCAGTTTCTTCAATATTCTGGTGATGCCCAATTTTACCTCTTATGCCCTAGCTAAGTAAGTGATTTAATTGAAGTGTTGTCTAAGTACCTAGAGGTTGAGATCTGGATGAGAAGAACAGGTTAAGACTCAGCCTGGCAGTGGGAGTGGCTCTGAGTTCTAAGACCTACTGACTCCAAGGAATTTCTATCATTAATCATATATGGGGGTTTGTACTCTCCTGAGCAAAGCTGGTTCACAACTTCTGAGGCCTATTGGACTCACAGTTCCTTTTCCAGAAGCGCAATGTCAACTTTGACCAAGAAGTTTTTTGCACAGCTCCATCTTGTATGTAAACTGCATTTTTTTTCTTAGAAAGAGAGGCATTAATTGTTGTCACTCATGCCTTTGTCATGACATCTCTCAATTGGACTGTTATAATGCGTTCTACATGGGACTGTCCTTGAAGATACCAAGCACAGTTGGTCCAGAACTTGATTAGTTATAAATCAGTGGTGGGTTGCTCCCAGTTCTGTCCGGTTCTTGTGAACCGGTAGTAACGGCGGCGGGAGGCTCTGTCCACCCGGCCAGACGTCATCACAGACGATCTGTGCATGTGCAGAAGCACGCGCATGCTCGCTCCCATTGCGAACTGGTAGCAGAAGTAAGTAGAATCCACCCCTGTTATAGATGCACCTCATGGCAATCACATAACACCTGTACTGTAAGAACTGCACTGGCTGCCAGTTGGTTTCCAGGTACAATTCAAGGTGCTGGTTATCACCTTTAAAATCTTACATGGTTCAAGACCTGGATATTGCCAGGATCACTTTTTTTCAGATGGAGCTCTTTTTTTCATCTTCCTATCCAATAGTAAGAATCTAGTAAATTTGAGACTGCAATTCTCAGGAGCCATGCCATGGAAGCAGGCTTCTCCGTCACTTCCTCTTCAATAGAATAATATCCTCCCTGACATTCAAACAGCCCTCTCTTTCCTGGACTTCAGGAAATTTGTGAAAACTGACTATTTAATCAAGTCATGCATGGAGGCCAGTTCACTAAACTTATCTCTCCTGAAGATTTTTCTTCTTCTGTGTATGTCTCCCAGTTCTATAGTATTCATATAGTATTGTTACTAAATTTGATTTCTACTGTTTTAATGACAATTACTATAAAATATTAAACATGTATTCATTGGGGAGTTCTATGTTGCCTCAGAATCAGCTGATTTAAGGGCCCATAAGTTCTATAAGCAAACAAAGAACAAAGAATGAACCTGTGCTCTGAGGCATTTTTCTAATTTTCTCCAATGATAGGAATACCCTGCCCATTATTGATCAGTCTCTTTTCAGATTCTGTGGCTCTCACACACACTTCATACACACACACATGACAATTGTGAATACACTTCTTTACAGTTTCTACTTTGAAACCACGTGCACAAAGATGATTTATTAATCTTCCAGTGGATTTCATTATTTTTTCCCCTCTATGGCTGATATTTTCTATTTCAGATCTAGAACTTTGATTGGGGTTCTTCCCTCTCTCTCTCTCTTCTCACCCAGCATTATTTCTTCATCTGGCTTCCTTTAGATGTGTTGAGACAATTCCCAGAATTTTCAGCCATCACATCACCTCCAAAGAGGACTCCTGGGAATTGTCATTCCCAATGCATCACAAGGACATTAGGTTGGTAAAAACTGATTGTCTGTCTGTCTGTTTATCTATCATCCTTCTATCGCCATGCACCTGTCATAAGCAATATATTATTCTATCCTCACGCATTTTTCCATTGCTTTGCTAGTCTAACTATGATTATGATCTTGAACTTCCAGTTCTACTTGCAATTGCTATTTCTGATATCAGTCTCTGCATGAACATGCCAATTTCCCATGGAAGATATTCATAAACATAGCTTGATTTTAAAGAGTATGTTGCTAGTTTTCATATGGCCATAGTTCAGCCTCAATGTGTGCTAAGGAAATGGAATTCAATTGTGACTCTATTTCATTGTGACTGCCCTCAAGTACTGTATTACAAAAATTGCATACTGAGAGAACAGACTGGCTCTGCTTGAGCATGTTTTCACAACAGCCCAGTTAAGAACAAAGAAATTAGATAATTATATCATCACTGTCACTGATTAATTACATTCACATCCTCTCTCACCTCAAACCCTTATGTTATTTAAGGAATTCAAATATGAGTATGTAAAATCTTAGCCATTCAACTACTAATATAATGGGAAAAACTCTACAAAGATTTAGTTTTACGTCATTAATCTTGGTCTTGACAATCAGTTACTTGTTTTTCAGGTCTCACTGAATCTTGATCTTGGCATCAACCTTGAACATGTAGAATGGAAATGTATAGCACTGTGGAGTATATCTCCCTTATTTAAATCTTTCTTTCCCAGTCTTTTATGTTGTAGATTATTAGATTCATAATTCCCAGATAACACAATTACTCACAGTTTGGAAACTGAAATCCAACATATCTAACAGGCATCAACTTATAGAAACTACTTTAGAATCACTACATACCCAGCTTCAAGGACCTTAAAGGACACCGATTATCTGGATCCCTTTCACACTGGTTTCAAGCTGACGCATAGCATCAAGGCCGCATTGCCCACTTTTGACAGAGCTGGGGTGGAAGTAACACAACTTGTCCTCATTCAGCTTGAGGACTAGGCTTCAATTTCAAGACTGGTGTTCAGTTTGGAGGCTGGTGCTCCTGTTTGAGCAACAAGTGATTGATATCTCTGTCCAGGAAGGCCTTTTGCACAAGTTCATCTAGTGCCACAGTGGTACCAATATTTAGACAAGGTGGCCCTTATGATGGTTCCTCATGTTTTAGATACTATTGCAATGTGTTCTATAAGGAGCTGCTCTGAAAGCTTGAGCCATTCCAGATTTAAGCAGCATGGGCAATTAGGGGCTTGCCACAGCTTGCTCATGTATACCTATGCTTCAGAACCTTTAATAGTTGCTTTGCGTGTAATAAGACGTGCAGCAAGACACATATGCACAGTGATGGAAAAACATTTGAAGTACCCACAATGGAGGATTGGATTGTGAAGATGACAGAACTCACAGAAATTGCAAAACGGACTTGTTTGATAAGGGATAAAACAATAAATACTGTACTGTTATAAAAGACTGGAAACCCCTTATGGTCTTTTTTTTTTTTTTTTTTTTTTTGCTGAAAATGGAAATAATGAAATGGTGATTTCTGTATTTGTTGATTAAAAAGGATTGACTATGGTATTGAAAGGAACTATGTAATCAAATTTTAAAGAGGAAGGATACTATGCATCTGTTGTAAAGAAGATTGGAAGTTGCTTCTTTAATTATCTTCTTTATTTTTTTGCACTTTCTCTTTATATTTTTTTTTCTTTTTCTTAACTTTTATTTATCTATTACCATGTTGATGTTTTACTTATGTAATACAAATTACTGTATGTGTGCATGTATGTCTGGATAGACAGACAGACAGATACCCTGCACTGATTGCTTATAGGTTTCCAGATGAAATTCAAGGTACTGGTTTATAAAGCCCTTTATGGTATAAGGCCTGGTAGTTTCAGGGACAACATCTCTCCGGTAATTTTTAGCTTGCAGGCTTCAAAGTGTTAAAAAAATTAGACTTTTATAAAGCAGCTTATGCAAATGGAGTGCAATTTCTTACAAGTTTTTTTAGTGTAGTTTGTTAAATTACAAACATTGGAATAATAAATTGTTCAAAAAATACACTCCTTTTTCCGAAACCACGTTAACTTGTAGTTTCCTCTCCATTTTCTTTCCCATCACTGATCCAAATTTTGTGTTCTTCAGCAGAAAAAGGACTTTTTAAAAAAAAAAAAATCCACCTTTTGTTTTCAACATATTTAGTACTCAAAAGGACTCTTGGCACAACCACAGCTATCATTCAGGGAGGCTGGAGCTTCATAAAGAAGGAAGTAAGAGAGTGAATTATTCCGGCCCGTCTCAAATTGACTAGGTGACCTCATTGGCAAACAGCCTAAGAGCTCTCAGATCAGATGAGTTTTCTTAAGGCTAATCCATGTGGATGCAGTAAGTAGGGATGACTTTACGGTTCAGTAAATGGAGACAGCTGCCTCAGATGGTACCTATGCCAGCCTGATGCTCTCAGATACAGCAGGAGAGGCTATCCATTCACCAGTGTTGGAGTAAGATTCAGTTGTGGTTCCAGGAAAGTTCCTTAGGTAGAAAGAAGACATCAACGTGATTGCTCTTCTGACAGAACATTGTTAAAGAAGGACGCTAATGAATATAACTAATTACTTCTTGCAATTGGGGTTGGTTAACCAATAAATGCACTTGTGATCAGTAAATTCTAATCCATATTCCACAGGGGTCCAGAGCCGGGGTGGTATTCACTTACCTTCGCTACCAGTTCGCAAATGTGAGCGTGCGCACATGCGCAGAGCATCAAAAACAGGATGTGATGATGTCTGGGTGGGTGGGCGGAGCCTCCCGCAGCGGCCGCTACCGGCTAGAACCAGCTGAATACCACCACTGGTCCAGAACAAGCTTTGGTAGCACTCTGATTCTGCAGAATGAAAAAAAAAAATGGTGAGCATCCACTTAATTCTTTAGGACCTTGTGTGAGAAACCATGGTTTAAGCTGTTTTAAGTTGGAAAGAAAGGTCCAGAATTCCACCTGTGAAAAGAAAATACAGGACTTCCCCTCCTCTTTCCCCCACTTTCTTCTTGTCACATGAATTAGAAGAGGAAACTGGCTCTGAGCCAGGAATGATGATGGGCATTTCAGAAATATTGCAGAACAAGAACTGATGAACATGTTTGTGGTTTTAAGTAAGTGATAACCATCTTCCCATTAAACTAAGACTCTGAATGAAGATCAAAGGCAACAGGAAAGCCGCACCTTTATGTCCTAGATAATGAAGCCCAAGGCTGAAGATTATGTAACCTAACCTTTTTTTCCTTCTAGAAAAACTGCTTACTGTGAGTTTGTGAGAATCTTGCTATGTGGTTGTGAGATGCTCTAGGGGTTTGACACAGACAGAATTCCTTTTTTATATATTTATATTTTTTAAGAATTTTGCATCAAGTAAAAGATAAATGTAAAGAAAGATAAAAAGAAAAAGGTACAAGAAAAGAAACTGAAGTTATGAAATATGATGACTTTTGAACTTTACTTAAACAGATAGTTTCAAACTAGAATTGTATTTAGAGTCTTCCTTCCATCTTATATTTTACGAATTATACTATATTATACAAATCTCTTTAATCTCTCCTCTAGTCCAAATCATTTTCACTCCACAAATCCATAAATCACATCAGCTTTTCTTCTTCCAGCTAAAAGTCCATTCAAGGTTTTCAGTCTTTCAAAAAGCATTTGTTGCTTTTTGTCTTTCATCAAAAGATCAACTTGGCCATCTGAGCAAATTTTGATATTCCTCCACTGTGGGAATTTCAGTGTTTTTCCTGTGATACTTACAATATACAAAATCAATCTGCCAAGAATCTTTTCTAATTCATTGTCTGTAAATCCCAATAAAAAAAATTCTGGTTTCTTCATGTGTATCTTTAAAATTCTTTGTATTGGCATATGAATTGGAATCCAAAATTTCATATTTTTTTTCACAAGTACTCCATGGATAATAAAATGTCCCCTTATGTTTTTCCCATTTTCAGCATTGCTTTGAATTAAAAGTATAAATTTTAATAATTTCTCTGTTGTCACATACCAACAATAGATCATTATATAAAAGTTTTCTCTTAAATTATGACCTAATATAAATTCAATACCAGTTATCCACGCTCCCTCTCAAGTATCTATCTTATATTATATCCAAAATTAAAAGCCCATTTTGTCATGTATTCTTTAACCTATTCTTTTTCTGTTTCAAATCTTAACAGTTTATACATTTTTGCTATGGCATGTTCATAATTTAAATTCAATGTCAAATTCTTTGCATTTTTCAATTCCAATTATTATTTATATTATTTCCAATTATAATTCTGTATTAAAAGTGTGTGAATAGCGAAGTTCATTCATTCACATTAATTACATTCTAGCAAAAATAGGTTTTTAATTCAAAATCATAATAAAATGTTGTTATATTTCAAGATTGTAAAGTGTTTTTCCAAAAGTGCTTATGTTCATCTTAACTTGATGCAAATATTAAAAGCAAGCCAGAAAATGATTACATGTTAGAAAAAAATGTTTGATAGTTTTGTGTCAGGATAATCTACCCGAATACTTTCATTTTATGTAGTACCCTTAGGCAGAATCTTAGTTCTAGCAGAGTTGCTTCGGCACTGATAGATGGCAATGTTGTCCAGCTAAGATGGATGATGGAAATGTAAGCCTTAATTTTATGGCTTTGGAAACATAAACTTAAACACTCCTCAACACACCCTAATTAGGCTGGTAATTGTCTGAGATCTCAATCTCAGAGTGTTGCAATAGATGAGGAGAGTGGGGGCAGGGAAAAGTCACAGTTCCCAAGGCTACAGAACAACAGTGGAAACACCATCATTTTATCTACAGAGCTTTGTTGCCAGTTTGGTCTTGCATAATGCTGCCTCGTGCCACAGCAACCCATAAATGTACTATTAAAAAAAAAAAAAAACAGCAACTCTACACTTTGGAATGTCATAGATGAGAGCAAATGCAAAATTTGAGCAAACACCCAAGAGTCAGCCTTAAATAATCAAAAATAAATGGGTTGAAATGTAACAGGAATTAAAACTAAAACTGGGGTGAGCTCATGGTTTGCATTACAAATTTAAAAATCTTGATTCCTCAGTTCATGCCTGGTATGGCTAGGAGGTTGTGATGTATCTTCTACACCAGAGGCCCCCAACCCTCCCACTACTGGGCCTTGAACCATTTGAAAGCAGACTGCAGAAGTGGTGGGCGAGCACACATGTGTTTCCACTTGCGGCAGCAGCGAGCAAGCACGGGCACACAACTCCATTTGTGTGTGTGGCGGGCACATGTGCGTGCGCAGGTCCACTTGCATGAGTGGCTGGCCCGCACACCTGCCACTCGCAAGGAACCATTTCCTCTCTCTCCCCCTCAGCCAGTCCGCAAAGTTGGAAAGGTTAGGGAACTTCATTGTACATCACAGAATACATTCTTCTTTTTGAAGATCTGTCAGAGGACAATCATCTGTTTCAAGACATCCCATGTTGAAAATCACATGTAGAGGACTTCCGGCTGGTGACTTGCAGCGACAGGGTGTGGAGTGAGTACTTGCTGCTCCTCCACACCTCTTTTCATCGCGTTTTGGGGATCCCTTAAGGGGCGTAGGACCTGGAGAGTCCCGCGGACAAGAGGGGAAGCCAGGCAAGTGGGAAAGTGGGGTGCGACCACTTCTCGCTGAACCCGGCAGCTCTGTCAATCCAACGTGGTGAGCCGGCCGCTAATGGCGGGCCTGAAGCTGTAATAGCCGGCAAGAGACGGGAAGCTTAAAAGGAGATCGGAGGCGCGGTGTTTGATCTAAAGCCTCATTTCTTACCTTGGAGCGATTTTGCGCTGAAAGAGGAGCTCAGTGGAGTCGGGAGAGGAGTGTTCAACCTGAAATCAGGCGGCGACGGCGAGGGTGTAAGGAGAATACATTTACGAAGACCCGACAACCTGACGAGCGGTTGAGATCCACGGAGGGAAAATAAAGACCTTTACAAAGAGCTCCAGATGGCATGGTGAGAAAGGAAAAGATTTCAAAAAGTCAATCGGGGCGGTTGGGTTGTTTTTTACGATCGAAGTGAAAAAGAAGAAGGAGAAATTTGTGATCTGCTTTTGAAAGCTCTAGAGAGCTCTGGGGAAACAGGAAGTGCAGCCATTGAGCTACAAGATTGAAGCAGCAGAGAATTGACAAAGAGACGCTCTAGCGGTGAGCCTTACCACCGAGAAGCACCGGATCTTAGCAGAGCTAAGAAGCGAAGACCTAACGCTGGGAGTTTACCATATCCTTCATAGATATTCTTCTATTTCTTTTCTCTCCCCTGATCCCTCGAGTACTTGAAATTTCAATACTCAGAACTCTGACTTTGCCTTCGATAAGATATAAGAAAAAAAAAAATCTATTTATACATACATACTTTACCTTTAATTAGATTTGCTTTAGGTTTAGAAATTTTGAATATATAAATTTGAGTATTTAAGTATTGATCTTATTAAATAGTGATGGGATACAGTTTTATATAAGGTTTTAGATTTGCATTAATTGAATTGATACAGTATACATATATTTATCTAGATATATTTATTCCACTTGTTGAATTTATTTAATCTTAAATATCAAATAGCTCAAATCTTAAATATTTATTCTGGTTGGTAATAGCCTTTTATATATTTATTTATTTGATAATAATACCGTACACTATAGTAAGACTTCAATTTAGATACTTAGAAACTATTAAGAGAATTTATCAAGTTATTAATTTATTGATTACTGTTTAATTAATTTTTTGATTAACTTAACCCTTCAACTGTCTAATCTATTAACGTATTAACATATTTATAACTAATAATTATATTAAGACTCTATTTAGTTCTAGAAGAACCTCATTTGGACTTACTGCCTAGAATTCTCATATCATACTAATCTATAATCTAAGCTTTAGCTGAATCATATTAAGAAATTTGTGGGATTTAATTAAGGAGGAAGGGATTTAAGATAGTCTCTTCGAATATAAGGTGGCAAGTCACATTGGATGATTATATGGTGTAAGATTGAGAATATAATTAGAGACCAAAAAGCACTCCTGAAAGAAATGGCAAGTTTGACATCCACAATTGCAAAAACCAACAAAAAGGGGCCATCCATTCCCACGATTGCAATGTCATCGCCAGCCATCCAGAAAGTAGCAGAAGGTTCACAGAAAACTGACAAACCTCCAGCAACTCCAACGTTGCAAACATTACAAGCGTCGCTATTAACAATACAAGAAACAATGCTTGCGATGCAAGAAAAGCTTTTAAACAGCCACTCCAAACTGAAACTCGATATACATGGACTGGATGCTAAAATGAACGAGATCCAAACCTCGATTGCCAGCAACGAGAACAGAATCCAAAAAGCGGAACAAAGAATAGAAAAAAACGAGAAGAAACTGGACATGGTCGATCAAACCCTGTGGGCGCAGAATAAAGATACAGAAGACGCTCTAATTCAACTCGAGATGGACAAGGCCTCATTTTATTTGCGTTTCCAGAACATAGCGGAAGACAAAGAAGAGGACCTAGGAGATAGGATGGCCGAGTTGATTGCAGAGACACTCCAACAGGACAAACAAGATATAATCCGAGAGATCGACGAGGTCTACAGAGTCCAAACCAACTATGTGAGAAGGAACAGGCTCCCTAGAGAAGTCCATATCCGCTTCGCTAGGAAAAAAGTGAGAGACATTCTGTATAACATAGCTAGGGAGGAAAAAATCATGCACGGGGGAAAAGAAGTGAACATCTTAAAACAAATTCCAAGGAAAGTGAGGGAGAGGAGGAAAAACTATAGGTTTTTGACAAACCAATTAAACAGGAGAAGCATAACATTTAGGTGGCTCCTCCCAGAAGGATTGCTAATATCGTGGCAAGGGAGGAAAATCAGAATCGACTGTGTAAGCGAAGCCCAAGATTTCCTAGAACAACTAAGGGGAGGCGAAGAGGAACAAACCAGTAAGGAGGAAAACGAATTACAAAACACGGAAGAAGAGACATCGCAAGAACAAATCACTAGAGAAGACATAGAAGAGGAGAAGAAAAAGGAAGACACAGAAGAAAGAGGGAAAAAATCTAGACCAGTGAGAGCAGTAACTCTAAAAGGCAAATAAAAACCAGTTACTAGAGGACAGTTACAGCAATGAACGATACTAAGATCCTATCGCTTAATGCGAACGGTCTAAATGATTATAAAAAAAGGAGGATAATACTGTCGAATCTGACGAAACAGAAGCCTGATATAATTTGTATCCAAGAGGTCCATATAAAAAAGGATGAAGCCAACTACTTAAATTATACCAAATTTGGTAAAGTATTCTTCTCATTAGCGGAGAAAAGAAAAAGGGGGGTGGCTATTTATGTTAAGAAAGGAATAGAGGCAGAATGTAAATATAAAGATGAAAAAGGGAGAATACTGATAGTAGAGATAACGAGAGGCAATTCTAAGGTGTTAGTGGTGGGGGTTTACGCCCCGAATAAAAAACAAGGGAAATTCTATCGGAAATTACATGAACAGCTAGCAAAATGGGCAAACAATGAAATTTGTATGGTTGGGGATTTCAATGGAATTATAGACCCTAAATATGATTATAAATCTGATATAACTAAAAAGAATAAAAGATCTCCCCTACCAAAGACTTTTTTTGATTTAGTGGATGAGATTAACCTAATCGATTTGTGGCGCATCTTACACCCCCACGACAGACAATTCACTTTCTATTCAACGCCACATAACTCCTGGTCCAGAATAGATATGGTTTGGACTACCAGAAAACTGGGCCTTGAAATTAAAAATGTTAACATGTGCACAAACGCTTGGGCAGACCATAAATTTCTCGAGATCAGCTGGCACCACAATTTAAAGAAAACACAACAGAGATGGAGTTTAAGGACTAAGTTGTTATACGAAGAAGAGTTTATTAGGAAATTGAACGAAGAAGTCAAACGCTTTTTCATAGAAAATGGAAATCGAGAGACAGCTAAAGAAATTGTGTGGGATGCTATGAAGGCCTACGTGAGAGGGGTAGCCATATCATATACTGCCTTCAAAAACAAGGAAAAAAGAAAGATCACAGAAGAGCTTACCAATAAGCTATTGCAAGCCGAAGACAAACTCCAGCAATGCCCAGGAGATGAGGTGTCCAAACAACAGTGGTCGATGATGAGACATAGATTGAACCTATTGGACCAGGAGGAATTGGCGCAGAAAATAAAAAGATCCAAACACTATTGTTTCGAGAACGCTAACAAATCAGGGAGATGGCTGGCATATAAACTAAAAAAAGAGAAGGAAAAAAACCAAATACTAGTATTAGAAGACTCTAAGGGCAACTTGCTGATGAAGGAAGAGGATAAAATAGAGAGTATAAGAAAATTTTATGAAGATTTATATAAAAATGAAGGAATAGCGCCAAGCAAGGTAGAACAGTATTTGTGTGAAGCTAAACTACCGCTAATTTCTGAAGAAGAAAAGGAATTGTTAAATGGAAAAATTACCATAGAGGAATTAAAAACGGCCCTTTCCAAAATAAAGAAGAATAAAACTCCAGGCCCAGATGGTCTCCCCGGGGAATTATATCAAAAATTTGATGACACCCTAAAATTAGAGCTGCTAGAAATACTAAACGAGGCCCTGGCGGGTACCACAATCCCAGATTCGTGGAGGGAAGCGTATTTGACGCTTATACTGAAAGAAGGTGCCGACCCGAAACAGATACCCAACTATAGACCGATCTCATTGTTGAATGCAGATTATAAACTGTTCATGAATATTATTGCGGAGAGGTTCAAAAAAATATTAAATCGCTGGATCCATAAAGACCAAAATGGCTTTCTCCCAGGGAGACAGATCAGGGACAATTTGAGGACAGTTCTAAACACCTTCGAATATTACGAACAACATCCTGAAAAACAGCTGGCCTTAATGTTTGTCGATGCCCAAAAGGCATTCGACAATTTGAATTGGACCTTTATGATAAATCAAATTGATCTAATGGGATTTGGCACCAACTTTAGGAAGATGATTGAGAACATATATAAAAACCAGAGGGCAAACATTCTAGTGAATGGAGATAGAACCCAGTTGTTCCAGATCCAAAAAGGAGTGAGACAAGGATGTCCTTTATCTCCCTTACTATATATCCTGGCGCTAGAGGTGCTACTCAGAAAGATAAGAACCAACAAAGAGATTAAGGGATTAAAGATTAGGAATGAAACCTTTAAAACCCAAGCTTTCGCGGATGACGTAGCCCTCATAATGGAAGACCCACTAGAATCTGGTGTAAAGTTAATGCAGGAAATCCAGGAGTATGGAGAGGTGGCGGGCCTAAAACTCAATAAGAATAAAACTAAAATTATAGTGAAAAACATGACAGATTTACAAAAGGAAGAATTGGAAAAATCATTAGGCCTCCAGATAGTTAGGAAAATAAAGTATCTGGGAATATGGATTACCGCGAGATTTTCCTCATTAAAAGAGGATAATTACACTCCCTTTTTACAGAAAACATTCCAAGACCTTGAAAGGTGGAAAAAGCTCAAATTGTCTTTGATCGGCAAAATTGCAGCGATCAAAATGAACATCCTACCAAAAATTCTGTTTCTATTCCAAAATATCCCGCTAATACTAGACAAGAAATTCTTTTTGGACCTGAACAAACACATCAGGAACTTTTTGTGGGAGGGTAAGAAATCGAGGATTTCTTTTAAGATACTCCAAGGGAAAAGGAATCTGGGAGGCTTTGGGCTCCCTGACTGGGAACTATATCAAAAGGCTGCAAAATTAATTTGGATCAAGGAGTGGATCAAGTTACAGGATAGGAGAACCCTGACTTTGGAAGGCCATGACCTCCTAGAAGGATGGCACTCTCATCTCTGGGATATAAAGAATAAGAAAAAATCCTATTTCCATAAGCACAAAATCAGGGAGACCCTCATCTGTACATGGACCGAAATTAGACAGAAGATCTATACTAAGGTACCCATTTGGCTCTCTATTATAGAAGCACTGGCGGCTCCAATTAGGAGAGATGATCAAAAATGGGGTACATATAAAGACATCCTCGATGAAGAAGGGAAACTAAAATCCCTGGAGCTATTGAGAGAGCAGGGCTTTAGTTTGGACTGGTGGAATTATACTCGGATCAATTCAAGATTTCAAAAAGACAGAGACAAATTTGGAATAGCAGCGAAACATGGAAATTTTGACAAAATAATTTGGGGACCAGAAAAAAAAATGTTAACAAAAATTTATCACTTTTTACTAGATGAAGATAAGGCAGAGTCTATAGCAAAAAGACAATTAAACATCTGGGAAAAAAATTTAGGATATAGATTAAACTTCAACGATTGGGAGATAGCTTGGAATAGAAATTATAAAATAACTAAATCGACAACGTTTAGGGAAAACCATTACAAATTGTTTCATAGATGGCATTTAGCCCCAGCGAAGCTAGCTAAGATGTTTCCAAATCTCTCTCCCACATGTTGGAAATGTGGAAAATCGGTTGGCACCTTCTATCATCTATGGTGGACTTGCCCTGAGTCTAGAAAGTATTGGTCCAAAATTCAACATTGGCTCTGTGAAATAACAGGACAGGAGGTAGCCCTACTCCCGGAACTCTTCCTCCTAGGTATAACTGAAGAGGCCTTAAACAACAACAAAACCCAATTGATAATTCAGATTATAACTGCGGCTAGATTAGCCTTCGCAAAATGCTGGAAAAACAAACTTTTACCCTCAGAAGATACTCTAATAAATAAGATCTTAGAGTGCGCAGAAATGGCGAAACTGACAAGTGAGCTAAAAAATGAGGAAAACTCAAGATATTACGATGTATGGGGTATTTGGTACCATTGTCTTAAAAATAAGACGAAAACATGACTTTTGAAATTTGACCTGGCACATGTATTATAGTCATATTGTATAGTTCATGAATAGTTAAGACTGAAACCTTATGGTTACCATTATTTGTTTCACTTTACTGTAAACACACTGTACCTCCGATAGCAGAGATTGATTGCATATTTTCTTTTTTGTTTTGGAAAATCAATAAAATTTCTTTAAAAAAAAAAAAAAATCACATGTAGAAAAAAATTGGGGTTTTTTTTTTTGGAATTATTCATGAACAATGAGCATCTATATAGCAGTCAAAGCAGCATTCTGTTCGCTCAATAATTGGTTTTCACATTACAATGGAAGAAATTGTGTGTTATCTCTGCTTATAGTAATTCTATATAGCTTATACCAGGGTGAAATGCTCCCTGTTCGGACCGGATAACCTGATCTGTAGCGATGGAGGTGGGTGGTTCCGAGAACCGGTAGCAAAAATCCCGGCTCCTCCCTGCCCAGCTGAGCCGCACGATCATCAGAGACTTTTTAAAATTATTTTTAAAAGCATTTTTCTACAACCTCTTCGGCAGAAAAAATGCTTTTAAAAGTAAAAAAAAAGCCTCTGATGATCGCGCGGCTCAGCTGGGATCGTCAGAGGCTTTTAAAAGCATTTTTTCTCTTCGGGAAGGTAATTGAATTGGTCCACTGCTTGTTGTTTCTGACTCTTGATTGTGATCATGGATTCTATGAACGATGTATGCAAGCTGGTGCATGACATTGGCCTTTTGAATATTCATGATTGGTGTCACAAGCCATAGAAAATTTGTTTGTATCTCTGGCTCTGAACCAGCATTCAGAGCACCATTATTGGTAAAAAGGAAATCTCAGAACAGTTTCCTTCACTTTGGTAATAGTTTGGAGCCTCCTCAGGTTGAATAGCTTCCCATCTGCTCTATACTTGAGGTTGATTCCAGCATCGTTGGGCTGAATGATACCATTCAGCATGGCAGTAAACTTCATGCTGAACAGTGTGCACACAATTAAAGAGGACACAGGCCTCTTTAACACCCTTGGTGACTAGAGAAGTCTTAGAGAATTTTCTGCTATCCAACATTTTGGCCATCATGCCATCATGCCATCATGGAACTGGTGTTCCATCTGGATGAATTTGGCAAAGTAGCTGAATTTTGACATGATCCTCCATAGGCCTTATCAGCTGACAGTATCAAATACTTTTGTGCCATCAACAAAGGTTTTGTGGAGATCACAATTCTCCTCTGACACATCTCCTGAAGTTTTTACATGGCGAAAATTCTCTTAGTATTTTCATGACCTCTGTGACTTTGGCACCAAGCCCAAGCTCAAGTCCAAATGAGCAAGCAGATAAATTAACAGAACTGTCCCAGAGTCAGTTCCACATATGATCTTGGTCACACTGACATCCTGCCTTCCTTTTCTCCTGACAATGCCATGGTCAATAAAATGCCAATGCTTAGAGCAGAGTTGCATCCAGGAGGTCTTGATATGGGTAGGCAGACAGAAAGTTGTATTGGTGATGATGAATGAGGTTGGTGCTATACAACTCTCCTTCAGTTAAATCCAAATTAATTGTTAGTCTAAACAATATCTAAACAAATGTTTGAGTTGTTCATCCATCATTGTTGATTGTTTAACTGAAACTAAATGTGTGTCCAAAGATGACTGGTCTGGCCAATTTGGGCACAAAATGTCCTGGCACATATTGGGACAGTACAGTTAGAATTTGAAGGAATCCACTTGGAGATTCGTGAAACTCCTCAAACTCATGCCTAACCACTGTATTAAAACAGGAACTATAATGTACAATAGCATTTGTAAACATTATGCATATCTCTTTGTTATTCCTTCTTGGGCATGAGTTTTTCCTTTGGAATGATATGCCAGTATCCTTGCTATGCTGAGAGCTTCAGCATCTTTATGAAATAAATGGAACCAATCAGCCAATCTCTATGTTCTCCAATAATGGGGAGGGAGGCCATCTAAGGAGGCTACCTCTTTAGAATACATGTTCACAGAAAGACCATTCCCCGACATTTGGGAATACTTAATGCCCTGCTCTCTTTTTAAAAGATGCAATCATAGTCAGGTGGCAACAGCAAGCAAAAATGATCTGGATCTTCAATCATATCTTGGTTATATATTAAGAAGATTAATGCCGAGGGGACACATATGGCCCTTTATATGTCCAATCAATATTATTTGAGAAGTTGCCCTCAAAGGCCTCCGTAATTATGTAGCATTTTTCACAGCTTCTTTTCTCCCCCTCTAGCTTTCAAAACAGGCCATGCTGATTTGACCCTTAACACGCTGTTCCTTTTTGTGTGCAATTTCTCAAAGGCTAAGTATAAACTTCAGAAAGCTACTATCTTTTAGCCTTTGTGGTGTTTGGAAATAAACTTAAATAAGGTTCAGTCATCACAGCTTAAAAATGCCTGGCACTGAAACGATCCCTTTCTAATTTTGGTGCTCACTTCAATAGACATATCTATCTAGTCAGCCAGGTATAATGATAATTTCAATCTGCACATGAGAAATGGTTATTTATCATCATTTCTGCTTCTTTTTCTCCTTCTTATCTAAATGATCTATTTCCATCTCAAAAAAAGAGTGGGAAGAACTATAAATAAATGGAAAGAGGCTATTTTGGAGGGGAAAGAAACACTTCTTGTTCTTTTGTGTAAATAAATATCTACAATCTTCTTCATTTATCCCAGGCTATCTAATCTCTAAAATAAATTCCCAAACTCTAGCCAAATCATTTCATTCAGTTTCTGCTAAGGGCTTGAGAACAAATTGTGCTGACTCTTTTTTTAGAATGGGAGTCATTGACCCCCAGATAGGCATACAGACTCCATTAATGATCTTTTTAGAAGAAATTTCCATCCTTTTTGATTGGAGTGAATCAATGGAATTCAAGTTAAAATCATTATGAGCCTCTTTGGGTACAAGGATTCAACGATACAGTATTAGGCTTTTCTTACAGCCTTAATGGTCATATTTGTTTTGCTACAAATCAGTCTTCTGATGTCCATAGAGTCATTGAGCCTTTCTCAGTTCCCCTAACATTTTTGCTTTATGACAGAATATCTGAATCAAAGACCATTGTTTATGGTTTCTGGCAAAGTGAACCAAATATAGAGGTACTTCTGAATTCTGAAAATGAAACTCTGCACTCATGTATTAACTGTATGTGCAAACTGAACATAATACCTTTTCATTACCGATTTCTTATCAAGCACAGAAGTTGTACAGTACTAACTTTTACATGAAAACTTGGACTAAAATATCCTAGGATTAGAATACCTCAAAAGTATATAATTTTTCTTAATACATCTGCCCGATATCTGAAGTAGTTATTTCTTTGTCATAGGAGGCTCTGTTGGAACATATATGCAACAAGCTTTTTTAAAAAATGTCACCAGAATGTAAGAATACCTGTTTCATAGAACAAAAGACTTATTTATTCAAATGATATTACCAAGTGTAATATTTGGAGAGAGAGTCCATTTGGAGAGATATGTATGAATATGATGTATGTATCTTCCACTGGGCTTCTCTAAATCAAGAATATAAATTTTGAGGTATGAAAAAAGTTAAGAATTAGAAGCAAATAATAATCATGGTTACTGGGATGCAAAGAAACCTTCTTAATATTCTTTGCTGCCCAAGAAAATCCACTTTCTAGCCTTGGCCATCTAAATTAATTCAGGATATGCAGTCATCTCATCCAGAAAGTCCTACCTTCCAGTTTTATACAATATGAGGGATCTGTACTTACTGTAAATACAGCAGTTCCAAAGGTGACATGAATATAGTCACGTATGTACTACGGCTTGAAGGGAAAATATGGCATATGGAATTACAGAAGCATTATCATATCATGAAGGAAACAATTGTACAGGCAAGGTCAAGGTAGCCTCAGGAATATTGACTCTCAGCACTGAATTAGCATGCTGTTCCTTTTTTAAAAAAAATCCAAAACAAGCCCATATCCTTCCCTCACTGCTGATAAGTGCAGATAAAGCGAATGGAAACTCACATGCCAATCTTACTAGCTCTCTTGTAGCTTAATGCATTAGCAACACATTTCGAAAGCTGATAGTGAATTAATGTCAGCACAACAAAGCTTTAAAGATCACAACCTTGGGGAATATTCCTTTAAATAAGTGTCAGTGTTCCATATGTTCTTTTTCCTCAGACTTTGATCACAATTGTTCTTCATTTCTTTTCTCGTAGCCTTATCTAAAAAGACATCAAAATATTTAAGATTTATCTGTTGTGCCAAAATATGTTAACTGCTCTGTCAAGTTGTAACTGCAAAACAGCAATCTCAGAATTACTTATTTAAGAGAAAAAAATTAAGAAGTACCCTGAAGTCTATTTTATAGTAAACAAATATAGCAGTGTGCTGTCATACTATAGTCATTAAGCATATGCAGCAAGGAATAAATTCCATTGACATTGACTGGATTAATCTGGTTAGGATTGCATTACATGAGATCCTTGAGAGTGGAGACTTAATTTATGGCCAGAAATCCAGTTTTAGCCCTCAAAATAATTTCATTTTCTCAGTGATGTCTAGATTAGACTAGACTAGACTAGACTAGACTAGACTAGACTAGACTAGACTAGAATAGAATAGAATAGAATAGAATAGAATAGAATAGAATAGAATAGAATAGAATTGGAGGTTAAATTTAAACCAGGTAGTGCCTAGTCAGTGAAAGAACTTTTATATACTGAATTTTAACTCTTTGTCTTGGAGAATGTATTTGTTCGTTTGTTTATATCCCTCCTTTATTATTTTGACAAGTTGCTCAAGATGGCAACCATATCCAATATACCTTCTTCCTCCTATTCTCCACACAACAACAATCCTGTGAGGTGAGTTGATCTGAGAGAGAGAGAGACTGGCCAAAGGTCATCAAAATTGGCCAAAACCCTGAATAACAAATCCTATCATCCCAATCCTACCTAGGAGCTAGAATCAATGTATTTGGAGGAAACCAGTTTGGAGAAGGTCTTAGAATATAATTGAAGTTTTATAAATAATGTTACAAGCCCTAGGGGTGTCAAATTTTTCATCTTTCAATTTTCAAACAGGGGTGTTCAGAAGTTGCGACATGCCTTGGGGATTGTAAAGATATTTTGGTTACTCTAATATAATTTAGATGTGCTTGATAAGTAACTACATAAATATCATAACTTTTTAACATTTTGTTTGTGTTACACTCATTCCACTTCTCCAAGCAATGAAATTACAAGAGTACAATGGAAGAAGGTGAGCATAGAATTCATGTTTATTTAGGAGCATGCAAGCTAATCATAAGTATTCTAAAACTTCATTTATCAACAACCAACTAATTTCATATCTAATTTTAGATAAGCTATCAAAATAAAGTTATGTTAGCTCTCTGTGTGTCTTTCTTGTTTATGTATATGCAGCTGATTCCAGAAGGACTAATGTATTGAGGATCAAGGGCAGACTTGCTCAATCTTGTCCTGGAGTGTGGATTTCGTCAGGGCATGGGAATTCTGGGAATTGAAGTACATCTTAACATTATCAAGGTTGAGAAACACTGGTCTAGAGTTCCCACTTCCAAAATTAAGAGGACAATTAAGATGGATACTATTTCTCATTGGCTTAAGCACTAAATTTAATCATTAGCCATCAGCTCTGCAAGGTAGCAAAATACTCTTTGAAAAACAGTAATTCTTCACTACACATATAGAGTAGCAGATAGAGTTCAAAGTTTAGCAAAATCAGGACTTTCCAACAATTGATTCCGTGGTGATTAGGCATCCATTCTTTAAGAAGAAATGGTTATTAAGGAAATAAATAAGTGTTTCCTTTAAAGCTTGGCAATACTATTCATGCATCTGGTCCCAAAACAGGCAAAGACAATTGCATTGGTGAAAGATGAATGAGGAAAAGACTGCTTAGTGAATTTGGTCCCTGGGTCTATATGACCTTGGGTTTGATGTTTGAGATCCAAATTAAAGATGTCAGGAGTACAATTACTGGGTTTATTTACATAGAGGAGAAAGGGATCTGGCAAGCAGCTTCTGTTTCAGGTTTGTTTGTTTTTTTAAGGCTCCCAGGGCCTTACTGGGTTACAGACACTAGTGCAGCTAATGCTCTGTGTTCTTCCCTGAAAACTGGGGAGGGAGCAGGAAGGAGATCCAAAAAAAGAAGCTCATTGTCAGAAAGGCATAATTTGTTCTGGAATGACTTGTTCTTCCTGGCCAGAGAAATAGACATTCTCCTGGTATCTTCTGTTCTCTATTTACAGTATTTGCCAATAAATCTTATTCTTTTCTCCCAAGATTTAAGTGGTTTTTAAGTGTGATGGGCAACTATAGATAGATGATAGCTGGGTAGGTAGGTAAATAGGTAGGTAGATAGATAGATAGATAGATAGATAGATAGATAGAGAATTTAATATTATTGAAATTGATTTTGGGGTGGCAAGATGTTTAGGCCGTTTAGATGAAGAAAGAACTCCAACAGTCTCAATAAAGCAATAGTGAAAGAGAAAAGGGAGCAGAAAAAAAAGCAATATAACAGCAGCACCAAAATTAAATATATTTTAGGAAAAGAAATAATAATAAGAAAAAGATAACATTCTTGGATCTGGTAGTGCTAACTGGTCATGTGTAGCAAAGGTGGGGGGGGTGTAATGGGGAAGCAGTGAAGACTTCCTTCTGACTAACTTGATTTAAGTTAGTACTTGACTGGGAGACCATCCAGGAGACTCAAGGCTAGATTGAGAAATAACAACAACAACAACAACAACAACAACAACAACAACAACAACAAACAAGAACTGGGAAGAAAATAGGGATAAACCATTTCTTTATTACTGTCAATGAAATTCCATGATCATATCGATGTAAGATACCAGGGATGAAGCACAGGGGTGGGTTCTACTTACCTTTATTACTGGTTTGCAATGGGACCGCACATGCGCAGAAACTTCCTGATGACGTCCGGGTCGGTGGGCGGAACCTCCCGCCAGTATTACTACCGGTTCTTGCGAACCGGTCCGAACCGGGGGCAACCCACCACTGGTGAAGCATAACTTTAGAGAATCTTTATCGTGAATCTCACCTTGCCAGACACAGAAGTTGTTTAGAATCTGGTATGGATGGAAAACCATCAGGGAACATCTGGATTGTAGGCTGCAATGGAAGCTAAAAATATGAACTGACATCCTCAGAATCTGAGATAGATCAGAGGCCACCTTTACTGATTCAGTAACCTTTGGAAAGCTCCATGTTGATGAAGTAATGTTTTAGGCAGCTATGATCTTGCCCAAAATGTAAATTGCCAGTGTAAATTGTTTGTTCTGCCAAAAATAGGCAATTCCACACACTGCTTTAGAATCAGTTCTATACTTATCTGATCTCACTTAGTCGCCTGTGTTTGGTAGCTGAGCTGATGTATCTCTGGCTTGGCAGGGGTGAATTCAAATATTGTGGTTCTGTAGAGCTTATGGATATTCTGTTATCCTGTTTCTGGAAACTCTTGGCTCTCTGCACCTTTTGGCTTCTGGGCTTCATCTGCCCCAATAGGTCTTTCAAGGAGAAAGTTGATTTCATATCTTTGTAAATCTCCCCTTCCAGGAACTATTGCAATTGATTTTTCATGCAACTGGGCCAATGCATAGAACGTGAATTTAAAACATGGATGACCAGGAAATACAAGAAGCTTATTTTGCTTTACATGGGATAAGAAAGAGAATTCTTGCTACTGTGACACCTGCAGCAGTTCAGAGATTAGCATTTAAATGATTTTTGCTCCTTTATTTTTCTTAGAATTTTGAGGTTGGCATTTCTTTTGAAGGACAGAAACAACAAAGCATGCACTCATTTAATGCTTGTACTATAAAGACGTTTGCACTAATCTCACTTTGCCATTATTGCAAAGATATCCAAGGTAAATGGGACAATTTTATACTTCCCTGTTGCTTTCAGGTATCAACTCTGATATGTTATAAAGTTGCCAGATTCTGTGCAGCAGTACTCAAAATCTGTCAGATGATGATTTTTGGCTTATGCTTGGGACTTAATGTTATAATTTAAACTTGATGTGCACCTAGTTTGCTGCATTAGGGTTCTGTAATCTAATACTGTAGATAATCTCTTATATACTAGATATTCTAATATTTTAATGCTTCTCCACACTGTTCTAATGATCCCATGCCTCTGTTTAGACTCTCGCTTTTTATATCTTCTATACTTTTATGGATCTTATATACACTTTTAATAATTAGTTTAAATATTTTATATGGCCTTTGTATATAACACTTTATGCCTTTTATTCTATTTTTATACTTTTTTCAGTAATTGTACTCCTATCTCCTTATATTGGTTTACACCAGGGGTCAGCAACCTGCAGCTTCAGAGCTGCATGCAGCTCTTTGGGCCCTCTGCTGTGGCTCCCTGTCAGGTGATCCCACCACTGGCTGGCCCCACCCCTCACCCTCCCCTCCCAGTCACTCCTTGCCTGGCCTGAGAAGGTAAGGGCGACGGCGGGGGATGGAGAAGCGGCCAGGGCAAAGTCAGAGAAATACAGAGAGAGGGGGAGAGGGGGGGAGGGAGGGGAGAGCGAGATATGTCAAAAGGATTTGGTGGTTCCTGGTTTTTTTTTTAACAACTAGTTCTCTGCCCTAATGACCAGCTGGGTAGGTGTGGCTAGGGGAATCATGTGACAGGTGGAAGTGAGTGACATTGAGTTGGCCATGCCCACCCAGGTTTTGTGGCTCCCGGTGTTTTCTTTTCTGTGGGAAATGGGTCCAAATGGCTCTTTGAGTATTTAAGGTTGCAGACCCCTTGTCTACACCTATAAAATTTGATTTGATCAACCGTTGAAAGTTTGGGGAATGGAAACAGCACTCCTGTTGAACTGTCCAATGTCAGCCAAAGCACCGACTCCATAGTTATATTGTTAAATCTGTTCCTTGCCCATTGGAGTCTAGTCTGCAGCTTCCTCAGCATATTGCACAGAGGTTAGTGTATGACAATTGCCATATGGCAAGAGTATTCCAAGCTAAGCTGGAAATGCATGGATGGCAGAAAGATGAAGGGATTGATGTAACCTATTAATTCGGTCCCTTGAGTGCTCTGGTTCCCAGCTGCTACTGTTGTTGATAAATGACCACACTGCAATGTTTGTATCCATGCTTTTAGCTGAAGGTGTGTTTTCAAACTGAAGTCAGCCCTTGGTAAATGGGCTCCCTTGTCCATATCTGTCTAAACATTGAGCTTCCCTCCCTGATATATATTAGGTATCAAGGTAGAGCATCACCTTCAAAAAGTCACACATATTGTCCAGGATATTGGGCCACCATTAAACTTGTCCCACTGCAAGATGGAGCAGAAAGTAAGGAGGGGAGATGGAGGACAAATTACATACATAATTAGTCAATGTCTGGCCATAGAACACTTTTCCCAGTTTGGATTGCACTAGCCACACAAAACTCAGTCATCTAAATTTTCACATCAGAAGCAAACAATCCAGTTTGGAACATATCTGAATAAATCACATTTGGAAGATTTGGGGCGGGGGAATAACCCAAATGTGTGTTAATTACATGAGAATGGTCCTATGATTTAGTCCTAGCATCTTAGGGGAAAAGAACCTTATTACAGTAATGAGTCTTAATTGAAGAATTATCTCTTTATTTATAATAAAACTGATTTTTCACTGAAGGTTTTGGAAACTCACAAATTTATGCCTTTCTCACCAGAACTGATGGTATTAACATGCTTGGGTTTCCTTCTATTAAATAATGTCACCTGGTCCTCTGTTGAGACCTAGGAAGCCCACCTTCCCTTTTGTGGTACCTGCCTTGGTAAACAATTCTCCTTCCCCACCCCCACCCCAAAAAAATCCTAGATAGTTTTGATTTTGCCAATGTTTTGTAAGGTACTAAAGACCTGCTTCTTCTCTCAGGCAGAGGTCAGGGTGCTGGTGAAAACTGACTCTGAATGTTTCCGCGGTTTTCATCTAATTAAAAGTAAAAGTTTTCTCCCTTCCCCAAACAATCAGTCACATGGTCCAATCAGGATTCCATCCGGTTGCCTAGTAACTTCACTCCACCTCTCTCCAACCTGTCAACCCTGAAACTGACCTGACCAAGGCCATTTTGAGGCGTCAGTGTTGCCACTGAATTTGCTGACAAGATTGTGTAGTTTATGAATTATCCTGATTATCATTGTTTTTATTATTGTGTAGTTTATTTTTAATTGGTTGTTAACCATTCATACTCACATGGTAAGCAGGCAATATATACAATGAATGAATGAATGAATGAATTTGAAATCTTAGAAAGTCAGAATGGACAATTTCTAGTACAGAAATAATCTGACTCAACAGAGCCATATTGTATGATTATTTGCATTAAGTCTTGCCAATGATTCATCAGGGTCAACCTTAGGTTTAAAAGTTAATATGTCACAAGAAAAGAGCCACAACATTTTAGCTATTGGAAACCAGGTTAAGGAAGGTAAGCGAATGAGTAAATATGGCATCACTACTTTTCCATGCATTGATGCTGCACATGTCCATTTCCTAAAGATGGCATTAAGCAGAATGACATCATTTGATGACTCCATTCTACTGCAGTATTTGAAAGTAAAGAGGCAAAGAAATAAGGGATCCTGGATAGGATGCACATCAAGGCAATAGGTCACATGGAGAGTCTCAGTATGGTTATTGTATGATGTACTCGAGACTTTTTCGGTTTCATTTTGCATTTTTGACACATAGGGCATTTCACTACATGCACCTAAACATGAAACATGGTTTGACAACATTTATTTTCTACTATTTTCCCCATTTTATTGCTCCACCACAGAAACAGTCTCATGTCCTTGTTAGCTGCTCTGCTCTGCCTCCTTTCCTCCTTATCCTCTACAGTCACCTCCAAAAAGGTATAATTCTTTCTTGGCTTTGTCCCCCGTTATCTTGGAGGAAAGTCAGGTTATTGCAGTGACTTCAAACCAACGTAATATAAACAAGAGAGAACTTTGGCATTGGGGAGAACAAATTTCATGCCACTCTAGAGTTCTGCCAACTGAGAGAGAGGTATATGGGGCTGCAACGCAACAGTGGAAGAAAGGTCATAGGAAAGTATACAGTACCTTGGACTTAATTTCTGCATAATAAGTTAACTTGGGAGAGGAGCGCCATGAAATAGAATGCAAACCAGAGAAAAACCACATCTTTCCTTAACCAGTACCAAAATAAAGGTGACAGTACCAGATCAGTGGCTGTAACTCCAACACTCACAGAGGGATGCCCCAATACCTCTTTAGCCTTCAGGAAAAATATACAAAAGATAAACGTATCAGTGATGATATCTGACTTTTTCCCTCTAGATGAATATATGGCAAAGCCCTGCATAATAGGAATCTGCTATCTGTTAAATCATCAAGGTGGTATAAATTAGAGGTGCTGAGTATTTTCCTACTTTTTGTAGGTTGCTCTCCTGCAAACTACCACCAAAAATCTTTTCCTTCTGATGACTTGAGTGGCTAAAGTAAATTACAAGTGGTCCCCGACTTACAACAGTTCATTTAGTGACCATTCAAACGTCACTGAAAAAAGTGACTTATGACAATTTTTCACATTACGATCATTGCAGCATCCTCATGGTCACATGGTCAAAATTAAGATGCTTGGCAACTGGCCCATACTTATAATGGTTGCAGTATCCTGGGGTCACGTGATCATCTTTTGTGACCTTCTGACAGTCAAAGTCAATGGGGGAAGCCAGATTCACTTAACAACAGTGTTACTAATTTAACAATTGTACTGATTCACTTAGCAACTGTGGCAAGGAAGGTCGTAAAATGGGGCAAAATTCACTTAACAAATGTTTCACTCAGCAACAGAAATGCTGGGCTCAATTGTGGCAGTAAGTCGAGGACCATCTGTACCTTTGTAAGAGCCATGGAGAAGAATCTGGTAAGTGGAAGGAAGGATTTGTTCTCCTCTAAGTCATTTTGTTATTTTTATTTAGATGTCTCTTCATTTGCCCATCATTTTATAATAATACATTTAAGAACCTAAAGATAAAACTTTGAGCTTTCCTAATGTGGACCCTACAGATGGGAGCAGTGGTGAAATCCAATTTTTTTTAGTACCCGTTCTGTGGGCATGGCTTGGTGGGCGTGGTGTGGTGTGGTGTGGCATGGTGGGCATGGCAGGGGAAGGATACTGCAAAATCCCCATTCCCTCCACACTCCTGGGGAAAGGATATTGCAAAATCTCCATTTCCATCCCATTCTGGGGCCAGCCAGAGGTGGTATTTGCCGGTTCTCTGAACTGCTCATAATTTCCAGTACCAGTTCTCCAGAACCTGTCAGAACCTGCTGGATTTCACCCAGTGGTGGGATTCAAATAATTTAACAACCGGTTCTCTGCCCTAATGATTTCTTCCAACAACCAGTTCACCAAACTGCTCAGAAAGTTAACAACTGGTTCTCCCGAAGTGGTGCCAACTGACTGAATCCCACCACTGGATGGGAGAGAAGTGAAAATAAAAGACAAATGGCTATGACAGTATCTGTCTCTCTGCAATCTGCATGACTTAGTATTTAGCCCTAGGTTGCAGAGTCCTCAGGGGTGCCTGGCTCACTTTTCATCTCTTTTCTTTAGGAATAAAATTAGAAAAAAATCAACTTGGGTGACAATTGTTTCTATATTAACACCCCACCACCACCTCGTAACAAATCCAGAAGTGGAGGGGAGGGAGTTGAAATGTCAGGGAATGAGGAATCTATTTCTTCTATCCACAAATAAGTTGGGAAACAATATTAATTTGCGTTCATTTTATTTTTGTTTTCTCATGTCACTCCATCGGTGCTTGGCAGAAATTGCAATGCCATCAGCTTAGTGGTTTTGGAGCAGAGAAAATGAAACAGTTGTGTGCAAGGGGCACTTTCACGCATCAGTGGAGCAATCAGCTGGAATTAACTGCTTTGCTAGTTACAACAGCCATTTTGATTCCACAGAAAGGTTGGGCTGCTCAGTTTCATTCATGAATCAGGGGGATGAAAGGAAAAGGAGAAATAAAAAATATATTCAAGGGAAAAGGAAGAAGCAGATTGTCTAAAATGATATTTACATATCTTCTTCCTTGATCCCTCCACACTGAAGCACTGTCTGCAGTTCTTCAGGCTTACAGGGCATCTGTGTTGGACACTGGTGACACATTTTGTTATGTATTGAATGTATATAGTTGTGTCAAGCCCTGCTAAAGTGAAACTAACCTTTAGATAACTCCAATTGTTAACTCCTTACTTGATTCTCAATGTCTTGTCCAGGTCTGGCCACCATAAGTAGCTTCACTTTAGCAGGGCTTAACACAACTATATGCATTCAATACATAACAAGCCTCCCTAGTGGTGGGATTCAAATAATAGGTTCTCTGCCCTAATGATTTCTTCCAACAACCAGTTCACCAAACTACTCAGAAAGTTAACAACCGGTTTTCCTGAAGTGGTGCGAACTGGCTGAATCCCACCACTGAGCCTCCCCACTAAGATAGTTCTTACCCTCAGTCTGGCAATCCAGGACCTGCCTGAAGCACCCTTACATGCAGGGGACATTGCAGCTGAAACCACCACGGACAGAATGCTTAGCCACTTTCTCAACTGGGTGTTAAGGAGATGGCCAGTGACCTGGCCAGGCCCTGAGTTCCACCACTTTGCTTCTCGGAAAAATGAACTGTCAGCCCTCAAGGGATGTGTGCTGTGGGGCAGCAGGGTCATCATTCCACCCAGTCTTCGCTCCAAGGTGCTGGATTCCCTACATGAGGGGCATGCAGGAATTGTTCGGATGAAGGCTCTAGCCAGGAGCTACTTGTGGTGGCCAGACCTGGACAAAGACAATGAGAATCAAGTAAGGAGTTAACAGTTGGGCTCATCTAAAGGTTAGTTTCACTTTAGCAGGGCTTAACACAACTATATGCATTCAATACATAACACATTTTATGTAGGGCACTTCTAAGCAATTCAAGGAGATTTTTGTAGTGTAGAATGTGCCTGCTTAGCTGTTTGGACAACTCATTCTATAGGCCACATGCAGACACCCCATTTTTGATAGATCTAATACACAGTTGTTGAATTAGTTGTTCCACAGGGTGGAAACAGGTAGATTCAAATGGATAATTAATTAATTAATTAATTAATGGCAGGTCTGTATTTCCTAAGACCTTGCAAATACAGCTACGTAGGTAATATACTCAATAATTTTTGAAAAACATATTTTACTTTTGGTAGAGGAAAAGAAATCAAATAGGTATACATAATGCACATTTTGATAGGAAATGCTCCTGCAAAGATACATTTTCCAGAGAACACAATTCCTTATGATATATCCACATACCTTTCTTTGCAAGAATAGGCAACTGGTTTGCCGTTGATTAACACCTCCCCCCCACCCAATTCTGGTCTATGATTCCAATATTTCCTGGTGACCTACTATTGAAATACAATCTGGGCTTATATTTCTGATCTCCCAACCATTATTAGCAACTGTATTAGTTTTCTGAGATCAGCTAGCTGCCATACTTTCCCCCATTTTGATGATATTACAGTATCATCAACCAATTGTGGCCTCTTAGCACCTCAGAGGTAGGTAGGTAGGTAGGATGGATGGATAGAATAAGGCATACACAAGGAGACAAAATTGTACACCACTCTATAGAGCAGTTTTCCCACACTGACCTATTTTAAAGGAAAGAGTTTTCTCATAACTTTGAATCTGCCAGTCAAAATCCTAGGAAACTGCTTCATTTCTGCCTTATGTGAAGAGTAATGGGGCTGCCATATTTTGCAGGAAGAAAGCTACATTTAGCCAATGAAAAGGGTGAGTCATAAGAATGATGAAATCAAGGTAAAAGCTGTTCCTCTTAAGGCAAGCTGACTTGGGGATAAATTTAATTTCTCCTTCCAAAGCTATTGAACATGAATTGGCCAAGAATTCTGGAACAAGAAATTAAATTTACCTCCCCACTTCTCGTCCCTTAATCCAGCTGCAGGCAAAATTATGATTTTACCTATTCCAGATTTCCTGCTGTTATTAGAAGCGGGGAAATTCTTTTGATAAGATTTACTGAGTAGTCCTCCAAGTAACTTCAATGCAGACAAGATTGTTTTTTCCCCATTAGTATAAATGGTGAGCTCCCATTACTTGTCCCAGCTTCTGACAACCTAGCAGTTCGAAAGCACGTAAAAAATGCAAGTAGAAAAATAGAGACCACCTTTGGTGGGAAAGTAACAGTGTTCCATGCACCTTTGGCATTTAGTCATACCGGCCACATGACTACGGAGATGTCTTCGGACAACGCTGGCTCTTTGGCTTTGAAACGGAGATGAGCACTGCCCCCTAAAGTCGGGAATGACTAGCACATATGTGCGAGGGGAACATTTACCTTTACCTTATACCTGAACCTTCCTGTTGATTTTTCTTTTATTTTACTGGATTGCAGTTTGTATTGATTTATTAAAAATTAAGATATGCTTTGTTGTTTTTGTTCTAACCTGTAAGCTGTTTTGAAATGTCATAAATAGCAATATAAGCATTGTTTAACTGAATAGATTTCAGTTGGTTCAGCTAAACTCAAGCTGCACTGCTTAAATAGCTAGTAATAAATTCAGAGAGGAGAAGGTCAATTATGGCAGCAAAATCCTATATAATTCAAGCAAATGTAGAAAGGAGGAGGGAAGATGAGAAACACTATCTAAACCAATATGCTCCAATCCATAACTTTGTCTTCCCACTGTGTTCACACAGCTCGCTGAGTCACATATTAACCAAGAATAATTTAACCTAAGAAATTGTATCATCCTGCTGCATTTAGCTTAATACCCTAGTTTCTTTCAATAAACCATGATTCTACTAGATATAGATAAGCACATTATGATTATACAATGCATATCTTTCAGTATTTTATTACAGCCACCAATTTTTCCAAGGGCAAAGAGGCTAATTGTTTCAGCACCATGGAAAGCTCCTGATGAGCAACTTGAGGGATAAATAAGGCTTCTAAGCAACCCACTCCCCAAAGAGTGTGAATTTTTAATAATAGGACTCCTGACAAAATGAAAAACTTGTCCTTTGTGTACTCTTCCCCCAAATGTGTTCATTGTGTCACTAGGGTAGGCTGTATTGATTTTTTGGGGCAACTAGATTAGGTGAACTAATTTGTGGCTTAGTTCACACAATACAGTAGACTGAAACATAGCTAGTTAGTTTATGGTAGCACCACAATTATCAAATAGCAAACAGTGTTTCAAGAGAATATCATTACGGTTATGGCTTTTAGCACCAAATTAATAACAGTTTATTCATCCATTTCTAAGTAACATGTATCTTTTAGCTTAGGCCCATTTCGCTCAAAATCAATATTTCAAATGTGTTTCAATTTTAATTATTATTCCTATTTTAAATTATGTTTTTGTTCTTGCATCTGAAAGAAAACTCCAATTTTGGTGTAGTTATATAAATACA
The DNA here is from genome assembly GCA_022577455.1 of Arizona elegans. Taxonomy (NCBI): domain Eukaryota; kingdom Metazoa; phylum Chordata; class Lepidosauria; order Squamata; family Colubridae; genus Arizona; species Arizona elegans. Next base: position 281,948,309 of record JAKOOJ010000001.1, on the reverse strand, counting down.
TTCATAAATAAATGTCCACATTTGGGCCAAGGGCAATAAGTTCCCTGTCTATATTTTACAAATTTGTGATGTCCATAAAATACTAGCTAACAACACATTTTTCCATGATAAGCAATATATTTGGACAAATGAATGAAACTGTCCTCATGTAAAAGCAGAACAGTGGAGCAAATTATAAATAGCCTAGAATACTGAATATTTTAAGGCAGCTTCAAATAGCAACAAATCAAGTTTTTTTAAATTTAAATTCAAGTAATACCTAATGGAACATTGTGTGAAAGATGACATTATGTACTTGACATTTATAGATATTACAAATTGTGAAGTTACTTCCAAGTTTCTCATCTTCTAAAGCAACAGGAACAAACATATGACTAAACATAAAGAAAGAGAAAGGAAGACATGTAAACAAAACCCACTATTTCATCCCATTCTCTTTCTAGATACTCTCAGCCATTTAGGAGCATCCTTCCTGTGTGCTGAGGAATGAGGAAGAAGACCAAACTTCCTGCATCTCCAAACTCTTGCTTTCTGGGTGTTTCTGTCTATCTCTCAGGCAACTTCTTGCTGTTCACCATGATCTTCTATTATGAGAAACAATATGGAATCTGGATTGCTTATGGGCTTGGTACCTCTGAGAAGTGGCATTTATTTTATCTGTATCTGGAAGAGAGAAGGAGAAACATGTGGCAATCAGCAGCTGATGGGACGATGTAGAAAGAGGAGCTGGGTCACTTCTGGTTTGTGGAAATGAACATAGGAAGGGCTAAGCTATTTTCTCTTTTCTGTTGATGATATTGAATTTGTTCTAGTATACATACCATATAATTGTTTTCCTTAACAGACTTGGGTTGAAAGAATTCATCCTTTCAAATTAAAATGATATTTGTAAACTTTGAACTGCTCATCCAGGTAGTCCCTAAAGTACTGCATAACAATGAAGTTCAGCCATCATATTTTCTATTATCATTCCAAAATTGGAAGTAGAAATATAAATGGAGTTCTTATTTGGTCCAAGGAGTGGGGGGGAAACCCTGTCTTCTCCTGCCATTGAAATAAATGGTAGCAATCAACCTGTCAATAACCTATTGAATGAATAAGCACTTCCTGGATACTCTTGGTTGACACATGATTTGGAGAAAAGCCAAGAGAACCAAATACTCAATAGAAAGGTGGTGTGTGTGTGTGTGTGTGTGTGTGTGTGTGTGTGTGTGTGTGAATGAGCTAAACAGGACAGATTTACTTCATTATACCCACATCTTTTCTCTTTCTTAAGGCTAATGCCTGAAAAGTATTACAATCACATGTAACCATTTCCCTTCCTCTGCTGAATTTTTACTTGACTCGTAGCATTTGTTTCTTTTTCCTTCGACAAAAGATTCCCAAAGACCAGAGAAGAGCCCTCCTGGGCTTTACTGCTTTTTAAAAATGATCTTGAGGCATATAAGCCATGAAAAGTAATTGTAGCATTACAAGAGGAAGCAAATGATCCTCAATTATGCAATAGCTTTTAACTGAGACTATTTACTTGATTGGCTGAGGGAGTGAGAGGCAGCTAATTAAATGTTGGTATCTGTTTTTTAATCAGATACTTTAGAGGTTTAGACAATGGAAAGGTGGCAGACATTTAGGAATTAGAATAAACAATTTATAAATAGTGAAACAATCCTTTCATTGTCATTTGGCTGGTTACATAAGGATGAAAGCCAAAAATGCAAACTTGAGGTTTTTAAACACCTGTCACTCTGATGTAATGCTACTTATATGTACAAATTTAAAAGCTCTTTTGTGGAATTGTCCCAATGTTATCATATGTGCTGGTCATCATATTGTGCTCATATTCTCTCTCCCTCTCTCCCCCCCCCCTCTCTCTCTCTCTCTCTCTCTCTCTCACACACACACACACACACACACACACATCAGAATGAAGCCTACTTAATGAAATTAAGATTCATATGGAGTTCTTGCTTACTTTAATTAAAAATCCCATGGTGCCAGTGATAATGATGCAAAATCATATGATGGTGCCCATTGTTTGAAAGGCTGCTGGTCCCTCAGTTTCCTTTAGGTAATCTTTCTTGCAATGGAGAGATGGAAATGTGCCACTATTTGAAATACCCCCATGCATTCAAGGGATAAGAATATAGCAAAGAGTATACAGCAATTATAGGTCAGAGATTATTTTACTCAGTTATTGTTTCAAGTGATAGTTGCTATGTACAGGGTCATTTGGATTAAGCTAGGATTACCAAATTATAAAATCTGCATACACATACATACAAAAGGTCTTTGAATGTTTTGTTTCTTTCAGAGACTCAGCCTGGGCTTAAAAGGAGAATTCCTATTTGCTTTGCATGCATCAGCCACAACAGAAACCTGTCTAGTGGTAAGAGGAGACCTTAAATTACCTCTTGTTCCATCTCTATTTAAATGCAGGTAGTTACTGTTGTTGACACTCAGTGATAAGTGAAGACTTTTTCCATTGGAAAGAATCTCAAGAATCTGAGTTCATTTTTCATATCATTTTCCTGTTAATGCCTTGCTTCACCTAGCCTTTTAGAACAGGATGTAGATAAGATAGGTAAAAAAGTCTAGAGGATATGATAATACACAGTCTTGAATCTCTCTGTTTCTGTCTCTCTCTCTTCCTCTCTCTCTCATTTGTAGTCAATAAAAATAATAATAATAGTAACAATGACACACAAATTTGTGAAGCATTTCAGATTATTTCCCCCAGTGAATAACTATCTTGACATGGTTCTGGGGCTGTAACAGAGGTTCAATCATACTAGACAGGCCTCATCAGAGAAGCCAGAGAAGAGTTCCTGTCCAATAAATAATATGGTGAGACATAATTTACAGAAACCATACCAGACTGATCATTGCCTGGGTTGACAAGGATATGCTACATGCTGGAGTTTCTGGACATCTGATGACAAATGAGCTACAGGACTCAGGACTGTTGGCTGAGCAGCCAGCATCAACAGCTGCAGGACTACTTGAAGAATCAAGATGCTCTATGGCAGGAGTGTCAAACTCACAGTGTCATGTTGCCATCACGTGAAGTATCATGACTTTTTTCCCCTTTGCTAAATTGGGGGTGGGAGTGGCCAGCGTGTGACACATCCAGCCCACAGGCCATGAGTTTGATGCCCCTGCTCTATAGAAATAACATCAAGAGTCTGGATGAAAAGGATCACTATATATACCTGGGCATCCTTCAAACTGACAACTGAAGTCAAGAGGAAGTTTAGAAATAAATACATCATGAGGGTGATGAAGAGCTTAAAGTCCAAACATGTGGAGGAAGTACCAAAAAGGCAACTAATACCTTGATAACTTCAGTCATTAAATACCCAGCTGGAATAATGGACTGGACTCAGGCAGAACTAAAAACCCTGGATAGGAAGACCAGAAAAATAATGACAATGAATCATGCCCTTCATTCTCACAGTGTTGTTGATTCATTCTACTTATCAAAGCTCATAGGTGGACATAGAATGTTGCAAGAACATTAGACAGCTAAAGAAAAAAAAGGCCATTAGAAAAATATCTGAAGAATAGTGAAGAAGATGCACTGAAGCTAGTACACCATGAAGGCTTACTGAATACTAAAGAAACCAAACTGTTCTAAAAAGAAAGACCAAATGACGAACAGAAAAGAGACATGGCAAGGCAAAGTATTACATGACCAGTACATTGGGTGGGTGGGTGGGAATCATGTAGCAAAACAAGACCTAGCAATAGCTAAAACTAGAAAAGTTGAAGAAAGAGGCAGAGGGCTAATTATGGCTCCACAAGACCAAATCTCAAGAATGAATTCATGCGAAGACTGTATTGAGAAGACAGCAACAGGCAGCAAATGCTCCCTCTGCCAAGAAGCTGAAGAAACAATGGTGATCCTAGTTATCTGCTGCAAGGTAACACAGACCAACTAAAAACAATGGCATGACAAAGTAGCAACAATGGTTGAACAACTGCAAGAAATATTATTTGCCTATAAGCAAGAAAAAGTGAGACCACAAAATAGACAAAAGTAGTAGAAAACAAAGAAGCTAAAGTGCTCTGGGACTTAAGAATTCAAACAGGCAAGCACCTGCCACATAACACCCTACACTTAACAATTGTTCATAAGAAATACAAAAAGTCAGGATAGTGAACATTGTAATACCTGGAGACAGCAGAAGATAAGAGAAAGAATTGGACAAAATCGCCAAAAACCTGCAAATAGAAGTAGAATGACTGTGGCAAAAGAAAGCAAAGATAGAACCATTAGTAATTAAATGCCTTTGGATGCAATCCCAAAACATCTAGAGCACTACTTGAACACCATCGGCATTGACCTCCAGTCAATTGCAGAATGCAGCTTTGCTTGGAACAGCTTACATCCATACTGCAGTGATAGCATCAAACAGCAGCAAATTTTGATTACAGCAGAGGCCTGGCTGCTTCTTACTGTTCAAGATGAGCCACTGATGACAGCAAAACAGCTGCCTAGCTAACTGGTCTGTGAGCACTTGGAATCCTGGCTTTAAAATGCCATGTTTGCTTTCCTTACAGTAAGAGAAAATGCAGCTGAGTCTTCTAAACCGTTTTCATGATGAATGTGAAGGTACGTGTTTGGACTTTCTGTACAAGACTCTTGGTAAAATAGAATCGTATAGAATAGAACAGAGTAGAATTCTTTATTGGCCAAGTGTGATTGGACACACAAGGAATTGTGTCTTGGTGCATACGCTCTCAGTGTACATAAAAGAAAAGACACCAAACGCCTAACTGACTCTCTGTGTGGGGTTCACAAGTGAGGAAATTACTTCTTTCCATGACCATGAGCACCGCAAAGTTAGTAGCACATGTTGATAATATAAATGTATCTGCAAAGCTCTTTGTGGCAGCAAAGCCCAAGGCATTGTAATATAAGATGTTTGGATTGCCTCCTTGGAGCGTGACTTTATTTTTTTCAGTCAATTTCCTGGAAAGTTTCAAATGCTATAGAGGTTCTCTTGTGGACTAATAATGCCTCCTCCTTTTTCTGTCCTCCCTCCCTTTCTTTCTCTCTGCAATTATGCTGGTGAAGGAAGAAGCAGTTCTAACTACTGTGCCCTGCCCTACTGCATAATGGAAAGTATGAATGATCTTTTTTTTTAAAAAAAAAAAATCCTTGGGAACAAGCAAGCTCAAGGTGTCTGCACAAAGTGCCCTGGGAACTTAACCTAGCCTGGCAAGTTCATTGTGGTTAAACTGCACTGCAGTCATTAATTAGCTGTCTTTTTGGCTGCCATAATCATCTCATAAGCCCCTGAGAGCACCTTCTTTCCATAAGGAAGAACAAAACACCACAACTTTTGTAGCAACAGCAAGATCTGAATGCAGAGTTGCAGCCTTGATATTAACCCCCTTTATGGATCTGGCCTGCTTTATACTTGTTAGACTCCCACTCTCATAATTATTGTGCTAGCTGGAAATTATGAAAGATCTTGTCTAAATGCATTGCACTGGGATTTGACCCAGCTGAAGTTTGGATATAGTTCACAACATGTCCGGTGAATCATAATTACTTTTAACTGGTTCATAGTTTTCATTGATAAAACTTTCTTGGTGTTCAATGGGATAGAACTAGATGATTAATTATCCTGTTTGCCTACTGAAATCAACAAGACTATTTAACATGTTTTTTATTTTATATATTTGCCTATTTACTGGATTTATAAGACTGCCCAACTCAAACAATGTGATGCTAGGTGGCATACAACAGAAAATCAAACAGTAAATCGAAAGTATCACACAACATACCGGTACATATTATTACATGCCAACAAGTTTATAAGATTTGAGGGACTGTGAGTTTTTGACTCTTGGTGACTGTCTGGATAGGACTAGTAGTTTTCTTGACAAAATTTCAAATATGGTTTACCATTCCCCTTTTTTCTAAAACTGAGAGAGAGGGACTAGCTCAAGGTCACCCTCTTGGCTTTCTACCTAAAGTAGGACTTGAACTCCTGGCCTCACAGTTTCTAACCTGGTTCCTTAATTACTGTAGCAAATTATATCTCAGGTATGAAATATAAAATACAAACTGGCAATCAACACAATAGTAAAAGCAACCAAAGGAGGACTCCACTCACCTGGATCTAAAAGGCTTGTGGAAAAGCCAGGTTTTAATGGCTTTCCTAAAGGTGAGCATATATCTGGAGTGGGGTGGCAGGGGAAATCATTCCAGAGCACAGGGGCAGCCACCAAAAAAGGCATTGTGATATATATTTTGACCTTCCTCACCTAAGATGCCCATTGATTTTAATACTTTTCTTTTCTTTTCTTTTCTTTTCTTTTCTTTTCTTTTCTTTTCTTTTCTTTTCTTTTCTTTTCTTTTCTTTTCTTTTCTTTTCTTTTCTTTTCTCAACAGCTTTTCCCCCAAGAAAAATGTAATCCTGTCCTACCCCAATCAGGACAAATTGTAAATTGGATGAGTCTCAGAACAATACAGATATTTAGGCCTGTTGTACAGGATACATTCAAATGCATATTCTTCCAAAAATCCAAGGAACTTTGCATGGGCATGTGCAACTAGACTTGGATATATAATCAGGGATCTTGCTTATTTTACATTTCCTGATTGTATCGATGCTCCGGATCATACTTTCCACTCCCAATCTGCATGTTGAGTGGGATAGCCCTTTTCCTATGCATACATTGAAGCAAATCTTCTGATATTAAAGCTGTGGAAAGTAGTAGGCCAAATGGGCTGGTCCATTTGCATAACTATAATATCCAGATGTTTATCACAAAACAATTAGAAAAGCTAATGGTAGGGAAGTCAAATATACAAATATGAATTGTTACCCAGATTAGGGCATTTATGATATTATGAATTGTCTACAGTGAATGATATTTGTGGGTAAGCCTCATCTTGTGTTCTAGGAAGATATGCAGTTCCTCACAAATTTATGAAGTAACTGCATCTATTTTAAAAGTTGGTGTTTTAGGTCAACAGATATGCGTATACCTTACTATATTCCCCAAAAGGATTTTTTTTGTTCTGTTCAATCTGCTGTTGGTAGCTTCCTGCTATTGGCAAAATGGGTCATATGACTCATCTCCTTCAGTAAAAACTTGCCATATTTTTAGGTGTGGAAAATTTCCAAAAGTGTATGGAAAAATACTAGCTCTGATTGAGACAAATAAATCGGACAACACATTTGTCATGGGCAGAAAGATGCCAGAACCTGAGCATCTCTTGGTTGATTGTGGGCATCGACAATTCCTATCTCAGGTTTCAGGGTTGCTTTACTGGAAACATGAGATAGATGGTTACTTCATAAACCTATTTATGCAGTTTGCATTACAACAGTTCAGAAATGATGTGGCAGTACCAACTACTAGAGTGTTTTTAATCTTTCTGGCTAGCCTACTACTACTACTACTACCCTCAGATTTCCTAGTGGTTTCTACTTCAAGTACTGACCTGGTCTGAACCTGGTTAAACTTCTTTGCAGTTAAATAATTAGAAAAATTCTGCACATATCAGACGTTTTGGTACTGTGTTGAAGAGCAACACAGGTACCAAAACATTTTGATATGTGCAGAATTTATGAGGATATGTGCCAGACATCTTTAGCTTTTATTTCTTTTCAAACCTTGTGAGGAATATTTCCAACAGTTTGTTTGTTTGTTTGTTTGTTTGTTTGTTTGTTTATTTATTTATTTATTTATTAGATTTCTATACCGCCCTTCTCCTTTCGGACTCAGGGCGGTGAACAGCCAAGATAAAACATTTGTACATAAAAGTTAAAATGGGTTTAAAATAATTAAATAAATTTGGCCCGTAATATAAAACATTTCAATTAAAATCCATATCAAATTTTAAAACCACCCATAAAATCAGGACAGCCCGGCTAACTGAAAAAAATAGGTTTTTAGGGCCCGACGAAAAGTCCAGAGGTCTGGGATCAGTCGTATCTCTGGGGGTAGATTGTTCCAGAGGGTAGGTGCCACCACAGAGAAGGCTCTCCCCCTGGGGTCGCCAGCCGACATTGTCTGGCCGACAGCACCCTGAGGAGGCCCTCTCTGTGGGAGCGAACTGGCCAGTGGGAGGCAATTGGTGGCAGAAGGCGGTCCCGTAAGTACCCCGGCCCTAAGCCATGGACTGTTTTAAAGGTGATCACCAACACCTTGAAGCGCACCCGGAAGTCCACTGGAAGCCAATGCAGCTCGTGCAGGAGAGGAGTCACATGGGAGTGCCCCATCGCTCCCATAATCCCCCACGCAGCCACATTCTGCACCAGTTGGAGCCTCCGGGTGCACCCCAAGGGGAGCCCCATGTAGAGAGCGTTACAATAGTCCAGATGAGAAGTGACGAGTGCTTGCGTGACCGTGCGTAGGGAGTCCCGATCCAGAAAGGGGCGCAACTGGCATATCAGGCGAACCTGATAAAAAGCCCCCCTGGCCATGGCCATCATATGCTCTTCTAAAGACAGCCGTGCATCTAGGAGAACACCCAAGTTGCGGGCCCTTTCCGTGGGGGCCAATGATTCGCCCCCAATAACTAGCGATGGCGCCAGCTGGCTATACCGGGATGCCGGCAGCCACAGCAACTTGGTCTTGGAAGGGTTGAGTCAAAGCCTGTTTCTCCCCATCCAGACTCACACGGCCTCCAGGCACTGGGACATCACTTCCAAGGCATCGTTGGGATGATCTGGGGTGGAGATGTACAGCTGAGCATCATCAGCGTACTGATGGAACTCCACCCCAAAACCATGGATGATCTCACCCAGCGGCTTCACATAATGTTGAACAGGAGGGGTGAGAGGACTGGCCCTTGTGGCACCCCACAAACAAGGTGCCTTGGGGTTGACCGCTGCCCCCCTGTCAACACAGTTTGCGACTGGTCGGAGAGATAGGAGGAGAACCACTGCAAAATGGTGCCCCCCACTCCCAGTCCCTCCAGCTGGCACAACATGATACCATGATCGATGGTATCAAAAGCCTCTGAGAGATCTAACAGGACCAGGATAGAGGAGTAACCCCTATTCCGAGCCCTCCAGAGATCATCCACCAATGCAACCAATGCCATTTCCGTGCTGTACCCAGGTCTGAAGCCAGACTGGAGCGGATCTAAATAGACAGCTTCATCCAGGTATTGGGGAAGCTGTCGCGCCACCACACTCTCAATAACCTTCGCAATAAAATGAAGATTGGAAACTGGACGATAGTTAGCCAAAACAGCCGGATCCAGGGATGGCTTCTTGAGGAGGGGCCTCACAACCAACTCTTCCAAGGCAGCCGGCAGGACACCCTCACTCAAAGAAGCGTTAATAATCCCCTGTAGCCAGCTTCGTGTAACCTCCTGGGAAGCCAGCACCAACCAGGAGGGACATGGGTCCAATAAACATGTGGTCACATTCAGCCGTCCCATGATCCTGTCCACGTCCTCGGGAGCCACAGGATCGAACTCCTCCCAGATAACATTCTCAAGGCCTGCCTCAGTCATCTCGTCTGAACTAACCCAGTCAGCGGCCAAGTTTTCCCGAATCTGAGTTATTTTATCATACAGATACTGTACAAAATCCTCAGCTCGGCCCTTTCTGTTTATGCAGAAAGCTGATATATAAAGTCAGATTATTTATGTACTTATTGATAAGATAATGGCAAATTAGTAAATAATTAATAGAGTAGGTTATTTATCTAGGAGTAGTGTCTCTTAGTATCTTGGTTTGAATGGTATCAGAATCAGTGGCCCTCTAGGTCTCCAGTAAATGACTTACCCATCATCTGCAACTCATTTTATTTTATTGAAATGATTTATATGGTGCCTATTTTGAGCAACTCTGGGCGGTTCACAATAATAACAAAACCCATAAATAAACTATCATAAAAGCAATAAAAACAATTACAGAGGGTGCACCAAGACTGAGAACCAGGTTTGAGACAGCTCTTCCTAGTGAAGGTCTATCTATGTGGTTCCTAAATATCAACACCAACTTGATGCCATGGAAGCAATCAAGCAAAATCAAGTCATCTACTATCCAGTTCTTTTACTGATTACATTCAGGGCTGGATCTCAGAGCAGGAATATGTAAGACAACTGTTTTTCTCAAATGGTTTCCAGCATATATTCAAAATGGTACATGCAAAGCCTTCAATATTAGTATTTCTTTTTAAAGTCTACCTGTAGAATAGGGGCACATACTGAAATTCACCCACATTAAAGCTCAATTATATGTGAAATCAGACCAGATTTTTAGAAACAGGCCCACCCTTTTGTGATTGAGCAATAAAGCTATTCATCATAGGTCAGCTAGCAGGAGGAAGGAGAGTCAGCTTCACAAAGCAATAGAAGTTATGTACATCTCATATATTGTCATGCAGGAGTAACACTCTTGTTCCACTGGTCTGAAGGTATTTGGGGAAGGAAATTTGGAATATGGAATGCTTTCCAATTGCCAAGGTAACTTAGCAAATATTTCCTTTCTGGCATTGGACTGCAACTCCAAATATGCAACCCAAAATAACTTCCTGAGAGAAAAGGGTAAGGCGGCAAATTGTTGCTTATAAGTCAGAAACATGCCATATCTTTTCAGAAGTCTTTTTTTAGGGGAAATTAGGATGATTAATTAGGGAGGAAAAAAAACAGCCATAGTTATCTGTGCTGAAGATCAAGATTGCTAATCTCTACATCTGTATCTGGGAATATGAACAACTGAACACTTGAATGCCCATAACTGAGCTGCATGACCGTATAATATTGCGATTAAGGTTCTTCTCTATGACTGGACATCCAGAGATTGAAATCCATTACTTGCCAAAAGAGCCTACTGAATGATTTCGGCCTAGTCATTCTCTCTCACAGCAGCCTACCTCACAAAGATGTTGTGGAAATGAAATGGAGTGGGGCTGCATCTGCCATCTTGAAGATGGAATGCTATAATGAAGCCATGTAATAAAAACAACAAGTTACCACAAAGTAATATTTTGAGTTAATTTTGGGAATCACTGTAGACTTTATATGTTCTAGTTGTTTTAGTAATTGTTTTAAAGCATCCGCTTGGTAAGGTGTTTGCCTTGTTTTAGTAAATAAAATTAAAAAAAGGCATTGTAAGGAAAGAAAATTAAAAAATATGATCTTGCTTTGTTTTTTTCAAATCATATTCTATTTACTATCCACAGATAGAATGGAGGAAAAACAAACAAACAACTCATTCTTTTCTAGTTGACTTGAATCCCATTAAAATTCCACGCACAGAAGCCTTCCATTCAGATAGCATTAGTCTGAATGTTGCTTATTCCATACTTGGGTGGAAGATTATTCTTTGTGTACAGATCAGCACAACATCCTTGGCATATCTTCTCTCACTGGCCATGTTATTCTTTTCTTTCACCTCTTCAAAGAAATCACTTTTCAAATGTCCCTTTTTCACCTTCCTATCCCTATGCTTATAAAAATGGCTTCTACTTGTTTGTCAACATGTCCCACTTGCAGTCTTCATAACAGCTCCCAACTCTGTGGCTAGCAGAGAATGCGGTGACTAGTATGCCAAGAACAGAAGAATATTGCCTTTTGTCCCCGTCAAAGCTGAACCGGAGCTCAGCAATATATGACTGTCTCTTCCCAGACATTTTGTCTAGAGTAGAAGTCAGCCAAAAAATGAGAATCAATTTATTATAAAGCACAACTCACAAATGTCACTCCATTGTGCCAGGCTTTCCTTCACTGCTCTCTTGGAGAAGTAAGTCTGGGGTGAAAAATTATTATTTATTGTCTTATGGGCAGTTATTGAATGCTGCGGGGAACTCATCTCAGCAGTCACATGGGAGGAATATAACTTTTCAAATATATCACATGCCAAACCATAGCCAACTCTCAGATGTAGTTGGTTAGAAGAGGATCAGAATCTGGCATTATCAGGGATTTGTTGAGATATTTTTGTCCATTTTTTTCCCAGAGGTCTATACAATCCAGAAGGAGGTCTATCATTTATTCCCAAGCTCACTGTCCTTCTCCCCTTTTGCAATTGCTACCAGATTATGGTATAGCTTCCTTTGAGTTGAGCTTATCTCCTGATGTTTTCATGGACAAGCTCAAATTATTTTGGGAGGATCAATTTAAAAACTGCCACTTTCTTTTTCTGAGATGCTTTATAATTTCTTAGTTTAACTTACAGCTTTGTTATCACCTGGTAACCTCCCATTCATATGCAGCTAGGTTCAATACTAAGCCAAAGTCACCATTAGACAGCTGCCAGCAATTGGCCAATAATGCCACATGAATTAGTTCTGTCCATTTGGGGCATTTTGACTTGCTCTCTCTGGCTATAAGTCTGAGGTTGCCACAGGGCATTCTTCAGTCTTTTATTGTTTATTTCCAATAGTTGTTTTATGCCCATTGAAGGCTTAAGCAAAGTGATCAAGACCTGTTGGAGAAGGAAGACACATTTACCTATTAGCATAGGTCTGTGATGACGAACCTATGGCACGCATGCCAGAGGTGGCACATAGAGGCCTTTCTGCTGGCACGTGCACCATCGCCACAAGTCAGATTTCCGTGGCATTTCTTTCATGAGCTTCTGTTTCCCTGCAAAAAATAAAATAGAAGCTCATGAAAGAAAAAGATCTTACCTCCTGCTAGTGTTGGGATACCCTGCCTCCCACCAGCTAGCTGGTCTTCAGGTCTCTGCTGCACATGCGTGCATGTCCATGTGTGTGCACATCTGTGCAGGGGCATACTCACACATGTCAGTGCATGTGCACATTCGCAGTGCACGTGCACCTTTCAGTTTGGGCATACACACACACAGTTTGGGCACTCGGTGTCTAAAAGGTTCACCATCACTGGCATAGGTGGTGAAAGACCAGTGGTGGGATCCTCCCGGTTTAACAACCAGTTTGGTGATCCCGCACTTTGCTGCACGGAGGAGAAATACAGCTGAGGCGCGGCAATCTGCTCTGCTGCTCAAATCAGCTGAGCAAATAAAAGTAGGAAAATAGCGCGGGCAGGCAGGTGGGCCCATCTGATCTTCAGGGCGAACCGGTTCGCTCCGAGCTGATCATCAGAGCTACTGGTTTGCCCGAACTGGTCCAAACCGATAGAATCCCACCCCTGTGAAAGACCCATCTGAACCCAATAACATATGGAAGAGATAGCAGGAAAGAAATGGGAGTTGCATCTCCTCTGATGTTGGAAGTGAAGCATTCAAACAGATCATGTCCCTTTACATGAGGTTAATAATTAATCCTGGGTGGTTAAAGTTACTATTTTTTGTCATGTGATCACATGACAATGCATGTTTATGTGGCCATCTAGAAAAAAAGGTATAACTCTGTTAAGTGCCTTGCACTGCTACGTTCATGGGGGAAGGGGATTTTCCTGTGAAATAAAAGTGGGGGGGAACAAGATTATTGGCCAACACTATATTTATCCTAGTAAATTTATTATTTGTTAGATTTATATCCTAGTGCAATCAGAAGCAGAGTTTTGGCAGCTCACAAAAGAAGATGTTAAGCCTCCCACACACACCCCTTTAGGAAGGACAGGAGCTAGTCTGATTTTGTTCCTGCTAGTGTTCATCTTGGCTTTGATTTTAGTGGATGTGAAAGATCTGCTTTCAGTAAGATATATGCATTTTTTAAACATCTCTTATGAGATTGCAGAGGAAGGAGAAATAATGTCATGATATTTGGACATTTTGAGTATCAGTCTTCCATGCTCACTAATTTTTTACAGGGGAGTTATTTTTAACTGTACTTGTTCACTGTTTCTTTTTTCTTTTTCTTAGCACAGATTAACAGCAATGGAGGAAAAACACAAAAATTCTGCATAATACCTTTGGATTGGTTGTGCAGACTTTCATCCAGAAATAATTGTAGTTCTGCAAACATGACTGAAATTAAGAAGGCATGTTCAGGTGCACTTTGAGGACTGAAAAAAGCGTTTTGATAGATCCAGAGAGAGAAATCCATAAAAGTTAACATGGATTTTTTTTCATCCTAATCTTAGTAAAGATGATGCAGAAGAGCAAATAACAAAACAGCAACAAATAAAGATGCAGTTGTTTCTTCGTGTCCTACTTGGAACTAATCTTTCTTCCATTAGTTCATCACTGAGTTCCTGCTAAACACCCTCTGGGAACAACAGTTTCCAGAGCAGACTATGGAAACTTTCAAAGCACAAACACTTGAGGCATATTCTCATGGGCCTCTTCGTATTTGGCAGCTGGAGTTTTCCAGTCAGGCCCTGATCATTTCCTTGTGGAGACTGCCACAGACAGAAGACATCACATGCACACTGATGGCACATGCTACATATCAACCGAGATCAGCCTTTGGCATGCCACCAAGATCATTCAGAGGGCTGTTCTTTCAGTGGTGTGAACAGCTTATCTACTCTAATTGTAGCACAACCATTAGGTTGAGTAAGGCAGTTGTCTCAAATGGCAGATTAAGTAAATTCAACCATCAGTCTGGCCTCTGTTGGTTCATGAAATTGAGAAACACTGTCTTCTTATTTATCCCAGGGAGCACTATTACTTGGGCCAGCACTGAACTACTAGATAATTATGACTCCTTTAGTCTGGAGCAACTATTCTGTCTATCTATATGCATCTACTAGGTATATTACTCTTCTGTATATAGTTTTCAAAAGCAAATAAAAATCAAATATATTTTACATGGATTTGAATATTTATCAGTGGGAACTTCCAGAAAAAAACAACAGCCTCTATTGTGCTGAAAGTAAATGTCAATCTTAACTTTTCCTGATGTTTTATCACTCACTGGAGTGTCAAGTAGTATAGGAAAGGGAGTATATTAAACCTTCATTATGACAGATTGACCCCCCATAAAAATGCTCTTTGCCTGAGAGAAATAAACATCTTTGCTTCTTGGGCAAACAGCAGTTTCATGTGGGGAAATATTTTTATAAGAAAATGTCATGAATTTAACATCATCTCACCGTTGTCATGAATGTGAGTGGTGTTCATTCCAGTGTTTCCACTAATAACAGCACTTTAAAATACACAAATGGTGAAAAGAAGGGGCTACTATACTATTATCATTTTGGGCTTCCTAGAGGCGACTTGATTATTCCAAGTATCTTGTCTTATTATCCCCATAATTCCCAAATATTCCTTATATTAGTAGGGGTAATCCAAAACAGCCACATTGAACCTAGATTGAGAAAAGTTAAGAAAAGCTTCAAATCATCTCCATTAAGGATGGTCTTATGATAGAGTTCCTAGATATCACACCTTAAGTTCATGTCCAGTTTGGTCCTCAGTGAGATCAATGTCTTCCATCAGATATTTAGTTACCTTCCAATGAATGAATATTCCTGATGTAACAGTAATACCACATCAGCTTTGTTCTTTTTTAAATGTGTAATAACTTTCAATGATATTTCTTAACAATCAACATACTATTTAACTTTTGCCTATCCTAAAAAAAACTTGGTTGTTTTTTTGTTTTTTGTTTTTTTTTTTGCCTATCCTGAAGATACTCAGAGCTTTTAGTCATCTTTTCCTCATTTTCTCCTATTTGGTTTAATTCTTATCAGTATTCTGTAGATGTAGGAGTTGAAATCCACATATCTTCAACTTGCCAAGCTTGAGAAACACATGGTACAGTACTTCAGGAATTTCTAGAAGGGAGATTGAACAAGAGATTTCATTGCCACCTATATGAAGTTTGTTGAGAATGGAAGTGCTGGCTTTCACCTATCCAACAATGGCTATGTATAAATTTATCACTGCACATGTTTCCCCTGAGCAACTTCCTAGCAAGAGCTGAGGTGATATTCCCGTGAGTCAGGATGCTATTGTAGTGTGAGCTGAATGTCTACCTCAGCTTCCTCCCTTCGTAAGGCTTAGCATAGTCCTATGAAAGCATCCTTGGCGTACAATGGCAGTGGTCTCTGTGTAAGTAGGTAGCATGTGCTAATTTTGGCCAGCAAGTGATAGACACTGGGTGTGTCCAAATGAGAGTTTTATTATGCAGCCCTTCTGGAAGCCATATTTACCCAAAGAAAAGGCAAAGCTAGTTCAAATTAAATTAAACACAGTAAATAACACCTGTGTGAGGCAACTCTACTTCGCCTCAAAGAGGAAATTCACCTAAGATGGGCCCCAGCATTTACCTGATTGTACTGTTTTGCTCTTTAGAAGTGCATCAGAGGAGATCTGCAAAGCTTTACAAACCAATTTCAAAGAGGTGCTTCACTCAAAGCATCGCCACAGCTAAGCATCCCTTTGAAGCTTCCTACTTCCACAAGAATTCCTCTCATGTCCTTAATACCTCTCTCCTTTTGTCATATATTTTAGAATTCAATTGTGTCAAGTATAAATGCCCTACCCGTGCCAGGGACCAGCTATAGCTCAGCAGTGCAAGGGTTAACCCAGACACCCACCTGGCCAGCTCCTCCCATAGGCCCCTCCTTACCTGAATCCCCGCCCACAGGTACAAAAGGTGGGCACACTCCTCCATGTTGCTCAGATCCTAATGTAACCAAGTGATGATATGATGAACCTGCAAATAAAAGGAGAGATATTTTACTTGAAGTCTCAAGTGTCTTCATTGGGCCTGATCCATCAATCCTTGTAACAAAATGGTAGCAGAGGATGGTTGGTAAGGCCCAGAGATCCCAAGCCACAAGACAAGGACCCGTACCTACCTGCAGAATGGCGACACCCCCGAAGCAACGGGAAAGCAACCCATCGGACTCGCCAGGGAAGGCAGGAACCTCAACCACCCCCAAAGCCACCGCGACGGAAGAAAGGGGGGAGATCGAGAAAGGGAAAAGGGCCCACCACGACCAAGAAGAAGAGAAGCTATGACTCGACATCCTGCAGCTGTTGAAAGAGCGAGCCGGCGACAAGAACCTCCTTGCCGACCTGCGGAGCTTCATAATTGACCGAGAGGTGGCAAGGAGCGAAGAAGGCTCGGACTCCGAACTCGAGGAGCTGGACTCGGTGAATGGATCGCCCAAAAGGGCACTTCCAACGGCCACCGAGCCCCTTCGCACCCCAGGGACACCGCGCCTCCGATCACCCAGGCCGCACACACCGGACCGCATGGATTGGGGCAGCTACTTACAGCCATCGCCGGAGCCCCAGCGCCACCAGGATCTTCATTCCGGAGAAGCAGCTGCTGGACGACGCCTTCCGGAGCACACCTGGACCCCCAAGGCCGAAGCCGAGGCCTACCTGACCGACAGAGGCCTCTACAGCGGAGCTGCGATGAACAGGTCCTTCCACAGCAACGGCGGAGCTGAAATGGACTTCGCGCATGCGCTCTTCCGCCTAGAGGAAGAAAAAAGAAAAAAATTACAAAGCGGGACTTTTAAACTACCGGCAAGCGTTCCCATGCCTTACTGCTGCTATAGGCACATAAGGAACCATGGACAACAGCCAGCAGTAAGTAATTTTACTAATAGTGCTGGAAACTTACCTGTTGACTTTCCCAAGTTGAGAATGGATGGGGGCAATATCCTAGAGTGGTCACAGCAACTCCAAGTGGTATTCCTAAAAGAGAATATGTCTCATTTTATTAATGATCCCCCAGAGAGACCATGGTCTTTAGAGCTGGATTGCATGCACCATAGGGCATTCTATCTTTTAATTGCAAGCATATCACCCACTATTTACCACTGTATTGGGCATAACCTCACAGTATCAGAAATTATAGGAAAAATGTTTGGGTTATTTTACAGTGAGAGTGTGTCCACCACCACCCAAATCTCCAAAGACTTCTTTTCTGCCAGACTTAAGCCAGGAACACCCATGAGTGAGCACCTAGTGTCCTTAAGCAGTACCAGGGCAGAGCTACACCTCAGGGGAGAAGTTATTTCCGACCAGATTATGAAGAGCGTAATAATTAACTCTTTAGATCACTCATGGAATAACTTCTTGACACACTTAGATACCGTTAGTCTGGGAATGCTATCCGTGGAGAAGTTATCCAATAAGCTGATCGCGGAAGATAATCTGAGAAGGAGCCGCCCCGGCCCTCCCAGAGAACATAAGAGTGAGAAGAGAGTAGTCTTCCAAGAGAGACAACACAACATGCCAGAATGTTATATCTGCGGGTCAAGGGGACACATCAAAAGGGACTGCCCCAAGAACTATAGGGAGAGAGGCAGACCAGAGCACAGGCACAGACAAACGGAAAGGCACACATCGGAAGAAAGGTATAGGCGCAGGGACTCACCCAATCCCAGGGACAGGAGGGGGAACAGAGACAGCTCGCGCGACAGCAGGACAGGGTCATTATACGGGATAGGCAAGCGCACACACATCACATACCAAGACAAAGGCACCAGCTCATGGCTCCTGGACTCGGGAGCCTCCAATCACACCACCTACAATCAGAAGCTACTCTCATCATTCAAGAGGGAGGACTTTTCGATCAAAGTCGCAGACCAAAATCAGGTTAGGGTGACAGGCAAAGGGACAGTTACATTGCCAGGCTTGGGGAAAATAGAGGGGGTACTGCTAGTCCCGGGGATACCCCACAACATTCTAGCCGCAGTAAAGCTTAGCAAGGAATCAGGGGCTGAGGTGACCTTTACAAATGGTTATGTCAAAGTTAGCAAGGATGGGGAAGATATAGGGAGAGTAACCGTCAACCAAGGGTTACCGTACATAACTTTCCATGAGGATGACGCCCACAGCGTGTGCACCAGCTCAGAGGACACAGAGGGCACCGATCAGGGCAGGACTGAGGGAGAACAGGTAGATGGGAGAGAGGTAGATAGTGATGGCGACACGACACAAGAGACACGACACAACAGACACACCCAAAAGGGGCCCTCAATAGGCAAACCCATGCATGACGACTGTGCTCATCTGCTACACTGGAAGCTAGGGCACGCCAGCTTCCCCGTGGTCCAGAGAATGGCCAATTGTACCGAGGGTGTCAAAATAAAGAACTGTGAAAACTACCTCGAGTGCTCGGTGTGCAAATGTTCAAAATTAAAGGTAAAACCCAGGCCCAAGAAGTCGTTACGCGCCGCCAAACAAATATTCGACCTAGTTCACATGGACCTGGTAGGGCCCCTAAGGCCATCCATAAATTACAAGAAAAGATACTTTCTCACCATAGTAGATGACTTTAGTTGATATGGCTTCGTCTATACTTTAAGGAAAAAGGATGAGGCCTTCCAGAAATTCAAAGAGTTTTACAAAAGAGTAGAAACCCAAAACAACACACAGATCAAGCAAATCATGACTGACAGAGGATCTGAGTTTCTATCTAAGGACTTCTCCCATTGGCTCAGGTCCAAAGGCGTGATTCACTTTACGTCGTCCCCGTTTTCCGCTTTTCAGAACGGGGTCGTAGAACGGCGCAACTCCACGCTCCAGACGATGGTCAGGTGCGCCTTAGAGGACGCGGGCATTGGCCAGCACTTCTGGTCTGAAGCCCTGGTCTATTCCAACTACACTCTCAACAGAACATGGTCCAGTGTGATAGACAAAACACCATACGAGCTCATGTACAACAAAAAGCCACAGATAGCACACTTACATGTATTCGGCGTGACCGCTGATGTCCACATACCCAAACAGTTACGCAAAAAAGGGGACAAGGTATCCAGAAGACTGAGGTTTATGGGATACGAGCCAGGAACCAAGGGCTTCAGCTTTGTGGATAGCAATAATAGATTCGTGGTATCTAGGACAGCGACTTTCCATGAGCAAGCCAACTGGTCCAGAATACACTTAAACGAGGTATCCACCAAGCGAGAAGATAGTCCAGTTGAGCAAGCTCAAGACGAAAGCGAGACAGTGGATAGACGGGAAGGGGGTAGGCCCAGGCCCAACCTCCAAGGCATCAAGGTTGAGGGATGGAAGGAGAATCACCCCAAGATAAGTGTAGACTCACTGACCCAAAGAGAGGCCAGACATCTGCATGACACTGAGCAGACAGTAGACAGACCGGTCAGGTCTACCAGAAACCAATTGCCAAGAAGGCTAAATGATTACGTGATGCACGTACACACGAATCATGTCACACCCAACTCCTACGAAGAGGTATTGAGACTACCCCAGGAAGAGAGGGCAAAGTGGGAGTTAGCCATGGCCAAAGAGCTGGACAGCCTGAGGAAGCTAGAGGTCTACACCCCAACCAAAGTCCCAGAGGGCAAGAACACAATAGGCACCCAATGGATCTTCAAGATCAAAAACTTAGAGGGTGGGCAAAGCCTATACAAAGCAAGATTAGTTGCCCAGGGGTTTGCTCAAAGGTTCCCGGAGGACTACACTGACACCTACTCGCCCACCGTAAGGACAGAGAGCGTAAAAAGCGCCTTGGTCATCGCATCTCTGCTAGGACTGGAGGTGCACCAGTTTGATGTGCAGACCGCCTACTTGCACGCCAATCTAGATAAAGAGATAATACATCAGAGCACCTCACAGCAAAGAAACCAACAGGGGGGACACCTGGTTACTCCACAAGAGCCTATACGGACTGAAGCAATCAGGCAAACGCTGGTACGAATGCTTGGTAGAGGCACTGAAGTCTATGGGGTTCACGGCGACCATAGCTGACAACTGCTTCTTCACCAGGAAGGAGGGGGACTCGCCAGAATACATCCTGGTTTACGTGGATGACATACTATATATCAGCAAGCACGAAGAGAACCGCGACACCTTCGCCAGCAGACTGAGCGAGCACTTCACCCTAAAATACCTCGGAAAGATAAACCGGTACCTGGGGGTGCAAGTCAACCAAACACCAAAAGGTTTCCAGCTGTCACAGAAAGAGAAAATAGAAGAGTTACTCCATAAGTGCAACATGGCAGACGCCAAGGGGTGTGATTCGCCCATGCAGACGGACTTCTTGAGAAACATGCATGATGAATCACCCGGATTTGAAGACAACACGCTGTACAGGTCAGTCATAGGCTCTCTCCTGTATATCGCTAACTGGACAAGACCAGACATTGCCCTATCAGTTAATTTATTGTCCAGACACGTGAGCAAACCCACCACATACCACTGGGACGCAGTGAAAAGGGTGCTAAGATATCTGAAACAAAGTGCCAATGCATGCCTAACCCTAGAGCCTGAAAAATCCAACGAACCCATCCTCTCCTGCTACGCCGATGCTGACTGGGCCGGAGACACCAAAGGCCGGAAGAGCACGTCTGGATACATATTCTACTTAAATAACAGTCTGGTGCATTGGTATACAGGCAAGCAAATCTTGGTGGCAACCTCGACTACTGAAGCTGAATACATATGCCTCTCCAAAGCCGCCAACAACCTCATCTGGTTCGACGACCTACTGGCCAGCGTGTGGAAAGAACCAGCTTACCCAATAAATATTTACGAGGATAACAAAGCCGCTATAGAAATATCCATGTCCGACGCTGTAGGGCAAAGATCAAGGCACATAGATATAAAATACAAGCACGTGAGACAGCTCTCCAGAATCGGTTTCATAAAGGCCATACACTGCGATACAGAAGAACAGACCGCAGACATACTCACAAAACCTCTGCAGGGTAAACAACACTCACACTTAGTTTTCAAGCTCAACATTCACCACAGGGTACCAACCGGTCAGTCAGGCCTACAGACACAGGTCAGGCATTTAGAGGGGGATTTGTCAGGTATAAATGCCCTACCCGTGCCAGGGACCAGCTATAGCTCAGCAGTGCAAGGGTTAACCCAGACACCCACCTGGCCAGCTCCTCCCATAGGCCCCTCCTTACCTGAATCCCCGCCCACAGGTACAAAAGGTGGGCACACTCCTCCATGTTGCTCAGATCCTAATGTAACCAAGTGATGATATGATGAACCTGCAAATAAAAGGAGAGATATTTTACTTGAAGTCTCAAGTCTCTTCATTGGGCCTGATCCATCAATCCTTGTAACAAATTGTAACTTTTGGGGCTACCTCCAAAGCTTTGGAAGTTTATGTAGGTCTCATGTGGCAGAGGAAGGAAGGAAGGAAGGAAGGAAGGAAGGAAGGAAGGAAGGAAGGAAACTTATGTAATGAAGATTTCTTTTTACAACAAAGTTTAATGATGAACCCAATTACTTGATTCACAAAAATTCATTCAAGCAGCATGAACTCCAGCAAAGAAAGACAGAAAGAAATAACTTACAGAAATAATTTACACAAACACAGCCACTCATTCCCCAGACAGTTCACTGTATCATTCACTTCCTAAATAGCTTTATTCCTTATTTCAAGTTGTAAAACTTCTCTGGACAGAACTTTTGGCTCAGACTGATGAAAGATAGAAGTGGAATGGCAAAGGCAGAAAAACAAACAATTGACAGATCATTAGACAGCTGGTATACTGACCATTTTCACTGCAGAGATGGCAAAAAATAGCATGAAAAGATTGTGTGGCATGACAGAGAGGATGCATGCAATAGGAAGAAGGATGACATTGGTAATTCCAACAAAGGAAGAAGGAATCCAGATGCAAATAAATATAATCTCCTTGAGGTAGTAGCAAGGAAATGGAAGATATAAAGCTGATAATTAAGTTAGTCACCAGCAGCAAATTACAGCTCTTAAGCCTGCAGTGACTTTAAAGACTCTTCCATCCACCTTTTTCCCTCCCTTAACCACCTGCCTGTTTATAAAAGGCCTGTGACAAAACAACCCATTAAAGGAATTATGAAACGGAGCTGCCCATAACGCTTTCTGTTTCAGAATTTTCCATTCCTTTCTGCTTTGTGTAGCTATCTTAGCTAATTAGGCTTTCAAGGTGCCAGGTGCCACTGCTAATAATACAGCTCCTTTCTTAGAGATTTCCTTGAGTCCCTTCCCCCTTTGTAAACCAGAGCTATGGTGGCTCAGCAGACTAATTAACATCCACTTACATCTGCTGCCTGCAGTTACTGCAAGTTCAAATCTCACTAGGCTCAAGGTTGACTCAGCCTTCCATCCTTTCTAAGGTAGGTAAATTGAGGACCCAGTTTGTGGGGGCAATAAGCTGACTTTGTATAAATATACAAAAGTATGAAGGCTATTGCTTAACGCACTGTAAGCTGCCCCGAGTCTCCGGAGAAGGGCGGCATATAAATCAAATTAAATATATATATATATATAATTCACATGATTAATCCTGGGCAAGTACATTGAGAAATATAATGACAAGAGAGGCAGCCTGAAAAAAAAGTATGACAACAGCATACATAATTTATAGAATGATCCAATAAGTGGAGAGGAAGACTGGGGTGGGGAAATGGATGGTAGACAATCTGGTTTGGTTTTTTTTTCTGGAATCCTTCTGCCTCATTGCAGAAAGGAAGAGGGTGGCTTAGCTACCCTGGCTGAAGGGAAATTGTTACGTCCAGTTCATGAATGGCATAATATTTGGGGGGCATGAAAAGTGGATGTAAAGGCTTTAGCGCTTTCAGATTGATAGTCTTGTGAGATAGAAACATCAGAACTTGAACCCTTCTGGACCATGCTAGGGATCAAGTTCTGACCAGAGATAGTAAACAATCACCAAAATTAATAGGCAGCAATTACCCAATACTCCCTGAATGTATCACGTAAACACGTAAAACTGTTTAAACTGGTGGCCCTGAGCATCATACATGATAAAGAAGTCAACAGTTTAACTATGGCTTTGTCCTCATTTGCACCTAACCACATCTCAAGCTTGCTCTGACAATGGTTTTTTTTTTCCCCTTCCGTATTCCAATAACATTGACTTTGCCTCATCCCCAGCCATGTGCTAAGACAGGTTTAAGTTGTCTGCAGATGTATCGGTGTTAAAATAGAACATTTTACTTTATTTTAATACAGTCCATGGACAGCCTCAGGCTATTTAAAATCTGTCAGAGTTTGTCATCTTTTACTTTGGATGGGTCAGGCACCTGGCAAGTGAGTCAGAATAGAGGCATGTTGAAGCAAAATTAAACATCAGCGAAGGGGGCAGAAAAATTCAGGCAAACTTATTTTTCTGCCCATTCAAGAATGTCTTCCTCAGGGGTGAAATATATTTACCTTCCCAACTGGTTCGGAAGTGCACATGCCGCGCACATCACGTTTACTCACGGAGCCTCTGCGCATGCACAAACCCTTTTGCACATGCACAGAGGGTAAAAAACAGGTTACTTCCTGGTTAAAACCAGGAAGTAATGATGAATGGGTGGGTGGGCGGAACCTCTCACCACCATCGCTACCAGTTTTCCGAACCACTGGCTGCCATCACTACCGGTTCATTGAACCGGTCCGAACTGGGAGCATTTCATCCCTGGTCTTCCTCCCCCAAGTCCTGTTGGACTGACTCACTATGGCAGGGTTATATTCAGGGAGAGCTGAGGAAAGCTGGGACTGTAGGCTGAGAGTATATTGTATATTCCTTGCGGGATCACCCAAGGTGTGAAGATCATCTTAGCTGTCCACCTAAAGTAAGCAGGCATCTGAATTGGCAACAATGGTAAATGATCATTTTTGTGATAACAGCAAAGGCATCAATTCATGCTGTGTGGGAGAAAGCAAGGTAAACCACTTCTGTATTTTAGCAACAAAACTACATGGATGGGGAAAAAAATTAAAAAATGATTGCCTATATATTGCTGGGTGATGGGCCTCTTAGGTTGGATGGCTCTCATTCAACCGAGTCTTTTGGAGTACTATTGGTGTTTATGATATGGCTAGATTAAATTGTAATTGCTGGTGTGGCTATATATGGAAAGAAAATCCAAAGCTGAAAAGACAGAATTAATGGAAACATGGAATAGAAGACATATGGACATGAGAAAGCTAAACCCAGTGAAATATGAAATGAAGTCTCTGCTTTGATTATAGTAAGGAGTTTTTGTCAGTCACATCAAACTGTAAAATGTGCTTAGAAAAATGAGGATCCCAGAACATCTTATTGCCCTAATGCAAAACCTATTGAGAGATCAGAAAGCCACAGTCCAAAGAGAATATGGTGAAAGGATTGTCTCCAGCCTGGCAAAGGAATGAGATAAGGGTGAATACTCTTCCCATATTTATTCAACATACATGATGAATATATATTAAGGAAACATGGATTAGAAGAAAATTAGCATGGTTTTAAAACTGGAGGAAGAAACATCAAAAACCTATGTTAAGTTATAATGGCTGAAAATCTAAAGGATCTACAACTCTGGTAATTGAAGTCAAGAGGCACAGTGGAAAAAATAATATTAAGAAGATTAAATAATAGGTACAGCAACCAGCCATAGTACTGAAAGTGAAAAGTGGTAGGTAGCTTCTTATTTTAGGATCAAACATGAACAGTAATGGTACAAGCAGCCAAGAAATACAAGTAGACTAGCATTTAGAGTAATTATGAAGGCCTTGGAAAAGATAATCAGATGCCATGATCTGTGGTTACCTATAATGATCAGAATAGTATAGGCAATGGTGTTCCATGTAACACTCTAGGAAAGTGAAATTGGACTTTGAAGAAGCAGCTATTTTGATAGTTGATTAAGTTAGATACAATTCTGGAGAAACTATGAACAGTGAAGGAAACAAACGAGAGAAGTATAATCACCCCATATTTCTTATTCAAGATGCAAATGATGAGGCTCAAATTGTCCTACTTTGGACATTTTATAAGAAAATCTAACTCTCTGGAGAGGGTTCCAATGCCGGGAAAGAAAGAAGGAAAGGGAATAAGAAGATAATCAGCACAGTAAGTTACTGTATCAATGGGTGCATCATTAGAAGAGCTGAAAGATCAGGTTAAGGTCAGATCACCATGAAAATGATATGGTTGCTAAGAGGAAATGTTAACTTAATAGCTCAGAGGATAAGAGTATTGCATCTTTCACCACTAAGATGAAAGGCACAAAATATTGTGCAGTGAATTATTCTCTTCTATTGGTCCTGAGTGTTTGTGCAGTGATTCTGAGTTCCAACTTTGTAACTAGAAGAAAATCTTCAGCCCTCGTTTTCCATATCATACCATTTCAGATGTGTGGATTTCAGCACTTAGAATTGCTTAATCAATGTAACCTTCGCTGAGAATTCTGTTTGTTGTCACTGCAGCCAAAGCTGAGGACCTCTAAACTAAAGAGCCACAGACACTCTTTTTTAAAAAATAAATAAATAAATTATGGGAATAGCTTTAATCATTTTGATTGTCTTTTTTATTTTTTGTTTTTTTTAATCTTTTCCAGTTCCAGTGAGATGACAAAACTGAATTAACCTTTCAGTTTGTTAAACAAAAATTCAGGCAGCATTTTCCACCGGCTTACTGCAGGATTTCCACTTTCTATTATCCTACTTACAGATCTCTTTGTTTGGGGGAATATTACTTCTGTCACTTTCATAAATTTTCAGTCATCCTGAAGGAGTCCCTGAGGTTGTCTCCTAAATAGATATTATATGTTCACCATTTATTCATGAGATTTCTATCTCACCTTGATTTTTTCTGCCAGGAGCTCAAGATAGCATGCAAACTACACATTTTTTTTTCATTTTATTCTCTGGGGAAACCCTGAGACCATCCCAAGATTATTCAATGAGTTTGAGAATATTTGAATCTCAGCAGGTTTTGTTCAATGCTCAAACCACTTTACCGCACCATCACAAAAGAAGTAAAGCCCAGCCCACTCTATGTCTACATGGAAGCAAATCCCACTTGCTCAATGGGGCATAGTCAGGGATGAAATCTACTTACCTTCCTTACCGGTTCGGAAGTGCACATGCTGGGCGTGCATGTTCACTTCACTCACACATGTTATGTGCGCATCATGTGCGCGTCACATGTGTGCACACATCTGCGCATGCACAGAAGGTAAAAAAATGTAATGACACCCGGGCGGCGATTGCTACCAGATCATTGAACCACAGGGAAAAAACGCTATCAGATCGGGTAATCTGGTCCGATCTGGGAGCATTTCACCCCTGGGCATAGTTAATGCATTGTTTTAAGAAGAGGTTTGAGTATGGTTTAGGAAGCAGCATATTTTTGACTCTTGTCCAAAATATGCCACCCCTTCATCTATGTGATTTGACTTTTATTTATACAATACGGAGCCGAGGTGGCGCAGTGGTTAGAGTGCAGTACTGCAGCTACTTCAGCTGACTGCTAGTTCAGCAGATCAGCAGATCAAATCTCACCGGCTCAAGGTTGACTCAGCCTTCCATCCTTCCAAGGTGGGTAAAATGAAGACCCAGATTGTTGGGGGCAATATGCCATTTAGTATACTGTCTTTGGTGTAAGCCACCCAGAGTCCTCGGAGAGTGGGCGGCATAGAAATATGACTAATAAAAAAATAAAAAAATAAATAGACAACTGCTAGTGCAGATTATTAATGTGGTTGGTTCAATCCAGCTTTCCTCAAGGTGATACACTCCTGATGGGGGAGAATCTCAGCATCTGGGAATGTTTGGGTATTCTGGGTATTATGAACTGTGACAAATCATTATCCCTCAATCTGAATGACATTTTTGACTTAAAAAAGGAGATGGACAAAGAAAGGAATTAACCTCTCAATGTTCACTTTCTTGGTCTCCGCAATTGCTTTTTACTGGTAAACTGTCTGTTGCTCTTTTTGGAGGCTGCATCACTTTCTGTTTTCCTAAATGGTAAAC
The DNA here is from genome assembly GCA_022577455.1 of Arizona elegans. Classification (NCBI taxonomy): domain Eukaryota; kingdom Metazoa; phylum Chordata; class Lepidosauria; order Squamata; family Colubridae; genus Arizona; species Arizona elegans. Next base: position 281,920,775 of record JAKOOJ010000001.1, on the reverse strand, counting down.
AAGGACAAGAGTATCCCTGCAATCCATTCTAGATGAACCAGAGCACTTTTCAAGAGTTGAAAAATGTGTCATGACTGATAGCATATAAAGGGTGGTCAACTGATGCCCCCCGAAGGTGTCTTTGGCTCAAAATGCAATTTAATCTAACCCTGAGAGCCATTTCAAAGGTTTGCTTTAAAATTAAAAAAAAAATTGTCCAAAGCTTCACTCTGAAGAAAATGATATTGTTTTGAAAGGTAATTTGGGCAAGAAGGAAAAATAGATACCATTCTTTATCTTAATTTTTTTTCTGAGTTTATTTGTAATGTTCTAACCATGGCTGAGTGGACTTGTTCCATAAATATCAAATTATTTCTACTTTATTAAAAAGCCTGGCTCCCCATGAAGGAGTGAAAATGTGTGTTAAAATAAATTTCCATTCCCAGACCCCTGCCAGGAAAACATAGCCCCACCTCAACCTTCCAGCCAAATTCATAAGGCAGCCGTAGAGGGGGATGAAGTGGAGTCTACTCAAAGCCTGCTCAAATCCTTACCTGCCCCAGAAAATATATCCTCCGTTTAATTGCCAAAATCCATTTTTCTCTCAGGGAAAGAAATCTACAGTTACTGTGTTTAAACCTGAAAAGTAGAGGTAGGAGCTTAGATAGCACAGTCGAGAGACAGAATTTTAAAGTTTCCAAAAGATCAACTTCATAAGACAAGCTGAGATTGAGGATAGTTTAGCTTCCCATAGGAAAACAAGAAAAGAAGGAGGAAGAGTTATTAGTCTGGCATCGAAGGTAGAGACTGAATTTTATCAGAAAATTCTGGGGTGGAGGTGGAGAACTGGGAGGAAGAATTTGATGGAATTGAATCATGGCTGACAACTAAGATGGATCTTAACATTAGTGGCTGTTGAAGATTGGTGTCAGTTAAGGAAAGCACACAGAGGGTTGGTGATAGTCTAAAGGGATGGGCCTTACAATGCTGTATCAGTGATTGTTCCTGGGATGTTGTGATGGTAAAAGATACAGCCCCACCCCCACACACATACACATACACATGTGAGTTGCATTCAATACCAAACTTGTGAAATGTCCACCCCCAACACCATCCCATACATATGAACTACTTAAAGTGTCCTTGTAAGACAGGGGTGTCAAACTCATATCATGGTGGTGTCACATGACGTATCAGGACTGTTTTCCCCTTTGCTAAACCAGGTGTGGGGATGGCCAGCACGTGACGCATCTGGCCCACAGGCAGGGAGTTCGACAGCCCTATTGGAAGAGAACAGTCACAGCAAGTTGAACCGCCCTGTTTAGCAACAGGGGGAAGACTCAGTCAGGAATCTGTGGCCAGTAAACCAAATTGTTTACACTCACTGAACATAGCTCAGAAATAGTATAGCTCAGCAATTTGCTACCTTTGCTACCGGTTCAGGAATGGGAGCGCAGGGGAGCATGCACCTCTTCTGCACATGCGCAGAGTCTTCTGCACATGTGCAGAGGGTCAAAAACAGGATGTAATGACGTCCCAGCGGGTGGGCGGAGTCTCCCGCCACCGGCGCTGCTGGTTTGTGCAAGCCGGATAGATCCGGATGGATTTCACTGCTGGTATAGCTGTTATGCTGACCTAGGAGGAAGTGAAAAATAAGAAGGTCACTGAGATGGGATTATCAAAAATATTCTAATCTCAGGCTGCACCTTATACTATATACCTTCCTTTTATACTATATACTATACTATATATTATATATTATACTATATACCTTCCTTTTGTCTTGCCTTTGCAATGAAGTAGGCCAAGAGCAATAGTAGTACATGAGCAATAGATGTTCCTTTGCTCAGGGGTTCTCAACAAGCTGCAAATGCATTGAGAGGACCCAGTGTACGTTGATGTATTGTTTGCATGTTAATAATTTTATGTTGCAATCAAGTAATTTGGTTGCTTTAGGTGAGGTTTAGGGTTTGGGACAACACACTGGTTCAAGGGGATTTTGAAGACTTCTGAAGTGGAAAAGGGCAGAATCCAGAGAATTGTGCCAATGAAAAAGAGGAAGTGTCAAGGGGTCTGGTTTATTCTTTGCAGATGATCTTTTGATTGGTTAATTATGGGCCATCAAGTCATTTTTGAGTCCTAGTGACCACATAGATAGGGTTTTTTTTCCATGACGAAGATGCTCTTAAGTAGAGGTTAGAGATGCAGAAAAGGCAACTGCTAGGCTGACTAAGGGAAGTTGCTGGCTGGTATTTTTAAGCCCTTTCTGAAATCTAGATAGTAGTGACTGAAATATTTAGAAGACTAGAAGGACACCATATCTCACAAAAAAAAACAAAAAAAAAAACAAACCCCTATATATTTACAGAATATATAGGCTGCAGAATTCTCTAGAAGGGAGAAAAAATGAGGCATTTTAGATACCAAGCTAAGACTGCACTCTCTTTTCTGAGTCTTACCAGCAGAAGAACCAATAGAAGACAGGAGACCCCAGGCTTGGTTTGAATAGTTATAAATCAAGTTCCCAGGGAATGTACTTGAAAATTAAACTGCCTGTTTTATAAAGGGGAACAGTTTCTGAGGGGGGTATTTTGCACTGACTTATCTATCAAAATTTGAGAATCCACAGAAAACCCTGGTCATAAATACATGATGCCTTTCAGATCCACAGCAGCTACAGCTTGAAAATTGGACTTTGTAACCTAGATTTATTTTAGATTATTTTTAAGATGAATATTGTTTTAGGTCCAGATAACATTGCAAGCTATAAGTCTCAATTAAATAGCTAGGAACAACTAGGCATTCTATGACTATGCTTATTGAGTTGTATATCTGGCATGTCATACTACCACGACCAAAAAGGTGGGCTGTTTAAAAATGTGCCACTCCTCATCCCAAATTAGGGTAAAAATTAAGATCTCCGATTAAGTTAAAAATCCGCTAGAAAATGGAATTTTCTAAAACTTTCCTCCTGAAAAAACATTTTTTACTTTCTATTCTCCATCTCAACCATATTTACAAGCTGAATGAAAGTTGGCACAGCAAATTAATTATGCATGCTTTTCCTTCTAACAAGTTCCTTCCTGAAAGATCTTTTCCATTGTTTCTTGTGAAAGTGGAACCCACTTTTTCCCCAAATGATGGAATTGTAATTAATCTCCTGGGAAAGGTTATTAACTTCAGCTTTTTACCCTTCTAGTGCTTGGTTTTCAATAGAGCTTAGTCTGGCATTTCCCAGGAACTTACTTAGTGACTGTGGTTGAATCATAATATGGATTGTTTGACTTTAGTGTAACATACGCAGTGTCTTTCATTGTGATTATTATAGTCAATCATGTTCAGGTAACGATTTATTCATGATTCATGAAGCCATGACTTACCAAATGTGTGAAGGCATTTTTTTCATCTGCTGCTTCCTAATGTTTGATTTCCACCAAACCAAACCAAGCCAAACCCAACCCAACCAAATCAATAAAGGGATTCAACTTATGGATAGCATTCATCTCACCAGGGACCACTGGAATGGCAAAACTCCCAAATCCACTCAGAAATTCATTTCAGGAAATTGTTTACATCCCTCTTATAAGACTCTTTTAAAAATCTATAAAGGAGAGACACAATTTAAATTAATTACATTTAGCTTTCATGTATTTTGGTGGTAGTTAAACATATACACTGCTCAAAAAAATAAAGGGAAAACAAGCAGAAGACATCCAAGATCTGAATGAATGAAATAGCCTTATTAAATACTTTGTTCATTACATACAGTAGTTTTGTGTTCCCTTTAGTTGTTTGAGCAATGTATAAACTACTGTATGTAACAAACAAAGTATTTAATAAGGCTATTTCATTCATTCAGATCTCGGATGTCTTCTGCTTGTGTTCCCTTTATTTTTTTGAGCAGTATATTTTAAATTCATCCACTGAACCCAATGAGATTTAGAAGTTCTGCATGTAGATATTTTATATCTTTATATATTTGCATGCTTGGATTGTATGAAGCTTGAAAGGAGGCTTTGCTTTGATGCATTTTGAATAAAACACCTTTGAGCTGCTTCATTCGCTTTTAAGGAGAAAGCAAAGTTGCTTGGTTTTGCTCTGCTTCAAGGACCCTCTCTCCATTCTTCCACAGCACCTCAGAAATCTGAGAGGGATCCAAAAGCAACCATCTACATCCCTGAGGCTCTCCCTCATTCCCTACTAGGTGACTCCAATATGTGCTGTACGCAATCACTAGTGCTCCTCTCAGAACATGCCAATGTTCTTTTAGGCTTGGTGACTTTAGCAAGAATTCTGAAGTGCTGTGGATTGTCCACAATGATGCCATGGCCTCAAAGCAGGAAGTCTCCTTTCTACAACCAGGCAACCACACTGTGGGGAATACCCAAACTGCTCAGCCTGAAAGCACAAGGACCTTCTCTTCCTGTAACTGGCCTGCAACAGTCAAAGCCCCCCCCCCCACAGCCCTCCCTCACTGTTTATTGCGGTAAATCATGTGGCCTCTTCACTTTGGTGGGATTGCAAGGCCACTGCAACCTAAATTGCTTCATCACAGTGTGTGTGTGTGTCAGTTGCTTTACAGACAGGGCTACGGTCCTGTCTGAAATTTCTGCAAGCTCTTTAGAGATGTGAACAGAAATGAGGGTATATCACAAGGCCACACAAGAAAGGATCCCAAAGGCAAAATACCATAAAATAGATAAAATTTAAAACTTTGGATAGGACGAATCAAATATCGGTATATCTGATATTTAAAATAATCTCCAATCATTGGGCAGTACATCTCTTTGGAGGTTAATATTCCTTTGTTTTACCAGCTTATTTATGAACCTGACACTGTACGGGCTTATTATGATTTGACTGTGCTGGAAAGTGAAGTATTTCTTTAAAGCAAAAATCTGATAAGTAAATGCAGCTTCAGTTAGAAATTCATTACACTTTTTGTCCTCTTTGGTTATGCAAGAATAAATCTATAAACTTGAAGAAGCCAGCATTCTCTTTTGTTCAGTTAAAAGCATACAGACATCTACCTTGTACTTCATTTTCTGGGACAAATTAAATAGAAGATACTTGTATTAAAGATTCAATCTATCTCACAAACCCAAACCAAGTTGTTCATTAGAGCTTTATCTCCACTACACAATCAAACCCACTGGACCTTCAACTCAAAACCACATGGCAAAGAACTTTGTGTAATGAAGAAACAGAGACTGAGCTCACACAAATAGCAATGTGCTTTCACAATGAGGGTCATTTTATATGTAACATACAATATATAATTACAATTGTTCCAAATGAGAATGACTCAGATTTTCCAGTAATCTTTCCTGTTGGTGGTGTGTAGAATGTAGTTCTAGTCATTTTTTCCTATGACTTTGGACTTTAGAAACAATAATTAGCAGCGTCAGCATGTTATTAACTTTGTCAGTAACCTTTCCCTTACCAGGCATCTAATGTGTTCGGACACAGATTCAGAACAGTCCTGAAAGTTTGCTTCTGCTGTTTTTCAACTGATGTGAACAATTATAAAGTGCACATGTCACAAACATGGGTGCAAACCATTTGGTTTAAGTATTTTGTATGTTATCCTCTTAACATGTTGGTTTTTTGAATAGCGAAATGAGGAACTTTTCATGTACAGAAAGGGGAAAATATTAAATAAAAGCCTTATTAAAAGTATAAATGAGAAATACATAGAATTAAGTGCTGATAATTATTGTAGTGAAATAACATATCAGTTGTTTCTCTTCTGGTTTCGCCCACTTGTTAGTTGTTATCCAAGGCATTCCACTTGAAAGTCAAATCTGAGCAGTTCTTGGTCCAAAAATGATTGCATTTCATTCATACAGTCTATAAACAGGCTACACACTTTTCTTAATCTGAAGAAAAGCAGTGGAAAACATCAGCATGTTTTGCATTCCAGGGCAAGCTTCTATGAGATTCTAAAGAAAGCATCTTTGAGAATGTGCAGAGTATACTCCCTTTGCACAATGCAACCATACTTGGTGTCCATGATAAAACTTAGGAGATTGCAGATCAGTGTAAAAAAAACTACGAATCTACGATAGGATAAGCACTTGGCAAAGCTGGTCTATTTAAACTGGATTGATATACCTGACAGATGGTCAGATTTTCATCATCCTGATTTTGTTGAAAAAATATACCTGCAAGTATGGTTAATTAATCTAATGAAATAAGTTACTTGATAGATAGAAGTATATGTCAAATTTGAATGGGTTTACTTACATACACCTTTTTCCAGGCCCAAAAACTAAGTTTATCATAGCTTTGCATGCTGATCTGGTATTGTAGCCCAATACATTTTGAAATATATTTTAAATACTTGTTGGATTTTAATTCAGACTTTATGTGACTATAACTAAAAATCTCAGTTGCCCCAGTGATAGTCCTGATGTGATCATTATGGCATCAGTCAGGATAAGATAGAAAGATCTGCAGTTGAACAAAGACATTTTAAAGAAGAAGTCCTAACTGGAGGGGGTGGGAGTGCCACAGATATATTCCAGGAAAGACTGAGTATACTCAGTGGACACTGATTGTTAAAAACTGTATGGGGAGAAAAAGAAAACCTGATAGAAGGAGAAGTAATAGAAAAACTGAGATTCTAAACATGAGTATATTATGGCTCCCCCTTCTTGCAAATCTTACCTGCTGCTTCTGAATTCAAATTTACCTCACAGTTTTGACTTTTTTAAAAAAAGCCATATGCCTTTTAAATATTTACCTGTATTATTTTAAGATGATTTTTCTTTCTTTTTTGTGTCATAAAAACAACTTACTACTCTTATTGATATCTTTTACTAATGTTCTATTGAGCAATACTGTTTTTTTAAAAAAAATTAAAAATAATTTTATTAAATTTATCAAAGTATAAAATACAAATGAAAATGAAAATAGTGGGAAATGGGGAACGGTAAACGGAAGAGATGGGACGCGGTGGCTCAGTGGCTAAGATGCTGAGCTTGTCGATCGAAAGGTCGGCAGTTCAGCGGTTTGAATCCCTAGTGCCGCGTAACGGGGTGAGCTCCCGTTACTTGTCCCAGCTTCTTCCAACCTAGCAGTTTGAAAGCACATAAAAAATGCTAATAGAAAAATAGGGACCACCTTTGGTGGGAAGGTAACAGTGTTTCGTGTGCCTGGTGTTTAGTCATGTCGGCCATATGACCACGGAGATGTCTTTGGACAGCGCTGACTCTTTGGCTTTGAAACAGAGATGAGCACTGCCCCTAGAGTCAGGAACGACTAGCACATATGTGTTAGGGAAACCTTTACTTTTAACTTTAAAGGGAAGAGAGAGAAGTGTAGGATAAAGGGAGAAAAAATTAAAAAAGCATTGACTTCTGCCTCTTTTTAGCCCAATAGAATAAAATAACATTACAACTTTTTTACTTTTGCATACTTGGTATATATTAGCCATTTCTATAACAACAAATTTATCTCATCAGCAAAACGCAAAGTCAATGTTTCATTTTGTTTTTCCATCTCAAGCAGAAAATCCAGAAGTGTTTCCAGGTAAAAACAAAGTTGGATGTGTTTTTTTCCTTGATTAGAGCAGTTAATTTAGCCATCTCTTCTACTTCCATCAGTTTTTCCAGTCATTCATCCATTGTGGGAATTAGAGTATCTTTCCATTTTTGTTCATAGTGGTAAATAATTATTTATGTTCAGACCTGTTAGTGCTTTGCTATAAAATAAAAGGATAGTCAGCTATTAAATTGGAACTGTTAAATTTTGATCTTGTTGCTGTCAAAATATATAACAGTAAGGGTTTTTTTTCCAAGTTCTTAATCCATTAAGCATAAAAAAAGACCTCTGATTTAATTTTTATATTCATTTTAAGAATCTTCTGTATTAAAATATGAATCTTACCCCAGCATTTCTTTGCTTTATCACAAGTCCACCAAAGATGAAAAAGTTCCTTCTTTGCATTTACATTTGCAACATACATTTGAAATATCTTTGTCCGTCTTGGACAAAGTATCTGTTTTTAAATACAGTGGAACATCATTTTATATATAAAAAAATCTTTTAGATGATAATCTAAGATAAATTTTAAACCTTCATGTTTTTCCATTGTTCAAGCATTCTTTGCCCATTGAATCATGCAATCGTCACAGATTCTCCAAACAAAATAATTGTTTCAATAACAATTTATCATTACCATATAATACAATTCATTTTTTACAAAGTCAAACCCAGAACTATGTTTATCTATTTTAAGCATTTCTTTCAGTTGTAAATATATAAACCAGTGACAAACACACCCTTGTGACTCCAGCTCTTCTTTTGACTTAAGGATAGGTTCACCTTGATTAAAAAGTGGTATTTGATCATAAGTCCACCAGTCTGGTCTCACATTGTTTCTTGTCTGAAAAAGGCTTCCTGAAGTGACACCCAAAGGGATACTTTCATAGAGAACATTGTTTTGTATTTCATCCAAACACATAGGTGATTTTCAAATACATTTTGCTAGCCTGTGAGAGAGCAGGTAGACTTTCTTTTTAAACAGATGAGATAGTTGAAATTCTTATATTTACAAAACCATTTCAATCTACTTTACTCCTTATTACCGATTGACCTCAAGGAAGGTTGGCACCATTGGACTTAGTTCCTGTGAGCCCTCGCCTTGCTTTGGATCTACTGGAAGGGAAACACCCAAATTTGGCCCCCTACGAGATTTGTAGCAGGAGATGTTTTACTCTCAAAATATCACAGAATAATCCCCCAGCATGTAGAGACAATGAGTAGGGACTGCTAATTCCCTTGACTCTTAAAAGCATTGAACCACTGCTTATAAAACAGTTGGCAGGACAATACTCACAATGCACTGAGAACACCAGTGTGTGGTCTTGTGATATGGAAAAGGGCTTATGCAAAGCTGTCTGATCCCTTTATGTATCAGTGTTTGTGATACCACAATCAAGTATGTCACCTTCAGCAGTCATGTGCGTAATAAAAATGGTGGTAATGGTAGTAAAATTTCCCCAGCACTGAGATGCCAAAAGCTACTGATAGCAAGTCAGCTACTGGCAGCTGCATTTTATCTTGGATTAAATTTGGGATACAAAAAACAGTGAATCCAGAAGAGAATGCATTATACAAGCGTTGCTGCTAAAATCTGTCCCTGAAAAACACTGGAATGAGTCACTTGTAATATGAGGAATAGTTGCAATGCTGCAAACAAAAGTGCCAAGGGTACATCTTTATTTGTAATATTGAGTAAAATTATTAATAGTGGTCTGTTTAATAGTTGGGAACCTATTATTTCAAAATTTCCGATATATGTATTATAAAAGGAATGTTCTTTCCAGGACAAAAATCTGTAGACATCCATATGAACTATGTCCTCAAATTATTCATTTTATTGTTGATCAATGAGGATAGGATCACTTTTCAAGGCATTTTTATAATAAAGCGACAAGAAGTTATTTATATAAAAAGGAATGGATTATTCTTATTTGACATTTCTCCTATATAACATCGAGAAGTAAATTCATGAGGATGTCTACATCTTCCTTTTCAAGAAAGAATACTGTAGTTTAATTCTACCCAAGTGCAGCAATAAAACCATTGACTGCTAGGGCTGCCCACTGATCTTGAAGGGTGCTTTAACAAAGGCTCAAAGGAGGAATTTGATGAAAGCTGTTTGGCACAGCAGTGTTGACCCCTTCATATCTAAGAGCAGAGAACATAGAATAATAGCATTGGAAGAGAGCTTGGAGGTATTTTAGTCCATGCCCCTACTTAAGTAGGAGACCATATACCATTCTGGATAAATGGCTGACCAGTCTCTTCTTGAAAAGCTCTATTGGTGGAGCAACACAACTTCTGGAGGTAAGCCATCCACTGATTAATTGTTCTCATTATCAGGAAATTTCTCCTTAATTTTAGGTTGGATCTTTATTTATTTAATTGGACTTATATGCCGCCCTATCTCCACAGGACTTGGGGCAGCTCACAACAATAAACAAAAACAAACAGACAGTTAAAAACAAAGTCCATGATAAAATTGACAAAAAAATCCAATAAAACCCCATGAATTTCTATTAAAAATCCCATCAGTCTAGGGCGGCTAGGTGAAATAGCCACGTTTTCAGCCCACGGTGGAAGGAGCGAAGGTCGGGGGCCACCCGGAGCTCCAGAGGGAGTTGATTCCAAAGGGTGGGTGCGCCTACAGAGAAAGCTCTCTCCCTGGGGGTCGCCATCTGACATTGTCTGGCCGATGGCACCCTGAGTAGGCTCTCCCTGTGAGAGCGCACCGGGCAATGAGAAGTTGTTGCTGGCTGCAGATGGTCCGCCAAATATCCCGGGCCTAAGCCATGTAGGGCTTTATAGGTGATCACCAGCACCTTGAATCTCACCCGGAGGGCACCCAGCAACCAATACAGGTCGCGCAGGAGAGGTGTAATATGGGAGTGTTGGGACACTCCCATCATTACCCGCGTGGCCACATACTGTACCAGCTGAAGCCTCCGAGTGGTCTTCAAGGGCAGCCCCATGTAGAGAGCATTGCAGTAGTCAAATCTGCAATCTTTACATCTTTAATGATTTTCCACCTGTTACTTCTTGTCCTGCCTTCAGGTGCTTTGGATAATAGATCAACACACACACATACCCATAGCCTCTCAAATACTGGGACATTGCTAGTTACCCCTAGTTCATCTCTTCATTAGACTAGACACACCTGGTTCCCTCAATTGTTCATTATGTGGCTGAGATTCCAGACCCCTTATCATCTTTGTTGCTCTTCTCTGTACTCTTTCTAGCATCTCAACATATTTTCTGTATTGTGTTGACCAGAAGTGGATGCAGTATTTCAAGGGTGGTCTCACCTGTGCTATCACTTCACATGATCTTGAAACTATCTTTCTGTTATTGCAACCTAGGACTAGGATTAGGTTGCAACCTAGCTTTTTTGGCAGCTGCAGCATACTGCTGGCTCATACTTAAGTAGTGGTCTACTAGAACACATCGATCCCTATCACAGTTGCTATTGTTGAGCTGGTACCACCTATTCCATACCCGTGCATTTGGTTTTTCTTGTCTAAGTGTAAAACCTTACTTTTCATATCACTGAATTATATTTTGTTGGATAGAGCCCAGTGTTCAAAACTGTCAAGATCCTTCTGAATCTTGAATCTATCTTCTGAAGTATTACTCCTAGCTAAGTATCATCTGCAAATTTGATGACTTCATCTTTTGTCCCATCATCTAGAGATCATTTACTGGGCCTAAAACAGGACTTTTGGGTACCCTACTGCATGCTTCCGTCCATGTGATGTAATTCCATTGTGAACTACATACTAAGTGCAGTTGGTCAGGCAGGTGTGAATCCATCTGGTGATGTTATTGTCTATCCCACATTGTTCTACCTTATCAAGAAGCAAAGAAGTTGTAGGACTTTATCTCATCACTACTCACCTCCAGCTTTCCTCTAGCAGTTGCAATAATCAGAAGAGATTCTCTATGTGTACAGAAGCTTTGTGCAGGTATTGGAAGGACCAAGAGATGCTCTCAGAACATAAAATGTTTTGTCAAGACAAATTGAACCACCTTTTCACTTTAGTAAGTGTTGTGACCCAGGCCCAAGTAAGTAGTAGGAAAATCAGTCAGTGAAAAAACAAACAAACTTTATTCGAACAGCTGAGAATTACTTCATTTCCAGCATCGTTCAACTAAATTAAAGCAAATTCCTCCCAACACAAATTCCTCAGTCCTATCGCAAACCTTAGTCCAATTAGTCAAACTGCCAAAGGCCTTTCTTGGCAAACGTTCAGAAGTCACAGATACAAAAATAAATACAAGATATAGACGAAGAAGACGACGAAGATGAAGCTACCAACGTTGTTTTCCGGCAAAGCCCAAATGCCGTTGCTGGTCTGTTTTAAGCCTTATGGGAGGGGCCAATCATCTCTTGGCCCAAAGAGTTGTCCTCTTTGCTTGAGCTGCTCTTGCCTTCTGGCAGCTCTTCTCACGTGTGCATTAGGAACAGGCTCCTCCTATTCCTCTGCCTCACTCCTATTAGTCTCTGGAGTTTCTGGAGTCCGCACCTCACTCCCCGATGGCCCTGGCCCTATCTCTGCCTCTGATGCAGAGCCCTCATCCGGGCCTTCCCCAGCCTCCAGGACTGGCCCATGTTCTTCCTCAGCCTCATCACTGTCTGACTCAGCTGCCAGCTCCGCAGGCTGTTGGCGGACCACAACAGTAAGTTGCATTCCATTGCCTTCACATTGCAAAATGCTCTGACAAAGTAAATCAAAGCCACTTTACATGGGCCTACTGACTTACTATACTGATTCAGTTGTGGGCCTTTTCATATTCCAGAAGCTTTATCTAACGAGTGATTTGTTCATATCAACCTTCCCAATCTGGGTGTCTTTCAGATGTGTGTTGGCTTCAGTTCCTAGAATCCTTCAGCCGGTGTAGATGTTGCTAGGAATACTTGGAAGTGAAGTCCTGGAGAAAGTTTATGACAAGAAAAGCTGATTCAGTATCTGTGTATGTATGTATGCATGCATATGTACACACACACACACACACACACACACACACACACAATGAAATAGGTAACCTATTACCCTTCAGTGTTATTAATCTCAATCCTGTTAGCCAATATGTCCAGTTACAATGGATTGTGTTATCTGTAGTCTTTAAAAAAACATACAAACACAGGCAGAAGCAAAAAGTAGGCATATCTAAGCTGTAGCCTTATCAAATGAGCTGCAAAGGTAATATTTTGTTTGGGAGAGATCTCAAGAATATTTGACATTTTTCTAGAGAAAAGGGAATGGAACATTGTTTTGCATAACAAAGGTGAGAATTTATCATGATCTGTTCTGCAGTCTTGCCGGATGATAACAATGAAGAGCACATGAATCCATCACTGTGTCTTCACAAAAAGTTCCCAAGGCAAAAGAAAAGATGTGAGAAATACGAATCGGTTATTATTGCCTAGTTAAACTATTTTCACAGGCCAAGCATATAAATAGTACAAAATAAAGCTCTTCTGTTTTATTTGTCCAAATTGAAAAGAAAAGGAGGGATTATTCTAGAATGCCTTGATGCTTTAATCCTATATCCAGGCTGCCACAATTCTCTTACCACTTGCAACAACCCATTCTTGCCGTTTGTAGGTTACTGCATTTCACCCATACATTGCGTATAGGTTGTGGTATGTTTAGCTGCCCACAAATTTTATAGTGACTTTCCCTAAACCTCCCTAGTGTATTAAGACTGAAAACTTCCACGCAGCATGGTCAGTTTCTAGGAGTTGCAGTCTCAACACAACTGGATTGAGGTAGATGTAGGCTGCTCTGTAGCATAATCTACATCTTCTCTTGTGGAAAAATATGTCTCATGCTATAAAATCATCATCCAAAGGAATATCTCATACTAGCAACGGGCTCTGTGGTTCAAGAGTCACAACAAATAGAAATGTTGCTGCTGTACTTGGTCTCAACAGTCTTTTATCAAAAACTAGAGAGCATAATCTATAATGCATAGATTTGGGTTTCACCTCAGGAAGACTGTAATACTATCCAAACTGTGATGGAAAAAAATCCACTCCTACAGAGAAACCCAGTGCAAAGTGATTAAATTACTTCAATACTACTTTCAGCCATTTGAATGCACTAGGACTTATCATTATACCGTAAGAGTTAATCAGGCAATGCTCAACTTAGGTTATAACCATTGGGAGAGATATATTGGCATTATATTCACAGAAAAGATAGGAAATTCTATGACCTCAGCTAAGGAATGGGGAAGCCAATATCCCAAAACAGAGCATAAAACCCAGCAGGAATAGGACAGACATGCATCATCATCCCATGGCCCAGGAGAAATATGAACACTGCCCACTAACCAGAGACAAACCAGCTATTATGTTGGTATCACAACATAGGATGCCAAAATATTTGGGATATTTATCAGCATGTAAGCCTCCAGCCCCACAAACCAGGGTTGAAATCTACTTACCTTCCCTACCGGTTCGGAAGTGTGTGCGCCATCGTCACGTCCAATTTTTGACCCTCTTCACATGCCCAAAGCCTTCTGTGCATGTGCAGAGGGCCAAAAATGGGTTACTTCCTGGTTAAAACCAGGAAGTAACAACATCTAGGCAGGTGGGCAGAGCCTCATGCTGCAGCCGCTACCGGTTCATTGAACCACGCGCTGCCCCCGCTACCGGTTTGCGCGAACCGGACAGAACTGGCAGGATTTTACCACTGCCACAAACTATATATTATGGTAGTGTTTTTACTCTATCAATCAGTAACTCACTCCATAGGGTATTGGATTAGGAGTGGGGCAATTCCACCAGAGCAAAAGTCATGTGTAACACTTATGTTCTCCTCATACAATAATTATAACGTGGTCAAACAAGAGAAAGCCCACATATGCCTCAAAATGTATTGCCATGGCCACAGAAGAAATAGTTTTATACTTCTTCAGCCTGATGACCTCCTCAAGAACTGTTTGATCCCAATTCCCAATCAAGTGGCTACTGGCCAAGCTGGACAACAATGATGGGAATAGTTGTTTAGCATATCTAGAAACCATCAATGTTGCCCTATTGTTCTTTTGAATTGTTTCCTGCCTTCTACCTAGGTTTGAAAGGCCAGTGTAAAGTCATGCATTAATCAGAGGAAGCTGCTTGGAATATCGTTTACTCATGGAGGGGAGGAATGATTTAATTTTAGAGAACAATAAAGTTGCACACATGAAGAACCTTACCAACAGCAGGAAATGCCATGCAGGCAAGAACACATTAAGAAGCACAGGCTGAAGGAGGAAGTACAAAAAATACAGCCAAAGAATTGGTGAGACTTTCTCGTTCTCAACTTGACATCCTCTTCTTTATGCATGCTTCATTTCCTTAGTTGTGTTTATCAGATGAAGCTGGTGGTTTCTGGGTACATTCATGGTGAGTTTGCAGCTCACAGGTCTGTTTTACAGAGTAAAATGTGCAGTACATGCTTCCTTTGTGGTTTCTTTCCTCCCTGTTTTCTTTCCTATGTTGGTCTCTCCTCTTCATGACCCACAGAAATAACATTTCACAGAAAATAAAGTTCCATCATCAACTTTCGGATTTTGTTTTCTGAGTTTAAAAAGCAATACTTCTGAGTATTGTTTTTTTTTTCAACTAAACTTGCTGAAGAGGAGTGAATGTATCCAAGTCTTTCCTATTCTGTGGCATGTTTTATTCTGGGAACCTAAACAATCACCTGCAACAATCAATCATATGAATTGATTACTAATTGTGCACATCGGTTTGTTCATAGATACAGCTTCCCAATGAACATAAAGCAAGTTCTTCATGGCAAAGCTAACTCTATGTGTTCAATCATGGAACATCTGTAAAAGTAGTCAAGTCCATGTTATTATTCATTTATATCATAAATTTAATACTTAAAAAATGATTGTAGACAACTTTTCTCCCAACATCATATGCAAAGAGTTAGAACATTAGGGGAAACATATTTGGACTGCAAAACTCCAGCAACACTAGTTGGTACCTAAGGAATGTTCCTATATAATACTATCTGGTGGTCCTTTGAGCTTGTTTGGAGGTTCTAGCAGGGGAGCACCCAAAGATCGGTACACTCCTTCTATCTGGGATGGTTTCCTTTTCCACCGAGTGCGCCGCTTGGGGTGTGTCAATGGGGTGACAAATGTCACAGCCAGATCACCCTCGCATTTGAATTTTTGCAGATCAGACATGGTAGATTTACCATGAACTTTTTTATCAGTTTTCAATTTTTTGAAAACTGATATAAAAGTTCAAAATGATGATTAAAATGGTTCAGGTAGTAGAGGTAGGGAATGGGTATTCATTCTTCTTTTTTGGCAATTTTAAAGTATCCTCTAATCATGTCTGGTAAAAGCTAACATCACAATTAACTTGGGAAACAGATAAAATGATGAAGAATATCCATTATCAGAGTTAAAAATAGTCATTATCACAGCTAAAAAGCTAAAAATTCCTGCCACCTTGTAGCTCCCCAAAAATGTTAAAGCTTAGTCCTAGTCTAATAAAATATTGCCTGCTATTATTCTTGTCATTTAGTAATAAAAAAAAAGACCAAGATGGCATATTTACAGTTGCAACTTGTTTTTGATAATTGAAAAAAGGCATTAAATATATCCCGAATGGGGTCATTTTTCCAGACTTTTTTTTTTAAAGGCACTCGTATTTACCTTTTCTACTCAGCATAAATAATCTGTATATTACAGAATCTGTATTTGTGGAACATAAGATTTAAATACTCTACGTTCAGAATAATTCTGTGTTTGTGTACAGCTGCTCTTTTGCAGCAGCGGTTGGGTGGAAGGAGAGAATGGTGATTGAACATACCAGAGAAGGCTCGGAACTGACCCACAATTCCTTGTGAGGAAAAAGAGTTCACTGTTGTGAAGAGGTGTTTTTGCTGTTTTGTACAGGCCCATTTTCTATGCAATATCCTTGGAAATATCAGCTAGATTGACACAAAACATAAAGCCCTTGTGATGGGGATGGAGACTAGAGAAGCTAGCTAGCTAATTTTTATGTTAACCCAGCATTATGTAGTGACAATTCCTTGAAATTAAAAACAAACAATACCTCCTCCCACTTTACTTCTAGAACTACGTAAGAGTCATCCTTTCCTTCACAAGTTAAGTTTTATTTGTAATGATGTTCTGCTACAAGTATAATATTCTTAATCTTAAAAGCTTTAACTTGAAGAGACACCATTTTGGGATACCATTTGGCTCAGTCCATGCTCCATTGATGGATCAAGCAAAGAGTTAATTTATACTCCATTCAAGAGTCCATTCAAAAGGGGAAAATTCTGCAGCATTCTGTGCAAAGCAGTGAGGCGCCACTTCATGATATCTTCCTGACTTGGGGCCTTGAGAGGATACTCAGTAAGAAAGATGGCTTTCCTCCAACCAAGGACATTTGCTTTGCTTTGGTAGAAATGTCTTTTGGGTGTGTATAGGCAGAAAAATTGACAAGGGCCAACCTGGTGGATAATGCCTTACTACTTAAATCTACCTCTCAAGGAAGGAAAGGAATGAAGGAATATTTTAGAAAAAGCTTCCCCTAAATCCCACTTCTGAATGTTTTCATTTGCTTGCTTTAGATTAAAACTATTCCTGAAATGCCTTGTGTTTGCTATATATTTGGATTTACATTTATGCAACAACCCAATAGATCTTACAATGTTAATGTGCAGCTTTGGTTACGTGAATACTCTCCTTGGAAACTAGCTAAGGAAATGGTGCAAGTATTGCTCTAGCAGGAGCCCACAATCATTCTGCCATCACACGTTTCTCACATGTCACAAGAGTTGGACAGCATAACTGCTCTGCCTGAGATGCAGGAAGGTAGCAGAGGTATACTCCGTTGGGATGAGATTCAAATGCCCATTTTCCAGTGATACGTCTGCAGAAATGGCTTTACTTATCAACACAGGGTTGGCACAGCGTCACTACCTCCATTGTAGAGAATAGTCAAAAGGATTTTTTTAAAAAATCAGATCGTCCTGGCTTTGGTGAAAGAGAGGACAGTGAATGTGCTGCCGCTATACCAATGGTTCCTCTTCTCCCCATTTTTGCCATAAACTGAAGCTATGGTTGCTCTGTTCAGTGAGATGATTCCACCTTCATCCAAATTTGTGAGAAATGTTTATTTAAAAGGCTGTGGGAAAGCCAAAGCTTTAAATAATGTAAATAAATAGAACACCTCTTAAGAATTTGGAAAGCATTTTCAAACTTTATTTACAACTGTCACAGTGACAAAAGTAGTTTGAAAAAAATGCTAGCTTTTTCCCTGAGGCTCAAAAAAGAATTTTACAGAAATATAGAATGTAATATATAACAGGAAAAGTTCCACTGGAGTGCTTTGTTCCTCAGACACATTCAAAAGTGACAGAAATACAAGCAACAATTGTATCTTTTAAAAAAGCAGAAAAATGATATGCAAATATTCTAAGACAAACAACAACCCCACTCTGTCCTTAAAGCATTAAGGATTTCTGTTTTTCTGAGTCTGAGTGGTTAACATTTGACAACTTCAAACTGGGACAAAAATAGAGAACCAAAAAGTGACTTTTGAAGGGAGAAAAAAAATAGGGCAATTCAGTTGGGTGCAAGTGTGAAAGCTCATTGTACTGAACAGCAAGACAAGAACAGATTCAAGGATACAAAAAACATCTGGATCCATCCATTTTAAAGCAACCTTGACAAGGCAAGGGTGCAAGACAAATTTCAATGATGCCCAAACATCCACCAAGACAGGTAGTATATGTGTTACAGGTTCTTGGCTGAAAAACACACACACAAGAACACCCAACTACATCCCTACAATCTCACATCCACATGTAACAATGATTCACAGCTGTTAAGTTATTGCCATTATGTGGAAAACACATGCGAGACGAGACTGAAAAAAGTAACCCTGCTGATTTCAACAAGCAATTCCAATCCATTACCAGCAATTTTACTACTCATGAGGTATCAAAAATAAGTGTACATGTGTGTATGCGTGTGTCTTTTATATATAGCACATACATAGAGTTCCAACGAAGTAGGAAAGGAATGGAAAAGATCATGGGAAACTAAGGATTATTTTGACTATCTTGATAAGGCTATAATGCTTATACATTACAAAGTTTTAGTTTCTGCAAAATTAATATGGAATTATTGGCTTTTAATATCTGAAAGTCGTACTTGAAATTTCAACTTTGTGGAACTTCCTGCCAAGAAGTCAGACACTGTTTTTCTTTTTAATAAGGCTGCCAATTTAGCTTATCCAACTATTTGTTTGCCTTCTCCGAAGAGAGATATATGGGACACGAGGAATGAGATTATAATGGGGAATTTAGAACCTGTGAACAAGGTTAAGTCAATAAAATAAAATCCTTGGTTCAAAAATGTGTTATCTTCTCCACAATACTGAGATGCTGTAATACCTTTTGTTTTTGAAGATAAGCCCTGCTTATCTGCTTTTAAAGGGATGCCGATTCTCTTAAGATCTTCCTAGTTAACAGCCTTGGTTGGCCCTGTACTATAATCATGAGCCTTTGATCCAGCATTAAAGCATGACTAAATCATAAATCAGTCCTGATGAAAAAGCCGTATTTCACAGCAACTAGATGCATTGCTGACGGAGAAAGTTAAACAGCAGCTTCAGTAGCAGGAAAGAAAAATATACTTTTTTTTCCATGTCAAAATCTCCTGAAGTTTTTTTCTGAAGAAGCATTTCTTCCAATCCCACCTCCCAAATGAAACAAAATGTGACCGTTTAAAGCCTAAACAAGATAACTGCAGAACAAGTAGTAAAGGCCATTTCTACAGTCAACAGCACAATGGCCATACAAAGCTATTCACTGCGATGTTAAAATGCATGCTTAAAGAGGTCCCAAGAAAGGAAAAGACATAAAAAATATAGTTTATGTGCAACAGGTGAGCAAGCCAATGCCAGACCCTGCAGCCTGATAAAAATGGTGCAACTTTAAGAGGACACTAGGCTACAGGCCAACCTAGTTATTACTCATGGCTCCTCTATGGTGTTCTGCAGGAAGACTGCCTAGCATGTCATAGGAGCACTTCAATGGCTTGTCTTCCAGCCTCTAAACACATGCACACATAAAACCAGAAAAAACACTATGAGAAGGCATGATTTTGAGAGATGAACACTATTCTCATGCATTTGTAGCCAGAGGCAGTCCCTTACAGAACTCAGCTGCATTTATACTTGCAGTTATTTCTTCTAATACCACACACTTCAGAAGAAGCATGCTTCCTGCTGGCCTATTCCTCCACCAAAGCGCCCTCTAATTTCCTGGCTGCCCCAGGCAACCACCACAGAATTCAACAATGATCTTGAGAAGGGCAATCATTTTTGGCTTGCTTTGCCTGCCCAAACTTTCTTAGTTTTAGCTGGAGATTGTCACGTCAAGCGCTTCAGTTCTCAATAGAGAATATGAAAAAAACTAAGATCTTGCAGGTGCAAAATTGAATGTCTTTTGTAGAAAAGACCCTTCAGAAAGCTGTTCTCTCTCCCTCAAGATGGCCTAACATCTTGAGTAGAACAGAAAATCTTCGGTGCTTTTACTGTTCCTTGCTCTCTTTCTTTGCTTCATCACAGTTCTGTTCCTCTTCTTCCTGGACCAGGAACTCCTCAGGTGGCCATCTTAATTCTCCACTCTCCACATCTCCTTCTGTTGGCTCCACCACAATGGAAGGGAGGCGGTCCTTCAGCTTACAATAACGATCAAAATCTGAAGGGTCAGGGAAAATCTGAAATAAGAGATTTAGAGTAATCAGTATCTCCAATCCAATGTATTTTCAGTAGATTTTCATTTATTCACAGCTATCCAAGTATCCCCCCTATAAACTTCAAAGATGAAAAATGTTTTAATTTTTCATATTCAAAATCTAATTATAATTAAACTGATATGATACCTTATTATAAGATTTTGAGCATAATAGGCAGCTGAGATTCTCAGAGAATTTTTTGTTGCTTTCCATAGGTGATCATTTTAAAGCCCTCCAGATGTTATTGATCTACAACTTCAAGTAGCAGGAATACTGGTAAGGAATGCTAGCAGCAATGTCTAGGGAGCCAGAGGTTCCCATTAGTTTGTCTCTTTCCTTGCATTTACTAGTTGGCTGGCAGGTAAAAGGACTTTGGCACTAATGGCACTTACCCACTTTGGCACTAATGGCAGTCAAAAGATCACCACATCCAAAGGGAATGCACTCTTCACAGCCTGATTTAAAGTCAACACATCTTTGACTGAAAACAAACATGCCTTTCATGCAATGGTTACAATTTGGACAAGATCTATCTTCACTCTATGGGCAGGTTACAAGGTGACAATGACATTCTTCATATTCAGGCTTTTTAGGTGACACATTTTGTATAGGCTGGCCTTGAAGAGCATTTGGAAGCTACAACTCCCATGATGCAAGAACACATCATGACAAGCATGTCATGATATGTTCATGTAACACCACGGTTCCCTGAGCTGCACTTGCTTACAGGGAAGGTTCTAGGTGCAATCTAAGGTTCTGATTATCACTTATGAATCTCTATATGATAGTATAGATTATTTATGAGATTGCTTGCCTTTGCTCATTTGACTCATTTGCTCATTTGCTCAATAGGATGGGTAAGTTCCCTTCTATTTGCTCAATAGGATGGGTAAGTTCCCTTCTAGCAGGATACAGGAGATATGCCTTCTCAATCATAAGTACCTGCCCCCATGGAAAAAAACATTCCTCTCAAAGTCTAAACAATCCTGATCCCGTCAGCCTTCCTCAAGGTGCCAAAGGCTTTGTTTTTCCTAAGGTCTGATGGGTTATTAGTCTGCTATTTGATTGGTAAAATAGAAGGGATTTTTTTGAACCTCATGAACATTGCACTTGATTGTTATTAGATTTTTTTTAAAAAAAATGTTTACTGTCAGCTGCTGTATTTGTGAGATATTGACCATACAAATGTTGTGTACAAATTTGTACACAAAAGTCATTCAGAAAACTGATCTTCAAGTTAGTCTAATGTCTATAAATAAGTATCAAATGTGATTATAGTGCACAAAGGATCCAAAATGCAACAGATGTCCTGCCC
This sequence comes from Arizona elegans, assembly GCA_022577455.1. Classification (NCBI taxonomy): domain Eukaryota; kingdom Metazoa; phylum Chordata; class Lepidosauria; order Squamata; family Colubridae; genus Arizona; species Arizona elegans. The sequence continues at coordinate 281,899,159 of JAKOOJ010000001.1, read as the reverse complement.
ATCAACTTCCCGAAACATCATTATATATAGTTCACTTCTGGAGCTAGGCCTGGGTCACCCATAATGAATGAATTATGGCAATGCTTGACTAACTGGACATCTTCAGGCAACTCACAATGTTATGACTCAAATTCTCCTCTTGGAAGGGTTGTTCGTCTCTATTCCTGATACTCCACTGGATTTTTGCCAACATCAGATCATACACAAATATACTTCAGCCATTACATTAAGTAACCTGCCATTTTACTCTGGCTAGGTTAGTACTGCCAGATGTTACTGTTGGCAAACATACATCTTGATAATTCCACTGGCCCACTATCTGAGCTCTTTGCAGATACTCAACAGATACCATTTTCTTAGTCAGCTTTTTGCTGACCCTGGTGTTCCCAGATGTTTTAGACACTAGCTCTCAAGCCACAACATGCATTTGATGTAGAGATACTAAGAGCTGCATTCCAACAAATCTGAGTATTATGTAAATATCCATCTACTATACTTACCTAGATATTTTTTAAAAGTTCCAATAACACTAATATCTATTAAAGCTCATATGGAAAAAACTGCAATATTAATGTCTGATCTATTCCATCCTAGGTATTTTATAAACTAAGTTGGAGTTTCCATTTCACCATTAAAACACATCAGATGACCAAATGGGCCCTGTATGGATTCTACAGGTTGTGTATAAAGAATCAAATTTGTATCTCCATTCAAGAGGGGGGAAATGTTGGCATTTAATAAAAGTTGCTTTCCTCAGCAGAGCATTTCCAAATTGTTCAGCACTACAATTCCCATTATCCTCAACCAACATTATCAGGTGCCTTTGGGGGAAGAGATGAGTTGCAGCCAAGCCCAAAGTTCATAATTTGGATAAGCCAATATGCATCCTCAGTAAGGGAACAACACACCTCCTATATCTACAATGAACAGCAGCACAGGACAGAATAGCATTAAACCTTCTTTGTTATGATAAGCACATTAGGTCAAAGTAGAATAGCCGTTTTGAAAATATGCTGACCTTCCCCATTTTAAAGTAAGGAATAAATGATTTCTTTAAATAAATAGCCCCCAAATATATATGTTTTGTGTGTGATTTAAATAGCCTGAAGAATCTTATCTGTAACAGCTGCAGAGATAGAAGAGGTCAGGATTTTTCCACTAAGTCATGCTTTTTTAAAATAATCAAGGAAGCATAAAAATGAGATGTTGCAATTGCACTCAAGGATTATGGATGGCCCAATGGAAAATAAATGAAGTCACATTTCCCAGCACATGACAGAGAAACAAGGATAAGCTGTCAATAGAAGCAAAGAAACAAGAGCCTTTGCATAATGACATTTTAATCCATGAAGATATTCAGCTGAATATTGCTTGCACTCTTCTCTTTATAAGAGGAGGAGAGAGACTTAAAAATTATCTCTGTGGTTTTGAGAGCTGAGCATTGGAGTCAACACTGTCTTCCTCTCTGAATGTTAACTTTACAGCTAGTCCTCAAATTATGACCACAGTTAAGCCCAAAATTTATGCTAAACTTTTGTTAAAGTGAACTGTTGCATTAGTTAAGTTGGTAAGTGATTCCCCAACCCCAGCTTTCCCCAAAAGCTGATCACATGACCCCAGAACCCTGCAACTGTCATAAATATGAACCAGTTGCCAACATCTGAATTTTCGTCATATGGGAATGCTGCAATGGTCATGAGTGTGAAAAGTGGTCGTAAGTCACTTTTTTCAATGCCGTTGTAACTTTGAACGGTCACTAAATAAACTGTTGTAAATCGAGGATTACCTGTACTTGAACCTAGCCTCTCCTTGAACTCAATTCCTGAGGACTACTTGCAAACTCTATAGTTTTCTTGCAACTTGATTTATCACTGCTTTCATCCAGTTTTTCAATTTCTTAGTTAAGTCTACAACTCATGAAACCCATGTTGGTTTCCTATCCAGGTCTAACCAGATTCAATCCTGCTTAATACTGGAGATCAGGTGTAAGGTACTAGTATCTGCTGTAGACAATTATTTTCTGACTTCCAGAAATATATTGAGTCTACAGTATCTATCAAGATTAATTCCAAAGTGCAGATTTTATAGCTGAAATATTGACACCTATCCTTCCTTCTACCCATCACTTTTATTTTGTTGTTGTTGTACCTTGCTGTTGCTAGAATCCTGCACTCTCTTTGGAGCCATTCTGGCCAGCCAAAAGCAAAGCTTAAGTTATAGATTTTGCCCCCAAAAGCTGCTTGTTATTGTCTACCATATTGCTTTTGTTCAATTTTCTAGGGAGGATTTGTTGCAAATCCCCTTTCTGCTCTGCATTTTATGTAATTTTTCACTAACCATCTATGCCAGCAATAACATTTTTTTATACAACTAAACATTTAACAAACTCTTTCTTATGCCACAGAGACATAGGAAGCAGGCTGGTACATTATGAATGTGCTCTGTGGCTGCCATAGGAGGAAGAACCAAATGTCAGAGACATCACTTAACTGTTCAAATACAGTAACAAGTAACCATTATTTTTATTATTATTTTATGTGGAATATTCATAGATAATAAGGATGCTTATTTGCTAGGCACCTCAAAGAGGAGAAAAAAACAAAACTCAAAACCTGAAGATAAACATCTTTTCCTGTGCCAAGTGACACCCCACCCCCTTCCTGTAGAATTGACTGAACTTAGCCCCAGAATGGAAAAAAATGCTTAACCAAGCCTTGCAAGTAAGGAAACCAATACTACTGAGAAGAGGTTTTAAGCATCTAGCTAGACTACTGACTGTGTCTTAATCCATACAGTCTACAAGACCTTCACTGAAATTAGCAGGAGGAGGCAGGGGCATATTTACTCAGTGCTATCTGAATGCAACCAGCCCAAACCCATTGATTGCACTGTCTCATTGCAACCCTAGGCATGCGCATCATGCTTCAGTGAACCTACCAGAGACACAATTAAGACTTTTTGCCACCCCATTAGGATGACAAAAACAGAGGCCACAAGTCACTAGCTGGTCAATTTAGGGTTTGATGAACACCAGCGGTATTAACGGTTCAGAGGATTTGGTTTAGTGGATCTCAGCAAGATTTGTCTTTAACAGTGCGTAAAACAACACCCACAAAGAGAGCCCAGAACAAAACAAATGTGCTGTGCAGTCCAAGTCATGTATACCAGAATTGCTTCTCCTTCTACAGTTGATAGATAAGAGATGAAGAGATCTCACTATAAGGGGTCACCCTTGCAAACAGAAACTTATTCTGGGGTACTACTTTGGCAGGCTTCCAATTCACCGCTGCTTCACACAACAGTTTGGTTTGCTTTCGGATCAGCTTTGAATGCCAGGCTGAGAACTTCCAGTCGCAAATTAAAATTAAATTCCTGGCAATCAGTCTCTGAGGCACGATCCACAATAAGCAAATCTTCCGAAAGAAATACGAACTGTTGTCTCCTGCAACCACACTCCCCTTTTGCTTCTATTTATTCCCCAGCCAGGGAGGAGCCATTCAGTGTCCATGTGTGCCTTTTTGTCGGCTCCTGTTCCTCAGTTGTTCTCCTCTCCTGACAGCTCTGCGCATATGTGCATCTGGAACAGGTCCCAGCTGTTCTTCCCCACTTATCTCTGACTCCGAAAGCAGCTGGGAAATGTTGGATGGCCCTGGCTCTATCTTGGCTTCTGACGCAGAGCATCTATCAGAGCCTTCCCCAGACTCCAGGACTGGCCCAAGTTGCTCCCCATCGTCCGAGTCTGGTGGGCCACAACACTATACAGAAAAAGAATACTTGCCTCTGAATGTTGTTTATTCAACCCACCTGCCACAATGAAAGGCTGCCTCAATGGTCATCACTTCAGATTCTATTCTGCGGTTTTTTAAAAATTCTTTTTAAAGGAATTTCAACACAACATTATTTTGACAGCAGAGTAGGGATATTTTAGTCCTAAGTCAACTTCAGTTTCAAATACTATGATTAGTGCTAGAGTCAATTATCATTAATGATCAACTTGGAAAAAAGAACATAGTAATTTCCAGGTAGAAAGGAAAATAGGAGGACATAATGGATGCGATCCTGAGTTCAGGGTGAAAATTAGCAAAGCCTTTGTTTCAATAGTCAAACAACATTTTAAAAAGAATAAAATTCACGGAACAAGAACGTTGGGATATTCACTCACCATTAAATTAGAAATGTTTGCCATTTTGCCGCTTTCAGCTGCATGTTGATATTAATAAAATGTAGAGCAAGAAGAGTTCCCATACATTAACAACATTATTACAAGTCCCAAAGTCTATGTATATTCTGGATGTGTTTCCTGGCTTCCATTTGCTATTTATTTAGCAAAAGAGGCCTTCTTTGACCTGGCACTTTCCTGCTGTTAGACTAAAGCCTCCAGCATCCAACCAGCATTGGCAATTCTAGCTGAGGGATGGCTGGAAGCAGTAATCCAGGACGTCCGCAGTTTGCCAGGCTAGGGAAAGCTAATTTTAACAGTTAACATTAGTCACCTTCAATAATACTGGACTTTATCTCTCAAGGCTGTGTTGAAAAGCTCTTTCATACAAGAAAAGAAATAATGTCCATTAGACAAGAAAGCTGGGCTAGTTTTTACGTGGAGTACATTGGGGTGGGAGTAGATTGTGAATTTTAAATATGCAAAATCACTGCTGCTTGCCCGAAACAGTACCCACTCAGATAAGCTAAAACTGGATGGGGGTTCAAATTTAACAAACAAAAATATCTAAAGGTTCTAGTCTAAAGACAAACATGCATTCCAGATGCTTTGGGCTCCGATTCTTCATTCTGGATAAGGCTTATTAGAATCAAAATCCAAAATCAAACCAAGTTACAGGTAATCCTCAATTTACAACCACAATTGAGCCCAAAATTTCTGTTGTTTAGTGAGATATTTATTAAATGGGTTTTGCCTGATTTTGCCACCTTTCTTGCTGCAGTTGTTAAGTGAATCACTGAATAAACTGGTTGTTAAATGAATCTGGCTTCCCTATTGACTTTCCATGTCAGAAGGTCGCAAAAGGGATCAGGTTATCTTGGGACACTGCAGTGGTCGTAAGTATGAACCAGCCACCAAGCATTGAATTTTGATCACATGATCATGGGGATGCTGCAAAGGTAGCAACTGTGAAAAACGGTCGTAAGTCACTTTTTTCAGTGCTGTTGTAATTTTGAATGGTCATTAAATGAACTGTTGTTAAGTCAAGGGCTACCTATACTCTGCTATCTGTCTCTTTCTCCTTGAGAGAAAAAGAGAGCAGGGTTGCTGACACATCCCTCCCCTCTCCATATGTGATTAAATGAATTTATGAATTTAATTTATAGTTATCACTAGTTAATAATTAATAATAACTATTAGTTAATAGTTATCAATAATCTTTTTCTTTGAAAAACAATGCAAAACTTCAATCAAAGATGCTTGTAAAGAACCAAGCCAAAATCAAGCAATAGAAAAGCTTGGAGTGCTCCAACACTCGACAACGCATATGGGAGGCGGTAAAAGAGTAAAAAGGGAGAGTGCCAACTTTCTCTCCGACTCTGGTTTCAGCGTGGTTTGCGGCTGTCAAGGTTTGTTTAGGACCGCTGAGAGAAAGCTTCAAATCCACTCCAGCTAGATCACTTCTTTTTTATCTTTATCCCATTCCAGGTTATCTAAAATATGATCCAGTAGCTTCAAGTGGCATCTACTTGGTAATTTCCGGAGCGAGCTTCTAAAAAGTAACAGTGTATAGGCAGGGGTCCCCAACCGCTGGGCCACAGCACACTACTAGGCCGTGACCTATTTAGAACTGGGCCGTGTGAGCGGCAGGCCAGCGCACATGTGTGCATGCACAACTCGACTTGCACAAGTGACCAGATTCCCTTTTTCCTGACGGGCTGCCAAGCTGTAAAGGTTGGGAACCATTTGGTAATTTCCAAAATATGCCCCCACCAAAATTCGGATGGGGACTTAAGGGGCGAAATGGATCGTTTTGCAGATTCTTAAAACAGCCATTTCACCTTTTAAAACTTCTACAAACTCCTACCCAAAGCGGTCCTGACTCCACCCACTTTTAGGGTACAGCCCCAGGCATGGCTTGCAAAGGCAGTGTTGTGGTCAGAACAGGCGGCCATTGTTTCTTCCTGGAATTCCTATCCAAGTCTTGAAGACAGATGCAATTCTGCAGCTTTGCTTATTCATAAATGCATTACTTAGCAGCTGATTGAGAACTCGGAACAGGAGGGAAATAACTCTAGGTCACATTTGAGTTGTTGCACTTCCCGATTTGATTGGAGCGGGCAGCTGTTACTTTGGGGAATGCTGACATTTGAAAGTGCACAATGCAATACAGACATTTTTTAGTAGGAGTAATAGATTAGGATGAGCAGATTTTTTCTGCCCATCCCAGAAACAAAATGATGTCCTAAGGCTGGATAATTTTTTATGTAGAATTAGAAATCATCAGAACAATACTACAATATAGTAACCTTCTAGACAAATACAGTTCTCTTCAGTTTCCAGTGGCTTCCTCTTTCAGATTCACAAGGAGAAAAAAAAGCTCCTCCAACCTCTGAACCAGAAATGTGTGTGTGTGTGTGTGTGTGTAGATTAATATCTACCCCCTGGTGTATCTCTAGATGTTTTCCGAGAGATAACAAGGAACCTACAGGTCCCAATTTTATAGCAGCAGAAACTCTGAAGATCTAAACTGGTCTGCAGATTTGTGTTCAGGTTCACCAAGAAATCCTAGAGCTACCATTTGTCATTTTCAAGTCATGTACTGTATATGGCTAGAGTCATAATGGTTTCGCCAGCCTTATAAATTTATATTATAAATTTTTTTAAAAAAATCTGGATCTTCAGCTTTTCAGTGGTAAGCAAACTTTTCAATTTAATTTGAAAGTTTTTAAATGTAATTTCCGCCTATTATTTAATCAGATAAGAGTTAAAATGCGGGCAATATTTCTATTTAGAACAGGGGTCCCCAACCCACAGTTTGTGGACTGGAACCAGTCTGCAGCATGCCAGGAACTGGGCTGTGGAAACAAGCAAAGCCTCATCTGCGGGATGCAGGTAGCATGCAAAACCACACACCAATCTGGCCTACGAAAACCTTTCTTCATGGAACCGATCCCTGGTGCCCAAAAGGTTGGGCGCCTCTGATTTAGAACATAGAAAAAACCATGTGTAGACAGTGTTTCTCTAAAAAATACTAGCATCCAATGATGTTGTCTTGCAAATATATAGGCAAACAATGAATCCATACTGTAGTTTAGATAATCATTTTAGCACCCTACAACGATCTGAACTAGTGGTATAGGCATAGCACAAGTGGGGATGAGGTTAAAGCCAAACTTCTAGTCGTTCTAAATGGCGATTTTTGCTAATACAACAAATGAGTTTCAGGGCTTTAACTCCCTTAAATCACTGAATTCTAGGTTCTGGTTTGATGAGTTATCGAAGTTAATGGCCACAAACTTTTTCTAGATCAAGTTCAAACTGCATAAATTCTAGTATATTTATAAGACAAGAGACTATGCCATCTAGCATAACCTTAGAATTGTTTTTGTTCTGTGAGATAGAGATTAAGAAAACAGTCTTCAAAAACACTTTAAAATCTGAATTGCTGGCAGTTTGGATGATTTATGAGCCAAAACATAGTCATAAAATCATCCCAAATCCAAACACTGCCAAGTCTTTGTGGGCAGGAATAAGCAAAAAGCAATGTGCTTAAGGCCATTGATTTAACAGTGCTTCTGCTTCACTCAGTAGAAGTTGTATTGGTAGTCTAAACATATTGAACTCAATCCAGCTGGCCAAAGTTATCTGAAACACAAAGTTTACTTATTCTAATTCAGGTCAGTCTCAAAATAGTTAAGACCCTTGAGCCTTACACTGGAAATTCATGTGGCTTTTTTCAGTTCTGATGCAATGTTTGCTAACTGTATTTTTCCACTGGGATTCATTCCAAAATCAAGATTAAAAAAAACATTGTTAAAATTAGCCTGAATTAACAAAGATTCCTTGCACTACCATTCACCTAAAGGAAATTTTCTGAGATAATTGAATGTGAAAGATAAGTCAGAAGTGACCTACACACCTTCCATTCAAAAGACAGAGCAGAGTTAAGAGCAGCTGAGGGGGAAAATCCTAATGGGATTAGAAAATGCTTAAGCGAAACCTGCCATCGCTTTACAAAATCAAATTGCCCACTTTATACTGTGCAACCTACCCATAGGTAGTGCTCAAGTTATGACCACAAATTTTATGTTGTTAAGTGAAACATTTGTTAGGTGAGTTTGCCTCATTTTATGACTTTTCTTGCTACCGTTTTAAGTGAATCTTTGCATTTATTTCCTGTTGATTTTGCATGTCAGGTTGCAAAAGCTGATCACATGACCCAGGACACTGTAGCCATCATAAATATGAACCAGTTGCCAAGCTGCAATGGTCGTAAGTGTGAAAAAGAGTCATAAGTCATTCTTTTCTGCGCTATTGTAACTTTGAACCATCACTAAATGAACTGTTGTAAGTGGAGGACTACCTGTATTTATTCAGAAATAAGTTGAAAAAACTCTAGTAGCATTCAATCAGATCAAAGCTCTATACAGCTGGTTATTCTGTCTCTATAGTGATCAGACAGATTGGTTATACACAAATTGGATCTGAATGAAACATCATTTACTCATGCATGTAATTTATACCATTTATATGCTTTTCACTTCCATTTCAGGCTTGCAAACACTAATATAACAACATCCAAAGTAACCAACCACTATATCCAACCAAGAATTTGTAAAAACAACAAAAAGTTATCAAAGCAAGAGTAGAAAGAAATGCTGTAAGGCTATACATTAGCAATAGCAATAACACTTCATAGTGCTTTATAGCGCTCTCTAAGCAGTTTACAGAGTCATCATATTGCTCCCAATAATCTAGGTCCTACTTTTATCAACCTCAGAAGGATGGAAAGCTGAGTCAACCTTGAGCCAATGAGAATCGAACTCCTGGCAGTGAGCTAGCCTGCAATACCACATTCTAACCACTGCTCTTAAACTAAAGCATGCTACTAAAGTATAACAAGAAGGCTTACTCAATGTCAAATTTATTCCAAGTTCTAGGAGGCAATATGAAAAATAGCACAATTAGATATTCTTGTTAAATGTATCAATGGTAGGACAACAATGTGGTTGCTTCAGGTCTGTGAGTGATATGATGCCCTCATCCTCTGGGTGAGGGCATCTTGGGCCAGGTGCACTCTTCAGAGTCATCTTCAAGGACCATCCTATGGAGAGATCATCGTAATCCAACCTTCAAGGCCACCAAAATATGTATCACCAATGCTCAATCTTTCTACTCGAGGACAGGGGTCCGCAAACTTAAAACACTCAAAGAGCCATTTGGACCCGTTTCCCACAGAAAATAAAAACACTGGGAGCCACAAAACCTGGGTGGGCGTGGCCAACTCAACCTCACTCCCACCCAGGGACATGACCTGCCCCAGCCACACCTACCAGGGTTTGATGGTTCTGGGTGTTTTCTGTGGGAAATGGGTCTCTCCCTCTCTCTCATTTTTTCTCTCCCTCTCCCTTTCTCTTTCTCTTTCTTTCTTTCTCTCTCCTCTCTCATTTGTTTCCCCCCTTTCCCTCTCTCTCATTCTTTCCCTCCAGATCTCTCTCATTTCTCTCTCCCTCTCCCTCATGTCTTTTTCCTCTCATACTCTCCATCATTTCATTTTTTTCTCCCCTTTTCTCTCTCTCATTTCTCTCTCCCTTTCATTTTTCCTTTTCCTCTCCCTCCTTTTTTCTCTCCCTTTTCTCCCTCATTTGTTTCCTTCTTTTCTCTCTTATTTCTCCCTCCCTTCTCTCATTTCTCTTTTTCCTCTCTCTCATGCTCTCCCTCCATCATTTTCTCATTTTTTTTCTCCCGTTTTCTCTCTCTCATCTCTTTCTTCCCCCCTTCTCTCTTCCCTCCCTCTCGTGTGTGTGTGTGTGTGTGTGGTGTGTGTGTGTGTGCTCCCTCTTGAACCCTTTCTAAAAACAGACGAGGGTTGGGTTTTTATTTTGTTTTTTCCTGATGTTCTTTCTTCTTCTTTGGGTGCTTTTTACCATATGATTTAAAACAAGAGTCATTGCAGGTTCCCAGATAAATGAAGCTCTTTCATTCCCCTGCTATAGCTACTTGTCGGCTGGCTGGCCCAGCCCCTCACCCTCCCCTCCCAGTCACTCCTCACGTAGCCTGAGAAGATAAGGGTGACAGGGGGATGGAGACTCGCTCCAAATGAGAGGGAAACGCTCCTGTACTTGCTTCTCATCTCGCAGAGGCTTCTGACGCTTCTTAGTGCTGTGTGCACCTCGGTTGCTTGGGGAGATGCGTGAATTGCTTTCTGCACAGAGACGCTGTCCTGGGCCAGCTGCGGCCGATGCACTGCATCATAATGGGCTCCAGGATGAGGCGGGGACACTGTTTACAATGCGGAGCATCGGCTGCAGCCAGCCCAGGCCAACAGCTCGGGGCAGAGAGCAAGTCACGCGTCTCCCCAAGCGACTGAGGTGCACACAGCATTAAGAAGCACCAGAAGAAGCCTCCGTGAGATGAGAGGCAAGTACAAGGGCACTTCCCTCTCGTTTGGAGTGAGTTTCCATCCCCGCCATCGCCCTTACCTTGTCAGGAGGTAACAGGAAGAGTGACGGGGAGGGGAGGGCGAGGGGCAGGGCCAGCCAGCCGACAGGGAGCCACCACAGGGAGCCGAAAGAGTCGCATGTGGCTCTGGGGCTGCACATTGCTGACACCCACTCCAGGATTAACACCAATATATTACCCAAAGGTGATAAAAGACCTTTCTTGCCAATGATCTAGATCCAACAGAACACACAAGAGATCCAACAGGACATCTAGTCCTTAATAGAAACTGCAATACCACCACAAACATCCAAATTAAGCCCATCACCCATATTTTGAATGAACCTAAATAGCCGGTATTGAGAGAGACATAATCATAATGTTTAGTACCATTTATATCTTATAAGAAAGCAGGTCTTATCCTTTGTGAATTTATCTGCTAGATTCTTCAATAGAACTTTTTCTTCAAACTGTTTATACATTTACTTGTAAATAAGTCTATCCAAGATCCCTCCAAACCCAAAACATTCTAACAGTCTGATTCTGTGCTTTCTAATTGCTCTTGCCCAGGAAACATTACAAATAGCTTTGAACATTTTAAAATATTAAGAACTAATTCATCAGCCTTCTAAAGAGATTACTATCTAATCCAATTGAATCCATTAGCAATTTGCAGTTAGTTAGCTGCACTAAGGTTTTTTGCATGGCAGTGAATTTACCTGATAGGATAGGCCATCCTTGCGGGGACTTAAACCAATCTCATCCATAGTTGGAGCGCTCATCACCTCAGTCATGTCAGCTGATCTCAAATAATCAGGGCTGGAAACAAAGGCAGAGAGAAAATGTCAGCAATTACCCTTTTATTCAGTCGCAATTAATAGTAAATAAGCAAATAAGACCTGGGACTCCATATTGATAAGGAATTCTAGTACAGATTAAGAAACTTAAACCATTTCAATGCATATAAAGGTAAAGGTTCCCCTCGCACATATGTGCTAGTAGTTCCCGACTCTAGGGGGCAGTGCTCATCTCCATTTCAAAGCTGAAGAGCCAGCACTGTCCGAAGACGTCTCCGTGGTCATGTGGCTAGCATGACTAAATGCCAAAGGTACACGGAACGCTGTTACCTTCCCACCAAAGATAGTCCCTATTGTTTCTACTTGCATTTTTTTATATGCTTTCGAACTGCTAGGTTGGCGGAAGCTGGGACAAGTCACAGGAGCTCACCCCGTTACGCGGCACTAGGGATTCAAACCGCTGAACTGCCGACCTTTTGATCGACTAGCTCAGTGTCTTAGCCACTGAGTCACCACGTATATCACCACTGAGCCAATGCATATATCCAGTTTTAATTGAGAGTCACCTTGAACTGCAAGATGGACAGCAAACAAATTTGATAAATACAAATAGTTATTTTGGAAAGAAAGTACTTCAACCTATTTTGGAACAGGTTGAAAAACACTATCCCTACAGATTCTGTGAAGGCTTCAGAGTTAAGAATTTTAAACCACCTAAGTCACCTGAAGGTTTCATAATGATTCATTCTATAGCCCTGATTTCAGTTTCAGCCTTATACTCATTGTTTCCAGTATAATTTATTTTGAAAGCAAAAGTACATTTTACATGCATGCAAACAAGCAACTTCTGTATTTTAGCATGTGCTAATTCCATCTCAATTTCCCAGTACAACATTTCTTTAAAGTTTCTTGCACCTACTTAAGTTTCAATAGAAATAAAAACAATGCATTTTGTAGAATAAGGCTGCCATAAAGAAATAGTATTGCAAGGTCATTGGCTGTTCTACACTGAAAGACATCTTTTAGAATACTTACTCCAGATAACCCACAAGAATGTCAATATAAAGAATGTGCACCCATCAATCACCAGTGGCTAAACCATAATGGGTAGAGGTTATATTGTACCAGTCAGTCATGAGATTGGTCTTTAGTCCTTGCTTGCTCTTACAGCACCTGCTGCTTTTCTAAATTAATACTTTAAGTGCAAATACTGAAAGTCCAGCATCAGCTTTGCTTAGCTTAAAAACAATTAGCCAGATCATCCCAAGGAATCACTTGCACAAGTAACAATGGTTTCATTACAGCATATTATAATACTAGGATGCATATTGTACTTTTAAGTTATCACAAGAAATTTCTGCTGCTGGGAAGAGCTTACACTTTTAGATTTTAATTAGACAGACTAAAAAAGTAAGTAAACATTATTGGAGGTACCCAGAGTTGTCTGAAAAATGGGCAGCCATATATACCTATTTTTTTAAAAACAAACAAACAATGCATGCTCCTATGCATTTTAGCTATATATTCAAGGGAAACAACATTTAGTTTTGCATATTCCAGGTAAAAAAGACTGAAAACACTGTTGATTTCTTTCTTTCCCACTCTTTGTCCCTTGGTCTTACCTATCTTGGGCAACAAGACTTGCATCTTGTCCTCAGAATACATACATACACATCTTACTTCACCCCCCCACCTCCCTAATGGGGGTGCTACAACTCGCTTCACAGCAGAGAAAAGTATCCTCATCCCTTAAGCTCTAACAGTTGGTGAAAAGGCAACAAGTTGGTCAGAATTATCTAGGAGAATGATTTTGAGCTATCAGTAACACTGGGGAGTAAACCTTCAAGTGTCTTTGTTTGCAAGAAAATGGGGAAATAACAGATTTGAGGTCAGCCAAACAGCTAGACTTTAAGACAATCAGAATAGAAAACAAAAAATGTTGCAGCTAAATGGAACCTTGGTTTCTTGAGTTTGGTTTTTTTTAACAAGGTATATAAACGTTAGTTAATTGGCCAGGGAACCATCCAAGTTGGAGTGTCTGCAAACAGAACTATATGTAAAGCAACAAGAAAATTCATCAAATAAAATAAATCAGTTGCCAAAGATCTCAGCATTTCATCTCACAGATTTTATAGAGAAAAGTTCACTTTCCTTACACTGTTTCTGCACTAGCTCTTTTCAGAAGAGATGCATATTTTGTGTCATACTTGCCACTTGTACTCAGACTACCGAATTCTGGCAAAACTGCTAAGAATTTACTATGTCTGCTAAAAGGTATTTTCTTCTAATGGCATTTGTCAAGAGATGAAACAATACACAGAGATAATGGGAATATATGCACATCAGGGCTTAATATCTGAGAGGGGGAGCTATTTTTGCCCTCGTGCTCTCTGCCAAAAGGCAAAAATACTTTTAAGCATCCTTACTTACATCAAGCCAGCCTTTCTTGAAAACATTCCAGGAAGGCGGTTATACAACTTTGCCGCAGCTCACTCTTCTTAACAACAAAGAAATCGGGCTGCACTCAGTTCTAAAGTACAAGCCTAACCCATTGGGTGCACCTGCCATAAAATGCACATTTGGAGCCCCAGTTTTTGTGCAAGCCCAAATTGTCAAACTTGGGGATAAATCGGATGGAACCAGGAGTTTCTGAACTCCTATCCAGAACCCCTTGCTTTCCACTATGGCTTACTGTACCATATTCACCCATTCAGGATGATGGACCGGGGCTTCCGAGTTACTTGGAATACCCAGAAGGCAAATGACAAAATCTTAAATCCATTTTTCTCTCCCCCTGCCCCCCCAAGGTTATTACTTCCCAACTGGAAGAATAATTTGGTCTAGTGGCTAAGGCACAAGGCTAGTAAGCAGGAGATTGTGAGTTCAAGTGCCACCTTATCCATGAAAGCCAGCTGGGTGACTTTGGGCCGGTCCAACCCACCTCACAGGGTTGTTATGGGGAATATAGGATGTGGAAGGTGTGTTGGAGTTGTTTGCTGCCTTCAGTCACTTGTAAAAATAATAAAGGCAGAATACAAATAAATAAAAAGCAGCAACTGTTGCAGCACCCTTTCCAGAGTAACCAGCCTCCTGCCTTTGTTAACCATCTTGAAAAACAGCAGCTGTTTAGCGGCAAACTTCCTACTGCCATTAAGTTTTCTTCAGCTCGAAATAGCGTCTCACCTCTTGGGGTGGGGTTGGGGGGAGAAACCCAGATAAGGAAACGGGAAAAAAAAAATCTTTGGGAATCTTCATTACTATCTGCAGAATTCTTCTAACAGACCAGTTCTTTTGTTCGGACTCTAATACCCCTGATGCCCCCCTTCCCCATCTCCACTCCCCATCGCCGATGGGATAGTGCTCCATAGATTTTTTTTTTTAAAAAACCTAGGGAGCTAAACAGTTACAATTAAGAACACCGGGGGAAAAAAACAGCTGCTGTGCCGGTAATTTATTTATTTTTCCACAGAAACCAAACCAGTAGTAGCTGTTTTGTTTTCTCCATGGAGCTCCAGCTGGAAGAAATTAACACTTGCTGACAAAAAAAAAAAAAAAAAAATCCCCCTCCCCCGCCGGGGACCTCATCGGAAGCAGGCAGCCTCGATGCAGACACCACCAACCCCCCCCCCCCGCGCCTGCCTTCGCGAAAGGAGAGCTGCCGCCTTCGCCCCGCAACCGACCGACTCCTCCACCACAGCCTCCCCCCCTTCTCGTAGGAAGCCCAGATCCGCCTGAACCGGCTCTTCCTGGCGCGGTGAAGTGGAGGACAAGCGACGGATAAAAAGAAGCGCTTCGGAAGCAACCTCTCCTCTCTCCTCCCCCCCACCCCCAAGGAATAGGACGTGCCGAGACTGCTAAGGAGGTCCCCGGAACGCCACCCGCCGTTTCTGGGTAGACTTCGGGCTCCCGAAAGAGCTCAGCGGGACCCGCTTGCGGGTGACCCGGGACAAGGCTCGGACCGCAGGCGCCGTCCTGCCCCCGTTTTGCGCTGGATTGGAGGGACGCGCCCACAGCTTGTGTTCGTGGCGCCCCTCCCCACCGTCCTTTCTTTGTTTCTCCCTCCCGCGCCTTCAGCCCCTCCAACATTCCTTGAAGTTCTCCGTCCAGGCGGGCTCTCGCAAAGGTGGCGTTAAGTAAACCTCTCCCCAATTTCAACGCCTCGAGCCCCGCCAGCCCCACCGCAGAGCCACGTTACTCACCAACGAATGGAGAAAAATACAGACATGTATGTAGTCCTGACAAAGAGGTCGACCCAACGTCCTTTTGTAGCTCAGCACAGGAATCGTGCAGGAGGAGGAGGGGGGGGGGGACGAACTAGAACTAAACCAACCAAAAGAGAGAGAGAAAAGGGGCTAAGCTTCCCCGTGAGAAACTCTGGTCAGGAGATCTCTCAGAAGATTAAAAACGCCCCGTTCGGAATTTTTCTTTTTTCTTTTGGGGTTGAAGCTGCTCGGGGAAAGCGTTTTTCTCCCACCCGCCGCAGCTACAGGTTTGCTTCCACTAAACTGACCAGCACAAAGAGTTTGAGAGCTATTTTTATAGACGAGGGGGGGGTGTCTAGGCTCACCAAAGCCCGCCCTCTCCCTCCGATGATGTCACAAAATTCATGAATGGTTTTGTGCGTTCGGCCTGTAAAACCAGTGCTGCGCCGCGGAAGAAAAGCGGCGGGACTGCGGGGCGTTCCTATTGGACGGCCACCTCTGGCATCATCTTCGGCACGAGCCCGGCTTGCCGCTGGTGCGCCTTGTTACCTAACGCTGATCTCAGTCGATCCAAGTTTGGCCATAAACCCTCCTCCGGTTTCTCCCTCTCTCCGCTCCGCCCCCCCCAACCTTCTTCTTCTTCTTCTTTTTAATGCGTGGCTACGGGCTAAAAGGGAAAGGTATTTAAAGCATCCCTCTCCCTGTGAGAAATAATTCTTCTGGGAAGGGTGAGCGGAGCCTTTGCCGACGCCAGAGTCTCCTGCAGAAGCAGAATACGATCCTTGAGGAAAATCGCCGGAAGATGCATTCAGATACGGCGTTTCATTCATAATAATGGATTTTACGAGCGCTCGCCGTAACCTGCTTTCGTACACTCGGAAAAGGCGGACCTTTCGCCTCCGTCAGAAAAACCCGTTTATTCCTCCCACCAGCTGCGTTGAAGCTTCCATTAAAAAATACAGTAAAATACGCAAATACATTCGCGGGTGCGCACAGACTGCAAGGACTGAAGCAATAGTTAATGCGCTGCCTTGAGGAAGCCGATGCTTTCCCTCCCCCGTTTTATTTTATTTTATTTTATTTTGCTCTGGAACTGCGGGATATGGGTCAGGCTGGTTCCTATTTTTAGTTTCCTAAACCGGGAATAATAATCCTTGGGAAAGTGGGCGGAGTTTGCAGCGTTGCAGGGCCATCAATTGCTAAACCGAGTGATTTTTGTGTTTGGCTTCCGTCTCTCCAAAATAGGAATTA
Organism: Arizona elegans; assembly: GCA_022577455.1. Classification (NCBI taxonomy): domain Eukaryota; kingdom Metazoa; phylum Chordata; class Lepidosauria; order Squamata; family Colubridae; genus Arizona; species Arizona elegans. Next base: position 281,882,306 of record JAKOOJ010000001.1, on the reverse strand, counting down.
TTTTTAGCGTTTGGGAGAAAGGAACAGGGTGTGTTTCGAATGTGTGCTTTGGTGCTGCCGAATTGTTTTCCCACGAGAAGGGACAAAAAGAACAAAAGAGAGTTGCTTTTTCATTTCTTTCTCAGAGGTGAGGTGGGCACCTCTGTATTGATGTCACCAACGGGCAGCAGTTCTCAAGAGGTCTTTTCTACCCTCCAGAAATTGGATTTGCGGGACCTTCTGCATATAAATCTGCTATTCTCATCTGTTGTTTTTTTTAATCCATTCATACAGGCTTTGTATCCATGGGTGTAGATATTCTTAATTTCACCAGATGAGGGAGTTCACAGATCGCGTTGAGGGCGCCACCTTCTTCGGCTGCATGCACTTCAGTTCCTAGAATTCTCAGCAATGGGGGTTGGGGAATTTGGAGAGCTGAAGTACATGCATCTGGAAAGGTCACCTATGTTAGGGAAACTAGGGTGGATATTTTTAAACAATAATGTTAAACACAATGTGTGATTGAACTATGATGGTGTTGCACCAACACTAACTTGCAGGTTTTACAGCTGTTCCTTAACCAGAATCCGCATTTAAATGACTGAAGTTGAAATGCTCAAGAGATAACCATTTCTCCTGGTCATCCTGGAGCTAAACTGGTCAGATCTGGCTGCATTCTGGCTAACAGAGATCTCAATGATGTGTAGTAGGATGGGCAGTGAAATGTCCAGGAAATGGGAAACACTTCTGTACGGCTGCCAGGAATATGTCCATGGAGACACTAGGACACTATGTCAATAATAAGACAATATGTCCATGAAGACACCTGGCTAGGTGGCTCAGTGGCTAAGATGCTGAGTTTGTCGATCAGAAAAATTGGCGGTTCGAATCCCTACTATAGGTCTGCATGAGGGTTGGACTAGATGACCTCCAAGGCTCTTCCACCTCTCTTACTGTTATTATTAGGAAAAAAAAAACATTTTAGTTTTAAAGCGAGAATCCACAGTGCTTTATTTTGTAGTGCACCAGATATGGAAACAACCACGTAGCATTTTCCCTGGATCTCCACATCAGCCTGCCTTTAGCAAGAACGATCACCAGATTCATTTAGTTTTTAGAATTTGCAGTATTACAGTAGAAGTGCACAATTCCCTCCAGCCTTGAGTGGCATGTTGGAATTGCCATGCAAAAAAATAAATAAATAAAAATGGTGGGGTGGGCAAAGAAAGAGAATAAGCTTGGGTTGATGCAGTCTGATACTAAATATTAAATGTAATATAATTATCTCTACTCATGCATTTAATCAAATTACAATTTTAAATGTAATCAATTTTTTTTTAGAAATCTTTGCTGCACTTGTGTAGCTTTTGCCTCTCTGACTATATAAATACAGGTAGTCCTCAATTTACAACCATGGTTTAGTGGCCATTCAAAGTTATGCCGTTGAAAAAAAAGGACTTGTGACTGGTTTTCACAACATACCTATGGTCACGTAATCAAAATTCCTGTTCTTGGCAATTGGCCTTTATTTTTTATTTATTAAATTTGTTTGCTGCCCATCTTGTTTAGAGGCATATTTTTATGACAGTTGCAGTGTCCCAGGATCAGCTGATCACCTTTGAAACCTTCACAGCTGGCTTCCAACAAGCAAAGTCAAGGGGGGAAGCCAGATTCCTTTAACAAACGTATGATTCACTTATCAACTATGGTAAAAAGGTCATAAAATGGGGCACAACTCACTTAACTGCCATGCTTAGCAATGGAAATGTGGAAACTGGATGCTTTCCTCACTATAGCAAAGAATACCATCTCTTTTGTGACATGAGCTAGTCTGGGGGAGGGGCTGTCAGTTAAATAGTATTATGAATGATGCCACACAAGATATGAACATTGTTCCAAACCTTGAATAAACCACTTTTTCTGTGCCTAGTATGAAGGTAGATTCAGAATTAAATAGGATGTTGAGACAGTCAATTCAATAATATAGAGAGATATGTCAATTCAAACTATCAAAGTGTCAAAAGAACTGATTTACTGAAGATTTTCATCTATACTTTATAAAAAGATGCTTTTCATTCAGCTTGTAGCTAAGTATGAAAAGCTGCATTTACATTCACGCAGTTCATAAAACACCGAAACTGGAGCCAAATAAAATACTGCTTGCCAGGGTTTATGACTTGGCACATTCAATTTCGATAATGCAGTTTGCACATCTATCTGGTATACTTCTGTTTACAATGCATTTCTCTATTTGTTCACCTGTACAACCATGAACATTTATCCTCTTTCCTGAACAATTTGCTATCAAACATCCAGGCGCATGGAACCAAGACGATGAGCTGATCAGAGTTATTTCTTTATTGTTGCTTGCCTATTTACAAGAATCTCGCCAGACTGACTACAGGTAGGCCTCGACTTACAAAAGTTCACTTAGTGACCGTTCAAAGTTACAATGGCACTAAAAAAGTAACTTATGACCATTTTTCAAACTTATGACCATTGCAGTATCCCCATGGTCATCTGATTTACATTTGGATGCTTGGTAACGGGTTCATATTTATGCAGTGTCCTGGGGTCACATGGTCCCCTTTTGCAACCTTCTGATAAGCAAAGTCAATGGGGAAGCCAGTTTCACTTAACAACCATGTTACTAATTTAACAACTGCAGTGATTCACTTAACAACTATGGCAAGAAAAGTCATAAAATGGGGCAAAACTCACTTAACAAATTTCTCACTTAGTGACATAAATTTTTGGCACAATTGTGGCTGTAAGTTGAGAACTACCTGTATATTCTCTTGGAAACAGCCAGCTAAAGGCACCCAGGAAGCCTCCATTGCTTCCTTTCCTGCAAGGACTCCAACCTTGCTAGTCTTTTGATTCCTCTCCGACTTTAGCTGTAGATTCCACCACAAACTGTTCTCTCCTCATTTTAAAAATGAATCTTGGAGAATTAGGCAGTTATTTCCCATACCTGGTTTGAAGCAAAGCAAACAAGCAGGAAATATTGATTGGCTATCATTTCTAGGTTCTTTTTTAAAATCTGGCAGTTTACTCAATCAAGCAGATTATTAATGTAATAATATGCCTGAAAAATCACAAATCTTACCTTTTAAATAATAAAAAGTGAAGAATTGTAGCAGACGTCTTTCCAGTTGTATCATCTATGCAGCATATCTCTGTTTTATTTTAAAAAGGACATCATGACAAAGTTGAATGCTTTCTTCCATATCTTCTTTTTATGCAAAACTTCCATTTCTGGCTGAGCATCCTGTATGTAGATTGATTGTTTGTTAGGCAGGCCTTTGTGTACAAAAGGAGGCAGATGGTCCAATAAATCTTCTCAGACCTGGTTTTCCAACTCTAAATACTCAGTAAAACTAATGAAAAATCCTGGATCACCCATATCACTAAGCTGGAATATGGTTTAATATTATGACTTCTTTATTGCCATTGATTCCTGCATCACACTAGATCAATCTTTGCAAGCAATAAAGGGATGACTAGAGTCAACTTCTCAGATTCATTTTTTTTCCAATTGAGTAACTGAAACTTCCTTGCTATGTGGAGTGGAAAAAACCCCCACTACGATTTATGTTTAATTAAAAGTCATGAGTTATCATTTTTGGCATATACGTATCTTCACAGAGGGTCTCCAGAATGGTGATTTATTTCCTCCTTCAACAGTCTCTATGACAAACAGATGTAATCCAATCTATCATGAGCAGAGATCACTTTGTGCTTAATGAATAATGAGAAAACAGGGAGATTGGCAAGATACCACATTTACTTAATTTATTTTTAGAATTTGATAACACTTCCTTAAGCCCAAATAATTTTATTTCAAAGTGAGAGAGAATATACTTGTCTAGTTCAAGAGAAGTAAATAGGAGATGTGGACTATATTTCCATTATAAAATACACTGAACTCTTCTCGCCTACATATTTTGATTCTGACAATTATGTGAGTAGGATTTCATGTGCATAGCTATTCCCTCACTTCCTGTGTGTGTTCTGAAGGGACATGAATACTTAAATTTAATTAGCCATGAAAGAACTAAAATATATGTCAGAATGCATAAATTGGTGTCATTTAGGATTTGTGGGTACATATGAAAGAAGAAATCCATTTGCAAGTGACAGATGCGTGTTACGCTCCAGTGAATGGTGATAATGGAGGGGAAAAAAGATGGGTTTTGCAATCGTGCAACATTATGAAGAAATGCAAACCCGAGGAAAATTTATTCTGACAGATGTCATGAATGGATGGGTGGGAAAAAGATGACAGTACAGAAAAAAGTGATTAGGCCATTTGGAAACCCTTGAGTGAGCAAGAATGGTGCTGTTTGGTATTTTAGATAAAGAACATGTTTGTTTCAAATATATGATTTAAGCATATGCCCAGCAAACTAAATCTAAAAATATGATTCAGTTGCTCATGAAAAATTTAGAGAATTAATGAAGAACACAATGAGAAATTCCAAGCCCATGGTTGCTAACACCATACCATAGATTTGGGGGGAAGTGGATTTGGGGAAAAAAAAAAGGACTGAAAAAACTGAAAGAAGAATAACCACAGAAAGAGGCAAATTGAGTCCTACATGAAAAAGTAGATAACGGAAGAGGAGAGCAATGTTTGGTAGTAGAAAGTCACAGGTCTGTTAGCACCTTTTCTGACATATATATATTTAGGTCTCCCACCTAGCAGTTAGAGCTTGCTAGGTGTTAGAAAGGAAAAAAGCCCAGAACCGAGTAGATGAGATGAAAAAGTTACTGACAGATTTTTGTTGAAGCTTCTGCCTCAACAGATTGAACAGAAAGAGGATGCAAAGAATGCTGCATGCAGGTGGGTAGATATAAAAGGCCGAATAGTATGAAAGGAGTGGGTTGGGTCATATACAAGGAATGAGGATTAAATCACAAAATAAACACCTGATAGAAAGAGTGAATGGATTGAGGGGAAAGGAAAAATTGAAAAAGTTATGGTTGGATAGAATCTCAAAGAGAGAAAGAGATGAGCAGTTTAAAGAACAAAAGGCCAAGAATGAAGAGGTATACGAAATATAATGCAAGCAAGGATTGTTTGCAAGGTTAGAAAGTATAAAAGAGGAATGATGAATGATGTTGATTTAAATTAGATGTAGTTTGTTTCTTGTGTCATGCTTTCAATTTTGGGGCTTACAATTCCATACTTCCTTTCTGAGTTTCACGTGACACTGTTTAGCATGAAAGGAAATAGTATTGTAGATATGTTGGTATGCAGGAATTCTTGCATTTAGCCTGACTGCCATTTAAAGTGCTAATAAACAATGTTTAAAACAAAATAATAGGAAAGGGGTGGATGAAAATAAAAGATCCAGATCTGCTTTATTTTTCTCTTATTTTTAAGCTCATCCAGGGATATTCCAATAAATGAACATAACTATTTGAATGGTCTCATTTTGGGGATGTATGTTTAGCTCCCTCTCTTGGCTTTTGTTAAAATTATTATTATTATTTGTTTTTTCTCTCTTTATAGCCAATATTGTTTTAAGCCTTTTTGATTGTAAAGAGTTTTGCTCATTGTTTGTTACAGACCTTATTCATATTTTAAACAGGAAAAAGGAACAAGTCAAGAACAGATATGTGTGTTGGCAAGATCAGAAAATGTCCTTCATGCAGTCAATATTTAGGATTGGAAGCTATTGTAACCCAACTGGACACTTCTTCAAAGAAAGCAAGTGACTAGTAATTAAGAATATTATTTAATACAAGACTTTTGTAAGCTTCATGTTGTACAACAGCTTTTCTCAGTCATAGAACTGATACTACCATGATTTGCAGCGCAATTATGTTTTATAACATACAATGAAGCTTAATGGAGTTTAGAAAATGATTTCAATTTTTGTTGAAGATGGACTTCTAAATTTCATTATATTCAATTGCATCTGTTCGTGTTAGCATTATATGATTTTCCACCAATGGAATGTTATAAAGAAATAATGTGGAGGGTCTAAGGAGGACTGTGTCAGCCAGCAGAATAAATCCCTGAAAACTGAACGGGGGTGGAGGTGGAGAAGCCAGCAAAAGATGTTGACAATGTGCTGGATCTGATTGGAGAATGCAGCGAAATGTGTTGCCTCCAATGCACACTTAAGATAAATCATCTGGGCAGCAGTTTGGAATAACTGCAGACTGTTCTAAGACATACACCCCAGAACAATGTGTACACACACACACATTGAAATACACATAAAACACACAAGGGGAGAGGAGAAACATGCAAAGAGATTCAGCACATTACTTTCTATCACAGAAGAAAGCATAGATGTGTCCTATTGCCACTGCTGGTAAAGAGGTCACAAGGAATTGCAGAAACTATGTTCTGCATTGTTTCCCCCACCTTGTTATTCTTTCCAACGCAACAGAATGTTAGAGATAAAACATATAAAGGGAGTCAGGACTCTCACTCTGTTTGCCGGTCATCAGGATTACTCTCTTGAGAACTGAAAGAATGGGATCAAATGTTAGAATAAAAGAAGAAGTCAGCAATAAATGTGAAAATAGTCTGGATGGTTAATAGATTAGATTACAGATTAACAGAGTTGGAAGGCTTTATAGGTCATCTAGTCCAACCCCCTGCTCAAGCAGGAGATAATACTGCTAAAATTGCATGCAATTTTAATACGTGTTCATTTCCATTAAGTTATGCAGAAATATAACTTCTGAATCTAGCAACATCTAGAGCAGGCAGGCTTTGAAAGAAATAAAATAATGAATAGACCTCATGCTTGTTGCATCCTTTTATTTTCCCAACAAAGGATAATTTCATCCTTGAAAGGCCTTGAAGGACATCAGTGAAGTTTATAGTAATGGAGATCAAAAAAGATCTCTTGAACAAATATTAAGAGCACGAGGCTTGTTTACTTTAACGAAAGAAGGACTGGAGCCATTAGATTGATCAAATACAATATAATCTGGGTCTCCTTGAAAGAAAAAAAAATCAAACAAATAAAAAGTTCAGTTTTGCAAGGGCAAATGAAAGCAAAGATTAAGTACTTCAGCTAATCGAGGTTAGTTAAAAGTTCATAGCGGTGGAAATTGCTCAGCTGCTCAAAGACTCCTAATCCTGTAAAAGAAAAAGAAGGATCCATAACAAAATGCTACTCTGTGGAAAGCTTCTTAGATTGGACATGAGACACTCCATTTCACCTCTGTTCTCCCCATTTATTTATAGTTATTTATTGATATTTATTTATTTATTTATATCCCATTTATGCATCCCCCAAGGTGCGTGCATAAGCGCACCAGCGTGCCTACCGTCTCTGTCCTACTGTCCCCATTTATTCGTATCCATTTCCTGTGTTCATATCCATGTTTATACTTATTCCTGTTATCTCCTACATGTTTGACAAACTAAATAAATGAAATAAATACATTTTCCAAAAGGGCCACCACCAGGCTCTTTTCTGAAGCTTGCATATTTCCTTCAAAGACTTTATATTTATTCAACCTTTGTGGTTCTTCTATTTCCCTTCCCTGTAAACGTGCATTTTGGGATTGTGTGTGCAACGCTGGCAAAATAGCCTACACAATAGAAATAAAGGAAACACTGGACTCTTGGGGAAATCTGGGAATGGAAACCAGAATGATGCATAGACTCCTCATAATTCCATACAACCGTGTTTCCCACTGAGCAGATTATTTGTTCTTGTCATGTTCAATTTTTTACTAAAGCTGGAAAAGCTTCTCAGTGCAGGCAATATAAAGATTTTTGCTTTTTTTAAAAAAAATCTCAACTGAATTCAGACATGTCTTTCTGAAAATAGATGTAAATAAATTAATAGATCTAAGTCAGTGTGGAAACAGTGTGAAAGTTGGTTTTTGAGCTTTTTGTGGATGTGTGAGGTTCCTCCTTTGTTGCAGGGGCCATTTTGGGTCAAGTGCAGCTGCTTTTACATTGTGTGTGAGTCAGTTGTGTTGTGTAGTGTTGTGTGTGCGTAAAGTGTGAAAGTTGGTTTTTGGTACCTCTTATTGTTTTGTATATTTTGTTTATTATTTTTATTATTTATTATTATTGGCCACGCCCACCCGGTCACCTGACCACCAAGCCACACCCACCAATTAAGCCACGCCCACAGAACCGGTAGGGAAAATGTTTAGATTTCACCCCTGGTCATCACAGTAGCTCATCTAGGCCAACCCCCCTCCCCCCGCCCCCGCCGAAGTAGGAGACCCATGTACTCCATTTCTGACAGATGGTAATCCAGTCTCTTCTTGAAAGCTTCGAGTGGTGAAGCTCTCACAATTTGCACCGCTTCCTTGCCTTGTTATCTAAATAAATAAATGAGGAAAATATCTGGCTACAAATGTTAATCAGATCTCCATTTGAAAAAAGGATGTAATAAGATTGAAAAACGTGCAAAGGAGAACAGCGAAAATAATTAGGGGGACTGAGCACTAGAGAAAGCTAGAACATCTTTAATTCTTTTGCTTAGAAAAGGTATCAGGAAGGCAAAATCAAGGTGTATGACAGCATTCATGGCATGTAGAAAGTGACTAGGATCTCTAATCACTAGGACTAGGGATCTCCAATTAATGCTAACTGGAAAGAGCCTTAAAACAGCAAGGGAAGCATTCACATAGCACATGTGAAATGCATTAGCCCAAGATACAGTGATGGCCACTAATGGATGACTTTAGAAGGGAACTGAATGCATTCATGGAGAACAAATCTATCAAGGGGATATTAGTCTTGAAGATTCAGTGTTTCCACTGGGTTGGGCAGCCCTCCCCCCCCAAATAATAACGGCCCATCAGCAATGGTGAGCGAGGGATATGTTTCCATGTTTGGCTTAAAATGGAAACACAGTTGACTACTATGGCTATTATGTGTGAGAAGCTAAAGATGGGCCTTGAACTAATTGAACTAATTCAGCTAAGGGTTCTTCTTATATTCTTAAGAAGAGCACTAAGAGCAATGTTGCGGGTCCCGTCCCCTAAGGAGATACATCTGGTGGGATTCTCCATATGGCTCCCTCTCTCTGGAACATCATTCCCCCACCCCGAGATTAGACTGGCCCATACTCTAACACTCTTTCAGAAGGCCCTAAAGATGTGGTTCTGTCAGTGGGCCTGGGGAATCCAGAGTGGGATGGAGCCCATTAAATGGCTAGTATGAATGTGTGTTGTTGCTGTGGTGGGGGGTTATTATTTTTTTTCTTTTTTTTCTTTTTATTTCTTTTATATGGTGTCTTTATATCATTGTAAGGCACCTTGAGTCAACATGTGCGCTCGCGGCAGTATAAGTTTTCTAAATAAATACGGTAAATGTGGGGAAGAATACACTACTGTTTCTCAAATTATGTTGTTGTGATCACAGTACTGGGTTACCAGATAATGTTGTCCACTTCCCTTTCTACAGGTAGGGCACATCAAGTCTTGTTTTCACCACTTCCTATCACCTTCAAATATTAATTAACATAAGATTACCCACTAGTCAAGTACTAGGTATTATTTATAAACAATGAACTGTAAATAGCTTTATATATTTTTCTTTTTATCATCTAATTCAACTTTCTTTTATATAAAGAGATCTAAACATGCAAATATATTCTGTGATCTATTAACATACATAATTAAATGCTGTTTTGCTAAACATACACAAAGAAATAAAATTAATGGCAAATGTCCTATTTAAACCTGATATAGTACATAGTGCACAAAAATGCTTCTTTATTTAGAAGCACTTGTATTCAGTGACTTTCTTTTGATCAGCCTGAGCCTTTCTTCTGAGATGGTATCTGATTGGGATCCTTTCTTCTTGATTTTCAAGTACTGCACTGAAAGAAGGTTGCTGAGAGATTAATCTGACTGACTAGGCTCAGACTGAGTAAAGGGAGACGGAACAGACATTTCAAATCAAAGCCTGTTTTAAAAGTTGAAGTCTGCAAGACAGGAAATGCATGCACTTCTTAGACCGGGGTCACCAACTTTTCAGACCTCAGGGACCACTAAATTCATAATTTTAAACCCGCGGACCACTAATGTGATCTGCCTAATGACTGCCTGGGAGGGCATGGCTAGGTGGTCAAGTGACTGGGTGAGCATGGCCAACTCAATGTCACTCATGTTGAGGGGTGCCTCGCCGGCCTCTATTCGCTCCTCCCTTGCCAGCCACTCCTCGCCTCCCCACTCGGGCTCCTTAGGGCCCCAACAGGAAGCAGCCACCATGAGAGAGAGTTGGCAAAACAGCTGGCTCAGTTCAAATTGGATCTGACCGAGAAGGAGACTCCAGCACAAGCACCTCACTGAGGACTGTGAGCATAGGCTTTCCAAACAGAGGGAAGACCTGCGGGAATGCAAGGCCAGGTACCTGTGCCTGGAGGCTCAGCAGGCTGAGATGGTCAGCCAGTTCCAGACCATGATGCTGTCCCACTGGTACAAGGCCTTCCGGCTCTTCGCCACCAGCGGCACTTCCCTCCAGCCTTCGCCAAAGCCCCGCACTAGGAGGCTGAAGCAGACCCCAAGTTGGATTTTCTTCCCCCCTCCGACCCACACAAAAAGACCCCGAAGAGGGAATCTCTCTGCACCAGAGGTGGGTTTCAGCAGGTTCTGACCAGTTCTGGAGAACCAGTAGCGGAAATTTTGAGTAGTTCAGAGAACCGGTAGTAAAAATTCTGATTGGCCCCGCCCCATCTATTCTCTGCCTCCCAAATCCCAGCTGATTGGGAGGAAATGGGGATTTTGCAGTAACCTTCCCCTGGAGTGGGGTGGGAATGGAGATTTTACAGTATCCTTCCCCTGCCATTACCACCAAGCCACACCCACAGAACCGGTAGTAAAAAAATTTGAAACCCACCACTGCTCTGCAGCAACACAAACGTTCATTGCACGTATCCAGCCCAAGGGCCATAGTTTGAGGACCTCTGATTTAGTGCAATATAAAAAATGCAAATAATTTTTCTGCAGACCACCAAAATTTTCTCACAGACCACCAACTGGTGACCGCTGTCTTAGACTACAGTTTTAGATATTTTGTCTCAAAGTCAGGAACTTTTGGGTGTGCATAGATTTGCTTATTGGAAAAGAGTTGAAAATCACTTGGATTCAAGGCAGATAATCTGTTTTTGATTATGTGTCACCAAGGATCCAGTAACTGTTGAGTTGCAAAAGATGACTAAGCATTGTATTGTATAGAATTATACATTTGTTTTTTGCAATTCAGTGTGTACCGGGCATTTGAAGAACTGATAATTTGTTTCCATAGCTATGTGCTCTGTTTGGCATTTGCTAACTTTCAGTAATATTAAGAAAGTTTTCAGAAGACGCCACACCAGTTGTGCTCATTCTGAACTACACAAATAAACTATTTATAGGAATGAGAAAATCCAAGCAGAATGATCAACCATGTATAAAAGACACTGGCAGAACGTGGTAACGTCAAACAAATCTGTCACCAAATGAAATCAAACTGGGCAGCATTTTTACCCATTCAGGAGACATAACGAACTTAAAAAAGCGTTGTGTACTTATGCCAAATGCATGTCCAGTTTAGTTACAATACCACAAATAAGACATTCTGATTAAATGGTAGTACCACGCTTGGTGTTATATGTGATATTTGAAAGGCTGCATATTGCAGAGATTTTCTGGGCTCCATGCAATCATCTGTTCAAAATGTCCCCTGAGATGCCTCTCAAGGTTGTAACACAGAAATCCAGCAGCCCAGAAACCTACTAATTTACCTCATGTAAAATGCAGGCTTGGCCTACATTTATGCCTGAGCAAACTCAGAGCCTGTATCTTAGGCCTGCATTTTTCTAGCTTCTATTTAGGTTATGTCATCTTATCATCTCTTATATACAAACTTGCCAGCCTCCTTCCTTAATCATTCATCTACATGGCTCTCTTGACTGCTGCATTCCCCAGTCATTTCCCAAGTTACTTCAGCCTTATTTGGCACTCTCTAGATGTGTCAGCTATAGAGCTTGTTCTTATTCCAGCCAAAGCATCTGAAAAATTCCAGATTGTGAAACATGATCTGAATTTCTTTCCTGGAACCACTGATGTTTTGCATTGGCCTACATCATTACCTTGATGTAGAAGAGCTGTTTTGGATTACTGGCATTTTAATGTTTCAGCTTCACTTTCTGGATGCTATATTAGTGCTATAGTTAGATGAAATCATTGGCATGAGAGTTTTTATCATTAAGAACTCTTAACCTGGATTATTTAACTTCCTTAGTAGTGCTCCATCCTTTAGAGACACTCTGTTGTAAAGGCAACCATGCTAGGTGGCCATTTTGCCAGCTCCAATGGATGGAAAATGCATGCTGGTTGCCTAGCAACCACAGCCAGTACAAGCCAGTATCAGAAAGGGAGTGCAACCTACTGTTATTCATAACTATGCAACTAAACTGATTAAGTGATAGGCCATTTACAAGGGTGCTTATATGACCACTGCAAAAACACACTCTATGTCTTTCTCACAAAATGGCAATTAAAGGGCAAAAAGGCTAATGGAAAATGGAAATACTTGAAGTGAGGTTGTCCAATTCAAATCCTACAGTCACCTGCCCGCAGATATCTCGGGAAATTTCTTCAGCTTGACATCATGGCTGAGATTAATGAGATTGGAACAGAAAGTAAAGCCAACTTTATGGATGTGAGCAGACCCCAAAATAATTTTCAGTGGATTTTCAAAGCAATGTATTCCAAATGTGTTGAAACAAAAAAGTTCTAGAAAGCACTGCATGTAGATTAGGAATGAAGACAGCTGAAGTCCAACATATTTGGAGGGCATCTAGATTGAAGTAAGGTTGATCTTGGTGGAGTGAAAATGATTTCAGTGTAGATAATTCATCGCCATTCTGCTAATTGTTATGAATTTGCAGAGCAATTCTATATTCCAATTCCCTGCAATGTAAAACCTTTGTGGAAAAAAGCAATAAAATGCTTCTACACGAGGCAATTATTATGCAATTGCTCTGACTCAGACATAACTTTTAGAGTAGGTATCCTCACATCTCTTCTTTTTTAACTCTTTCATCTTTTTTCTTATCAGAAACATTGCATTGGGAGAGGAAAGATACAACAACACAAGAGAAATATGCAAGGAATACTTTTTCCCTGAAAAAAGAAAATCACACCTTTGTTTATTACCATACTCTCAATTATCTAAGGGAAAAGATCCTTTTAGTTTTCCTTCCAGGTAAATGCAGAATATTCTTATTTCACCACTACTGACAGACACATGTCTGTCTGTCTTCCTGTCTGTCTTGAAAGGCATATTCTTCCCATAAACAGCCATTATGGAATGCACCCATTTGAAGTTACTTTTCTCTGCTGTTTGCCTTTCATCATCATATTCCTTCTGCATATGATAACTTTGATGTGAAACCTGTGATTTACTGCAGACTTCTGCCCCACCATCTCCAGGGGACGGGAAGAGTCTCCAAATATTTCTTCTTTGCTGCTGTTGCTTGCTAGCTTTTGACTTGCTGTACCTGAGCATTAACTTGGCCATATACAGTATTTCTCTTTCCATTAAACAAGAGAAATCTTCTATCCCTTGGAAAGTTTCTCCAGATCAATATCCATCATCTTACTTGACCTGCTCCCAAAGCTACCTTCATACCAAATATCATTGTGACGCCACGGTATACGCCCATCAATGTATTTCACTGGAAAAAGGGGGGAGGGCACTGCTCACTTTGTCACTCTTTCCAATGGTATATTCTGTGGAATGTCTTCAGACTTATTTCACAGAAACCTCCAGTTAAGAGTGTGAATTTCATTGCTACTCATGGAAAGGAAGTGGCAACCAAGGTTTTATTCTCTTGCACAGCACAGTCTGAGGAGCTAAGAGGGTCACAGTCTTAACTGAGGGTGGATTGGAGGTCAAGAAATGTAGCAAGGTTGCTTCTTCTCCTGAGAAGCTTTTGACATCTAACATTTATATGAATATACAATGATAGGTCCATTATACTTCTTAAAAGTCTGACTTGCAGTTCTGAAAGGAAAGGCGATGGAGGGAGAATACAAATGCCATGAGACAGAAGAGTACAGAAAGATCAATGTTCTTACTGATGGAAGCAGTACAACCCCTTCAAGGTGTTTCACTAGGACCAGGGACAAATGAGGTCAGCAACTAAAGTGCTTTTTGGTAGAGGAAAGGTACAATGGGAGGGAATGTTTCTATCCATTATGCAGCTGTTACAGATAGGAAAAAGGTGGAAAGCCTTTACATTTCTGTTGTGTGCACATTCCTACTCTTTTATCAGCAACTGACTGATTATTCCCTCTCTCTCCCCCCTTACAATAACAGTGTTTACTGAACACATTAAACAGGCAGGGGATGCCAGCAAATTCCTGATCACATAGAAGTATCCACATTCATACTGTGATGAATAGCCCACATTTAATTAAGCTTTCTTTGAATGCAGAGTGATCAAGGGCAGAGCCATGATGTCATCATATAAATGACATCTTTTTCAATTTTCCAATTGGCTTTCTGCACAGAGAGAGGGAGAGAAAGAGACATTAAAAAAAAGATAACTTCTTTTTTTAGAGTCTTAACTTTGTCTTACAAAGCATTTTGGAAGAGGCCTTGTGCTGTGAGCACACACTAAGAAGCAAGCCATCAAAGACCTGACTCATGCTTTGGAAAACACTGACTGGGCATTGTGTTGGCAGCTGCTTGTAGAGGTCAGGTACTGTGTCTGTTATAGTCAAAACCAAAATGGCAAGGGAGGCAGCACCCAGTGTTGAGTGGGGAGGGGGATGTATGCCATATCTAGACCAGGGGTCTCCAACCTTGGCAACTTTAAGCCTGGTGGACTTCAACTCCCAGAATTCTCCATCTGGCAAAGTTGGCTGGGGAATTCTGGAAGTTGAAGTCCGCCAGGCTTAAAGTTGCCAAGGTTGGAGACTCTAGACAGATGCCATTCCCAGCCTTTGCCCATGACCTCATTGCTGCCACTATGCCAGGAAACCATGCAAAACTGCCCAACATGACACCACCTCCTTCCCTCCCCCTTTCATCTTCTAAGGCATTTTATTTTCACGGGTGGGTTCCCATTTCTTCATGTGACAATAATGAACTCACATTTGTATTTCCATCAAATGCCTCCTTAGTGCATTGTTGTCAAACGTTTAAGGGAAGATTTAAATGTGTGTTTTATGAAAAAAGTTAATAGATTTGTCAACTGGATAAAACGAGTCACATGAAGTGGAAAATCACAGGCAAATCAGGCAAATGATGAGATCCCTAACTGCTGTTGTCTGGGCAGAGCTATCCCAGGTAACTATCTGACTTATTACAATTACTTATTCAAAATTAAATCTCCTCTGCTAGTCATGAGATATTCTCTGAAGTCTGAGGAATGCTGGCTTCTTTCTTAAACATAACCTCTCATTGCAGGTAGTAGAGGTATTTGTTACAGTTTTCTATACCTCTTGAGCAATAACTCTTATCAAATGGATCCTAGTTCACTACATTTAATGAGTGAATGCATCAAAATGGGATGATGATGATGGAGATGGAGGAGGAGGAAATAATACCAACAACATATCTAGCAGTACCTTTAAGATAGGCTGTGACATCAATGACATGAATATAGGCCCTACTTATTAAAGTTTGTATCAGAAAATCTTCAAGATAATGCAAAGCTTTTCCTTCAAAATGATGCCTCTTGTCCAAGCACTTTGTCAAACTGAGATTCATCTAGTTCAGTGTTTTCAAATTTTGAGATGTTTAGACTTCAACTCCCATCATGCTAGTTAGGGAATTCTGTGAGTTGAAGTCCACAGACTGTCACATTGTACTAGGCTGCAAGAACCTTGATGACCACAAGATGGCACCAAGGAGATGCACTATAACTCAAGTGCTGGGGTGTGGGGGACAGGTGTTTGCAGCCCATATTAACCGCTTGGGAAAGCCTTTATATATCTCCACAAATTGTCATTCATATTGTCATCCAGTAATTATAGAGCACTGCACACCAGAACAACTAGACACAAGAACAGTTTTTTCCTGAACGCCATCACTCTGCTAAACAAATAATTCCCTCAACACTGTCAAACTATTTACTAAGTCTGCACTACTATTAATCTTCTCATCTGTAGGAAGTTAGCACCCACCCCTTTCCTAGAAGAATGAAATATTTTGGGAAATATTAAAAATGCAGAATATTATGTTTCCCTGGATGAGAAATGGAGAAGCATGTTTTAAAGACAAAGCAGCTCCCACCTTTCTGCCCCCACCCTTTTGTTAATGGGCCAGAGGCAGAAACTCAATCTTCGTCAATGGACCTCATCTGCAAGACAATCTAGGACAGAAATTTACCACATGGCACCTGGGAAGATTACATCAGCCAGCAAGGCTAGCTAAGACCCCCATCCCCTGAGAGTCTGACAACCAATCAGGATACTCTTTCTGGGCCCCAGGAAGTTCAAAGCCAGAGAGAGCATAAAACCCAGAGACTCGCTGTATCTGCCTTTTCTGTTCAGGGACTCAAGCCATGTGATCCTGTCCACCATTAAACCATCTTTCCAAGCAGTCTCCATGTTTCCAGTGTCTTTTTCCCACTTGGAGCTGAACCCAGAAGGATATTTCTTCCAACACATCGTTCCCACCACCCATCTTGTGTATCTTGTGACTATCATAAAGTATTGTACTTTATGATTCTTGATGGACATATCTTTTCTTTTATGTACACTGAGAGCATATGCACCAAGACAAATTCCTGGTGTGTCCAATCACACTTGGCCAATAAAAAATTCTATTCTATTCTATTCAAATATTCACACACATATTGTGTTAATATATCTGTGCACATAAACCAGCTGCACACAGCTCTGAAATTCACAAATGGAAAGGTTTGGTGGTTGGGCTGAAGCTTTGCAATATTACAACTCTTTAAAAATCAGACCTGGATAGCTCTGCCAGAAAATAAATTTTTCCTTCCCAGCAGTCACTTGACAGGATTTTTACATCTGAAATCACCTGCATAGATCTTCTGCCAGTGCTCTGAGTTCAGTTAATATACAAATCAATTTTTTGATTTGTTTTTATTGCTGATCCCTAGGTGCCGCAAAGAGACCTTCAGAATCTGCACTGTTTATTTCACAGGCATGATAGCCAACACTGCATATTTTGAAGGAAGTCAGCCTAAGATGGATTTTTTTTTCCCAAGCACATGAGAATAGAAGGTCACATTCAAGATTACTCCGATAAGCATATAACTCCCTTATCTCTTGCAGTGGGTATTTATGGATGATGTGGGGGATTTAATTTGTGCTGAATACTGAATTAAGGAACTGCTATCATTTCAGATTCAAATGCAGTAATATGAGAATAGGGAAGAGGATTAAATTCACTGAGAAAGAAATAGGATCTGGTTATTCTATTGTAAGCTTTAGAGACTTTCAACCAATTTTTATCCTTTTGAAAAATAAATGATCGGTGGATTTATGTTGCTTTCTTATCACTGGAATATAAAATAGATCAGCTTCAGCAGCCTTTATTGTATATCTTTGGAGGTATTCCAATAAGGGTTAATTAGGGTGTGTCACCAGTTAAATTTATACAACCGCTGAATCACAATCTGCTTAATCCTGTTTTAATCTAGCATGCTGTGTGAAACAGCTCATGTGGTTTGTTTATCAGATGTTTCATGCCAATTCAAAAAAGTTGGGCTGATTCAGCAATCCGTGACTAAATGAATTGTGAGGTGGGGTCAAAGAAACACAGCTTCTTTCTGTGTTGGCCTGATATAACCATGATGATAACATTCAAGAAATTATGTCATTGTCTTCAAATAAAATCCACAGAAGAACTACGGTATTTTTTTTAGGCCAACTCATTCAAGTGCTTAGCAGGGTTTAAGCAGACTGTTCTGACATTCTGAATACCAATAAATGACAAGGACTGCCTTTATCACTGATTGACAGGTCTTCAGTACTTGCAGACAACCGAAAATCAATTACAATTTGCTTCCTGGTTGAAAGATGAGCACAGAGATGTCTCAGCTCACCCGTGCTCATCTGCTGGCCAATAGCCTGTCATTCAGTTTCACACTTAAAAACAAATTGTTCCATTCCCCCACTGAAGGATTAGGATGATATCATTCTGTCATTCCTGTCATTTGGCAATAAGAAAACTTGAAAATGAAGCAAGCCGGGCATACCCTTCTATGGAAGATTATAATATTACGATCCAGCTTCATTTTATGCAAAAGCATTGATTGTTTGCAAAACTTCCCATATGCACAAAACCTGGTGATTATAGCAGATAGAAGCAGAACCAAGAACATAACAAGTGTAAATCCCTAGCATCATTATTAAATGATCACCAGAGTGCTGGATTAGCTTTGTGACTAGATCTGAACCTATGCCTGAGAATACATCAAGACCACAAAGGAGTCTACAGATTTTTCACTTTTCAGACTGTTTTATAAGGCCAGATGTAGATGAAAGGAGAAGGGAAAATGGCTGAAATAATGAAAATTGTGTTTAATCAGATTCCACGGAGGTTGAGGACATTCAAATTGCTTTTGTATTGACCTCAGGTTGCAACCAGTGTGTGTGTGTGTGTGTGTGTGTGTGTGCGTGAGAGAGAGAGAGAGAGAGAGAGAGAGAGAGAGAGAGAGAGAGAGAGAGAGAGAGAGAGAGAGAGAGAGAGAGAGAGAGAGAGAGAGAAACACACATTAGGTGATTTCCCCCTGTTCTTAATCTGAAGTAAAACACATGAGTTCCTAGAAAGGTGGAAAACAAAAGAAAAGAGGAAAAAAACTGTTTTTGTATAAAGGAAACAAATAATAATTTTAGTTTCTGTGATACAATCCTCTCTGGTTTCTCATAGTTATTGGGCTACAATTTGCTTACCATGCTGCCAGCAAGACAAAAAGCCATGTTGACTGGAAATTCATGTAGGTTCCTTAACTGGAAAAGATAGTTACTGCTAGGAATTAAGAATTGGAGGATGAATGTTTGTGTAAACTCTCTTCCACTTCTTAATGTGAACTTCTTGTCCAGCATAGGCCATCATCATCATTGTCATCATGATGTAGTATTATGGCTTTAATTTAAAAAATGTGTGGGGGGCAGTTGTCTCATAAGCCTTGTCCAATATAGTACCATTTTGTGAATAGCCATTTCTCCTGTGACTCTTATTATTTTATGAGATGCCTAACATAAACCACAGTTTGCAAACCAAAACTGTTGGTTGAGCTAAAGAAGAACCAAACAAATTGCATTGTGGTTTAGCCCAATATGTGAGCCCAACTTGAAACATTATAGTGGAGAGTTAAATGACTTTGATATTATTAGTACCTCACAATTTCTGAATTTTTTTCCTGTCTCCCCAACACATTTCTCTATAGACTAGTGGAAGTTTATAAATGGAAGACAAATGTGAGACATACCTTGAAAACTACAAATAAAATGATGGTGATGATTCACTTGCATCAGGCTGTTAAAGCCAGCACAACTATGATTTAATCCTTCTTTTGCCACTCCATTAATGTTTGAAATGTTGACAGAGGCATTGTCAAGCTGGTTCAGTCTAGCTTGTTCCAGAACTGATGGTTATTGTTTTTGCTCATTCCGAGCAGAGGCGGGTATGACTCCTGATATTTCACTACCTGCAGATGAGATTTGGCTACACCCTGACTCTCAGGCTCCCTGCAAAAAAAATGGAGGTATCTATCAGGGATATGGCAAGCAGCCTGGTTAAAAGAGCCTGGTTAAAAGAGGCAGTAGCAGTGCCCACCAAAAGCTCTTGGCAATGGCACCCAGAGGCAATGGAATTAAAAACAAAGTAGGGTACTTCCCCCTCCCCCTTTATTCTTTGAAAAGCCAGTCAGGAAGGATGACAGCCCACTCCCTACCCATGCTTCATTCTAAATATTGTTAGGTGACACATAGCAATTATGTTCCTTGCCACTAAGATAATAAACAGATTGAATCTCACCGTTTCTAAGAATCCAACACCCACATCAGGGTATTAGCAAAGCTCTTTCTTGATGATTGTCTTTAATCGTTTGATCACAGAGAAAAATATATCTAATCCTAATAAACATGCCTGCCATTATTCCTTGATCAGAATTTTTACACACAAATGAATGTGTCAAATGAAGGGAAGAGATCAGACAGAGGAGGAAGAAATTCATGAGCTTTTTCCCATCTCTCCTTCATGGAATTTCCCAAATGCTTTCCGTTCTTGTTAAATTCAAAACGATCACAACATGAATACCAGTTAGAGCAAATTGAACTCTTCTTCATAACTCTTCTCCTATATAGCACCAGACCATTTAATGGAGGACACGCTCCCCCTCCTGGTGAAAGGATTAATTTGCAAAAGGGGGGAAAAGGCATCAAATAAACAACTGTTACATCATTTAGGCCAACCAAAATATCCTAAGAAAAATGCACTCATCTTAGTTGGTATAAATAAATATTATCTTACTGTTTGTTTTGAATCAAGTTATTTTAGAATCTGCGGAGGAACCTTCACAAACATCCTTGTTCCAAATTTTGCACATCTTTTTTTTATGACATCCTCTTTTCTCTTTGGTAATATCTATTCAATATCTATTCAATCTGTCTGTCCTCCTCTGATTTTAAAACATGGAGTTATTTGTCCCAAAGGTGCTTTTTTCCGTGAAGATGTTTTGCTTTTCATCCAAGAAGCTTCTTCAGTCAAAACTTCAGTCAGAACTGAAGACGTTTCTTGGATGAGAAGTCAAATGTCTTCAAAGAAAAAAACAAAAACAAAGTCCAGTTGCCTTTTTAAAAAGCATCTTTGGGACTACCATGACCTGGATGACTAAGGATCTCCATAGACATGGAATGATTTGCTGCACAAAATATTGCAATTTTAGAAGTTCCCAATTATCACCCATTTGTTTCAATGGTCTACTCTAGCCTATTCCTCAACATTCTTTAGGCAGGCAACACAGTGGACATAAACCGTATGAAAAGGACAGACAATATGTATCCTTTCTGAAATTAGTGAAGTCTAATTCCTATCAGCTTTAGTTAGCACAGCAAGAGGTGTGATATTATAAGGACTGTGATTCTGCAACATCCAAAAATCTATACCTTACTACCACTGCTAGCCCCATCCAGAAACTATTTCTCTAGATACCAACTTCTGCACTGGGACTGTAACTTTTCTATCTTGCAGAACTCCTGTGTATTTTTACTGCATAAATTCATCATTACTCTCTCCAGCTTTGGACTATCTATTGGGAGCATGATAAACTAACAAGTGCAGCTATTAAAAAAGCAATCTACTGCTATCAATGATTAGCTTCACATAAAGATTTGAACAACATTGCCACTGTATTTAGTTGTTCAGATTCTATTTAGCAGCTTTTTGTTCTATAATTTTATGGGTGGCAAGTAGAAGCAAAATGGAGATGTCTACCCTTCCTGAACTGAAAATCTTGATATTAATGTTACCCACCAATGCATTTAATTTCAAAAATAACAATAATAACTTTCACAAACAGAATAAGATATCCCCTTCCAAAGTTTAATTTGGGGATAATGCTGAAGAGCAAACATCATTTTTTCTCCATTGAACTGATCATCATGGTTAGTCTTGAAAACCTGTTTTGGCATATCGGGTATTTTGATTCTGAGCACTGTGTTGGGTTATTTGAAAAGCTGTGAAAAAACAATCACAGTACAGCTTTACAAAAGTCCCATCCTGAAAGAATCTGATTTCATCAACTATTTTTGCTCCAACTTTAGGAAATAATCTTTTATCTGAGACTCTTAGTTTGATGAAAGTAGAAAATTGCTTCCTTAAAGCAACTCCCCCCCCCAAAAAAAATATCTATAATTACTTAATGGAAAGATACTTTCAATTAAGGAAGAGGCTTTACAATACAGTTATAATTAGAAATAGGCACATCAGTCCCAAAGTCTTAAAAGATTAAGAATGTCCCTAAACCATTTCTTGATGCTATATCCTGTGTCTTTGGCAGAGTTTCAGCTATCTACTATTTGGTGTTTAAGAACCTTAGCAACTCAACTGGACTGATCCCATCTTTCAGAGATGTGTCCTGGTTGGATTAAAGCTTATACACGCCTCCTTGTATGGAACATATGAGGGGAAAAAGCAAATGAAAATTATAGAACAAGTCCATTGTAGCATTATGATTACACTTTATTACACTTTTTACACTTTATTTCCACTTTAGGAGAAACCCTCCCATATTACCACCTCTTACAATACTAGACAACACAGTATTAATAGTAGAGACCTTCAAATTTCTAGGTTCTACCATATCTCAAGTCCTAAAATGGACACCTAACATCAAAAATGTCATCAAAAAGGCAGAACAAAGAATGTTCTTTCTGTGACAACTCAGAAAGCTAAACTGCCCAAGGAGCTGCTGATCCAGTTCTACAGAGGAATTATTAAGTCTGTCATCTGCACCTCTATAACTGTCTGGTTTGGTTCTGCAACCCAACAAGAGAGACAGACTTCAGAGGATAATTAGAACTGCAGAAAAAACAGTTGCTACCAACCTGGCTTCCATTGAGGACCTATATACTGCACGAGTCAAAAAGAGGGCTGTGAAAATATTTACAGACCCCTCACATCCTGGACATAAACTCTTTTAACTCTTACCCTCAAAACGACACTATAGAGCACTGCACCCCAAACAACTAGACACAAGAACAGTTTTTTCCTGAACACCATTACTCTGCTAAACAAATAATTCCCTCAACACTGTCAAACTAGTTATTAAGTCTGCATTACTATTAATCTTCTCATCGTTCCTATCACCCATCTCCCCCCACTTATGACTGTATGACTGTAACCTTGTTGCTGGTATCCTTATGATTTATATTGACTGTTTTCTAATATGATTTGATTGCTTATTTGTTCCCTATGACTATCATTAAGTGTTGTACCTTATGATTCTTGATGAATGTATCTTTTCTTTTATGTACACTGAGAGTGTATGCACCAAGACAAATTCCTTGTGTGTCCAATCACAATTGGCCAATAAAGAATTCTATTCTATTCTAGTCTAGTCTAGTCTATTCTAGTCTAGTCGGGAAACATTTAGGTGTCCTCATATTAGCCTTTATTTATTCCTTGTCAGATGTTTTTCTAAATAAGAGATATTATCACTGTATCTCTATCCCACTTATTTCACAGCATCTCAACCAGGGATGGGTTTCACTTACCTTTGCTACCGGTTCGCTTGCGCTTCTGTGCATGCGCAGAGTATATTTGATGACATCTGGGCGGGTGGGTGGAGTCTCCTGCTGCCACTGCTACTGGTTCGCCCACCACCACAGTGGAACCCACCACTGATCCCAACACATTCTGCAGAGGTATTTCTTCATGATCACATTCAATCTAACACCTGGTTCCTTTCTTTTAATTTGTGTAATGGATATGCACCACACAGAGAGAGTCGCTTCAAAGTTGAGACCCATTATTTGGGAAACCCATCTTAAGCCTCATAAAAGAATGTTCTGGCTCTCTGAAAAAGAACTCCAGTGCTAATTAAATAATTTGTGTATTGCTTTTTAACAGAGCAAAAAAGATTGGGATTTTTTAAATTGCCATGTTACTTCCAAAACAATCTTGTTTGGAAGGTAACCATTTCTTCTGCATCCTAACTCCCTGTTATCTCTGCTTTTCCAACTTGTGCCTCTTGTATAAAAGGTACAATTTTTATACTTCTTAAAAAATAAAACTACTCTAGTTGTGTTAAGAACAGAATAATGAATGCATTATTGCATTTATATATCATTCCAAACCATAATACACATTTTTCATTTCAGTTTACCCCAATATATGCTATGATGAATTAAGCTATGATGGCACATAACTTTTGGTTTATTTAGGAAATTGAAAGTGAGTACAGTATAGTACAAATCTAGCACATGATAGTATAACACATTTAGAAGTACAAAAGCTCTTTTAGGAGCTGTGGTGGTGTACTGATTAGAATTCAGTATTACAGGCAAACTCAGCCAAGAGTTCAATCCTGACAGGTTCTCAAGGTTGACGTAGCCTTCTATCCTTCCGAGGTCAGTAAAACAAGGACCCAGATTGTTGGGAGCAATATGCTGACTCTGTAAATTGCTTAGAGAGAGCTGTAAGGCACTATGGCGCCATATATAAGTCTAAGTCTATTGCTACTGCTATTTAGAGGATTTTTTCTGCCTTATTGTATTGCACTAGGTTCATTTAATTTTACTTGTCTTTTATACTGGTTTCATAATAAGGTGCCTTCAGCACCTAACTGAATAGAGGGAAAAATTCAAAATGCAAGGATGGATTTACTGCTAAGAAGAGGAATATAACTGGAACAGTGGGACACTGTTTTAAACAGGCAGATGGATGGACTCATGGTTTTTGAGATAAAGGAAATGATTCCCTTAAGGAGTAATGCTAATTTTATGCAAATTCTATCACTTACAGGGATATATTGGAATGGATTTTCCGTATGGCATGATATACAAAAGTGAGCAGTGTGGTAGCCTAGTGGTGAAGACGCTTGCCTCCCACTCCGAAGGTTGAAAGTAACAGCAGATATTTCTCTCCCAGGGCACAAAGAAAACTATCTGCTGTGAACTCTGTGTGGCATCAGGAAGGGCATCTGACCAGTAAATCTGATTCAGCTCCATCCAGTCGTCCTGACTCTACCCTGAATTAAGGGATTACATGGTCACAAAAGGGTATTTTTTTATGTTGTACAAAAGTAAATGGGGCCTGGATGTATTAATTGGGAAGAGGGAAATTTCCAGAAGTGTTTTTAGGTGAAATGGGTGTCAGGTATAAATGCCCTACCCGTGCCAGGGACCAGCTATAGCTCAGCAGTGCAAGGGTTAACCCAGACACCCACCTGGCCAGCTCCTCCCATAGGCCCCTCCTTACCTGAATCCCCGCCCACAGGTACAAAAGGTGGGCACACTCCTCCATGTTGCTCAGATCCTAATGTAACCAAGTGATGATGTGATGAACCTGCAAATAAAAGGAGAGATATTTTACTTGAAGTCTCAAGTCTCTTTATTGGGCCTGATCCACCAATCCTTGTAACAAAATGGTAGCAGAGGATGGTTGGTAAGGCCCAGAGATCCCAAGACACAAGACAAGGACCCGTACCTACCTGCAGAATGGCGACACCCCCGAAGCAACGGGAAAGCAACCCATCGGACTCGCCAGGGAAGGCAGGAACCTCAACCCCCCCAAAGCCTCCGCGACGGAAGAAAGGGGGGAGATCGAGAAAGGGAAAAGAGCCCACCACGACCAAGAAGAAGAGAAGCTACGACTCGACGTCCTGCAGCTGTTGAAAGAGCGAGCCGGCGACAAGAACCTACTTGCCGACCTGCGGAGCTTCATAATCGACCGCGAGGTGGCAAGGAGCGAAGAAGGCTCGGACTCCGAACTCGAGGAGCTGGATTCGGTGAGTGGATCGCCCAAAAGGGCACTCCCAACGGCCACCGAGCCCCAAAGCCCCGCTCTAAATTTGAAACGGCGGCCATCTTTGTCCACATGGTCGGACAAGATGGCCGACCCCCAACCAATCAACAAACAGAATTCAAAATGGCCGGCGCGCGAAAAATGCCGGACCATGAGCCATGATGAAAGTGACCGGGGAGAGGGGACTGAATCCGACTCCGACCCCTGGTACACCCCCAGCGAGCGGCAAGTGGATAGGGCCATGAAGACCCTTGCTGCCGCCTTCGGCCCAGGCCTCAAAATCACTAAAGAGAAGCCGGAGAGGCCAAAACAAAAGGGAAAACGAGGAGAGGGGCAACGAAGCACCCACCCGAGAGCCACCGACGCCCGCGACAGCTCGCCAGCCCACCTTCGCACCCCAGGGACACCGCGCCTCCGATCGCCTAGGCCGCACACCCCGGACCGCATGGATTGGGGCAGCTACTTACAGCCACCGCCGGAGCCCCAGCACCGCCAGGATCTTCATTCGGGAGAAGCAGCTGCTGGACGACGCCTTCCGGAGCACACCTGGACCCCCAAGGCCGAAGCCGAGGCCTACCCGACCGGCAGAGACCTCTACAGCGGAGCCGCAATGAACAGGTCCTTCCACAGCGACGGCGGAGCTGAAATGGACTTCGCGCATGCGCTCTTCCGCCTAGAGGAAGAAAAAAGAAAAAAATTACAAAGCGGGACTTTTAAACTACCAGCAAGCGTTCCCATGCCTTACTGCTGCTATAGGCACATAAGGAACCATGGACAACAGCCAGCAGTAAGTAATTTTACTAATAGTGCTGGGAACTTACCTGTTGACTTTCCCAAGTTGAGAATGGATGGGGGCAATATCCTAGAGTGGTCACAGCAACTCCAAGTGGTATTCCTAAAAGAGAATATGTCTCATTTTATTAATGATCCCCCAGAGAGACCATGGTCTTTAGAGCTGGATTGCATGCACCACAGGGCATTCTACCTTTTAGTTGCAAGCATATCACCCACTATTTACCACTGTATTGGACATAACCTCACTGTATCAGAAATTATAGGAAAAATGTTTGGGTTATTTTACAGTGAGAGTGTGTCCACCACCACCCAAATCTCCAAAGACTTCTTTTCTGCCAGACTTAAGCCAGGAACACCCATGAGTGAGCACCTAGTGTCCTTAAGCGGTACCAGGGCAGAGCTACACCTCAGGGGAGAGGTTATTTCCGACCAGATTATGAAGAGCGTAATAATTAACTCTTTAGATCACTCATGGAATAACTTCTTGACACACTTAGATACCGTTAGCCTGGGAATGCTATCCGTGGAGAAGCTATCCAATAAGCTGATCGCGGAAGATAATCTGAGAAGGAGCCGCCCCGGCCCTCCCAGAGAACATAAGAGTGAGAAGAGAGTAGTCTTCCAAGAGAGACAACACAACATGCCAGAATGTTATATCTGCGGGTCAAGGGGACACATCAAAAGGGACTGCCCCAAGAACTATAGGGAGAGAGGCAGACCAGAGCACAGGCACAGACAAACGGAAAGGCACACATCGGAAGAAAGGTATAGGCGCAGGGACTCACCCAACCCCAGGGACAGGAGGGGGAACAGAGACAGCTCACGCGACAGCAGGACAGGGTCCTTATACGGGATAGGTGAGCGCACACACATCACATACCAAGACAAAGACACCAGCTCATGGCTCCTGGACTCGGGAGCCTCCAACCACACCACCTACAATCAGAAGCTACTCTCATCATTCAAGAGGGAGGACTTTTCGATCAAAGTCGCAGATCAAAATCAGGTTAGGGTGACAGGCAAAGGGACAGTTACATTGCCAGGCTTGGGAAAAATAGAGGGGGTGCTGCTAGTCCCGGGGATACCCCACAACATCCTAGCCGCAGTAAAACTTAGCAAGGAATCAGGGGCTGAGGTGACCTTTACAAATGGTTATGTCAAAGTTAGCAAGAATGGGGAAGATATAGGGAGAGTAACCGTCAACCAAGGGTTACCATACATAACTTTCCATGAGGATGACGCCCACAGCGTGTGCACCAGTTCAGAGGACACAGAGGGCACCGATCAGGGCAGGACTGAGGGAGAACAGGTAGATGGGAGAGAGGTAGATAGCGATGGCGACACGACACAAGAAATACGACACAACAGACACACCCAAAAGGGGCCCTCAATAGGCAAACCCATGCATGACGACTGTGCTCATCTGCTACACCGGAAGCTAGGGCACGCCAGCTTCCCCATGGTCCAGAAAATGGCCAATTGTACCGAGGGTGTCAAAATAAAGAACTGCGAAAACTACCTCGAGTGCTCGGTGTGCAAATGTTCAAAATTAAAGGTAAAACCCAGGCCCAAGAAGTCGTTACGCGCCGCCAAACAAATATTCGACCTAGTTCACATGGACCTGGTAGGGCCCCTAAGGCCATCCATAAATTACAAGAAAAGATACTTTCTCACCATAGTAGATGACTTTAGCCGATATGGCTTCGTCTATACTTTAAGGAAAAAGGATGAGGTCTTCCAGAAATTCAAAGAGTTTTACAAAAGAGTAGAAACACAAAACAACACACAGATCAAGCAAATCATGACTGACAGAGGATCTGAGTTTCTATCTAAGGACTTCTCCCATTGGCTCAGATCCAAAGGCGTGATTCACTTTACGTCGTCCCCGTTTTCCGCCTTTCAGAACGGGGTCGCAGAACGGCGCAACTCCACGCTCCAGACGATGGTCAGGTGCGCCTTAGAGGACGCGGGCATTGGCCAGCACTTCTGGTCTGAAGCCCTGGTCTATTCCAACTACACTCTCAACAGAACATGGTCCAGTGTGATAGACAAAACACCATACGAGCTCATGTATAACAAAAAGCCACAGATAGCACACTTACATGTGTTCGGCGTGACCGCTGATGTCCACATACCCAAACAGTTACGCAAAAAAGGGGACAAGGTATCCAGAAGACTGAGGTTTATGGGATACGAGCCAGGAACCAAGGGCTTCAGGTTTGTGGATAGCAATAATAGATTCGTGATATCTAGGACAGCGACTTTCCATGAGCAGGCCAACTGGTCCAGAATACACTTAAACGAGGTACTCACCAAGCGAGAGGATAGTCTAATTGAGCAAGCTCAAGATGAAAGCGAGGCAGTGGATAGACGGGAAGGGGATAGGCCCAGGCCCAACCTCCAAGGCATCAAGGTTGAGGGATGGAAGGAGAATCACCCCAAGATAAGTGTAGACTCACTGACCCAAAGAGAGGCCAGACATCTGCATGACACTGAGCAGACGGTAGGCAGACCGGTCAGGTCTACCAGAAACCAATTGCCAAGAAGACTAAATGATTACGTGATGCACGTGCACACGAATCACGTCACACCCAACTCCTACGAAGAGGTATTGAGACTACCCCAGGAAGAGAGGGCAAAGTGGGAGTTAGCCATGGCCAAAGAGCTGGACAGCCTGAGGAAGCTAGAGGTCTACACCCCAACCAAAGTCCCAGAGGGCAAGAACACAATAGGCACCCGATGGATCTTTAAGATCAAAAACTTAGAGGGTGGGCAAAGCCTATACAAAGCAAGATTAGTTGCCCAGGGGTTTGCTCAAAGGTTCCCGGAGGACTACACTGACACCTACTCGCCCACCGTAAGGACAGAGAGTGTAAAAAGCGCCTTGGTCATCGCATCTCTGCTAGGACTGGAGGTGCACCAGTTTGATGTACAGACTGCCTACTTGCACGCCAATCTAGATAAAGAGATATACATCAGAGCGCCTCACAGCAAAGAAACCAACAGGGGGGACACCTGGTTACTCCACAAGAGCCTATACGGACTGAAGCAATCGGGCAAGCGCTGGTACGAATGCTTGGTAGAGGCACTGAAGTCTATGGGGTTCACGGCGACCATAGCTGACAACTGCTTCTTCACCAGGAAGGAGGGGGACTCGCCAGAATACATCCTGGTTTACGTGGATGACATACTATATATCAGCAAGCACGAAGAGAACCGCGACACCTTCGCCAGCAGACTGAGCGAGCACTTCACCCTAAAATACCTTGGAAAGATAAACCGGTACCTGGGGGTGCAAGTCAACCAAACACCAAAAGGTTTCCAGCTGTCACAGAAAGAGAAAATAGAAGAGTTACTCCATAAGTGCAACATGGCAGACGCCAAGGGGTGTGATTCGCCCATACAGACGGACTTCCTGAGAAACATGCATGATGAATCACCCGGATTTGAAGACAACACGCTGTACAGGTCAGTCATAGGCTCTCTCCTGTATATCGCTAACTGGACAAGACCGGACATTGCTCTATCAGTTAATTTATTGTCCAGACACGTGAGCAAACCCACCACATACCACTGGGACGCGGTGAAAAGGGTGCTAAGATACCTGAAACAAAGTGCCAATGCATGCCTAACCCTAGAGCCTGAAAAATCCAACGAACCCATCCTCTCCTGCTACGCCGATGCTGACTGGGCCGGAGACACCAAAGGCCGGAAGAGCACGTCTGGATACATATTCTACTTAAATAACAGTCCAGTGCATTGGTATACAGGCAAGCAAATCTTGGTGGCAACCTCGACTACCGAAGCTGAATACATATGCCTCTCCAAGGCCGCCAACAACCTCATCTGGTTCGACGACCTACTGGCCAGCGTGTGGAAAGAACCAGCTTACCCAATAAATGTTTACGAGGATAACAAGGCCGCTATAGAAATATCCATGTCCGACGCTGTAGGGCAAAGGTCAAGGCACATAGATATAAAGTATAAGCATGTGAGACAGCTCTCCAGAATCGGTTTCATAAAGGCCATACACTGCGATACAGAAGAACAGACTGCAGACATACTCACAAAACCTCTGCAGGGCAAACAACACTCACACTTAGTTTCCAAGCTCAACATTCGCCACAGGGTACCAACCAGTCAGTCAGGCCTACAGACACAGGTCAGGCATTTAGAGGGGGATTTGTCAGGTATAAATGCCCTACCCGTGCCAGGGACCAGCTATAGCTCAGCAGTGCAAGGGTTAACCCAGACACCCACCTGGCCAGCTCCTCCCATAGGCCCCTCCTTACCTGAATCCCCGCCCACAGGTACAAAAGGTGGGCACACTCCTCCATGTTGCTCAGATCCTAATGTAACCAAGTGATGATGTGATGAACCTGCAAATAAAAGGAGAGATATTTTACTTGAAGTCTCAAGTCTCTTTATTGGGCCTGATCCACCAATCCTTGTAACAATGGGATCTTCATCTTACCACATTAGGGAGCCTGGCACTCCCAGGATTTTCTGTACAGTATTAATAATTTTTCTTTCTAATCTTCCTTGTAAAGATTTCCCCACCAGTTCATTCGATGTTTTTGTTTTGAACAGCAGAGGGAGGTATTGAGCTATCAGTCCTAAGGCTAGAATTAGGCATATACTGTGTACATACACAAAGCCTTATCAAATGACTAAATGAGCATTAGGACTGAACTAAATTGCTTCTCAAGAGACAATTGTATTGTTTTTTTCCCTGTACCACGCCATCTTCAGAATTAACTTATTTTTGACACTGTGTCCATTAATTAATATCAATTACACATAGAGATGCAAGGGTGTAAATAGCATCTGAAGCAGTGGTGGATTTCAAAATTTTTTACTACTGGTTCTGTGGGTGTGGCTTGGTGGGCGTGGCATGGCTTGGTGGGCGAGGCTTGGTGGGCATGGCAGGGGAAGGATACTGTAAAATCTCCATTCCCACCCCACTCCAGGGGAAGGTTACTGCAAAATCCGCTGTCAGCCTTGGAAGCCATATTAAGCCGGAAGCTTCAATGCTGCCATCTCCTCATGTGTGGGAAAATAGGAGGGGGGATTTAGGAGAAGGGATTTAGTAGACATAATAACAGTTTTTCATATTGGTCAAGGTCAGGGCGGTCCAGCATCTGGAGGAGGAGTGGTCAAGGGCTGGGCCGAGGCGAAACAGACGGTAATTGGAGCATGTGACTAAAAGGGGAGAAAGGGGTTGGTTTTGGGAGCTTTGTATTAGTGAAGGAAAGCCCGGGTTTTTCAGATTCGGGATTTCCCAGATGTACCAGTTTACCTATTGCTAGTAAAGAGAACTTTGGAAAATGCCTGCTTCCACGTCTTTACTGGGAGTCGGGGGTTTTCTGGAACGCTGACATCCCCATTTCCTCCCGATCAGCTGGGACTTGGGAGGCAGAGAATAGATGGGGGCGGGGCCAGTCAGAATTTTTACTACCGGTTCTCCGAACTACTCAAAATTTCCGCTACTGGTTCTCCAGAACTGGTCAGAACCTGCTGAAACCCACCTCTGATCTGAAGCAATCTTCTTGTCTCACTTTAGTTCAGCTTGAAAAACCAGTAGGGAGGGACCTGATTAATATATAGAGGGAGTTCATCTGGGAAATTCTGGGGTGATAGACCAAAAGAAGTTGAAAAAAACCTGGGAGGTTTAATAAAAATGGCAAATTACATTCATATTGTTGTTAGGAAACTACTTGCAAATTTCCAAACTTTAATGGTGAAAGGGGTGGCATATACATTTAATAAACAACCAAACTAATTGTTGACATTCACTCTACAGCAGCGTTTCTTCACTATTTTGCTGTCAGGACCCCACTTTTAAAAATTATGAAAGAGTCAAAGAGTTTTTGTTTGTATGGGATATATATTCTCTTATTCTATAAAACCTTATCCCTTTCTATGTGGATTACAGGGCCCCTTAGACTTTGCATCATTCCCTAGTAACTGTGACATTGGGAAAGTATTGAAGTATGGCTCTTGGCCAGAAAAAGATTTCCTGCCCTTGGTTTAACCATAGGTTGCTGTTAGTTTATTCTATTGGCTTTTTCCGAAGCTGCTAATAATTCGATTTGATTTCCCAGCTCATGCAAGCAGAGGTATGACTATGCAGATTGTCTCCGTCACTTGTTTGACTCTCTAAGGAAGGTTTAATCATTAATCACTAGAATTGTTTGGTACAAATGTATCTTGACTGATTGTATTCAGTGCTTTGATTAAATCTTAACATTAAAACTATGTGAATATTAATTGAGTCAAAAAGAGACAGGATTAGTTCAAAAAAGAGAGAATCTTCTAGCTTAGCACTAAGAAGGCCCTTAATAAAGTTCTAAACATAATTAGACAAGAGATCAATTTCATTTGCTAAATCTTTGCCTACAGGGATGTGACAGAAGTTGTTTCATTTACCACACAGCAGCCCCTTGCTGAGGAGGGCTGTCTATCTGTTGGCTGCAGCCTCTGTTTAATTATTGTGAGTGCAAGTGTGATCTGGAGAGAACTGCTTGCTTGCTGAAAAACTGTGACTTGGGTTTGCTTGCTTTTCCAAGAATATAAGGAGAAGTTGGAAGCAGTGTGATAGAAACAGTCGCTCCCCAAAAAGCATAAGCCAGGTAAAGATAGTAAGGAATACACTGCTTAACATGCTGGAAGTGTAACTTTTAAAATGTTGTGCTGTTAATTGACACAGATGATTGTACACAGTGGGATGTGGATTTGGGGCATAGTTTCAAACAGATGGCATCAGTATATTTTTTTAAAAAAGAAATATAAATCCATCTGCCCCAACGCACTACTTCCCATAGTTCTGTCAGGCAGAATCTCTCTAGTTACTTTAAATATTAGTCATGTCATATGCTACTCCTGGCTTTTTAATGTGTGTTTGTTTTTATCAAAAGACTTCAATACTTTCTATGTTGTGACTCTTGTACAGAAAAAGGGGAGTTACAGACAAGACCATTTTAGCACAGATACATTTGTATTTACTAGAGAAAACCCCTTTTAGGGTTATTATTGCAAATGTTTGGAAAACTGTGAACTTGTTGAAGGTTTTGCTTACAGGCCAAAGAAGTAAATGGCAGAGGAGAAAGACAGAGAAAGAAAAGAATGGCTCAAAGTCTGAACCGATCTCTGGTATGTTCCCTGAAAAAGATTCAATGTACAGAATTGCTAAATTGCCCATAAATCTGAAAAAAAGATGGATCTTGGATATTAACAGAAACGCAACTGAGACAAAATTAAAAGCACTCTTTGTTCCTCTTTAGGTGGAATGTGTGTCAGGATTTCAAAGGAATTTACAATTCTGATAATATTTCCACGAAGTGCGTGACTTTGACCTGAAAGCACATGCCATCATATCTAGGTTTAGCAGTAGAAATCTGGGCTTTAGGCAAGAACCCCTGCTACTTTACCCTCCCTCCCTCCCTCCCCCCAACTATTCAGTAATGGATGTTGCCAGAAGGGCTGGCCAAAACTGATAAATCAAATGAAGCTGCTAAATGCTTTGTCAGACGACCAGATTTCTTAAACCAACTTTATCTGCTTTGGCTGGATATATCTGTCCAGGACCACAGATGGAATGCTTCATCATTATTCATTATTGGTTTCTTTTAACTGGAGATGCCACAGACTGAAAACTGCATCTTCTGCACGTGGGGTTTAGCGCCCACTCACCCAGAGTCTACTGACTTTCCATCATTATCCGTGAGTGGGATTCACTGTCCCACTCAAAGTCTGTGTACCGTCTGTAGGTTCTTTTGTACTCATAGCTCTTGCTTGAGGAGCCAGTGGAAGCTATGACTAGGAGAGCTTTTTTTACAGATATACCTTGTGTGCCAATTATGCCCATTCCTCAAAGACATCCATGCCTCATACCTCCCAATTGAATTGTTGCAATGTGTTCTATAAGGGGAAGCCCTCGAAGAGCATTTGGAAACTTTGGATGGTCCAGAAAGTACCGTAGTGGCATGTGTAATTAAGGTATGCTACAATAAGCCAATGTAACTCCACTGCTTTGTGAACTGCAAAGGATTTCACTAGGTTTCTGGGTTCAATTTAAGGTGCCGATTGCCACCATTAAAGTTCTACATGGCATGGAACCAGGTTACTTAGGGGCATACTTCACTCCAGTGGTTTTTGACTGCCCCACCAGATGGGGAAAAGTGGGTATGATCTGGATGCTGCTGATAAAACAATGTCATTTAGTGGGTTGCTAGAAGTATGTCTTCTTTGTTAAGGCACTACCTTGTGAAACAACCCTTCTCAATCACCCTGAATACCCCATTGGCTTTTTACAAAGTTATAAAGAGCTGGTTCTTTCCCCAGGCATTGGAGTCAGGATATTAGTATGGAATCTCTGGCACAGGTGTATTTGTCTCGTGGTTTTGTGTTTTCATTAAGCCTCCATGAAGCTTCAGTTGTTGTTTTTATATCTTAATATAAACATCTGTTTGTTCTTAGATAGGCAGCCATATAAATTAGATTAGTAAATATAAATGAATAAAGAAAGCCGTGCATTGTAACACAATGCTACAGAAATTCATTGAAATACAAGCCCCCCAGCCCTGAGTAAAGATAACCTATTTGGAAAGCTATCCCACTTCATGATAGCAAAAGCCAACAATTGGTCCAGAAAAATAATCATACTCCCCCATTCCTCTTCTAGCAGGGAGTATATATCAGTTGATTTCTACATCAAAACAGACAAGAGATTGAATTAAAATAAAAACGAGAGTGCTTAAAATGATATACTGTAGTAATCTTACTCTATCGAATTCTGATCAAATGATATCAGAACAGCTCCTTCCTATCCCTCAAAACCTCCAACACTAAATCCTAATGTTTAAATCATAGTGAATGTCAAAGGCTTTCTTAAACATATCTTTAAATATATGGCTGCAGAAGGCAACAAAATTCATGGGAAGTTTCAACAAGATGACCATTGGAGGGTTGTTGTGAATAATATTTTCCTTGCCTCAGTATCTACATGGCATAAACGAAAGAAAGAAAGAAGGTTTATACATTGTTCCACCACTTACTGCATAGTGCACAGTGTAGCACTATATAGTTGTAAATTGAAGCGAAGTCCCATAAAGAAATTTGATGGCTATGTGTCTATGGAGATTCTCAGTCATTCAGTCATAGTTGTCTCAAAGGTGCTTTTTTTAAAAAGGCAACTGTTTTTTCCTTGAGAAAGAAAAAGAAGACATTTTGCTTCTCAGCCAAGAAGCTTCATTAGTTGTGATGGTGTGGGGAGGGGATGTAAGGATAGGTACCAGTGATGGGTTCCGCCCGGTTCCACTGAGCCGGTAGCGGTGACGATATGACATCACCGAACCGGTTCTGCCCCCCCGCACCCCGACTCCCCCCACGTTATTCTTACCTTTTATTTGGCCCCACCCCCAATCTATTGCTGCCTCCTGAGTCCCAGCTGATCAGCTAGAAGGAAAAAAAACTGTTTAAACTCTTACCGTGGGGCTTCAAAGGGCCATCCTACAGCTGATCAGTGGTAAAAAGGCAGTTTGGTGGTAGACCGGTGCCTCCAAAAACAAATGAGTAGACCAGTACAGCTCTGCAAGCAGTTAAAAGCCTGGTAGACCAGTACCTCTGCTAAATCCTAAAGAATTGTCACATGACCATCAAGTCACGCCCACAAAATAAGCCATGCCCACAGAACTGGTAGTAAAAAATGTTAGAACCCACCCCTGATAGGTACTGACAGTTAGGACTGGATGGTGGGAGGATGGAAGGATAGGTTCTGACAGGATGGTTGGGGGGGAATGGACGGATTATACTGCTTTACAGTCATCTGGTCATTAGCACGCCCTCTCCCCCTCCTTCCCTCTGTCTCTCCATCCCCAAGTGGCCTCAATGGCTCTCAGAGAGACTGCTAATGACCTGATGACTTCAAAAAAATACAATCC
This sequence comes from Arizona elegans, assembly GCA_022577455.1. Classification (NCBI taxonomy): domain Eukaryota; kingdom Metazoa; phylum Chordata; class Lepidosauria; order Squamata; family Colubridae; genus Arizona; species Arizona elegans. Next base: position 281,846,147 of record JAKOOJ010000001.1, on the reverse strand, counting down.
TTCTATCCTCCCGCATCCTGTCAGTACCTATCCTTTCATTCCCATACCATCACAATTGATGAAGCTTCTTAGATGAGAAGCGATATGTCTTCTTCTTCCTCAAGCAAAAAAACAAAAACAAAAAAACAGTTCAGTTGCCTTTTTTGAAAAAGCACCTTTGAGACTTGATGGCTAGGCTTCTTATTTTCTTCATGAACACAAATTTATTGTCTTTATTAAAATGCAAACAATGCTATCATGCAAGGTTTAGTCTCCACTCACAGCATTTTTCCAGCTCTACCAATAAAAACAACTGAAACTGGTGGGGTGGAGTAGGGTGAAGGGAGAAGACAGGAAAATTAAATAGTGTTTTCTGAGATTTCCAGCTTGAATCGCTGGTAATCTAACTTCAGCAATTTATTGCCAGGGCTTGTTCATAAATAAGAATCTAATCATCTATTATATAGAATTTAATTATATATTACAGTTAAAAGATTGTTCTCTGTGCTTTTTATATCCCATCAGCTCTTCCCTCTGTTTCTTAAAGTTTTCACTGGTATCTGTGAAAACCATCCCACACTAGGCAGAATCAATTTAGTTTTTTATATTTACTGAGCAATGCATTACTTTAACTTTCATCTCCATCTTTCAATTTAGGCAAAAAAGGAAAGAACATCTTATCTGTCAGGTGAAAGCAATCAGAACCTCTAGTGAAGAGTCTCAATAATAGTTTATTGCTAATCAACTATACAAGAATCTCCCTCTTGATCTCTCCTTCCAGTCTAGCTGGAGATTCCACTTTATCTCTTTATATATACTAAGCACAAAAGGCACAATATAACCCAGGATCAGTCTTATCAGTTAAATGCAACTTTATCTCCAATCAATTACATTTTCTTGTAGTCACAAAGAGCACACATTTCTCAGGTTTTATGACGCCACTTGGGAAGAAATAACTTGTTGAGGAATTGGCAGAGCAACCCTTGAGTAGCAAGGGTGTGCACATGAAAAGCGATTGAGAGTAGTTAGGAAATAACACAGCCAACACAGAGATACACTGAGTTGTTTACTTTCAGGAAATAGTAATAAGGCACAGTCCAATAAACAGTCCAGGTCATACACAGATAAAGCAGTAGATAGTAAAACAATAGTCCAGGGATAATCCAATAACAAAGTCTTCTTACCAGTTGTCATAGTCATACACAATAACAGTTCTTCTATATTTGCAAACAGTAGCAAACACAGCAAAGCAGCAAAAATCAGCAAAGAGAGCAAAGAGAAACAAACCAGGTTTCTAGCTCCCTCTTAAGGACATTGGCTACAGAGCTAACCAATCAGGACAAAGTATGATGCAATACAGCAATACAGCAGTCTTAAAGCAATATTGATGGTTTATATATTGTCAACCCAACAAGTTAGGTAAAATCATTTCCTAACATAACTCTTACATTTTGCCAGAGTAGGCTATATATATATATATATATATATATATATATATATATATATATATATATATATATATATATATATATATATATATATATACAGTAAGGAAAAAGCAAAGGAAACATGTAGTTCACTTTCAAAATAGTAAGAGAACAACAAAATTATTTATCAATATGTGCTAAGGATGAATTAATTGATTTAAGAATGAATGAGGGGTCCTTGGTACTCTCTGAATTTGGTTGTTTTCTTGCAGACATTTTATTACCCAAACTAAGCAACATCACCAGTGCTAACATCATCATGACTAGTACTGATGATGTTACCTAGTTTGGGTAATGAATATCTGCAAGAAAACCAAGGTCAAAGAGCACCAAGGACACCACATTTTAATCCTGATTTACAAATATTCTCCTTTATTGATAAGAATAAATATATGGAATAATGTGAATAAGCTATCTAATGTTGAAACAGATAATTGAGCTAGTATCGTCTGAAGAAAGGACAGGCCTTAAATCTATGGGATTTTAAAATAAAATTTATTCCAACCCAACTGGAAGCTACAGGGATTGAATCTAAGACCTTTTCTATGTTCTGCAGTATTACTGAGTTTTCCATTAAACTCTCAGGCTCTGGTTTTGCTGCAATGAAATAAAATGATTCTTTGTCTAGACTGTCAGCTCTAGACTCCTGAATGAGAATGGCATACCAGTTTTCTGCCAACAATATTCTCTCTCTAAGAAACAGTTCCAGTCAAACTCTCACTTCTTTTGCTTGCAAGAAGTCCAAGAAGATTCAGAGTTAACAAAGACCATTTCAACTACTGAGCCCGGCTCTTTGTTCTATACAAAAAATTCAGTTTGCAAGATCCTGAAAGACGGCTACCCATCCTCTGTTTGAATGCATCCAGCAATGGGAACCTCATAATTACCCTCAGTAATTGCTTTCATTGACAATGTGTTATTAGAAAGTTTTCCCTGACAAAATCTGTACCGTGTCATACACCAAAAGGCAACAGAGTAAAACTGATTTTGTGGCATTCCATCAGGTACTTGAAGAGTGTTATCATATCTCAAGGTTAACTATATTCTGTTCTCACAATTTTTCTTTATGGGACTGTAGTTCCTGCTCATATTTATGGAAATTAAGTACAGTTATATCAACTGTTTGATTTGGTTTATGAAATCTTCTGTTGACTGCATTTGTAGCACAATATCTTTCTTCATACAGGTACTTACAACAGTTCAGTTGGTGACCGTTTGAAGTTACAACATCCCTGAAAAAAGTGGCTTATGACCGTTTTTCACACTTACAACCATTGCAGCATCCCCCTAGTCATGCGATTAAAATTTGGGTGCTTGGCACCTTTTGCGACCTTCTTACAAGCAAAGTCAATTGGGAAGCCAGATTCACTTAACAACCAGGTTACTAACTTAACAGCTGCAGTGATTCCCTTAACAGCTGTGGCAAGAAAGGTCGCAAAATAGAGCAAAACTCACTTAACAAATGTTTCACTTAGCAACAGAAATTTTGGGCTCTATTTTGATTGTAAATTGAGGACTAACTGTATTTTCAGTTGTCTTCCATGGATTGAATTAAATGTATGTTTTACCGACAAAGAAATAAAGGGAGACTAGTATAGATCTATTTCAAGCTATTTAGTTTTCATCAGCTAGCCATACCCTTCCGGGATTCGAACCCGGGCTACTTGTATATTAGGGAGATATAGCTCCTGGACTGGGGCTTAAAAGTGAAAGCGGAAGCAGTATGCTCCATCCCATAATTGGGTAGACCAGGTTGCCCTGATAGACTGGTCTCACTGGAAAAAAACCTTAATCTCTCTCCTGGTATAGCCAACAAAGTGAGGAGAGCCCATGACTTAGAGGTTAATACATCTACCTATGGGAGTCCTTTTTATATTGAAAGATTTTTCAGAAATAGTTTTACTGTATATAAGAGAATATTATAACCCAACCAATGTAACTGGTAACTCAGTTACCAGTTATGACTAGTTGTAATCTGTGTATATTTTTTCAATTTTAAAATTCCATAAATTTAATAATCTGAATAAATACTAGTACTGAAACTGAACTGAAATTATATTTTATTCAGATGTAAGTTTTATAATAATCTGCAATTGATAAAATAATACTCTAAGATGTGTGAGAGAGAGACAATGAATGGAATATAACTGGTTTCTCTTCCCATATTTTTAATGGTTATGTTTTCAAAATGGGACTGGATTTCAGATGACCACTGCATCTGACTGATGGAAAGCCCATCAATCATATTATTTGAAAAATAAAAGTAAATAAAATTCAGGATACTTGTAAAGCTGAACATTATAGCTATATAGAGGTGGGAAAAGCTACTATAGAAATTCACAGGTCCTTACAACAGAAGAACATCGAAGTATCTGTTCAGAAATAAGCCATTTATGATTACATTTCTCATTTGGTAGTCAGGTTGGATTCATGATGACTTAGCACTCTTGGCAACAATACAGAAGTTGTTTGGCATTGATGTCTGGATTTTTTTTTTTTTTTCAAATTCCAAATTTATTTTACACCCCTAGGTTTTCCTGCTGTGCCAATATCTGTCGAAGGATCTGTTAAAAAAGAAAGGCCTGAGAAAAAGTTATACATGAACATACTTATTTTCATTTAAGACCCATATATCTATTTATCTGTTAATGTATTCAGGCCGTGACAAAAGCTTCGGTTGGAGATTTGGCTGCTATCCCAAAACATCCTCAATTCTATTTTTATAAAATGGTGGCAGAATTCTAAGGCCTCACATCCAACCCACCTAAGAATGAGCTTTGTCTTGTCGTTACTTCGGACACAAATGCTATCAATGTAGGTGTGCTTGCAATATGTTCACATTTGGCAATCTCTTCCAAGGCAGGCTGTTGTATGCAGAAAAGTCTTTGAACACCAGTACCAATGTAGTTGTTCAAAAAATCCAACTACATCACTTGCTTGCTAGCAAGTAGTTGTGTCCATTAGCCCGTTCTTTGTGTACACTGTACACAGCCCATCCATTTACATTACCTATATGTTTACAATTTATATCGATATTATCTACAGCCATACAAAGCCTCTGAGACGATGACGTAATATCTATTTTTCAGGACAGCAACTCTCCAGGCTATTGCAATTAAGCATATGATATACATGATTGTTTTTGTAAGCAGACAGTGGAACGAGCCATGTACATTGCAGTGCCTTATTAAGTCGAGGCCTTTTTTTCTGCTTAGGAATGAATACACTTAATTAAGACCTCATGTCTTCATTTTCTTTTCCCACAATAAAACTGTACTGAATGGATTTTCCTTCCTTCCTTTCCTTGTGCCACGGAACTCAGTAATATTTCTCTACACCAGGGGCCCCCAAACGTAGCAGCTTTAAGACCTGTGGACTTCAACTCCCAGAATTCTCCAGCCAGCAAGCTGGATGGAGAATTCTGGGAGTTGAAGTCCACAGGTCTTAAAGCTTCCAAGTTTGAAGACCTCTGGCTCTATACAGAAAGGAACAAAACAAATAATTTCTCAGACGACGAGCAACAACCTCCCCACCCCCACCCCCCCCACCCAAACAAAGAGGATCGAAGGGGAAGATCCGACCAGGCAAAAACGCATCGCTTTTCCAGAGAACTCGGTTCTCAGTTTCCGGCCCTTTAAGGAACACCCTCCCCCCCCCCACACCACTCCCCACGTGGCCTCAATGTTTGTGCGAGGCTTGAGACGCGTCAGCGGAGGGCGTGGCTCGCGCTCAGAGAGGAGGCGGCCCTCCGTTTAGCATGGCCACGACTGACACAGTTGAAGGAAGGGAGGGGGGGCTCCTCCCGGGGAGGGCGGAGCCGAGCGGGGGCGGAGCCAAGCCAGGACCGGAGAGTGAAACCTGGCTGAGTTGAAGAGAGCGACGCTCGGGAGTGAAGCTGGTACTCGGCACCGAGGCGGCTCTTTGGCTGCCCCCCCCTTTTTTCCCCCTTCCTTTCAGTCCAGGGCTGCCGCGGAGTCGAGGGTCACTTCTTAGTAGGTAATGGCTGCTGCTGCTGCTGCTCCTGCGGGCTCTGGAGACGCGCTGGAGGAAGAGAGGGTGGCGGAGGAGGCGGGGAAGCCAGTGGCCGAAGGAGCTGCGCCCGGGGCCTTGCAGAGCTTCTTCCCCTCTTCGTTTCGGGGCTCCTCGCATCCCCTTCCTTCCCCGGGCTCGCTCTTTTTGCTCGGCGACGGGCACTCCGGCGCGCCTCTTCCTTGTTTTCTTTCTCCCAAACTCCCCCACCCTCCCCATTTCTCCACCTCCTTCCCGTTTGTTTGCCTCTCCGCTCCCCCCTCCCGCCTTCGCCTCCCTCACTCGCGCTGCCCTTTTCCCAGCAGCCAAACCAGCAACCCCCCCTCCTCCCCCAAGGGTGGCCCCGCCCGCCCTCGCATTATCACAATAACACTCACTTATGGCACAATAACACCCAATATGGCATGAAGCCGCGCGCCCGGCCTCCTGCCTCCCTCCCTCCCTCCAGTGTGTGTCGGCTCACAGCCGCCGCCGCCGCCTCCCCCAACAGCCCGCCGCCCTTGCATCCTATCCTCCTCCTCCTCCTCCGGCCGCAACAGCTAAAGGGCTGTTTTGTTTTGTTTTTTTCTCCGTCTCAGCTACCCAGCCTGGATCCGCCGCGGTTGGGCTGCTGCTCTGAACCTCAGCAACTCGGCGCCGCAAAGGAAGAGCCGCGAGGAGGGATTTGCTTTCCTGCGGCAAAACGGGCTCAAAAAAGTGCGAGCCCCGATTTGTGATTGCGACGGTGGGGGCTAAAGAGAGCCTGTGTTGGTTGCGGGTGCTTTTGTCTTTTTTTTTTTTTTCATTGGAGGCGCCTGTTTTTGTTTTTTTCCCCCCCACTCCCATTGCTTCCTCCTCCAGCTAGGACAACTGTTGAGGGTGTTCCTGCAAGGAAACCAGTTTTATTTGTGTTTGCATGCCTACGTCTTATTCTGAGCAACACTTTTAAGCTCTGCGTTGGTGCGGCTTATTTTTGTCTTGCCTGATTCGGAAAAGTCATACAAATTCTTAGGCTTGCTGCAGTTCGCTTAACTGAGGTATGCTCCTACTTAAGATGTTTGCTTTGAGTCTTCTCTTGTTCTCCCCCCCCCCCCATCCCCCCATACAGCCACTTCACTGACACGGATATAATTTTTTATCCCTGTTGCCATCTTCCATAGCTATACATGTATAAAAGGTTCCTGAATGTAAAAGTTTCTAAATCTAACTCCGCTGTTGTGTCAAAAGAAGCTTGCTTTTTTCCCTTCCTGTCTGGCTGTGTGGTGAGAACAACAGGAGGCCTTGCTGGTCTCTTTGTCAGCTGTTCCTTTTTTGTGTTGTCAAATCATCTGGGTTCACCTCATTCTCACATGGCAAGGAAGTAGGCAGAGTCCTTGCCGATTGGAGGCTGCGAGGCACGTGACCAGATTTCAGGCTGCCTTTTTTAATTTTATTTTTTATTTTCTTCCCCCCTGGGCTGTCGGGATGGGTCTTGGGTTTCTGGCTCTTCTGACGGAAGATTCGTGGCACAGCTGCTCACGTGATGGAAAAGCTGTCGGGAGACAATTCTGCTTTTCTTTCCCTTTTTTTTAAAATTTCTCTAGCAGTTGATTTGGTTCGAAATGCCTGATCATTGTATTTCCACCAGCTTGCATTAGCTGGGTGGAAAAGACAGATTTTAACCATGCTCGATTCATTCAGTAGTCCACTTTTGTAAAAACTGAACCTGTACTGTTTTATCTAGTAAAGCAGATTTTTGCTGTTCTAATATAGTAGAATTGCGTTAAAATTATTTGTTCAGATACTTTGTTTAAGGAATAACAATGTATACCAATCCCCAAACAATGCCCTCTAAAAGAGTAATTGGCCCAAGCTCACGATTTGGCTTTCATGCCTTAAGGAGGACTAGAATTTATCTTCTGGCTTCTAGATTTGAATGTTAATTACTATGTTGATGGTACTGCGTTTAATTGTCTGTGTTAATTGTAAAGATATAGTCATTTTATAATTAAAATGTTGCATGAATCAAACACACACATAGATTTCTTAAGTCCATTTTCTTAGTGTATTAAAATATGTTTTTAAAAGAGTGCTTCTCTAAAATAACCCTAAGACATATCTTTCTTTGCTAATAAAATATGTGTAAGTAGGAAAACCTCATGGTAATAAATAAATCTAACAAATCCAGACAAAGAATGATGAGGAGAGGGTTATATCCTGAAATACTCTGAAAGTGGTCAGTGAATTAAGCCTTAAGCATCTGAATTAACTTTGGGCTTTTCTGTAGTATCAGGTCTTCATGCCTGATAGGATGTTTAATCATTATTTTAGATTGTCTGTATAGACTTTTGGAATGGGTGGGATTAATGTAAAATCACATTAATTTATAAAAATTACAAATGTATGTAAAATCCAGCTATATTAATGGTTGTGCTCATACTTTGGGCACAAGTAGCTTTGAACTGTTAATATCAATGCAGTGAATTTCCCCAATTGTCTGTATATGATTATATTGCATATATTTGTTCTGGAAAACACATAGTTACTTAAGCCTGAATTCTTTAACCAAAGTTATGCAAATTATGGAACAATAAATTGGCCCCTTTCATAATCTTTAAATTCAATTTTTTTGAATTAATAAAACCAGACAGAAATAAAATAGATATTTAGTATTTTTTTCAATCTATAACCACTGTATTTTTAAAATATGAGACATTTTATTTTTAGTTTGTTAAAGAATAGAACCATAGAGTTGGAAGGGGTCAGTTATACATTGAACCTCAGTTTATAATAAGATAACCATGTGGCTGAAACATAAATTGAAAAGTGCTAATGGGCAAGTGATTTTCCTTTAAAACATCAGATCAATAATAATTTTATACATTATTTTACAAGAAAGAGTATGCTAGGTTTTTCCATATTCCTTGTTTTGTTGAAAATGGGTAAAAAAGAACAATGATAACAACATAGTATCATTTTCATGTCTTTTCAGATTTTTACATCTCAAAACCAGAGTTCCTTCCCTAGTGGTTTGTTAAGTGAATATTCTTATTTTCTGAGCAAGGGGGTCAACTTTGCCATCTGGTCTCTTCGTAAAAGCTATTTATGAAATAGTCAGCTTTGAATCTAGACGGCAGTATTCATAAGACAATGGAATGTAGGCCACAAGCAGAAACATCGTAAAACATTTTGGAATAATATAATAGAGAATATTTTCTATAAATTGAGTTTTACATTCTCATCTGAAATACAATTATATAGCTAGATTACAACAGTATAAGGTAAAAGTAAAGATTCCTCTCGCACATGTGCTAGTCGTTCCCGACTTTAGGGGGCGGTGCTCATCTCTGTTTCAAAGCCAAAGAGCCAGCGCTGTCTGAAGACGTCTCTGGCCATGTGGCCAACATGACTAAATGCCAAAGGTGCACAGAACGCTGTTACCTTCCCACCAAATTTTTCTACTTGCATTTTTTATGTGCTTTCGAGCTGCTAGGTTGGCAGAAGCTGGGAGAAGTAACGGGAGCTCACCCCGTTACGTGGCACTAGGGATTCGAACCACTGAACTGGTGATCTTTCGATCGACAAGTTCAGCATCTTAGCCATTGAGCCACCACATCCCTATACAACAATATATCCTGTAATAAATGTCTTTGAATTGCTGTATTTTTTTGTTTTGTGCTCCCATATGCTGATGGCTTTCAGTGATTGTTTTCAGATTTCAGCTTGATTTATCCTTTCAAGAATGATGTTTGCAATCCGAAACTAAGAGTTATATACTGTACTGTTTTCTAACATTTATTTTTGTATGCATATCTGTCTAAATAAGCCTCTTATATGCTTTGTAGACAGTGAGTTGTGTAATCTGACAGTTGCAGGTGGCTGCTTTTATCAAGTTCTTAGGAATTTAGTAGTAGCCTATGTAACAAATTGATATTGCTTTCAGTGAAGCAGTACGCTTAGTGACAGGTTGTCTCAAACCTACACCAATTGACAAAATATATTCTCTTGCTGGCATTGCCCCACCTAAGATCAGGAGAGAAGTCGCAGCAGATTCCGAGAGAACTAACGAGAATGATCCTCAAATCCTCTGAACAGATGGACATATGCCCCAAACCCACTGACTTAGATCTAGGAACAGCTTTATGACAAAAACAAACATTCTTGAGGATACACAAAAACAAAATCAAATTAAAAGATGAAGGAAGGAGACCATTGAGCAAGGAATAACTTTAAAGGAGGATATGACTGAAGGCTCTGACCTCCTATACTACTTGGAGAACCCTGAATTCATTTAAGAGTTAGAGTGCATAAATGTAAAACCAATATGCTGAAGTGGAAGCTCTTCACAGATAACAGCACACTGTGTGAATGACGAAAGATAAAGAGTCCGGTCCATCTGCTGATAATGTCAGCTACTACCAAAAAGATGTACCGATAATGATTTATGTTTGGCTAATGATAAAGTCAAGAAGGTGGCTTCATTCTGGCAGTTTAAAGTTTCCTTCCACCATATCCTTCCTCCTGGTCTCCTTCCTCCATCTTTTAATTCGATTTTGTTCTTGTGTATCCTCATGGAAAAATAAGAAGCAGCATATGTCCCATAGTAGTAAATAGACTATTCTGGTCTATTTACCCAGATTTATCTGGGGCTACTTTCCAATTAAGATCCTTCCAGTCAAAGGCTTGCAGTTTGATCTCACATAAGTGTAATACTGGTATACAGAATCATGAAAGTTCGTAGAGAGATTTAATTGTCTTGTACAATTAATTTCTAATACAACACTATAGACTACTATAATTATCCATGACAACTTGTCTTTATTTAGAAATCCTAAGTAGAAGATTTTGTTTCTGCAGCAAGTATCCTGTTCTTGTGTTCGTTACATTTAAATCCATTGTTCTTTTATCTTTGGACAACAAAAGAATCTTCTGATATTTTAAAGTATCAATTATATTTTCTTTTCATATACACATAACTTAAAGCTTTTCATATAAGACTATATTTTTAAGTTGCTTATGTGTATTTTAATATGTAGAATCTATTAAATGCTCAAAATATTTTAATGATACATTTTGCAACTTTTAAAAGTGGTGCTGACAAGTTCTGCGGTCACTAGTTCCTAGGGTTGCACACTAACAGAAGCAAAGCTTAAAATTGGACCAATTTCAAATAGATTGTCTGAGATGAGATAGATAACTCAAACATACCCTGTTTAATTCAAAAACCTTGGTGAAGCTCTGGTACTGATTAAGGCAAACATTACTAAAGCGAATTTCTAGGGATCCTCCCCCTTCAAAATTTGCTTACATAAAATATCTTGGTAGGAAGGGAATAGAGCAGAAATATTGGATTCTGGAATGTACAGAAACATACTGGATCAGATTACCCTTTGGGATCAGAGCAGCATCGTTTGCCTCATTATTCAATCACAGCTTTTGGGAAAACTAGCAAAATGGAGTCCCTCAAGCAGTGATTGGGCAATAGAATCAGTTGAAGAGAGCAAGGGCAAGCAGGCCAGGGACAGGTCACAGGCAAATTGTTCCATGAAGAATTATTGGAGATTTTGTAATAATCCAGAAGTGATATGATTAAGGGGCCACTAAGAGTCAAAATAAAAACCACAGAATGAAATTACTATGATGGATCAAGCTGGGTTCAGAATAAGGATTGTGATCTAACTTGGAAGACCCCAAATAACATTGAAGCTAATGGCATGGAGAGAATGTGGGTTCATAGGAGAGGAACATCACTTTTCATTTTGGTAAAGAAACAACAAACCTGTTTTACCTACATGGAATTGTAGATTTACAGTGTCTTGTGGTACAGATGGGCAGCCGGCTATTCAAGAGGTAGAGGAAAAAGAATCTGGCTACTTTTGTGCTCTTGATTATTTTCTAAAATAAATAATAATAGTAATGAAGAAGTGATTTATCTTGCTTTCTTTTTGGTCTTTGAAAAGCAGCATAGGGAGATTGATTGTGTCAGCTATTTGCAAATCATCTGATTTTTGTCTCTTTTTGAATATGAGGGCAACTTCTAATAGATATTTTTGTATAGATATGGTAACAGAGAGTTGGATATGAAGATGGAGATATCTGTTCATTTAAGTAGCCACAATATTTATGAAAGTTATTACTAATATTTACGTACTCTTGTCAACATTTTAAAAATATAATTCTCGCAAGTATTTTGCTTTACTTTGAATTTTCAACATTAATACAATTTGTTTCTCCTGTTTTTTAGGGTTCTAATAATTTTTAAAATGGGCCGCATCTTCTTGGATCATATCGGTGGTACTCGCCTATTCTCCTGTGCAAATTGTGACACAATTTTGACCAACCGCTCAGAGCTTATATCTACCCGTTTTACAGGAGCTACAGGACGAGCCTTTTTATTTAACAAGGTTAGTTAAAGACATCTAAAACTAGTTAGCACTGTGATTTCAGTATTCCTGCAATATATGGTTAGGTGAAGCAGAAATGTCCATTTAATAGTTCTAACAATGTGATAGTACCAGTCACTTAGGGTTCTTTTCAGATGTAAAATTTGTTACTATATAGATTTTTGTTAAATGTTAGAAAAAGTCAGCTTTCAATTACTGAGAATGTTGAAAATGTGAATGTAGCAAATGGGTAAAACATTGGAGATAAAGTGGTAACTAATTTATGTTCTAACAAACTATAACTTATAGACCAAGTTCATTAATGTACTTATATTTGCCTAAGTAAAACAGATTATAATATATGTAGGATTTGCTGGACATCGCTAGACTTTATTATGGTCTGAATTCTACCTCCTTAAAATGCATGGTTTGCTTAATTTTGAAGAATACTTTGTCTCCAAAATAGAGAACGTAATTAGGAGAAGAAAACTGGAGGAATTGTTACCATAATAGTGTTTATCAACAGAGCAAAACTCCAATTAAAATTATTGTGCTGCTTGTACCTAGTAGTCAAGGAATGACATTAAAAGTTGAAAATCAACTTTTCCATATTATAATGGTCTAATGATTGCAAGTTGTCACTGCAAATATATTACATTTATATTACATTTGTATATATTATAAAATATAGTGCAGTGGGAAAGATGTCTGACTAGTAGGAAAATCCAGATTTTAGCTTCTTTGGCTATGGAAGCTCACTAACTTTCAGCCAGTAAATTTTGGCTGGATGGGGAGGTGACAAAAGAGTGTTGCCTTGAGCTCCTAAATGAAATACGGGATATAAATCAATCAATCAAATGCTTTTCTCCTTTTAACTTCCTTTAGGTAGTAAATCTGCAGTACAGTGAAGTTCAAGACCGAGTTATGCTCACTGGCCGTCATATGGTTCGTGATGTGAGCTGCAAAAACTGCAACAGCAAACTTGGGTGGATATATGAATTTGCCACCGAAGACAGCCAGCGCTACAAGGAAGGCCGCGTTATCCTGGAAAGAGCTTTAGTCCGAGAAAGCGAGGGTTTTGAGGAGCATGTTCCGTCTGATAACTCCTGAATGGAAATCTCCTCGTCTTCAGGCTTTCTTTGTTGAAACTTAAAAAAAGAAAAATCAACAAAAAAAACCCAACCCTTACTTACATACGCTGTCACCTTAGCATCTGCGTTGGATTCATGAACTACAAAGAGAGGGGAAAAGGGAACTACAGAGAGGAAAGGAGAATTCCATGTGGAATGTTCCTTTTTCTTTATTATTTTTCTTTTTTTTAAATCCTTTTCTCGTTATTCATAGAGAACGTTATCTGGATGCTGTAACACTTTTTCAGTCTCAGCTATGTAAGCATTTGAAGCTACAAATCATCTAAAAGGAATTTGGAAATTTCTTTTATTAGAGAAATCAGTTGTATTTTAGTTTGTAAAACCTGTAACATCATAAGGAAATTTTAGTCTAGCTATGCCTTTTAATTTATTTCTATTTTGTCCTCAGTTTTTATTTCATTTTTAGCCAGATTTTCCACCTTACTTGACTGGCTGACGAAGAGGTTCTGACCTTGTGAAGAATGCTGAAAAGGTTTCAGTGTTTTGTCCAGTTTGTGCTGGCCGCTGATTCATATTCTTGTTGGGGTTCATTGGTAGAATGGAATCTATCCTTGTCTTTCGTTGTGTAACCCAAAGTTGTTCTCATTCCTCATTTACCTAAGCAACACTTTTACCATGTGGCTGATGTTCTACTACTTGTTTAAGCAAATAGGACAAAACTATGTCTCTATTTTTCCAAACGTAACTTAAAATATTGAGAAATGACACTATTGCATTGGTTCAAAAGTATGTTGATAATTATGGGGATTGAGCAGTTATCTTACTCCTTTTCCTTCTTAGTCGATCTTAAATAGAAACTTACTCTTAACCTCGGAGTTTATTCCCTTTTTTCTCTTAACCTTTAGTTCTGCATTAAAACCTGGCTAGGAAGAAAAAGGGCACGTATACATTCAGGCATTTAATCCATGCCTGTTTAAATAGCTTACAACTTGTCTTCAGATGCTGCTTCTGATGTCAAAGCTTAGATGCATCTTATCTTTGTGATGCTGGGCTTCTACTGCTTTTACCAGCACAGGAAGCTCATTAGGCTGTACCTTGTAAGTGAATGATCTGGTGCTTCCTTTAGCAAGTTATTTGTGTTGCAGTACTGATTCTTCATCAAAGCAAATATTTCTATATACTCTCCTTAGTCATGGGTGTCCAAATGTTGCTGCTGGCATGGCCTTCCCTCAGTGGCATGTTTTTGGAAATCCAAGAGCTGAATCTTATAGGACTAATCACAATTTTGTACTCTTCTTGTCAGTACTAAATAATTCATATATAAGGACATACATGACATGTGCTTTATTGCAATAGATTCCTAAGCACTTGTTAAATTCTACCATTGAGCAAAGAATACAAAAGAGTATTCCTATAGTTCAGGGGTGTCAAACTCATGTCATCATGGTATCATCACATATCGGGACTTTTCCCCCCTTTGTTAAACAGGCATGGCCAGCGTGTGACACATCCAGCTCGGGGCCAGGAGTTTGACATCCCTGCTATAGTTGGTGAGATATTGGTAATAACTTTAATCATCCTAACACTGATAGTGGCTGGGATAGGAAGTGATACCATTGCAAGTGTCTTTAGGAATTATGTTCTCTAAATATGTCTCTTATACATAAGTAGCAGGCTGAAGAGGGATGGGATTGTGGTTATATTTTTTGCACTCCAGAGGTGGCACTTTGCCATCCCTCTTAGTTTGATCTTTTAAAAATTTATATTATGCAATTTAGAAGGACAAGATGTACTGGTAGATGTGTATGCTGCAGCTAGGTTCAATAAGAATACTTAAAATAGTGTAGTGAATAGTCTTCAATATTGATTTCAGTATATCCCCTTTATTTTACTACTCTGGTGATCTGTCATTGGCATGGTCTTTGATGTACTCTTCATGTGTTTTGATGTTGCAGTACAATAAAGTATGTTTTGTCCTGCCTGGTCTCTAATTACATTATTCACATTACAAATATTACAAGTGGGCCTTTGAATAATGCCAATAATTTTAGTTAATAATGAATATACATAGTTGAAATAATTTGTTATTAAATCAATTAAATTTGTTATTAAATCAATTAAACAATAATTAATTGAAAGTAAATATATAAGCTGCCCAGTACTGCCTTGTAACATTTGTATAATAACATCCAGTGGAGAATTATGTTTCAATCTACATACCGTGTTTTCCCGAAAATAAGACATCTTCAGATAATAAGCCCAGTCGGGCTTTTCAGCACATGTGATAATATAAGCCACCCGTGCAAAATAAGCCCCCCCATCAACTACTTACACGCATGCGCAGCCATCCCGTCATTTCCCCTGGTTGCTTGCCGCACAACTAAAATGAGGTGTGGGAGGGGGAAATGGGGGACATGCCCTCCCCTCCCTGTTCTTCGCACCAGCCAAGCGGCCCAACATGTCTCACCCCACCCCAATGGCAACAGCAGCCTGGCTGCTTCCCTTCCCTGCTGTCTCTATCGAGAGTGGTGGCAGGTGGGGTGGGGGAGAAGCAAGATGCTTGGAGCGAGACGTGGCTCTCCTTGCTGTGTCTTCTCCCTACCCCTTGCTGGGCATGGCAGGGCTCCTGCCCCTTGCTTAGCCACCCACCCCCTTTAGGGGTGCAATTTGGGGATGGCAGGTGGGGTGGGCAAGAAGCGGGATGCAGGTCTTACCTTTCAAGCTCCATTGCTTTCCTCACTGTTGTGTCCAGGGAGACACACTGTAAAAGAAAATCTCGCAAGTTTGAGAAGTTTGACATGCCTGGCAAGGGGAGGGAGAAGAGATGGCAAGGGGAGCTGTGTCTCACTTCTGCCCTGCCCCACCTGCCATCCCTCTCGATAAAAAGATGGGGAAGGGAAGCAGCTGTTGCCATTGGGGTGGGGTGGGATGTGTTGGGCCGCTCGGCTGGCACAAAGAACAGGGAGGTGAGGCGATGGCAGCGATGGGACATCCAGTCCCATGCTCGCTGCCTCCTGCACCCCTAAAATAAGACCTCCCAATAATAGGACCAAATCCTTATTTGGGGGGAGGTCAAAAGAAAATAAGACCCTGTCCTATTTTTGGGGAAACACAGTAATACTTAAAGAAGTACATTCCATGCCCAAATACTTGAATTTGAAAAATATTTACCTGCAAGCATATCCTATCCTAGTTATTTGTATTGTTTTTAAACTGAAAGTGTTATAAACATTTATGATATCCTACATAGTTTTGGAACAGAAATCTAGAATCCATATAGAATGAATAGGCAGGTTCAATGTGTAACAACAAATAAAATAATGTATATTTTATTATTACCTCTTTGCACTACTACATTACACTTTTTTTGTAAATATATGCTTGTGAGTTTAGAATTAAGGGATCCTAATTCAAGTATAGTAAGGAAAGAGATTCATTTGTATTCAATTAATACATGAGAACCAGATTATAATTTCTGAAATGAGCACACCTCTAGTTTCCATTTTATATTTCTTAAAATCGGTCAAAGTATTTTAAGTTGGTTTTGACTTGCTACAGTAGTATTTTTATAATGCTAACATGTTAAAATGAATAATAATCTCAAGAGTTAAAATATGTTCTATTTGTAATATTGTTAATTCACAAATGTAAAATTCTATTGTGATCATTGCATTATGTGGTTGCCCCTCCCAAAATTACTATTTTAGGCTGCATCAAAAAATAGTGTCAAGATTAAGAATTGTTGCTTCTATTCTCTTATTAGGCAGTACATAGAACATTGCCTCCAGTTTGGGGCTCTCATTTCAGGTGATTGAGAAACTAGTACATATCCAGAAAAGATCAGCCAAGGTGATACCAGGCCTACAAAGTAGAATCTATGAGAATCCAATGGAAAAATTTAATCTGTTTCTGGAGAAAAATTATTGTGAGGCATGATAGTACTCTTCAAATATGCAAATTTGTTCAAAATTATTCCACAAGACAATGAGCTTAATTTTACAAGGAAGAAAGATTTTGGTTGGACTTTCAAAAAAAATGTAACAAGATTTCAACAATAGAACAATCTGCTTTAAGGGATGAGGGACTTCTTATATTTGTAGGGGTATAAACAGAAAAGAAATGGCTTCTTGTCAGGATTGCTGAAATAATTAGGTACTTGGACTGGGAATTGGTTGGACTAACTGATCTCCAGTGGTTCTGGAAACACATGATTATAAGTAGGTTTTCTAAATTAAGGCAAATAATTATTCTACTCAATTATGACTGCTCAGACAACATCTTGAGGGCTAAGTCCAGTTCTGGGATCCATGCTTTAAGATGGAGCTGGTTCAGAGAAGGGCACAAAGATGATTAAGGGACAAAAAAATTAAAGGCATATTAAAACAGCAGGATATATTAAATTTGAGAAAGAATGGGTGGTATCATATAACTTTAGAAAGAGAGAACACACATTTAAGAGTGTAGAATACAAAATAATAGAAGCAGAATTTGACAGCGTAGGTTAAGAATGGACCCAATTATCCAAAGAGATGGCAAGTTCTCTTGGATGTTTTAAGTGGAAGCTCCATATCCATCTGTCTGGAATGCTTTAATTCTTGTAATGAGCAAATGATTAAACTGGCCTTTATTTATTTTTTTACAAATAAGGTGGCAAACATCCAACACACCTTCCTGTTTTCCCCACAACACTCTGTGAGGTGAGTTGCGTTGACAGAGACTGACTGGCCCAAAGTCACCCAGCTGGCTTTTATACCAAAGGCAGGACTAGAACTCACAGTCTAAATGACTTCTTTAGATTTTGTAAAGTGGAGACATTGGTGCTCTCTCAGTTTGGTATTTGCTGGCAGACATTTTAACAAGCAAGCTTAGAACCCTGAGCTATGTTGAAACTTAATAAACTTAATAAAATCAAAGAGAACAGCGCTGATTGCTAGAGTTAATTTATCTATTCACACTTGTCACCTTTCTGAACAATCTTGACAGTATTCAATGGGGGGGGGGGTGAAATGAAGCAACAATTTTAGCAATCTACATGCAGATTATTCATTTCCTGGTCTGGAAAACTGGTTTAAAGTAAGATTACTGGAAGGGTTGTGGAAGCCTAATTATACTCCCCTAGCAATTATGTGCAAGATTGTTGGTTTCTTTATTGCTATTGTCAACAGGAAATCAGCAATACTTAATTTTTCAGAGGAACAAGGTTTCTTTCAATACGTCTATGTAGATTGTTGATTCCTTGCTGCTGATGGAAGAAATATCCATCTGGTTCAGTTCCAATCCTGGAGAAAGACACTGGAAAAATGGAGGTTGATTGGAAGGATGGTTTAATGATGAACAGAACCACATGGGTTTGTGGTCCTGGGCAGCTGACTACATGGAGTTGAGAGTGGGTTTTTTTTAATACCTTCTCTTGGACTTTGCACTTGAGCTTCCTGTTCCTATACAAGAACATGTATTCTATTGGCTATTGTCAGACTTCCATGAGGCCATGTAGGGGTCATAGCTGGCTCTATAGGTTGTCTGAGCTCCCAGGTTTGGTTGAAGTTTGGAGGGTGATGCAATGTCCTTAGGAGGTTGTGCAATGTAGTGAGCTCTGCTGCTACATGGTAATGGGTTAATCCAGTGATGAAATCCAAATTTTTTTACTACCAGTTCTGTGGGTGTGGCTTGATGGGCATGGCTTGATGGGTGTGGCAGGAGAAGGATACTACAAAATCTCCATTCTCACCCCACTCCAGGGGAAGGATACTGCAAAATCCCCATTCCCTCCCCACTCCTGGGGGAAGGATATTGCAAAATATCCATTCCAACCCTACTCTGGGGCCAGCCAGAGGTGGTATTTGCTGGTTGTCTGAACTACTCAAAATTTCCGCTACCGGTTCTCCAGAACCTGTCAGAACATGCTGGATTTCACCCCTGGGTTAGTCCTATTATGTCCTGAAGGATCATGTCCTAATCCCATCATCCTGGATCTGAAGGTCTTTTGTTTTGTAGATAGGATGGCCCAGTCTTTCTTAATGGGCACAAAATATCTGCTGGGGGCAGGGAACAGAGGCTCTGAGTCTCTGTCTCCCTAAATAGTTGTATTTCTCTTTTGGGAGAAATATTTTATCCTGCCTTGTTTAATATTTCTCAAAATATTTCATTCTTCTATCTAGGAGGTGGGTGGCTTCCCACAGTGCCAATAATAGCAGATACAGGTGACTGCTTGCCCATCTACTAGCTCATCGTGCTGTGTAATTGGACAATTAAAAAAAATCACCCAGTTCCATGCAACTCAAGCATCCTGTTCATACAATATCTGTGCTGAAAACTTTTTCAGCATATTAAAAGTTGTGTGCCTAAAACCTAGTACAGTGATGGTGAACCTTTTTGGCACCAAGTGCCCAAACCAGAACATGTGTGCATGTGTGTGAATGTGCCTGCGCCGGAGCGCCAGAAACCCAAAGACCAGCGCACTGACCAGTTGGTCACTGGGTTTCTGGCACATGCATGGTGCTGGCCAGCTGGTGGCATGTGACAGAGCACCGGAAACCCAGAGACCAGTTGGCCTGCATGCGCATGCCTGTTTTTGGCCATTTTCAGGCTGTTTTCTGGCACTCTAGTGCCCGTGAAGACCAGCTGGTCAGTGAGTATATGCACATGCATGCTGGAAACCAGAAGAGCAGCTGGCAACAGCACGTGGGCCCACAGAGAGGGCTCTGCGTGCCACCTCTGGCACGCGTGCCATAGGTTCACCATCACGGACCTAGTATGTTTGCCATCTCGGGGGAAGGGGGAAAATCATTTGTACTGTCTTACTTATGTATTTGCTGCTTTTGGGTTTTCTAAGTCTTTTTGTATCTTTGTCACTGAATGTTATTAGAGCTTTGGTCCTATTAATATATGAACAGAATCTGTGTGGAAGAAGTATCACCAATATTATTTCATTTATTTCATAATACAACATGATATGATATGCCAGTATGAAAAATTGCCAATACAATTAAAGACGGCCAATTGTGAAAGTATTTAATTAAACAATCAAAACTAACTGGAGGCCATCTTTGTCCTATATAAGAACCACAAACTTTGGCTCCCTTTGTTAGAGTGAAATTATTATCGTACACATTTTAGATATACATAAAAAATATCTAAATAGTCTCTTAACATAATCTTTCATGTCCTTAATGATTATCAGAATGGGAATAACATTTAAAAAAAAAAAAACTATATGCCGCCCTTCTCCGAAGACTCAGGGCGGCTTACAATGCGTTAAGAATAGCCTTCATACTTTTGTATATTTATACAAAATCAGCTTATTGCCCCCACAATCTTATTTTTTATATACCTTAGAAAGGATGGAAGGCTGAGTCGAGCCTGGTGAGATTCGAACTTGCAGTAATTGCAGGCAGCTGATGTTAATAACAGGGGAATAACATTTTTATTATTGGAATCCACAATCTTCTTTGTCATTTTTAGATGACCCAACACTTCAAAAAAAAAAAAAATTAGGGAGATTGCTATGAAGATAATCAGCAAAAATAGTCTGGTCTTTTCTAATTCTGCTATGTAGAGCTAACTGGCTAATTTAAGATTTGCAATAGAATAGGATATGTGTTTCTCCTTATTTATGAAATGTGTATTTGATTGATTTCACTATGGATGTAGGCCTCTTCTGGCATTAGCAGTGAACATTATGTTATTTTCTATAATTTAAAATTCCTGACTCATCCATTTATGTATTATTACCATGAGATAGAGAACTCCAACTGCTCTAAAGTAATATTAAGCATCATAATATATATTTAAATACATTGGAAAATACAGTAATAAGTGCTTAGGCCATCTGCTTATGAAGTTTCTTTCAGTTGCTGTTAATTATTTGGTATTGTGGATGATCAGAAGATTAGTTTGAACCGTTTGAAAGAATACTCAAATTTGATTTGAGATTTGTATATACAAAATACCAATTCAGACTTCTGGTCTATTGGCCTAGAGTTATCTAAATTAGCAGAATCATATAAAATAATCTCTGTTACAAGAGATCACAAGGAATCTACCTCATAAATTTTATTTCCTACTCTAAGTAGTCAGGCTCCTTGTAAATTTCCAAACAGCTACTGGGAACCTGGTTTTCTATGAAAAGGAATAAAATAAGAAAACAATTCAATAGAATTATATTTCTCAAATTTTCATAAATAGTTGTGTAGTGGCAGTCAGAATTCTATTTGTGCTGGAGCAGAAATTTGCAAAGGGATTTATTCTAATATACCCCTTCTACAGCACAGATGGGCTCGTGACAGCCAACCAACAATGCCCTCTTGTTTCATTAAATGCATTTTGCTGCCTCTGAGCCCATTATAGGAACAGAATATAATGTGCCATGGGATCATTTTGAATTGTAAACAAGATCCAGGAACATCTAGTATATTGACATATGATCTCATCATCATTCTCTCCCTGTTCTAGCCTTGGATATGAGAAGCAAGAGTTGGTAAAGTATAAGGAAAACTCTAGGGCATGTATCTACTTTGAAACTTTTTGGGTTTCTAGTTTAGAAGATGACTTTTCAGACTGAAGATTTTTGAGTTTGTCAATACCTTGCATGAATTGGAGAATCCATTCTTCTTTCCACCATGTATTCTAGATATTTGGTGTTAGAAACAAATGAATTCATACTCAGCTAGAGATATCATATTTGGTTATAGGAGTCTAGATAAACATTAAGTTGCAGCAAAGAGTTACCATATAGAAAACTCTTGTAATGTTACACAAGGAAACAAACCTTAGACAATAATAAAAAAATTGAGTAAAAGGAGAAATATAGTGGAAATAGGAATAAGGGAAAAAATAGGCAGGATTAGTTGAAAACAGCTATTCTTTTCCTTGATTGTAAAGTATCACCAATGCAGCGGACATAAACTAAGCAGACTCTGGCAGATGGTGGAGGACAGGGTGAGGCGCTGTGTTGTGGTCCATGAAGAGTCCATGAAGAGTCAGACACAACTTTGTGACCGAATAACAGCAAAAATTCTTCTTCTTCTTCTTCTTATTATTATTATTATTATTATTATTATTATTATTATTATTATTATTATTATTATTATTTACTAAAGCAGTGGAACATAGTCCATAATGCACAGAATAGTCTATTTAAAGAAGAATGAAAACCATGCTAATAAAAGGAAGACACTCTTGGATAGTTGAATTTACTGAGTTTGGCATGCTGTATTTTACACTACATCGTAAAAACAGAGAAAAACCTACATGATTTCTATAAATTGGCTTATTATGTTTCTTTTACAGTTGATGCCACTCACTTTAATTAGCTTAGTACTTTGCAGGAGGCAGATTTTGTGAGCAGACTTTCCTACTTGCATTGAGGGTTTTCCAAGTTATTTTCTCATCTGCATTATCATAGTGACACTGCTTTGCAAAACATGAGTGTTTCCTTTCCACTGATGGAGAGTAATAGCATTGTATACATCTAATAGACAATGTGTTTCAGAAATGCCTGAAAAACTGGCTGTTACTACATAAAAATGTGGTCATGTATACTTTATGGTGAAGATTTTTATGTTGGGTATTAAAGTATTGTAATTTATAATATCTTACAATTAAAGTAAGCTTCTTTCAGTGCTTATATAACATTGAGAAAAGAGGAGGAAAGGAGTAACTATAAAGAGTAACTAAAATATTTTATATATTTCCAAATTTCAATTTCAAGTTATAGATGAGAAAAATGAGGAATGCTCTGATTCTGTTTTTTTCCCCCCAGACATTAAACCAGTTTCTTTTTTTCTATATTTATATTCAATAGTTAGTCTTCAAACTTACTTTGGATTTGTCTTATCTCCATGTAAAAGTTCCCTTCTTGTATATAATAAACCTGTATAATCTAGCAGAAATGAGCAACTTTCTAAGTTAGTGCTCACTTAAAAGAAAAGAAAAGGTGCTCTTGGGGTCTTCAAGGAGTGTGTGTGTGTGTGTGTGTGTGTGTGTTTTCAGTGGTGTAGTGGTGGCAAAAGAGGGCAAGGCAGAAATACTTTTTGGCAGCATTTAGAGGTACAAAATAAGCACCTCAATTCTACACTTTGAAGAAAAGAAAGGAATCAGAAATCATGGCGCAAAAATCAGTGATTTCGCCACCAAATTTTGGTTGTGCAAACTAGGGGCATTTGAGGGCCAATAGAATGACTGCTGGAAAACCTGCCCTGGCTCTAGAGCAGGGGTCTCCAACCTTGGCAACTTTAAGACTTGTGGACTTCAACTTCCAGAATTCCTCAGCCAGCTTAGCTTAACTGGCTGAGGAATTCTGGAAGTTGAAGTCCACAAGTCTTAAAGTTGCCAAGGTTGGAGACCCCTGCTCTAGTGGCAAAAATATGGGTTTCCACCATTCTAAGGCAGAAAATACACAAAGTATGGACTAACCTGTAAAGTAGGTTAATTTAAAAATGAAACAATGAGAAACTCCTCCCTTCCAAATCCAGGAAGATCCAGAATGTTAGCCTTGCTTAATAGCATCACTTTGCATCTTACCCCCTATACATCGCATCACAAAAATCTTAATTTTACCGGCTACCTGTGTAACCTACTTTTTAAAGATTTGCACATCCAATTTCCCAGAACAGCAGAATTTTCTCAGACCCACAGCTATTGTAGCCAGGTGTATGCAAGCTTGTGCTGGAGGGCTATTATTCAATAACCTGTCAGGCTAAGATGGAAGTTTATATTTCAGTTCACTAGGCTGGATCATAAAGAAACAAATTATCATGGACATTATGTAAGGAGCATCTCATCAAAAAAAAAAAAAAAAGGATTTTCACCCAGGTCAAACAATAGTTTTAATTTCAAAGGGAATCATAATCTTCTCTAAACAGATCCCTCTAATCAGATTTCTTTATGGTCTTTTTTTAAAACCAAAATTATTGGCATTCTAATCTGGTAGAGAGCTGATTTCACACGCTGCTTGCTTGCATATCAATGGTTAACTGAGCTGGCGTGATTGTGCTTACCTCAACAAAATCACCGCAGTGAGAAAGAGAAAGCAGTGAATGGGTGGAGATGAGCAGCCCCGTCAGAGAAGAGCTATGCATTCTGGCTGGTGCAGTTCAGAGCAAACTGCTGCAATGAGAGCCTGAAGGTGCAGCAGACTCTGGAGCCTGCATTGAAATTGAAAGCCAACCTTCCGTTGTGCAGAGAATTATTATAATTACTGCTGCTATTGTGCTTATTCATTTTTGCACAAAAGAGACTCAAAATATGGCCAGTGGTAATGTATCCAGTTTACAGGATGCCCAGAGCAGGCATTGCAAGTTTCTATCTTATATGTTCTACCAGGCTGTCCGAGATCACAAACCTGTGTGGTTGTTAGAGGACATGAGGACTATGGAATATTTCTACTGGGAGGAGAGTGCTAATATGAGGACATATTCCCCGTCAGAAGCACTGCTGTATGCTGTGGTGCACAATCACCTGCCTTATGCCCAGTATCTGCTGTCTCATTTTCCAGAAGAGGCTCTCAAAGTTCCTGGAGAGCATTTTTGCTATTGCCCATCCTCTGCTCCTCATTTAGCAATGGCTGTAACCTATGACAGGAGGGACATCCTGGGGCTGATCATCAGCATCGCACACAAGCTGCCTAGCCTGAACTCTTACATCAATAGGACTGGCTGTTTTCATCTTGAAGATGGCAAGACCCCTCTGCATCTCGCCTGTGAGCTCCTGAGATCAGAGACCATTCTCATCTTGCTAGGAAATGGCGCTTCTCCTAGGATAGAAGACAACAAAGGGCTCACTCCACTGGATGTCATCCTGGAACAGATGTGGGATTCGAAAGTCAACGTAGCTTCCAAAAACCTTTGCCTTGACTACCTCTTGCTCTTCATGCCTAGCCCCCGCTTTAAGATGCAGAAGGTCTTGCGGGAACATCCTGAACCCTGGACGGTGCTGCTTGGAGAGGACAAGTTCAATAGCCTGGTGGGGAACACGCCTGCATCCTTATACCTGCAAGCTATGCAAACCATCCTCCAGATTCTCCCACCCTCTCATTTCCCTAAAAGCATCCAGGAACTACCTATACCTCAGGCACTAAAGCCCCTGCCTTGCATGGGGAAGCAGCATCTGGCAAAAAACGGGGTAAACAATTTTCCATGATCTACTCTTTTTTCTTTTTCTTTTTTTTTTCAGGGTTAAAGTCAAAAATGAGTGATCAGGTAGGACTTTCAATGATGTGAGAGGTTGCAAACCAAGCCCTGGTATAATTTGATTTATGTTAAAAAAAATACTTTTGGGTCAGTTGTAAGGATTGCTGCCTGTGATTTTTTTAAAATTTAGACATGTATTTATCCCTGGTACCACTGAAAATCCTGGTAATATGATTTGTTAAATGCTATTGCTGTTGTTCTTGTTATTTCAATGGACTACAAGCATTGGACTTTTGAAAGAAAGAAAATCTATATTGTTTTATGCATGTGAAAGATTAAATTACCTGAGCTGTTTCCCTTTTGTGTTTTGCCTACTGAATAATAATGTCACTTGCTAAGAGTTAGACAAATTATCCCGGTTTTAAAAAGGCAAAGTAGCCATTGGGTGTTATGTGGACTCGGACTCTTGTATGATATGCTGGTAAATCTAACCATGCTGCGATTTAATTCTCCTGTGGGAGGATCCCAGGTTTCATGTTCTCCCATGTCATTTCCCCCAAGGAACATGTGGGACTGAGCCAAGGATTCGTCTATTGCCTTATAAACCAGCAGTTATCATTTTAACAAGGAAAACAGAAGTCCTCAATCTGCAGTGATAAGGAATCCCTTTGCTGCAGGTTACAATTGTTATTGTAGTGAAATCTTGGACTGTTAACTAAAAAATTGGTTGGAATCTTTATTTTGGAAAGGCTGAGAGGATTTAGGAACACATAAGAGTTGGAATGTCTGCTGGAAGCTGTGTGTTGTGGTAGGCCCACTGTCGTTTATCAAGAGTGCAAGTCACAGTGATTTTTTTCCCCACTATGGAAGTCCCCCTCAGGAACCAAACTATGTTTGGTTGCTTCATTACATTAAAGCAATGCATAACCTAACTCTGCTTTTTTTTGGGGGGGGTGGGGGAGGAGAGGGTCAGATGTAATTCCCTGCTAATCAATTTAAATTGCTCAACCTTCAGGAAAAATCTGCTCGAATCTTTATGCTGCATTGTGCTCCAGCTGTGCTATTCAAGGAATGATTGGCAAGTGAAGCTTTGGGAATGAGGCTTTATTACAATGAAACACATGTTTGCCTAAATATCTTCCTCCCCTCTCTACATTATTCTCATTCCAGTTTATTGCTTTAGTCACTGAAGCGCCATAGTTAAGAACTGTTCTTCATACTGATCCACTCTCTCAGTATGTATTAGTTTTGCAAGTATAGGCCTGGAAAGTGTTTCTTAACCTCAGCAACTTTAAGATGGGTGGGCTACAACTTTCAGAATTTCCCTAACCCTAACTCTGGCTGGAGAATTCTAGAAGTTGAAGTCCATCCATCTGAAAGTTGCTGAGGCTAGAATAATCCTGGCTTGCTGACATGATTTTTGTCATCCCAAAGAATTATAACTTTTTAAAGCTAGTGAGATGTTCACATTTTAGATTGGCCACATGTCTTCCTTTGCAGAAGTCTGTCCTCCTTTCAAAAGGCTCCCCAAAACATAGACTTCTGAAGTTCTCTCAGTTCCAGATTCATTTAGAAGAGAGAGAACTAGAGGGCTGATCTAAAAAGAGTCCACTCTGTTAGGCATACTGTCCCATTGATATTTTGATTACCAAGATTATAATGCTAATTTAAAACAATTATTTAAAATATTCTACTGCTTACCAATGGTTGCTATTTCTTTCTCTTTCTTTCTCCCATTCTCTCTCTCTCTCTCTCTCTCTCTCTCTCTCTCTCTCTCTCTCTCTCTCTCTCTCTCTCTCTCACACACACACACACACACACACACACACACACACAGAGACTGAATTTGGAATAATTCTACCCTACAATAAAAAGTACAGAGGTATCAAACTCGCAGCCCATCACACGCTGGCCCAACCCATCCCTGTTTTAGCAAAGGGGGGAAAAGTGGTAATACGTCACATGACGACAACGTGTGACACCCCTGCCCAGTACATCAAGATTCCCAAGGTGGTGGCACAGGAGTTAGAATGCTGTATTGCAGGCTAATTCTGCCTACTGCCAGCAGTTCAATGCTCACCGGCTCAAGGTGGACTCAGCCTCCATCCTTCCAAGATTGGTAAAATGAGGACCCAGATTGTTCGGGGTAATATGATGATTCTGTAAATTGCTTAGAGCAGTCTGAAAAGTACTATGAAGCAGTATATAAAGTCAAAGCCTTTATTGTCATTGTATATCATATACACAATGAAATTGGTTTAGCCTCTACTGGTGCAGTTCATACAAGACAACATGAATAATATAAAGGATAATCCTTATACAAATAGTTAGGGAAAAAACTAGTCATAGGTTTCCATATGTAGAACATATTCTGTGCAACATGTATATTACTCAGGTGTATAATCTTATATTATGGTATATACATATTACACACTACACTGGCACCAGTGAAATTTGTGGTGCTATATAAGTCTAAGTGCCATTGCTATAGGAGTTTTTAGCTTTAATTTAAAGATATTTTTCCCCCAAAGCCATTACAGCACAAGACTTAAAGAGTCAGCCAACCACCCACCATCCATCCATCCATCCATGCATCCATGCATACTCACATTGGAATAAAACAGTGTAAAGTTACATGTGCAGATTCTTGAGAACATTTCAATGCTAAAACTTGACATTGTATCATATCTCTCAGAGGCATCAGATCTTAGTCAATATTTCTAAGTAACTCATCAAAATTCTGTTTAATATATTGTTTCCAAATTGAAAGGGACATTTCTATATTTTTTGCAGAACCAATGCCAAGTCATACTGTAGGGTCTCCCCTAAGCAGCACACTCTGCCACATTGGAAATTTGCCCTTGATCTGGAATATTTTCCTTTCCTGCAGGAAGAAAATAATGAACAAAAAGGCTTCTGCAAAAGCCTGCTCAAAATCCTGCATAGATTTCATCAACATCTCCAGCCAAAGGTCTTACTTCAAAGTCAGGGAAAACACAAAACAAGGAAGCTTTCTTTTATTTTCTTTTGTATGTTTATGGAACAACAAAGTGATTGCTGGCATTGGTCTTTAGCCAGTGCCAAGGAAGACTTTGGCTGCTGATAATTCCAGGGGGGAAAGGCTGAACCTGATGTTCATGTACTTCCCAAACAATGTTAGCAGAGAAAAGACAGAACGAGAGTACAGGAAAATGACTAACTCCAGACTGTGCAGTGGACTGACAAAATTCACCCAATTTAATACTCCCATTAATCCAAACTTCAGAACATTCCAAATACAAAAGGATCAGTCAAGGGGCTGTTCAATGTCCTGGATGACTTTTAAGGATTGTTGCCTGGGAAATCTGGAGGAAAGATCAATGTCAGAGGAGTGAAATAGAAAATTGTACAATAAAAAGGCTCAGGGAGGGGAAAGTGTGCCTCCATGTATGTATGTGCAAATTACATCAAGCACTTAATGAGCAGCAGTCTGTGGTAGCTACAGTCATAATAGACATGGGTAGTTTGTGCTGATCAATTATCAGTATTTTTTACTGCCTAGAGTTGCTAAATTTAACCAGTCTGGCATTAGAAGACAACATATTGCTGATTATACTACAGAACTGCAATCATTATCTGAGAGATGATGGCAATGCAGGAAGGGAGATGAGCCATTCAACAGTGGTCCCTACCAATTCTGAATTTGTCACAAGAACCCCACAAAAACTCAGGCTAGCCAATCTGCACATTTCTTATTTTAATGTTATTCAAGAAGGAATTTCTCCACAATAATCCATACTAATGGCTATTGCAAAGCCCTCTGGGAACTTCTGGATAGGGTCGCCAATTTATGAGAAAAATACAATTTCCTGTTCATATCAATTTAATACACCTTGATGGGCAGAAATTAGCAAGTGAAGTTTTTGAGCCACACAGAAGTAAACATTATTATAAGTGTGCACTCCTATTTCAGAAATTGAAAAATTGGAGAAGTTGTATTGTTCACCACTGGATGGATGCCACACTTACCTGGATCCATAAGAGGATTCATGTGTTGTGAGAATATAAAAAAAGTAGTCACTTGATCCAGTGAACTAATCCACAGGGGGTTAAATAAATCAAATGCTGAGCTGATTCAAACATATAAAGGATTAAAGTAATGATATTCAGTGAGTCATGTTGTGGAAACATCCAACCCCATGACATGATATATTTTGTGTACGTAATTTTCCAGGAAAAAGAGCTGGAGAGAAAGAACAGTTCAAAAAGCAAGGTTATTTATTTCTAAATTTCTTGCATTTCTTAAATCCTTGATGCAATGGCCAAGATGCGTCAACTGGCTTCACAATGAAAAAGATGCTAGTAATGGTGTGAAGGCTTGCCAGTAGTGTCTTGATACCAGAGCTCAAGGGATACTGGACACTTTCTGAAAAAATGAATGGGAGTTCTAGGTTTCCCAAAATGTGATTTTGGGTTCAGGAGGATTGCTTGGGTTAGTGTCATGGGAAGCAACCAGATCTTCTTATGCAGGGTCCAAGTCAATAACTTTATTGTGTTCTACCTATAATAGAAGAATCTTCCCAGAATGCTTGTCTTCTCTTGGGAACAAACAGGTAAAGTTTTATGGGATTTTGGGGGGGGGGGCAGGTCAAGTGTATGCCTCTTGCAGCTGCGCAAGGACTCCAGGCTAGTTCCCAACTTGATCCCTCCTGCTTGGCTGGCTGGGAGTTTACCAACAGTTAGCTGAGAGTTATGGGAAGAGGAATTTTTTGTAGCACACTGTCCTTACATTTTCTTTCAAGCTATACTACCTCATTTTCTAAACTACATACATTTGGTAATTCAAATTCAAAATGTGGGTTGAAATTTCTCATTCACAATTAATGGTTGTTCAAGTTATAAAATGTAATCCTCTTCCAATAATTGACACTCTTTCAGCTCTACGTTGTCAACCCTGCATATCCAAGAGTTATGTTTACATTGGCAAATATTGATTTTGCTGAGTAAAATAAAAGTAGATAAATCTACTTACCACTGATTGTAGCTGTCTTACAAAGAAAAAGCCATATTTTATAACTGAGACATTTCTTAATGTTTCCTCTTCCTCCCCCTCCCATTTATAATGAAAATAATCTTTTTCTTCATTATTGTATGTTGGGCATGCCAAATAAAGAGAAATGGAACTATATTTAAATAATAAATGAATGGGATATACTCTTAAGTTGCTTATATTTTTTACACATTGTATTGTACCTCCAGAATAAATACAGTCTGTTTAAAATTGCCCACTGAACTGTCTTTGAGTTTTATTATCCACTGAATTTAAAATTTGTGTTAATTGTTTTTCCTGTTGTTATTTTTACTTCCAGGCACTCAGCTCTTTTTCATTATTGGAAAACATAATTATATTTTCTTGGGTGGGGAAATCATTATCAATGAGCCACAAGCTCCAGTTTAAGGTTATGAGAGTTCCAGCAAAATAAATGCATTGCATTTTCATTTCTGATTGAAAATGAAAGAGCCGTAGCTCAGCAGTGGAGAGTATTTCAGTTTTCTTCATTAAAATCACATTTCAGATATGACATAAAGATATCATATCCAATACTAGATATTTGCCTTTTAAAGCTAATAAATAAGCATCTTCAATGCAAATTAAGATATGATACTGAGATTTCAAATAATATCATTTATTTCATTCTTGGAACAACAAAGAATGTTATTTATGTTATTCCTGGTCAAGCTGTTTCCTTCAACTGCTTTTCAGGGTAAAGTAGTATCTTAAAACTAAATGAAATTCACCAATAATTAGTTCTCGCTTCCAAGGGGAACACAATAGTATAGAATACTAATTGGTCGTAAGAAAATAATGTTATCTAGTAATCATCTGGATTTTTGCACTCAGATATTATACCTCTGGTTCAAATTTTTAAGCACTGAAAAATCAATGCTTAAAAAAACACCCTCATACCTCATGGCATATGATATACTGGTCTGGCCTGGCTGTCCTTCTGTTAGTGTGAGTCAGCCATTGGGATGAGTGAAAGGGAGAAAGGAAGCTCACCTCTGACCTCGAAGGGCAGTTGTGCTGTCACAAGGCATGATGAAGGTACTAGAAGGTAGTCTTTTCAATAGTAAGCGAAATCAAGAATATGGGGCCATAACCTCAAACTGTAGGAGGAAAGTCAAACGTAATGTTAGAAAGTATTAACAACTTCACAAAAAAGTAGTGGAAAATTAGAACCAATTTCCAGCAGAAGTAGTGGATCTTTTTCTCCTGTCAGATTTTTCTGTTTTTATTCTCTCTTTGTATGAACTGACCTGGCTGCTAATCAGGGCTGGTATGGTGAGATGTCCCATTGGTCCTGATTGGTGTATAGGTGTTGAGAACTAGAGCCTGGGGGAGTGACCTACCCCCTCAGTTATTGGAGGAGATCAGGGATGGGTTTCAGCAGGTTCTGACCAGTTCTGGAGAACCGGTAGAGGAAATTTTGAGTAGTTCAGAGAACCGGTAAATACCACCTCTGATTGGCCCTGCCCCCATCTATTCTCTGCCTCCCGAGTCCCAGCTGATCGGGAGGAAATGGGGATTTTGCAGTAACCTTCCCCTGGAGTGGGGTGGGAATGGAGATTTTACAGTATCCTTCCCCTGTCATGCCCACCAAGCCATGCCCACCATTTTAGGGCATTATTTGCACAAGAAGACATGCCTGAATATAATTTAGACTTCAGTATTAATCAGCTTTCTAACTGACCGATGTTACAAGCTCTGAAATAACAGGCTTAGCATGGTGGCCAGTTGCTCTTCTGGGTTCCTGCATGCACATGCATGATGGAACCCAGAAGAGAGCAGTTGACCGGCACGCATGCACATGATGGAACCTGGAAGAGTAGCTGCATGCTGCGTGCACGCATGCTAGCCAGCTGCTCTCTTCTGGGTTCCGGCATTCTGGCGCATGCACACGCACTCCAGTTTTGGCACTTGGTGCCGAAAAGGTTAACCATCACTGACTGAGACAAAACTTTCCCTTAGCGAAGCCATTCTGGGTATCCTTCAGGGAGGCCTGACTCTCCAAATGTTTGCAATTTTTTTCTTTAATAGCAACTTTCACTATCTTCCCCAGAACAAATGACAGGCCTATAATTTTCTGCACATCCCTGTGAGTTGATGTTTAAAATTAGTTGGCTAACTTCAAATCCTCAATTACAGAGGCTGAGTGTAGAGAAAGGTTACATATTTTTGTTAGGAGGTCCACAATCCCAGTTCTATAACCTTTAGAGGAGCTGGTGATTTGTTGACGTTCAATTTTCATTTTGTTAACAAAGCCTAGTATTTCTTCTCTCGTCACCCTTGTATGGCTGATTTTGTCTGATACCCCTTCTGAGACAGGAGCTCAGGCTCAGGGATCTGCTTTAATTTTTTCCATGAATGCAAAAAAACAAATATGTTAAGCTTCTTTGCAATTTCCTTTTTTCCTCTTAGCACACCTTTGACTCAGTGGTGAAATCTAAAATTTGTTACTACTGGTTCTGTGGGTGTGGGTGGGTGTTGGGATGGTAGTAATGTGACTGGGTGGGCGCGGCCAATTTTTTTTTTTTTTTACTTTTAAAACCATTTTTTCTACAACCTCTTCGGCGAAGAGGTTGTAAAAAAATGCTTTCAAAAGGCTCTGACGATCCCAGCTGAGTTGCCTGATCAGCAGAGGCTTTTTTTCTTTTAAATGCCTCTGATGATTGTACAGCTCAGCTGGGTATGGGGGGGGCAGGGATTTTTGCTCTAGGTTCTCTGAACCACCCGCCTCCATCGCTATCCAAACCGGGAGCATTTCATCCCTGCTTTGACTCCTTCTTCATCCAAATGATCAATAGTGTTCCTGGCAGATTCCCTACTTCTAATGTATTTGAAGAATCTTTTGTTATCTGACATCACAATTTTGGCAATATGCTCCTCAAATTTCTTTTTGTTTCCTTCAATGTCTCTATCCATTTGTTTTGCCAGAATTTGCACTTCTTTTTGTTTTCTTCACTAGGCCTTTCACTTACTAAATGGTCTACTTTTCCTATTTTTTATAGAGTCTAATCTGAACACTCTCACTTTTTACTTTGAGGTATAGGAGTGGCTGTGCTCAGGGCATTAAAGCTGAAAGGTTTGAGATCTTATAGTACAGTGTGAGAAAATAGAACACAACAGTATTAGCCTAATCAAAGAAATTAGTTTATTTAAACAATTGCAATAATCAATTCCCATTTACCCCCTCATTCCCTCACCCGTATGGACTGTCCATCAACCAGGATGAATGGTCACTTGTTAAGGTCTTAGGAGAATAGGTGGATGACTGGATCAGAAGTCTTCCAGTGAACCTTGTAATTTTATCCACATTTTCTAGCCTACACAGAGTGATAAACTTTGCCACTGAATAAATCTACTCTTCCCTGATGGAATCTACCATGAAATAGTTCTTTAAGTTATATTGGCTTTTCCAATATAATGTGGTATTATTTCCAGTTACTTGCCTACATTACTTTCCTTTACTTTCCATATTTGAATCATTGATTCTCTAGCAATGTAAATTGATATTAGATTTCCCTTGGTCACAAATAGTAACTCAGTTAATTTATAACAATGCTAGAGGGTACAATGTGTTCAAAAGGTACAAACCCAACATTAATGGTGACTGTTCAGTTGCACTGAAACTAAAAGCAAAAGTATATTTGCTTAGGCATTCATAAATCAATGTATGCAAATATCATTGAATTTGTTTAAATAAGAGTAAGAAACAGGAGAGAATTGAAAATGACACCATCAAGGATTTCTAGGCAATTATTATAAACCACTTGTGTTATGTATTGATACTTTTAAGCGGGAGTTTCAAACCTGCTTACGTTTCTGATTGGCTGACAGTCTCTCCAGGATTGTATATAAGGAGGACTGCAGCCTCTGAGTTTTTGCTGAAGTCTCACTGTATATTAAAGAGCTGTTGTCACTTGCTTGCTTGTGCCTCTCGTTATTCCCGAACCACTTCATTGGCGACGAAGGTGGGATTGAGGCTACAAGAAGCCAACCAGTGAGACCACGAGCTTCAGCTAGGCGACGAGGCGAACCACAGGAGACATACCGGACATGTCTGCCTACGTTCCGCCCAAGCCTTTTGATCCGACCCGCGAAAAATGGGTCTCGTACCTAACGAGGTTTGAATGCTCGTTAGAAGCCAGCGACATGCAGGGCCTCTCGGCTAATCGAAAGAGAGCCCTATTCCTAAGCCACTGCGGACCGGACGTGTTCGAGATGGCCGAGTCACTGTGTGAGCCAACGCCGGTTCAAACAGTCTCATGGGACACCCTGATGGCAACTCTCCGGGCTCACTACGCTCCGGTCCCCTCCAAGTTCGTGCAGCGATACCAACTGAGGCAACGCGTCCAACGAGAAGGAGAGCCGGTCAGCGCGTACATGGCCAGCCTGAGAAAAGCCGCAACTCATTGCGACTACAGAGACTTGGATGACGCGTTGCTTGAGCAACTGATCTGTGGTGTTCGGGACATTAGGCTGCAACGGCGGCTGCTCGCCAAGCCTGATTTGACGCTCGCCGGAGCCCTTGACGAGGCCAGGGCTCACGAAGCCTCCACAAAGGCCGCTGAAACGCTACAGCGTCCGCCGACCAGCAAAGACAGCCCCAAGTCTGCCCCGGTGCACAGAGAAGACGCCGGATCCAGCTCGGAGTCCGAGTCGGATGAGGACGTCTTCCGAACAGAGCACCGGAGAAAAGACACTGGCAGCCCCCGGCGAAGCTGTCCCAGCTGTGGTGGGCACCATGATAAACTGTCCTGCAAATACAGAGAGGCTATTTGCAGGCGTTGCGAGAAGAAAGGGCACTTGGCGCGAGTCTGCAGAGCCATTCTGCCCAGAAGTCTCAAACCACGTGAGCGCCGCAACCAACCGGAATCAGCGCGCCAGAAGCAGCCAACGAGAGAAGGCGGCGCGAAAAAACGGCACGAATTTGAACCGCGAGATGGCCGCAGCATACACATCGACCAGGCCAGCACAACGGTCGAGGACAAAGTCAGCACGGTGGTCGAAATCAACGGAAGACCGTGCTCGATGGAGATCGACACCGGATCAGCTCTCTCCATCATGTCGTGGACAACCCTAAAGACCCTCCTGCCGTCGTTCCGGAAGGATCAACTCTCCAGACAGAGACTGCGCATCCTAGACTACCAGGGGAACCGAGTCCCCCTCGAAGGCGTGGGCACGTTCCGGGTCACCTACGGAGACTACGAAAGAGACCTGCCGCTGACCATCGTCACGAAGCAGCTGCCGAGCCTCCTGGGCATGGGGTGGTTCCGAGCCCTTGGCATGGGCTTCACCGGCGTCCACCTGATGTCCAAGTCAACCCTGAAAGACAGCCTCCTGTCCGAGTTCCAGGACGTTTTCGGGGACACATTGGGCAAGTATGTGGGGACCCCTATTTCACTAAACTTAGACCCCAACGTAGCCCAAGTAAGACTAAAGGCCAGAAGAGTGCCGTTCGCATTGAAACCAAAGATCGATGCAGAACTGGACAAACTAATTAAGCAAGGGGTGTTGGTTCCCGTTGACCATGCCAAGTGGGAGACCCCCATAGTCACCCCAGTTAAGTCCGACGGCTCAATCAGAATTTGCGCCGACTACAAGGGCACGATCAACAAGGCTTTGTAGCCGAGCGCCTATCCGGTGCCGATCGTGCACCATCTACTACACTCCCTGGGCCCTGGAAAAATTTTTTGCTAAATTAGACCTGGCCCAAGCCTATCAACAGTTACCGGTCGACGACGCCACGGCAGAGGCGCAAACGATCGTGACTCACAGGGGTGCATTTAAATGCACCAGGCTCCAATTTGGGGTGAGCGTTGCACCCGGCTTATTTCAAAGCACCATGGAGCGCCTGTTGCAAGGACTTCCGGGAGTAGTCCCCTATTTCGATGACGTCTTAGTCAGCGCCCAAGACGAACACCAGCTAGGGGACAGGGTACGGAACGTCCTGTCCAGATTCAGAGAAGCGGGTCTAAGACTTAAAAAGAACAAATGCAGGATAGCGGTTCCCTCGGTAGAATTTCTGGGGTACAGGGTGGACGGCACAGGCATCCACCCTACCGAAAGCAAGGTGAGGGCCATCAAAAGCGCACCAGCCCCCAAATCCAAAGCTGAGCTCCAAGCCTTCCTTGGACTGCTAAATTTCTACTCAATGTTCCTAAGAGACAAGGCCACGGTCGCTGATCCCCTTCACAAACTCTTAGGGAAGAATGTACCATGGGTCTGGGGGAAACCGCAAGCGGCCGCTTTTGAGGCAGTAAAAAAACTTCTATCTGAGGACAGTTTCCTGATCCAATACAATGCAGAGCTGCCGCTCGTCTTAGTTTGCGACGCCTCCCCCGTAGGAGTTGGTGCCGTCCTAGGCCATAGACTGCCGAACGGCCTAGAGGCACCCATTGCCTTCTACTCCCGAACTCTGTCCAGCACAGAACGAAACTATAGCCAATTGGACAGAGAGGCTCTGGCTGCGATTGCGGGGGTTAAGAAGTTCCACGAATACCTCTATGGCCGAAAATTCGAACTTGTGACTGACCATAGACCGTTGCTAGGACTGCTAGCAGGCGACAGGCCAACCCCCGCTGCCCTCTCCCCCCGTTTAACTAGATGGGCGATTTTCTTATCGGCCTACTCGTACCAGCTCGTCCATCGGCCTGGGCGGACCCTGGGTCATGCGGATGCCCTTAGCCGTTGCCCCCTTCCCGACCTGCTGGACAACCCAACACCGGAAACCTCCGTCCTGTTGTTGGACACGTTAACCTTGGGGCCCATCTCCTCCGGCGAGGTGGCGAAGGCATCAAATAGAGACCCTGTTATCCGGACTGTTATGGGTTGGGTTTTGAAAGGGTGGCCGGACAAGGTGGTCGGGGAGGAGTACCAAGGTTTTGCCAACAAACGAAATGAACTGTTTACGCAAGGGGGGTGCTTACTGTGGGGTGACAGGGTGGTAATTCCAGCAAAACTACGAGATAGAGTTTTAGAATTATTGCACGAAGGGCATCCTGGCATCGTTCGGATGAAGTGCTTAGCCTGCAGCTATGTCTGGTGGCCCAACATGGACCAGGTCATTTCCGAGTGGGTGGGGAAGTGCAGGCCCTGCCAGGAGTCTCGCCCCGATCCCCCAGTAGCGCCCATCCGAGAGTGGGAGAAACCAAAAGGCCCATGGGGGAGGATCCACATTGATTTTGCCGGCCCGTTCCATGGCCAAACGTTCTTAATAGTAGTGGATGCCTTCTCAAAATGGCTCGAAATTGTATTAATGCCATCCACAACGGCCGAAGCGGTTATCAAGGCCCTAAGAAAGTTGTTCGCCACCCACGGCCTGCCTGATACCTTGGTATCGGACAATGGGCCCCAATTTACAGCGACCCTTTTCGAAGGCTACTTAGCCGGCCTGGGGATTCGCCATGCCCTATCAGCCCCATTTCACCCGGCTTCCAACGGATTGGCTGAACGATTTGTCAGGACAGCCAAGGAAGCACTGTCCAGATTAGACAATGGGGACTGGCAGGCCAGGATAGATCAATTCCTTGCGGTTCAGCATGCATCACCATGCACAGCAACTGGGAGAAGCCCAGCAGAGCTCCTCATGGGGAGAAAGCTCCGGTGTGTGTTGGACAGGCTTCACCCTAACTATTCGCACGAAAACTTTAAGGGAGAGACCTGTGGCTTAAGGCAGTTTCAGGTCGGGTCCCCGGTGTTCGCTCGCAATTATGCCAGCGGTCCTCTGTGGGTTGCCGGAACCATAGTGGGAATAACAGGCCCAAAATCATACACGGTGGACGTGGGGGTAGATAGACTCTGGAAGCGCCACATAGACCAACTGAGGAAACGGGTGGTTGGCGAGGCAAATATCAACGCAGACATGTCCGAGCCTAACTATGACCACTTCTCCAAAACAGCTAACTCAAGCCCGGGGCCGCGAGAATACTTAGCTGACAAGCCCTGGTTCCAGCGCCGCCCCAGCGAGTCGCCACTCCCAGCCGGGGATAACCACGCCCCGGACAAAATCCAGGAGGTTCCATTGGCGGAGCCGGGAGAGACAAAGAGTCCCTCCGACCAGCTCGACGCCTCACCAAACACTGAACTGCGCAGGTCAACTAGGGCGAGAACTCAGCCTAAGCACCTGCGAGACTTTGTTGTACATATGTTAATTTTTGAGTATTAGTGCCTTCTGGGAAGGGAGGGGTGTTATGTATTGATACTTTTAAGCGGGAGTTTCAAACCTGCTTATGTTTCTGATTGGCTGACAGTCTCTCCAGGATTGTATATAAGGAGGACTGCAGCCTCTGAGTTTTTGCTGAAGTCTCACTGTATATTAAAGAGCTGTTGTCACTTGCTTGCTTGTGCCTCTCGTTATTCCCGAACCACTTCAACTTGGACAGGCAGAACATATGGATGAAGCCTTTCTGCATGAAATGTCCAATATTTGGGGGGGAAATGTGAATTAGTGATAATGGAGAAATTCAATTATCTTGACATCTGCTGGGAAACTCTGTCAAGAATCAAAAGTCTAACAAATTTTGTCTTCTTTTCCAGCCAATATCATTTCTCAGAAACTGGAAGAAAGAACTAAGGTGTCTCCTCTTCTGGATTTAATTCTTCTCAACAGGAGGAATTTACACACCCCATGTGTGGAAAGAAGAACTTGCTTTCCTGCTGGTGAACACAACTGAGTGCTACAGCGACAGATCTGGAAAATGCCCAATGACATAAATACGGAATGACATAGATTCAATTGTCTTGTTAAATGGACATTTCCCTTACATTTTGTGTTGCGTTGGCATTTGCCAGGTTTAGGGTTGCTGAATTAGAATTTGCCCTTCTCAAAATTTCTGCATCACGTGAAATCTATGTCCATGTTATAGCCCCGTGATGGCAAACTATGGCACGCGTGCCCAAAGTGGCATACAAAGCCATGTTTCCTGGCACGCGCGGCCTTGCCTGTTTGTCTTCTCGGTTTCTGGTGCGCATGTGCGTGCCATGATCAGCTGTCCTTCACGCACACGGCAGGGCCAAAAACCACCCTGCGCATAAGCGCTGGCCTGCTGATCATCGGGCACGCATGCACAGTAGTACCCGGAAGTTTGGCTTTTCTGGAGCGTGATCCCAATGAGTGTGCACATGTGCTGTTTCCACGCGACCTTTTTGGCACCTGGCCATCACTATTATAGCCAATTGTTCTGCCCCAGCTCCAGATTCCCAAAGATATTGACACACACCAACGGTCCTTATCAAATTTATTAAGTAGCAAGAATAAACCAAAGTCTGGCAAGGTTGGCAACCAGCCCAGAAAGCAAGATATGATAAGACTTTTTCCAAAAATGCTCTGATGATAATTACAAGTTGTTTCTAGCAAGAAACTTACTAACGGCATGTGACTTAAATAGGCTAAGGGAGTGGCCAATTATCCTCAAGCCTTACTCTTGAGGAGACCTCCTCCTCCTCAGTAGCCACTCCTGCCTTTTGACAGCCCTGCGTGCTCGAGCATTGAGGAGAGGCTTCTCCACTTCGCTATCTCCACTTGAAGGAGCCTCTGGAGGTTCTGAAAGCCCTGGCTGAGTCTCTGCCTCTGGCACCACATCCTCTTCAGCCTCCTCACTTTCTGACGCAAGCGCCGGCTGCGTAGGCTGCTGGCATGACACCACACCAGCCTCCTTGTCGTCGGGATCAGCCACGATCTGCGCAGGCCGCTGGTAGGCCACAACACCAATGCTATTAAGAGACTACAAACTGGCGTCTCCTCTGTGTCTCCAAATGATAATCAGAACTGCAAGGCTCTAGACCAGGAGTGTCCAACTCCCCTCGTCACAGCATCATCACGTGATTTATTGTGACTTTTCCCCCCTTCGCTAAACTGGGTATGGGCGTGGCCAGCGTGTAATGCATCTGGCCCATGAGCCGCGAGTTTACAGCCCTGCTCTAGACTTTTTATGGGCAGATCAAGGAGGAGTTTGTGTACTCAATATTTCAGCTTGTTATGCTGATTACCAGAGTCAGGGTTTTTTTTGTGTAGATTTTAAATTGCTGCTTTTCATACTATAGTGCACTATATGTTGATGCCTCTTTTTCCTTCACTTCAAAAATGTTATTATTTCATAGTTACCTGACTTGATATAGTTGAAATCATTTTTCGGGTATTTTTAGTTTGATTGTTATATTAGGAATTTTTATTTGTTTGTTATTACTCACAGTGTCTGCAGTATTACTCATAGTGCCTGCAGTATTACTCATAGTCCCTGCTGCAACTTTTGAGAGCTTTCTTCTACAATAAATTTATTACTTCTTTTCTAAATTGAAACTTCTGTGCATTCAGACTCTGTTACTGTTGATCCAAATTCCTAAAGCTTTTGTTTTCCAACATTTTCTTATTTGGTGATGCTGAAAGGATTCTTTTTTTTTTTTCTTCATCCTATAATCTCAAAGAGGTGAAATAGGATGGACCTCATAGGATGGACTTTGTAATACCAACAACATGGACTTTGTAGTATTGTTTTACTTGATAATGAACATAGTTATTTTGTATTTTAATTTAACTTATTTTTCTCTCTTTTTAAATGAAGTTAATGGTTTGATTGATAACTTCTAGCACTGTAAACTTCAAGATAAAAACTGTCTTTGTTCCCCAGATCAGGCTAGGATGGGATGTCTAGACTTTGCCTCCTGAAAAAGGAAAGCTTGGTTGTCTCTCCAAATGACCTTATGACCTTTTCCCCCATTAACATTTTAAATTTTACACCCCTGCTTTTGTCAGGCTTCATTTAAATGGACATACGTGTGGTCATATGTAATATGCTTAATTTCATGTAATCAACTTTCTATGAAAGGAGGACTTAACTTTGTCCTGTCCAATCAACTTTTCTCTTGTAATTTCCTTTGTTGTGATAACTATAAAAGGGACTGAAAGCTGGCTCTTGAAGTTCTCTCTTTGAATGAGAGGAATCCTTTTTAAACAGAATGTTATTTTTGTTAGTTACAAAGTCGTGTCTGACCCATCGTGACCCCATGGACAATGTTCCTCCAGGCTTTCCTGTCCTCTACCATCCTCTGGAGTCCATTTACACTCACACTCACTGCTTCAGTGACTCCATCCTGCCACCTCATTCTCTGTCGTCCCCTTTTTCTTTTGCCCTTAATCTTTCCCATCATTAGGTTCTTCCCCAGTGAGACCTTCCTTCTCATTAGGTGGCCAAAGTATTTAAGTTTCATCTTCAGGATCTGGCCTTCTAAAGAGCACTCATGGTTGATCTCCTCTAGGATTGACCGGTTTGATCTCCTTGCAGTCCAAGGGAGTCTTCTCCAGCACCATAATTCAAAGGCCTCAATTCTTTGGCGCGTAGCCTTTCTTATGGTCCAACTTTCACAGCCATACATTGCAACTGGGAAAACCATAGCCTTGACTATACACACTTCTGTTGTCTCTGCTTTTCAGAATGCTGTCTAGATTTGCCATAGCTTTCCTTCCCAGGAACAAGCGTCTTTTAACCTTCCGACCTGAGGGGCTCATCTTCCAGCGTCATATCTTTTTGCCCTTTGGTACTGTCCATGGGATTTTCATGGCAAAAATACTGGAGTGGGTTGCCATTTTCTTCTCCAGTGGACCACGTTTTGTCAGAACTCTCTGCTATGACCTGTCCATCTTGGGTGGCCCTGCACAACATAGCTCATAGCTTCATTGAGCTACACAAGCCCCTTCACCATGACAAGGCAGTAATCCATGAAGGGGAGAATGTTCTTAATCAATTATAATAAAATGATCTTCCTCTCTTTGTCTGTTTCATAGGAAAATAGGTGCCTAGAAGTCAGAGGTGAAATTTAACTAGTTCTATCTGGTTCGGGCAGACTGCTAGCGGTGGCTGGGGGAGGCTCCGCCCATCCATGCGGACATCATGACGTCACTTTATAAGCAATTTTAAGCCTTGATGCGGGCACATTTGCGAACCAGTAGGGAAGGTAAGTGAATTTCACCCCTGCTTATACTGTATACACAGTCCTTATACATAGTCGTGGATGTCATCTTGACATTTTTAAATGCCTCACACACACACAGACATTGATTATATTTACAACAGGACTTTTAGTTGTTTGGTTTTCAATTACTCCAATCTCAGAGAAGCTACATGAGAATGGAATGGAATGTGTGCCGTGACTCTTCAAAATAAAGATTCTTGCTTAGCAACTGTCTTTCAAATTGTGATTAAGTAAGGACATCACTTGAATTTGTACCCTTCCCCAGTCCCTAATCTACAACTGTTAACTGGCATGTGGAGAAAAACAAGAAACTATATATGTAAAGGCTTATGCTCACTCTCGCTTGCTCTCCCCTGTATATAAAATACATAATTAATAAATTGCTATAGAGGTAAAAGTGGGCAGAAAAAGGACCAAAGCCAAATGTGTGATACAGATACAGATACAGATACACAGACACAAACACACATGCACAAAAGTAATGCATATATATATATATACACACACACACACACACACACACACACACACACACACACACACATATGTAGGTCTTTGGTTATTCGGGTCTTCTCCCACGTAAAATTGGAAGTGTCTTGGCGACGTTTCGATGAAGTCTCATTCGTCATCTTCAGGCTGGTGTTCTCGGCTTCGTGCTTCCAGGAGCAAATTTCCAGGAGCAAATTGCTCCTGGAAGCACGAAGCCGAGAACACCAGCCTGAAGATGACGAATAAGACTTCGTCGAAACGTCGCCAAGACACTTCCAATTTTACGTGGGAGAAGACCTGAATAACCAAAGACCTACAAACAAACACCTGCGAAAACCTGAGAAAATATATATATATATATATATATATATATATATATATATATATATATATATATATATATATATATATATATTCTCACTATTACTTAATTGTTTCTGAAACTCCCCTGAACTGAATCTTTGCTTTGTTATATTGTTTATTTCTCTAGGCAGCTTAGCAATATTTTCATTTCCTGCTCTTAGGGAAGAGAAAAAACAAAGAAAAAATATTTAGAAAGTCAGGACCTTGACACACTTTTCCAAAGAATTCACCTTGAGATCATATAATGAGATTGAGTCATTTAACATTACAACAGTTTTATAAATCAATTCAAATCAAATCAAATCAAATCAAATCTCAATCAATTACACCTGCAACATAACCCTTATTCCAAACACTTTGTTACCATCAATATTCCATTTCTAAGTCCTAGAACAGTGATATATTCAGAATGTTTCTTAGCAATTATATTAGTAACAGATGCCCTCCATTCCAAAGAAGTGGAAAGGGGAGAAAAAAAATCACCATCTGAAATATTTTGTAAAATAGCAGCTTTTGCTTTGTAAAATATTGACCTTTGTAAATGAATCTCCAGTAAAATAAAAAATAAAGAAAAATTGAGAGCTGGATTATGTTTTAGCCACCAGATGTCATACTTGTTCCAGCATCTAATTCAACAGAAATGGAATATCACAATCCAGTGTAGTATATTTAAAACATTGTATATCACAAATGTGTGACAGTACATGGACAATAGAACTGTGGGATGCATACATTTCTTAGTATACCAATCTCTTCCAGGCACTCTCTACAGCATCTATTATTCTTGAAAAGTCAGTGCTGGTTGTGGATCATGGAAGTGGCCAGCATACTCTGTAGTTTCCTTTACATTTTAATCCAATACTCTAATATCATTCTCACTCAAACTGTAAATGATACACTCTTCGATGAGTTATCCTGGTTCTATTTCTTGCCAAATGTTCTGTTTTTTTCCCCTTCTACAGTGTTGCTGTGACACCATTTTCAGCACAAGTTTCTTTAAGTGATGTGTGTTGCCATTTATTATCATACAACTCTTTTACTACTGATCTTTAACCTTGGGCAAGGGGAGATGGGATATGGAATCCTATGATTGCTTTCCATTCAAAACTAATTCATTGCCCAAGTATTTTGCTGCTCTGCATAATAATATAATTATTAAAAAAACCAGACTTCTGCACAGTTGCCAAAGCAGTCTTTTAATGGAAAGAAAAGAAACAGTACAGAAAAAAAATTGAACCCAACGTATCTGCCAGCTCTGAAGCCTAAATAACTGGAAATAAGAAAGTTGCATGACTTATCATGTAGCTACTAGCTATCAGATTTAAAACAGCAATTTCAACTTAAAATGAAAGCATGAACCAATTACAATTTATAAATGGCTTATAGGGTGTACTCAACTTACAAACACAAATGAAAGAATACATACACATTTTCCTGGGTTGCCTGTTTCTCCCACAATTAGCATTGGTAAACAGCGGTGGCTCACATTATAAGCACG
This sequence comes from Arizona elegans, assembly GCA_022577455.1. Classification (NCBI taxonomy): domain Eukaryota; kingdom Metazoa; phylum Chordata; class Lepidosauria; order Squamata; family Colubridae; genus Arizona; species Arizona elegans. Next base: position 281,801,731 of record JAKOOJ010000001.1, on the reverse strand, counting down.
ACAGATTTTGCAGTGCATTGAATCTTAATGGACGTCTTCATGGCATTGGAAGTACCGGAATAGGAGGGCTCCCAAAACAAAAGGAATACAATCAGGGGTGGGTTCTATTTACCTTTAATACTAGTTCACAACGGGAGCGTGCGTTTCTGCGCATGCACAGATCACTCATGATGATGTCGTGGCGGATGGGCGGAGCTTCCCATCGGTTTTACTACCAGTTCTATAGAACCAGACCAAACCGGGAGCAACCCACCACTGAATACAATATGAGGAATCTGTGTTTTTCAAGGACACAATGATGATTTTATAAGAGATACTGTAAGGTTGTAAACAAGGGGAGGAGATGGTAGAAAAGCAGAAGTGCATAAAACAAGAAAGTGGAAAGATAGTACATACAGTACAATAAGTGGAACAAAAAGAAGACGAGAACTGTTATGGCCATTAGATGTCAGACCTGCAATACACTTAGTGGTTTATAAGAAAATCCACAACCTTAATTTGCAGTTCTTTAGCTCTGACATCTGAGGAAATGCATATGCCACAGTTTTCCACCTTCAGCAGTGCCGAAATGAATGGGAGAAAGGGAACCAGTTCCAAGATAAACTAAAAAGGGGTCCCCATTAAAGTGGGGGACAGAATCCGACTCTTGATTCTATGGGTCAGGTCTCTCCACATCTTCCAATCTCACACTATTTCTTTGAGTTCTTCTATGTTCTGGCTATACTTTGATGGTGTCCAGCCACTGTGTTCTATGGCAACCTGGTTTCCTTTACTAACTCTTCCAAACATAATTGCTTTCTCCAGTGAATACTTCTCATCTGTTTTCTGTAAGATGACACTTTTCACTACTTTCACTGGGTGAAAGTAGTGAGAAGTAATTCAAGCGTTTGTATATTTTAACTTCCATCCAGCTGTCACCAGAGTTGCACAATTGAGAGAGGAACATACCTAAAATAAAGGCATATCAATTTTATTCATTCTTTAAAGCAAATAACCAATGAATATTAGTATATACTGTATTCTTCGGACTATAAGACACACTCTCCCCCCACCCTCAAAAGTGGGTGGAAATGACTTTGTGTCTTATAGAGTGAATGTTGTCGAAGCCCTGCCCACCCACTGGCCCCCACCCTTCGGCCTCTGCCTCCTAGCAATTTGCCTCCTTGCAGCAAACAGCAAACAGCCTGGTCAGCTTCAGCACAGCCTGATTTAGCACGAGCAGCTGATTGGTGGTTGGATCAGCCTCCCGGAATACTGACAATCAGCTATTCCAGGGTGCGGGGATTGCCACAGCCTATTGCCACCTCTGCGCGCTCCAGCTTAGATATGTAGACAAAGACAGGAATGAAACCTTGCCAAATATTCCTACCCTCCCTTCATACACTTTTACAGGGCCACCATTGTGTCTTTTCTTGCATAGAGGATAATAGAGTTATTTCTTCCTTCTCCAGTATCCTACAACATTCAGCTTTCTCCCAATATGTGCTACCCACCCATGCTGATGGCGGGCATTTGACTGGTACAAATTATTCCTTTTCTCTCTGCTTGTATACATGTGAGTGAGTGAAAAGGTCAAGGATAATGAAAGCCGCTAATTAGAAAGCATCTGGTTATTCAAACTAGCCCCTTCCCTAAAGCATACAATACTTCTAATGATGTTCATTTTCAACAGAACTTAGCCAATTTTCTGTGATATGATAGTAAGTCCAATGTTCATTTGCCAAGTTGTAGCAGATGTTTGGGGCTTTGTGATAGGATTCCCTGCAGAAGAGAAATCAGTCACCTTGATTTGGAGTTCATCTGAAGTGCAATTGTTTTACTTACAGACAAAGGACATCTTTTTTCTTCAAATGCAGCATCCTATCCCAAGCCAAGCCCTCATTGCCTTCAGTGGCATCTCAAGAAGCCATACAATACTGTAGGTCAGATTTTCCATTCTGTTTAGACGTCATAATTCCCCTAATTGTAGGGGAAAAGAAAGAAAAAGAGGAAGAATGTGGTTGTATGGATTGGCCAAGGGCCTTCCCATACCTGTAGATCAGTCACCACTTGTAAGAAGGAAACAAAGACAATGATTGTTCCTTCAGCATCCTTTTCAGCAAGATGGTACTCTTAAATTCTGTAGGGCTTAGAAATCTAAAGTTCCCCTAGTGAAAGAGATCATCTGCTTCCCCACTTTACCCCAGTGATGGAGAGCAAAGCTGTTCCATTTTTTTCTGCCAGTAATGGGGAAGTTCTAGAAAGACAATGAAAGTCATGGAGATTCAGTCCCAGGAAGGAAAAAGCAGACACCCCATTTCCATTAACATTCATAATAGATCAGTAAGACCATCATATTTCGTCATCAAGTCAACAGTCCTTGAGGAATGTATCAAGCTCTTCTGGAAGCCAGATGTAGTCCATGATGAGATTTTTCCAGCATTACCCTAAACTCCTAGTGCAGATGTTTCTAGTTGTACTACTCTATCCTTTTCTTCCCCAAAGCATCCCTACTCTGATTTTGTCTTTTGATTCTTGTTTGTGACTAGTTAGTTAGTTAGTTAGTTAGTTAGTGTAGATCAGGTGTGTCAAACTCAATTTCATTGAGGGCCACATCAGGGCGGGTGTGGTGACCAATTGGAGGTGGTCAACTTGGTGGGTGTGGCCAGCTTGACACCACTCCCCAAACTGCTGGCATGTTTCCTCTTTGCATTGGGTAGACTGGGCCGAAGCCATGCTGGCCCAATGTTTCCTCTTCGTATTGGGTAGACCAGCCCGAAGCGATGCAGGCAAGCCCCTTACATTTTCCAGGATGGCCCTGCAGGCCAGATCCAACTACATTGTGGGCCAAATCCAGCTCATGAGCCTTGTGTTTAACACCTCTGGTGTAGATGGTTTTGGATATTATCAATACTTATCTTGAATTCAATATCTTTAGCCAAAATATGCAAAACTGCTTATCTTAAATGTTTATTCCAAATTACAGAAACTGGAAAAGTTTATGATTAACTATACAATGCATTCATTGCTTCCCTGCAGTCATCCAGTTCTATTGGCCCCTGGTACCTTACAAAGAAGTGGTAGGTATGCCTAATATCTTAAATACATTAATTGGGCATGTCCTTCTTATACATTCCTTTCCCTTTCAAGGAAGATTGCATGAAATTATCACTTAGGAGATGACTCTTCTTTCAATTAGATTTGTTGATTAGCAAGAGCTTAGTCATTTCAGAAGAAAAACAATTGCTAAAAAGATATTAGAAACTATGGAGTAAACATAATCATTGGATTAGTCTTTGCAGTATTAAACTTTAACAGAATTCAAAAGCAAAACAAAAGCAGTTTAAATATTTATTCCTATTTTGAACACATATTTCACAGTACATCTCTCAGGTAGTCCTATGAATTTCTAGTCTTTCACTGTACATAAAATGTATTTTCTTCTAGCTCTGTTTTCTATAAAATCATTCCAATAAACCTCATAGGATGATTATTTGCTGTTCCAATTAAAATAATTAAGGCTACCAGTAAAGGACTGTTTTACTCATCAACTGAGTGTTTCTTAATTATCCACATGTGAAATCTTTTAATTGTTGCTGCTGGTTATTTCTGCAAATGTTTTATTTGAACATCTTTAGTATTCAATCCATGCACAAAAGACATAATGAATTCTGTCACTTTGGGATATTCATCATTTTTGCAATACTTTGGAAAAGAATGTCAAATCATTATATAAGGGGGGAAACATCTCCAGAATGTTTTGAAGGAAGCAGATACTCAAGGAAATTGTATACGTACATTTGAACAAGTGCCAAAGCACCAGCAGCCCATCCAAAACAGACCTGTTCTGAAATCTGATCATTCATTACTTGGTCATGGTTACCCATCATAAAAATGTCAATTTTTATTTCATAAAATATCACCTAGGCACTGAAAATACAAATCAATATCCACTGACTATTTCTTTTTTCTTTTTTGGTTCCTTCAACTGAAAACTTTAAATTAAACCAACACAAGAAAGAAGGATGGCTAGCATCTAGATATGCATCATTAACAAAAAAATAATTTAAAAAATCCCCTCAACCTATTTATTCTTGAGAAAGAGCTGGATGACTTTGCACAATATAATTATGAACTTCTCAACTAAGTGGGGTTTGGGAGGATTAGAGGCTTTGTTAACTGGACAGACATGCAAGAGGGCAAAGAACAACAAGGAAGCTCAGCAGAACAAAGAACTAAATAGGTTTAGAGTCAAACTTGATTGGATCTGATATAATTTAAATTTATTGTCAATAAAACAGATTTATTTATTTATTCATTCATTCATTCAGGCCACCAGTAGCCTCTCACCACCAGTACGCTCCCATAGAGAGGGGCTTCTTAGGGTGCCGTCGGTCAAACAGTGTCGACTGGTGTCCCCCAGGGGGAGAGCCTTCTCTGTGGGAGCACCTGCCATCTGGAACGAGCTCCCCCCGGAGATACGGAGGATCACTGATCTGCGTGCTTTCTGCTGTGCCCTCAAAACACTCCTATTTCAGCAGGCCGGCTTGGCCTAACCTCTTTTTTAAACTGTTTTTTTAAATTTTTTAAATTTTAAATTTGTCGTATAAAATTGGGGTTTTTAAATTTTGTTTTCTGGGCCAAATTATTTAATTGTATTTTAATGGTTTTTTAACATTTGTATTACATGTATTTTATCTTTTGGCTGTTCGCCGCCCTGAGTCCTTCGGGAGTAGGGCGGCATATAAATTCAATAAATAAATAAATAAATAAATAAATAAATAAATAATAATAATAATAATAATAATAATAATAATAATAATAATAATTCATTCCATTTATATGGTACATGTCATGTCCCATATTCCCATATGCTGAATAACCTTTCTGTTCCAGCATATAGGTTATGTATGTGAGATGAGTAGATTTGTACATGAAAATAATAAACTAAAATAGTGCTATGTGATGTTGTGCACCTTGAATGGAAAGTCAGTGCAGAGTTAATTATAGGTGGGAAGACAGAACATCTTTTTGGCAGGCGGAAGGACTCTGGGATCTTTGCCTAAAAGGTTCTGGCAAAAACAACAACAACATGATGGCAAAAACATCCATGCCAAAATTTCTGGAGAAACAGTCTCAGTAAGAGGAGATGACACTTCTAACTAACCTGAGATAAAGCAGGTTCTTTTGTTTCTTCTATGGTACTTTCTCCTGCCTGAACTGCTAGCAGTACAAAGGAGGCATTTCGGAATTCCCCGGGGAGTGATATTTTCTTGTTAACTGTGATGATTAAACTAAAATGGAGTGATGGGACTCTTACCGTTTTGTTTTTTATGAACAACAAAATGAGGTCATTATTGAGAAATACACATAGGAAGTTTCTTCCATATTAAAAAAAAACACAAAAAACTAAAAACAAACAATGTACAAGCTGAAAACTAACCCATCTTGGAGAAAGAATCTGTTCGTTTTTCTGTATCTTTGTGTCTGTTTCCCTGCAAGGAATTTTATTTTTATAAAAAAGAACTTCCTCACTCTCCTGATAGGTGAGAGAAAGGTGATATAGGACCTAAACATTCCATCATCCACCTCCGTAGTGGGATCCAAATCCTGTCGCTACCAATTTGTTCTTGTGTGTGTGTGCACTTGCGGGTACGATGCTTCTGTGCATGCCTCCTGCTGCTGCTGCTACCGCTTTGGTTGATCTGGGGCGAATCGATAGCAACCCACCACTGATTCACCTGTGTATGCACACTATTTAGGTCTCAATTATTTATATACAGACATTTTTCTCACTGGTTTTCTTTTTTCATTACCATTTCTTCCTCATTTAGCAAAAAGTTTCCATCATTCCACTGAATGTAGATATTTTCCTCTCCAAGATTATTATCTCATTATAAAACCTTAGTGTATCCCAGACCTTGGTGCAAAGGTAGAAAGTTCCATCAGGAATTCTGTATTTTGTCCCAATTTTTCTCTTATCCTTTGTGTTTTGCAGACAGAAAACTGTGAGATAAAGCTGCATAAATCATCGCCTGGGAATGAGACAACCCCAGCATCATGGAGACAATCAGGGAAAATAGGCTTGCAAGGCCATTAAATGACTTTGTAAATAACTAATGAGGAAAAGCTGTTAGAAAAGGTTATTTTTTTCATACTCTTACCTACCCTTTCTAATTAGCATAATATATTACTTTGTTTGGTTTCTTTTAGATATAAGGTGCTATTTTCATATCATTGTCCTTATGCCCAAGACAGCCAATATTTCTGAATGTTCTCCCCTTAATTTTGTGGCATTTCCTAATGAAAGCTTTTTTTGCCCCATATAAAATGCTTCGTTTTTATAAGCACCATAGTTTACTTGCTCCTTTAAGATTCCAGAATATTTGCTTGGCAAAATTGAGTCATTAGATAAAGTTCCACTTGGATGTTATTTCAGGGCAGTTGAAGTTCTCCACGTTCGTAAACAAAGTTCCAAACATTAGACATTTTTAAAGAAAGTTGTGCACTACAAGGATCCATTGTTTTAAACTACCATATTTATAAACGCTGTCTTTGATATACATTCATGGAACCATGGATACATAACTTAGATTTTCTTTCTTCCAAATAATTGCAATAGAGCTGCTATTTGTTGGTTTTTCAATGTCTCCTTGCTGCTATCTGGTAAAGATATGGATTTTTGCAGCTCAGTTAAGATAGCTTTAATTAAAATCCATATGCCTACTCAATTCGTAGGATTCCCTAGTGTTGGAAGAAATGTCCATCTGGGTTCAGTCCTAAATGGGAAGAAAGACACTGGAAACATGGAGGCTGATTGGAAAAATGGTTTTATGGTGAAGCAGAACCACCATGTGTGGTTCTGGGTAGCTGACCACATGGAGTGGAGAATGAGTATTATTTATACCCTCTTTTGGGCTTTGAACTTGAGCTTCCTATTCCTGTGCCAAGAGCATGTATTCTATTGGTTGCTGTCAGACTCCAATATGGCCATGTGGGATCATGTTTGTCTTGAAGTCAAGTTTGGTTGAACCTTGGGCTGATGAAATGTAGGGGCTTGGTTGCGGCATGTGATGAGCTCTGCTGATAGATAATCCTATTATGTCCTGGAGGGTCATGTCTTGATCCCATCATCCTGGAGCTGGAGGCCTTTTGTTTTTTAGATAGGCTGGCCCAGTCTTTCTCAATGAACACCAAATATCTGCTGGGGGCAGGGAGCTGCTCTTTGTCTTTAAAAACATGTTTCTCCTTTTCTCATCCAGGAAAATATAATATTCTGCCTTTTAAAATATTCCTCAAAGTATTTTATTCTTCTAGAAGGGGGGGGTGCTAACTTTCTACCCTAGCATTTTTTTCAACCTTCTGTCCCATGGAAGACATAGGGAAAGAAGAGGAAAGCTATCTCTAGGCAGATTTGGGAAGAAATTAGATCAGAAATTCTAACACTTTTCTCCAACCAGAGCAAATGCTAACAATGCTAACATAGATAGTCTGATTGTGGATTCCATATTTGTTAGATTCATATGCTCAAAAGACTCTTTATGAACTCCAATGGGATGAAAAAAAACCTTTCCTTGTCCTGTCTAATTCTTAGGACATATAAATCTATAAACTCCCTCCACTGCCTTTTCTTTTATTCAGTTTAATAATTTGTTTGCTGTCTAGCCTCATCCTATCTGTAGGATGTTCTGTTGATTCAAAAGCGGCAAGCAGTTGTGAATTCCTCTATTCCAGCTTTTCTTTTTAGATGAGCTTCAACGTATCAGTTATAGGCATATTCAATAGTAAAGAATGTTCAAGAATTTCCCTGTGAAATATAGTTCATATTAGGAAAAAAGCAAATAGAATACATGTTAGGCCTGGAAGCCATCTTTTGCATTGGGCCTTCAGGCCTGCCACATTTAGTGCTGTGGGAAACTGGGAGGGGGGATTGTATGGAGCAGGGGTGATATATAGTCATAATAACATTCCTTTTTCAGAATGTCAAGGACATCTTGCCCTGCACCTGGAGGGATGTGACTGGGAGGCAGCTCCAGTTGGGACAGTGCTTTGATTGGACCTTGTGATGGACATGTGGGAATTGGGCAGGGACTTGGACTTTCCTTTGAGTGGGGAAAACCTGGAAGCTTTCAGATTCGGGTTTTCCCCAGATGTGCCAATATGACATCTCTAATAAAATGGAACTTTGAGGAACTTCAAGTCTTGGAGTCTTCTTTCATTGGGGGTGTTACTTGGAACCCTGACAATACACTTTGAACATTGTCAGGACTGTTTGAATTTAAAATGATTGTTATAAATTATACCGTACTACCTTGTTATTATTCTCTTGAAGCAGATTGCAAAGCACCAAAATATCAGGTTAGTGTACGTAGATGGAAGCAAATATTAGGTTTCCACCTATGCAGAACAATAATACAGAATAATAATAATAATAATAATATGGGTGCCTTGGTGCAATCCCAAAACATTCGGAGCGCCACTTAGAACACCACTGACATTGACAAAATAATCGCTATCTTTTGTAATTGTCAATTACAAAAGATAATTTTACTCGGAATGGCTTACATCCTGCAATCACTAACCTTTAACACCATCAAACAACAGCATTTACCTGCCCCAGATCCTGGACAGTAAAGAATATGCACTGAAATTAGTACACTAGGAGGTCTTACTGAACATTGAAGAGACCAAACTGGCTACAAAAAAGACCAAATGAAGAATAGAAAAGATATGGCAAGGCAAAGTATTATAGAAAAAAAGTAGCAAACTAAGCAGGTAACAACAAGACCTAGTAATGGCTAAGAGCAGGAAAGTGAGAAGGAGACAGAGGGACTAATTCTGGCAGCACAAAACAAAGCATTAAGAACAAATGCATATAAAGCCAGAATTGAGACAACAGCAGTAGACAGCAAATGTCATTCTGCAAAGAAGCTGAAGACCAATAAACATCTTCCTATCCGAATCCTGGGGAAGGATCCAATACATGGACAAAAATGCCATATCCAATCTGAACATTTGGCTGACTGTGCAACCAACCATAGTGATAATAATAAAACTTAAAGAGAGACAGAAGCAGAATAAAAGCAATTAAAATCTGATCTTTGTTGTTCCTGGGTTCTTATATACTTACTAAAGAAATAAATGAGACAAGAACTGATTATTCCAAGCAAAAAGTTTATTTAGAAAAATGGAAAGAAATAAAATAAAGGTCTACTCACGTTAAGGATCCTTATAGGATTAACGTACTATATAAGCATCCAGCCTTGAGCAACATACATTACTGACTGACTTCTTTCCATTAATAGCAGCTAGACATCTCTGATCCATAAGCCACATTTGTTCTTAGTGAGAGCTACCTGTGGCCTTCCTATTTTTCATCTCTTTCAACACATCCAAAAGAATTCCTCTAAATCAATATATTATTTTCTGTTCCTCACCACCACACTTATACAGTAGCATGCAAATGTTCTGGATATCACCTCTGTTCTCAATTCTAGATCTATGATATGCCTGACTAGGTATAAAAAGTCTCCTCAGATACATAGAATTAGCATGTTTCCAGGATTTTTAAACATGCATTTATCAGTCTTCTGAAAAAGCACTAAATGTGTTTTTAAAAGAAAGGACTAATGCTGCAATTGACTTAAACTGAGAGAAAGAGTCTGCTTCTGGCAACCCGGTTTTGCTGATTCTGTTACCAATGCATGCATTATAGGTGCACTGTGTTGTTAACAAGAGATTTTATATGGTCATGCTTAAATTGCTATTACTTTGGGGACAGCAGTATCATTTTGTATATTACATGGGCTGCTTCCAGGTGTTAGTAGTCACAGTTGCTGATATTCCCTGGAGCATATCAGTTTGAGGTATATGGGAACTGGCTTGACATTGACAAGACTTCTACTTGTCTTCTCTGAAGAAGTGAGAGAAGATCTCCCAGTGTTCCTTTCAGTATGGTAATGACCAGTCACTTGACTTTTTACTTTTACTTTTTACTTTTATTTGATTTGTATACCGCCCTACTCCCGAAGGACTCAGGGCGGTGAACAGCAACAATAAAATACATACTTACAAAATTTAAAAAACAGAAATAAAATCGAATTAAATAGTTTGGCCCAGACAGATTAAAACCCCAATCAATTTAAAACAGATTTAAACTTTGAAGATTAAAAGATATTAAAAATATTAAAATATTAAAATTGTTTAAAAAGAGGAGAAAGTTAGGCCAGGCCTGCCGGGTGAAATAAAAAGGTCTTTAGAGCGCGGTGGAAGGTGCGCAGATCCGAAGATCCTCCGTATCTCTGGGGGGAGCTTGTTCCAGATAGTAGGTGCCCCCACAGAGAAGGCTCTCCCCCTGGGGGCTGACAGTCGACATTGTTTGGCCGACGGCACCCGGAGGAGCCCCTCTCTATGAGAGCATACTGGTTTTGGGGGGAGGGGGGATGTTGTTAGTGATCTTCTGGAAGTCTGCTAAATCCATGTTAAAATATAATAATAATAACTACTACTACTACTACTACTACTACTACTACTACTACTACTACTACTTTATTGTCATTGTACATGTATACACAGTATACCCATACAACAAAATTAACTTAACACCCAAAGACCAGGTCCAACACACATAACAATCCCCAAACACGCCCCCACCCACCCCAAATTCCCCACCCCTAAACCACCCAAACATCCACACAACAGACCAAATAATGTTGTCCAATAGCTCATTGATGGTGGCCCTTTAGTTCATTGTTGAATGCAATTATAGCTCTGGCTATATAGCTATTCAGAAAACGTGTGGTCCGAGTTTTAATTGTTCTGTATCTTCTGCCAGAAGGCAACAGTCCCAAAAGATGTAAACAGGATGGGGAGGGTCTCTGAGAATGTTATGCAACTTCCTCAAACAGCGAGATTCAAAGATGTCATCCAGGGCTGGTAGCTGGAGCCCGATGATATTCTGGGCAATTTTAATGATTCTCTGTAGAGCTTTTCTGTCCACTACAGACCTGCACCCATACCATGCAAGAATGCTTATGTCAGGACACTCTCAATGGTGCTGCGATAGTAGGACAGAAGTAGATGCTGAGATAGATTTATCTTCTTGAGCATTCTCAAGAAGTACAGTCTCTTCTGTGCCTTCTTCACAAGCATGTTAACATAGAAATAGCCTGAACAAGAAGTCTCCAACATGGATAACTTCCATGTCAACAACCTGTTCATGGTTCAGATATCCACCCAAGTCACCCAGGCTTTTTCCATTACATGCTAAAGTCAGTGATTACTGGTTGATTTTGCTACCAACAGATAGCACTGGGAGGGAGATGAAATACAACCCACCAATTCCTACTTTAACTTGACCTATATTAAAATTGTAAGAACATCACTACTATTGCTGCCATTGCTCAGTTATCAGAGTAGTACAAATTATGCAAAGATATTTTTCGGCTAACTCAGGGAAGGGAGGAACGCATGATAAGGCACCAAGAGCCTTGGTGGCGCTGTTGACTAAGTGCTGTTAAAGTAGCACCAGCTGCCTGAAATTACTGCAAGTTCAAATCTCACCAGGCTCAAGGTTGACTCAGTCTTCCATCCTTTCGAGGTAGGTAAAATGAGGACCCGGATTGTGGGGGCAATAAGCTGACAAGAACACTGCTTGGGGGGGCCGAAAGCCCTACTAAGCAGGTATATACAAAAGTATGAAGGCTATTGCTTAACGCATTGTAAGCCGCCCTGAGTCTCCGGAGAAGGGCGGCATATAAATCAAAACAATAAAACAATAAATAAATAAATAAATAAATAAATAAATAAATAAATAAATAAATAAATAAATAAATAAAGTGGCTGCAAAGAAAAGATCATAATCTATTAATCATCCATCAACCATTAACATTAGGTTACTATAATCTAAAAAATGAAATCTTTAGCCAATTGCTACAGAGGAAATTCAAAGGAAATATAAATCTCATCTGTGAAAGTATAAATATCTTCTGTTTTAGCTAAGAAGGTCTTGTATGCATGTCAGAACTCAAAAACTCTCCTTGAGCCAGCACAAAATGCCAGATGCATCATGGATACTGACCAAAGCCAGAAGATGGCAATGGTAGTTTACTTTCTAGCTGAGCATCTAGGATTCCTGCTTCCAATTTCTCCCTAATAAACTTTTTTCTTCTTTCCTGATTTAGCTGGATCATTCCAATTCACCTACATTACAAAAGAACTACAAAGACCTCTTCATAATCCCCAGTGCCACTTCTCTTACAAAAAGTTTCCTGCTCTCTAGTTTATTGACATTCCATTTAAGATCTTGTAGCCCCACAGCATATAATGGGCTTGCCAGTTGGCCTTAGCATTGGATTATTCAGCATGCCCCTGATGAGACAGTTATAATTTCTGGGGTGAGTCATGTATAGCTCATCACAAAAATATGACACCAACCTTGTGCTCTTGGCAGTCATTACATGCATGAATTGCCACATTTATGCTTCTCAGTGGAATGCAAAGTGAAGTCATTGGTTTTATGAAAATGGAACATGCAGCACAAGGGATGTGATCCACTGATACTGCCTTGCATAAGCATGTGATGTTCTCCCACAGCTAAATGCAGCCTTTCCTCACCCCCACCTGCCATTTTCAATGTTTACCACAAGTTCTGATAAAAGCAGTACTGTTCATGTTATATTGTTACTTCTGTTAAACCTTTATGGACTTTTTGCTAGCACCAATACCGAAAATATGTTTAATGGATTTCTCTATAAATAAAGGATGGGATATGGGGTGACTTAGAGGGGGTGAAGGCTCATTGAATTTGTTTATGATTGGAAATAATTTCTTTATGTATTTTTTTATTATACCCTTTTTTCTTTCTTTTTCCTTGCACTCTTGCACTCTTTCTTTCTTTTCTTTTTCTTTTGCAAAAGTTATTTTGCATTCAATTTTATATCATAATCACAAATCTTAATAAAAAATATCTCTCTGTGTATATCTCAGTACTGCTTAGTCCTCTGGTTGATAGCTTGGTATTTAAATAAGTTAGATGTGGACATATTAAATAGCAGCTTACAAATGGATAGGACAGGAAGCAATCAAACAGTGCAATAATATAGTACACATATTAAACAAGTAGTAGCACCTAGCAATTTTTATTGCTCAAAAAAAAAAGTTAAGCTGGGTGATATCTTGGATGTGAGATCACCAGGATAACAATCTTGAGAAGTAATTTAGGCAAGGAAATTGGTGGGGGGGAATCCACAGGAAGGAAACTGAAAATTACTATTCTTTTTGTTGCTAAATAGGCTACATGGATGTATCTGCATAGATACTAGGAAGGCTCTGCCTTACTATGTCAAGAAAAAAGGTCTTTAGCATCTAAGATAACTTTAATGCAAGGTTGCTTTTTTCCTGCTGTCCAGGTATTTTGGAAGGCACTAATTGCCATCTGGATACCTGGGACTATAATTCTTTGAACATTGGCCATGATGCCAGGGGCTGGTGAGTTGTAGTCCAAAATGTTTGGAAGGCATCTGGTTGTCTAATCTTAATGTAATACAATAAATGTTGCACTCTGATCTGGAGAAATCTTAGAATAGATCTTGCTGAGTACCCTTGTACAAAGTATTGGCTTCCTCCTTTTTTTTCCATTGCCTTCCACTCTGTTTTGATTCCCGCTGACCACATGGACAAGTTCCTGAAGTTTTCTAGACAGCATTTTCAGAAGCAGTTTGCTATTGGAACACACACACACACACACACACACACACACACACACACACACCAAAACAAAGCCAAAAGTCTTCCTCCTTGGATCCCTCAGAATGAAATGCATTTACACTGCTTTGGCTGCCTTAAACTACTTGGAGAAAGGATGGAATACAAGAGTTATACATAAATCATTGATTCTCCCAACCCATTGCTCTGGTAGAACATGGTGCTATGAAACATTTGTCCTGATCCAAACATTCCTGGATTAAGTTAGTGCTATTCCCATTTAACAGATCATGGACTGGACTGAAACTATATCTGCAGTGAGTTAACAAATGTTTCATTTTATAAGTCTGTTCCATTCTTACATAAACTGGGAGTGGTGAGGTTAGTTTATTTCAGCACCAAGAGAAATGAGCACCAAGGGATAGAAGGCACATAACTCTCACAATCTTTACTTCCTAGTCTAGTTCCTTTCCTTCTTTTGGGGTCATGTCTACTATCTAGGATGTCTGGGATTACAAAGAGACATGATACAGAAGGATGAAAGCTTTCAATGCCACATTCTAAAATGCCCTCTTTATTTTTAAAATCGTTTCCTTCTCCTTACTTTATATTGACAGAGTGGATCAAGTGATGCCCCCCACCCCAAATACATATTCAGTTCTGCTTGGCTCCATCGCCCAACTGATCTACTGCAGAAGTGGAAATTGGTACCAAGGCTTTGCTGAAGTAGCTTAATGGTCTAGCTTTTGAACTGGTATCATTCTCTCTCCCCTCTCCCCTCTTTTTCTGCATATATGCATATGCGGCCATGCGTGTGGGTAATAGACACACCGGTGCATCACATACATTTCATTCCATTTGTCAGGTTTCAAAATTGTTGGCATGAAGTAGCTGGGTTATTTCAAAATGCAAGGAAGCTCATTCTTCTCCCTGATAACACTGAGCACTTTGTATCTTCTCCCTGCTCCTGGCTAGTCTCAGTGCAGGATTCTCATGCTAAATGAATCTGCTCTCTTTCATTATTCAGCATATTAACTCAAGGTCATGCTATGCAGACATTTGAAAGAGGTGACAGTCAACCTGTCAGTCACAGTTATGCTCAGAGGCAGATTGAAAGGAATTTCCGGCTAATGGTGTGAGGATGTTAGTCACAGACCACTTGAGAGAGAGCACATTCACATTTATGTATGAAGGCACTGCAGAAATAGGGACAGCTGTACAAAGTTACAAGGGACCGGATCAAAAGGGAATGCTGGAAAATGTTCTGTAAGCAACACCTCTCTGGCCCTGGGGAATAGAATATTAAATGAGTGCCCTACAAAAGAGATGCTAATTGGTGTCCTGGTTGGGAAGGAGAAAAGTTCTCTTATCCTTTTTATTCCTCCTAACCTATCCAAATGTTCTTGTTTCAAAACCTCTGTTCAGCAAATTAGCTTCTCTTTGGTTTAGACACATATTCAAAAAGGAAGATATGGCTGCTGGCATACAAGTATGTATCTAGACATTAAGTTTTGCTAAACCGAATCACATCCTTCCCTGTTGTGTCTGCCTAGCATCTGTTCATCAGACGTATATATTGCTTCTGCATACGGAGATTCCATTTTCTGCTAAAGAGGTTGACTAACTGCATTTATTTACCATATTTTTTGGCATATAAGACACAGCTTAGTTTTTGGGGAGGAAAATAGGGAAAAAAATCTGCCTACCAGGTATTCATCTGGCTAGTGTCCTTAGTCTGGTTAGCTTCAGCACATTAGTTTGCTGGTTTTTTATCCCCTGCTTGGGGATAAAAAACAGCTTCTAAGGTACAGCTGAGAGGAAGCAGCAATGAGAAAAGCATGGGGAGATCGCTTCACTCAGCTAACGCCTAGTTAGGGCTGAAAAAAAGCTTCTAAAGAACAGCTGAGAGTCAGAGCAAAGCATGGAGATCGCTTCACTCGCTAGCGCCTCATTAGCGGCTTGTTAGGGCTGAAAAAAAGCTTCGAAAAAGCTACATTCAGAGTATAAGACCTACCCAAATTTTCAGCCTCTTTTAGGATGAGAAAAGGTGTGTCTAATACTCCAAATGTAGCTTTACAGCTGTACTGTAAATACAGTATTTATTTACACTTTTTAAAAGCATAATCCTGCCTTTTCTTTTCCAAGGATATTTAGCATAGTTAAAATATACAAGTCTGAATGTTTTTCTTTGAAAAACCATGGAAAATTCATGGAAATCCACAACTTCTCAACATGCTGCCTTATTTATTTACACTTCTAATTGTCTGAAAAATCTGCCCTTTTTGACCTTTGATCAGTCATCTTTCTTAGTTTTAATCTGTTGCACTATTGTTGTAGAATATATACATATTAGTATATTACAAACTGTCAATTATTATTCCTTAAAACTCTTAGATGATTGAGCAGAATTTTTGAGAATAGGTAGTTCTCATTGTATGACCACAATTAAGCCAAGAATTTTGGTTGTAAGTCACTTGACTGTAAGTCAAGTTGTTATTTGACTGAACTCAATTTAAAAACTATTTTTAATGGAAGTTGTTTAGTGAGTCACCATGGTTGTTAAACAGATCACATGGTCATAAGTCCAAATCCAATTTATCCAATGGGTCTTTTGCTGTTTTCTGCTAGAAATCGTGTGACCATGAGATGCTGCAATTAGTCATAAATGTGACCTGTCTAGATGATCAGGCTGAGCTTGAGGATAGGGTCAAACACATCATCAGTTTGGAGTCTCTACACCATCAGAAGAGACCTAAGACCAACCTCCCTTTGAAGTCCATTGATTCTTGTCTGGCACCAATTCATGTTGACCATTAGTAGATCAAATTCTAGTGTATTGGTAGCATGAAATAAACTTGTAGTATTTTGCAATGCTATCCTGGTTCCTGATTTCTTGCACCTGACAATCTGGTTGCCAAGTGCCCAAAATGCAATCACTTGATTGTGGAGTGAGGGAGGGGGAAGGTGCAAGGCAGTTGTAACTTCAAGAACGGGTCGTAAATACCATTTTAAAGTCTGATAAAAAATCATACGCATTTTCTTCTTGCATATTCCTTCATTAGTGTAATTTTCCCCCCTCTATTATGTCATTTCCATTGAAATAAGTGGTCCAATCACTAGGTAGGAGCATGTGTGAAATACTATAATCATTCTTGCCTTACATTTTAATGGATTAGCTTGTTGCCTTGCATGAAAAAATAAATTGATTTATTGGTTCATTTCAGATGCTGGTTTATTGGGATCACTTTCTTCTGTGAGGCCTGAGGGCCCCTTTGACCTCCCTACAAATTCAATGGAATGTTAAACACGTACATGTTTTGCAAAAGCAGAGAGTATCGGGAGGCATGGAGAAGGCTTTTTCCCCCTCCCTTCCTGTTACAATTTTGAAATAAATTCCTTTCCTTAAGAGAGTAAGAAAGTCTATTTCTCTAATATCAAATAGTATGACAACATTTCTTAATTACAGAAAGACAGAGCTTTGGGAAGGATGAAATAAGAGTTCCGTGTATTTCCTACTGAAGAGCTCCAAAGCTGGAGGATCAGGGCTCAGACTCAGTCTAAGGAATCCACATCTCCTCTGTTGCCATAAAGTTGTTTTTTAATTGTGTGCACTGAGGGACTTTGTTTAAAAAAAAAATAAACACACCTCTAAGAATGTAGAACTATATCTCAGATTTGCAGAGGCAAAAATGGCTCTTTTGCCACAAGTGATTTTTTTTTTATCAAAAGGGAAAATATCAGGCAACTCTACAGAATTCCTGAAGAGACAAACAGTTTGATGAAGTTAGTGTTGACTGTACTCACAAATTCATCCTAAATTTCTTTTTTCTTTTTCCCCTATCAGCCACACAGGTGAAAAACATGCTTGTTGAATACATCAATGTTTTCCTTTGAATGACCGAGGACATTTGCATTACTCTCATCTCATTAAGATATTTATGGCAACATAGGATCTGTACTTGACTCTACCTTGAGTGGGTAATTGTGTGTTGCTAATGTAATGGCTGGAGGTGGTGATCCAAATGGAGGTATAGGAAAGGACACTGTATGTGACACAAGGACAAGTTGAACAAGTGGAAGAGAAGCAGTATCTGTTTCATTCATGGACAATACTAGAAAAACGTCTGGAATTATAAAAACTGCTTGAATTCCTAAGGACAGTAAAGAAAACACTTTTTCTGAAAGAACAAAAGAATGTATCAGTGGAAAGTGATATTATGATGTCATCTAGTCCATGGTTTTACTCAGTTCAGGAATCTACTAATTCATTCCCCAAAGGTGGCCATCAAGCCTGTCTTTAAAAATATCCATGGAGATTCTAGATTTGGTAGCTTCTGGAATCAAGAAATTCATTCTATTATTAATATGTGTGTGTGTGTGTGTTTGTGTGTGTGTGTATATGTATATATAATGTCAGCATGTTAACCCTTGATCTGCTTAATTTCAAAAGAGATCTACCTCTTTTTTGCAGGCACAGTATCAGTCTTTTAATAAGACTTTAATCAGTCTTACAATATATCTCTCTTTAAGTCTCCTCTTCTGCAAATTAAATCTGCCAACTGTTCTAACCATTAAGTTATTCCTGCTTGTCTGTCAGTCTCCTCATCAACCTACTAGTCATCCCCTAAACCAATGATGGCTAACCTTTTTGCCATCGCGTGCCAAAAGCGGGGGGAGCGCAGGGGGTCATGCACATGCGTGCCCACACCCATAATTCAATGCACCCCATTCCCCCGAATTCCTCCCGCTTTTGGTACATGATGGCACAGTGGGCCCAGTAGGCCCATTTTTTTGCCCTCCCCAGGCTCCAGAGTCTTTCTAGAAGCCTGGGGAGGGCGAAAATGGCCTTCCCCACCCCACTGGAGGCCCTCTAGAGACCAGAAACAGCCTGTTTCCCAACTTCCCGTGGGCCTGGAAGGCCCGAAAATCAGTTGGCCGGTGCGCATGTGCGCACCGGACCTGAGCTAGGACAATGCTCGCATGCCCACTGATATGGCTCCACAGGTGGCACGTGTGACATAGGTTTGCCATCACGGCCTTAAACCTACTTCAAAATCTCTTTCCTTTAGGAGTGCCCACTATGGACAATGCTACACATATAGGCTAACAATCTTGAAATAGAGTGGAGTAATTACCTCCAATGATCTTGATGGAATACTTCTGTTAATGTGATCTAAGACTACATTGGTCTTTAACTTCTGTGTTACATTAGTTTCTCATGTTATTGATGATCCACAAGTACTCCGAGAACTTTCTCACACACAGTCCACCAAACCAGGTTTCCTGTTGCTTGAACAATTAAGAGTTATTTTGTCAGTTATATACTAACATTGTCATATAATTACAAAACAATTCTGTATAGGGCTACTCAGGAAACTATTTAGTGAAATACATTATCATGTAAGAGTACATAGGGCTTTAGCCTCAATTTATTGGCTATAAGTCTCATTGAACAGAAAAAGGCATATCTTTTGTGTATTATTGTTCTTGTATTTTTAGGATAATAAAGTAGGTTGATAAAGTTGCTGTTTTATTTTATCCAAAACTGAATTTCAGTTGGAAATAATTTTCAGAACTACATCTAACTTTTAGTGCTTTCTGGGAAGAGCAGCACAACCAGCTTTAGAACAGTAGGCAACACCAGATTCATATTACACATTTTTTTTTGTGTGACCTTTACAAACTGTCCATTGCCTTTTGAACCTACTCAAAGCTTTGGTTGCTGATTTACACAACCTTAAATGGCTTAGGCCCAATTATTTCCAGGAACATTTTTTTTCTGGTATGTGTCAGCTCAGTCATTAAAATCTGTTCAAGGCTGTTATGATGTTATCTGTTAGGATGTTTTTGATATGAGGTTCTCTCTTTTCAGTTTTCTGACATCTTCTGGATTGTAATTTTGTTTTTTATTTATGACACAGCTCTCCAGCTAAACAACAGATGCTGTTTTGCTGTTGATCTGTCTATGGTTTGATCATACTAGTTTCACTGTATATTTTGCTCTTTAATGTTACAGACAGTTTTGTTAGTTCTTTATGAGTGACTATGTCTAAATCTATCAAAAAGCTTTATTGCAAGATGGAATGGTGAACTATAGGTACAGTCTGTTCATGAAATTTGTGGAGCTTTTAAATGAGACAATGCTTATTCATTTTCTTTGCTGCCTGGCATAAACTTTTGGTCCTATTCTTATAGTTTATTCTGAAAAGAAAAATACAATGTAAAGTACATTTTCCCTGACTACAAGGTACAGTTATGGTACAAATGAAATCTTGCCACATCAGCTATCCTGAAAGCAGCTATTCCCTATTTTAAAATGAGATTACATTTGTATGAATTTAGCTAAGAATTGCTCATGTGTAAACGTTAAGTATATTGCAAGTGATGGGGAAATATAATGATATTTAGGTATGCTGATATAAATAGATATATTGAGATAAAGATATATACAGAGAATGTGTATGTGAGTCAAGAAATTTTGCTTACATCTGATAGTTTTGGATTTAGTATCTATTTACATTAATTTATGTTTCATTATTTCTATTTATTTATAATAAAACAGATCAATGAATAAATTCTACATTTAGAAGCTTAATATGAAAAAAATAAACTCCATAAACAGAATATAATAACAGTAGGAAGATCTCAAGCTTATAAAGCCTACCAGAAATCCAGAAATTAAAATTTTATTATCTTGAAAACTGAACAACCCAGCTTTCTAATTTTATGCGGAGTTTTTTTTGTTTTTATTTTTCTATTTTTTTACATTATTTGTTCATTGATAAAATAGGAATTAAAATAGTATTGTAAACTACTAAACAGTATTATGTGATGTGCAGGTAAATGTTGGTGTTGTGAATGTTAACCAGATCTAAAAAACATATTTATAAAATGTACTGGTCACACAATTTTTCTTATATAATGAAAAAATATTTATTTTATTTCTTAGATCATGGTAGTACATCATTTGCCTTGGGGCACTGGAAGGTAATGTTAAGAATCTTTAATATACGACAATGAAATATTAAGTTTATTTATTTAATAGTATTTCTTATCCCCCTTAAAAAAAAGAATGTTGATTTGCTATAATTAAAATTTGAAACTAGAATTAATAACTGCAGAAAATGGAAACGTGATTTTTTCTCCTTTCAATTTATAAATAGTTGTCAAAAAGTGACTTTAGACCACAGCTACATCTGGTCATCCTTCTTAAGTTTCTTAAATTCTATTTTTCCATGTATTGCAATCTTCTCTAAGAATCAAAGACAATAAGAAAGAAATTTCAGAACAAACCATTCTGTCAGTAATCTTACCTTTTCATTTCAAATATCTCCCTTGATAGTTTCTTTGGGCATTACACAAAAATACAGCTATGGAAGAAATTGAGGACAGGAAAGAAACAAAAGGAAACTTTTTTTGGCTTTTCTACTTGCTCTCAAATGCAAATAATTCTACTTGCTTCTTTTAACAGTAATGCAGTTCATTTTACAAACTGTGTATATGTCTTAAAGACAATACTTCTGTATACCTTGATATTTCCTGGAAGAAGGTAATGGTAAATCATGTTTATTTATTTTATTATTTATTTATTTCATCAAGCATGTATTTTATGACAAATACAAGTGTAAACATAATTATAAATACATGAAAAGGATACAAATAAAAGGAAACATTAGGACAGGGACGGTAGGCACGCTGGTGCGCTTATGCACGCCCCTTACAGACCTCTTAGGAATAGGGTGAGGTCTACAGTAGACATTCTAAGGTTAAAGTTTTGGGGATTTGGGGAAGAAACCACAGAGTCAGGTAGTGCATTCTAGGCATTGACAACTCTGTTACTGAAGTCGTATTTTCTGCAGTCTAGTTTGGATCGGTTTTTGCTAGTTTGGATGTTTTTGCTAGGAAAAGTACACAGTCCACAGTCATTTCTGTGCCACCACTGGAAGCCAGTTTGATTTAGGGATACTTTATTTTCATTTCCCAATTTCTTTGAACAATTTTGATTAAAATAAAAGGCAATATATTTGTTGGGAATTAGCAATGGTGAACAGTCTTATAGTCAGACAACTTTAAGAGTCCAATTTTTATGCACTTTATGGGGTTGATGTTGTTAATAGCAGAACTATGATACAAAATTATAATGCAAAACAAATTTGCTTACTTTACACATAACACTGCTATTAAAAGGCAAAAAGATACATGCATTTGGAATGTCACATTCGGACAGTTTTCAGACAAAGTTAAAAGATCAATGAGAATTGTGAATTGCCTAATTGTTTTTTCCTCCCTGTCAGAATATGTTTCTGAACAGCAACAACAGTAAAAACTGGCCAGACATCTATAAGCTGTTCAAAATAGCAAAGGTCAGGAAATAGGAACAGCGAGTGTTTGAAGAATGTTCTTTATTGTTTCTTGAAAGCTTGTCAAACTTTCACTCTAGTTCATCCTATACCAATGATGGTAAACGTTTTGAACTCAGGATGTAAAAAAAAAAAGTAAAAATGCCTAAGTTGACTCTGCCGCCCCCCCCCACACACAAGAATTCACTATCTCTCCCCTCCAATCCCCCCCACACACACACATCTAGGTCATCGTAGACCCAGACAGTAGCACTTGGTGGCAGCACTAAAGATGTTGGCTGGCCTAAAGTTGAAACCCAGGCATGGACTTTAGGAAACAGTCTGATTGCCCTCATGGCTCAATGCTCTCCAGGATCTGCCACACATTGCTTACCTTCTTTCTGTTGACAGGCCTCTGTGGTCTACCTGAAGTTGCTCTGAGTTGCATGAGGCCTTCATTCTTGAAGTGATTTTGGAGTATGCACAAAAGCACAGCCCTTTCTCACATGATTTTTAAAGGCACTGGAGGCAGTGGTGAAATCCATTTTTTTTTACTACCGGTTCTGTGGGCGTGGCTTGGTGGGCGTGGTATGGCTTGCTGGGCGTGGCAGGGGAAGGATACTGCAAAATCCCCATTCCCTCCCCTGTCCTGGGGGAAGAATATTGCAAAATCTCCATTCCCATCCTACTCTGGGGCCAGCCAGAGGTGGTATTTGCCAGTTCTCCGAACTACTCAAAAGCATCTGATATATCATTCCATATCTTAAGGAGATTAAAAAATAGTTCAAGGAAAAGATCTTACTCTTTTCAAAATGTATAAACTGTACATCTGGATCTAGATGACTTGTTGGAAATTAATCTGACAAATAGTGAATATGTTTCATCTTGTAATCAGAGTTGAAAGTGCAGAATCCCATTTTTCAGAAACAAATTAGAAGGAGTATGTGTTGGAATAAACCAAAATTACAGAGTCCCTCAAGGGCAAAACATCAGTGAAAAGTTGGAATGATTTATAAAAAAATAAGATTAAACATTTTTCAGATTTATATATGTTAATACTATTAAAAGCAACAATTGTACAATTTTCGACATTGACTTATTTCACTCTATGATGAATATGTCCTGTGAATTCAAATCCAATTGGTTATCTGGCATTGTGACATCAACCAGTTCACCATATTGCTTTTAACTTGATAGGATCACTAATATAGCTAAACTAAAAAGCAGCAGCTGAATTTATTGGAAGGAAAATGAAACTGAGGCAACAGCAAGAAAGGGAAACAATGCAAACATTTAGCATCTGAAATAAGTACATTTTCAGAGAGGAACAGTTCAATATACATTGTTAAACAATTATCGAGATGGATAATGCCCTGTATTCAAATATGCTGGAATTCATATTTGAAACTAGCTACAGTTCTGTATCAAATGAAGTTGGCACCTCTTAAGACTGGCATAATCGTGTGTGTGTGTTTGTGTTGTGTCTATGTGTATGTAGCGAGAGAGAGGGAGGGAGAGAGGATGCCCTGAAGGATCAGCCGATTTAGAATGGGATGGAATGGGATGGGATGGGATGGGATGGGATGGGATGGGATGGGATGGGATGGGATGGAATAGAATAGAATAGAATAGAATAGAATAGAATAGAATAGAATAGAATAGAATAGAATAGAAGTTGGAAAGGATCTCGGCAGTCTTCTAGTCCAGCCCCCTGTTCAAGCAGGAGAACCCATACCATTTCAGAGAAGTGATTGTCCAGTCTCTTCTTAAAACCTCCACAATTTCTGAAGGCAAGCTGTTCCACTGGATAATTGTCCTCACTGTTAGGAAGTTTCTCCTTAATTCCAGGTTGCTTCTCTCTTTGATTAATTTTGAGGGATCTCTGAACAGGGCTAATTAATTAATTAATTAATTAATTAAATGATTGAATAAATGAATAAATGAACGAACAAACAAACAGATAGAAAATAAATAAATAAATAAACAAACAAACAAATAAATAAATAAGATGATCTCTGCCACCAGCTGCCACTGAATCTGGGGTCTATATATCTAGTTATATCCAAGCTGTTTGCTGTCTCTTATCCTTCTTACCGAGGCGTGGGATGGGATCAAAAAAATCAGGATTGTGATTTCCACCATACAAGCTCACCTCTGCAACAAACATAAAAGGTATGGGGCTTCAATTTCAGCTTGACTATTTTGGCTTGTCCCATGGCTAATTTGTCTCCTCAGCTATTTCTCATTTTGCCATTTTCTTCTTTTTATCATCATCACTTTCCTTGTTAGTCTTTCTTTCTTTCTTTCTTTCTTTCTTTCTTTCTTTCTTTCTTTCTTTCTTTCTTTCTTTCTTTCTTTCTTTCTGTGTTTGTTTATATTAAATTCATATGCCACCCATCTCATTCTTTTTTTTTTTTGCTTTAATTTATATGCCGCCCTTCTCCAGAGACTCAGGGCGGCTTACAATGAGTTAAGCAATAGCCTTCATACTTTTGTATATTTATACAAAGTCAGCTTATTGCCCCCACAATCTGGGTCCTCATTTTACCTACCTTTGAAAGGATAGAAGGCTGAGTCAACCTTGAGCCTGGTGAGATTTGAACTTGCAGTAATTGCAAGCAGCAGATGTTAATTACAGTGCTTTAGTCCACTGTACTACAGGCTCATTCATCAAGCAACCCTATTGCTACCAGGAAACTTACAACAAACTAATAATGACAATATAAAACATGAAAACAATAAATACTATCATTAAAATTAACAAAGATAGCTAAGGAAGGAGCAATATACAGTGGGTTGAAGATGGCTTGAGCGGTGAAAATAACTTGACCTTTAGGAAGAAATTACAGTACTTGTCTTTTAACAAGATTTCTTGTTCTAATAAGGCATAGTCAAACTAAAGCTAGAGACTTATCTCCCCAATTTCTTTTGCCTAAATCTGACCTTTGACTTTCCAGTTGTTGTGGACTCTGAGGTTTAACCTCAACCAGCGATGGCCAATGGGAAGCAGTGATGTAATATGAAATTAAACAACCCTGTCAGGCGCAAGAAACCAGGAGCCAGGAAGAGTTCAGAAAGCACTGTGAGTTTATTCCATGCAACCTATACACAAGAATCTGAATGACTACAGGTCAAGGCAAATTGGTGCCAGATAAGAATCAACCAACTTCAAGGTGTGGGGGGGACTGGATTTAGGTCTCTTTCGGGAGCATAGAGGCTCCAGACTCATGATGTGTTTAACTCCACCCTCTAGCCCAGCCCATCTCCTACACCTGTCTTCCCAGTATACTAAAGAAAGTTGTATGTTCTTTGTCCCATCTAAGAAAATTATTGCATTTAAGTCTTCTTGTTGCTACCAGTGGTCTGAATTTTTAAATGTAATTCTTAAATGCAAAGGATGTTTTGGGAAAAAAAAAGTTATCCTTGTTCATTTCTTCCCGTAGTACCAATTAGAAATTTGACCAGGACAATACCAGAATTATCCTCAGGAGAAAGCTTTTTCATTCCAAATTAACAAAACATCTATTTAAAAAAAAATATCCTGTTTTATGATATGCTCCATTGGTACTGCAGCATTCTGCCTATGTGGGCATATTTCCTAACACATTATGCAAAAATAAGTCAGGGAAGATGCTGAGGATTGTAATTTTCTAATTTAATTCTGCCATTTCCAGTAATGGAAAGCCATACTCTTTCCATTTATCTTCATAAGTGGCAGATGCATTTCATTAAGACTTCCTTAAATAATTTCTCATGACATTTGAGGAGTGGGGGTGGGAGAAGAGTGAGGACATCTCCATTTTGCAAGCACACTCGCATCAGTGTTTTGAAAGCTGTTAAAGCTATAAATGATCTGAAGCAGAACATTAAAAAGGTCAAATAAAAAACCATTTGTCTGGTATTTTGAAATGTTGATGCCTGTTGAACAAATTATGAAACAATATAACGTTGCTTCTGATGGGGTAATAGCACACCAATAGTGCTTCTATAATGTTGTTTTACTATGAAGGATCTCTCTAGTATTTTGCATTTAAGGCCAAGGAAAATGCTTAGGTGATCACCCACATGGAAACCAACCTAGAGTGGATATGAAAACTACCATAATTAACTTTTTAACTTCACTAATTAGGGTTGTTTCGTGTTAATTCCAGAAGTCAGATTTTTTTTTTCAATCTAATGGCCATGATTTATTTTTTTTAAAGCTCCTAAAACAGACTGGTGGTAATTGTGATGCAGGGTGAAATAAATATTTTTGTGAAACAAATGCAAATAAACAAATTTTTTTTAAAAACATTTTTGGGACAAAATCCAGTTTGTAACTGAATTAATTATTTGGTACATCTAGTCCTCGACTGACGACCACAATTGACCCCATAATTTCTGATGCTAAGTGAGATAATTGTTAAGTAAATTTTGCTCATTTTACACCCTTTCTTGCCATAGTTGTTAGGTGAATCATTGTGGTTGTAAGTTAGTAATGCAGATGTGAAGTGAATCTGGCTTCCCCATTGACTTTGCTTATCAGAAGTTCACAAAAGGGGATCACATGACCCCGAGGCACTGACTGCAACCATCACAAACATGAATATGAACCAGTTGCCAAGTGTCTGGATTTTGATCACATTTTCATGATCACATAGGGATCAGTGGTGGGTTTCAAATTTTTTTACTACCAGTTCTGTGGGTGTGGCTTGGTGGGCATGGCAGGGGAAGGATACTGCAAAATCTCCATTCCCACCCCACTTCAGGGGAAGGATAATGTAAAATCTCCATTCCCTCCTGATCAGCTGGGACTTGGGAGGCAGAGAATAGATGGGGGCGGAGCCAGTCAGAATTTCTACTACTGGTTCTCCGAACTACTCAAAATTTCCGCTGCCCGTTCTCCAGAAGTGGTCAGAACCTGCTGAAACCCACCTCTGATAGGGATGCTGCAATGGTTGTAAGTGTGAACAGTGGTCATAAGTCACTTTTTTCAGGGCCATTGTAACTTTGAATGGTTGTA
This sequence comes from Arizona elegans, assembly GCA_022577455.1. Lineage (NCBI taxonomy): Eukaryota > Metazoa > Chordata > Lepidosauria > Squamata > Colubridae > Arizona > Arizona elegans. Next base: position 281,774,707 of record JAKOOJ010000001.1, on the reverse strand, counting down.
AGTCAAGAACTAACTGTACTAATTTGGCAATACAGTCTGAGGTTGCTCTGGAGCCTTAGGAATTGGGCCCTAGGAAGCCTCAGGGCCTTAGGTTGCTCATCTGGGTGAAGAAGGGCCTCCCTTTATGATGGCAATGGGTTAGCCAAACTGATGAATTCTGTGTCTGGAATGGCATGGGAATTCCATCATGATCAGGGAGGTTAAACTAGAAGACCTCCAAGGCCACTTGGAAATTCCTACTTCTGATCCATCAAAGGATCCTGAAGTCAGCATCATTAATGTGTGCATATTTACTGGTTTGTACATGTATTGTTTATTCTTTTCTGGCCCACTTTTTGTTCTAAATCTGTGGCCAGGTGACTTTAACAAACTTGCTCTTTAGTCCCTTCCAATAATATCCTAGAACTTGATAACTTTTCATTTTTCTTTGTCCTTTCTCACAAAATGTTCAAAGCTGTAACAAATCTCTTTTGTAAATCCAATACAAGAAAATTATCCAATTACTTTCTTGGTTTGTTAGTTGGATATCCCTTTTGATTAGGACATCAAAATTTCTTTTGTATGTCCAGTGTAGCAGCTTTTCCATGTCATTCTATAGCCTGTTATTTTTAAATCCACTTTTAAATCAAGTCTCAATCCTGTTAGGCAAGACTTGTTCTTCTCCCTTAATGTATGTTAAACACAGTCCACCTATAGAGGCAAACGCACTTAAAATTAACTTCTGGGTCCATTGCTTAATATATAATAAGATCAATGTTAAAATATTTTGCTCCATTCTGAATTAGTAAGTCAAATAGTAAGTTAAGTATTCTTCTCCTTTGATTGTAATCTTTAGCTCCTTCTAATTATCTCTAATGTCCAATCTTCAAAGTCCCATCCTATCATTTTTTTAAAAAAAAGAATTCAAAGCAAAACCATTTTCCCACAGAAAAGATTCTTTATAATTAATTGCAAAATCTTATTTCAAATCCATCTGTACTCTTAGGCCATTTGTAACTTTGCATAATCAACAGTGTAATGATTCTTTTGCTGCTTATTCCAAAAAAAAAAAAAAAAAGATTTATTTAAGTCCTTGTATTTAAAATTTCTGTCATGAAAGATTGAAGGAAACTCACCCAGTGTTCTAAAACTTCCTAATAGCTGAAAAACAGCTAACAAGCAATTTCCAAAAGTGATTAGAAAAAGAAGTACGTGAACCCAGTTTCCTTTTGAAGACACTTGGTTTGAACAAGATGGCTACTCTTTCATCTGACAGAGTTCTAAATCCACTAGGAACGTCTATCTCCTCATAAGAGCAACTGATTTGTGAGCAATCTCAAGTCCTCTTCTTGTCCATGGAGGAATTACAAAAAATTGGTCTACCTGCCAGGTCTTCACTCTGCCATGGCTGTCAGCTGTTTTTGGAGCTCTCTTCAGTTTGCCATTTCTTCCCTGGAGGTTTCCTCAGTGGCTACTCCTTAACGTATCCAAGGTCTTTACAGTTTCCCAGTATCTAATGTCACTTCCTTTGATACTGAGGTTGACATACACACAAGCCCTAATAACATAATAGTACCCTAATACATAATAGTATTGTTTAGTATAAAAACAAGGTGGGAAAGCCTGCAGAGAATTCTAGAATGCTTTCCAATACAGCAATAATATTTGTATTCTAAATAATAATGAGGGAGAATGGGGAGCAGTGGGGAGCTTATAATGGAGAAATCTGCAAACATTGTGAACCAGTGCCAAAATGCCTTTTCCACAACAATGCACTGGGAGAATTTGGGGAAAATTTTCCCAAATCACGCAGCTCATTTTTAAACTCCATCTTTCTTTTGCTACTTCTTAACTTGACTCCAGATTTCCTCCCATTCTGTTCAGTTTTTGGAGACATCCTGTTAGATTGTTGGGGGGTGGGGGAGAGGATAATTTTGTCTCTATAGTCCCAGCAGTTGGTACAAGAGAAACAGGCAGCTTAGATTTAATTTAAGGTTTAATTGCAATTCTAAATGCATTTACTGCAAAATACTGAAATTTCTGAGTAGATATAAAATCTAAGAATAGTATTTGTCTTTCAAAGTCAAAGATCTGAACAGCAAAACCTAAAAAGCTTTAGCTATATATAAAAATACACCCAGGAATTTAATTCAATAATTTTAGAACTCAATTAGAGAAGATGATTATATACACTTAGATAACTATTTTGTATTAAAAATATTAGGCTAGACTGAGATGAATGCTACATTCTTATTTTATATTATATTTTTCGTTATTGTGCTTGTAATCTCAGGAAAAGTTGTATGCTGAAAAAGAAATCTCCATCTTCAATCACTTCTTTTTTACAGCTAGGGGGAGTCAGAGGATTAATGATCTTTCACTTAACTATCCAATTTTGTCCCCAACGAAACCCTCCAAAATTGTCATTACAAAACATCATGCAAAAATAATATATATATATATCCAATTAAGGATATATATATCCTTAATTGATGTTTTACTCATTTACCTGCTTTGCAGCTCTGTTTATTTTATTGAATATCATACAATATGTTTCCATTTTGGGGAGAAAAAAATGAACTGGCTTTTTAAAATGAATGATTGCATGCATTTAGCTTCCCTGAATTCCTAAAAGTGAACTATAGTTGTTGTTTTTTAAAAAAATAACTAAGTGAATAAAGCTTTGTGATAGATAGTAATGGCTGAGCACATTATTTACAGAAACCAAGAAGTAAATTTCCAAATGGTTATAGTGTGATTTTCATTCTATTTGTCTAAATCCATGGTTGTAACACTATTGTATTATTTATTACACAATTAACATATGGTGACACTTTAACAATGGTGACACTTTGCAAATTTTGACAGCTGTTTTTAATAATTAAAGCTGTTTTTTTAATTAAAAGATGTAATAATTAATGCTTTTATTGTAATACTGTAGTAGCACTTGATAGTCAGTAGTATAATAGTTTAATAGATAAAAGCAACAAAACAAAACAGGAAATTATTCCAAAAATAGGCATCAGTTCAGAAAAGCTAAACTTACTTTCTTCTGGAAGAAAGTTTAAAGAATAAACAGGTGAAATTTTTAATTCTGACTTTATCTTATGCTACTTAAGATAGTAATAATATACATTCGTTCACTGAGTGCTCAGATGATTAAAATGGATATGAGAATCTCCCTGACATTTTTATGTAGTCCCTGAAAACGGGGAAATATCAATGCCCTTAAAAAATTACCAACAAAACCTGAATATTGTAAGGCAGAGCATTATAGTTTAAAGACCTTCCTCTCTCAACTGTGCCTGCATTCCACTTCAGTTGAAGCAGCGCTTGGTTTGCCTATAGTCCCTTTATACAGAAGCAAACCAGATACCGAGATACTTCAAAGGATTCTATGGGTTTAACAATTTAGCAATCTGATGGAGCCTAGCAGCTTCAAGCAGTAACAAAACGTTTCCCAATCCTATAGCTTTATTATTTATTTATTTATTAGATTTATAGCCTCCCTTTCTTCCGCCTATGTGGCGTGTCCACCTTCATTTTACCCTACAACAACCCTGCGAGGTAGGTTGGGCTGAGTGAGAGGGACTACCACAAGATAATTATTCTCATGGATTTCCATTTTGCTCTTTTAAAAAGTCCTCAATTAATCACCTTTCTACTTAAGCTGACTGAATTTTTCAATTGGATCTATTTATTTATTTATTTATTTATTTATTATCATTGGTTTAAATGTTTTAGTGATTTGCTGGTTCAAATCCTTTTTTTTTTTTTTATTTTGTTTTGCATTCTCTAATACTTACAATTTTCAGCAGATGGCAGTGCATGGCTACCCTTCTTTAGATTCAGAAGTAAATCAGGCCAATGTGCCTCGGGGGAAAAAAACCCCAGATCTGTAGAATAGAATAGGAATTTTAAAAAAAAAAACCCATAAAAAGGCAGTGACAAATCACTTCTATTTTTTGCCCAAAATGAGAGGGATGTATTCTTGAAGTCACAAAGCTTCATGCTCAGCTCAAAGGAGACTTTAATATTAATTTTTGTATCATCTTTGTAGAAATGTTTATTCCCTTTTTCAGTTTTTAAATGAACAACCAATACATAAAACCAAAACAAGAAAAAAACACTTTCTCCTCCCCCGCCCCCTGTTTATTAATTAAACGATACCACCTCAGTGGTATCATTTCTGGCTCACAACGTACATTGTGGATGACATTCTCTTATCCTAAATTTTGAATAACTTCTGAATATTCTAGAGAGATTTTTCCACCATTTCAGCTTCTTTTGCCAACTTGCTTTCCATCATTTCCCTCATTGGAAACACTTTGTTTAATTTCTTGACAGCAATTAAACCCATGCTGAGTTTACTGGAAAAATGACATCCAAGAAAGTCATTCCATCCGTAAATGGTAGCTAAACTATATTGAACTTCATTGGCAATTTTCCTGTTTATACATAAATAACATTATAACACTAACACACACACACCTAGGTGTAGTATAGGGTAGGTATAGGGCCACCTAGCAACAGTTATTTGAAGGATGTTCTGCAAAGATGATTTTAAGTCCCAACAATGTAGGATGACTTTTTGTTTTTGGAAGGCTATGCATCTCCAGGTTGCCAAGGTTGAGAAACACTGCTTTATATTATTGACTAATGATAAAATAAATGCTAAAGCAGCACTTGTTTTCAGAAATGGCATTGCTCCAAAAACGTGCATTGATTTTTCCAACATCACTTAGGAACTCCAAGTACCATTGCAGCTAGATTGATTCCTTGTATTTACAAAATCCCTGCTGAGAAGGATCAGCTTCTTCTGTTCTATTTATACTCACTCCTGGGAATTTCATTTCAGTTGAATCCAGTGTGATTTATATTTGATTGAAACATTTAGGTTTGCACTGTCAGTTGTATGTTCCAATTTCTTTTCTATTCTTTTCTATCCTATCCTATCCTATCCTATCCTATCCTATCCTATCCTATCCTATCCTATCCTATCCTATCCTAATGTTTTATATTATATATTTTATGATATATGATATGATTATATCATATTATTTGCCAGCTTTATATGATTATCATACCTACGGCATATGTGTTTTTTTTATCTCACTCATGAAATGGTCTTTCTAATCTATCCTTTTTCTTAAGATTATTGGTTTTTCTGTAGTTGAGTTTTATGCCAAAATTATGTTCGTTTGCTTCTTTTTTGACAATTACATGTTCTGAATAGAAGCTGAAATAATATCAGATTTTTAGAAGCTGAAATAATATCAGATTGAATTGTGTTTTGCTCTTAAGGAGAGGTACATGGTATATTTATGAGCTGGAGAAATCACTGGGCCAAAGATTGGTATAAGCATCCAGAAATTGCCAAAAAGGGATTAACATGAGTCTAACAAATAAAACCAGTTGGCCAAATTTACAGTGTGCAAAGCAAGGAAGAGAGAAAGTAAGAAAAGGATGATTTATTTTTAAACATGATACAAGAATAGGTGTGAAGGAAATATGGTTCCAACCTATGTAGGCTATAGAAAGAAATGTGTGGAAGGGAAAGGAGAAGGACTCGTGAGTACATATATAGTGACTCTTATTATGCCTGAAGTTTGCATTTTTACTTTAAGAACATGGCTGGAAAGAAATCTGCTTTGTCCTGTGCCAGACCATCTGTCCATTTAGCATTGTGTTTTTGTCTGGACATTTTGTTTGAAAAACACAGATTTAGCACAATAGAATCTATATTTACAGGGCTCTATGTAGTCTCACACAAAGTCTTTTCCTAGTCCCCTTTCAGGAGAGAAATCTGGGATCTCTGAATCCTGTGTGTGTGTTTGTGTGTGTGTTTTATTAAAATATATTTTATAGGACTTTAAAATAAAGCTTTATAAGCTAGCTGCCTGACCTGTAATGAAAGGAAGGGTATAAATAATGTCAGTAAAATATATATATATCTATATATATATCTATATCTATCTATCTATCTATCTATCTATCTATCTATCTATATATATATATATATATATACACATGTATGTATGTATGTATGTATGTATGTAGTTTTTTAGGAGGAAATACAACCATGATTTCCCTTTAAGAATGTAAATCACAAGAGAATTGGATGGACACTTGCTATTTTTTAAAAAAGCCATCTGAAATTTTATTTATTTATTTATTGGTTCGATTTATATGCCACCCTTCTCCGGAGACTCAGAGTGGCTTACAATGCGTTAAGCAATAGCCTCCATACTTTTGTATATACCTGCTTAGTAGGGCTTTCGGGGCCCCCTAAGCGGTGTTCTTTTTTATACAAAGTCAGTTTATTGCCCCCACAATCTGGGTCCTCATTTTACCTACCTCGAAAGGATGGAAGGCTGAGTCAACCTTGAGCCTGTTGAGATTTGAACTTGCAGTAATTGCAGGCAGCTGGTGCTACTTAATAGCACTTTAGTCTGCTGCGCCACCAAGGCTATTGGAATAACAAAAGATGAAAGAAAGAGTTAACAATGAAAATGAAGCTAATGCATTTACAGGAGTAAACACATCACTGTAAATTCTTACCCGATTTGCTTCCAGCAGAAAAGCAAAATTTGTATCACTAAAAGAAGTTTAGCCATCTACTTGGACAAATGAGGAGGCAGCATTAATTCCAGGGTCGATGGAGTGATATCTCATTTTACTGATGAGTTTTACAAGCAAAGGCTGCTGTTTATTCATTTCCTGTGCTGTTTTCTTTACTAAACGAAAATTAAAGGATTTTTTTTCCACAAAAATCCTGGAGTGTGGGCACTAAGATAAAATGTGATAAAGCTTCCCATGCTAAAGCTATTTCAGTCATATCTGCTTCATACTATTTCTTTGCCATGCATATTATTTTAAAGTAATCTAAACGTTCAAATCTCTTTTCACAATAATTTATTTTACAGTGTAGGATGATTCATCCTAGGATTATCCTATCTGGGATTTCAAAATCTAAATAAGTATTTGGTGGTTGCAAAGAATTCTTGTATCTTTTTGCCGCCAGTCAGCTGGCTTCTTGATTTTTATATTACATATATGCAATCCTAATTTATTCCCCCTTTCTTTCCTCCTTTTCTTTCCTCTTTCTGCTCCCATGCCTGCATCTTTGGTGATTCTTAACTTTCAATATGGCCCCCTTTCACCTTGATTTTCTATTACATTATCCCAGAGTAAGAGAGGTACTGGAGCAGAGATAAATCATTCACTGGTAATCAGATTGCAATAAATCACTTAATTATTTTACACAGATTAAAATTGGGGGCTTCAAGGCAGATTGAATATTTTCCCCCATGAAAAAATATTCAGTGTATTGCTCCTGAGCCATACAATTAGTATTCAGGTTTGTACTTAAGAACAGGAATTATACTATGTCAAAAAAATCATGAGGCAGGGATGGAGAACTATGGCCCTTTTATGACTTGTGGACGTCAACTCCCAGAATTCCTGAGCCAGCCATGAACCCCCACTTGATAATTTCTCAACATGGCTGTTAGGATGTCCATCACTCCTTACTTAGATATCCTTCTCTAAGTAATGTCTAACCTGGCCTTTTCCTCCTTGTTCTGTCTCTCCCAAAGTTTCCTGACTTGATTACAGATAGATTACAACCCAAGGTTCTGAAGGAACTGGCAGATGTGATCTTAGAACTACTGAATTATATCTTTCAAAGATCCCGGAACACTGGGGAACTACCAGAGTGGAAAAGAACTGATGCAGTTCCCATCTTCCAAAAAGGGGGAAAAAATAGATCCAGGAAACTACAGGCCTATCCATGTTCTGCCCAGCTCTGGATTTCCAAGGATATTGACACACACCAACGGTCCTTATCAAATTTATTAAGTAGCAAGAATAAACAAGACTGGCAAAGGTTGGCAACCAGCCCAGAAAACAAGATATGATAAACCAAAATACTCTGATAATAATACGAGTTGTTTCCAGCAAGAATGCAGTAACTGCATGCGACTTATAGGCTAAGGGAGTGGCCAATTATCCTCAAGCCCTACTCTCAAGTAGACCTCCTCCTCCTGAGTAGCCACTCCTGCCTTTTGGCCGCCCTGTGTGCTCGAGCATTGAGGAGAGGCTCCTCCACTTCACTCTCTCCACTTGAAGGAGCCTCTGGAGGTTCTGAAGGCCCTGTCTGAGTCTCTGCCTCTGGCACCACATCCTCTTCAGCCTCCTCACTCTCCGACATGAGCGCTGGCTGCGCAGGCTGCTGGCGCAACCCCACACCAGCCTCCTCCTCATTGGGATCAGCCACGATCCACGCAGGCTGCTGGCGGGCCACAACAATCAGCCTGACCTTTCTATCTGAGAAAATTCTGGAAAAGATAATCAAGCAATGAATCAACAAACAACTAGAGACAAACAAAGGCATAACCAAAAGCCAACATGGGTTGTCAAAAACAGATCATGCCAGACTAATCTTATTGCACTCTTTGACAAAGTGACAAAATTAGTGGACCAGAGAAATGTTGTGAATATAATTTACTTGGACTTCACTAAGGCATTTGACAAAGTAGACCATAATGTGCTACTTGATAAAATAGAAAAATGTGGGTTAGACAGCATCACCACCAGATGGATTCATAACTGGCTGACCAACCTCACTCAATGTGTAGTCCTCAATGGAACTGCACCTACATAGAGGAAAGTATGCAGTGGAGTACCCCAAGGCTCTGTTTTAGGCCCAGTACTCTTCAACATCTTTATCAATGATTTGGACTTCCTGCTTGCTTCTCGTTGCTGCCAGATGGTCCCTCGGGACCGCCAGCCCCATCGCCTGTAAAGAGCCGCCTTTACAACGGAAAGGCGGCTCGAAAAACTCCATTTCCAGGAGGAAATGTGAGATAGAGCAGGTGAGTGTAGGTAGAGCTTTCCGCGAAGCCCCCAGAGTTTTTTTTTTACTCTTGGGGGCGAGCGGATGAGGCTCCCTATATCACTCGCCGTTTGCTCCGGGCATTGGGAGACCTCTGCCTTTTTGCAGAGCAAGGCGACGAAAACAAGCTTCTCAAGATAATTAACAGATTAAGTAAAGAGGATGAGATCTGGACCTAGACCTGTGACCCTAAATCACAAGTATTTATATTTATTTTGTAAAGGATACTGAACAAAGTAAAAAAGAACTTTTAAAATGGCGACTGCCGAAGTTTGAGCAGGGAAGCTGAAAAGGGAAAGTCCTTCCGTTTCTTATTAAGCCACAAAGTAGCGGAATAAATACTCCTGGCTACAATTGAAGAAAAAGCTCCACTTTTGTGTTTTCTCTTTCCTGGAGATTTGGTATTGATCTTGTTTGGAAAGAAGCTTTTTTCTCTTTCTTTGTTTTTCTTTTCTTTTCTAAGAGAGTTTGTCTGTGTGGAAATATGGCGTTCAGTCTTACAAAGCCAGACAAACAAGCAGTGGGGGGGGGGGATTCCCCCATCTATAACCTACATGAACAAGTTCTAAACCTACAGACTCAGAAAACTGATTTTAATATAATTGAATTTCTCTTGGAGGAGATTGTAAGAAGGGATGAGATTGTGAATCAGAACTTTGAAAAATTTAAGCAGGAAATTAAAGAAATGGTGCAATTAAAGTTTGATATTTTGCAACGAAAGATTGCAAAAGTGATTAATGGTTTTTCAGAAATTGTTATGAAGTTGAGTACAAATATTGACTTATTAGAGTCTAAAATGGAGGAAATTGAGGATAATTTGGACAATAAAATACAAAGAACTGAAAATGATTTGATAAACATTCAAGATAATAGCTTAGAAGAAAAACTTAAAATGGAAGCTGATTATAAGACTTGTAATGCAGAAAATATAAAACAACGGATTGAAAAAGAAGTTTTAATGATGCAATATAATCTCACAGAATATGCGATTAGACTGAGAGGATTACAGGAAAGCAACAGAGATGACTTAAGAAAAATATCTTCTGAAATTCTGGCTGGGATCTTAAAGGTTCATCCTGAGGAAGTATTTTGTAGGATTGACAGAGTTTATAGAATAAACTCCTGGATTGCAAAGCAAAGGCAATTGCCAAGAGATGTGGTGATTTATTTTACAGACAAAGAAATAAGAAATAACATCGTGCAAAAATCTTTTAATTCTACTCTGCATTTGTTTGGAAGAAAGATTTGGATATACAAAGAGCTACCACCTAAGATGTTATTGGAAAGAAAGAAATTTGGTTTTCTGGTGACTGAGCTTAAAAAGAGAAATATTATATTTAGGTGGGATACTCCAGTTGGTATAATATTGAGATATCAAGGAGTAAGATATCAATTAAATACTGTTGAAAAAGCGGAAGAATTTTACCAAAAAGTTTGAAAATGAGTTCAACATTTTTATGCACAACACAAGATAAGCAGAAGGAGTTGGAAATAAAGGAAAAATATCGAGCTACAGAGGCCTCTGTAGATGAATTGCCTTTGGATTCTTTAGATACCTCAACTGGATTATCCACAAATAAAAGAGATGTGGCATTGGATTCTAATGTGATGATTCATCAAGTCACAGACAAGCATGGAAATCAATCAGTTGATACACAACTTATAGAAAAGAAATATGAGTCACAAAAGCAAAACCAACAAGATCAAGCTATAAATCAGAATGAAAAACGATCAGTCGATATACAACTCGTAGAAAGGAAATTAGGATGGAGATCAAACCCACAAGTCAAGAAAAAAAGAAATAGATCTCGCAAAAACAAAAATTTCTAAATTAGGCAACAGTGAAGCCAGTTATTTAAAAGATGACTGAATACATGAAAAGATAGTTGAGGCGAAGTATTGGTCAATATTATCCTGAGGAGAGTGACAGACCCTCTGCAGTGCTGTAATTCTGGGATGTGAAAAGGGCCTTAAATTGTTGGATTGGAATTATCCATTTTGGATTTATTTTATTTTTTTTGATAAATATATCATGCTTATCCTGAGCTATATGGCAAGAGAGCTATGCTCGGGCATGCAGAAGATCTGGTTGTTACCCCATTATGATGGTGGGAATTAATAATCCTGAAGAAATCCACTACTACAGATATTATATGGAATACAATTATAATGTCACTTGGGTGGTTGTTTTCCTTTTTTATATACATGGAGATATTTATTGTTGATGGGGGCAGATGATAACTGAGGATTTCTTGAACATTCTGTTGAAATCAGGATGCTATGTTACCCTAATATGGGCGATGGAGTTAACAATCCAGTGGAGAGATATCAAAGAAGATATTATATTATATGGATTATAAATTTAAAGTCATTGATTTTATCTATATAAGGGAATATTTTTTTAGTAGGGTGGGAAGAAGAATAAAGATATTAAGAATTGTTATGTATGTTAATTTTGTAGGAAAGTGGGTGGAGATAGGTTAGTTTATTGATTGTTTAGTTTAAGAAAAGGGATGTTTAAGAGATACATTTATGGGAGTGGAGGAAATGGATAGAGCTGAATAAATGTTAAATTAGGATTTATTATATAGCTTTTTAGGGGAAGGCTGCTTTGAAATGTTATATTAATATACATTAAAGATTAAATGTTAAAATAGGATTTATTATATAGTCTTAAAGTGGAAGGTTGTTTTGAAATGTTATATTAATATATAGATAAATGTATGGGGGAGGAGAAAAAGGGCAGATTATTGTTAAATTGGGAGTTAAAATAATGTTATTATGCTAAACTAGAAGTTATACAATGTTACAGTAGAATGTTATTTTGAAATGTATGGTAAAAGGGGGATGTAATAATATTAGAAAGAAAGGGTCAGTATTTGAGGGATGGAGTAAGGGGGTGGTAAAATATTATATAATCTGTTACGAAGTTGGATTTTATTTTGAAGAAGTCACAGGGGGACGGGTGGTGAGGGGAGGTTAGGGAGGAGGGGGGAGAAAAAAGGGGGAAAAATTTGTATTTGAAAAACTTTTTCAATTAAAAAAAAAATCTTTATCAATGATTTGGATGAGGGGATAGATGGGGAACTCATCAGATTTGCAGATGACACCAAGCTGGCAGAAATAGTTAACACTCCAGAAATAGGCTTAAGATACAGAAAGATCTTGACAGACTTGAACATTGGCCACTGCCTAACAAGTTTTTAAGAAGAGATTGGACAATCTCAGAGACTGCCCAGCAAGTCCCTGGAGTTTCTTGGCAAGGATTTTCAGAAGTGGTTTCCCACTGCCTCCTTCCCAGGGCTGAGAGAAAGTGACTAGCCCAAAGTCACTCAGCTGGCTTTGTGCCCAAGGTGGGACTAGAATTTACAGTCTCTTGGTTTCTAGCCTGGTGCCTTAACCACTACCCCAAAGTGGCTGTCATGGTAGCAACAAACCAGAACAGATTACCTGAATCTTGGTATAATAACAGTAAAATTGGAAGCTTGCCAAATCCACTGTTCCTGGTGTTTACTTATATTATTCCCCTGTTGCTAGCATTTATTGATTGCCATTCCTTTCTTGTTAAACTTTGCTTTGGGAAGAAAAGGTGCAGCTTTAGAGAACATGAGATCTGTGACATAATACTGCAGTACTCATTCTCTAACAAGAATGCACTTAAAGCAGCTAATTTATTTCTCCTCATTATTTTCTTTTCTTTTTCTAAAGAGACAGTCAAGAGATCATTCCCCTCTCCCCCTTTCTTTTTCTTTTAAAAATATTGTGTATTTTTCCAATTTTCATAAGGTACAGTATGGCAGAAACCTCCCTGCTGAGATATTTGAAGAAAAACCGTATAAGTGCCCAGAAACAGTGGTAAGAAAACATGCAAAGGCTCCATGAAGGCACCATTAAGGTAATTATTCTCTACTTATTTAAAACTGAAGTAAGCAAAAGATACTGAAGCTGTTTGTGAACAGATTGATTTATTCATTGGAATTTGAGGCCTTATGTTTATTCAGGATCCCTTTTTGATAATGAGACCTTGGTATATCTGTTTCTGCTGCAAAAATCTGAGATGGGGGAGTTTTTAAAGCAGTATTGGTAACTTCAACTTGGTATGCACTTTAACTCCCCAGCCAGCTCAGGGATACATGCAAATCTTTCTAAACTGTTGATGAGCAAAGAGTCTTCTTTTATAGAATATGGAAGAAGAAAATAACAACAATCAGAAATACAAGATAGCCGCTCAAAACCGTACAAACTCTGTCAGAAAGGCTGGAGCTCAGAATAGAAAAGAATAACAGAGTTGGAAGGTACCTTGGAGGTCTTCTAGTCTAACCCCCTACTTAGGCAGGAAAACCTACACCACTTCAGACAAATGGTTATCTACTCTCTTCTTAAAAACTTCCAGTGTTGGAGCATTTGCAACTTCTGGAGGCAAGTTGTTCCACTGATTAATTGTTCTAACTGTCAGGAAATTTCTCCTTAGTTCTAAATTGTTTCTCTCCTTGATTAGTTTCTACCCATTGCTTCTTGTCCTACCTCAGGTGCTTTGGAGAATAGCTTGACTCCCTCTTCGTTGTGGCAACCCTTGAGATATCAGAACACTGCTACCATGCCACCCCTAATTCTTCTTTTCATAAGACTAGACATATCCACTTCCACAACAGTTCTTTTTATGTTTTATCCTTGATTCCACTCCTCGAGAATAAGTACATATTTTTGAGAGATAACAAAAATAATACTCCATCCCCCAAAATCCTTTGAATGTGTTAGAAATAAAGGAAATCTCAAGATTTCCCAGAGCTGTGGGTGCTCCATCCCTGGAGGTTTTCAAGAAAAGATTGGACATCCATTTGTCTGGGATGGCATAAAGTCTCCTGCCTTGGGCAGGGAGTTGGACTTGAGGACTTCCAGGGATTCTTCCAGTCACATGAGTCTACGTTTCTATTTAAGAACATTGAGACAAGAAAATGGTGAATCAATAAGTATGATAAGAAGGCAGAACTTCATAATTTCTCCTCTCCGGGGGGAAATGGAGCCTTAACTTATTATTGTTATGTTACTGGGAGGGAACTACAGTTTAGGGTAGAAAAAGAAAAAGTAAGAAATAACTATCTAGTTTAAATGATACATCAGATACAACACAGGGTACTGAAGGAAATAATGGAAATGATTTCAGAACCACTCTTGGTTATCTGATGGTGTCCTAGAAGACTGGAGGAAAGCTGATTATCATCCCCATCTGCATTATCACCCCAGAGCTGAGGTGGTGCAGTGGTTAGGGTGCACCACTGCAGGCTACTTCAGCTGACTGCTAGCTGCAGTTCAGCAGATCAAATCTCACCGGCTCAAGGTTGACTCAGCCTTCCATCCTTCCAAGGTGGGTAAAATGAGGACCCAGATTGTTGGGAGCAATATGCCGAATCTGTAAATCGCTTAGAGAGGGCTGTAAAAGCACTATGAAGTCTAAGAGCTATTGCTATAGTCTGGCTACAAAAATACAAGTGAATTCCTATCCCCAGTTAACATACCAATAATAATAATAATAATAATAATAATAATAATAATAACAACAACAACAACAACAACAACAACAACAACTCCTCTTATGAATTTTTCCTTCTAAGCCAGGATACTCTGCTTAATAGTCAGAACAGCCTGTGGTTAATTATAATAAAATGTATATACTTAATATTCATTGGTTATTTTCTCTAAAGAATTAATAAATTTGATATGCCTTTGTTTTAGGTATATTTTTCTCGTCAGAAATAGAAGAATAACTCAGGAAACTGAAAAAAATTGTCAAATTAATCTGCATACTGGACACAGTGAACTTAAAAAGTGACCAAGGATAAATGTGAAAAGAAACTGCCAAAGATGAAGAAACAAGGAAATCAAACTGGATGTCAGAACCATGACAATTATCAAAACAGAAGCCAAAGCAAGAAAAACAAAAATCTCAAGAAGGAATTCGATACAGAGTTTTAGTTTTAATCAGTATTACAAAAACACCATGTTTGAAGACGGAAACATGGAAAAATAAGGGGGAAAAATCTCAGAATTCAAAAGGAGATTCCAGTTTTAAATTAGTTTGATAAGTTTGGCATTGGTTTGATGCCAATGGAAAAATAGAATTGATTAAAAAAATGTCAAACAAAGATGTAAGAAGTATATTGAAATTTTGTAGAGGAGAAATGTCAACATTCAAGATACATTAGAAGATGTTCCTTATGTACAAGAAGGACTTATAGTAGAAGATAATAATAATAATAATAATAATAATAATAATAATAATAATAATAATAATAATAATAATAATAATAATAATAATAATAATAATTTTATTTCTATACCGCCCTTCTCCCGAAGGACTCAGGGCGGTTTACAGCCTATTTAAAAACAGAATAAACATCAATTTAAAATAATTTAAAAGTATGAAATAATTTGGCTTAATTTAAAACCCCAAAAATTTAAAACATCCAATTTAAAATTATGTTGCTAACCCAGCCTGGTGGAACAATAGGGTCTTGAGTGCGCAGCGAAATACCCGGAGGTCAGAAATCTTACGAATTTCCGGGGGCAGTTCATTCCACAGGGCTGGGGCTCCCACAGAGAAGGCCCTCCCCCTGGGTGTCGCCAGCTGACATAACTTGGCCGATGGCACCTGAGGAGACCCTCTCTGTGGGAGCGGACTGGCCTGTGGGAGGCTATTGGTGGCAGAAGACGGTCTCGAAGGTACCCAGGTCCTATGCCATGGAGCGCTTTAAAGGTGGTGACCATCACCTTGAATCGCACCCGGAAGACCACTGGGAGCCAGTGCAGCTCACGCAGGAGCGGTGTCACGTGGGCACAACGGGTTGCACCCATAACCACCCGCGTGGCCGCATTCTGGACCAGTTGGAGCCTCCGAGTGCTCTTCAGGGGAGCCCCATGTAGAGAGCATTGCAGTAATCCAACCGGGAGGTAACAAGGGCGTGAGTGACCGTGCGCAGGGCGTCCCGATCCAGAAAGGGCTGCAACTGGCGAATCAGGCGGATCTGATAAAAGATGAAGTTAGACCAGTGTTTCATTCATTACCAAGGGGGAAGGCAATAGAAACTGATGGAATATCTATAGAAATAAGGTAAGCGAAGTAAGAATGATCAGTAAAAGTTCTAACTAAAGTATGCTAGCAAGTATGGAGAACAACACAGAGATATCCAATCTTAGAATTGATGATGCTGTTGTTGGGTGGTAATTAGCTTCTGCCTTTTAGGAACAACCATCATAATAAAAGAACCCAGAAGCCAAGAATGTACCACAACATAGCACTTAGTGTGGAACCAGGTAAAGCAGGAAAAATGTGATCTCAAAGATGAAAAGACTTATCTGTCACTATTTTAGATAAATAATAAACTTGGCCCTTGTTGACCCAATTCTTAAGTCTAATATTTTGATTTCTAGGATGATCACACCTAGCAAGTATAATGCTTACTGTGAAGTATTATTAATACAGTCCCATCTATATCATGTCAGCCCTTGTCTCTCTAGGTAGGTAATTAAGGCTGTTTTTATGCTATTAAACAAGCTCTAATAGTTGCAGCCAACAGGCTATCTATTATCATGAATGAGTGCAATTACTATCCCAGTCACAATCAATATTTGCTTACACACAGCTGAGATATTGAAAGCATGCAGTATGTTTAACTGGCTGTTACCATTCAGATAGCGGGGAACTCACAGAAGCTACGAAAAGTTATTATTTGACTGTTTTCTATGATCATCTGCAAAAGGAATCTTGGAAAGCATCACTGTAAACACTAGAGCTGTGATGGTGAACCTATGGCATGTGTGCCGGAAGTGGCATGCAGAGCCATCTCTACAGGCATGTGAGCTATTGCCTGTTGCTCTTCTGGGTTCCGGCGTGCCACCCAGCTGGTCTTCACGCACGCATACGTGCCAGAAACTGGAAGACCAGGTGGCTGGTGTGCATTGTTCCACTCTTACCATCAATAGCGGAAAAATAGTAAAGAAATCAAGATGCCCGATGAAAATAACATTAAGAGTCTGGATAGAGATGATCACTACAACAAATACCTGGGCATCCTCCAAGCTGACAACATCAAACACACTTAAGTCAAGAAGAAGGTTAGAAATGAATACATTATGAAAGTGAAGAAGATCTTAAAATCCAAACTCAGTGGAGGAAGTACCATTAAGGCAATTAACACCTGGGTAATTTTATACACCAATGAATTAGTTGATTGGACTCAAGCAGAACTAAAAGCAGTGGATAGGAAAACCAAAATATAATGACAATTAATCATATCTTTCATCCACACAGCAATGTTTCCTGACTTTACTTAGCAACAAAAATAGGTGGGCATGAAATGCTGCAAGTATACCAGATAGTTGGAAAAAATGGGTGAGGGGATTTGAAGATTATCTGAAAGACAGTGAAGAAGATGCACTGAAGCTAGTATACCATGAAGGGCTCTGAGTATTAGAGAGACCAAACAGGCCTACAAGAAAGACCACATAAAGAAAAAAGGCATGGTAAGGGGAGGTATTACATATCCAATGAGCAGGAAAATTGAAGAAAAACAGAGGGACTAATTCTGGCGGCACAAAACCAAGTCTTAAGAACAAATGTATACAAAGCCATAATTGAGAAGACAGCAACAGATAGCAAATGCAACCTTTGCAAAGAAGCTGAAGAAAATAGTAGACAGTGCAGTTAGTTGTTATAAGAAGTTTGCGCAGACTGACATGCCACTACAAATAATGGCATGACAAAGTAACAACAATGGTGTATTGGAATATCTACAAGAAATACTACTTGCCTGCAAGCAAGAACTGGTGGAACCACAAAAATAGACAAAGTAATAGAAAATGAAGAAGTGAAATTGCTCTGGGACTTTAGAATTCAAACAGACAAGGGTCTGCTACAAAACACCTCAGACATAACAATTGTTGCTAAGAAAGTCAAAAAAAGCCTATAAAGTAAAAAAGGAGAGAAAAGAAAGAATTAGAGAAGATAACAAAACACAAAGACTTGCAAATAGATGTGGGACGCTTATGGCAAAAGAAAGCAAAGATAGTACCAAATAATAATAGGTGCCTTGGTTGCAATCCCAAAATAAATGGATCAGCATTGGCAAAATCATGATCAGTCAATTGCAAAAGGCAGCATTACTTGGAACAGTTTATATCTTGTGATGATAACTTTAAACTTCAAACAACATCTCCCTAGCCCAGATCCTTGGGAAGGACTTGATAGGTTGATAAAATGCCATTTCCAGTCTAAACATCTGGTTGACTATGCAACCAACCATAATAATAACATAATAGTTAAAACTTTTTAAGTTCTTAGAATTTAAGATTTAAGTGTTTAAAATGGTCTCAGCTTCAAATGTGGTTGCTGCTGGTATTTCCAGTTTTTTCACCCTTCTTGCACACCTAATAACTTACAGTAAGTGATGAAGAAACAGGTGAGACATTTATTTTGTTTAACCTCTTTTTTCATAGTTGGCAATAGCTCCAGAACCCTTTTCTTAGTCATGCCAAATCTCTCCCTACCTGGGAAGGATGGAGCACTTTTCTTTGGCAATGCCAGCTCTATCTCCACCTCTACATGTTCAAATGGCTAATAAGTGCAGTTATTGTACAGCTAAACCTTCATTATTTATATTTTGTCTCAGGTTGTGAAATGATGTTTTTAAGTGACCACTTGGATATATGGATGGGGATGAATTATATATCCACTTGTTCATGTCCAAATGTCTTGACACAATTGCATTTTATTTTGCCAGACTTAATGTATATTATGCTGCAAAGGCCTCACATCTACAAGAACTGAAAATATAAAGATAAAGGTCAAAGAACCTGTTGTGCATGTTGCTTAGCATAAATCCAACTGTGTCCGTGGAGGTTAATCCCAGGCAATCGTTTTAAAAACTGGAAAAATTACCCTATGAATGTATCCATGCTGGCTGACAAATGGGATGTAATTGCTTCATCCCTGTTCCAAACTAGCATTCATCTTAATTGCACTCCCAAAACATGTACTAATGCCTATAACTAGGTAAATGTGAGCTGATTTGTTACCATGGCATATGCCTTAAATGCACAGACCAATTTATGTATAGTTCCCATTCAGTGCTCACCTCTAATATCCAGGGTTGTATGAATTTCAGATTGATCCTAATGCTCTCCTTTGTTCTTGGACTTGGACATGGATTCCATGGGATATTAGTCAAGCACATGTTTCATCCTTCTTTTCTTCTTTTAATAAATTTGACAGATAGCAAGCCAAAGGATACTTGGAAGAGCAAAGTAAAGACTATCTATGGTCATATCTGACAGTGTGTTTAACTTAAACGCGTATTGAAGAAATAGCAGAGGGAAATAGTTCAACAAGACTCCTGCAACCTTGTTGCCAAACTTAAGAATCATTGTTATTAATTAATTATATATTGTGAATAATTTAAAGGATATCAGACTTCTCTCTCTATTCCAGGTTAGTAAGTCACACAGTCAGTTGAAGATGACACAAACGAAATACCCTTGAATTGTTGAAAGCTGTAAGAGAAAAGCCATTTAAAAAGACTATGGTTGCAGGGCAACAAATATGGTGGACTTCACATTGATTTGATAATGAATTCAATTTAAAAACTCAGGTGTCTCCCAGGTTAACGATCTCTCTCTTCATCTATGGACAGCATCACTGTTTAACTGGTAAATGGAAAACTCCTTTTGTCTTTCTTCATTTTAACTTCTCCTTGGTGGTGATAAAATATGGGTCTGAAATCAAGAAGATAGACAAAATAAGATCTCCTAATTTTCAGACGTACAGCTGATAGGTGAAGAACAGCCAAAAGCTTTAAGCACACTGAATGCATTCCTGAGAATAAAGCAGACAAATACATGGAGATCAGTTTTTAAAAATCTTTCCTGCAATATTATTTCAGAAAGAGAAACTTTTTAAATGAAATCTTTAATGTATTATCTGAAAGAAATGTTTGAACTGATGTAGAAATTTGATGCCTTGGAAAAGAAAATGAATAGAAAGGAAAATTTATAAAAGAAAATCTTAGCAATTGATACATGTAAAACTACTTTGATAATTCTGATAAAAAAATTGCCACAGACATTAACCCTATGTTCAAAATAAGTAATGATATTCAAAATGAAGTGATCTGTCTATAGGATCTATTTCCTAGAAATAATTTCTCATTTTTAAACACTTGTGAAGCAAGATTAGTTCACAGCACTCTTTGGGGAGAAGTGTGTATTGTAAGGGTTTCTTTTTGTTTTTTGTTTTTTAAAAAAAACTTTTGTGGGAATACAAGCTTGAAATCAAAACTGGTAACTGTAAGGGTTTCTTTTTCAATTCAGTACTAAAACCCAGTCCTAATGTGAAGGGTTTTATCAATGCAGCAGTGGTGGGTTTCAAAAATTTTTACTATCGTTTCTGTGGGTGTGGTTTGGTGGGTGTGACATGGCTTGGTCGGTGTGACATGGCTTGGTGGGTGTGGCTTGGTGGGCGTGGCAGGGGAAGGATGCTGCAAAATCCCCATTTCCTCCCAATCAGCTGGGACTTGGGAGGCAGAGAATAGATGGGGGTGGGGCCAGTCAGAATTTTTACTACCGGTTCTCCGAATTACTCAAAATTTCCGCTACCAGTTTTCCAGAACTGGTCAGAACCTGCTGAAACTCACGTCTGCAATGCAGTATTTCTCATTCTTGGCAACTGGTTGTGCTGAGGAATTTTGGAAGCTGAACTACACACAACTTAAAGTTGTTAAGGTTGAGAAACACCGATCTACAGTATGGCTTCTAATTTATAAATGTTTCAGTTAAATTATATATTTTCTTCTTCTATGAAAATATTTACATGCATTTTTCTTTTTTAAAAAATCTAATTTTAGTGTTATGGAATTGTAAAATTTAAATGTCCAGAAGACATTGATGCTTACTATTTTTAAAAAAATAAGAATTCTCATATCCTTCTACATGAGAGTGATTTTTTAAAATCTAGAAATGTCTTGGTTCAGTATATATTAATTAAAATTAAAAATCTATTAAGGGTATGAAAATGTTGATTAATAAGTCTTCAAAATTTGTAGATGAACAAGAAAAATGTGATTTCAAAGCATTATTTAAAGTAGAGGTGAATAAATATTTTTAAAACTATATTTGTATTTATTAATTATGGTGTTCCTATTAAGGACTATCCTGATACCTTGAATAATCATTCTGAATATCAGATAATTTTGGCTGATGATGTTAATATAGTTTTAGATCCATCATTATATTGCAATACTTTTGTGCTAAATTTAATCTTCATCTAGGGCACAACTACAAAGTTACATATTATAGTTTAATTTAGTGGCTATATTGTCACTTCTTTTGAACGCTACATAAATCTAATTCCATGTTTCGCTATTTCAATCTTCAATTGATGAAAGTGATAAATGTAATATTACAATATCCATTAATGTTCAACTATCATTATCTTTTAATTTTTAAATCTTTTTTAAACCTTAACATTTTTATTAGATTATAAGATAAAATACAAAATACAAAAGTAAATAGGAAGACACAGCGGGGGGGGAGGGGAAAAGAAAAGTGAGGAGAAACAGGAAAGAAAAGAAGAAACATTGACTTCTGACTCCCTCTGTTGCAGTAAAAAAAAGCATTAACATCAAAACACAACTTTTTGTTTTTCCATAATAATATAAACTAGCCATTTCTATAAAGATATATCAGTCTAATTGGTAAAACTACCATAATAGTAACCCTATTTTTTTAAAACAGTTTAAATACTGTACAAATTATTATTTAAAAAGCTATCCACTTTTTATAAAACTGATAAACAAGACTGAAGATTTTTTTTTAATAGACTGCAAAGACATATTAATGATCATATTATTTCATATGCATCATCAAAAATAAGCAATCCAAACAAGACAATTTTAAAAATTAAAGAAACTTTTGAGGAAGTATGTAAGAAAATCTATATTTATGTAAAAGGGTCATATCTACTAGACTGGCATTCAGAGTAGAATAATCATTGACTTGTATAAAAGAACAATATTGTTTTATAGGAAGGAATAGAGAACACATCCAGTGAATTATTGGCTTCTCAGCTGAAACAGCAACAACAACATTAATTATATTGTATAATTAATGTTCTTTGCAAAATATGAAATGACTCTAATCTAATGAATTAGGATTTTAAAAACAAATAATTGTGCTTGATTTTATAATATGGAGTCAAAGGTTGCTAAGAAAGAAATTATTTAAAATAATGAATCTATATTTCATATACACAAGTTAATTATCTGACTGTATCTTTATTTCTTCACTGATACTATTAAATCTAAAAATAGATGATGCTCCTAGTCCTTTATTTTCTCCTCCTTTTTTGCAATTTTATAATGAGGATTTTTGAATGAAGTATTGCCATCTTCTTTTAATTAGTTTCACACAACTGAATTTGAAGGTTAGTAAAGATAGTGCTGACAGTGCAAATTATCATCTGAATTATTTTATAAATCTTGATGCCAAAATGTTGATAGTGTCACTGAAATGTAGATTACAGATGATCTTATTGTCCCTCAAGGGCAATTTTGCAGCATGAAAGTTCAGTAAGTCTCAAATAACATTAGATTATTAATGTATATTACAAATATCAATTCAGAAAAGTGGAATCAATGCTGCCCGTGTTGGACACGGAAAAGGCCTCACTTATCATGTGGTTTAAATTCTTGGAGCACCTTCTGGTGAAACATGAATGTTTCTTTTATTTAATTAATTGAATTAAAACTTTAGTCCTTCAGTCACATATCGAATTACCTTCATTGATGCCTTGTCAAGGAAGCCATTTCTTTTCCTCTTGCATTTAATTTGATAGTGAAACTACTATCCTTGTTTAATCAGACAATTGAAGGATAGTATAGACATAAAAATGGTTGAAGTTGAAAACAAAGTGTTATTCCAGACTGATGATGTAGTATATTTTATTGATAATTCTGAATATTCTGTATCAAATCTCATAGACAGAGTATAAGTGGCTAATGAGTTTTCAGGTTAATCAATTAACTGGTGGAAGCCTAATACATTTATTTCAGTTCTCTTAAATATCTTGGAAGTACTTAGACAAATGTCTTTCTGGTATCTGTAAATATTCTTTTTAGTCTTAATATTGATAGAAATACATTATTTAATACTGATAGAAATTCATAGTTATAAATTCTAGTGAGCTTGTTTGGAACTACAAGTGGTGTGAAATGAATATTATTTCAAGATTCATGCATGTACTTAGAGAGGTTCCCAAGTTAATATCTTTAAGATATTTTAAAAAGATACTTATTATCTTTTTTATTATTAATAAATAATAATTATTTATTATTATTATTATTGTTTTTTGAGAAAAAGCATTCAATTTGTCTTTATCTAAATTACAGTTTTCATATATGTTTTCTGAATATCAGCTTTATCATGCCTATTTTTCCCTGGAATCAAAATGATTTAATTCAAAACCTTTATGGGAACAATTAGAACATAACTAAGTGATTATAGTACCATGACAGACACGACTTGGTTCCTTTTTTAAAAATAAAAACTCTTACAGTATTTCCTGTATTAAAGGTTGTAAAATAGATTTGGAGGATGTTGGGATGGAAGTATTACTCCTATGGGAATGCTATTTGGGATAATCCTGATTTGAAAGTTGGGGGTAATGTTTTTAACAACATTCAAGGCATAACTATTCTAACAAAATGCAGTTAGTCATCCTGGAAGGAAACTTTATGAGATTTTTAGTCCACCCCAGTCTGTTATAGCTATTGGTCTGCCGACCTTTAATACTGGATTTAAAGTTCTTATACTACTCACAAATGTAGCATTTGATGAGCTGAAATCCATAAATTAATAAAATTTATAGGCTAATAGAGTTGTTAATACTTTAGATCTAATTGTTAATGAAAAGTTTAAATCATTTAAATTATTACAAGAGGAATTCAGATTGCCAGACAGCAGAATGTCATTGTATTCACTCAAAACATCTCTTGCTGGCACAAATTGTTCCAGGCACATTGACAGCATGTAAAATTCTGGATTTGCTATGTCAGCAAATTTAGAACAGACTATGTGGCCTAGAGAATCAAAACATTGGTTGATATTTATAATGAAGAGGGGAAATGCAAAAGAATGTGCACATTACTGAACCATTGAACTAATTCATCATGCAGGCAAAGTTTTTTTTAAAAAAAAAGAGTTTAAAAAGAAGAATTGAACTATACAGGGAGAGAGAAATGCTGAACAACCAGGCAAGTTTTTGGAAAGCAGAGGTACATGAGAGAGTATGGCTAACATGAAATGGATAATGAAGAAAACAATCCATGAAGGAGTTTGCCTTTGTTTTACTGACTACAGCAAGGCTTTTAGTTGTGTAGATCATGCCAGATTGTGAACATACAGTTGACAGTGCAGAAGTGAAAGTGATGGATAGTTTTGTTTTCTCTGGCTCAAGAACAGGTAAAGATGGACAGTGTGCTAAAGAAATAAAGATGAGATTAATCCTAAAGAGGAAGGCAATGACAAAACTGGGCAAATTAAGGCAGGATAAGAACATTTCTATCATAGCAAAGAACAGAACTGTTAAAGCAATAGTTGTTAAAGCAAGAAACCAGGAACCAAGGTTATTCAAATGAGTACAAGTTTATTCCATGCTATCTCTAAACTACTAATGATCAATGCAAATTGCTGGTAGATCTCTTGTGGGCACAAAGGGACTCCAAACCAATGATGTGCTTGACCTCTTCCTCAGGCTCAGTCCGATCATCTACAATAGTATTTCTGGTGGCAAAGTACGACTGCAAAGGTGGACATGAAAAAGAAAGAAAGAAAATATGGATCTGGAGATGGTTACTAAGAATATCATGAACTGCAAGATGAACCAACCAAGAAAAAAAGCTTGACTGCTTACATAAGGCAATGGCCAGCAAGGAGAAACTTACATCTTTTGAACAATGTATTGCAAGCAGATGATAGAACCAAAAAATAAAATAAAATGACTATGCCTGGTAAAGTTTGTTGAAAGTAAAAGAAGGTGAAGGCAATGGATGGAATGGATGATATGAAAGGAATTACAGGGCTATCCTTGGAAGAGTCACAGATTGAGATGGCAATCTTTTTACCAGACCACCCCAGACCACCCCAACAATGCCCTTGAAGTGATGTCTCAGTGTCTGGAGGCTGTGCGGATCTGGATGGGGAGGAACAGGCTCAGGCTCAACCCATCCAAGACCGAGTGGCTGTGGTTTCCGACGTCCCGATATAGTTGACGCCATCGCTGACTATTGGGGGCGAATCGCTGGCCCCCACGGAGAGGGCTCGCAACTTGGGCGTCCTCCTGGATTCACGTCTGTCTTTAGAAGAGCACTTGACGGCCGTGACTGGGAGGATCTTTCATCAGGTTCGCCTGATTCACCAGTTGCATCCCTTTCTGGATCGGGACTCCCTACACACAGTCACTCATGCCCTCGTCACCTCCCGCCTGGACTATTGTAACACTCTCTACATGGGGCTCCCCTTGAGGAGCACCCGGAGGCTCCAACTGGCGCAGAGTGCGGCCGCGGGTGGTTATGGGAGCAACATGGCGCTCCCGTGTGACACCTCTCCTGCGCGAGCTGCACTGGCTCCCGGTGATCTTCCGGATGCACTTCAAGGTTTTGGTTACCACCTTTAGAGCGCTCCATGGCTTAGGACCTAGCTACTTATGGGACTGCCTACTACCACAAACAGCCTCCCACTGGCCAGTACGCTCTCATAGAGAGGGGCTCCTCCAGGTGCCGTCAGCCAAACAATATTGACTGGCAGCCCCTACGGGGAGGGCCTTCTCTGTGGGGCACCTACTATCTGGAATGAGCTCCCCCCGGAGATACGGAGGATCCTGGATCTGCGCACCTTCCGCCGTGCTTTGAAGACACTCCTATTCCAGCAGGCCGGCCTGGCCTAATTTTCTCCCCTTCTTTTAAATTTTTAAATTGAAATTTTAATTTGTTTTAAATTATTGGGAATTTTAATTGTCTCGGGCAAAATTATTTAATTTGGTTTTAATTATGTTTTTTAACTTTTGTATTTATGTGTTTTATTTTGTGCTTGTTCACTGCCCTGAGTCCTTCGGGAATAGGGCGGTATACAAATTTAATAAAATGAAAATGAAAAATGAAATTTTGTCCATGCAATCACCAGTAAATGTGTCTAACGCAATGGTGTGTAACTATCTAATAAATTCAAAAACAACACAATATCTTTCCAGCAGAACAAAATTCATTCCTTTCTATTTTTTGTGTTTTCTTCTTAATGTACAACACCATATTGGTTTAAAGATGTATATGCCCCAGAAATAATGTGAGACAAATTTACCGCTGACATTTCAGAATTTTAAAATTAGCACTCCTGAGGCTCTAGCCAGTAGAACAGAAGCTTAAGTAGTAAGATCCAAGATTGAGAATCTTGCTTGGTTAATTCAAACAGAAAAGTAGGTGACTGTTCTCATCAATATATGCTAATGTACTCTCTCAGCTCTCCACACCTAAAGACCTCTTGTGTTTTGTAAAATTAGGCAATACAAGAATTTTATACTCACTCAAGGATGGGTGCCAATGAAAAACAGCCAGAAGGACCCCTGGCAATCAGGGATGTCTCAGCACTCAAGCATAGCTGCTTATTGAAGGAAGAGATATTTTATCACCTCAGGTCAAAAGGGGAGCTAGTCAGTCTGCTCGGAAACCAGAATTAAAGCTCTTAAGCCAGCCAGAAACAGCATTTAATGAGAACTAGGAAAAAGAGAATCAGTTCTTTTCTTATTCATTTCTAGTGCTGTAATACAGAGAAGCGTGTCTTTGTAACAACCAAAGCAGGATGGAGGCCCAAGCCTTCTTTCTGGAGAAAAGGAGAAATAGCAGAAAATATATAAGGCTCAAAGTGAACAGTGGAGACCTAGGTACTGTCTGAGCTTGGTTCTGGGGTGAAATCCTCCTGGTTCTCATTGGATCGGGCGATCTGGTAGCAATCATGCTGGGGGTCGGTGATCTGGTAGTGATGGTGGAGCAAAGCTCCACCCACCCGCCTGGGTGTCATTACTTCCTGGTTTTAACCAGAAAGTAATGTATTCTTTACCTTCTGTGCATGCCAAACTGGTAAGGAAGGTAAGTAGATTTCATCCCTGGCTTGGTTGTTTGCTTACAGATGTTTCATTACTCAGGGCACTGATGATGTTGCCTAGTCACTGGATAATGAAACGTCTCCAAGCAAACAACCAAGCTCAGAGAACACCAAGGACTCCAAAAGGAGAAATATACTGAAAGATAAATGGAAATTTTCAGTGACAAACATCCAGGCACGCTACACAATTTATCTGAATACATGCGGGACTCATAGGAGAGACATTGCCCTTGAAATTTTGCTTTGCAGAAAATCTGACTGGATTTACCAAAGATGTTTAAAAGACTAAAATGGGGTTGAACAATTGTGCTTCAGCATATTTTGTGAAACTAGTATGTTGTATGAACTAGGCCAGGGGTGCCAAACTCACAGGCCACGTGCCGTATGCATCATGCACTGGCCATGCTCACCCCGTTTTAGCAAAGAGGAAAAAGTCGCAATATGTCACATGATGACAATGTGACGACGTTGAGTTTGATATCCCTGAACTAGGCTGTCACACTAAGGCATCAGTTAAATTCATTTTTTTAAAATATAAGCTGTTATGTGAACATAGGAATTGTAACGTTACAATTTCTAACGTTAGGCCTAGAGTTTAGTATGTCAATGAATTTAGTTTCTGAGTATAGAATTATGCATATAAAATCTGTCTCCTTTCAATACTTCATGCTATAAATGTGATCTGAGAGTTACATAATATGATGGAAACTAATCAGGGAGAGCTCCAACCTAGAAATAAGGAGAAATTTCTCAACAGAATAATCAATCAGTGGAACGGCTTGCCTTCAGAACTTGTAGCTACTCCAACACTGGAGGTTTTAAGAACAGATTGGACAGTAATTTGCCTGAAATGGTATAAGGTCTTTTCATAAGCAGGGGGTTGGACTAGAAGATCTGCAAGATCCCTTCCAACCCTGTTATTCCAAATTCTGCATTTTGCATACTTGAAAGAAGTAAAGCTGTGTTATATAAGCATATTTCACATTAGTCAAATTGAACCATGCCTAAAAAATAAAATTACACAGAATCACATAGGTTACCTTAATCTGCTTGGCAAACTGGCATCATGCAGAAAATATTACTGACTGTTAAAGCCATGAGCAATATCTTTGAAGTCCTACTCTCTCATTACCTGCACTGACTATATGTTTCTTTATTAAAACACCAGTTCTGTTCATTTATTTAAAATTTATTTTAAAAGATATATATGGCCACCTATTTTATACACAATACCCTTGGAGGCTCACAAGTACACAATAAACATAAAATAACTGCATACATTTCTTGGGCTTCAATCTCACTTTAGACCAGTCTTTCCCAGGCCTGGGTAATTTACTCAAAAGTGGTTTTTCTTTGGATAATGATACACAAACCCATTATCCAATCACAACAAAGATTTTAAAATAAAGACTTTCTGATAGTCGGTAAAAAGGACTTCCAAATAAGTCCTTTTGGGCAATGAAGGAAAATGTTTGGGAAGAGCTGCCTTAGACCATTGCTTGGGGCTTCCTAGGTTATTGGTTCAGATTTTGTGGTTCATCAAATGCTTTATTTTTTCTTACAATGGTCAATTCTGTCTAGACAGATTGGATGGCATAAAAAGGTTGTCCCTCTTACATCCTGCTGTTTTGTTTTCTTGACTAACAAGTAGGCCTCACAAGTCTGTACTGACTATTTAGATCCTGAGGGAGTGAATTTAAATAAAAGGAAACCAGATAGTGACCAATCTGTATTTCCTAAACCCAGTGTCAGAGATTAGGTTCTATTTTTAAAAAATGCTGGGTGCACAGGTAAAGTGTGAATGACAAACAAAGAGTCAAAAGCTTGGCTCCGACTTACGTGCTGCCATGTTCTTAATTAGAACATAAACATTGTCAGATTATAACATTAGCAGTTCTAATTGGGCCAACAAAACAAGAGACTAACTGTCACATTAGCAGCCAGATTGCTTGCAGGCAGGATCACTGTTCAGAATACAAAAGCACTAATGACTCTGTGGGTTGAGTGAAAGGAGTAACAATCAAACCCTGATTAATAAGAGGGGGGGAGAGGCTAGTGTAAGGAGCATGCAGGACCCAAAGAGAAGGCAAGATAAGCAACTGTGACAAAGTGCACCGTTATTTCTCTACAAACAATATGGGTATTTAGGCCAATTTTCATGGCTGAGAAAAAAGCACTTGAGGACATGAGAAATCCATGGTTTATTATCACTACCCATCTGGCAAAATGATTCCTGTGTTGTTCCACTGAAATGCTAGATAGATTGATAGGAATTTGACAAATAGCAGCAGCAACAACAGCAGTAGTGGTAGCTATATTGATCATGCCCCTTTAACTAAGAATAAAAATAGCAATTGAAACTATAACATTACAAGCAACTGTAAAATCATCACACAAAATAAGGAATCTCTTCATAAAAGCCCCATAACACATAATAATATCAACTATGTTCAAATTAATATATATATTTTTTAAAATAAATTATACGAGTACTATTGCTCCCCATCCCCAAATATGCATTTTTAGGATTTTTTAAAATCTAAAAAGTTTGGTTCCAAATATAATTCTGGTGGGAGATGATTTAAAAAAAAAAAACAGTTTTATCACCTACTAAGAACAAAGCAAGCAGATGATACCGCATCTGATTGGCAACAATAGTGCAAACTAAATGAGTGATTGGGCTGGTGACAATTGGTTATCATGTTAGTTAGTTAGTTAGTTTATTAAATTTCTATACCGCCCTTCTTCCGAAGGACTCAGGGCAATGTACAGCCATGTTGAAACACACATAAACTCACAAAATTTAAAAATAATTTAAAACGAATATAGGTTCAAATCTTACCAGGCTCAAGGTTGACTCAGCCTTCCATCCTTTCTAAGGTAGGTTAAATGAGGACCCAGTTTGTGGGGGCAATAAGCTGACTTTGTATAAATATACAAAAGTATGAAGGCTATTGCTTAACACATTGTAAGCCGCCCTGAGTCTCCGGAGAAGGGCGGCATATAAATCAAATAAAAATAAAATAAAATAAATAAATAAATAAATAAATTTGACCCATAAAGTTAAAAATTGACAAACAACCCAATTTAAAATTCATATTCTAAGCCAGCCCGGCCTGTTGGAACAACAGGGTCTTAAGGGCACGGTAAAAGGTACAAAGGTCGGGGATCATACGAACCTCCAGGGGCAGGTCATTCTAGAGGGCAGGTGCCCCCACAGAGAAGGCTCTCCCCCAGGTGTCGCCAGTCGGCATTGTTTGGCCAATGGCACCCTGAGGAGTCCCTCTCTGTGGGAGCGTATTGGTCGATGGGAGGCTACCGGTGGCAGAAGGTGATCTCGTACATACCCAGGTCCTAAGCCATGGAGCAATTGGATATGATCCAATCCTAAGGATAACAGTGTACAGTTATTACAGTAGAAGAAACCTTAACCATTCCCTACAAGAAAACAGTTTATTGATGCATATTGTATGTCCTTGTGATCCCTACATTTTAGAAGTCCTTCTACTTTTTCATTCAGTTCCTATTATGTATTTCATTAACAATAAAGAAAAGATAACCATGCCAGTTGGTTTGTGTTCTCATGAAGTTGGTAAGTATGATAAATGTCTTGAAAGTGGCATCAACCTTTGACTGGTTTCAACTTAGTATAACATGAATTTAACAGCTATTGTTGGGATTAAGGCTTCAGGTTATCTTTGAATTTAGTAACCATGGGTGATTCAATAATCTGCAGCTTTGCATGCTGTAGATATCCAATCTTAGTTGTCTCTGAGCAACATATGAACATATCAACACAATTGTAAATTGTACATTTAAAAGATCTACTGATGTTTTTTTAACTTGGGCAGCATTAAATGCAAAATACCAGCACAAAAGGCAGACAATCTTTAGAAAATAGAAATTATTTGTTTTTCTCATTTTTTTACTTTTTTTAATTTAGATTTATCTTTTATTATATGAAAACTCTTAATAAATATAAATAATAATTAAAAAGAAAAATTAAATTATTAAGCCCAGTTTGATGGAGTGAAGTTTAAATAACATTGGCCATAATTATAACTGAAATTTATGATGTTATTACTTTTTGATGTGTAAAAATTAGATTGCTTCCATTGATAGACACATAGTGAATAATATTAAGAATTAGTACTATCATGATAATTATGAATTCTGTCACCAAACCCAGAGCTATTTACTGGTATGATTATGTAACAGTTGTTACAACAGGCTTCATGAAAGTTCTATTGTGAAAATTTAAATCACAGCTAAAGGTCTATCATTTTTTTAAAAAAAAAATCAATATAATTCAGTGACAATCTAGATCTAGGATAGAAATTTCAAATGACACTTTGAAAACAGCAGAACAATAAGTATACATTATAAATAAACATAAGCATAAGCAAAATTCAGTAAAGTACCTCAAGCAAAAATAGCAAAGGGTATGAACTTACTTTTCTAATTTACATCAACAAGATTATGACATGTCTTAAACTTCAGCACTTGCAATCTTATTCACCCAAAGGATTGATCCTTTTCAATATATCAAAATACTGATTTTGTATCTCATTCTCTAGTACCAACATAGCAATAAATCATTCTTTCTGTCAAATTATTAGATGCTCGACATTTACTTCTTCTCTGACACACAACATTCTGTTCTCTAATTGGATCCTCAAGGCCAGTCATTGACATCTGACATAATTTTACAAAGCTTCTACTCTTTGGAGACCTTCCTTTCCACATCATCTTTACATAATTTGATTTTTCTAAAAATAGATGGCCAAAGTTTAGTAGACAAAGAAGTTGATTTGTTACTCTCTCTCTCTCCCCCGCCCTCCCATGAATTGCTTAAAAAAATATCTAGACTTCATCCAGTTTTTCCTTAAATGAGTGATGTAGAACCTGAAGGTCTAGAGTAGACACTGGGCTTGTTTAAACATTGGTATTATTTTATTATAGTTAGTGTGAAATCTTTGGGAAGCAAATCACATTAACTATATTTATCTGCAGATGAATTTTTTACTTTAAATTAAATTAAAAATAGGGATCTTTTTCCCAATATTATGACCCCACCTACATTTCAGAGTGCAGACCTTAACACATCCCACAAAGGCCAACTATAGCCTTTCCTCCTTCAAAAGCAGCTGAATATCCTTGCCTTAAATCATTGAAGATTTTCTTACGCTTTGCTTTCTTTGTCTTTTCTATTCCCATTGAAGCAATCAATACATATATATTTCAAAATGATCACTTCCTCTACAAAATATTTTCTTGTTCTCTTTGACTTAGTTAACAATTGCTGTAAGAGAATTTTATTTGTCTAAACCATTGTTCCTACCATTATAAAGACTATGAATACCACAAAAGAAATAGTTTGGTCATTGGAGATTTTACACTTAATTTTTCTCTCTTTATGTATTAATGGGCTTAACTTTCCTTCTCTCTTTTGTGCCTCTAATGATATATAAAATCCTATGATATTATTTCCAAGCCTTAAAAGAAAAGTCTGTCTTTGATATAGCTTTTGCTCCCAATGCCTTTTTCTATGGCTTTCCCGATCATGGAATGTTACATATTAGTAACAAAAAGCTGGGATGTAATTATTATCTTTTGAATATGTTATTCCAGCTTTGATGATATTCTCAAAATAAGATGATATACAGAGATAACATTCTCTGCCTCCTACAGTCCTACTCCCCCTTTAACCAATGCCCAAGTGACTGGGCATTGACTGGGCATTGACGTGGCTGTGACTTTGTGTCCAAAGGCTAAAGCATAATAAAACAAAGCTTTTTTTTTTTTTTTGAAGGTCAAACCACACTCCAAATACATTTCAGTCTGGATTTTTATTTCTTTTTGTAATCAGCTATGATCAACAGATTTTTACTCTAAGTAAAAATGTGTGTGTCTGTGTGTGTCTGTGTATGTGAGTGAGTATACACATACATACACACATACATATGATTTTATTAACTGTCAGGTTTCATAGAGGGCCATTTTACTTTCAGATTTCATACACTTATATTTTGCCATTACACTAGTTTATATCAGGGGTGAAATTCAGCAGGTTCTGACAGGTTCTGGAGAACCCGTAGCAGAAATTTTGAGTAGTTCAGAGAATTGGCAAATACCACCTCTGGCTGATCCCAGAGTGGGGTGGGAATGGATATTTTGCAATATCCTTCCCCCAGGAATAGGGAGGGAATGGGGACTTTGCAGTATCCTTCCTCTGGAGTGGGGTAGAAATGGAGATTTTGCAGTATCCTTCCCCTGCCACGCCCACAAAGCCAGCCCTCCAAGCCACACCATGCCTACCAAGCCACGCTCACAGAACCGATAGTAAAAAAAATTTCAATTCCACCACTGGCTTATATATATATATATATAAAAGCTGTATATCTGGATGATTCCTAGTTATTATGATTATGAGATCCTTTTTGTTTCCAGAGAAGCCATTGCAAAGTATATTCTGATTGATCAAGTGGCACAACCTTTACATTGATCCACCACATGATGGAGTCTTAATTTTGTGATCCTGGCAGAATTTAATGCTGAATATCCAATTACGAGCAGCTTTGAATGTTATGCCTCCCTATTGACTAAACACCTGTTTTAATTTGTATATATGGTCCAACACAATTAGTTGGCCACATGCTAAATATGGATCATATTTGGACAGACTGGTGCTTGCAAGGTGGCAGAGTTGTGTGTGATTGTTTTCATGAACAGATCACTCTCTAGTTGGCTTTAGATTAGCAGTTCATATAAACACTCATCCAGATATCTGCCTATGGAGATTCTCGGTCATCTGGAATGTTAAACATCTTGGATGAGAAATAAAATGTTTTCAAGCAAAACAAGAAAGTCCAGTTGCCTTTTGAAAAAAAGTTTTGAGAACGTTGACAAACTAGAGAGTAACCAGAGGCAGGCAACTAAAGTATCCAGAGGCAGGTAGGATGTTGAGGAGCCTGTAGAGAAAAATATATGAGGAAGTTTTGGAGGTACTACTGAATATATTTTTCCTGAGGAAAAAATGTCTATGGAGAAAGAGTAATATATGAACAGCTATTATGTAGAAAAACAGACAGAATTATTCAGAGTTTTTCTAGAAGACAGGGAATGGAACAAGCACAATTAAAATGTTCATGAAGTCTCTAAGAATTGCTTTGTGACAAAGTAGAAGCAGGACTGATCAAGGAGCCTGAGATGCTGTAAATGAGAAGAGCAGTTAAGATAACATTTCAGGTGATTATCGGGATTCCATCTTTGTGCATCGAAAGAATTCAGATCAATGTAGAGACAAAGAACCCAAAAAATTATATATGAAAAAAGATCCATAGTGTCCAGAGTGCATTTTTTTTCAGAAAGTACTCAATAAATACCTGAAGATTGGAAGAAATCTAAAACTACATATAAAGGATACCATGTTAACTTAAGACGCAAAACATATTTAGAGAGAAAGAAACGAGGGTTGTCTTTTTATAAATTAATTGCCTAGAAGTTACCAAGATCAGGGATATGCAATAAAAATGAAAAAGGAAGTAGATATAAATTTTAAATAAATAAATATTTTTATCTGGTGAAAATGAAACTTGCTTTGAAAGTAGATAAAGAAAGCTAAGCAAGACAACCTCCAGCAGAGTTAAAAGAAGTGATGAAATTATTTGAGATGAAACTGAAATGGATGCTGGAAGAAATATTTTAGGATTGAATAAATAATATTAATATTACTGTCCAAGAAAAGATTAATAAAAAGGCATAAATGGTAGGAGAATATTGAAAACAGTTAGATCTACAAAAATAAATGTTGTAATTGGAGAACTATATAAATATAAATGCAGTTTGTCATAGTGTGGCACAGTGTGAGTACCGTAACTGTGCCCCATTCATCAGAAAAATGTTGCTAATATTCTTCTGTATAAAGGGAAGTTAGTAAGAATAAATACATAAACCACAGAGAATTAATTTGTTAAATATGCAAAGGAAGAAGTTTCTGGAATTCCATGATAATGAGCAAATTTGGGAAGCTATGTTGGAACAGTAAGAAATAGTAAGCGCAGTGGTTAGAATGCAGTACTGCAGGCTACTTCTGCTGACTGCTAGTAGTCCAACAGTTTGATTATTACCGGCTCAAGGTTGACTCAGCCATCTTTCCAAGGTCAGTAACATGAAGACTCAGATTGTTGTGGCAATATGCTGACTCTGTAAACTGCATAGAGAGGGCTGTAAAGCACTGTGAAGCAATATATAAGTCTAAGTGCTTTGCTATTGCTTTTCTGTACTTTGCATAAGGGAATAATATCAATGGGGCTAGCAAGATGGGTGCATCTTTATGCATGCAGATAAATACCTGCAATCTTGCCAAAATGAAATAGCAATGCTAAATGGTATGCTGCTATGATAACATCAGAATATTTCATTATAATTAAAAAATTAATACTTCATTAAGAATTAAAAAAGAACTTTTGAATCTAAATCCTAATCCACTGTCTGTTGTTGTCCACCAGCAGCCTGTGGAGCTGGCAGTGGAATCGGACAGTGAGGAGGCTGGGGAGGACAATGGGCCAGTCCTGGAGTCTGGAGAAGACCCGGATGAGGGCTCTGCACCGGAGGCAGAGATGGGGCCAGGGCTATCTGGGAGTGATGCGCGGACTCTGGAGCTTCCAGAGTTAGACAGCAGAGAGACAGAGGAACAGGAGAAGCCTGTTCCTAGTCCACGCATGCGCAGAGCTGCCAGAAGGCAAGAGCAGCTAAAGCAAAAGGGATGACTCGGGAGTAAGGCCAGGAGATGATTGGCCCCTCCCATAAGGCTTAAAAGAGCAGCAAAGGCTCTTGGGCTCTTTGTAGGAAAGCAACATTGCTAAATCTGTTTCCAGTCAGCATCTATTGTTTCTGAACTTTGTGGAGCTTTGCCAAGAAAGGCCTTTGGTAGGGTACCAAAGAAGATAAAGGTTTGTGATAAGCCTGAAGGACTTATTCTGAAAGACTTGGTTTGCAATTAATTTGGACTAAGCTGGGAATGAAGTAATTCTCAGCTGTTATAATAAAATAGGTTTGGGACTAATTGTATCTTGTAATGATCACAACACAATTGTGTTGGAGCCTTGGTGGCACAGCGGACTAAAGTGCTGTTAAGTAGCACTTAGCTGCCAACTGCCTGCAATTACTGCGAGTTCAAATCTCACCAGGCTCAAGGTTGACTCAGCCTTTCATCCTTCCGAGGTAGGTAAAATGAGGACCCGGATTGTGGAGGCAGTAAGCTGATATGTAAAAAAAAAAAAACACTGCTTGGGGGAAGGGCGAAAGCCCTACTAAGCAGGTATATACAAAAGTATGAAGGCTATTGCTTAATGCATTGTAATCCACCCTGAGTCTCCAGAGAAGGGCGGCATATAAATCGAACCAATAAATAAATAAATAAATAAATAAATAAATAAATAAATAAATAAATAAATAAATTGTAATTTGGTACAATTAAAGTGCAGGTATAGGAAAACACAAATCCATATTTGCATTTATTTCTAATTTCCTATCATGATATGGCAGATGTACATGATATGGCAATGTACACAAACAAAATCTCTCTCTCCCTCTCTCTCTCCCCCCACCCTCTCTCTCTCTCACACACACACACCTGGTGTCCAAAATACTGGCATTCTGCAAACATTAAAATTCATGACCTATAGCTAAGAAAGGTTTGCCTGAATAATCACATTTTTGGGAGAATTGGTGTATATAATGCATTGCCATCTTCCTAAAGACTAGTTATATGATACCCAAACAATGGACAATTTGCAGATCACATGACTGCATCAGCAGCCCAGCAGTGCAGCAGCCACTAATAGCACTGAAGCAGCCACAACTTTCCCAGATTTTGGACATATTTTGTAAGTTAGCCAATTTGAGGTACCATGGTTTAAAAATGATTGTCCTATGATATATCATTTCATCCAGTTAAAGGTCAGGACAAGTTGACAGTTTAGTAGTAGGTAGATAAAATTCCAACCTCTTCCAAAGCTACTAGAAACATAACTTGCAATATCATTAGGGAGGGGAAATCATGGGAGAGGCCAATATTGGTGTGATGCAGGTCAAGGATTTGGATCAAGATTTGGATCCCTACTGTATTATCAAAAAGGACAAAATGGTAGCCTCAATGATACAATGAAAGATCCAGCGAATTTAATGTGTATTACATTCTCTCTCTCTCTCTCTCTCCCCCTCTCCCTCTCCCTCTCTCTTTCTCCCTCTCTCTCCCTCCATGTGAATGAGCAAGAGAAACAGAAAGAAAGAGACAGAGACCCCTAAACATGTTAGACATTTTGAAGAGAATCCCAGGCATGTGACAGGCTAAATAAAAGCAGCTGATTCCTTCAATGAATGTCATGTGGAATGGAAATTATTATAATTCACAATACTTTTTTAGAAAAGAAAAGGAATAATATCATTCTCCAAATTAGTAGTGTAATGTTATCCACAGGTGCTGGCTGTAGCCTCTATCTGCAAATATCCAGGCTTTTAAATGCATAGGATTTCCATGCATTCTGGGACCCTACATTACATATCGGGGTCAAGACCATAAGTAAGGGATCACAATCCCATTCTGTATGCTTCAGTTCACACAACGTACACAAGATGAAGACCAAAGACAACATATTAGATTGTAGCAAATCAATGTTTGAAGAGTTAAAGTATGTAAGAGTTTATTTGATTTTTTTTAAAAAAAATACTGGTATATGTATGCAGTGACAGGTAGATTAAAAAGAGAAACGTGGAAAAAATAATATTCTATGCATTCTACCATAAAGCTGAGCAGACTTCAGGAGCAGCAATATCAGTGGGAAACCTATGGTTGTTCTGGGGTTTGATACCTTTGTTCTAGTGAGGCAAAAGAATTTTCCTGAACTCATGATAATAATAAAAAATACAACAGATTCAGCATGCAGGGATGGGAAGAGCAATCGGTCACAGGAAATGACAGGCCTTTCCAGAAATAAAAGATCTCCAGTACAATAAGGAACAACAACCCTATTCTTCTCTGATTCTATCAGAAAGGACTCCAACATTCACACCACCAAATGAAATTTCTGTTTCTTCCATGTCTCTGACTTCAAGTGGTCATAGTCCAACTGGGCCAGGTGGGAACTGGATCAGAGCAGTGGTGGAATTCAATTTTTTAAACTACTGGTTCTGTGGGCGTGGCTTGGTGGGCATGGTGTGGCTTGGTGAGCAGGGCTTGGTGGACATGGCAGGGGAAAGATACTGCAAAATCTCCATTCCCACTCCACTCCAGGGGAATCTCCATTCCCACCCTACTCTGAGGCCAGCCAGAGGTGGTATTTGCTGGTTCTCCAAACTACTCAAAATTTCCGCTACTGGTTCTCCAGAACCTGTCAGAACCTGCTGAATAGCACCCCTGGATCAGAGACATGGTATCTTGTTAGGTTTCTCCAGTAGATATCATGGAGAGTCTTTGGCACATCAAAAGCTGCGATAACAAGGGTCTTTATAATTCATTCAGATGACTGGGCTTCTGGATGGCAGCAAATGTGAGAATGGCAGGGAGGGTCAACATGAGACTGGGCAGTTTCTGCAGCTTGTGCAATTATGGAAAGTGAAGCTTAGAGCCAATTATCTTCTCCTACCAGCGTAGTATTTATTTGGAGAAGCAAAAGTCATGCCAGTCACTTCCTCAACAGGCAAACTTTCCTGGTCGTGCTTATGCTCTTAGATTCCCCAGGTTGAGTCTGTAAGTACTTTATAGATGATTAGCATTGTTTGCAGTTTCCTGGTTTGTTTTTGTGCCTTGCAGAAGCCTGTAACCAGTCCATGAGGGTATAAGAAGAGCTGCTAAGCAGAAGGGAAACAAGGCAGAAATTGGCCAATTAGCTAACCTGCTAAAATGACATGTAGTCTCCTTTGCTGTCTTGGGGACCTACTCATTCAACTGATTAGGAAAACCGAAGTAAGGATCTTACCTTGTAACTACATAGGAGGATTGTGATAGCAACAATGTCAATAAAGTAGAATACAAAATTTCTCAGTTCAGAAAGTCACTCGGCACAGAGCTCTTCAGATGCAGGTTCAGCTACAACAGTAAATTCTCTTGTCATAGTAAAATATAAATTATGCCCTTTTCTGTTTTCTCATGCAACCAAGCTAGAAGTGATATCCAAACAAGGGTTATGGCTTTACAAATAACTGCTACACTGGTCAACTAATTTCAATCAAGGACACTTTTTTCATTTTTTATCCCTCCCTCTCCGATATACTGAGTCACCATTGTGAATACTTTAAATGTATTTTCATACCAGTCCTTTTCATATGAAACCATATAGACCTCTTTCAACGCAGTTGCTAATAAAGACTGATCAAGACACTTCAGTTGTCTCATTTTTAATTTAACTACAGGTAGTTTCTCGACTTATGACCACAATTGAGCCCAACATTTCTGTTGTTAAGTGATATTTGTTAGGTGAGTTTTGCCCCATTTTATGACTTTTTTTGCCACAGTTGTTAAGTGAATTACTGCACTCGCTAAGTTAGTAACCTGGTTATTAAGTGAATATGGCTTCCCCATTGACTTTGCTTGTCAGAAGATCGCAAAAGGGATCATATGACCTTTGGAAACAGCAATGGTCATAAGTATATGACCATCATAAGAAACTAGTTGCCAAGTGTCTAAATTTTGATCATATGATCATGGAGATTCTACGAAGGTCGTAAGTGTGAAAAATTGTTGCAAGTCACTTTTTCCAGTGCTGTTATAACTTTGAACAGTCACTAAATGTACTGTTGTAAGTTGAAGACTATCTGTATTTTAATATTTACTTAGGAAGTTACAGAAAAATCCTCTGCATAAAAAAATAAACATAGCATCTGCTTGTGTCTGAATAACTGAACAGTATATAAATTGGATTACATATTTTGTTTTTTATTTTCTTAACTTTTTTAAAAAAGACTTCTTTCCTAAGAAATTCAAGTTAGGAATATATTGGAAGATTAATGTCTGGGGTCTTTTGGTATTATTTTATTATTTTGCAGGGTATTTTAAATGAAGCATGTGGTGGATTTTTATGATTCTAGTATCAGGAGAGGTGCATAAGATATTAAATTGGAATAATGCCAGAGTGCAAGAGAAGGTCTGAAAATGCAATATACTGAGTATTGACTCAGAAATAAGAGAAATTTCCTTTCCATGCAGTGTTGTGAAAGGACCATTTACTCTTGCTCAAATTCCTTTTTTCAATCTACATAATAAGGATATCAGCAAAATTCAGCATTGTATTAGAATAAATGCTGCGGAGGCCTCATCTGAGGCTCATAGGACTGTAGCCTTAATAAACCTAGCTGGTTTGGGTATGCTTTGGCTTTTTAACTTATGGAAGACAAACAAAATATGAGTGCCCTAAGTACCTTATACCAGTGAAATTCAATTTTTTTTACTACTGGTTCTGTGGGCGTGGCTTGGTGGGCGTGGTGTGTCTTGGTGGGCATGGCAGGGGAAGAATACTGCAAAATCTCCATTCCCTCCCCACTCCAGGGGAAGGATACTGCAAAATCTCCATTCCCTCCCCACTCCTGGGGGAAGGATATTTCAAAATCTCCATTCCCATCCCACTCTGGGGCCAGCCAGAGGTGGTATTTTCTGGTTCTCTGAACCAGTCAAAATTTCCGTTACCGGTTCTCCAGAACCTGTCAGAATCTGCTGGATTTCACCCCTGCCTTATACTGAATGAATGACCCTGATTTGGGAGTTGCTAAGGTTTTGTCCTACAAAACATGCTGTACTACAGGGGTGTCACACTGGTAGCCCAGGGGCCAGATGCGTCACACACAAGCCACGCCCACCCCAGCTCCACGAAGGGAAAAAACATCATGAAACGCCATGTGAAGGGAATGTGACACCGCGAGTTTGACACCCATGCTATAGAAATATACTTGCGGTAGTATGGAGCCTTCCATTTCAGTTTGTAAAATCTATTTGGCAGCAATGTGCAATATTGTAAGAAAAAAAAAACATATCTTTTCTTATCATTGGTTTTTTTTCATAGTAGACATTTGAGCAAGCTGAGTAGGCAAGCATCAAGTTTGACCTCTGTATAACCTCTGCTTTTACTATTTACATAAAGTATTTATTTATATTTATTGATATATCACATTTAGAAACATCCCATTTTTTCACCTTTTAAGTTATTCCTTTGTAATTAATCCCAATATACAAGAGATCCCTAACATGGCATTCGTGACCAATACAGCTGTGGATATCACCCCCTTTTGCCTGAATGATCCTAACTCATTCACTGTTACCATTTCCTTTTGATTTAAAGGAGGTAAATGAAAAATAAATCTGCTGCAGTGCAATGCATCAGTATCAAATGTTACCAAGCTCCATGCAGGACATTTTTAGTAGATGTAGCTATAAACATATCTTAAATATGACAGGTAAATAAGAGAAAAAGAAAAAAGAAAAAAGAAAGGCATTTTGAGAGAATAGGTCTGCTCACAGTCATGCCTTAGTCACTTCCCATTTAGATTGTTGTAATAAAGCTCTGGAGCTGTCTTTGAAAAGGATTTGGAAGCTTCAGGTGGTACAAAATGCAGCACTGTGGCAAGTTACAGGTGCAGGTCATTTGGCACATGTGACAACACTGCTCTGGGAGCTGCAATGGTTTTAGTATGCTTCCAGGTGCAATTCAGGGCGCTGGTAATTACCTTTAAAACCTTTCATGGCTTCAGTCCAAGTTACTTAGGGGACTGTCTTTAGATCCAGCAGGAGAGCATGCTCTGAGTCCTGTCCACTAGAGAATTCCATGTATTGGGACCCAGGAAGGCGATCTTTTCTAGCATAGCAGTTGCCCTCTGGAATAGCATCCCTCCTGAGATTAAATTTATATTGCCCCTGTTGGGCTTTCACCAGGCATTTGAAAACCTGGCTTTGCTTTCCATCCAGAGCAGAGGTGAGTTTCACCAGGTTCTGACCAGTTCTGGAGAACCGGAAGTGGAAATTTTGAGTAGTTCAGAGAACCAGTAGTAAAAATTCTGACTTGCCCCGTCCCCATCTATTCTCTGCCTCCCGAGCCCCAACTGATCGGGAGGAAATGGGGATTTTGCAGTAACCTTCCCCTGGAGTGGGAAGGAAATGGAGTTTTTACAGTATCCTTCCCCTGCCACACCCACCAAGCCAAGCCATGCCCACAAAGCCATGCCATGCCCACCAAGCCATACCCACAGAACCGGTAGTAGAAAAATTTGAAACCCACCACTGATCCAGAGGCCCTGGCAGTATTGGAGAGCCTGCCTTATGGCTGATTTGGATTAAGATATGAATGTGCTTGGCAGGTATTCTGTGTCATTGATATTGTTCCCCCCTAAATTTATTAGTTTTATCCCAATTTTATTTTGTTTGCAGTTGTTAGCCTTCTAGAGCCATGCATATGGGATGGGCAGCCATATAAATTTACTAAATAAATATTTATTACTCTTTGAATAGAAGCATCTAAAGCCTGGGAACATCTATGTAATATATCAGTGGCCCCTACCTTTTGGGCACCAGGAACTAGTTCCATGGAGGGCAGTTTTTCTGCAGGCCTCTGTGTGTGTGTGGTTTTGCATGCTTCTCTGGATCCTGTGGAGTTCGGGGCGGGGGGGTGGACTTTGCTCACTTGCACAGCCTGGTTCCAGGCAGGCTGCAGACCAGGGATTGGGGATATCATGTACATATCAGCAAAACAACTTGAATTCCTGTCCCTGTTCCTAGCATATTTTTGTTTGTCACTCAGCTGTGAGGGCCCAGGGTCTTCTGGGAAGGGGAAGCTGCCTCAGTTATCCTGACATATGAGGTGTG
Organism: Arizona elegans; assembly: GCA_022577455.1. Lineage (NCBI taxonomy): Eukaryota > Metazoa > Chordata > Lepidosauria > Squamata > Colubridae > Arizona > Arizona elegans. The sequence goes on along the minus strand of JAKOOJ010000001.1, from coordinate 281,731,781 downwards.
AAAATAGTTACTTAATTTCTGATATTGTTCATAATAATACTCATTATATCTATCCAAACCTAAAATCGAGACTGACTTTATGTGTTTCTTCACTTGAACAGTTCTTGGTTTTTCATTTAAAATCTCAGTGTTGTTTACAATGTGAACTCAAAACAATACAAATTAAAGTCACTGCCAAGAAACCAAGAAGCAAACCAATAAAAGCAGCAGAAATTGAATTAAACAAACAAATGAGTAAGCAGACAGTTTTCTGCAAAAAAAATTCAACCAGGGGTATGTGCAGAGTGCTTTCAGTTGACTGTTAAGTCCTTACCGTAGCCAGTCCTTATTTTGTAAGGCAAGCGTTTTCCAAATCAAAAAGCATATTTACTTAGTAGGCTTGAAGGCTCCCTTTTAAGAACAAAATAAACAGTAAAAAATTGAATGCTGTATATTGAGTGGAATGTACCATATATTTCAGCTGATGTCTTAAGTCCCTTGACCATAGCTTGCTTGGAATGGAAATAAAATTGAAGTATCAGTTTGCATTATGCCTTCTACACTGGGAAAGTAAGATGTATAATTGTATTATTTATTGTGTTGGAAAAAATACATGTTAATACAGAAGTCACTCCAGTGCATGACTTATTAATCATGTGTGTGTGGGGGGCGGGGGTTGCATGGTTGTGGCCTTTTATGAAAACTTTTACCAAAGGCAGAGGAAAATTACACTTCAGCATTCAAGTCAATTGAGAGACAAAATTATTCCACATAAGTGCAAATTTTAATACTGATGCCATGATTTATACGTTGATATTACCCATTTGATAGGTTGGGCTGATTTCAGCCACAGGAAAGAAATCATAATGAGGACAATGAAAGAAGTCATTTTTTCCCTTGGAAAAACTACTAATTCCAGTTGTGGAATGTCAAGCCATCATTTTTAAATGATGTGGGGGGGACCCACTATTCCTTGATGATGACCAAAAATTATTTTCAGGCTTAGATACTTAAGCTTCAAATACTTGTAATGTTTATTCCAGATTTAAAGCTAACCAAAAACTTTTCTACTTCTGTCCAAATTTACTATGTTATTTATCTATTAAAGATCTCTTAAAGTTACCCTTTCTTTCTCAGCATTGCTAAGGGGCAGGTTCTCCAAGAAAAAATACAAGAGGAAGGAATTTATCTTGCAATGACCTATCGCTTTCAGTATTAGAGGATGACCAGCAGTAAAGTTACAGTAGTGATGGTGAACTATTGGGAGAGCTAAAAAATCGGGTTAAGGATAGGTCGGCAGGGAGAAAATCTGATCTATTACTACTGATCTATTACTATTAAGTCTACTAAGAGTTGACTTAATTGCACATAATCGGTCAATGAAGAAAGCAGATGGATTAGAAAAATTGTGTTTTCCTAAGGGCTATTGTGGATGTCATTTACCACATTTTCCAATATAAATAGTTGCTGACTAGTTGCTGGGGAGGAGTTAAACCACTTCCCTTCTACTTTCTTCTTTCTGACTCTCCTGTTATAATTGTTAGAGAAATTCAAATGAGAGGGAAAGACTTGGGCAAGGGCTTAGAGTTGCATAAAAAGGAAAAAAGGCCAAAGCTGGTCACAACTCCTCCCAGGCAGGTAGGGCAGCTGTTTGTCTTCAGATAAAGCATTTCAGCTGGAGAATTTCACTTCCATTGCCATTTAGCAACAGTGAGCAAGCATGCTACTCAGTGTGCCTTGGGCTTTTATAGCATTTATCCTTTGCTGCTATAATAGTCTTCTTTATGCCTCTCCTATGTTCGGTATGAATCACCTTATTTCTCCTGGCAGGTGATTTATAACATTTTACAGTTCCAGCAGTCAGAGAAGGTGAAATTAAAGGCCTAAGCACGTTTTATGGTATTTTCATAGCGGCTTTTGTTCCAGCCGCCTAATATTTTAAATACAACAAAATTAAGGAAAGTAGAAGAACGGCAAATTCCTCTTCAAGGGAGATTTCATTCATCTCAAACAGCCAGCCGGTTACCGCCACCAGTACAATTGAAGAGATTTTTTTTTTTTTCTCAATGGCCGGCTCTTCTCCAGCTCAAGCCTTCCCGATCGATCCTTTGCTCATTTGCATAATGAATTCTTCCGAGGCGGCTATTGGCTGCCGCGAGCCGCGCTCGTGCGTGATGTCAGCACTCGGAGGGTATTGCTCGGGTTGTGGCGGGTAGTTGGAGCCTGTCAAAAATCTTCGCGCAGCGGCGGTCGCGGCCGAAGAGGGAGAAGAAGCGAGGCTGAATCGCCCAGCAAAACCCGCCTGTAGAGCGGCAAGAAGGGGGGGGGGGGGGGAGAGTCGCGCCTAGCTGGCCGAGACTCCTCACTTATGGCTTGTGGCTCACCTAAAAGAGCTTCTCCGTCACCTGCTCCAAGCGAAGGAGAAAGCCCAGCGCAGAAGGAGAAGCAACACGGCTAAAGAAGTCACCCCGCTAGCCGGAGTTGGTTCCCGCTAAAACAAGGTCGCCAGAGGCCGCCTCAGACCACCCTCTCGTTGGGGGCTACCTTCGTTTCAGTCCCGCTAGTAGAAGCCCCGAGAGCGCCCGCTTCGCTTAGGACAGATACGGAGCCAAACGTGGAAAGGGGGCAGCCCGCGGCTTCCTAAGCCGGCTCGCCTGGAGACCAGAGGACGCCGGACGTTAAGGGACGATCCGATAAACGCCCCTCGCCCCTCTTTTCTACAACTCTCATTTCTGGGCAGGGACTGGAAGATCCCGGAGGAAAAGCTTTAGCCTGACCCCCCCGTGGACCCGGCCAAAGGTTCTTTCCGAGGTGGAAAAAGGCCGAAAGGGGTTGCTGGCTGCCCCTCTTCCCGAGCATCTGGCCAGCCGGCGTGCAGGAGTTCTTCGGTCCGCTGAAAGAGGCTGGGGCGAGATCGAAGCGAAGAGAGACCCCGCTTCCCCTCCGAGTCCGCTCCTTCCAAGGCAGAGCGCGTCTCGGGGAATAGGACGAGACCTTTAGACGCGCGGCTTGCGAAAGGGGTCCCCGAGTGGCTCTACCGGCGAATCTGGCTTAAAGGGAGGACTGAACTCGGGGGATCGCTGGGACAGGCTGGGGCGGGCGGAAGATTTTTTATTTTTTGGTCACCTAGCCGCCCCCCCCTCCCAGTAACCGCCTGATAATATGCAAGGCGCTGGTTTCCCGCCGTTCCTTCTGGCTCCTCTCCTTATCTTTGCCACGCAAGTGGGGACTGTGGATGCGGGCAGCCCCTTCTCAGGCTCTCGCGCTGGCGGCCAGCAGCTGCCCCGAGATGCCCCGAGTTTCTCCCGGCAGCAGAGAAAGAGCTTAGCGATGGATTTCATCGTGCCGTCGCTGTTCCGGACCTACCTGAGGGAGCTGGTGCTGGGCGACGGGGGCAGAGGCGAAGCCTTGGGCGGGTTCAAGGCGCACTGCAGCCTGGTGCTGGACTGCCCGCCGCTTTTGCGCGCCGCCAGCTCTTGGCAGCCGAGGAGCGGAGCCTCGGAGCCCGCCGGCCGCGCCAGAGCCCAGTCCAAGGTGCTGAAAGGCGGTGCGGTGCGAAAGCTGCGCCGCGCCAAGCAGCTGGTGCTGGAAGTGGGCGAAGCCAACCTAAGGGACGACTGTGCGTGGCGTTCCGAGGAAGGAGTCGTGGCGACGGCGAGCCGGCTCGAGTTTACCCTCACCGAGGAATTCAGCTGGTGGATCCGCTCCGGGGAAGGCAGGCTGAGAGTTCGGTTGATGCCCGAAAAGAAGGCATCGTTCTTGGGCAGGGAAGGCAGTTTATCAGCGGCCATCAGGGCATCCCGGCCCCGCCTATTTTTCCAGATGGCCACCAGAGGTGAGAGAATAGTTGGCGACTTCCGCAACCTAGATAAAGTCAGCTTCCTCGAGGTTTGGATAAGGGGGTTGCCTACTCTGAGGAAAGTTTGGGAAACGTAGCGGGAGTGAAAATAACAGAGTGGGATGTATCCTCTTTTATGTTAGGAGGATTTCTAGGATGGATTTCTAAATCTCTGCTCTCATTTATCCCAGATAAAGCGAGCCTTTCCAAATTACTCTAGTTCTTGTAGTATTAATTCAGAAACATCCTTTGGAAAGAGTTTGTGATTTGCTGTGACATTTTCAAATAGAATCTATCTTTTTTTATTTTAAAAAAATCCATTATACTTTTAATTTTCTGCATTCTACATAGTGATGCTTATCCTGAAAGGGAATTACATAATGAGTATGTAAACTAAATAAAAATTAATTTTCCCGTCCCAGTTCAGAGTGCTTAAATGCCTCTTCCTCTCCGGTATGTAGCTCTTAGGGGTTTGTTGGAGAGTAATGCACTGCAAGAAGTTAATGTGCTGGTTAAGTTATTGTAAATCTTAACATGTCAAACAGTACACTATCAATAAACTTTTGTGTTGAGTTAATTGTAAAAAAATGACCACATATAACATTTCTTTCTTCTCTATCATGAAGGAGATTTTCTCCAAGAAGGAACAATAATCTGGAGAAATTCAGTGGGGTTTGGTGGGATTCCTGTCATGTAATTAAGACATGAATAATGTTACTTCTAAGTCAACCTTTGTAACACTCTGATGACCTTTAGATGTGGACTAATCCCCATGTTTCCCAGCCATCACCCATAGGCCATCTTACACATTTGGAGAACATAAGTCTGTTCTAGATCCTATGCAGTTTTGGCAGAAACATGCCACACTGAATTCAGTGAAGCTTATACCCAACTTACTGTCCATAATAAAAATAAATTATTTAAACAGAATACTCATATAGAGACTGGTAAGGTCTTGAATGCATTTAGCCTGGAAAATGAGATGTGCAGGTTGAGAAAAAAAAACTTCTTATTAACATCCCCTTGAAAAATTATATGTACTTTTCATTTTTTTAAAAAAAATACCCAAGGACTATTTTAGACAATGACTCATTAGTAGCAAGTATCATTTCTTTTTAACTGAAATGTAAAAGTTATTCATTCAGAATAATATAACTGAGATTCATAATTGCAAAAGCCACCCACTGATTAAATTAAAATTAAGATTTGTCATTGGTCATAAACTGTTCCCATTAATTAACCGATCATAATTAGTATCTTAATATTTTAGTGCAAATAGCTTAAACACATTGCCTACATCAGGAGATTTCTGCAGACTAATAGCCCAATTTTTTAAAAAAATTACAATATGGTTCACTGGAATAGACTTCAGTTTTGAAAACTGATATTATAAAATATTATATTTCAAATTTATGTAATTCTGTGAATTACAAACTAAACTGCTAAAAAAGTACAAGCACTGAGACATAACTAGACTTCATGTAGCATAGCCAGATTTCATTCCTCAGTCTACCATGGTGAGGTTTTTTAGAACCATACTATTCAATATTGTTTTTCCTTTCTACATATTGCCAGTGTTTTACCACCTCACCCCAAAGCATTTATATTACCTAATGCTAGGCTGTAAATTTGTTGTGGAGCATGTGATCTTCAGTAATTAGTATTAGGATGGGTACCTCTTGAGGCGTTTGATTAAGGAGAAGGAAACTTGTTGGATAAAGTTTTGCTGGCAAGAGTTAGAATTTACCTGCAATATACTAGCTTCCAATATACTAGCCATGCAATCTATGAATAAACTTAAATCATAGGGAATTGACCTTTCTGGATGGAACTTCACTCCTCTTTTAAGGAATTGACAAACAGTCTCATATAAAGATTCAGTCTCATTACACTTCAGCAATATTAGACTAATACAAACAACTATTAAACTGGGTATCTTCTTGCTGTAATTTTTAGATGGACTTCCTAATCTCCACTTCTTCAGCACTGATATTATCTGCATAAAAGTCCTTTTCTTCCTCTATAATTTTATGTACTCCTTATAATATCCCATAGGTATATAAACTAGTCATTATAAAATAAACTCTGATTCTATGAAAGTTCCAAAATAGAGTGCTAGAATTTTTATGTTTATAGCTGCTAATTTTTGTAAATATTTCAAAAGAAATCTAGTTTGAAATTCTAGAGTGAAATCTGAAGCATTCAGATTCAATCTTTTGTAGGGATGAACAGGTCAGAAGTTTAATATTACTGAAATTACTTGTAGCTGAAACTACACTTGGACAAAGAGAACTCCTACTCATGATTGGTGACCTCCAAGTAGATTCCTTAATAATATGCCATTGATTCTCTGACCTCAATTCCAGGAACATCAAGAATAGGATTTTAAGAAAGTAAAGTTCAGACTTGGACATTTTTCTCCTTATTACTGATAGCAGATATAAATAATATTCTGATTTTGGGTCATCCACTATTGGTCCTAAATAACAAACTATGGCTACATATGTATACATGTGTGTGAGTATATGTGTATCATTGTATATATTTCTATGTTTTCTATCACTATCATCCACAGCAAACCAAGCCATTATGTTAACAACTTTATTTAATTTATTATTATGTACAGCCATGCATTCTAATGCTGCCAGATCTAGGCTGCAAAATATGGATGATCACTCAGTGGTAGAGAAGTGTTAAGGCGTTCTGTACTTATTTGCTGCCATCTAGGAATTGCCTGACATTTTGCAGCCAGTTCTATACATTCTCAGTGTGTTTCTTCAATGTACTGCCAACACCACTATCCACAGGTAGAAACCTATCTACATATGGACTTTCAATACTGCTAGCACCAGCCAAGCTGTTGCAAGAATAGCAAAGCAACATCTTTCTCTAAAGTTACCTTCACAATTGTTCTATTGCTAAAATTGATTGAAAACATGCTGCAAACAATGAGATCGGCACTGCAAAGCTTTTACATGGTGTTTGACAAGATTTCCTCACTTTCTTTGTAGTGAGTAGTTCATGACTGCCACCAACATGTTATTTTATTTATTTAGTAAGCAAAGTTATTGTTGGTCTAAGCCAATATTAAAATATTGTGTAAGGAATGAAGAATTCATCTCAACTATGCTTAGGTTTCAAAGGAACAAGTAAATGTCCTTGCTGCTATATCCTACCACACATAGAAGCTCATAAAAATGCTTAACTGAAGTTGTCTGTTCAATAAATCACTGTTCTATGAAGGGTGACCCTCAGTGTGTAAGGGCTGTATTTTTAAACAGACAGTGAAATATTGTAAGAAAAGTAATCTTAAAGGATGATGAGCAATGCTCTATGAAACATGGCAGTAGAATATTATTTCTTCAGAAATTGATGGTAGAAAGCTAAGCAAGCACAAAATTTACACTAATATTTTTAACATGTTTTTCATGGCGAATATAAGTTTTACACAATTTTAAAATCATGTGAAGCAAGGACACACATAACTTAAAGTAGAAACATGGCTGTTATTTATCAGGGTTTAAAGTACCAGCATAAAGTGCTATTCTTTAATGACAGAGGAGTGGGCTATCTTGAACCCTCCAACATGCAAATAATAGATTGTGCAGGCAACATATTCCATAGGCCATTCATTTATATGGATATTGGATTAACCTTTTCTCCCCTTTTGAGGGAAACAAAATGTTTAAAAGAGACCTTTGTGTTTATTATTTATGTGAGAAGAAATCTAATTTGAAGGTGGATATAGAAGACATTCCACAGCTCAATAAAAGTATGAACTTGGGTCAAGATCTATAAATCAATGGTCCATGGATTTCAGCTCTTAGTAGATCTTCTGACATAGTGCTAAAAACAATGCCATTTGCTAATTCAGGCACATAATTTGGCAAGAAATCTATAGGTGGTAATCTATGGATAGTAATAAAGCTTTAACTCCTATACCAGTAAATTCTCATATATATAAAAGTGTATGGGTTTGGAGATACCTGATAAAGGTTATGCATATGGAGTGTGTGTTAATATAGTATAGGTATCTCCCAGTAGGTGGGACACAGGGAAGTATCTATCCTTGCAAGACAAACTTTGTACTAGAATTTCTAATTGGGAATGGGAGTAAGTTCAGGGTAAAACTGGATTTTTTAATATATTTTTTTTGCTTGTGATATACTGGCTGAAATGAATTTTAAAAGATTGTTTATGATGAAAGGCAAAATTCATGAAAGATACAAGATGACAAGAGATTCTGAATGGGCCATTATTTTGGTAGTGCCAAGATCTTTTCAAAAGTGGATCTTGTGAAAAAATGGACATGAAAGAAAAAAGGAGAAAAAAACTAATATGAAAGAACAATTGCAGGAAAAGAAGGTGTGAAGAGCTATGCTAATAGAGAATACGAAATAGCATGCTTAGTGGAATGATGAAGTAAAAGAGTCTGTGGATGAAAAAAAAATATGTAACACAATGCTGCATAAATTAAGATGATTGAAAGATATGGAAACCAGAGAAATAAATCTGTTTTAGTAGAAATTAAAAAAAAATGTTTTGGTAGTCAGTGAAACAAACTAAAAAGGAAGCTTCCAGCTGAGTTAATGGAATTAAAAATAAAAGGCATGAAATTATTTCTGCAAAATTAAGCTGAAGGAGTGCTGAAAGGAGTAGAGATTTCGATAAGAATGGTAATGATATCTTGAAGTGTGGAATTAATATAAATACAAATGCTATAAATGTTTGTGTCCATTGTTGAATAAAAAGTCATAAATGCTATGAAAGTATTAATACGTCTGGAGATGTGCATGATATAACTGGAGAAATGTTAAGGTATTTATGTGGTTTGCTTATGGAATTGCTCTGTGGCTAGGTCTGGTAATTGGAAGAATGCTTTTACAGTGTTCATGGGCCTTTTTTAAACAACCTCCAACTTCTGGCATCTCCTTTCCCATCTGTTTTGGATGATCTTAAACATTATTTTGCTAACATGTGACATTAAGGACATTATGCAATACTTTGCACATTGTGTTAAGTTTCTTCTCCTTGGTATTGGAATGTATATTAACCTTTTTCAGTCATGGCCATTGTTTTCCTCCTCAGTTGTGCAGGTTTAGCTTGATGAGAACTTTTACTGTTTTTTCTTCTATTGCTTACCATTTTTCTGTAGAAATTCTATCACTTTCTATAGCCTTGACAATGACCAAGATGCTGATCTAAATTCATCTTCTAGTTTAGAGATTCTTGTAAGTAGGGAATATTTTCTAAGAGATCATGAATGTTGACACTTCTTTTGTTTCCTCTACAGAATTTCAGAATACTCCTTCCATCTTTGCTTGACCATCACTGAATACTGTATGTTATAATCTGTCAATTTCTTTGTCATAACTGCTATAGGTTAGGCCCTCCTTTTGAGTATCTTTTGGAAGACTGAGGGTGGAGGTTCATTCTCCGAGCTTGTGGGTTGGTAATGTTCCATTACCAGTCTAGGTAACATCTTCAGCAGAGTTTAGGGAATGTCTGTGTCTGTGGGTTTTTTTGCTTTCAGTTATGGGAGATAAACTGAATGGTGCTGGTAAAAACTAAATTGAGCTACTTTATTTTATGTTATAGCAATAGCACTTAGACTTATTCATCACTCCATAGTGCTTTACAGCACCCTCTGGGTGATTTATAATGTCAGCATATTGCCCCAACAATGTGGGTTGCCATTTTACCACCCTCGGAAGGATGGAAATGGTATGATGGATATTCTTGTATTAAAGCACTGATAAGGCTATATAGTTAGATTATTCGGAAGGTCATGACACTTGGCTTTATAAGACAAATTGAGATGTCAAAGTCTTCCCAAAAGTAATGAAATGAATGTAACAATTCAATTTTATTCTTCAGAGAGCATTTCCCCCTGATCTATGGCACACTTGTGGACTAATACTAGTTTAACTTGAGGGCTATGGCAGAAGCTATTCAAGTACCATGGGTTTGTCACTGCATTTTTTTTCTAGATTTATTGTCATGCTGACATCTTAAAACCAGCTGGATGCTTAGTAACAGTTCTGAAAGGTTCCCTCAGCGAAGATTTGGTTTCATTTAAACTCCGTATGGACTTAGAGTGGCAAAGATTTCTCTGGTTTTATGCATGCAAAGTTTTGGCCAGCAAATTTGTTAAAAGAGAAATGAGGTATGTGACAGTATGAAAAGGTGTTCATTTGTGTGTAATTTCTAACCTACTTTTGATGATAACATTATCGCAAAACAGAAATTACAAGAAAGAAAACTGAAAGTTCACTGGAAACCTTCTATAAATTAGGTTTTCGACTGGAATACAAACTACACATAAGTTGGGATCAAATGTTTTATGAATTAGACATGGGATCTTTTCAAGTCCCTTCACTTCGATAGTTTTGGTCTTTAAAGAGTTTCTGAATGAGATTCAGCAGAGGCTGTTTTTATTCTGGAAAAGTCTGGAAGTTTGAGATATAAAAGAAGTAGTGAAACACTTTACCTGGCTATATTGTCTGGGCATATTTTCTTCTCTACATGTCTGAAATGGATTGCCAAAGTTATTTGGACAGCAATATGGGTGGCATATAAATTTAATAACATAAATAAATGTATTTATTGTATTCTAAGGTGGAGACAGGAAATATTTAATATCACTCATTGGCCATGAAGTTGGAAGAAAAATATGTGTTTATTTAGCCTGATATATATGGCAATATGAATATTTCTCATATGAATACACAGGAAAACATATATTTAAACCCTATAAACAAACATTTCTGTACAGAATATCGTATTAATTTTAAAATGTATGTTTAATGCAAGTACTTCAAATATACCCTGCGAAATACAAGAATTAGTTGTATGAATGTATGTAGTATTTTCATGATGTATCTATGGTAATGTTATAGGACTTTTCATATTTAAGTGGTAAATGAAGAGTAAATGAAGAGTTTACCCTCTGTGCAAAGGCTTTCATAATGTGTAGGAATATGTAAAAAGGACATTGAATCAGAATTGAAGCTGAATTTTTTCAAGGCTCATGTAGCTGCTTCATTAGATGTTCCCAGTTTTCTGTGCATTGGAGTGTATGCACAGCCCCTTTCATTCATTGAGAAAAAAGAAGGGCAAAATGACCATATATGCACAGGCATGCCCAAATAGCTGTGAGTAGCTTCTGAAACAGCTGGGTGAGCCTGGAAAAAGATGTTATTACTTTATTGATTCAAAGAGAGGTGCTTCTTATGTGCTCGTGCAAAAAGTGAATCTCTCCTTTGAAGAATTTGCTCAGATTTATTTATTTATTTGAGTTGTATGCTACCCATCTCACTTAGACTGGCCTACTTACTGATAAGATGTAGAATATGAAAGATAATACTTCTTTACTATCTCTATTTTGCTACTTGGAATCAAAAGAGGAGAAGGTACAGTAATTAGGTTCTATAATTAGAATGCACTGTAGTTCACTGACTTCAAAATATACAAAAATTCCCTTTGGCTGGGTGCTCCCTTAGACAGCTCCAGTCAAATATATATATATATATATATATATGCCCCATTTAGCTGAGTCAAGGGTGACGTCAAACATGAAAGCCAAGTGAGGAAGGAGTAATTTTAACCTAAACTTGACCTGCTTTGGACGAAATTACCTTTCCGTAATAAGCTGCATTGTGCAAAACTAGGCAAAGAATGCTGGGAGACAAATTATGTCCCTTTCTTCTAGACATATGTACAAAAGCTTAAAGCAGGCCCACAAATACAGAGCTTGTTGAGGCAGACCTATCTATTGTTCCTTCTTCTTGAGGAAAAAGGAACAGAAGGAAATAATTCCTTCAGAATTAATGTTTTTCTATATGAAAGGTTTAGATTCTGGGGAAGTCTCTCTAAGTCTTTTTATTTTCAATAAGTAAGAGCAAGCTCCCAACAGTGTTACTTTTCATTTCCTACCTGCAAGATATCCAGGAAACACATCATTGGCAATGGAACTATGGATCTGTTGCTTCAGAAGGTTTATCCAGCCACCAGTTTGAGTAGTTGGAACAGCATGTCTGTCTCTGCCAGCCATAATGCTATTTCCTTAACAGTCCCTCATCTGCTCTTTGTGTTGTTGCCTTGGTTTTCTAGTGGCCAGTGGGATGCTGGAATTTTTCCCTTGGCTTCTATTGTTCCATATTAGAGACAGCCTCTTAAAACATTCTGCTTAATTGTTCTAGGACTATAGAGCCTTTGATCTTGTTAATGATTTTTATGATACTAAGATTAATTCTTCATATTATGTATGCTGTGATATAAAGGGGCAAATGAGTATAATAACAGAGTATATCTGTTTCCAGAGGGGAATATCTCCTGAGTAGAAAAGTAGGATATAACTAGAATAATAATAAATCAGCATGTCGTTTTTTCTGCAAAGGACTAATTGAATTCAATGGCAAAATAAAGACAATCCATTTAGTATCACATAGAATTTTGTGGCTCACACTCTACCTACTTTGTTAATATAGGGAGTACAGTTCTGAGAAAAGAATGTGATATAGAACCACGGACTCACAGAGTTAGAAACTTTTGTCCAATCCCTTGCTCAGCATAGGAATCCTAATTAACACATCTTTGACAGATGTCTACCCAGCCTTCTCTAACTAAAGAGAACCATATCAATAATTAGTTTGACTGTTGAACTGCTCTGACCACTAAGACATTTCTCCTAATATTCCAACAGAATTTGCCTTGCTGCATCTTCAAATCATTTTGGACAGTAGAATCAGGTCAAGGCTTTCTTTTAGGTGACACTTCTTCAAGCATTTGAAGTCTTCATATCTAAGACATGGCCAACCCATCGATCCTTTCTAATGTCAGCTGCAAAATTTCAAAGAGGTTTAATTTAATGTGATTTAATTCCATGAAATTCCCATCAAATCACCTCTTTGAAACAAAATTGGAAACTCCCATTCAAATGTGGTGAATTGATTATATGTTTATGAAGTGCTTCACAGATTCAGCCCACACCAATGTTTTTTGGGTTGTTATAGTATTCCAATGACATTCCCAACACCTGGAAAATACCATGGGAAGGAGGATTGAATTGTGTGATAGAATATTGACATTGTAATTGAATAAAGTCACGGATGAAGTTAGCTCTCATTGGTGAGAGAAGCCAGCTTAAATGTAGAGACTCTTATTCTGAAGCTGGAAGTTCCACCTGCCATACACTGGTAGCCAAAGCTGCTTCAGATGCTGCTGATCTGCAAATCCCAGCATCCTTCATCATTGGCCAGGCAATCTTGCTTTGGAAACTTGCTTTGGAAACTTGCAGGAATGGTCTCAGGATAGTGTAGAAAAAAGACAGTATAATCTTGAATGAATGGATGAATTAATAGATGGATGAATGGGTGAATAAAAGTAAGATCCAAATATATAGAGTAATGAAAACATGTGTTATGTAACAGTATTTAGTAGCTACAGCTTAATGTTAACTGTAATTCTGTTAGAGCCTTTTAGCCCCCTACAATTTTCAGTGTGCTTGGACAGAAGAAATTACTAGAACACAGAATACAGATTAATAGAAATGGAAGAGACCCCAGAGGTCTTCTAGTATAACCCCTTGCTGGCTGTCCAGTCTCTTTTTGAAAGCCTTCAGTGATGGAGCACCCTCATTGATATACAAGACAGTCCTTGACATACAACTGTAAAGGAACCTGCCCATTACTCTCATATGTCATGATGGTCATAAAATGAGTAACACATGTGACTAACCCAATTTCATGACTCTTTTTTGCCACTGTCATTAAGTGAACCATGACCCAAAGGTGCTTTTCCAAAAGGCAAAAGGTCTTTCTTGGCTTTTTTCCTTGAAAACATTTCGCTTCTCATCCAAGAAGCGTCTTCATTTCTGATCTGCTTACAACATATGAAAATAATATTTAGTGGCTCCAGTGAAGAATTCATTGTATTTAATGACAATACAAAAATCATAATCTTAATAGTAGCAAATAGGGTGTTAGACTGAAAAACAGAAACTTTTTTAGTGAATGTTGGAACAAATCAATTATTTTGTTAGGAATTTTTCAAAAATCAATTTGCAGCAATTATTTAGTAGTGATTTTTATTGTGATTTAATATTGGTACCATGTGTAATATTTCTGTGGTCATATTTTGTGAAATATTTCATCTTTATTATCACTGCTCTGTGTTCTGCCCCATTCCTCATTATGACGGTGGTATGGAATGTGTTTCCAGAATAAATGAATGAAGAATGTTGGAATTGTATTACAGGTGTATATATTCCCAGCAGGATCTCCCAAGGTTTGAAGGTCTGGTTAAAGAAAACAGGCACCTACATTGGACATAGCAATATAGGAAGATGCTAGAGGCAGAAGATCACTTTAGTGACAATCACAAGTGACATGGAAAATAAGGAAAATTCTTCAAAAAAATTCTGAACTCAGAAGGAGGTTCCAATCTCAAATTGGTATGCTAAAGCATGCCAATCAATTAACTTTTAAGGCTGAAAATTTCCAATTGGGTTAATTAATAGTTACATGCACATACACAGATGAGTCAATTCCTCTTAAATCTCATTAATTTTCATGAGAATTTAGAGTACATAAATATGTGTACGTGCAATATTCTAAACCACACAGGGCAGTTCTGAGGGACCACCCTATTCCACCCAGATTCAAATTTATGCTCTTAATTAAATCTTACCATAATTCCAGTGATCCCTCTGGTTCTGTGTGGAACCAGGGTTCAAAAAGCAATTTAAACACAAAGAAAACATAAAGAGCAGTTTCTGCTTATCTTAAATTAATTCAGAATGTCATATTGCAATCTCTTCTCCATTAGCCCTGTTAACGTGGTTGACAGCTACCTCAACACTGACATAAACTGTCTACCTGTTTAATACTGTAAATAAATGCAGTAATTTTTCTTTCCTTTACTAATGGGAGAAAATCCTTGAAAGCTTTTCTAGAGACAAATCAGCATGAAAAAGAGGTTCCCTAGAGGGCATCTTGACTATTGAACTATCTCCTATAAACTCAATATTTTTCAGAAGCAGAGCTGCTAATATGTTGTTTCAGATGCTCTAATTTGCTGAAATATCACCAGTTCCACATAATGTTCTGACTTGAAGGTTTCATCAATGATTCATATAGGACTGAACTTTCTTTATACAAAAAGGCTGGCTTCGGAAATTCTAACACATTTAAATCTTTCTTGTTTGGAAGAGAAGTTCCCGTTGGGAAGCACCATAAGCATCTTTCTCCATTTAGTTAAAAGCCCAAATATTTCAGCAGCCAGGAAATGTAGATTCTCTTGGAACTGCCAAGTAAAATATTTTAAATGTTATTAGTTACTTCTCTTTTCCTTTTTATAAACAATTTTCAAGAACAATAATTTATTTGACAATCTGTAGTTTTAAATCATGTTTGTAATCTGTCTATATATAATTTATGAATGGCTCTGATATATCGAAGTTATTTGCCACATAATTTAGAAAATAATTTTTTTAAATCTTTATGGGAAGACCACTGTGTAAATTTATATTCAAAGTTAAAGATTTATGATAGTATGTGTTTGTTTTTGTTTACTGAATCATGTATTTAGAAACATATATCAATGATTCCAAAATTAGCATTTCTGAAATACAATTTAATAGTAGCCCAAATTTAATTCAATGTTAAACTTCCCAGCAACCATCTAATTTGCTATAATTTTGGTAGATAATAACATATTATGCAATATAATAGCCATGCTGGAGCTATGTTTAATGTAAGAAAATTAAGGCATGGTTTCTTTAAAAGTGATTACTCTAGCTTTGGCTATTTTGTACAACTGTTTCTGAAACTTGGCAGGCTCTCTTGAGACTGTTTTATGTAAATATTTAGTAGAAATATAATTATAGATGAACATCAGCAAATGATGTATACTGAGAAAGTGAATCGGAACATTGGGATCAATTTGTTTTAGTCTAAACTAGTTATCACATTCAGAAATTGAAATCTATGTTCTTTTGTCCAATGCAAGTTGGATACACTCCAATATAACAATCTTCACCAATGTGGTGTTTTGTGGAAGTCTGGGACCATTCATTTCATTTGTTATTCTACAATATAATGTGAAGATAGTAAGCTAGACAAGCTACTATATGCAAACCAAGGTATGTGTATATGTGTGCGTACACATACACCTTTGAATCAGAGTTCATTTCTGGTAAATGCTCAGACAAATTCTTGCAATTTTTTTGCCGAGTCTTTTCAGAAGTGGTTACCGTTGCCTGCTTCCTATGACTGAGAGAAAGGGACTAGCCCAAGGTCACCCAACTGGCTTTGGGCTTAAGGTGAGACTAAAATTCATGGTCTCCTAATTTCGAACATGGTGCATGAACCATTACACCAAACCTAGAAGTAACTTCCCCTAAATTCAGGGTGACTCAAGTTTGACCAGAGATATGTAGAATTACACCAACGAGCAAGTGACAGAACTAGAACTGGAACTGGAACATTCCATTTCCTCAAAGATTCTCTCAGCTTTCTTTTTAATGTATTGAAGAGTTTTGTTTTATATAAAGGGAATTCAGGGGGAAAAAGTATTATGTCATAGGTAGTCATGCAAAAATGAAAAGGATCCGTTCTGAAATGAGCCACATTTGTCTTTTCTCTGTAATTCAGAGAAATTTGGTGGGAGAAAAATGTCAGGGAAGCATAAATGCAGATTTGATAAGTCTGACCTTTTTTTCTTTTCAGAACAATAAATGTCAGAAAACTTAAAATGACAAGGTGGAATAGTGGAGTTATTTATATGTTTTAATAATTTAGGGAGGAAATACATTTGAGACCTTCATACTGATATGATGCTTTTGCTAAATTTGGTATCTAGAAACACCAATCTCATAGTCACAATTAAATACATTTCTACTATAAAACAAAATAATAACACACAGTACTTTAGTATTAATTATAACTTTATGAATGAGCAACATTGTTATGTAACAAATGGACGGAATCAGTAAAGACATCATAAAAAATAGACCTACATACTGTAGATGGCATAATTCTCATCTCCTCCTTCTATCCAGAATGCACAAATACATTGTCCAGAAATATTCAGGAAGATAGAACTGATAATCAAACATAGCCAATCATAGCTTTCAAAAATGCATTCAACATGGATAACTTGGATATAGATAGGAATGGCTCAGAGTAAGATAGGAATTATATGGAAAAATATGTTTCAATAGAAGGGTCTCATTTTGTGACCTGGGTCCTTATTTCCTAATATAAATATATTGCTACAATGACTGAATGATGTTAAGATACAGTATCATAAAATTACATTAACAGATTAACAGAGTTGGAAGGGACCTTGTAGGTCATCTAGTCCAACCCCCCCACCCAAACAGGAGACCCTACACCATTTCTGACAAATGGCAGTCCAGTTTCTTCTTGAAAGTTTCCAGTGATGAAGCTCCCATGACTTCCAAAGGCAAGTTGTTCTGTTGGTTGATTGTTCTCACTGTCAGAAAATTTCTTCTTATTTCCAAGTTAAATCTCTCCTTAATCAGTTTCCATCCATTATTCCTTCTCTGGCCTTCAGGTGCTTTGGAAAATAGCTTGATCCTTTCCTCTCTGTGGCAGCCCCTCAAATATTGGAACACTGCTATCATGTCTCCCCTGGTCCTTCCCTTCACTAGCCTAGCCATGCCTAGTTCCTGTAGCTGTAGAATATTATTTGATTTACAAGAGTGGAGGTTGATTTTCTGAGCTTGCAGGTTGATTTCCAAAAGTTTTGGTGCCAGACTAGGTAACATCTTCATTGGAATTCCACTGAAGATTTACCTAGCCTGGTAACGAAATGCTTGGAAACCAACCCACAAGCTTGGAGAATGAACCTCTACCCTCATCCTACATCTGAGCTACAGATATTTGCCACTATCACAAATTGTTTCATTTATATCCGGTCTGTCTTTAATATATTTTAGAGCAACATTTATACATTTCTTAAGAGATTTCCCATTCAGACAATACTACAGAGCCATACTTTGCTGTACTGATTATATCACAGCATACACTTCACAGGAAGCGAATCTTTGCTAAGGAAAGATTTTCCATGGCGATGCTACGCAATTCATCTATGGGATTCTATCATTCTTCAGATATAGGGACTGAGGGAGTACTGTGCCTTTAAATCTTTCTTGTGGCCACTCCCCTCTGCTCTGTTATCACCTCAGTTATTTCTCTCAGTCTTCGTGTAGGGACATGAGTTTAGTTTTCTCCTCATTCTGAGGTGATTTTCTCCTTTTTCTAGCTAGTGCCTTAGCGTTTTGTAGATAGTGTATATAGTGTTTTTGTATATAGTATAAATTTTTTTTTTCCTTCGAGTAGGCAAGGGAGCGTTTTATACAAAAAAAAAAAAAATCCAAATGGCGTGCGGCTGCCGCGGAGGCGGCTGGCCATCGGCTGCGGGCGTGGACGTCACTGGGTAAGCCATCCGGACTGTCCATTGCCCCCTTTAACAACGGGCGGCCTTTCCTGGCGTTGGAGAGGCCGCACAGCCTTAGAGCCGTAAATTCCAGGCCGCCGGCGAGCGAAGTGGAGTTGCTGGTCCGCTGGCTATTCCCTCGCCGCCTCATTCGCTCCCTGTTTAGTGGCGGTTGCAGTGTACCTGCTCGGGGACCCGAGTTCAAACTCTGCCTTTCCCATAATTTCCTCGCGGCGCTCTAGGGATCTTCCATTCTCCTGCGCCCTCTCTGCCACCTCATTTCAGGCCATTTGCATCAAAAGAGAGCCGTTTGCAATTTCGCGCCATTTTTTGGCCGCCATTTTCTGGCTCCTTCAGCGAGGCAGCGCTTTCAGGGGACGGTCACTCCCTAGTGCTTATCCAACTGGGCCACCTGTGAAGCTGCCTACTTGTGAGTAGGAAGGATCACCGCTGTCTTCTGGATTGTGAGTATTGCCATTATTCAGGGACTTTGGGCCTTAAAACTGCGATTGGGAACTGGCAGCCATTTTGAGGAAATTATTATTTTTTTTTTCTTCTCCACTGTGGGCCTGGTTTCCTGACAAAGGGTTCCCTTTTCTTTCCTCTAGTACTCTGCTGCCACCTGGTCTCCAATAACACTATGGCTGACCAGGAGTTTTCCTCAGACCCTGAGCAGGCTCCAATTATTCCAAGGCCCAAGAAAGCCTCCAAGAAGAGGTCTACGGCCCATTCTGCTGGCAATACATCTCATTCAGCCCAGCCTTCGGTTGCCTCATCTACCAGAGGCAGGGAGGAACAAAGGAGGCACAAAGCCCTTGAGAGACAGTTTACCAAAGCTCAAAAGCAGGCTCAAGTCAGGGGTGAAGTGATTGTGGATATCCCTTCTGTTCAGCAACCTGGGGACGATCATGACTCTGATTTTCCTCCTCATGTTGTTCCTGCTGCAGATCCGGTTCAAGGGGGGGACAGGCCTGCTGACCCTCGAGAAACCGTTTCTCCTGGTAGACCGGGGTCTTCGGCTACCTTTACGCCCACAGCAGCTGGCTTACGTCCGCAGGAAGGGATGGGTTGGCCTCCTCAACGTGACTTTCAGTCTCTCTTTACAGATGCCTTAGCCAAAGCTATCTCCTCCGGCCTACAACAAGGGATACCGCCTTGGCAGATACCTTTGCCCCAGACGGTGGTTCAGCCTCCCTTGCCAAAACCCTTGGAGGTTTCTCCTAGTGAGGAGGCAGAATCAGGTGACGGGGATCAGCCAGACCCCGAGTTTTCGGATGATGATGAGGTAATCCCTGATAGGCCAGCCTTTACCAACCTGTTTAGACGGCTGTATTCAAGACCTTACTTAGGAAGGCAAAGGTGGCAACAAATATGGGCAGGATAGTTAATCCAAATGATCCAGGTCCATCGACCGTCCAGCCACATGGCGACCTGTTCGCTGTTCCGGCTCCTGACCAAGATTTCATTCCATGCCCTGAACTGTTCCAGGATGTCATTAAGAGACAATGGGAGACCCCAGGGGTTCCATCTGCCCCAAGTGGCCATGACAAAAAACTTTATTGTGCTGACCCAGTCTTGGAAAATTTGCTTGGCTTACCTTCTGTAGACCCCCCAGTGGTTTCCCTCTCGTCCTCTGCGGTGTTGTCCTCGGACGCCGTGGAAATCTTAAAATCTGACGAACGTAAAGCGGAGGTCTCCTTCAGGAAGACACATCAAGCAGCTGCCTGGGCTGTGAAGGCCGCTGTTGAATCCTCGCGGGTAAAACACGCCCCGCGCCGGCTCCGTCATCAGCAGGCTCGGATTGGTGGGGGCGCACAGCAACTGTTTAAGCGGGATGCTGCCTGATTCAGGATTGGTCAGACCGTCTGACAGCTTGTGTATTTAAGCAGCTGTCAGGCGGGGCAAGTTGGTTCTGTTACTTGTTGATCCTGTTAATAAAAAGTTATCTGTTCGGAATCCTGGCCTCAGTGTCGTCTTCACGGATCTAACAATTGGCGACGAGGATGGGGAGCGTTTAAGTGTACCCGCCTACAATTCGGGGTCAGTGTTGCCCCGGGTATTTTTCAAAGCTTGATGGAGCGATTGCTCCATGGGCTACATGGAGTCGTGCCCTACTTTGACGACGTCCTGATCGCGGCTGCAGATCAGGAGGACCTCGTCTCAAAGATTAGGGCTGTCCTCACTCGTTTTAGAGTAGCGGGATTGAAACTTAGGGCTGATAAGTGTCGGATGGCGGTTCCCCAAGTGGAATTTTTGGGATTCTTGATTGATTCTGCTGGAATCCGCCCTGCTCCATCCAAGATCAAAGCTATCAAGGATGCCCCCACACCCACCAATCGGGCCGAGCTGCAGGCTTTCCTGGGCCTCCTTAACTTTTACGCGGTGTTTGTACCGCACAAGGCCTCCCTCGCAGAGCCCCTCCATCGTCTATTGGACGCTAAATCCCCCTGGCGTTGGGATAATACGGCGGATGCCTCGTTCAACGCCGTTAAGGACGTTCTCACGTCTGATGCCGTCTTGGTCCAATATGATGCAGGTCTGCCTCTAACTTTGACCTGTGACGCTTCTCCGTATGGGGTGGGGGCTGTCTTGAGTCACCTGTTGCCCAATGGGGCGGAGGCCCCCATTGCCTACTATTCACGCACCTTGTCACCCGCGGAGCGTAATTATAGTCAGATTGACCGGGAGGCTTTAGCTGCCGTCGCGGGGATCAAACGGTTTCATGATTACCTTTATGGTCGTTTTTTTTACCTTGTAACCGACCATAAACCATTATTGGGCTTATTGGCAGCCGACCGTCAAACCCCTCTTGTCCTCTCGCCGCGCATGTTGCGGTGGGTGGAGTTTTTGTCTGCATATTCTTATGAACTGCAATACAGACCCGGAAAAGCGATTGGCCATGCTGATGCCCTTAGCCGTTGCCCCCTTCCATTAGTTGTACAGGACCCTGCCCCGACTACATCCGTCCTCCTGGTGGACGAGATGTCTCCCTTGGTTACCGCTGCAGACATTCGATCCCAGTCGGCTGTTGACCCCACTCTTTCCCTTGTGCTTGACTGGGTGCGCAGGGGCTGGCCTTCGGCTCATCCGGCAGCCGAATTCTTGCCCTATATGCGCAGACGGCACGAGTTGTCCGTGCTGTCAGGGTGCCTCCTCTGGGGAAACAGGGTAGTTGTCCCCCCGTACTACGACCTCAAGTTTTAGCCTGCCTCCACGAGGCTCACCCGGGCATCGTACGGATGAAGGGTTTAGGCCGTAGTTATGTTTGGTGGCCAGGGATCGACCGAGACATAGAGGGGTGGGTGGCCCGCTGCCCCCAATGTCAACAATCACGGCCTGCCCCCCCCGAGGCCCCGGTCCAGGAATGGGAAACGCCCAGGGGTCCCTGGATGAGACTGCACCTGGATCTTGCGGGCCCTTTTTTTGGCCGCACCTTCCTGGTCACGGTGGATGCGTACTCCAAGTGGGTGGACCTTACCATCATGACGTCCACTACCATGGACGCGGTCACGAGGGTTCTAGAGGGTCTCTTTGCCACTCATGGGTTGCCCGATACCATAGTGACTGACAACGGCCCGCAGTTCACGTCTGCACCCTTCCAGTTATTTCTTGCTAAGTGGGGCATTCGCCATGCCCGTACGGCCCCCTGTCATCCAGCGGCGAATGGATTGGCAGAGAGGGCCGTGAGGTCCGCTAAGGAGGCGTTACGTCGTCTAGGGCCCGCAAATTGGCACCAGAGAGTATACCAATATCTGTTGGCACAACACACAACTCCGACTGCCTCTACCAAGCACAGCCCCGCCGAGTTGTTGATGGGACGGCGACTCCGCATCACTCTGGATCGCCTACATCCGAGTTATACAAAAGAGTCATACACGGGGGGCAAGGGTCAGGCTCATTTATTCGCTGTGGGTGATCTAGTCTTCGCCTTGAATTTCGACTCCACAGTCAGGTGGCTTCCGGGGCAAATCATAGAACTAACCGGGCCCTATTCTTATAGGGTCCTGTTGGCTGATGGCCGAGTGTGGCGGCGACATATCAACCAATTGAGGCGACGTTGGGCCGATGTTGTGAAGCCTCAACCGCCGCAAGTTGTCCCGTGTTTACCGACGCTTACAGCAGTTCCGGAAGCGCATCTGGCCCCGCCGGCCTCCAACAACCCACTTCCGATAGAGACACTCCCGCCGGAAAACTTGCCAGAATTCCCAGAGTTTGCCACCGTGGGTGGTCCTCCTGATGTGGGGGTCGTTGAGTCAGCTGAGAGACCCCAGGCTGAAACTTCACCTTCGTCTCCACCTAACCCTGGGCTGAGGAGATCTGGGCGGCTTCGACGTCGCCCTACTTACTTGGTAGATTACGAGTGCTTTATCCGGGGGGAAAGGGGTGTTGAATCCTCGCGGGTAAAACACGCCCCGCGCCGGCTCCGTCATCAGCAGGCTCGGATTGGTGGGGGCGCACAGCAACTGTTTAAGCGGGATGCTGCCTGATTCAGGATTGGTCAGACCGTCTGACAGCTTGGGTATTTAAGCAGCTGTCAGGCGGGGCAAGTTGGTTCTGTTACTTGTTGATCCTGTTAATAAAAAGTTATCTGTTCGGAATCCTGGCCTCAGTGTCGTCTTCACGGATCTAACAGCCGCGACATCTGCATCATTCTTTAATAGGGCTACGTTAATTTGGCTTCGCCAGTTGCAAGATCGATTACCCCCAGGGGACACCAGGATTAATCAGGACTTTAGTAAACTGGTGGCCGCAACAGAGTACTCTGCTGACGCCTCCCTAGATGCAGCTAGATTTGTGGCCAGAGCAATGGCGTCTTCTGTCTCATCACGCAGGCTCCTTTGGCTCAAACCCTGGAAGGCGGACACTAAATCAAAGTGGAAGCTTGCTTCCGCCCCTTACCAAGGCTCCTCTCTTTTTGGGGCAGCTCTGGACCCTATTTTGGTAGAGGGGAAAGATAAGCGGAAGGTCTTGCCGGTCACATACAATAGGCAAGAACGTAGATATGTCCCTTATGCCCAGCGACAGCCCTTTCGGACTGAGCCGGGCCCCAGGGGGCCCTACTACTACAACAGACCCTTTTCTCAGGGATACGACCGTTTCCCTAGCAGACAGGGTAACAGTGACAGAGGGCGTTTCCAGCCATCTTCCAGACGTCCCTACAGGGGTTCGTCCTCCCGCTCAGCTAGAAGGGGCAAATGACTCTCTTCCCCCTGTTCCCATAGGGGGGCGGCTTCTTCATTTCCTATCCCAGTGGGAGGCCACCACGTCCGATCCCTGGGTCCATCGCACGGTGGGCCTAGGCCTGTCATTGGAATTTCAAACTCTTCCCAAAAATTTTTTCATTCAATCCCCAGTACCCACCAACAAGGTCAGGAGGGACAACCTCGGGGTGGAAATTCAGCATCTATTAACCATAGGGGCTATAGAGCCGGTACCACTTTCTCATCAAGGGAAAGGGGTATATTCAATTTTGTTTCTGGTCCCCAAGTCCTCGGGGGACTGGAGAGCTATCTTGAATCTCAAGTACCTCAACAAATTTATCAGGTACAAGAGATTCAAGATGCAATCTCTCAAAACCATCCTGAATTGTGTTCGGAAGGAGGATGTTATGACATCAATCGATCTTCAGGAGGCTTACCTCCATGTTCCGATCCACCCCCGACACCGCAAGTTTCTTCGTTTCGCTTTTGCCGGATGGCATTACCAGTACCGGGCAATGCCGTTCGGTCTCTCGTCGGCCCCGAGGGTCTTCACCAAACTGTTGGCGGCCGTGGCGGCCTCCATTCGTTTGATCCCTATCCGCATTTTGTGTTACCTAGACGACATTTTGATTTTGTCCAGTTCCCACACCCAAGCGCAGCAGGACATGTTGACAATGTGCCGGATCATGGAGCTCCACGGCTTTTCTATCAACCGTCGGAAGAGCCATCTTCTTCCTGCCACGTCCATCATCCACCTTGGAGCTCGAATCGACTCAGTGAACCTGAAGGTCTTCCTTTCGGAGGAGCGTCAACAGAACATCAAAGACCTGGTTCTTCATGTCTTGGACTTGAGGCGAGTGTCTCTCATGACCTTGTCTCGGTTGCTTGGCAAATTTATCTCCTGTTTAGGAATTGTTCCGTGGGCACGGCGTCACTCAAGACCACTCCAGTGGTTCCTCCTGCCATTTCAGAGACTGGGCCAGGGGTCATCCAGAACCACTGTATCGCTTCCACTGCAGGTACGTGTATCCCTCCGGTGGTGGGTGTCGGGGACCCTGGCACTGGGTTGCCAATTTCACGAGCCATCCAGGATAGTCCTCACCACAGATGTGAGTTTTCTGGTTGGGGGGGTCACCTAGAGTCACAGGTGATTCAGGGTCTTTGGACTCAGTTGGACTCTCGGGACAATATCAATGTACTGGAACTGAGAGTGGTGCGACTGGCCCTAGCCCACTTTCTACAGCGGGTGCACCACCGGCATGTCTTGGTCCTCACGGACAACATGTCGGCAAAAGCCCACATAAATCAGGAAGGGGGCACCCTATCTCAGGCTCTCATGCGGGAGTCAGAGACTTTGTTGGACTGGGCAGAACTTCACCTATTGTCCCTGAGGGCGGAACATATCTCCGGGTCCGCAAATGTAACAGCGGACTGGCTCAGCAGAAAACAGCTAGATCCTTCAGAGTGGAAATTGGATCCAGACCTGTTTCGGGAGCTGACTCACTGATTCGGACTTCCGCTGGTGGACCTGTTCGCCCATCGGGACAACGCACAGCTTCCCAGGTTCGTGACTTGTTTTCCTTGTCCGGGAGCCGAGAACGTCAATGCCCTTCGGTGCCCGTGGCCCCAGGGGCTCCTTTATGCCTTTCCCCCCATCCCTCTGATTCCGGGGGTGATCCGCAAATTGCTTTGGGAACGCGCAGAGATCCTTCTGGTGGCTCCACACTGGCCCCGACGCACCTGGTTTGCGGACCTCGTGAACCTTTCCGTTCAACCCCCATGGCGTATTCCTCAGGACATGGTTTCGCTCAGCCAAGGGACTGTACTCCATCCAAATCCCCAGTGGCTACAATTAGCCATGTGGCGCTTGAGCGGGTCCGCCTGAGGAAGGACAATATATCAGGGGAAGCCATCCTAATAATCCAGGCGGCTAGGCGTCCATCAACCACTAGGATTTACGATGCCTCTTGGAAAGCATTCTGTCAGTGGTGTGCCGCTCATCACGTTGACCCTACTTCTGCAACAGTACCAGAGGTTATAGACTTCCTTCAAGCAGGGTTTGCTAAAGGGCTAGCCCCCTCCACTCTTAGGCGTCAGGTAGCTGCATTAGCGACAGTCCTGGGATCGGGTGACGCTAGGTCCCTGACCCTCGATCCACGCATTAGGGGTTTTTTACGGGGGGCTACTAATCTCCGTCCCCCTCCCATTCATAGATATCCATCGTGGGACTTGCCCCTAGTCTTGAAGGCCCTCACGGCTGCCCCCTTTGAGCCTCTGGCTTCTGTCAGCCTTAGATTTTTGTCCCTGAAAGTGGCATTTCTTCTTGCCATTACATCGGCACGAAGGGTGTCTGAACTTGCTGCCCTTTCCATCCGCAGTGACCTTTGTATATTTAAGCCCAATGTAGTTGTTCTTAGGCTTGACCCTTCCTTTGTGCCCAAAGTCAATTCCGTTTTCCATAGACAACAAGAGATTGTTTTACCTGATTTTTGCCCCTTACCTCGTCATCCCCTGGAGATCCAGTGGCACACACTAGATGTCAGAAGGGCCCTGCGTCGCTACATCGCCAGAACTTCATGCTTTCGCAAAACCGAAGCGCTTTTCGTTTCATTCCACCCGGCATCCATGGGACAGAAGGTCTCTTCTCAGACTGTAGCTAGATGGATTAAGGCTTGCATCGCCTCTGCTTATAGCTCACAGGGCAGATCTTCTCCGGGAAGGATCTTGGCTCACTCAACCCGCAGCGCTGCCACGTCGGCCGCCTGGTCAACTCAGGCATCCATTCTGGACGTTTGTCGCGCTGCTAGGTGGACGTCATTTTCCCCATTCGTCCGCCATTACAGGATCGACTCTCTGGCTTCAGCTGAAGCTTCCTTTGGCCGACGGGTTCTGCAGTCTGTCCACTCCCCTGGGGTCCACGAGCCCAGCCAGCCTCCCTCCCAGTAGTTGGGTGCTTCGGCATATCCCATAGATGAATTGCGTAGCATCGCCATGGAAAAGGAACGTTGGCTTACCTGAACATTCATTTTCTTGGCGATGCGCAGCAATTCATCCCACCTCTCAGGCTGTCTGGGATGGGGAGGTGGTCTCTGGTGTCTTCCTCTCTTTTAAGGTTATCACGTGGAATCCCTTCGAGAAATAACTGAGGTGATAACAGAGCAGAGGGGAGTGGCCACAAGAAAGATTTAAAGGCACAGTACTCCCTCAGTCCCTATATCTGAAGAATGATAGAATCCCATAGATGAATTGCTGCGCATCGCCAAGAAAATGAACGTTCAGGTAAGCCAACGTTCCTTCTAATCTAGTTCTAATATAGTTGGAGGATGACAGTATGTAGATGGCTAGCCTATGCATTTTTCACGTGGATGACAACCAATAATTTTATTCTTTTTATGGACAAATTAATATTTTGAATGCCCTCATGCATCTTCATAATAGGCAGCAACATGCAATCTTATATGTTTACCATTTTATTTTGTCTGCAGTTGTCAGTGAAATTTTTTTTTAAGTTTCAAAACAAAATGTGCATCCATTTTTGCTTTGATGCAAAAGGATGTGGGCGCCTGTTTTGTATATACGTTTTAGAAAGCTTCTTCCTAGAAGTGATGAAGATCCCTTCTTCGTTCAAAAGGAATATCTGATTCATGTTAGAAATCATTTTTTTAAATTCAGGTTTGATAATGTAAATAGGTTTGTAAGATGTTATTTATCATTTGTTCTCTTAGCCCTTTGTTAAGTAACCAGTTGATTCCTTATAGTCCTGTATTGCATAACTTTTTTTCTTGCTCCAACAAAGCTTAGCTGTTGCACATTAGTCTTTATTACAACTATTTCCAGCTTAGATCATTAGGAAAGCAATGGCCTTGCAATTCTGCATCCACATAAAATGCAGTGATTATATTTCAATGGGAATCTTGGTTGAGAATGCTTGATCCTCTTTAGACACTTATACTAAGAATCATCAGCTCCCCTGGTTTTCTTGAAATATTCAACAGGTCCTGATAACTTCACCCATGACACTTTCATGAACTGCCTTTTTAGGTTTTAATCTTAAAGAATCTAGCCAGTAATGTTCTGGGTCCTTTCTGATGAGGAAGGTTAAATAGAACAGGTGCTGGAATGAGTGCTGTAACAACACTTTTACAACACTTTTGAAAGAGCAATTCCATTGCCTGGGAATGCTTTTAAACTGCTTTAGATGCTGGCTGTGGCAAAGGAGCATATTTGTTCAGTTATTTCTAATTTACTAGGTACAACTATGCCTGAGCTACTCAGATTTAGCAATAATTATACCCCAAAGGTGCTTTTTCAAAAGGCAACTGGACTTTCTTTGGTTTTCCTTGAAGAGGGGTTTTTTTTTTTTTTTTTTTGCTTCTCATCCAAGAAGCTTCTTCAGTGATTCACTGATTGGCAGAAAATAGAAATATTTATACTCCTTGCAGTCATTTGGCCATTAGCACTCTCTCTGAGAGTTGTTGAGATATGTGCCCTTGAGATCATCTGAATAGTGCAAATGGGTGTGGAACCTTCTTGGAACTGCTGAAAGGATTGTGTCATAAACAGGAGATAGGTGGTGTAGTATCCTTCCCTCTCTATTGAGAGAGGACTGTTTAATTTTAATGCAGATGTTCTCTTTGATTCCTCTTTCAAACCAGGAGTCCTTTCTGCTCAGAATGTGGACTTGGCTGTCTTTTGTTGAACTCTTCACTAGTTCAGCATTGTTTTGAATAGAACTGAAGAAATTGATATTAAGCTTTAAAACTCTAGAGGGCATATGGCCAGATAATCAGTGGGATGATTATCTCTCTTGTTGCGGTTATTAAGATCTGCAGAAGAGGCTTTTCTGAAGATAGTCTTACTTTATGAGGCCTTATGAAGCATTCTTCTCTGTTACTCCTAGTCAAGGGAGGAGTTATTTTGAATCCACTTCCCTCTTCCTTTACGAAACAGTTAAGGTACAGTTTTACAACCAGACATAAGGTGCTATTTTTAAGAATGATTTTAGTAATTTTGCTTTAGTTTTTAATTATGTTTTTACTAAATAGTTTTTTTTCTCTATTTGTGCTTACTGAATAGGCTTATTCACAGAACATTGAAACTGCAATATCTATTAAAAACAACCCTGAGAGGTGGGTTGGCCTGAAAAAGAGTGGCTGGCTCAAACTCAGCTTCTAAAGCAGTAGTAGAGAGCACAATCCCCTCCCTTTGACATCTCCATGTTTCCTTCTATTTGACTTTAATTTTCAAATCCTTTCACATATAGAGAAAAGCAACAGAAGCAACAAAAATGGAAAGCTAGCCTATTTAGAAAAAAGAAAAAAAGACAAACGAAAGCTGGAAGTTGTAGCTGGAATCATTTTTATGCAGTTTGAAGAGATGATGGGGAATTGGGGAGAACTGCTTGTATCCTGGCAAATGTATGTTATGAATTGTCACACTCAAAAAGGCAAGCATCTTTCCCACAGAAGCCATTATGTGACATGCTCATGACATGGTGTCAAAGTTCTAGAAATAACTGCTGGTATTTCAGAGAGCCTTGAAGGCTTGCCTCTTTGCCCAAGCCTTTGGTGAAAGTAAATTGAAGCCCCTTTTGGATAATTTGGTTTGCTTTGCTTATGGCCCAGTTTCTGCTATCTTTTGTTTCTTGTTTTAATCATTGTATTATTTCATTGTTCTCAGTATTTTTTTATTAGTGAACTGCCCAGAATCAGTTTTATTGTAACGTAATGAAATAAATAAATACCCACCAGCCACAAAAAAAGGCTACCGCTATATTTGTGAATCAAGTTATTATTGCTATTGGTACAATGCCATTTGTCTAATGGTAATAAAAGTATACTGCCCTAATCTTTGCAGTGACACAAGTTCATGGATCACAAAATTGCATGTTCCCTCTTCCTCAAATCTGGTGTTCTCCAGATGTCTTAGGTCTGCAATTTCTTAGTACATCTGGATGTGCCAGGTTGGAAAAGTTATTTAGAAAAAATATATATGGACCTATATTTCAAAGTAAATAACCAAGAGGAATATAATCTCTAAAGTACTTTGGAATGTATCTTTGTCAGGTAACAGGCATAAGGGATTAAAATTTCCAACTCAAAACACAGACTAGATGATTCAGCTAAAGAGTGATCATCTTCCATTGTCTTCCACTTTCAGCCATGTTTCCTCACTCAGCAGATATGAAAGTGTTAACTGAAAAAAAAAAATACTTACAATGTATATTATTCATTTCTGCAACATTTATGAAAGGCAGGATCATATCCATAATCAGAAGTGCCATGTTTTTCTCTCTATTGACTCAGGTGTTTGAATTAAATAGCTATTAACACCACGAAATAAACAAGCATCTTACACAGCCTGCATAAAATATTATTCTACAAATTAACCAGATGTTCCTTTGGGGAAAGTAAAAAGCCTTGCAGAGTTTTTTTAAAAATTCAGTGTAATGACTATATCTTTTCTGAAATTTGATTGATGTCTTTTTCTGTTATATCTTAATTACTCAAAAACTTTGATCACAGAATAACAAACAAGTCCATTATTTTTCAGTGGGATATAGCACCAAGTGGTGAAATTAGTTTTTTACATTTGATCGACAACCCAACTAGATTTTAAAACTAGCCCAGAGTTGCTTTTTATTGAAAAAGTTTTAAAACAAACACAATTTCCCCAGAACCCTCCCTCCCAACCCCCCTCCCCCTCCCCGACTTCCCAGAGCAGAACACAAGGTATTTCTATTGACCTTTAACAATAAACTAAATTACATAACCAATCATCAAACTAACACCCCCTAAAAAAAAAATTCTTAACCCCCCATATATAAAATCTTATTTCTTAAACATGATACTTCTAATATCACTTATATAGCTCTTATACAAATAAAAGAAATCATTCATAAGCTATTTGATATTTTTTGGTCTGATACTTATTTTGTATATAATCAATCCATCTTCTCCAGTCCTGTATATACCTTTCTTGTGTGTGATCCTTCAGATATGCTGAAATTTTAGCCATTTCAGCTAAATTAGTTACTTTCAATATCCAATCATCAATAGTAGGCAAAAAGTCCTTCTTCCAGTGTTGTGCTACCAACAATCTTGCTGCTGTTATCAAGTTCAAAATCAATTTAGTCTCTGCAACTGTACAGTCCGTAGTTATACCCATTAAGAACAACTGTGGAGTAAATTTCAGTCTCTTTTTAAAAATATTCTGCATCACCCACCAAATCTTTATCCAAAATGCTTTGATTTTTCTACAAGTCCACCATATATGATAATAAGTTGCATCATCACAGTCACATCTCCAACATTTAGCTTGCACATTAGGATACATACATGATAATTTTTTGGGATCTAAGTGCCATCTATAGAACATTTTATAAAAATTTTCTCTTAAATTTTGTGCTTGTGTAAATTTCACATTTCTAATCCAAATCTTTTCCCAAGTCTCCATCATTACTGGCTCTTGAAAATTTTGTGCCCATTTAATCATACAATCTTTAACCAATTCCGTCTCAGAATCTATTTCCAATAAAGCATTATACAACCTTTTAATATGCATTTGTTTTTGATCTCTAATTTGTTTTACCAAATTCTCCTCATTTTGCACAAAGCCAGTTTTTTGATCTTCCTTCCATCTAGCTTGAAGTTGACCGTACTGAAACCATGTGTAAATTATACCTTCTTCTCTCAGTGTATCTAAAGATTTCAAATACATTACCCCCCTTTCCATAATAAGAAGCTCTTTATAGTTAATCACCTCCTGTTTTTGTTCTAAACTTATATTTTCTATTGCATGTCTAGGATTTGCCCATACAGGTATCTTATAATTTAACTTATATTGATATTTTTTCCAAACCCTCAACAAAGCATTTCTTAATATATGAGCCTTAAATACTTTATCCACTTTTTTGTCATATAACAAATAGGCATGCCATCCATATAACAAGTCATAACCTTCTAAATTCAAAATTCTCCCCTCAGTTAAATTAAACCAATCACTAATTTGTGATAAAACCGCTGCTTCATAATATAATCTTAAATTAGGCATTTTGAGACCCCCTCTTTCACGTGTATCTTGCATAATTTTCATTTTTATTCTGGGTTTTTTCCCAGCCCAAATAAAAGTATTAACACCTTTCTGCCATTCTCTCAGATTCTCATCTTTCTTAAGCACAGGTATCATTTGGAACAAAAATAAAAATCTAGGTAAGACATTCATTTTAATTGCTGCAATTCTTCCCAATAAAGACAACTGTAATTTTTTCCAATTTTCCATATCCTTCTGTACCTTCTGCCAAAGAACCTCATAATTGTTTTTGTATAATTTTGTATTTGAAGCTGCTATGTATACCCCTAGATATTTAACCTTTTTAACTATTTCAAAATCTGTTAATCTTGCCAGTTTATCTCTTTCCAGTATAGTCATATTTTTAACTATCATCTTTGTCTTATGTGGGTTAACTTTAAATCCTGATACTTTCCCGTATTGATCAATTATATCCAATATATATGGAACCGACTCTATAGGTTGGGATAAGGTAATAACCAAATCATCTGCAAATGCTCTTAATCTATAATCTTGTTGTCTAATTACAATACCCTTCAATTTTTCTGAGTCCCGTATCTTGTTCAATAGTACCTCCAAAGTCAGAATAAATAATAGTGGGGACAGAGGACACCCCTGCCTTGTTCCTTTCTCAATTTTAAAAGCCTCTGTTAAACCTCCATTAACTATAATTTGTGCTGTTTGCTGCTGATATATCGCTCTAATTGATTGTGTAAAATATTCCCCAAAATGCATTTTCTCTATTATTTTAAACAAAAATTGCCAGTTCAAATGATCAAATGCCTTCTCTGCATCCAAAAATATAAACGCTGCAGGGACTTGCTTATTTTTTTCCAAGTATTCCAGTAAGTTTACGATTTGTCTAACATTATATCTCATTTGTCTCCCTTTTATAAACCCTGATTGATCATTATGAATTATTTGTTGCATAACTGGCATTAATCTATTAGCCAATATCTTAGCAAAAATCTTATAATCAGTATTCAGAAGTGAAATTGGCCTGAAGTTCTCAGGTTTAATGGAGTTTTGGTCCTCCTTTGGAATTAGTGAGACAAAAGCTGTTTTCCAGGAAGGTGGTACTCCTCCTCCTACTTGTATTTTATTAAATAAAATTTTGAGTGGTTCTAACATTTCAGATTGTAAATGTTTATAATAGACAGCTGTTAGTCCATCTGTTCCTGGAGCCTTACCTATTTTTAATTGTTTAATTGCCCCAACAATTTCCTCGGACGTTATTGGCTGATTCAATCTCTCTCTCTGTTCCAGTGTTAATTCAGGAATCTCCATCTTTAAATATCTATCAATATCAACATCTTGAATCACATCTTTAGCATATAACTTTGTATAAAACTCCAAAAAAGCCTTTTTTATTAAATTCTGTTGATAAATTTCTTTACCTCTAAATTCTATCTTATCTATAACACGTGATTTTTGTTTTTTCCTCATCGTGTAAGCCAACCATCTCCCAGGTTTATTAGCATTACAAAATGTATTATGTCTGGCATATTGTATGCTAGTTGCTACTTGCCCAGCCAATAACATATTAAGTTGCTCTCTTAAAATATTGATCATATCTTTTGCCTTTTTATCTCCCGGGTTAGTTATAAGCGATTGTTCTTTCTTTTTAATTTCCTCCTCTATCTCTTTCCGTCTGTTTTGTTGTTTTAGTCTATATTTATTGTTCAAAAAAATTAATGTTCCTCTCATGTATGCCTTACTCGCATCCCATACCATCTCCATCGAGGTTCCTTTATTCATATTGTTAACAAAAAATTCTTTCATTTGTTTTTTAAGCTCACACAAGTTATCTTCATATCTAAATAAATTCTCATTTAACCTCCAAGACCTCCTTTCCCCTCTTTCCTGCTCTAATTCCACCCAAACCGGGCTATGATCAGTTAAAGATCTTGGACATATCTTCGTGTTCTTCACCCTAGAAAAAAGATCATTTGTAGTTAATATAAAATCAATCCTAGAGAAAGATTGATGCCTATCTGAAAAAAAAGTAAAATCACTTTCTGATACATTCCTTTCTCTCCAAATATCTCCCAGAGTTGCTTTTTAGAGTGAGATGAGCAGCATATACATTTAATAAAATAAAATCTATATAAATAAAAATGTAAATGTTCGTTTGTTCAAAATTGTAAATCTCCGGAAGTTCTTGACCGATTGCTTTGAAATTTTGACACGTTGCATTCGAATACGTGCATTCAAATATGTGCATGTTTCTATATTACATAGATGTCACAGCTGTGACAGGTAAAAACATGCTTTTTTGAAAAACAGCACCATCTGTTGGACGTAAAAGCAACACACGCTATACTATCTTTTTGGACTTTAACGTCACAGCACCACAATGGCAGGCATGAGCCATGACTTTTCCCCTCAGTGCCGCCGCAGCCAAACCCACAAGCAAAATGGTGGGAAATGTCAACCGCCGCCAAGTGTCCTCCCGACTAACGGAGTATGCTGTACCTTTGGCAGGGACCCTGATGCCGCCTGTGGTGCGGAGAGCTGTGAAGGTGAAGGCGGTTATACCAGCAAGTCGGGAAACCAGCTCTTACACCCGCGGCAAACTGGGACGGAGGCAAAGTAGGCATGACCTGACCTACAGAGGGACATTATTGGCACTCGGTCAAAAAATATTGTATACCCACAAGACTGGGCCAGGGCAATGCATAGCTGGGTACAACTAGTAATAAATAATAAAATAAAATAAAATAAATCTGACTCAGTTTTTCCTAAGAATTAGTGATCCACTGTCAGGAGAACCATAAGCATTTGTCTGTTTTTTTCACTGACATTATTTTAATTAAGATGAAACAGAGGACAAATCAGGGTTTAATCAGGGTTTTACATCAGTGATATAACCATTTTTTTAAATTTCCAACAATTTTTTCTTTCACTGATGTAGTGTTTCAACTTCGTCCCATTTGAGATATCCCATTTCCCCCCTCTTTCTCTTCCTGAAAAATAAGTACTAGCATAAATACTATGGTACACATATTAGTAATAAAAGAAAATACAAGCAGAATAACAAAACATTTATAGTATGCATCTATTAACCAAGAAGAAGACATGAAAATCATGGACATTAAATGTAGCCTTCTCCAAGTCTCTTATGTCTTTCTTTGAGACATAAAAATAAGATCAGAGAAAGTTATAACACAGAAGTGTTGAGGATGTGGGAGACGTTAGGACAAAGAGTACCTCAACATCCAAATTTATATCTATCCTTAAACTGTTTTTTCCCATGGATTTTGTTTGTGTGTGGAATGGATAACTATGGGAGTGATTTACACAATTTTTAAATGATAGTCTTGATTAATGAGCTAGTAATCAATTTAGCACTGATTTTATTGTTATTTTACTGAATGAAAAACAGCTTGAGGAACTATCTGTGCATTTAAGCTTTAATTTAGTCTTCAGTTCTATGTTCCATTATCTTCAATGGAGCTATTGTATTTAGGATTGCAATATTAAAGCAACATGTGTATGTATGTTTGTTTATTCTAAGAGCCTGTATACCATTTGTTTCTCTGAGAGGCACCTCAAGATGGGAAATAAAGAGAATCTCTATATTTAAAACAATAACTTTCAACTTCTTATTTGTACAATTATTTAAAAATTAAAACAATTTTTGATAAAGTAAAAGTTAATTATTAAGGCTTTTCCTTGGATTTGATTCCCCCAAAAATTGCTTTAGAGCACTTGAGGCATAAACACAGAACTTGAACCTGCTTGAAATTCCCTAGAGCAATCACAGGATTTGTGTGGCAATGAAAGTAACCCTGTGATCACAGGAAGAGGGGAAAAACTTTTTTTTAAGAAGTTGCAGACAGGTGCTTCTCCCAACTCTATGACCTTTGGAGCATCATTCTGGAACGGAATCCAAAGCATTACATGAACCCATTAACTAAAAATGAGAAAAAGCACATGGGTTACTAAAATATTTAACCAACCCTCCCCCAAAAGAGAATGGTATTATACTCGACAAATTTCTGTATGAACAACATTTTATGGTTGTATGCAAAGAGGATGGTAAGTATTGGGCCAAGGCAGCTCATCCTTTAGGGCTCCAGACATCAACACTATGTCAAGCTATTTGTTTAACTGTCAGATTGGGCTCAGAATTTTATCTTGCTTTCAAAGTACATCACTACTATATAGTCATTAAAAAAAAAAGATACTATATTTTTCAATGGAATAAGACCTCTACATGCAGACTCATTGGTGAATCAGTGTGCATCCCATCAGCTGTTTTGAAGAACACCAATTACCAAGCTGATGCAGCGAATGTTGACACCCATTCAAGTGTTAGAAGAAATATCCTTCTGGGTTTAGATCCAAGTGGGGAAAAAGACACTGGAAACATGGAGACTGCTTGGAAAGATGGTTTAATGGTGGACAGGATCACATGGTTTGAATTCCTGAACATCAAAAAGGGCCGAGATGCTGCGAGTCCTTGGGTTTTATGTCTTCTCTAGCTTTGAACGTCCTGGGGCCCCGAAAGAGTATCCTGATCGGTTGTCAGACTCCCAGGGGGTGGGGGTCTTAGCTGGCCTTGTTGTCTGATGTAATCTTCCCAGGTGCCATGTGGTGAGTTTCTGTTGCTAGACGGGTCCTATTGTGTTATATATGATGGTCCTTTGACAAAGGATTGGGTTTCTGCCTCTGGCCCATTGACAAAAGGGAGGGAGGCAGGAAGGTGGGAGCTGCTTTGTCTTTAAAACATGTTTCTCCATTTCTCATCCAGGGAAATATATTCTGCCTTTTTAATATTTTCTAAAATATTTCATTCTTCTAGGAAAGGGGTGGGTGCTAACTTCCTACACAAGTTAAACATGTTCTTAAGCACATATAAACATGAGTCTTAAACACAAATACATTATATCTCTCTATTCTTATTTTTTTTATTTTTTTTAAAGTCCTTGGAATGTATAAAGGTTTGTGACTGCTGTGGAAACTTTTCTACTACCAGTTTAAAATCCTCTCATTTTGAAGTGTAATGAAAATAGCATTAAGTTATAAAATCTGAATCAATAACGCTTTATTGATTGTTATGGGCAGATCTGAACCCTGCAAACTGTCTTGTGAATGACTTATAAGTACTGAATTTTGTTACCAATTCAGATAATTTAAGTTTTGTTTTTGGAAGGATTGCAAAACAATAGTTGACATACAGATTCTAAAGAGAATTATCATTAGAAAACATAACCCTAGGAGGGACCTTCAATAAACAAACATGTAGAAAATATTTTATGCCTTAAGGCATAACTGTTATGCCAAGTATGGATGAGATAACTGTCACCCATCAACTCTGGCATGCAGCTTTTGTGTTCCTTTGTTTTTGAGAAGTAGTTGTGATTTCTAGCCTATAAAACAATCCTATTTCTGTATCACTTCCCTCTTATAAACCTGATGGTGCTTTATGACAGAACAATGCAATAAATTAACAGTAGCTTAAAAACAGTATGACAATAGCATAGTTATTTAAAAGGTGTGGGGATTGAAAGACAAAAGCAGAATAAAACCATTTAACTAATATTAATCCTGGAAAGGCCTGCCAGAAAGACATTGAAGGACATTAATTGTGGTTGAAGTGTTTTTTGGGTTTGTATTCTCTCTCTCCTGAGAGCAGGAATCTAACCTGAGCAAGGATTAGTGAAGCAGGTTTCATAACAATAACAGAAAAGGGGATTTATTTCCAGAAAATACGTGCTAGGAATAAGCAGAGACTAACACCAAGCTAACTATATCCTTCCATGAAGTATTCAGATAGCATGGGCTCTGTGGTGCATGTTCCTGGAAAGCAAGATTAGTAATGCTTTGGACAAAGAGCAGTCAGAGTGAAAGACCACAATGGGACACAGAGTTAAACCTTAACTCCTCTATCACTAACAATTAGATCATAAGGCACTAAAAAGTTAGTCTTGTTGGATTTGTTACCTCCAATAGAAAAGAAATCTATGCAATTGAAGGAAAATGGGAATGACCCCCTTTCTCTGATACTTCTCAGAGAACCCTGAAAGAAATATTTCACATATGTTTTCCATCAATAAAAAGTATATCAGGATATTGGCTTTGCACAGAACACAATTGATGCTACAGTTTGGACTTAGGCAGCCATTGATTAAAAATAAACCTGTGTTTTCAACCTTGGGAACTTTTAAGACATATAATTTTCGACTCTGGCTGTCTGGGGAATTATGGCCATTGAAGACCACACCTCTTAAATTTGCCAAGGTTTATTGGAATGAATTGTTCTAGGTGGAAATCTAGCTCTTATTAGCTGGCCCTATCCTACGGCATCTTAATAAGGAATGGCATTTTTACTGGTATGTTCTGGAATTATAACTAATAAAAAACCTGGTTTCATTTCAAATGTAATGCCTAAAATTCTCTTAATAGTGCTGGGTGTGTCTTTTTTGGGGGAGAAGATTTTTTTTGGGGGGGGGGAGTTTGCATGTCCACCACATATGGCCGATTGTTCCTTAACTTTCATGGCATTTCCAGCGTATATTTTTCTATTTTGGCAATTATTATTATTTTTTTATTAAAAAGTTTTAACAAGTATTACAACAATTTTTCCCATCCCTCTCCCCTCCTTCCCTCCTCCACCCACCCCCATCCCCCCTCTCCCTCCACTCCTCTTCCCCCCACCCCCTGGACTTCCCAGAGTAAAAACGGGGTATAGCATAACAAACATAAGCTAAAATAATTTAACTTTCTGTAGTCTCCAAACTCCCTCTTGCTCTTTAACTCCCCTTTCAACTAACAAAACATAATTCAAAAAGAAAATATTGGTTTCATTCATAAGCTATTTGAAACTTTTTAGTCCGATATTTGTTTTGAATATAGTCAATCCATCTTCTCCATTCCGATATATATCTTTCATTTGTATGGTCCTTCAAATACGCTGAAATTTTGGCCATCTCTGATAAATTCACTACTTTTATTCTTCAATATTAGGCAACATTCAACATTCTTCAATAGTAGGCAAGTCTTTCTTCTTCCAATACTGCGCCACCAAGAGTCTGGCTGCTGTTATTAAGTTTAAAATCAACTTAGTCTCTATAACAGTACAATCTGTAATTATACCTAACAAAAAGAACTGTGGAGTAAATTTTATCTTCTTTTTGAGAATATTTTGAATAATCCACCATATTTTTTTCCAAAATGCCTTAATTTTTTTACATGTCCACCATATATGATAATACGTAGCATCATCACATTCACATCTCCAACACTTAGGTTGCACACTTGGATACATACAGGCTAGCTTTTTAGGTTTTAGATGCCATCTATAAAACATTTTATAAAAATTCTCTCTTAAATTTTGGGCTTGCGTAAACTTTCTAACCCATATTTTTTCCCACGTTTCCATCATTATTGGTCCTTCAATATTTTGTGCCCACTTTATCATACAGTCCTTAACTAACTCCGTTTCTGAATCTATTTCTACCAATGCAT
Source organism: Arizona elegans (assembly GCA_022577455.1). Classification (NCBI taxonomy): domain Eukaryota; kingdom Metazoa; phylum Chordata; class Lepidosauria; order Squamata; family Colubridae; genus Arizona; species Arizona elegans. Next base: position 281,692,757 of record JAKOOJ010000001.1, on the reverse strand, counting down.
TATACAACCTTTTTATATGCATTTGACTTTGATCTCTAATCTGTTTTACCAGGTTCTCCTCATTTTGCAAAATACCAATTTTCTGATCTTCTCTCCATCTAGTTTGCAACTGTACATATTGAAATCATGTTTAAATTATCCTTTCTTCTCTTAGTTGATTCAAAGATTTTAATTGTAGTATATCTCTTTCCTTGTTAAGAAGCTCTTTATATGTAATCACATCTTGTTTTTGCTCTATATTTATATTCTCTGTCGCGTGTCTGGGTATTGCCCACGTTGGTAACTTCTCGTTTAATTTATACTTATACTTTTTCCAGACATGCAATAAAGCATTCCTTAATATGTGACTTTTAAAAGTCTTATCCACTTTCTTATCATATAATAAATATGCATGCCACCCGTAAACCAAATCATATCCCTCAATATTCAATATTCTTTCTTCTGTTGAGTTCATCCAATCACTCATTGCTGATAGGGCAGCTGCCTCATAATATAGTCTTAAATTGGGCATTTTGAGACCTCCTCTTTCACGTATATCCTGCATTATTTTTTGTTTTATTCTCGGTCTCTTCCCTGCCCAGACAAAATTATTAATACCCTTCTGCCATATCTTCAAATTCTCATCTTTGATTCCTCTTTCAAAAAGATAGATAAATAGATAATGATAAAGTTGTCTTGGTTTGGTAGAATTGCAATGTGTAAAATGATGTTGTTGCCAAAGTTTAATTTTTTATTTGAGATGTTACCGTTAAACTTGACAGAGAAAGATATTGAAGGATATCAGAAGAAATTGGATAAATTTTGCAATGGTGGGAAAAGACCTAGATTAGTGAAGAAAATGTGGTATCAAAATCAAAAGGAAGGTGGATTAGGAATCCCCAAACTACTCAATTATTATTGGGCTTATGCTATTCGGACTGTGGTAAAAATATTTAAAGGTGAAGATAGTCATTGGAGAGATTTAGAATTAAAAGACATCAAGAGATTTGGCTCAACATGGTTTTTAGATAAAGCAAAATCAAAATGTGTAATTAATAGCTATTAGTTAAAGGGACTGAGTAAAATTTGGAATAAATTTGTTAAAATTTTAATTCCAGATATAATTTTCTTAGGGAAGACAATTGAAAATTGGCCGATTAAAACTAATATAAGTCGTGATAGGGTAATGGAAGATGAAAATGTACAAACTATAATAGATTGGTTAAAAACTTCAGAAAATGAAAGGAGGAAAAAAGAAATCATTGAAAAATTGGGTTTAGGCTGGTTTGAAAAAATACAGATAGAAAAATGGACTAAGAAGGTAAGGGACAATTGTTTGATAAGTAGAAGTAAAACTGAATTTGAACATTTAGTATTCCAAATTATGAAAGATGAAATTGGGCTAAAGGGACTCGTTAGTAAGATATATAAGATTATAAATTTTGATGGAAAACCACAAAGGGTGATGAAGATGAATTGGGAAAAAGAACTTAATATTAAAATATCAGATTTAGATTGGAATGTGAATCGGAAGAGTAGAATTATGAAGACTTTATCTGTAAGGATTAAAGAGCATAATTATAAGGTTGTTTGGAAATGGTATTTGACTCCATTAAGATTGTCATTGATGGATAACAAAATTAGTAAACAATGTTGGAGATGTGATATGGAATTAGGGACTTATGAACATATGTGGTACAAATGTGATAAAGTTAAAAAGTTTTGGCAACAATTGGAGGAAATGATATTTGAAATGATGGGGAAAGTAATAATATTGAGACCAGAAACTATATTACTGTTGATAATTAAGGAAATAGAACCAACAAAATATGAGAAAGAATTGATTAGAATTATGATTATAATGGGTAGAATTATAATAGCCAGATATTGGAAATTAGATGTGAATTTTAGAATAGAAGAATGGTATTGTGAAATGTGGAAATTAGCTCTAAACGATAAAATGACATGTGATATTAAAATTAGAAATGGTGACTATAAGGAAGATATTTTCTGGAAAATTTGGAAACCATTCGTGGATTATGCGCTGGGAAAATTGGATGCTTCGGTACCTGTACCCCAAGAACGTGGATTTTGGCGATCATGAGGATATATCCGAAGAACCAAATCTTCCTTTCTTATGTATAGCACAGGGTGAAGTATTGTATATGTTGTTTGTAATGTTAGTAATTAAAATAATAATAATAATAAAAAAAAAATTCTCATCTTTTTAAAGTATTGGTATCATTTGAAAAAGTAACAAAAACTTAGGCAAAACATTCATTTTTACAGCTGCTATTCTTCCTAACGAGGATAATTGTAATTTTTTCCAATTTTCCATCTCTCTCTGTATTTTTTGCCACAACGGATCATAATTATGCTTAAATAATTTTGCATTTGATGTCATAATGTAAACCCCTAAATACTTAACTTTTTTTACAATTTCAAATCCTATTAGTCTTTCTAATTCATCTTTTTATTTATAGTCATATTTTTAGTTATTATCTTCGTTTTCCCTGCATTTATTTTAAATCCAGATACTTGTCCATATTGATTAATTATGTCCATTAAACCTACAACCGACTGTAATGGTTGGGTTAAAGTAACAACCAAGTCGTATGCGAATGCTCGTAATCTGTAGTCATACTGCCTAATTTTAATTCCATTTATTTTGTCTGACCCATGTATCTTACTTAACAAAAATTCCAAGGTCAAGATAAACAATAATGGAGACAAAGGACATCCTTGTCTTGTTCCTTTTTCTATATTAAAAGTATCTGTTAAACTACCATTAATTATTATTTGCGTTGTTTGTTTCTGATATATTGCCTTAATAGATTGTGTAAAATATTCTCCAAACTGTATCTTTTCTATTATTTTCAATAAGAATTGCCAATTCAATCGATCAAATGCTTTCTCTGCATCAAGAAATATCAGCACCGCAGGGATTTGGTTGTTCTTCCCCAAATACTTCAATAGGTTAACAACTTGCCTTACATTACTCTTCATTTGTCTACCATTTATAAAACCAGTTTGATCATTATGAATCATTTGTTGCATGACTGTCATTAACCTATTTGCTAGTATTTTAGCAAAAATCTTGTAATCTGTATTTAAAAGTGATATAGGCCTATAATTTTTTTGGCTGGGTGTGGTCTTGCTCCTCCTTTGGAATCAGAGAGATATAAGCTGTCCTCCAGGATGGGGGTACATCTCCTCCAGATTGTATGTTAGTAAATAATTCTTTGAGTGGTCCCATCATTTCTAACTGCAAGTGTTTATAATAAGCAGCTGTCAAACCATCCATCCCAGGAGCTTTACCCACTTTCAACTGCTTAATTGCAAACATAATCTCCTCGGAAGTTATTGGTTGATTTAAACCCTCCCTTTGCTCTTTTAGGAATATTCTCTTTCTGTAAGTATCTATCTATATCTATACTTTGAGTTTTATCACTAGCATACAACCTCGTATAAAATTCTAAAAATGCTTTTTTAATCATATTTTGCTGATAAACCTCTTTATCTTTATATTCTATTTTTTCTATGGTCCTTGACTTTTGTTTTTTCATATTAGCATATGCTAACCATCTCCCTGGTTTATTAGCATTGCAAAAAGTATTATGTTTAGCATATTGCAAATTAGTTGCCACCTGATCTGCCATTAACATATTAAACTGCCCTCATAATAAGTTAATTGCCTCTTTTATTTTCTTGTCTGCTGGGTTCAATATCAAAGCTTGTTCTTTTTCTTTTAATTTTCTCTTCTAAGTCCTTCCTTTTTTTTCTCTGTTTACGTCTGTGTTTATTATTCAAATTTATCAAAATACCTCTTATATATGCTTTACTTGCATCCCAAACCATTTCCATAGATGTACCCTTATGCATATTTATAATGAAAAATTCTTTCATAAATTTTTTACATTCTTTTACATTTTCCTCATATCTAAACAGATTTTCATTTAACCTCCAAGACCTCTTAGATCCCATTCCATACTCTAATTCCATCCAAACTGGACTATGATCCGTTAAAACTCTTGAGCAGATCTTCATCTTCTTCACCCTAGAAAAAAGATCAGTTGTAATTAATATAAAATCAATCCTAGAGAAAGATTGATGTCTATCAGAAAAAAAGGTAAAGTCTTTTTCTTCGGGGTTCCTCTCTCACCAGATATCTCTCAACTCCATATCATCCATCATTTCAAAAAATGATTTTGGCAATCTGGCAAGCCTTGAAATATTCTGCAAGAGCCCCTTCTTATCTTTTTTAGTGTTATTTTGGCAATTATTGATGACTTTTTACCATCATTATATATTCCTATTTCACAAGGGTGTTTTGGATGGATGGATGGATGGATGGATGGATGGATGGATGGGAGGAAGGAATGAGTTCTATATGGAAGAATAATTAAACCTTTCAGGGAATTCAGAGTTTTGTTTTTTTAAATAAATGCCCTCTCACTGTTCAAAATAACTAGTTATGTAGAATATTTGCATATCTGCCATGGAATGCTATAAAAGAATCTGATATTGCATTCTAGAATGTATTCTATATATTACATTCTAGAGTACAAAAAAATATGGCCATTAACCATGTACAAAGAGCTCTCAAAATATAATTCTTTATTGGCCAATTCTTTATTGGACACACATGTCTTGTCCAATTGTCTTAGTGTACATATGAGCAACAAGTGATAAATCATGATCATAATCATAAAATATGATCATCATAAATCATAAGATAAAAACTCAATGATGGTCATAGGATACTAAATAAGCATACAATATAAATCATAATAGGATACTAAATAAAGACAATCAACATAAATCATGAGATACAAACAACAAAGTTATAGTCATAAGAAGCTAAGGAAATAGGCAATAGGAAAGATGAAAAGGATAATAGGTAACACAGCCTTACTAGGTGGTTTGACATCCTAGGGCATAAACAGTGTTGTGGGAATTAGTTGTTTAGCAGAGTGATAGCATTGGGGGCGGTGGGGGAATGGTCTTTGTGTCTGGTTGTTTTGGTGTGGAAAACCTTGTAGCATTGTCTTGAGGGAAGAAGTTGAAACAGTTTATATCTAGGATGTGAGGGGTCTGTAGATATTTTCACAGCTTGTGCAGTATACAGGTCCTCAATGGAAGGCAGCTAGTTGCAATTATTTTTTCTGCAGTTCTAACTATCTGTTAAAGTCTGTGTCTATCTTGTTTGGTTGCACTGCCAAACCAGACAGTTACAGAGGTGCAAATGACAGATTCAATAATTCATTTGTAGAATTGTATCATCAGCTCCTTGGGCAGTGTGAGCTTTCTGGGTTGGTGCAGGAAGAACATTCTTTGTTATGCATTTTTGATGGTAGGTGTTCATTTTAAGACTTGAGATATTATAGAACGTAGAACTTGAAGATCTTGACTGTTGATACTGTGGTGTCTAGTATTGTAAGAGGTGGTAGAATAGGAGGGCTTCTCCTAAAATTTACTATAATTTCTACCGTTTTGAGTGTGTTCAGTTCAAGATTGTTCCGGCCGCACCACAGGCCAGTTGTTCAACTTCCCATCTATACGCAGATTCATTGGTGTGTCTCTAAATCTAAAGTGAGTGAATAAATAATTAATAAAATAGTAAACTCATATCAATTAATATAGATACGTAAATTGAGCATCCTGAATTAAAAAATCTTACTATCATAACATAATATTATGATAGTATTATAATTTTGGACATTCAGGATCAATGATTTATTTACTCATGATTCTAAGTAGCTGCCTGTGAACAAGTTATATCGAATGTATTTAACACAATTGTTCTGTAACTAAATAAGAATATTCCTATGCTCTTAGAATAAAAAAGTTAAGTCAAAACATAGCAATTGAAATAAGGATTAAAAATATCATGTACATCAGTCATAAAGGCAATGCTATCATTCAAATGCCATTCTAAGATTGAAGAGGTTTAGTTTTGAAATCTCACTCAGTTATAAAACTCACAGATTTGGGGCTAGTGATACCACCCCCCCCCCCGCAACAGAAAGATGGACAGCAAACATCACCTGTCTGTCTGTCTGTCTGTACATGAAAATTAAATCTAGACTACATCAAGCATCAGGTTTAAAACTTTTAATTACATTAGAAGTTTGTATGCATTTTTGTTTCCCTGAAGGCATGTGGAGAAATAATTTACCATTCAAATGGTGAAAACTAAAAAGATTTTTTGCTTCAGTTTCCATCACAATATTGCTTATAATATAAATTATTCTGCACTATTGCAGTTCACAGTGCACTAATTTTGAACTGATTGGTAGATAAATAAAGCCCAATTCATTTTGGCTAGACAACACACTTCAGGAATCATAGGATAGGTTCCTATTTTTAATTCTGTGGCAGTGACTGATATAATAGAGTAGTGAAAGCTGTCAGCAAATATGCAAAAAAAATTTCAAGATTGTAAGCAGGAGCTTTGCTAGCAATAAGAAAAGCAGGGTGGTAATCAGATGTGGAATTCCTTATCTTGAAGAAGCACAGCTTAAATGATGGTAGTAGTGGGAGATAAAGCAAAAGAGGCGATGAAGGTAAGGATGAACAGAGAAATATCTTCTAAAGAATTGGAGCAGAAGGCTCATGTGAAAAAGCTATTGCTGAGGAAAGATTCCTGCACTGCCAAAAGTGAGTCTCTGCCAGGTTCTGGACAGGAGTGATAGGAAAGATAAATTAAAAAGAATGGCTGTATGCCTATTTCAAGGCTCTTCATCTTAATATGAAAATATACAGTATATTCAGAAGTGCCAAATCCATCCTGGAAAGTTCAGATTTGAAGAGGCAGAGTTTGCCACATTACACTGTTTTGGCAAGTTGAAATTTTTTCCTTTGTTCAAACTGATGAATTTCAAGTTTAACTTGAGAGTTGTACAAGTGATCCAAAAACTAGTTGCAGCTAGAAGCTAATTGAACCTTGGATTTATTCTCCATGTTTCTCACTCCCCCACCCCAACAGTAGTTCTCAGAATCTGTTTACTGCAACAACTTTTCCTACAGATTACAATCTCCATCATTCTTAGCCAGCAAAGCTAAAAAGAGGACAGAGACTGGGCAATACTGCTTAAAAGGATACTAGTGGTATTCATTTTTTAAAACATTAGTATTCATGTATTTACATTAGAAATTTTCAGAAAAGAATGCAAATATGGAAAAGGTAATACAGGCATCCTTGACTTATGACCAGTTACTTAGGAACTATTTGAAATTACGACAGATCCCCAAAAGCTCATTATAACCCAGATTTGAAGTTTCAATCTCCACCCATAGTGATGTGATCATTTTTTAGATGCTTGGCCACTGGCCCATATTTATGCTGTTTGCAGCACTCCATGGTCATGTGACTGCAATTTATGTTGTTTTCGCCAGAAACTGAATTTTATTTCCAGTTTGGCAAAAACTGCCCCATAATAAACAATGGGCTCACTTAATGACCATAGCATTCACTTAATGGCACTTAATGGCACTTAATTGTTTACTTAATGACTACCACAAAAGAGATAGTAAAATCAGGTCTGGTCATGTGGTGAGCTGCTGCTTTATGACCATCACAACTTAATTGTGGATTCAGTTATGATCATAAATTAAGGACAATCTGTACAGTACAAACTTGGGCAGCACTGTTAGTGCATCATCTTTACAATTTTAGACTTCCATTACTTCAGTCATCTCCCTTAAGACACCTGAACACATTTTACATGATTTATACTGATTAAAGAGTGTATGGGATTAAATTAAATATTTAAATACTAAATATTAAAGATTGAATGGGATAATAATGTCTGCTATTTGTATTTCATTGCCATTTTTTTTCTTAGCATTAATTGTCCCATTTCAGAGTCTTATCATAGTTACAATAACATGACAAATTGTAAGTTGTGTATCATTTGGATAAACACTTCACTGTTCCTTTAATCCAAACTATTAGTAACAGTCCAGTTGGTTTCAGTGGTCAGAAGGGCCAGATTGAATTCCCTCAGTGCTTAGTTGAGAGAAAGGGATTGTAAATCCCTGCTGTGGGCACGGCCTGCATGAAAATGATCTCTCTCCAGAGCTACTAAAATCCACTGGTGAAATCTTTAATCAGCATTAATCAATCAATCAATTAATTACATTAGATGTTTATTTCACCTTTATTACTTTTAAGTAATTCAAGGTGGAGAACATACTTAATACAAAGGTGGGTTTCAGCAGGATCTGACCAGTTCTGGAGAACTGGTAGCGGAAATTTTGAGTAGTTCAGAGAACCAGTAGTAAAAATTCTGACTGGTCCCGCCCCCATCTATTCTCTGCCTCCCAAGTCCCAGCTGATCGGGAGGAAATGGGGATTTTGCAGTAACCTTCTCCTGGAGTGGGGTGGGAATGGAGATTTTACAGTATCCTTTCCCTGCCATGCCCACCAAGCCACACCCACAGAACTGGTAATAAAAAATTTTGAAACCCACCACTGACTTAATATTAATTATACTAAACATCCCAAATGCTGATCATAATTTTAATAGAAACTTTAGGAAATCTAGGGTTAACACATCATGTTGAGGAAGGGAACTTTACTGGACAGAATGGGAAAAATGCTTGCTCTAGTTTCTATCATCACAATTCCAGTTCCGAGAAAACATATTATTGCATATGCTTTTACACATACTGTTTATGACTAGTAATTGTAACCGGATTAACATCTTGCCTTGTTAGTCTGCTCTGTGTTTATGAGCATGGGTATGCCTTTGGCAAAACTCAGTCTATGCATTGATGCAGTTATTCAGTAGTATTTCCATAAAGTCCTTTTTCTGCTTTCTTCTATCCTATTCAGTTCTATCTACATTTTACAGGCATTCTCTTTAGGAGTTTTTCTGTCCAGTTCTTCAGATTTTGAAGAGTGTATAAAAGGACCTCACATTTGACTCTGCATTTCTTTTTGCAACTTCTTATAGCAAATAACATCTGCTCACAATAAATGGGAAGATTAAATGCATTAAGTATATTTTATGGAGACACAAATTATATTTTATTGTACAAATAAATTTAATGTTTTAAATGGAGCAAGCTGGTGCTGCTACAGTGAGAAGTGTCACTAGCCAAGATTCATTTCAAGAATATCATTTATAAAATTATACATAATATAAATATGCGATGTAATGAAAATTATACACAAAAAGTGATGTAATGAAGTTCAGGCTAGAAGGAAACCAACTTAGAATTTGTTAAGGAAGAAAAGGTAATTTGGGATTTTTAGCCAACTGGAGACCTTTTCAAGCTGTGCTCTTGACAAGATTGAAAAAAAATATTATAGTAGTTTATAAACATTCAACTGAAAGTCAGAGGTGACAGTCAAGGCTCTTGTAAAGGTGAAAAATAAGAGAGACTCATTTATGTCCCAATATACTTCAACAGCCAGACAGTTAGAATGCTAGTTGAGTAAAAGGATCAAAAATGAGTTTGTGAAAAAGGATGAACTTTTGTGAAGTGCAAGTGATAAGGCGCTTGAATAAATGATGTTCGCTTTTTCATTCCAGGCAATACTGGACAAGTATAATCAAATTTGACTTCACTTGACTTTCTCTAACCTTCATTGATTTCCAAAAGCCATTTGTGGATTTGCTGATATAACACCACTATGTTTTGGCTTATCCAAACAAAACTAGAGAGGTACAAGTCCTTTTTATTTTTCTGTAATTGACCCAGATACAATTTATATATTTCTTACTCATGTCCCTTATTAGTTATATGCATTAATCATAGCAGGCAGCAAGTCAGCTTCAAGTTGCAAGAATGAACAGTTCTGAATTGTCTTTGCTTGCCCTGATATATTGGAATGAAAATCTGAAATTAGCAATAGAGTTGAGAGAAATAGAATAAGAATATAGCCTGAGTGACTCCATATTTATCCTTCATATAACCTAATCTAATCCTAAACTATTAAGCTGAGTAACACATTTAGAAAAGGGAAGTGTGTATGATGCCTGTTCCGAGGAAATAATGTGTTAGTACATTCTGAGCTGGGTCAGGCTGACCCAAGCTCAATTGGAAGGAAGGAAGATACCCTGTTCCAATTAATTGTCTTAGTTAAGGACATATTGAAAGGGTATTTTTGGAGGGGAAATGCCCTTTCAAAGGGAAATTCTAAGTTGGAACAAATGTTGCTGAGAAAGCTAAAATGTTATGTAACATCCAAAAAACAATGACAAGTGGGGGTGTTTTAATTGTTTTGCTGATTGCCTGAAAATGTATTTAAACCATGCATTTGGAGCAGTAAGACGTTCTCTCTCTTTCATGGGAGAACCCTTTTGCAAAAGCTTATGATACACACACACACTAAATCTGCTTTCTACTTGTTCATTGTCTCTGCCTTATTTTCTATGAGGTTTGTCATTTTGAATCTCACAAGTGTTAAAGTTAGTAAATAGATAATTAATAAGAAGAACCTGCCCCTAGTATTCAAACTGTGTTACACAACTACTTCCTTTATTTAGGAAGGATTTCTTTATTTTCTGCTATTATTCTGTAACCTTGTGATGGACAATAGCTAATTGCTCATCCTTCTCAGGAATGGTTCCCAATGAGCCAACATAGTAGGAATTGGGAGAGGGGGAATCTGAAAGGTACCAAGTTATTATTGTTATTGCTATTATTTGAAAAAAAAATAGAATAAAAAGTTATTCTAAAACTGAAAAAGAAAAAAATAGCCAACAAATCTAAAGAGCATATTTGAAAAATACCTATAATTTTTCAAACATTCTAAAGATACTGTATGTCTGTCCAAACTGAACTGGAAGTAATTTGTTAATCAAACATTATCTACTATATATAGCTAATAAATAATGGCCCAATTTCATTGTTTTAAAAAACTCTTTGTTATGTTAATTTTGCAACCAGTGAAGCTTCCCAATTTTTTAAAAAATACCATAGAGCCATCAGACAATTTTCTTTAGTTTTCTAATATTTTGCAATAAAAACAGCAGCCAGTACTAAAGCAACGTCATTATTGTCTGTTCATTCAATGAATATCACCATCTGAGTATTTTCAATTTTCCAATGATTTAGGTTCTAATCAAGAGCTAAGAAATCATGGAGGTATCTTTACTGTATGTAGGACGATCCAAACAGGGTGGTTGTTGTTTTTATAAAGTCAGTGGTGTTCATCTACTAAATTTAAAGTGTCCAAATATTTGATGAACACACTTCCAAAAAGTTAGTGGTAGCGATTTTTTTTTTTTTCACTATTATTTTGATGACTTGATTTATATTCATTAGGAAATATAGATAGTAAAGTAACTAAACAATTTGATATTTGTTGGAATAATTTTATTCACAAAGACTTCTTTTACTTTTGACCACAACCAATGGTCAACTAATTCATAGTTGTTGCAAAACCTTAGTTTCAGGAAGCAGAACATTAGGGAATACACGACTGTGCCATTTTTTTCTTCAGAATACATCAAAGTACAAATTCAATATGTGATACTTTTCTGGAAAAGTAAATGTGTTTTAGAATATAAAGTAATTCATCATGTTCTGGACATGGTAGTTAAGACTTTCAAGAGAGCTTGTCATAGTACAATAGTTTTATATAACTTTAATAAGATTTTCTATTATTGAATGAAGTAGATATTTAGCTTTCTTCAAATATTGTTAGTAGTCTTGACTGCTGTGATCTATATATTTTAGAAAGAAATCATTAAACTTGACTCATTTGAAACATGATCAGCATTTATGTCTCTGCCTTTTGCAAAATGTAAGTTGAAAATGGAAGAAGTCATAAGCACACCCATATCAGTCTGAATTGTGAGGAATATTCAATCCTCATGATTGCCTAAGAATTAACTTTATCCTTTTGGTTTGTCATCTTTTTCTGCCACACCAAATTTGGTCCTGTTTTTTTAGCTTTTGCACATTATCTTATTGATAAATAGATTGACAGATAGATGGAGTCCTAATTCCTTTATTTTTTTCTGTTGGGTTGAAAATAATAAAAATCACTTGCTAATATTTATTTCTCTGTTAAATAATTTGCTTAATCAATTCATTTCTCAATTTTGTTCACTCCAACTGAATCTCAAATTTTATCCTCTTTTGCTACATTCACTGAACAATGTAGAGAATGTCAATATTCATTTTTTCTGCTTCCCTGATTTTCATGGGATTGATCTTCTGAACAAGTATTTATACAATATTCAGTTTAATCTAGATTTAACTATAAATGTCCTGGTCAACCACTGGAGGAAAAGGTTACAAAAACCCCAATGCATGCTTTTGCTAATGCATTTTATTCTTCCGAATGCTTCTATGAAGAGCAATTCAAGCATTTTCGCTGGAGGGAGATGTAAAACTGTGCTGCATGCTTTCTTGTGAGTAATTATGTGAATTCAGTTCTCTGCTTGCACTTCATCTGTAATTACAAAAACAGGTCAGATGTGAGTAGTCCAGCTGTTTTCCCAATACTTCATGTAATCTACAATGCCTGGAATAATCTCCATTAAAATTCTTGCTGCTTTCAGCAATTTAAACACCAAAATTGGTTTCCTTTGCATCTGTAGGTGATAATTTTATCTATGAGTGGATGAGAGGAGTGGCAGATGTGGTGAGGATTTTAATGTAATTATATATGGTATAATATACTTCTCCTGCTTGGTAGTAGTATAATCATTGCTTGTCCAAATAGTAACGAGGTGACAGGAAAAATACAATTTTGTATTATTTCATTTTTTATGAAAATACCTGCCTAAGGAAAACTATCATGCTGTGCTTCCTCTTTAATTATAAATGTATGACAAATCATTGAATGAAAAGAGTACAGCAGTCATGTAACGGGCTGTTAACCTGTGGCTCTCCATAAGGAAATGACAATTCTGGAAGCACTTGATTTCTGTTAGATGAATTTCAGAGCCCCGAAGAAACAAGCCTCAATAGCAGAAAAGAAAAGAAAAAGATTTCTGAAATTGCTGAACTAGTTCAGAGAAATAATTAGCTATTAAAAATATTAGACTAATGCTGATTGTTTTTGATATTTGATATGTTTGCACACTGCAAAGTGTTATTTTTCATTTTCAAAAATCCTGAAGCAGGATCACAGCCGTAGAGTTATCAAGCTAGAAAAATACAGAAATGGTTCAGCAACCTTGGTTGGGTCAGAATGCTCCGTGTCCAACCAGCTTTGGTAAACATGACCCAATTATGTGTATTCCACAAATAATTATGATTCATCAGCTACATGTGTCAAAGACTACCTTTGAGAAAGGGAAAGTACAGACTGAGCAATCTCTCCAACCTAGATTCTATTGAACTCCAGTAGCTTTAGCCAGAATGATTAATGGGAAAGAATAGCACAAGCTGCAGTTCTATAATATCTATAAAGCAACAGATTTTCTACTCATAGAAAAGAGTTTTGTATTCTCCATGCAATGTATCATTACAAAACCACTATATTCTATCATTGTTAGTCCCCAAATCCCCTTTGCTTCTGCTTTTTCCCTTATGCAAATAGGACTAATCCTTCTAGATAAGATTCATCTTTAATTTTACATTGCAATATTTACTGTAATTTTTCTCTGAGTTTCTTTCAGACAACTAGCACTTATCTCCATGTCCCTTCAGTGACTCAAAGAAGGGGGCACTACCACTTCTCCTGGAATAACTGAGTCAGCTATATTGATTCCAGTTGGAAAAATCTGGTTCTGAAGGTATCTAGATGCAAATAATATGAACCTTTATAGGTCATAAGCCAGTCCTTTGAATTGTACTCATTACTCATGTATTAGAAAGCTCATGCATGGCCCATACTACAAGAATAATATGCTTCAACTAATAAATATAATGTATTTTTCATAAAGTGAAGTTTCCATATAATCTCCAGAGAAAGCCACATCTAAAGCACATCTTCATTTATCTAGGCTGGTAAAGAGGAGGGCATGAATTATTGTGACTAGGTCATACTTTCCCAGATAGGACCACAAATGGCACAAAAACTGGAATAGAACAAAGCTTCCTCTGCCAGCTGTTTCCTCCACTTGTCCAGGAAACAGTACTTATGAGTCAAGGTGACAAGTCCTGGACTTTCAAAGGTTTGGAGAAGACCTCTATTTAGAGAAAACACAAGGGCAGACAGAAAGATGCACGAACAGCCATACACTTTTGCTAGGGTTCAGTTTTAGCCTGCTTTCTCCCATCCAATCCTTGAAGGTTTCCAGACACCTGGACAAGACTTTAATAGCAACTCTAGCCTTGCCTAGGGTATCAATTGACAACTGTGCATCATAATGAAGAATGAATCCCAAAAAGATTTTTTGCTTTTTTTTTTGTTTTTTTGTTAAAGAGTGTACAGCAATGACTTAAAATTGGTTAGGCATTGAAATGATGCCATATAGAAATGATGGAAGAAAAAGATTATCTTTGCTTGATATTGAATGTTCACCATATTTAAAGTAAGGAACCATATGTCAGCCCCACTTGATAAAGCAGATCAAGGGATTAAGTTCACTGGAAGGTTAAAATACTTTTATTGAGATTGGCTGTAATAATAGAATCTTGCATGTCTGATTGTCTCCAATATTCTTGGGAATTAGGGAGGCATCTGTCTCCCTAATCTGGGCTGTTTACAAACATTATCGGCCTAAGGTATTATTTTCTCCTTCTCCTGGTAATAGAGTACTCATATCTCTATAAAGGACAAAGAAGTGAATATCTTGTGATCAGTGGCATCTTCAAGGGGGTCAAAATTGGCAAATTGGTAATTGTGGCTGCACAACCCAAGCCCCACTTTTTTATTGTCCATACACTGATGTTGCACAAACATATACTAAAAGATGGAGCTTTTATCACACTGTTGTAACTGCTATCTTACCCATGCAGGCTGCCCTGAAGATGCTGCTGCTTGTAATAGTTTTATTTTCCTCTTTTTCTTTACTAATTTAATCCCTACAAACACAAAACGAAATGCAGGGTTGTTCAAAGAGCAGGTTTTTGTATGAATCTTTTTTTGTTTTTCCCTTTTTCTTCCATGGGAAGTTTATATTCCTCAAGCATCAAGTATCATATTCTGTGCACAAAATCACAATGCTGATAAAATTTTATGCTTCCCACATTCAGTTTAAATTATACTGTAAGGAATTTGGCTTACCATAAAATTGTTTTTATCTATAAGCTGATTCATCAAGTTGTAATTTCTTCTACATATTTTAAAACATTTTTGCAAGTAGTATTCCCTAGTAAAATGATACTTATATGAATGCTTTTCCCAATGTATTAGTATTAAAAATTTTTGTAATGCTTTGCAAAACTAAGGAAATGTGGATATTTTGACATTTTACAGTTTGTGCATAGGTTCAATAAAAATAGGTATCTTTGCATGTGAACCAAATGCATGTCTTCTCCATTTCTAATTGGTATCATGCTGGGATGAGTATAGAGGTGTTTCTCCTTAGGAATAAGAATTCAAAGAAATGTTATGGGTTATTAAAATGAAAGGGAGTAGAAAAAGTTATAGATTCATATACCCTTTTGCCTTGCAGTCAAATCTGATGATGGGTTCTTTTTTCTTCTTTTATATGTATTGCTATACTGGATGCATAGCCGTACATTTACTTATTTGCTTTCAAATGTATAATGAAATTTGAATAACTACAATGCAGTCTGAGAGAGAGAGAGCTAGCTTTTGTAATAGTTAAAGGAAATAGGCTGGAAATCAGGAGACCATGAGTTGTAGTCTCATCTTAGGTACAAAACTAGCTGAGTGACTTTAGACCAGACACTTCTCAGCCTAGGAAGGAAGCAAGGGCAAACCACTCCTGAAAAACCTTGCAAGAAAACTGCAGAGATTTTTCCAGGCAATTTCCAAGAATCAACCCTTAGTCGAAGGCAGTAAATAAATGAATAAAAACCAGAGAGAATATTGGAAAACAGCTGTGAGGAATATGGTCGGACAGGGAAAGGGTTACAGAGACTAGCTTGATTGGCCCATCCAGGTGACAGGAAAGAGAAAACCCAACCTCAGGAATACTCAAAATGTTGAGGAACCAATCAGAAGTTTGTGTTTCTTCTCTCAGGCATGTTTTTAAAAGAAGAGGGAAGTGCTATTTTGTCTTGGGGAGAGGGTTGTGTTTTCTTTGGCTAAAAGCAAGATAATGGATGTAATTAATTTGGAGAGAAAACTGGGATCAATGAAGCTAGGTTTTGGGAAGATGCCACAGAGCTACGAAAAGGGGCTTCTTCTGGGAAGCAGTGGAATTCAAACCTCTACATCCATTATATGTGCCCATTACATATTAGTAAATGGAGACATGCCCAATTCCAGCATTCCATATTATTATGCAACCAAATTAACCTCAGTCATTGCAATTAATAACCTTGGATAATTGGGTAATGAAGATATTTTCCACTGATTTTTATCAAGCTGCTCCTCAGTAAAGAGAATAGATTGTTCCATCCTTAAAATATTTCAAAATGCAAATCATTTGGGATTATAGAATTTTTCTTCTCAAAAGAGGATTGTTTGGTAGTTGGCATAAAGTACTATACATAATTTATATGAATAGCCCCCTGGGTTCCATACTCTTTTCATTAACAATATCTGAACTATTTCATACTGAGACTTTGGAAAGCGGCTGCCAATCAGAAGAGACAATACTGGCCTGAATACTGAATACTGGCCTGAATGCGCATTGATTCTTCTCAGGAATTTCTCTTCCATGTATTTATGATTAAATTGCAAGAACAAAACAGAAACATTGTACTTTAAGATATTGTGGTGTCATATAATAAGTAGAAACATTTTAGGATTCTTCTGCAACTAAAGCTTCTGCTTTTAATGAATTTTGCTGTGTAGTGGAATTAGAAGTTACACACACATTTCTGCTATTGCATGAAAGCTCCCAATTGCTGCAGGTTACAATGTAATTAAGACCACAGTTCTCCTTTACTGGCTATACTTTTGCAGACTTTGCAATCTGTTCCTTTCAACCTGGAATAAGAAGTATTGTTATACATTACTGTAATATAATGTCTTCCCACAGAAGGTAAAAAGGACACAATACAATTTCCAGCTCCACTGAAGAGGGTAATAACTCTAGGCTTTGTGGCTTCCCATAAAGTTATTCAGCTTCATTCCCAGGATAGAAAATGTGAAAATCTGCTTCTTGTGGTGCATTCCTATCTTTAATGCCACTGTCCTCCCCACCCATTTTTTGTAGCCAATCTCATTCAAAACCCTCTACCATGTGATTGCAATGCTCAGATTCATTGTGCCGTATATTCACAATTGCTCTTGATGCAGGTCAGCAGGATAAAATGACAATCAAAGCCAAGGACTTATAAAAGTTAATCGTGGAAGGTTCTTGACAAGATAATTGAACTCTGAGTCACATATGAGCTTTCTTGGAGTTCTTGAATAATTGTATCAACTGCTGAACAAAAATAAGCAAATTTGCAAAGGGAACAATTTGGGTGCCTTTTTTTTTTTTTTTTAATTTGATTTATATGCCGCCCTTCTCCGGAGACTCAGGGTGGCTTACAATGCGTTAAGCAATTTGCCTTGCTTTCGCTGAGTATTTATTTCAGTTTCTATGGTCGTCCGTCTTTCATGACTAGGCAGATAATAATTAGCAGTAGGTAGTGCTCCCTCTCACTCACTTTTGCCACACACATTCAGTTTTTAATATTTTTTATATGTATAAATTGAAAATCAGATTTTCATAATTGAACTGCAAACTTTACAGTGCTGTTTACATATGCCTAAGAGGTAAACCCCCACATGTTTATACAGTGGGACTTATTTCCAATTGCCATGTTTGAATTCCTTTCTTAACTCATTGGGTTAAATGAATGTAAATTTTTTGATTAATCTAAAAATCAACTGCATTGTTGAAAAAAAAATACAAGGGTATTTCAACCGATAATGCTATCATCTTAGACTTAGAAAATAAAGTTCCTCCTTTGTTTCACAGCGTGACAATCTTTTAAAAGTGTAGCTCATACTTCAGCATGATTGTACGTCAATTAAAAAGAAAAATTATATTCACTTTTTTTCTTTTATTGTTTTTAATTAGTTTGGATTTATCAAAACAAACATAGAATACGTATGTTCTTTCAACAGTTTCCTTTGGCCCTCTTTCTTCTTGGTTATAAAAATGTAAGATCAACCCTGGCTTAGTTTAAGGGTTGATCCAATTCAACACTGACCTTGTCAACAAAACCCAATGCATTTAGAAAGTTCAGAAGTATTCTTCTACTGATGCTTCCTAGAAGTGAGTAGGTCTTTAAAATATACTGCTTGAGCTTAAGGAAATAGGAAATAGGCATCCAGTCAAGCAGCCATTGAATGTAAAGTCTCCTTTTCAAATAATCTAAATTGGTAGCTATTTCTATATAGAAAAAGCAATGAATTCTTCAGGTTAATGATGTGTTTTATAAAGATGTACTTTGCTTTAGTGGTTCTGAATCTCTCCACATTATATTATTTGATCTATACCTTTCTACCCTGGAAACCACTCAGTTAACAAGCAATACATTTAGCTTCAATGGATTACCAAAAGCTCTAATGTGTGAAAGAAATAAAAGCTTATCTTAACACATACAGACACACGTAAACTATATTTCAGATACAATCTCATATATTTAAAAAAGATGCCCATCAAATGGTTTTGAGTGCCTTATATTCCTGTATGTTTTCAATGTGTTTAGTCCAGAAAATCAGACCATTTTCATTCAGATTTATTCCCTTCCCTTCCCATGTACTTTTATTTCTTTTATATTCTTTTATATTTGAGTATCAAATATCATGGCTTTGATCCATTGAGGTTTTAACAGAATGCTTTTTAGTGACAGTGAGAAGATTACTATCTTTAGTTACCAGATAGGTTTTTTAAAATTATTTTGACCTGTATCCCATTGTAGAGGAGTTAAGAGATAATCTTGAACAGGGGTATCAAACTGGCGGCCTGTGGGCAGGATGCATCATGTGCAGGCCACATTCACCCCAGCTGCACTAAGGGAAAAAAGTCACAAAATATATGATGTAGTGGTGGGTTTCAAAATATTTTACTACTGGTTCTGTGGGCTTGGTGGGCGTGACAGGGGAAGAATACTGCAAATCCCCATTTCCTCCCAATCAGCTGGGACTTGGGAGGCAGAGAATAGATGGGGACAGGGCCAGTCAGAATTTTTTACTACCGGTTCTCCGAACTACTCAAAATTTCCACTACCAGTTCTCCAGAACTGGTCAGAACCTGCTGAAACCCACCTCTGATGTGATGGCAACGTGATGTCGCAAATTTGACACCCGCAAATTTGAACAACAGATACAGCAATTAGAAAAGCATGAATTGGAATGATAAGGAGTCAGGATGGAATGCCAGATTGTCAAATTTTGACTCTCACTGGTATAATAGGGAAAGAAAGCACAATGCTGTGATACTTTCAAGATTCTGTTGTTACAGCCTGTATAAATACAGTTCTAGTATTTCATGTGATATCTGTTTCCTGACCTGCTCTATCTCAGAGGGTTGACAACCATAAAGCTTAGTTTTAAACATGTTCACCCTATTTTACTGTACACATCAATTTATATATTGCTAATTACTATTCGAATGTAGCTCAGGATAGTTATGGGGATGAAGATGTAATTTCTCTGCAACCAGTGTTAGCATTGGAAGCCATATTAGGCCGGAAGCTTCCATGCTGCCACCTTCTCATGTGTGGGAAAGTAGGAGGAGGGATTTAGTAGAGGGGTTGTTTGTAGACATAATAGCATTCTTCCTGTCGGTCAAGGTCAGGGCGATCCGGCATCTGGAGAAGGAGTGGTCGGAGTGCTGAGTTAAGATGGGATGGACATTGATTGGAGCATGTGATTGACTGAGGAGTGAGGGGATGGAGGGAAAACCTGGACTTTTCAGATTCGGGTTTTCCCAGATGTGCCAGTTTACCTATTCTAGTAAAGAGAACTTTGGAAAATGCTTGCTTCCGCGTCTTTACTCAGAGTTGGGGTTTTCTGGAATGCTGACAGTCAGGGCATTAGAATATATGCAGAATAGTGACAAACCATTGGTATTCTCCATGCTATGAAGAAAAAGAGTTTAGAAGCCTTTAGAAAATTATAAATTTTCTTGAATCTTTATGATTTCTTATTTTAAAATGTTTTAAACATCAGAGAACACCTTAAACAATGTTTAAGAGTTTAAAAATTCTGAAGTGTAAGTGGTACAGAATCTATGTGCAGATAAACAGAAATCAACATTGAAAATAAACTAGCACGACCATGGTTAATAATAATCTCAAGAGTATGGGTTGCTAATCCAAAATTTGTTTCTTCTGATTTCTGTGAATCCAATTATGAATACCAGAATGATTCAACCTATATATCTTTTATTTCGGCTTCTTATTATATGGAAGAGAAATCCAATTTAGAATTAAGGAGAAATTTCCTGTAGGGAGAACAATTCAGTGGAACAACTTGCCTCCAGAAGCTGTGGGTTCTCCATCACTGGAGGTTTATAAGAAGAGATTGGACAACCATTTGTCTGGAATGGTACAGCGTCTCCTGCTTGAGCAGGGGGTTGGAATAGAAGATCTCCGAGATCCCTTCCAAGTCTGTTATTCTAACCTGAAACTGAGACAGATTAGAGCCTTGCAATCATCTTCAGAGAAGCCACTCATAATATATAATATATACTGCTCAAAAAAATAAAGGGAACACAAGCAGAAGACATCCGAGATCTGAATGAATGAAATAGCCTTATTAAATACTTTGTTCTTTACATACAGTTGTTTATACACTGCTCAAAAGGGAACTAAAGGGAACACAAAACTTCTGTATGTAATGAATAAAGTATTTAATAAGGCTATTTCATTCATTCAGATCTTGGATGTCTTCTGCTTGTGTTCCCTTTATTTTTTTTGAGCAGTGTATATAATATAATTTAATTCTTATACATGTGATTAAAAAGTCAGCAGGATATCCTAGAAGAGTGCTCTTTAACTAAAAGTTTTGCTTACTGAGAATTTTCAAACTTAGGGAACTACTGATAAGGAATAGGAACTTCCAGGGAGCTGAATGTCCTCAAGGAAAGTCTGCAAGGACAGTGTTGCAACACAGATTGGTGACCAGACCATCTCTTTGAAAAATGGAGTTTGTCAGGTTACTCAATGCACTCTGGACAGCTGCTCCTCATGAACAGACTGCAGGTATCAAGGTTTTTGCTGACAGCTAATGAGTGAAGTGGCTACAAGTAACTTCCTCCAAGCTCCTAGCCATTAATATAACCTATATTTATGGACGAAAAGCTCAGTTGAGCTTTATTTCTTAATTACTTTTAAAATGGCTTTTTAATTGCTTTTTAACTATTAAGAATCTTTGGATTTGCAAGTTTTATAACATTCACTGGGTGAGGTGAGTCTCCTTCAATCCTTGGAGAAAGAAGTTTTAAGTATAAGATTAAGAACTTTTTAAAAATGGAGGGGGGGAATAAACAGCAAAAGAGTGAATAGAATCTTGATTTCAGAAAGGTAGAAATAGTTTGAGGATTGAGAGAGATTTGAAATAATTTTGAAATTAACTATAAAAATATTCCCATGGGGAAATGCTGTTGCTTAGAAAAAAGAACAATAAGATAGTTTAGACACTAGAAAAAAGAAAGAACTTAGATTATATTTAAAGAAAAACACTTAATTTCAATTTAACATAGAATGAAGCAAAATACTTTAAATTTGGATGATATTTGGGATCAATGGATTCAGAAGTTAATTATACTGCTTGCTATCATAGATAAATGGGATTTAAAAGAGGTAATAGAAGAGGAACAGGTTTTACTGGTTGAGACTGAAATTCAGGCTGACTTGAATGTGAATTTAAAAATGACAAGTTATAATAATGATATGAAAAAAGATGTAAAACTGGCTGATGACATAATAATTGCTTAACAATTAAAATTATAAATCCAAAGAATAGTTTGGATAATTTCCTTACTTTGGATTTGCCAAAGAGGCTTGTTAAAGTTTTAAAGGATTTTCTGAGAAGAAACAAAGAGAAAATGAAAAATCAAATTCATTTAGAATTGTTTTTGTTTTTTTGAGATAAAATAATAAATTACTATGTTAAAGTAAAGAGAAGAAATATAAAGCTGGCTTATTTCATAGAAGATTAAAATATGTATGTTGTTTTCTGGTAACCCCAATGGAATTTTGCTGACTAGAACTGAATGATGAGGCTTTAAGAATTTATTTATAAATAAGAAATGAGATATGGTAAGAAGGTATCTTTTGTTGTATTCTTAGAGAAAGTGATGTTAGTGAAATTGTTTGCCCTTGTTGGAATGAAGGGGGAAATGGTCTATTTATATATTTCTTTTCTTATTCTTTACTATATACTTATTTTTACTTTTATATTTTTCTTTATATTTTATTTTCTGCACTTTCTATTCTTTTTTCATTCTTTTATATTTTTTACTTTTTATTGGCCTCTTTGTAGCTACAAATTTTAATTTTATATATAAGCTTTGTGGATGAAGCTATTAAATACTGTGAATAGATACTTGAATATAATCAGTTTCCAATATCAAAAGCCACAAAGAACAAATATCTGTCAAAGCATACAATATTTTCTGTTATTTCCAGTATAATCAGAGTTGGAGAAGAGACATAGTTTTATGAAAGTATGCAAAGAACACTAAGCCAAAAAAAAAAAAAAAGGCATTTAAAAATCAGGCAGCACTTCTATCATCAAACAACTTGTCTCTAGAGCAGTTACAGAAATTGGTATTCAGATCAGTTAATAAGCATGTCGCTTTAAAGAGATTTGTGAGTTGGCCCAGCAGTGCAGTGGCATTGTTTTTTATGGCCAGTTGGGAGTCAAGAGCTTAGATCTCATTTCCTTCTATGATATCAGACAACACAAATGTTTGTTCTTTCAGCAAATATTGGCATTGTAGAAGGATTAGAAAGAGCTTTCAGTTTGGAACATTTCCTTCCAGAAATTGCTGAATAGTCCCCTGGGATAGCATAATCTGGGTTAGAGGTTGCTGACTGGCCTATTTTAGAATTAGGTCCATTCTCCAAGCTTGTGGGTTGCTTTCCAAACATTCCAAACACCAGCCTAGGTAACATCTTCAGCAGACTTTAGGGGATGTCAGTGTTAGTGTTCTTCTGTTTATAAGGACTTCAGATGTGGGTGTGTCAAGTGAGGGTCTTCTGATGGGTCAGCTGTGAATCATCAGTGAGTCTTGTAATGAGTCTTGTGATAAAGAGATTACATCACGTATTCACCACTATTGCAAATATTTTAGAATTTTCCAAAATTGCCTACTTTTAGTTTGGTAAATCTTACATAATATCTATCTAGTGCTCCTACACTGGGATTTAAAATATTGACCAGAAATTCAAACAGAGTTGTTTGCAATAACTATTAGCATTAATGGAATTATAGGAAAGGGGGAAGGGTAGCATAAAGATACATTGAGTATAACACATTTATGAACAAACCACATTTTGAAAACATTCCTAATTGTATCTATTTAATGCATGAGTTTTCTGTCCTGACTCTCATTCATTTTGATATAAGAATTTCTAGGAAACCTCCTAGTAAATTTGAACTTTGTTTTCATGCAAATGGGTAAACATCTAAATAGATGTTTAAAATTCTGAGAGTACTTGGGAATAAGACCACTGTTTACAGATTAAAAGAGTTGGAAGGGACAAAAGGTCATCTAATCCAATTCCCCACCCAAGCAGGAGACCATACACCATTTCAGACAAAAGGCTGTCCAATCTCTTCTTGAAAGCCTCCAATGATGAAGCTCCCACAACTTCTGATGGCAAGCTGTTCCATTGGTTGATTGCTCTCACTGTCAGAAATTTCTCCTTATTTCTAGGTTGAATCTGCCCTTGATCAGTTTCCATCTATTACTCCTTGTCTGGCCTTCAGATGCCTTTGAAAATAGCTTGAGCCCTTCCTCTCTGTGGCAGCCCCTCAAATATTGGAATACTGCTATCATGTCTCCCGGTCCTTCTCTTCACTAGACTAGCCATGCCCAGTTCGCATAATTGTTCTTCATATGCTTTAGGCTCCAGTCCCCTAATCATCCTGGTTGCTCTTCTCTGCACTTTTTCTAGAGTCTTTAACTACAAGGCAGATTTACATTTTCAGAGCCTTTCTTATATTTAATTCCATCACATTCAATTAAACAAAGTCAAGCCTATTAAAAACATTCTTATAAATATTTCAGAAGACAATAGTGAACTCCATATTTTATTTATGACATTAGCATGTCCAACTACCTAACAATGGCCATATCAAAAAAAGGGACTCCTGCATTTTTCTAGATGCATCTTTTTGTTGCCTTGCTCACCTTTTTTAAGGAGCTCATTTTTCTAATGTAGGGAATAGATCCATTTAAGACATCTTAATTGTGGATTTCCCTTTTTATAGAACCCTGGACAATCTAAAGTACTGCAGGACAGATACTCATGTATAAGAAGCTTCTGGCAGAGCAGTGCTGGATTAAGCAAGCATCGGTTTACTTTCAATTATTTATACCACCTTCCTCTTTTCTTATTTTGTTGCTGTCCATTCTCACCTCTGGGTGAGTTTAAAACAGGCATTATCGGTAAAATAAATAGATAAAATGCCATGTATAGCAAGATTAAGCAATTTGTGTCTCTGGAAGCTCTTCTAAATGTTTATTCAGATGAAAATGTATACAGAAAAGGTTATTTGCTGAGCTGATTTACTCCATCACACCAACTCTTCAGATAGCTAAAATAGAAGAAACCGAATCAGCTCTGGAAGTTGAAAGCAATCCATACAAACTACCTTATTACTAAGCTTTGTGGCTTAGAAGTGATCTAGATGGATGATGGTGAATCTTCAAGTATCTACTTCACCTTATGCATTTTTCATAAATGTTCTTGTACTTAAAGTCTCCTTGACTAGTGACCAATTGTGTTAGTAGCTTCTTTCATTTCTGACTGCTCAGGGAATATGATCTCTTTAAAATATATTACTCATGCATTATTGGATGGGAATGTGATGACATATAGGGCAGGGGTGAAATGCTACCAGTTCAGACCGGTTTGGCAGAACTGGTAGCAATGGCAGTGGGTGGTTCAGAGAACCAGTAGCAACGTAGCGTGAGGTTCCGCCCACCTGCCCAGTTGTCATTACTTCCTGGAAGTAACCTGTTTTTTACCTTCTGCGTATGCGCAGAGGATGTGCACGTGTACTTCTGAACTGGAAGGGAAGGTAAGTAGATTTCACTCCTGATATAGGAGCATGGACATAACATTTATTATTATTTTGATTCATATTGATTCATTAGTTCCTAGTCTTTTAAAAGATCCCTAAAGAGCTTACAATAAACATTTTATTTATATGCATGTTATCCTGCTCTTGCTTCAAAGTCAAAGCAGTAAAATTGGTTTTCTAAATTTTCTATCTAGAATAAACTGAAAGTAAATTATGGTAGATTGAGAAACTGTGACTGGTGTAGCCTTGTTAAACCAATTGGTATAGTCATATCTCAGTGAAATTTCAATTGTCTGTGTTTACAGAAAATATAGAAATTATGATTAACAGACCAAACACAATGCAATAGGTCAAAACCAAGCAAAACCCATTGGTCTCATTGAAACAATATACACAGACAGGGATGTATAACTTTGGGTAGCTCAATGGTCATGCTGTTTTTCTACAACTGAGAACCGAGAATGTTGCACCGAGTGCAACATTCCAGAAATTGGGAGGTCAATGTTTGCTTTTGCTCCTTCATTAGTACTATACTTTATGTTAGTAGTATACTTTTAAATTCTCTGAATTTTGTAAGTATGATGGCTATAGAAATCCATTAATAAATAAACTATTTTGTTTCCTCACTAAAGACTTAGATGTATTTGCTTTAAACAACAGGCATCCACCTAGAAGAGGGGAAATACCAGAGAAGGGGTCATGGATCTAATTTTTGCAGAATATTTTTGTATTGGGAGGTTTTAAAACCCTGAAATGTTTTTGGTCCAAATTGGTTCATTTTGCCAAAATTCTCAAAAGGGGAAATCATCCCAATGTTTAAGGGACCCCAAAGCTGAATATTTTATACACAACAGCTTAATATGAAATGAACCCAGTCATAGTTGATGGTGTGTGGCATGTGTGGTGTAGCATATCATAAGCATAGCATAGCATAGCATAGTGTAGCACAGCATGGCACAGCACAGCATAGTCAGGTATTTGAAGTTTAAAGTACAAACTAAGTCAGTAAATCATAAATTTAGCAGGATGAGTGAATCTCATCCTATCTCAAAGGTTTAGTGTAGTGTCTTTCAAACTTAGCAACTTTAAGATTCCTGGACTTCAGCATTCTGGCTGGAGAATTCTGGAAGTTGAAGTCCACACATTAAACTTATCAACTTTGAAAACACTGGATTAGAGCAAAGCGTAAATCCACCTAGTAAGTAATTAATAGGCACAAAGCCATCTTGGTGAACTTGGGCCAGCCACACTTTCTCAGCCCTAGAAAGGAGGCAATGGCAAACCACTTCTGAGAAAAAACTTGTAAGAAAACTGCAGGGACTTGTCCAAATAGCCGCCAGGAGTCTCATTGACTTCAAGGCAATAATAATAATAATAATAATAATAATAATAATAATAATAATAATAATAATAATAATAATATAATAAAATAGAGGAGAAGTGAAGAAAAATAATTATATAATA
Organism: Arizona elegans; assembly: GCA_022577455.1. Lineage (NCBI taxonomy): Eukaryota > Metazoa > Chordata > Lepidosauria > Squamata > Colubridae > Arizona > Arizona elegans. The sequence goes on along the minus strand of JAKOOJ010000001.1, from coordinate 281,666,062 downwards.
TTAATACCGAATTAGATCAATCCATCAACTAATATGCATTCTTGTATCTAGAAGAAACCTTTAGAATGCTCCCGTATTTAGCATCTGCACACTGGCTATGTTTGAACCTTTGCAGTTGTGTGTTGTAAACCTTCCCCTTACCTGAAAGCTATAAGGAAAGTGTAAGGTTGAATATTGGCATCTAAAGATAAAAATAATTTTGCTAGGTTAAAGTGGTAGAAATAACATAATGAATACTGTGGTAGAAGTAAATATGTCTTTGTTTGAAGGCATTTTCTGGCATAAAGTTCTTAAATGTGGCTTCCTTTCATCCAGAGCTGCTGGGAATTGTATAGATATTATCTTTGAAATTGAATTCAGTGGAGTTATGTCAGCAGCACATAATATTTTATCACATGGGAACTACAAAACTGTTTTGGGGCCCTGCTGTGACATTATGGCTTCAGTCCTCTCTATTTTTGTTCTATGAATTAGTCCCATTTAAGACAGTGGCAGTAAACATGTGAGTGTTCTGAAAGTTTGGATGCAATACAATTTTTTAAAAAACTGCCCCCATGGGTCCAGAGATTTGATTTACCACAAAATTTTTCTGCAAGTAGGATATAGTATAAAACTAAATTTTGCTGATGGAGCTGTTCCAGGAACTGTTTATATGGAAAAGGAATTGCAACATAATTTGTTCTGAGATCTTGAGGTTTAGAGGTCCATAATTTTTTTAGCCACATGGAACTTAAATAAGTCTTGATTTGGATAGTTTATGGAAATACAGATATCCCATACTTTGACCGCTGACATTTTCCAAGATGGCTTTGTTACTTTATTATGAAATAACAGTAGTCAGCTTTTCCTAAGAGTTTTATTCTTTTTTTAATCACATACCAAAAAAAAAAAAAAAAAATCTCTGTTTTTGTTTAGAGATCATAACACTTTCATAAACAATATATTCTCTTTTCATAGGAAGTTTAAGAAATATGGTGTTGTTATGCTTAGCTTTGTATCAGTTAGGAGTAGGAGAAGAAATGGCAGAACTGGGGGTGGAATTAAAAGAGGGATGAGCCTAGAATCCTTATGTAACATCTGAAAGACTAAGTTGAACACCTCCCTTGAATTCTGTTGACCCTTATCCAATTCCAACCAGTAGTTAACTGTTAGTTGAGAAGATTCCTGTGCACAAGGTTTTTAGCAATAAATCAGTTTAATTGGACCTTTTTGTGTAGACTTGGTTTTGCCTGACATTAGGCCATCTTTTTGTTTCTTATCTATGCTATTGATATATTCTTAGAGTTAAATTGCAAGACAGCATCAATGTCTTTCTTAAAATAATAATTTAATTTGCACTAATATGCCTTTTGATCTATACTTTTAAAAATAATAGACCTTTCTCTGAAGGAACCTAATTTACTTGTACAAAGCCATATTGTTGTTTTTTTTAAAGATAAAACTCTTTTTTTTGTAATGGTAACACAAAGACCTAATGTCAACAATAGTCACAAAGTGACAAAAATCTGTGGTTATGCAAAAGATAAATAATAAATTATTTAACTACCTATGTTCTGATAGATCCAGAATATCTAGAATGATAACAAAAGCCGATTATCTAAATAAATTCATCGATAACTTTTTAAATAATATAAATATAGTAAATAATCTATTAAATTGTTTGGAACCCTTTCAATTTCTTACTGAATAATGTTTTCTAAAACAAACAGGTAATAATTTCACTTCTGTAACTTTATAGAACTTTATAGAACCAGTCATGTTTAAAGAGCTACATCTTTCTCACCACTTATCTGCTTAATGATAATGCATGAAGCTTTCAATAAATGTAACATTACAGTTGTAATCTAATCACACTGTTTCTATACATACATATTTCTGTACACAGCTTGGAGTTAAAGCCTGTTTTCATCCTGCATTTTTTTCCCAGTTTCCATTCCAGCCAAAGTAACCTGATTTATGCTTTAGGGTTTTTTTTTGGCTTGACCTCCTATATCTGAAAAAAGTGCAAAGGGCCCTGCATATGAATGGCTTTACATTTCTCTTGACATTAAGCCATTTAGTACTGTAATCAATGAGATAGGTTTTCCTAGGACCACAATGGAGTGTTAATTAGCTTCCAATTTAGAAAACAGTGTGAATTCACAGTTGTTGTCACAAGGGAAAAGAGCAAAACTAGAGCAATCTAACAAAATGCTGAAAGATGCCAAGTAGTTAGAAAATGCAGGTCTGACAGTGAAGTGGCAGGTATCCAATGTGTTTGTATTGTAATCTGAATGTCATGACATCTGTCAAACTAATCTTGCTTGCATTCCTAATTAGAAAAGCATAATTGGAGCAAAATTGTGGGGGGAATGTTGTTTTTGTATTCCATATCCTTAAAAGATTGATTTGATTTGAAAATATTAATATATGGTGATGAAGTTATTCAAAAAGTTCCAATCTAAATGCAAGTTCAATAAAAATGCATATATGCAACCTATATTGCTATACTAATGTTAATACAAAATGCAGTTGCATATATATTTGTATGCATGTATATTTAGGCATTAGTTAACCTGATGCCCACCTGATGTTTTTAACTGTAGCTATAAGCACATTTAATTTTGCCCATTCTGGGTTGCCTTATGAGAATTTCAGTCCAAAATATATACTTGGTCCAGGTTCTGTTTTAAAGTTGCATGCTTATGGTTCCATTCTGCCATCATTTTTCATTATTGTAGATGTGATAACCTATGACCTTGTTGCATTATTGCTATGTGGTCTACATGGAACATTGGAAAGCAATTTGGAAACTAGAACTTGCACAAAATACTAAATCAATACTAACATTGGAATCCAGGCAATGAAACTATAATCCTATTTCTTGTCTGACTTTTACAATGGTTTCTAAATAATTTTATATCCATTGTCAAAGGATAAGATTTACAAAAGGACCAGTAGAACCAGATACATAATGATACATATTTATTCCTCTGGTAGATTTCTTTATAATATTTTAATGAAATGGACCTCATTGATTTGTTTACATGCAAAAACCTGATTATGCATTTCTAGGCATATAGATTGTGAAATTCATTTTAATGAAAACAAACCCTATGGGTGTGGTGGTGGGGGGGGGAAAGAACCTACTTGCTCTTAATTTTGAACAATACTATTTCTACCCTTTTATTGCTCTGCATAGATACAGTACTTGCACATATATTTTCCAACTAAAACCTCTCATGCTGAAACTCAGAAGACAGCCCACATGCTTTCATTGCAGATCTAGACAATCAATGTAAGGGATCTGAGACAGTTTAATAGGAAATATCCAAACATGGGTGGGGTGACAGTATGAAAGGTGTGTATTTGCTCAGTGACAGTTGAATTTTTAGTGACAAAGAAAAGCCACTGATTTTTATTTAGTTGTCTCCCTTAATTCTGTTGTACATGAGCAACTGATGCTAAAATGTCTACAGGTGGCTGCACAGCATTCTCTGAAATTAGGCTTGAGGTAATGAGCAATTTCTTGCTTAATTCCTACAATGCAGTTTAGAAATACAGAAACCATATGAAATCACAAAAGGTCAGAACTTCTTCAGAACATGACACTTTAGCTGTAAAGAAAAGCAACGAGATGGTACTTTGTAAGGCACCATCCAGAGTAATACCTTCTATTTATATATTTTTCCCTTTTGCGATATTATTTAACAACACTGATATAATGAAGTATAGTAACAATTATCTAAATTTTCAGCATGTGTGTAAACAATTAAATTTCTTCATTTTTAAATACTATTTCAATTTCAGAAGTTCTATCACAACATATTATGAATTTCTTACCAGTCAACAAAGCAAAACAAGCAAACATTTTTCTATTACTTGTTTTATTGAAACTTCTAGATGTGAGCCTGCAAGACTTAGTCAATACTCTCTATCCAAGCTAATCCAGTAATAATACAATATCACAGATATTCAATGATATCAGTAATTAATTATGTTACAAAACATAAAATTGTGATACTGTCTCATTAAATCAAATGCCTTTATATCATCATGAAATAGCATGCTAGAATAACATGCTTAAGGGGAAAATCAATTGCAAGCATCCTAATTCTGATGAACAAAGAAATATTTGTTTGAGTTAGGATGATGATTTATCTACTGACAGAGTTGTGATCCTGGAAAGAAGATTCATGAAGATCATTGACTAGAGAATCATTGTAGGATTCATAAAGCGAAGGCTTCACAACTCAGTTTCAGGTAGAGGTAAAATCATTTTATTCATTTTTAATAAAGTTCTTAATGTGCCATTCTCTTGGATTTTAATTCTGGTTTTAGTTCTATATTTAATTCTGAACCTCTATTTAAAAATATGTTAATAACCAAATGTGTATTTAATAAATAAAATCATAAAGCTCCACCTAAGCTCACAAAATGAAAAGAAGAAAAAAAGCCCTCCATCTCTCTAGGTCAGGGGTGTCATACTGGCAGCCTACAGGCCAGATGCATCATGCGCTGGCCCATGTCCACACTGGTCCCACAAAGGCAAAAAACATTGCGGTACATCATGATACATCACATGACGCAATTGAGTTTGACACCCATGCTCTAGTTAAATGGTCCTAGTATATCGGCAGAAGATTCAGGCAGGATGAAAGCATGTGTGTGTGTGTGTGTGTGTGTGTGTGTGTGTGTGTGTGTGTGTGTGTAATGTATGTATATATGTATGTACGTATGTATGAATTTGAATAGAATAGAATAAATACTTTATTAAGGTCATCAACCAGCAAATTGTCAGTGTTTACTTCTATGCACTATAGAGCTATAGAGTTCCTTTCATGGCTTTAAAATAAGGATTTGACCAATGCATGGAAGAGAAGTGTAACCATTATTATTAGTTATATATTTCTTCTAGGTCCGGAGGAACATGCCACCATATACCAGTTGCTAGTAAATACCGAATGCAGAGGTACTAATGTATTTATTTCCTGCTACTTCTTTACTGCTCAATTCATATATTCCCTTTTCCTTATTCAGGGATCAGCAATCTTCCTTCAGGTTAATTTCAGATATCTCTATGATAGACCCATTTACCCAGGTAGAATGGTGTTACATATAACAATAATTATTTTTGCTCTTGGCTGCCATTTCTTTTTTGAATTATATCTTTTGAACTATATAATTGAATAATATAGTTCAATGTTTATTTATGCTGTTGTTCTTGTTAAACTCTGTTTACTATCCCAAGTTGCTTTGGTAAGATTGGGGCCATCTAAGTAAATAAATAAAATCAGACAGCCAGTAAAAAAAACTATATATATTCCCCCATTTTAGGACCTTTCTTGCCACAATTGTTAATTGAATCATTAAAGTTGTTAAATTAATAACATGGTTGTTAAGTGAATCTGGCTTTCCCATTGACTTTGCTTGTCAGAAGTTGCAAAGGGTGATCCCAGGACACTGTGACCATCATATATATGGACCAGTTGCCAACCATCTGAATTTTGATCACATAACAATGGGGATGCTGCAATGGTCATAAGTGTGAAAAACGGTCATAAGTCACTTTTTTTGGTGGTGGTGTAACTTTGAACGGTCACGAAATTAACTGTTTTAAGTCAAGGACTACCTGCACTGAATTACCGAAGATGCCTTAGAACACAAAGTACTGTACGTTCACAAGGTTCACAACTCGGTATTGCAATGAGAATTGAGTTGTATTTATGGCAGGAATCTTCTCTGACAACTGCCTGATAGGAATAAGTGAAAAATTCTGTATCGTCCAAGGGAGCCAAAAAACCAAAGTCCAAACTATGGGATGACAATTTTTTCTTTAAAAGCAGACTTGAAGTCAAAATAATATAGATCTCAACATTCAGGTAAAACTTGAACAGCACTCAAACCCGTGGTGGGTTGCTCCCGGTTCTGTCCGGTTCTATAGAACCAGTAATAAAACCAGTGGGAAGCTCCGCCCACCCACCACGACATCATCATGGGTGATCTGCGCATGCTCAGAAGCTTCTGCGCATGCACAGAAGCACGTGTGCGCGCTCCCCCTGCGAACTGGTAGTAAAGGTAAGTAGAACCCACCCCTGAGTCAAACTTGTTAATATTCCTTACTCAGGAGTGGAATGTTAAGTTTTTCATATTATACATCCAGATTAGATTTCTTCAGGAAAGGCCTGTTCATCACCTTTTTAAAATAGGCCTTTGAAAATATAGATTTCCAACCATTAATGAACACTTACTTGAGAAATGACTTAAGAAGATAATTTTAAAATCTCATTAGGCCGGAAATTTATCTTCTAGGTTTGCAAAACAACAGTAGATAGTTAATCTGTATTAGTTGTTTGATTAATGTTTGTTCAACTAGTGAAACATTCAGTCACATGCAGAACTATTTTGAATTAGTTTTCATTACCATATATTGACTATAATTAAAATTGTATTTATCTTTTTAAATTTGGCAGCTTAGTTGAGAAGGAGCCTAGTTAAGGTGGTAGATGAGGCAAATATTATTCCTTGTTGTTTTGCTATTATGAACATTTAATTTTTTTTTAGCTGTGCAGTACATTCCCTCCTATTCTCTTTTTTCTTGACTGTTTATTAAGTTGCAGCTTTTATTCTCATTTAAAATTTGTTTTTATCTAGATTTGTAGTTTGTTTTGTTCCAATGTCTGACTTAATAAACACAATAAATCCTACAAGCCCCTGCATCTAAGATACCTCACCGTTGTACTTGTAAAGGAGCATTGAAGAAGGAATGCAAGGATGCTTAAATAAACATCAATTTAATTTTGGAGAGGATGAATGGGTAACAAACTCTATCAGGCTTTCAATATTCAACTATTATTCCCTATATCAAGAAAGTAGAGTTCCACTGGCCTTTGTGTTATATGTTTTCTTTTTTAAGTTTTTTCTTTTTATACATCTCATTGCGTGAATGGTTAGATACCTGGGTATTATACATTTCAATACAAATAAACATAACAATATTATTCCTAATACTTACATTTCATTTTCATTTTCAGTTTTACTGACACATACTAACACATGAATTCTACTATCATCCTTCAATTCTAAACCTTCTCATAATTCTTCCTTTCATTGTATCATCTTAATATCTGTTTGTACTATTCTTCCCCTCTTATTTCTACCTCTATTTTAGCACTCTTTTTCCCCCACTTCACCTATCACTCTGGTAATCAAAGACGTGGTATTAATCATTTTTTACATATTTAATATTTTTTTCCAATCCTTCAATCCTAGTAATTCAACTATTAATACACATGTTTTCATTAAAATATATCCTGCCTTTATCTATTCTCAAATTACTTAGTTCTAGTTTTTCACTATTACTCACATTTTATACATACTTAGAAATTCTATTTATCTAATTTACAAAATAATTTTCCGATCTATATCATTCTGACATTAGTATACATTACATTACTATATTACTGATATATATCCAAAAATAATTTTCATTTCTTACACTACATACAATGTAGTTATCCAATTTATATAGTTCTAATATTCATACACATTATTAAAATACTTTCATGAAATGTTTGCTTTACAATTATTTTCTTTTTCCTTTATCCCACATCTTTCACCCACATCCAATTTTTTAGTCTCCTTTTTTTGGAGGAGGTTGTCTCCCATACCCTTCTTTTACATCTTTTATTTCATCTACTCTTAAATCTCTGTTTTGACTATACCCTCTAGCTTTCTCTCTCCTCACCATTTTCCCCCACCATCTAGTTCTACAGCTATCTGTTCCATCCCCTTTTCCTCCTCCCCAGCTGTCTCCCTGTTCCCACCCCTTTTTCTTTTCACATGTTTTAAAATATTTTCCTCTTGTTCTGATCTCTTATTCACTATCAATTTTAATTATACCTTCTAGTTGTTGTCTTCCTCTTGTTGATTTCTCAATTTTGCTGTCTCCTCCACTCCTAGTAGTTCCATTCTTCCCTCTTTGTCCTGGTCTTTGCTTGTTGTTCCTTGTATTATACTTTCCAATTTTTGATTTTTACAATCTATGCATCCAAATATTTCCTTCATCTACTTGCGTTGTTCTTTTATGGAATCCTTAATGTCTTGGTATATCAGCTCCATTTCATTATCTCCACTTACTTCCATTTTACAGTCGGTTCAATTTAAGAAAAGGAATCGAGGTTATCTACGCCTTTTCCAGTCACTTTTATTTGCTCAGCAATATTCAGGGGTCACTTGGCTAAGGGTCTTGTTTATTGTATAAATCTCCAATAATTTTAAAGTCCAGCAAATGTGGAAGATCCCAAAGTTGCACACTTTTCCTTTTAGCAGCAGATGACGCTCAAACTTCAATTTGCTGCTGCTCTCTGCATAATGCTGATAGTCTGATTTTAATTGTTTAAATTATAAATCCAATAAATGTGCAAAATTAATAATAATGAAAAACAAACTCCAGATTGATTTCCAGTATTTTTAAAATACCTTTTCAATCCCACATCTTCACTTTGAGAGTTCAATTTTCTTTTCCTTAATTTTCTTTAAAAAGTTTCTCTTAGATACTCTGGTTTTTTTTTTTTTTTTTAAAAAATGTGCTTATTTCACCGCTAGCAAATAGTTCAAAAATGCTTTCCCCTTGAATTTCTTGGGGTCATTTTTCAATGGAAAATATTTTCTTACCCAGATCACACACCACTCACTTTCTCCGCTCCTGCAGTCTTTTGTATTCAGGATGTCTTCGGCTTCATAGCAGCCATATTTGTTGCCGCTGCTCCTTGTCGTCAACTGAGGAGGCTTTCCTAGTCAGGGAAGGGAGATGTGGCTCCCCTCTATCTTCTAGGTGGTCCCCCTTTACTCCGCCACCCCTCCAGGGTGGCTATGGTCCCAATTTGGACCCTCCAATAAGGAGAAGTTGGAGCCACGGAGCTCGCGGTCCAGGCTTCCGAAGGTGCCAGAAGTACAACAGGAGGTCCATGTTATCTGTTTTCTGATCAGGTCTAAGTTAAAGGACTGACAGCCAGACATTGTTCATCTAAACCCCCAAATACATGAATTCAAATATTCAGTGAAAGAATACACAAAATGAATAGGTCTTCCATTTTGCTCTTTATATACTTATGTTGATGGAATCTGATGATAGAACTTCCCTCTTGTATGGGCCAACAATTCTTCATAAAATGTAAAGACTGGAGGGGCACAAAAGTCCACAAATAATTGGGGGACTTTGCAGTCTTGATGGAGTTGTATCCCAGCAAATGTCTAGATAGTTAAAAGTCTTATCCATTATTATTACATTTGTCTTTCTTGAATATTCTGAAGTCTGGTCCAGGAGTGGATTGCCCAATTTTCCTGATTTGGCAATCTGCGGTACAATTCTCATAATTTCCTTATTTTCTTGTTGCCCAAATGTTCTTCACTGAACACTCATGCTAAAAATCCTGAATTTTAATAAATATGCTCATTTCCTTCATGTATTATGTCACTCCTTGCCTTTCATTTGACTTAATCCTTTTGAATACTTTTTAACCTTCAATTCTTGCACTATGCTCAGATTTCCTCCTATCATGTTTCAATAATGACAAATCATATTTGTCTTCCTACATTAAAACTTTTATTTATTTTTTATTTGTTACCCATACTCTGTGCATTATATATAGGCATTGGAATTTTTGGATCATTCACCTTGATCTATTCCTTCCTGTATTTCCATGTTCATTACTGGCACCTTCATATCCTGTGTCTTCTTAGAGCTACTTGGCATTGTGCAATTATTTGGGTTCTCTTCTCTATCCTCCACAGGGTTCGGTGTAAAGCCTCTTCCAATCACATTCTTCCTAGTTCTTATAAGGTGCAATTTCCATCTCTTGGCAGGAAATCTCCATGTCAGAAATATGTCCCATTGTCAAAAAATCCAAACCATTCTCATTGACACTTCAGATAGCCAATTCTTTCCTTCCAGTATTATTATCTCTTCCTGGGAAAAGTGTAACAGGAAGGAGTAAAGAAAACATTATCTGGGTCCCCAGCTCTTTTACCCTTTGATCTAGTGCAGAGGTGTCAAATTCACATCCTCACGTTGTTGTCACATCGACATATCACAACTTTCCCCCCCTTTGCTAAACTGGGTGTGGGCGTGGCCATCATGTGACACATCTGGCCTATGGGCCACGAGTTTGAGACCATTGATTTTTATTTATTTATTTCGAATTTATATACCGCCCTTGTCCCGAAGGACTCAGCACAGAACCACGGTAACACGGTGCCCCCCATCCCCAACTCTTCCAACCAGTGCAGCATGATACCATGGTCGATGGTATCAAAAGCTGCTGAGAGGTCTAACAGGGCCAGAACAGAGGAGCAACCCCTGTCCCGAGCCCTCCAGAGATCATCTACTAACGCGACCAATGCCGTTTCCGTGCTGTGCCCAGACCTAGTGCTTCATGGTCCCTTGTAATGATGTCAAGTCTGTCCAGCTACATCATGAATACCTATGTGAATCACTAAGGGCTTAAAGTCCTATGGGAATCTCTATGACACAACCTGAATGTGTGCACCAGGAAAGCCACTTAGCTCATTTAATAAGCTATCCAATTGACAGTATTGCAAACTCAGTCTCTCTCAGTACACTGATTTTCAAGTCAAAAGCATACCATTCCTTTTTACTTACTCTTTTCATGTATTCAAATTATGTTTATACTTTTACCTGTTATCTTATATATGCTTGACAAATAAACTTATCCTTTCCTATCCTTTGTAGGATTTCTAGAATTCACTTAGGATAGAGGCATTGGTACTTTATCCAGAATTACAGAAATGTAATCAAAATGAGCCTTTTCTTTTTTCTTTTTACTTTGCTTTAACTTTCCCTAACTAAACCCCCCACCCCCACCCCTTTTTTTATATATTTATGTCTAGGATAACTGAGTATCACTTTTATTTCTTTTTTGCAAATTTTGTATTCCTGTGAGCCTTTCAGCAGACCTGTGCTTTGTTTATATAGCAGCTATTGTTTTATTATTATTGATTGCTCCCTCAGCCAGATGTTTAGACTGAATTTGGAATTTTGTCTATTAATATTAATAATAATATTAGTAATAGTAGTAGTAGTATTGACAGCAGTAGTGGTAGTTATCAACAGTACATGCCACTAATTTGTAAATAGTTTCTCCATCACAGATTACTAAATCATTAGGGTCTAATGATACTGTGACAATTTTGTAGAAAAAGGTAAAGAAAGATTTGGCAAGTATTTGCTTTTCAGAAGAATTTGCTTTATGGGAAGCAAAATTATATCTTGGATCAAGATCATTGTCAAATCATTACATTTACTGAGAAACAAATATTTTGAATAACATAACAGAGATGTTAAGGTGTAATAATCTTAAATATTCTTAATTTACTTTCTATGTCTCCTCAGTGGTTTTTTTAAAAAAAATATTACTGTAATTTGTCTTTTTAAAAATCATTTTATTTATTCAACTGGAGATTAAACAGCCATCTGTTAGGAATGTGTTAATATTTTGCCTGCATTGTGCAAGGATTAGGCTCAATGGCCTAAGTAGCTCCTTCAAACTCTGTAATTGTATAATAATGTAACTACTTTGGAACTAAAAGTACTTGTGTTTCATTTACAAAATAGTATTTGTATTTCAAGTCCTACTTAATGTATGAGTAGTGATTTGCAAAGCATCCAAAAGAGGTATTTTAGAACAAACTAAGCTTTTGGGCATTGACTGTTCACAATTTGCTGATTTCCATACATTGGTTAACCAGTGACTCCTCAATTACAGGATGTAGTGTGGCCCAGGAGGTAACATCAAAGGTGGGCTGTGATAATGGATGTATATACAAAATAATAATAATAATAATAATAATAATAATAATAATAATAATAATAATAATAATATAATTATATATATATATATAAGCAGGTATATACAAAAGTATGAAGGCTATTGCTTAATGCATTGTAAGCCGCCCTGAGTCTGCGGAAAAGGGCGGCATATAAATCGAACCAATAAATAAATAATAAATAAATATATACTTTTTTCTACCTGCTTATTCAAGAATCAGATCGGATCATTAATTTCTATAGTTTACATTATCAACTATTATCATAAGGGAGAATAAAATCATCAATCTCACCTAACATTTTGGCTTGTATGATTTTATTCAAATATTGCATACTCTGCAAATGAGGGCTTTTTTTGTGAGCCATTATTAGTGCATTTTCCATTTCAGATAAAGTGAGCTCTCTGGAGATTCTAAAGGAGCAAATAATCAGTACTATAATTTTTAATTGAGTGACAGTAAAGATGGCTGAGTTTTTTTTTTTTATTTGATTTTATATGCCGCCCTTCTCCGAAGACTCAGGGCGGCTTACAATGTGCTCAGCAATAGCCTTCATCCTTTTGTATATTTATACAAAGTCAGCTTATTGCCCCCACAACTGGGTCCTCATTTCACCTACCTTAGAAAGGATGGAAGGCTGAGTCAACCTTGAGCCTTGGCGAGATTCGAACCCTGCAGTAATTGCAGGCAGCTGGCCTTAATAACCAGCTTAATAACAGGGTGCCTTAAACCCCTGTACTACCAAGGCTTTTTTCACCTTCTCTTCATGACTTTTTCCTATCTGATTTTCACATACATAAATGAATTAGTTCAGTTTGGCAATTTATTTTTTTATTTTAAATACTTATATAGCCACTCATAACAAGTTCTCGTCAGTCTACCCTTTTGCTTAATGCAGGATAACACCATTGACAGAAGACTCTCTAGCCAGGCATATCAAACTCAAAGCCTATGGACTGGATCCACTTGTGGGGTGCTTAGATATGACCCATGGGACCACCCTGGAAACAGCAAATGATTGGCCCATGGTGCCCCTGTCAGCAAAAACAGAGCTCAGCAGGGCCCCTCTGCTTTCGCTGGCAGAGGGTTGCAGAAAACTGTTACAGCCAAAAATGGATCTTGGGAGCCCATTTTCGCTGGCAGAGTAGTCAGGCCACCACAAGCGCCCCCAACCTGCGAGATGTCAAGCTAGACATGTCCCCTGGCCATACCATGTCTCCCCAAGGTCAAACACAATCCTGATGCGGCCCTCAATGAAATCGAGTTTGACACCTCTACTGTAGCTTATGCTTAAATATCTGTAGTGAAGAAGAATAGTTCAAGTTTTTCCAAACATTAATCCATACTCTATATAACTTTCAGATGTTTGAGGACCCCAAGCAAGTCTTCCCTTAATCTTCTGTTTTGATTAAAATAACAATATAGTTCAACCATAGATGTGTTTCCCTAATTTAAAAGGAAAAAAAATGCTATTTTAATACTTCCAGATCATATTTCATTTTGCATTTGGAATGCAATTTCAGGAAGACATTGAAAGACAGCTGTGCTCTCTATCAAGGATTATTCTTGTAGGAGGGGAAAGAAATGATTCCAAGTAGCTTGCCTCTCATCTCAGGCCGCTGGGTATAAACCAAGAAAATTTCCTTCTAGGTTTTCTGACCCAAAGTATTCTCTTTTGTAAAAACAAATTAAAAGATTCATTAAATCATGATAAAGAAAATAATCTGAAAGTCAGATTTTTGTACTTAATTTACCATAAACGGTGGCCCTGTCAGAGAGCAAATGAGTAGCTGTGAGCACAAAACCAGCAAACATGTTTTAAGCAGTAATACTGATTGGACCTCATTGTTGGTAGGAAATAAGAGGCCAAGCCTTAGGCCCTTGCAATGTGGGTTGCACCAGAGCTCAACCTTTTCACTGCTTCTTTTTAACACCTTTATCAGGGGTGTCAAACTCGCGCCATCACAGCATTGTCACATGATGTATTGGGACTTTTTTCCCCTTCGCCAAACCAGGCATGGGTGTGGCCAGTGCATGACGCATCCGGTCTGCTGGCCGGGGGTTTGACAGCTCTGACCTCTATGAAACTGCTAGGGGAGGTCATCCGTCAGTATGGGATTCAGTATCATCAGTATGTTGATGATACTCAATTATATATCTCTGCCTCTAGCCACAATTTGTTTTCACAAAAGAGAATATTTTTGGTCAGAAAACTTAGAAGGAAATTTTCTTACTTTATACCCAGGGGCCTGAGATAAGATGCAAGCTACTTGGAATCATTTATTTTCCCTCTTACAAGAGTAATCCTTGCTAGGGAGCACAGCAGTCTGGATTAGAATCAAAGAACTGGAGGACATCTTATTTTATAGATCATTCAGTCTAGCCCTTTGCTTAATGCAGGATAAAGCTACAACATCATTGACAGAAGTCTCTCTTGCCTATGCTTAAATATCTGTAGTGAAGAAGAATAGTCCCAAGTTTTTCCAAAGATTAATCCATACTCTATATAACTTTCAGATATTTGAGGACCCCTAGCAAGTTTTCCTTTAATCTTCTTTTTGATTAAAATAACGATCTATTTCAACAATGGATGTATTTCAATTTTTCTTTCAATGTCTTCCTGAAATTGCACTCCAAATGCAAAATCTAATATGATCTGGAAGTATTAAAATAGCATTTTTTTAAAAAAAGATAGGGTTTTCTTTATTAATTGCGTTGCAGTTTTGGACCATATATGGTTTACAATCTGTCAAGACACCTGCACTCTTTTAATACATGCCCAAGCCTACTATTTCTCATTTTAAGTTTATCCCCCCAACATACATACATGGCATAGTATATACAGTATATAGATATACTACTTAAATGGAAAGTTTTGATCTCCAGTGAAGTTTATTTTAATTCAGTCCTACATTTCAGTTGTAAATATCATCCAACATAAGAGAATATGTGTAGCTGAAGTTTGAGCTGTGCAGTTTCTGGTATTCTCTGAGCATAGTTATTTCCTTGCAGACATTTCATTACCTGACTAGGTAACATCATCAATGCTAAAGATTATAGGGTTTGGTCCCTGTTTATATACAGTAGCTTGCCCTGTATATTTTTCAAGGGTATGGTTTTCTCCTTGGTAGTTCCTTGATTGGGATAATGTATTCTGCTTGTCTGGTGTTAATCTTTGCTTATGTGGATGTAGGCTCCTGGAGAAGTGTCCTTTCTTTTGTTTCTTTATTTTTTGTTTCTCTTTTGAATATTGTTTAAAAACAGTTTATGTCTATGCATATATTGGTGGTTAATTTTTCTGAATACCATGCTTCCAGGAATTCACTAGCATTTTTTGGATTTAACTAGGATGTTCACAATTTCTCAGTTGGAATCGTGTTCTCTAAGATTAAGGGGTTTTCATCATGTCTTCTGATTTCTAGTTAATGTTTATGGATGTGTTTTGCTCATCTTCTGACTATCTATCTTACATAGTAGCTGTTACAATCCTTACACTGTACTTTCTAAATGACTGCTGTTTTCTTCTTCTTCTTGGGCTACTGGTTCTTGAGTTTACTTAAGATTTTGGAGGACTTGTATGTTATGGTGATGCCATGTGGCTGTAATAATCTGTGAATTGTTTTTGAAATGTTTTTGATGTGTGGTAATGTTATCTTTTTCATAATTTATGTTGCTTGTGCTTTAGTAGATTGAGTAAGTCAAGCATGTTTTGATAAAGCTATGTGTATAATATGTTTGAAGATGTGTCTTTTTCCTTTTTTCTGGTGTCCTGGTTTTCTGCAGTGCATTTGTACTCATAAAGGAAACTATGTATAGCTCAGGTTTGAACCGAGGGGTCCTTGGTGCTCTCTGAGCTTGGTTGTCTTCTTGCAGATGTTTCATTATTCAAACTAGGTAACATCACCAGGGATAGTCACTAAGGACCAAGAACCCTACATTTGTCCTCATCTGAATAATGGTCTTACACAGCTTTTTTTTTTTTTTTTTTTTTTTGTGGGAGGTTGAGCTGTTACTTTGGTCATTGAGTACTGGGTTGTTTTTCAATAGACTTGCATTTCTAATTTGCCATTGTTTCTTCTGCTGATTTGGCTATCTAGGAAGAGTAGTGTGTTGTTTACTTCTTCTCTTGTGAATTTTATTCTTTTGAAGATGTTGATTATTTTGTGTGTTCTTTAGCTGTTTCTTTTTTATTAAAAGTGTTATCTACTGTACATACTGGATCCATACTGTGATTATATGTGTGGGAGGGTAGTCCTCTGTCTTATTGGTATATTTGTCCATCAGACTGAAAGTAGGTAGTGAGATAAGGTCCATGATTCAGGGTGTCTTGATCTCAAGAGTATTTAGATAGGTTGGTTGTGTTGTATAATACTTCTACCATGGATACTCAACATTTTTAGGAAATTTAAAAATAATTGCTGCTAGAATTAATTACAGTAATGTGTGTGCATGTGTGCCCATAAATTTTAAGTCAAAAGTAAACTAAATTATATTGCTGATAAAGTTCCTGTAGAATTCTTCATTCCAATGACAATATATTTTCCTGAAAGTTTGAATATTCTAGCAAAGACTGGACTAAGTGATAGGATAATATAATTGGAACAAATATTTCCAGAGTTTAATTGTCAGCTTACTAAATTCATCAAGGTCAAATTGAAGGCCAGAAAATAGTTTTAAAATGTTAATATAAAATGAAGTCTCAGCTGCAGCCTCCTTGTATCAATGTTACTTGAAGAGAGCACTGATAATGTCTTGTTCCCTCTTCAAGCTCCACTTCTATCTGCACATACTCTTGTCATGCTTGATTTTGATATATGGTAATTAATTTCTTGGGGCTCTTTATACTAATTCACCCGAAAGTGCAAGGATATTATCTTAGGATATCAGCTAATTAATCAAAGGTTACATGTAGGTAATTAATCAACAATCTCTTGTGGAAAAAACATTTTTATAGTACTTAGGCAGATAAGGATGCATAAGTAAATATATTTGCATGTTAAATAAACATTCTCTTAAGAATACAGGATAATATGTACACAGAGTCTTTGCCTTTGGTAGAAATGTTAAATAAAACATGGGTTCTAAAACACCAGGTTACAACTAGAACAATGTATTTGTAATGCTTTGCTTCTTTTCAAATATTTCGATTTTGTATGAGAGCTCACAGACAATACACACAAACATTTTTTATTCTCCCAAGGTAGATCAGAATTTCCTAGCTAAATATGCTACAGTTAAGAAAAGGATAATATTCAGTACATTTTTACTGCATGGGAGATTCTTGTACTTTGAAGTGTCAGATAAACATTACTACTGTATATTGTAACTGTGGATCGATAACCACCCAGAAGTATCCCAACATATTGAGCTAAATTTTTAAGCCACACAAGAGTTTAGTAGAGCACAGGTAAACTCCTAGAATAATTTTACAATATTAGTAATTGATGTTAAACTTTTATAATACCGAAACCCTTTGTGACACAGTGCTTAGAATGCAGTATTGCAGGCTTATTCTGACGACTGCCAGCAGTTCGATCCTGACTAGCTCATGAGAAGTGGGATTGTTGGGGGTTATATGCTGACATTGTAAACTGCCCAGAGAGCACTATGGGGCAATATATAAATTTAATTGCTATTGCTATTGTTATAATAGGGATACAAATTTTTAGATAGGCAGACCTACTTCCTAATGTCATCCCTTAGAACACCCAATTATTGTCTCAGCATTGCAGCTATGCACTAGATGCAGTCACAGCATAAAGGAATACAGTATTTTCTATCCACCAATCATTGCATAATGTGATTAGCAAACACATAAACAGACAGGCCAAGGCAATCTTTCCTACTTTAGTCAAATGTGTTAGTTTATTTAATTTCCCAAACTTATTTAAATAAACTAGATCTCAATTTATACAGGCTTCGGAGGTCTCGAGTGTCTATCTATTTATTTCATACCCACTGAATAAAAATATAGTGTTGCTTTTAACATTTCATTCAGCAGCAAATTAACTGTCCAAATGATGATTTATGATGAGGATTTGGGGAAACAACTTACATATCAGTTTTTCTGCCACAGATATATAAAACTGTATCCAAAACAAGTTTATATTTTATAACATTCAATTAACTGTAAAAACTGAAATTTAAAATGATTTATTTGTTGATAGAAAGTAGGACATGATATATTTTTATCATATTAATTCTGCATCAGGACCTGAGTTCCTGAAATTCAGAAAAATAATAACTTGCTGTATCAGACCAGACTTCTCTTATCTAGCCTATTTTTAACAATTCCGACTGAACTATCCATAACAGGAGAGGATCTCAGACCATGAGGCCATTGCTATCTCGACTACCTGATGCTTATACAAAGATGTCAGGTACTGCCTATAGAAGGGTCAGGTTCAAAATAGGTCCTTATTTTCTGCAAACTGGCTGGCAAGATGAGGAAAATTATTTTTTTAGTTCTGATTATTTTATTACAATTATATGCTGGTGAAACATTCAGACTCCTGATGGCTTACAACAGGACAAAATACAATAAATAGTTCACACTAAAAAAAAAACTAAAACAATACAACATGTTCAAAGTAAGAAAAAAAACCTCAATAATCCTCCAAACACAACACAACTGATAATAATTCAAAACCAAGAATGTTTATTTTCTGTCAGTAGGTTGCTCTCCTGAAATACTAAAAAAGGTAGTCCCCTGGCCTGTAGGTATTTCCATATATTATTACCCACTTATTTTCTATCTAGTTATATTTTATATCATGCTTATTTATAGTGTATAACAAATTTTGTATTTGGCCATAAATAAACTAAACTAAAAATTAAAAAAAAGCACTTTGAGATACAATCCTCATCCTGTTTCTCTCCAGTCAAGGATTCGGCAGTTTTGGAGCCAACGGACACAACACCAAATGATTGCCATACTAGCGAGCCTTCTTCCTGCTTCTTTTCCATCCTGAAATGGCATCTTCCACCCCTACTCTCTACTGTTTCTTCAAACTCTATCCCTTTCTGGCTGTTATCTTCCTTGTAGTTTCCTGTTCCTCTTCTGAAGGAAATAATCCAAGCGGGGGAGGGAATCTCCCTTTTACTTCCTTACCCTTTGTGAGATAGCTGATGGCGATTCAAAATGAAGCAACTGCTTCCTACTTCCTATCCCTTTTACTTTTTAGAAATATTTGCCTGCTCATGGAAGTCAATAGCATTAGTCTGAAAGCTGAAGGGCTTTACTTTATTTGTCTACAGGAAGAATTTTATTTTTATTTCTTAAAAAAAAACCCACCCTGGAGAAGTCAGGTGCCTTGGGCAAGTACTTGA
This sequence comes from Arizona elegans, assembly GCA_022577455.1. Classification (NCBI taxonomy): domain Eukaryota; kingdom Metazoa; phylum Chordata; class Lepidosauria; order Squamata; family Colubridae; genus Arizona; species Arizona elegans. The sequence goes on along the minus strand of JAKOOJ010000001.1, from coordinate 281,646,907 downwards.
GCATTCAATTACTTTGTGATCATATTAAAAGCAACTGTGTTCTCTTCGCTGATGATGTTAAACTATTCAACACCACCAACAATGCAACTACCCTTCAAAAAGACCTTGACTATGTGTCAGATTGGTCTAACAAGTGACAACTTCAAATATCAACCAACAAATGCTCTGTCTTGCACATTGGCAAAAAAAAATCAAAACATAAAATACAAATTAGATGGACATGACCTTGTAGATAACCCTCACTCTGTCAAGGACCTTGGAGTACTCATTTCTAAAGATCTAAGTGCCCGAGCTGTAACACTCGGGCCAAAAAAGCATTAAGAGTTGTTAACCTAATCTTGCGTAGCTTCTTCTCTGGTAATGTTGTGCTATTAACTAGAGCATACAAAACATTTGCTAGTCCAATTCTTGAACATAGCTCATCTGTCTGGAACCCGCACTGCATATCAGACATAAATACAATCGAGAGAGTCCAGAGATATTTTACGAGAAGAGTCCTCCATTCCTCTAACTGCAATAAAATACCTTATGCCACCAGACTTCAAATTTTGGGCTTAGACAACTTAGAACTATGCCGACTTCAGTCTGACCTAAGCATAGTACATAAAATTATCTGCCATAATGTACTTTCTGTCAATGACTACTTCAGCTTCAACCACAACAATACACAAGTAAATAATAGATACAAATTCAAGGTAAACCACTCCAAACTTGATTGCAGAAAATATGACTTCAGTAACAGAGTGGTCCATGCCTGGAATGCATTACCTGACTCTGTAGTTTCTTCCCCAAAATCCCAAAACTTTAACCTTAAACTGTCTACTGTTGACCTCACCCCATTCTGTAAGGGGCGTGCATAAGTGCACCAACGTGCCTACCATCCCTGTCCTAATAGTCCTTTTTACTTACTCTTTTCATGTATTCAAATTATGTTTATACTTTTACCTGTTATCTTATATATGCTTGACAAAAATAAACTTATGACTTATTCAGGGGTGAGAAATTGACATCTCAAGCTACCATGTTATTTCCCCAGTCTTAGATGATCCTATATTTAGGTGCTGAATCTTTTGCCAATGGCTAATCTCAGATGTCATTCTGGGCCACAGTTTCCTTTGCAAATCTCACCTGTTAAATCCATGTTTGTAAAGCTGCAGAATTCTTAAACTCACAATATCTTGGCTATCAATGCTTTGTAGCAGTGAACATTGCAGGCCATGACACAACAAACCAGCTACCTAGTTAGGACAAGGGGGAAATATCTAAAGGCCACTTTAAAATTACACAGATAAATGTTTCTGTATTTTTTTGCTAAATTCAAATAACACTACCTGTTTGTATTAATATTAATTTGAAATTCCTGGGTACATTTTCTTTTTCATTGCTTTTCTATAAAATTCTATCTACTGATATAATACTAATTTTTAAATATTATTAATAACATTACTAATACATAATAACTTTATAGATATTTATTTATTTTAAATTAATCAATTTATATAGCCACCCTGCTTATTTTATGAGTCAGATAATAAAAGAGAAATAAAAACCAAAACAACAAATGTTCGGGTGTCTAAAACCCACAAATCAACAGGAGGAAATTATATAAACTGGATTTACAAAGGAAAATACTTAAAGGCACAAGAAACTGTGACTTATTGTAATAATATAAAGTCAGAAATTGTAAAGAGAGAAGAAGACAAAGATTGCTTAGAAAATATTGCAGTGGAATTATTTTTTTTTCCTTAAAAAAGAAAGAAAAATGAAGGAACAAAGAATTACAATTTCAGAGAAAAAATATTAATTTGGAAGCCTCCATGGATTCTTTCACAGATACTGTAAGTCGTTATAACAGGATCATTTTATTAATAACAGCATTATTAAACAGTTAAGTATCATTATCTCTAGATGAGAAGGAATATTACATATTATTTTACTGACCAAATAATCATCAGAAGGCATGAAGATCTTTTATGATTATCATCTTCATCATTTATTTCAATGTATGAACCAATCTTGCATGACTAAATGGAACTTTCCTTGAAAATGAGTGGGAAAATTGAGTCCATGGAAATGAGGTCAGCATTCTGGACTTCTGCTTTGAAACAGCTTTGAAATTTATCATAAGAATAATTTTATGAAGTATTTTAAAAAGATTTTCTTTTTTTTAAAAAAAGAACCGGTTCCCTGACATCATATTGTCACCGCTACTGGCTCGGCGGAACCGGGTGGAACCGGGAGGAACCCACCACTGATCTTAGAAAACTTATTTTGGAAATAGTGTTTTATATTCATATTAACTAGGTAAATATTTTCTTTGCCAAACATATAAAAAATAAGACAATATATGAGAATAAGACGATTATTTTGAAACATTTAATATCTGGTTTTCTTAACATTATGACAGCTTGCAATACTATTTGCATATTTTTCCATTATTCAACAAAATTAAAGTTGTTGAATAATAATTTTGGATTAATATATCATGTTCAGTCAATCATTAAAAGACTTTAAAAAGAGGTCAGCACATATAAAAATCCAAAAGTAAGGATAAAACATCAACAAAAGAATGAAAAGATGTGATTAAATTGATGGGGTTGAACAGAATAAAATTGAATCTAAACAAATAATATCTGTTTTGGAGAGTCCTTGATGCTCACCGAGTTTGGTTGTTTGCTTGGATCTATTACTTGGAACCCTACTTCATTACCTAACTAGGTAACTTCATCAGCTGCTTTGTAGTCAATGGGTTACGAGGAGCTGAAGAGTCAATGGTTTGGATTCATACCTCTGACAAGCATTATATGAATTTTAGAGGAAAGTATTCCAGAGTAAAGGTACTATTCTACAGAAGGCCTATTTATGGTTAAATTATAAATTAATGTGTCATTCTTGATTTGGGGCCTGACATCTTATAAATCTTCATAGCTAATGAAGGTTTTCAGATGGAAACATCAGGTCACTATGGGCTAATTGAACAGAAAATATTTCCAATCTTAAAAGCAAATCCCTCAAGCTGGTAACGGAATTAAAAGGTGTCAGAGGCACAGAATACAATATTAATGTCTCAAAACAGCTCCGGTATGGATACAGACCAGGGATATGAAAAGGAGCTATAAACATTTAGAGAACTCTGAGTTTGCAGTCATAGCAGCTCTCTGAGGTAATCTCTTTTGCACATGAAAACAGTCTTCATAAAAGATGGCTCTGCTAGAGGGTGGGTAAACTGACAGTGGTTAAAGACCTTCCTTAACATTTTGCAGGCGGTTAAACCAAGAAAGTGGGAAGAGAGCCAGCTTTTTTTCTGTGTGCAGGAGGTTTATTTTAGTGTTCACTTCAAAATAGTCAGAAAATGCTCTCAATTTTCAGTAGCCATGACTAGAAAGTACTCTGAGAGGTTACAAAAAGGGAAACTTGTGACCACAAGTCATCTATTTCTCCACAAAGCCATGAGTTTGGATTTGACTAATTATAAACTGCAAATCTACCCACTACTTAATTGTACAATTTGTCTGATCCCCAACTGATCATGGTTTATATTCATCAACCATATTTAACCAGGGTATAGCACAACGTGTAAATCTAGCAGCAGTGTGTGTAAGAGGTAAGAAAAAGTCAGGATGATGGTCATGGCAGTGTAACTGAACCTCCACCCTTTATACAAATATGAAATGTTGATTACATACAAAAGAAATGGAGCTTTTTGCCCATCCCCCATCCCTAATCCCTGGATGCTGTGGAACATAATCTGATAGTGAGAAAGCAGAGCTTTCATGAGCTTTTAAATTAATTATCTTAGTACCAGTCCTGATTTCATCAACCAAGTTGCCTCCAGATATGCTATATTAGTTCACTTATTATGTACCACCTTGTATGATGACCGATCTACCAGGCAACAGATTGGGGAAGAGGGGCTTAACCAATATGGCAGAGAATATGTATTATTTTTTTTTTTAGAGAGAGTTGGAACTCAAATAACATTGTATGATGTCTTTAAAACCTGATTATGTTCTTTAAAATGTATTTTTATCTTTGCGTTCTCATTCAAATACAAGATAGCCAAAGGGCATCTGCTAATGGGTATAAAATTCATCTTTGTAATGTGTTATTTCCAGGACATGATGAAGTGCACATTGACAATGACTGAGTATGCTAATCATATTGAATATTCCAAATACATTCTTCCGGCATAATTAAATTGTAGCCTAAATTAATGATGTTTAATTTAAGCGTTAACCAGGAAAAACATTATAAAAATAACTAATGCCCAAACAAATGCTTTATGAGTTCCAGTTTATTTGTTCCTACTTAGTAATTATGTTGTCCAGACTGCTAGTAATACAGATAAACTATGTTGTTATTTAGAAGAGTTATTATTAAATGGGACACTTTAACAGTAAATGCATTACTTTCTGATTGTCTTCAGAGAAAATGCAGCCATTAGAATCCAGAATATCTAATGCATCTATATGGGTATATTAAAAATAAAAAAGTACAACTATCCAGTCTGTATATCTACAGTTTGGGAATCGGAACTCCATTTAACTATGATTGAATTTCTTCACTGCTATAGGCCATAACATGGTTTGCTTGGTGTTAGCTTAGTCCTAAACAACCAGGGACCTATTGGGTTATCCTTTCAAAGATATTTCTTACCTAAACAGAGAAACAGAATGATCATGAGCTAATTGCTATTGTTTTGGTTTTAAAATTAGAAGAAAACATTTTATTAAAGAAAGATGTGTAGCAAGACAAATATAGAAGTTTTTCATTTAACAAAGGACACTTTTAATCACATTTGTGGTTCATCTTTTTTAAAGAATACTCTAATGTCTTCAACTCTTTTGCCTCAGTTCAGAGTGACATATTTGACTAAGCCGAAATACTGTTTTTTTTTGGGTAAATCAGTGCTTTGTGCTTCATGTATAGTGAGAGCAAAGCAAGACTGCTTTGGGAACTGACTGCTGAAAAGAGACATCATCTTCTGACACATTGAACATAATTTGTGGAATTATGACAATGTCATTTTTGAATACACCAATGTTTGTCTTTGATAAAATGAGATTCTTGTGGAGTTTTCCCATGAAAATTTGTGTTCCAGGAAAAGCCTCAGAAGATCCAAGTTCCTCATTAAAATGATGGGAGATCCTGTGTTTGGTTCTAATTTCTGTGGTGGCAGTCCGGAAAGTTCAACTGGATCGAGGAATTCTGTTGGAGAATAAGTAATGTTAGCTCCTTTACTGACAATATTAAAGGCAACATTCTTTTATGATTCCAGATAAGTGGCTACTACATATAGAATTTATTTTATCATTTCATTGAAGGGAACCAAGATAGAGTTCTGTGAAAACAGTTCTGCAGGATTATCATATGTTGGGTAGGTGCAATGTATACATTCTTCCTAAACATAGTTCTTGCTGGCAGAACCATACCTTCATATTTAATTCTATTTTATCATTTCATTTTTTCTAGATTTTGTCTTCTCTAACATCCAGTAAGAACTCAGAATATCTTCTTCAACTCAATCACATGTTTAACTGAAATTTGACAAAGCTTTTCCATTAGTACAGGTAGTTCTCAATTTACAAACACAACTAAACCCAAAATTTCTGTTGCTAAATGAGAAGTTGTTATGGGAGTTTTGTCCCATTTTAGTACCTTTCTTGCCACTGTTGATAAGTAAATCACTGCAGTTGTTAAATTAGTAACATGGTTGTTAAGTGAATCTGGCTTCCCCATTGACTTGCTTGGCAGAAGGTCACAAAAAGTGATCATTTGACCCAGGACATTGCAACCATCATAAATATGAAGCAGTTGGCAAGCATTTTTTATGAATTTTTATCATATGGCTATGCTGCAACAGTCATAGTGTGAAAAACAGTCATAAGTCAGCTTTTTCAGTGCCTTAACTTTTAATGGTCACTAAACAAAAGCTGTAAGTCAAGAACTATCTGTATGATTTTTTTTTTACAGAGCAGCTTGTTCATTATGTCTCTTTTCGTGATATTAGGACCATTGATAGTTCTCTCAATTTGGAGAAAATCTTCAGACATTGCAACAGGTTCCACAATTGTGGATTGTTGACATCAGTGCTTATTAGCATGATGACAAATCTTTTATTAATCTGGAGATTCTTGTTCTTCTGGTGTCTTCTATGGTTTGTTGCAAATAATCAGCTTGCAACAATCCTCTCTCTCTACAGACATCTTTTAGTGAGGGAAAAATATGTCCATTATGTATCTTCAATGATTTGAAAAATACTGGCTCCTTTATGTGACAAAGAAGCAGTCTGAAATAGTAGATGTTACCTACAGTATACAACAGAATATTGGCTTCAAAATTTTATTATTCTAATTACTATGTGAGATAGGTGAAAGGGCCCAAATTAAATTTTTATGGCTACTAAAGATGTGAATCTGGATTTCCCAAATCATAGGAGACCATTCTAGCTGCCTTGTAGCATTACAATTCCACAGACATTTGGTTTCATTTCGTAAAACCGTCAATAATTCTAGGCATTCTTTTGACTGGGAGGACTTTCAGGGAGAGAAAGGTCTCTCCTCTTCTATTTCAATAATCTTGTTCAGGGACCAGGCTGGTAACTTATCCAGAATGTGCATGTGTCTGTGTGTGTGTGTGTGTGTGCGCACACACACACACACACATACACACACACACACAAACTTCCTGAGCATAAACAACAGAAATTTGGAGGTAATTTCCAAGCTGCTTCTTTTCAAACAGCTGTTTGGGCTCAAAAGACTCCTTTGTTACCATTGCCAAGTGGGCAGAATATGGGAACAGTACCCTTAGACAAAAAAACAAAAATGACTGACAACATGCAGGGACAAGACTTACTGGGCTGAGTCCACTTGGTTAGGTTAGTCTTATGTCCCATCTGGAGTACCAATTGTTAGAAGAATAATTTGGGAGTTCCATGAGCCAGTATGGCACAAGAGCAGATCAAAAATGAAATCTAGACATATTGTGGAAAAGAAGATTCATTTATTCCCAAAAACAAAGAGATTTACTCTTGATGGTAGGTTTGAGTAGTATCTCCAAAGTGTCTTTTAAGTTTTATTAAGCTCAATATCTGTTTAAGGATTTGCATGTAAACACCACAAATATCATTGGTCATGCTGAAATACTTGTACCTTGCTTTGAAATTCTTCAGTTGCTTTGCCTGAACAAATATCTTAAAAGTCACCTCAAAATGTTTTTCAGATGAAACTAAGGACAACTCAGTTCTGTTACTCATTAAGCAATGAAATAGATAAGCTTCTTAAGCTTGCTTGGCTGTAATATTTAAATCTCATCAATGAGCAATGAGTTATGAAAAGAAGTGTTTTGGATGATATAACTTGATATATTATGAAACATCTACTACTAAATTCTTTCCACATTAATCTAAGAGAAGAAACATGAATATTGATGTGTGCTATTGATTCTCCAGTAAGTTTGGTGATTAAAATTAAGTTATTTTTGTGGAAGTTTGTGTTACCAAAGCCATTATGAATTTTGTCATTATGTGGGGGGAAAGATAACTCTGGCTACAATCTTCTAGTTGTTTCTCTCATATATCAGAATATACATGTGTGAATAGAACCAAATCCATCAGCAGTATCTAGATAGGTGTTTAAGGACTCCCCAGTAAAGTTTATTAAGCACATTACATGCTATGATAGAAATCCTACATCTCTGAGCTTTCTGTCCTCACAGTGAGAGAGACAGAGAAAAAGCAAGAAGGAAATATTTTATTTTTTTCTGTAGGAAATACAATAAAAGGAAGAGTGTTAAGAGTACCCATCTCCCAATCAGGAAGCAGAGCAAAGATAAAAGAAGAAACATACAAGGGGAGTTCTTGCCTCGTACCTACATATTTAATATCCTTAATAGTCAATTGACTAAAAGGTGAAAAGTAACGATGCTTCTGGAGCCGCATTTCCACTATGTACTTATGGTTATTTATAAACTGGTTTTTTTCTTCTGAAGTCTCTTTGGAACATTGACAGAGAGGATTGTGATTTATTTTTTAGAAGAGTTTTCTGCATTACAATTGTTGAAAAAATATGAGCCAGGATGTGTACGCTAGTTTCAAATCCTCCAAATCCGTTTTTTTTTAATCTTTCATTTTTCCTTTCCATGAATGAATATCCTGAGAAACTACAATCACAATGACTCTTTTTTTATTTTACTTCCTGATGTGGGGGAGCATATTTTATTCAGTTCTATTTAATGGAAGGATATAGGTCCTGTCATCTAATTCAGAGAAGAAAGTGCAAATGTCTTAAATATTTTTCCCTCTCTCCTTCATATTTCAATGTTTTAGCATATGAAGGAGGTACTCCCTTGAAGAGATATGTAAGCTTCAAGCTCAGAAATAGCTTATGTATCTCCCCAGAGGAAAAAGTGACAAGCCCTCTTTTGATGCATGCCAGCAGGAAGAAAAAGAATTCAAGTTTCTTCTGTGCCTGGGAAAAAAAACTGGTGATATGCTAGATCATTTTCAGTGTAGCAACAAATTATATTAAAATAGAAAATCATTCTTGAAATAAAAGGGTACCTCTGCCCCGATGGACACACTGACATACTAAAGAAGTTTCAAAATTTAGTGGCAAAAGGCAGTATCGTTACAGCAAAAGCTGAGCTAAATGCTTTGGGATTTATTGCAGTAATTAATCAGGAGCTGGCTTAGAAGCCAACTTCAAATACACTGCAGTAGTTTGATCATGAGGTTCTACTCCTTTCCATTTACTATCATGTTGCTGTTCAGTTCTGTTGCAATTGCAAGCACAGAAAGATTTTACGAAGTATTTTAACATTGCATAAGCTATATTTATCATGAAAACATTAAATCAAAACCTTCGATGGACAAACCAGGATGTTTTTCCTGCCATGTAAGCAGAGGTGGTATTCAGCAGGTTCTGACCAGTTCTGGAGAACCAGTAGCAGAAATTTTGAGTAGTTCAGAGAACTGGTGAATACCACTTCTGACTGGCCCCGCCCCATCTATTCTCTGCCTCCCGAGCCCCAGCAGATCAGGAGGAAATGGGGATTTTGCAGTAACCTTCCCCTGGAGTAGGAAAGGAATGGAGATTTTACAGTATCCTTCCTCTGCCACGCCCACCAAGCCATGCCCACAGAACCTGTAGTAAAAAAAACATGGAATCCCACCACTGGATATAAGATTTTGACTGCTACATGTCAATTTCCAATACTAATTTAGGAGAATGTGGTGACTTCTCCATCACAAATCTGTTGAGAATAAAGAAAAGAGCTTCAAAGTTCTTTAGTCAGAAAACCTTCCCATTTAGGTACAACCATCTTTGGCATTATTGGTGTAAATGCAATTAATACACTTTTAAAATAACATAAACAGCAATCTGGGGATGCCGAACAGTTTGGGGACAAAGTGAACTTGGAAAAGTGTTTGTAATCGTCTTTTACCTCTGACATGAACTAGAAAAGTATTTTGCTTCTGAAGTTATTTCCCCATGTTAATGTGGTCTCCCTTGAAATGAAAATAGCAATATTGGAGGAAAAATGTTCTTTCAGAATGTATTTTCCTGAAATAAATTAGAAGTTCATATATCCAAAGCCATGGTAGTACTGATGTTTCTCAGGCTTGCTTTTTGCTGCTATTTAAATGAATTTATAAATTCAGATATCTGCCACTTATCATTGTTCTTCTCCTGTCTAAATACAGTATGGTTGAAGCAGTAGAATAGAAAAGAGACTGAAAAAGGAAAGTAGATTCTTCCATTTTTGTTTGTGCTGGGAAAAAAAAACTACAGGAAAAGGTAAAATGCAACCAATATGATGCAGGAAATATGGTGGGAGGGCTATAAGTTCTTTTTCTAATCGTTTTCTCTCCATATTATATCTCATTTGGGGCTGTATTGCTATTTTTGTGTCTGCAGGGGTGGGTTCTACTTAGCTTTACTACCGGTTTGCAATGGGAGCGCCCGCCCGCGTGTATGCACAGATTGTCAATTATGATGTCCAGGTGGGCAGGCGGAGCCTCCCGCCGCTTTACTACCGGTTCTATAGAACCAGACAGAACCGGGAGCAGCCCACCACTGGTCTGCATTGTCCAAATATTACTGCACTTAGCAAATGTAAGAACAGAGACTTAGTCTATTGGCATTCTAAATTAATCTCACTTTTTAATATTATGTGGTTATTGTCTTTAGAAATTCTGAAGTTCTGCCAATATTTATTTAAATTCATGAATAAGGTTGCATATTTGAAATGCTTGAAATGCCCATATATCTGGCATTGTTCCAGAAGCCCATTCTATACGAGATGTATAGACTATCTGCAGAAACTGCAATGCAGATAATCATAATTATTGGTGCAACTCCAGCATTTTTGTCTAGGGTTGCCAGGTCTGCTTCCAAAAAATAGCGGACAAGCGGGGGGTGGGGGGTGGGGTTAAGTAGTAAAAAATTTTTAAAAAAATTTACAATTAAATTATATATTTTCTTACAAACATTTTAACACGTATTAAAATAATCACTTCAAAACTTTACTTAAAATTCAAAACATCAAATATATTATAATATGTAAAATATTAAATTATATTTTACTTTGCTGTTGTGTGTATTTTTTATCTGACTGCGCAGCTTTGATCAATTCTTTGTGTTTAAGGAATAATTCTTTAATTTCAGTACAACGTTGAGAAATATTTAAAAATATACAAAGTTCACTTCGAACTGATGGTACAAGCAATCGGTTACGTTCGTCAGTCCACAAATTTCCCATGATGCTGAAAATTCGTTCAACATTTGCATTTGATACAGGAATTGATGCACAATACTGGAACAGTTTCAGTAAACTTGAAGCTGGCTCTTTCATTCTAACTTATGAAAAAAAAGACAAAACGCGATTCTCCTATCCTTATTCTCTTAGACTATACAGCTTTAGATAAGGTACCATTTCATCATAAAGCTTTTGAATAAAAAAAAATGTCCACTATTTTGTGAAAAAAAATAGTGAACATAATGTGAAAAAAGCGCTCAAATAGTGGACACCTGGCAACTCTATTTTTGTCTGCCATGCCACATCACTGTTACAAGAATTATATTTTGGGTTGGGACATTTCATCTTGTTAGTATACCAGGACAGCTGCAGATATAGGCTCACAACATTTCTCCAGGCCTACTGAAATAGTCTCATTGATTATCTTGCGAGGTGAATGGAATTACTGACAAGTCATGTTATTAGCTTCAGGCAAACAGATGGTTTCCCCAGAAAATATTTAGCAATCAGTTAAGTGACACAGCAAAACTCTGGGGCAGAGTATAAATCTTCCATTTCACTCTAAATCTTGGTACTCCTCAAATTCAAAAAAATGGAATATTACTGTAAATATGCACCAAGGATGCATAAACAGCCTTGTACTACAAAAATGCTCTTTCATTGATCTCATGTATAAGTTCACAAAAACATGCAACTCAGATTTTTTTTTGTCTCTCAGTATGTATTGATACAAAAGAGACTTGTTGCACATTGCTTGGTCTCCATTCACATCCCTAGTCACACAGGATGAATTGGGAGACTGCATTTTGCCAGTGTTGAGGCTGGAAAGTTAAATTTGTGTATTATTTCTGTGGGGAAACTTAGTTTTATTACCTTAACTGCATGACTGAAGTTTCTCTATTCTTCTTTTCCTTGATTAAGATGTGTATAGTGCAAGAATTGATCTACTAGCCTTGAAGGATGTGGAATAATCTTAAAACCAGTTATTACTCCTTCTCACTCTCCCTGGACAAAGATAAAGCAGCTTTGTCACTTGGTTGCAATTAAAAAAAAAAAGGCAGCCTTTCTTTTTCTTCTTCTTCACAAACTTAGAAAATGTTCAATCACACCTAAGAGGATATTTAGTCCATTCATGCTGTGGCTCAACCAGGCTCATTTAATGATTCCAGAGAATGACATGCAGTTCCCTTTGGAACTAATATGGCTATTTTTGTTTCCAACAGAAATGGACATTTAATAATTGCTACTACACTCTCCTTTATCCTCCCCCCCCCCATTTTTAAGCACTTGAGTAGCAGGGACTTGACTGCACCACTTAATGGTAGCAATACTGCAGTGACAGTTGCCTTTGTAACCCCAAGACCTGAGGGCATTAAGCAGGAAGAGACAGGAATCCAGACAAGGTGGGATTCAGTGGTTTGCAAATGCCATGGGAGGGAGCAGGGATGCATCATGGACAGATGCTACATGGCATAGGCAGATGCACAGGTTCTTCAGGCAGCACTATGGAGAATGAGTGGGTGAAAAACTGATGGAAATGGGATAGACTTCATACTTCCTACCAGCTTCTGCATTGATTTTTGGAAGGCCATTAGGGAACATCAGAATCATGATCACATGACTGCGGCTCACTGCAATGTTGTGGTTATGAACCTGGTACTGTTGTGGCCCGCCAGCGGCCTGCGCGGATCATGGTTGATCCCAACAACGAGGAGGCTGGTGTGGGGTCGCGCCAGCAGCCTGCGCAGCCGGTGCTCGTGTCGGACAGCGAGGATGCTGAAGAGGATGTGATGTCAGAGGCAGAGACTCAGCCAGGGCCTTCAGAACCTCCAGAGGCTCCTTCAAGTGGAGAGAGCGAAGTGGAGGAGCCTCTCCTCAATGCTTGAGCACACAGGGCTGCCAAAAGGCAGGACTGGCTACTCAGGAGGAGAAGGTCTCCTTGAGAGTAAGGTTTGAGGATAATTGGTCACTCCCTTAGCCTATTTAAGTCACACTCAGTAATTTTTTGCTGGAAATTATTACAGAGCATTTTGGAGAGTGAGTGTCTTATCGTATCTTGTTTTCTGGGCTAGTTGCCAACCTTTGCCGGACTTTGTTTATTCTTGGTACGTTATAACTTTGATAAGGACCGTTGGTGTGTGTCACAATCCTTGGGAATCCAGAGCTGGGGCAGAACAGGTACTGAGTGCCTGGATCATAATCATGAGACTTTTTAATACTAGGGACCGGTTTCGTGAAAGACAATTTCCCCACAGATTGGGAAGGGGAAAGGAAGAGCGTGCAACCTAGATCTGTTGGATATGCAATTTACAGTAAGGTTTGCATTCCTACCAGAATCTAATGCCTGATGATATGAGTTGGAGCTGAGTGACACTAGCACTAGGGAGTGGTTGCAAATACAAATGAAGTTTCACTTGTTCGCCCACCCCTCACCTCCATCTATGAAGCCCAGTTCCTAACAGCCACGGACTGGTAGCTGTCCATGGCCCAGGGGTTGGGGACCCCTGCTCTACATGGAGCAGAACTAACACAGGGACAAATTGGTTTATATCAGAAAGTCCAGAGTGCTGCCTTATCTTGGATTTTAAATAATTCATAAAATCAGCTGGGTCTTCTCCTTTTTCTTGAGTCCATTTCTGACTTCCATGCCAAACTGTATTAAGGGGATAGATGATCAAAATGTGATTTCAGATAGAATTTCTAAATTCAGCCATGCCATCTGTGCCAGGATTTGCCTTTGGCCAATTTGCCTTTCTGACTAATTGATCTTTGATATCATGGAGCATAATTATTCTGAATAATTGGCTTATATCTTTCCGTATTGGCTCATAGAATTGGAAGACTATGTTTGGTTCTTCTTTGAATGTTCCTAGTGAAAGCAATTAATTTAACAGGATTTCAGGGGTGATGCACACTTATAATATCATGGGATCCTGGAGCTCCATGGGTCTCATGGAACATTGCAGTCAATTCCTGTTCCAATTTTGCTTGAGACTTGGTAGATATAATATTTGGCCTTTTAAGTACAAGACTTCCAATTTCTTTCTTTTCTTTTTTTTTTTTTTTTGGAAGTAGGTTTTATTAAAGATTATAATTACAACAGTAAAAAAAAGATTAATACAAACTAGAAAAAAAGAAAAAGAAGACTAGAAGGTGAAGGGGGAAAAAAGGAAAAAAGAAATAGGAAAGAAAGAAAAGTAAGAATATGTAGTAGTAATGAAAAAGAAAAGAAATATATAAAGAAGTGACTTCATCATAACCATTAAGGATAGTGCTAGACACAAGGTTTCCATAGGCACTTAACAAAAACCAAAATGCGCCCCTAGCATTTTTTCTGCCCTGCCCATGACTGGCTGCTTTTTGCGATTCCATGTCCTTCGTGGGCAGCTCAGCGCCAGCCGCAGTCCCCTTCATGTTGGCCCAGGAAGGAAGGGAATGTGGAGAAGTGGCCATTGCCACCAGATGCAGGGAGGGAAGAGCTCTGGCTCTCCTGTACAGCGTGGTTGGCTACTCACCTGAGCACACAGTGGGAGAAGTCACCATTGCCACCGCCATGATCGTGGCCCAGGAGGGTATACCACTTGTGCATGTGCACAGTGAGAGAGAAAGAGAGATTAGAGAGAGATAGGGGGAGAAAAAGAGAGAAAGAAAGAGAGAAATGAGAAAATGATGGTGGGAGAGAATTAGAGAGAGGAAAGAGAGAAATGAGAGAGAGAGAAGGGGGAGAGAGGGAGAGGGAGAGAGAAATGAAAGAGAGCTGGAGCGAGAAAAAGAGAGAGGGAAAAGAGAAGGAAACATGAGAGAGAAGGGGAGAGAAAGAAAAGAAAGAGAAAAGAAAGAGAGGGAGAGGAAAAAGAGAGAAAGATAAAAATCACAGGGAGAGAAAGAGAGAGAAATGAGAGAGAAAAGGGGAGAATAAGAGAGAGAGAGAAAAATGAGAAAATGATGGAGGGAGACAATGAGAGAGAAGAAAAAAGAGAGAAACAATTGAGAGAGAAGGGGAGAATAAGAGGGAGAGAGAAATGAGAGAGAGCTGGAGGGAGAGAATGAGAGAGAGGGAAAAGAAGGAAACAAATGAGAGAGAAGGAGCAGAGAAAGAAAGAAAGAAAAGAAAGAGAAAAGAAAGAGAGGGAGAGGAAAAAGAGAGAAAGATAAAAATCACAGGGAGAGAAAGAGAGAGAAATGAGAGAGAAAAGGGGAGAATAAGAGAGAGAGAGAAAAATGAGAAAATGATGGAGGGAGACAATGAGAGAGAAGAAAAAAGAGAGAAACAATTGAGAGAGAAGGGGAGAATAAGAGGGAGAGAGAAATGAGAGAGAGCTGGAGGGAGAGAATGAGAGAGAGGGAAAAGAAGAAAACAAATGAGAGAGAAGGAGCAGAGAAAGAAAGAAAGAAAGAAAGAAAGAAAGAAAGAAAGAAAGAAAGAGGAAAAAGAGAAAAATAAATGAGAGAAGAGAAAGAGAGAGAAATGAGAGACAGAAAGGGGGAGAAAGAGAGAGAGAAATGAGAAAATGATGAAGGCAGAAAATGAGAGAGGACAAAGAAAGAAACAAATGAAAGACAGAGAAGGGGAAGAGGGAGTTGGGGAGAGAATGAGAGAGAGGGAAACAAATGAGAAAGAGAGAAAGAGAGAGAGAGAGAGAGAGAGAGAGAGACAGAGAGAGACAGAGACAGAGACAGAGACAGAGAGACCCATTTCCCACAGAAAACACTGGGAGCCACAAAATCTGAGCAGGTGTGGCTGGGTGGGTCATGTGACTTGGTGGCAATGACATTGAGATGGCCACGTCAACCCAGGTTTTGTGGCTCCGAGTGTTTTCTTTTCTGTGGGAAACAGGTCCAAATAGTCCTTTGAGTGTTTAAGGTTGCAGACCCCTGTTCTAGGCCAACCCCCTGCTTAAGCCCCTATACCTTTTCAGATAAGTGATTGTTCAGTCTCTTCTTAAAAGCCTCCATTGATGGAGCATCAACAACTTCTGAAGCAGTGGTGGGTTGCTACCGGTTCACCCCAGTTCGGGCGAACTGGTAGTAGTGGCAGCAGGAGGCTCCACCCACCCATTGCATCTCCACCCACCCAGACGTCATCAAATACGTTCTGCGCATGTGAAGAAATGGCGCACGCACGATCAAAGCGAGTGTGCATGCATGAGCGAACCAGTAGCAAAGGTAAGTGAAACCCACCGCTGTTCTGAAGGCAAGTCAATCCACTGGTTAATTGTTTTCCATGTTACGAAATTCCTCCTTTGTTCTAGGTTGCTTTCTCCTTGATTAGTTTCCAACCATTGTTATTTGTCTTGCCTTCTGGTGCTTGGAAAATAGGTTGACCCTCTCTTTTTGACCCTTCAAATATTAGAGCACTACTATCATGTCACCCTTCGTCCTTTTCACTAGACAAATCCAATTCCTGGAACCATTCTTATGTGCTTTAGTCTCCCTAATTATTTCTGTTGCTCTTTTCTGCACTCTTTCTAGAATATTTTGTAGTATTGTTTTCCATTCTGCTGGTCTGTGTTATATTTTTCATACTCTCTCACAAACAGCAAGGAACATTTTATCTATATAATCTTGTAAGATTTTAAATAGCTATATTGGTATTTCATTATTTTTTTCTTTTGCTATTTCTCCAGGTTCTGTTTTATGTCACTTCCTCAAATGATTGGTTCTACTTCAGTGACCAAAACCTTGCACATAACATTAATTTTCATCTGTATTTTGTTTTTGTGACATTTCATATATTTGCATCATCTCTCCTTCCCTAAACATGTACACATATATAGCAGATAGCAATCAATTATATGGTAAGTGTATAAATCCTGGACTGGACTAATTTGTTGATTTTTAAATTATTCTTAACAGTGAAACATAAACAACTACAATACCAAGAGATTAAAAAAAATCAGTGATGGTTATACAGTGAAAAAAAATCTATATACATTGTAATAAAATTAATTAGACACTATATAAAAAAAGGAAAAAATATTTTAAAAAGTAAAAAGTCTAAGTAATATCCATTTAGCATCAATATAAAATTAATTCATTTCTTTGTCTTGTCATGAAATCTTATGCAAATATATCACTTCATCTTCTCATGTTTTGAACACAGAAACATTTCAAAAATAGGTAACAGACTCATGTCCTGCTTCCATTCCTTGGTATCAGGAGAAAACTAAATAACAATTTCTGAACTTTAGGAATATAGTTTAAAATCATGCATATACCTCCAAATGCCATTGCTTAGTGCTGTTTATCTATTATATTTCTCTCTACAACATTATTAACATATATTATGATCCAAAATGAAAACAAAGCTATGCTGTACAAGGTCAAATCCTGTAAATTGAGTAATCCTGTAATTTGGTATATTGCTAGTATACATATAAATAAAAAAAAGCTGATATCCAACTGTTTAAAACATTTTCTGAGGCATCCAATGGACATGAAATAATATTTTCTGAAGAACTGTTTTCT
Source organism: Arizona elegans (assembly GCA_022577455.1). NCBI lineage: Eukaryota > Metazoa > Chordata > Lepidosauria > Squamata > Colubridae > Arizona > Arizona elegans. Next base: position 281,629,678 of record JAKOOJ010000001.1, on the reverse strand, counting down.
TTAAAATTTGGACCCATTGATTTTCTAAGATTGGGTATATGTATTTTTCATTCTATAGTTCAGTTATCAATGTTATCTTTCATTCTGATTTTTAAAAACATTTCTTATAAAATTGAATAATTGGTTTTTCATCTCTTAATAATACCAATCTTGATGAAATACTATTTTAATTACAATAATCTTACTCCTGAGATTTAGTGGAAGTTTTTGCCATCAAATTATATCTTTTGAAATTGCATATATAAATTTACATGCATTTAATTCAACATACTGTGATGGATGTCTCCCTTAAGATCCAGATGACCCCATCCTACTGTTGTTTAGAAGACCTGTGAAGACCTGGATCTTTATCCAGGACTTTGGCAAGGGAGTGTGAGACCCCTTACTTTTATCACACCTACCACCTTTTAGCAGTGGTGAAATGAAAAATTTGTTACTACAGGTTCTGTGGGCGTGGCTTGGAGGAGGTAATGTGGGTGGACGTAGCCAACTTTTTTTTTTAACTTTTAAAAGCACTTTTTCTACAACCTCTTCAGATGAAGAGGTTATAAAAAATGCTTTTAAAAGCTTCTGACGATCAGGGAACTCAGCTGGGATCATTAGATGCTTTTAAAAGCATTTTTTTTTCTACAACCTCTTCAGCCGAAGAGATTGTAGAAAAAATGCTTTTAAAAACCTCTGACGATCCCAGCTGAGCTGCACGATCATCAGAGTTTTTTTTTTTTTTTTACTTTTAAAAGCATTTTTTCGGCCAAAGAGGTTGTAGAAAAAATGCTTTTTTTAAAAGTAAAAAAAAACCTCTGATGATCGCATGGCTCAGCTGGGCATGGGGTGGGGGGCGCAGGGATTTTTGTTACCATTTCTCTGAACCACTCGCCACCATCACTACCAGATCGGGCGATTTGGTCCAAACTGGGAGCATTTCACCCCTGCCTTTTAGCCTTTTCTTTTATTGATTTTATTGTAATTTCTTTGTTTGATTGCTGTGAACCACTCAGAATCCTTCAGAGTCAAATGACATATAAGTAATATTTCCATCTAACTGAGATCCTTGAATGAAATTAAAATTTGCAGCATACATTACACGTTGAAAATGTGCTTTACATAGTTTAAGGAAACACTTATGAAATATTTCAGGAGTATTCTTTGTAGGACTGTAAGAACTAATCAGAGAAAAAGCTAATCATGATATTAGCTAATATTACTATCAATAAAATAAATATCCTTCATTATCTTAATTCTCATGCTTTAAGATTGCTGTTAAACATAATACTACTCCACATACATTATTTGAGCATCCCCTAATATGAGTTTGTCCAAGCTTGTAGGCATCAAGAAAAGTCTTTAATTAACTAGAATATGTGTTTTTTGCAACATAATTATATATGCTTATAACTTTCCAGGTTATTAAAAAAGGTTCCCCTTTTTTTTGAGTTCATTTATATTCCAGCTAATTACTTTAAGAGCCATGCCTTCATATAGATAAAATATTTCTCCAGGGCAATTTTCAAGCATTACAGCCTTCTCACACTTCATAGATACATAGAGAGAAAACTTTAAAATAATGAATATGGATTTAAGTTTAAAAATAAATTAAAATAAATTAAACATAATACAAATATATGATAAAAAGAGAAATACCATTTCAATTGCACTAATATATATATAAAAAAACCAGCCACCTCCATTTAAACCTCTAGCTTGAGTTAAATACCAATATTATAACCAATACCCTCTCTGAGTCTAGGAATAAAAAAACAACTTTCTGTACCCATATAGTAACAATGATAGAAGGAGAATGTTACAACTCATCTGAGGAGTACAGAGTATACTAGAATCTCACCAGCAGATGAGATACCAGTACTTCTTAATATCTCCTTTCCAAGAGAATAAATAGTTCACTTTGTAGATTTGTATGAAGTTATTGTAGGTCTTAATTCTGATTTCATGACAGGTAATAATTCTTTTCAATCCCTCCAAACTTTAGCAAATTTAAATCATTAGTTTTCCTTATTTTAAGGTTTCCATGAATCCCAGATATACCAGTTTCCAGGCTTGTAAATTTATTATCCATTTATTGGAAATTATTGAAATTTCACCATGAATTCAAGACTTGTTTCTTTTTCCTGGAATAGTGATACATTGTGGGTTAATACACTTCTAAGTATGTTAGGGAGGTAGGAAGTTGGGAAGGGGTAGAGGGTAGGGAGGTAATCATTATCCCTTCCCCTTTTTTCAGGAGACCTGTATAAGCTTACTCTTCCTCTCCATTATCTAGCGTAGAGCTCTTGCTTGAAATTACAGTGAGGAAATCTTATTCTGGATTTTATCAGACATACTGTTATCTAAATTGTTAAAGCAAATAGTGAGAGTTTGAACATTTCACCTGCTCTTTAGAACAGCATCCCCTAGAGATCTCCATGTCCTTCACTTTGCCTACCTTCAGGCTATCTTTGAAAAATTGGTTGTGTCCCCAGATCTGGGGCTAAATGGTTTGGTCCCCTGTTAATGGTGGGTATTGTGGAGGTATGTTGTGTTTATGGAAGGTTTCCTTCCATATGCTGGTTATGTTTTATGTTTTGTTACATTTTGTTTTATACCTTAACTGTGTTTTAGACTGTGAAATGCCCAGAGTTGTCTGGGAATATTATTAAAGAAATAAGTAATCAAAGAGAAAATCCTTTATTTGAATCTTTATATCAAGCGATACAAAATTTCACATTGTTAGGGAGCTCCCACAGTAGGTCTTCCTCCTTATTATATTTCCAGCATTGTCTTTCTTCTGCCTAAGAAGACAATAATAAACTATTGTCCATATTGCAAAATGTATCTGGATCCTTCTTTACCTATACTTAGTGTATTTAATGCTTAGGCTGCTCAATTACTAGAACTGCCAGATCCTTGATGTTGTTGTTATTTTATGTTGAACTAAATACAACATCTGAAATTCCAAGCAGAACTGTACAGTTCCAAGATCACCAATATAGTATAAAATTCAAGTAAGGTAACCTTTTTATTAGAGTAGCTGACAAAAAAATGGCAACCAACAAATTTTGTGAAAATTTTGTGAAAGCAAAATGAGCTTCAAAACCCAGCAATATGAGCTCTGTCTTCTTTATCTACAGAGCAAAAGCCTTTCCTTAAAGATTCTATTGTTACCATTTAGAAAATGTTTAGTAATCTTTCCAGAATTAAGGGAAGAGCTCTGCTTTGCCTGCAGAAGTCTTAGATTTCATTTCAGCTTTCCCTACAGGGATAGCAGAGGCTCCAATTTGTAGCTCTGGAGAACTGCTACAAGAAACAGCAATAGGCTGACATGATATTAGGAAGGTTCTTATTGCTAGAATAGGAGAACATTTTTGAGCAAATCATGTGAAGTGATCAAGTTTATTAAAAAGACTGTCTTGCCAAGAAAATCCAATACATTTAAAGTACTATTTTAATGTTATCAAGACACCCTTAGCTAGATACTCATTGATATTCTCATTGAAAAACAATGTGCCAAGAATGGTTTGGCAGACCCTGTTGCTTGGCATGCAGATTCCCCCCCACTTATATTCTTTATAGTTTTATCCTCAATAACATGTTCTGTCAAGTTGCAAAGCACAGTCAGTAGGCTAACCAATTAGTAATTTTTGTCCCCACCCTCTCTTTTTTTAAAGGATATTATGTGATTTGTTACTTTTTTTTTTTACAGGACTTAACCTCATGTCATTCTATGTGCCTCAATTTTGCAGAGTCGCTTCATTAAATTATCCGATTTCAAGCATGCTTATCTTCTGAGGTGAAATAATTCAGATAATTAATTCATGTTTTCTTTTGAGTCGCAACTTTTCATTTCAAGATCGTTTTTAACCAGTTCTCTACTTCTTTGGTAGAAATTTCTTTTTAAAAAATCACATGTGATTTTTTCCTTTCCTATTTAGATATGTAATAACTCCAGATCAATTAAACGTTTATTTTTCACATTATATTTTGGGTATATTCTATTTATTTTTAGCATATGTCTTCTACAATCTTATAATTATTTTTTAAATTGGGTCTTGAGTGATTTTTCTTGTTTTGATGTATTTAAGTTGTTGAACTTAATATTAGTAATACCAATAGCACTTACTTATATAGTGCTTTACAGCACTCTCTGGGCAAATATTGCCCCCAACAATCTGGGTCCTCATTTTACTGACCTCAGAAGGATAGAAGGCTGAGTCAACATTGAGCTGGTAAGGATCGAAATCCTGGCTATGGGGAGAGTTTGCCTGCAATGCTGCATTCTAATGTTTGCACCACCGTGGCTCCTAATAATACATTCTTGTAATAATATTACTGGTCTAGAGAATGATGAAAGTATGATACAAACTTTCTAAATTATCAGTTATGATTTTTGCAATTGAATTTTTCACACAATGATGGATAATCAAGCCAGTTCCATATAGTGACACAAATATCCCCACAGAATGAAGGGATGCTCAACCCTGACACAAATTAAAAATGTATCAGACTGTCATAGCAAGGCTTGCTAAAGTGCTTTAATAAATAATATGGATCTTTTAAAAATCCAGTTGTGCTTTTTCTATAATTTACACCAGTTCATTTAACAATAGCATTGGATCTGTGACAGGTAGAATAATGTTTCGGTATCCTTTTCCAAGTAATATGAAAATAAGAATAAATTACTTTGTATCATTTTCAATACAGGGGAGGAATAATGGAAACAAATTTGCTTGATGTGTTTTTTTTTTTACACTGTTTATTTCCATTAAGTATCTCTCTCCTTTCCAATATATCCCTTTTAATTCATGAGAGGAGTTTGGTACTTCTTTTGAATAGAAGATCTTTGACTGGGGAGTGTGTGTGTGTGTGTGTGTGTGTGTGTGTGTGTGTGTGTGTGTGTGTATGTGTGTAGAGAGATCTAATATAGTTATTGCACTAAGTTTGTGATACTCTACCAGGCCTGGTACATATAAAGTTGTGTTCCTAAACTCGAGGTTGGATGTTGGTAATGTCATATTACATTTCCAACCAAAATGTAAGGAAAGCTGAAACTATTTTTCCAAACTCTTGCTGAAGAATTATTAAGGTACCCTATTTTTCGAAGTATAAGACACACTTTTTTCCCTCCTAAAAGAGGCTGAAAATTTGGGTGCATCTTATACTCAGAATGTAACCCCACGCGGTGCCCAAAATGGCTATCTGGAACAGCTGCTGCCTTCTCTTACCCCTTCTGAGCTTTGCCTGCTTTAGTCACTGGCGCTCCCTCCAAGGATCAGCTGTGCTTTTGAAGCTGTTTTTTAGTCCCAACCAGCCCCAACTTCAAAACCAGCGAGCGAACCAATGTGCTGAAACTGACTAGGCTAAGGACTAGACAGATGAATACCTGCTAGGCAGAATTTTTCCCCCTATTTTCCTCCCCAAAAACTAAGGTCCTTCTTGTACTCCGGTGCATCTTATACTCCAAAAAATACGGTATTTCCTTCTACAAACAAAGTTTGCAGGACATGCAGAGCTGAGCAGCTGCAGTGTGTGTGTGTGTGTGCGTGCGTGCGCATGTGTGTATGTACATATGTTTGTTGTATGCCATCTTACCTACCAAACTGAGGTGACTTTTGGCAGCACAAAGAATAGAAATTGTTCAGTTATTGTACCTTTTGGTACAGTTTTCAGGAGCACAAGCTCCTATTTGTCACTGCTTTATGAAAACTGTTTGGTACAGGCATTTTATATTCAGGCTTTCATTATTGATATGAGTCACCGTTTTTGATGGACTGGATCCAATTTTCTAAAACTATTAGCTTTGGCTATGAATTATAGAGGTGCATCTAAGATTAAGTAGCTTTGGGGGTTGACAAATACTAGCTATTAAAAATAAACTACCAAAGGTTAAATTGCTACCGAAGTGATGAGGTGTCTATATACATAGCTACATGAAGAATAGGAGCACATGCTATGGCTAGTGTTTTTTTATATTATACTCTATTCTGTGAAGAAGCTGTTCTGAAGAAGGTTTATTGAAATATATGAACAGCTAATAAATCCAGGAAATACTAAGCTCAAACTATATATGACATACAGCTGCATAGTACATATTTCCTCTTCATTTTAAGCAACCAGAAACAGCTGTCAAAAACTAGAGTTTTAGAGCAGAGCAGGAATGGAGGTAAGTAACTGCTTAACCCTCTACTTATTTATTCCTATAAAATGTTTCTCCAACTGTTTTTTTTTTTTTTTCTAAAATAAAATTCAGTAGCTTTGGCCTCAGTATTGCTCCTCCATCAGATCCTGCAGCTTTTTTTTTTCTTTTTCTTTTTTGGAAACTGTAATGTTGACACTTCTAGTGATGTCATAATCACTTTTCTAGATATTGGTTTTTAATAGAAACTAACAATTATTATCTATTCACTTGCCTTGGTATATTTTGGTAGTGGCAGAGATGGGAGAAAAACAAAACAACAATAACAATTTCCCTCAAGTTAGTTATTGAGCTAAATATCATGAATTAAAGACTGTACTTTAAGAAAAGAAGATCTTATTACCTAGATTAGTGTCTCAACTTCAGCAACTTAACAATGTGTAGCATTCAACTCTCATGTTGACTGGGGAATTCTGAGAACTGAAATCCATGCATTTTAAAGATAAAGATTGAGAAATACTGGCATACAGGAAGTCAATGGGATGGGAGAGGCGGATTTCTTCCTACTCAAGTTTCTGTGAGTAAAATCACTTTTTTTAGGGATTGTGAGATGGTGAAGCCTAATTTATGTTAAAACTGAATTTATTTTAGGCAAAGTGTATGGTTTGTGGAGCACAAATAAATAGTTAAGATTAATACTCAAGATTTATGCCTGAGTAGGTGGCTCAGCGGCTAAGAAACTGAGCTTGTCGATCAGAAAGGTCGGCAGTTTGGCAGTTCGAATCCCTAGTACAGGTCTCCTGCCTGAGCAGGAGGTTGGACTAGATGACCTCCAAGGTCCCTTCCAACTCTGTTACTGTTAGAAACTTTCTTTGTTTTTTCTTATCTGTGAAATATTTCAGTTTTCTCTCTCACTATCTACAGTCCATTATTTTATCCATCTTTTCCCTTTGGTATGTAAGACCTAAATTTGTGCTGCCATATAATTATAATCATTTCTTTTGAGTCCTAAATAATTTCATATGTTCAAGCTTTGTATCTGCTTTGGTATGAATATGCATCTATTTGATCTTAGTAAGGAGAAAATATGAAATATTCTTTCCTCTTTAATGAAATATTGAGATCTGTATGACACATAAGTGGCAGTTTTGTTCTGTGGAGAGATACAAAAGCAGATATACAAATACAAAAGAGAGTTGGAGATACAGGAAACTAATAACTTGTACAAGAAATCAGAAAGAATATTGTGATTCATTTAATATTGTTCACTGTATAGGAACACATTACTTACCATCTCCTTACGTGAGAGGATGGCTATGGAGGCAGAACCACCTAGAACTTTCTCTTTTGCATCTAAGTCACATTCAGATCTTTTAAAAAGGTTCTGGATGAAGCTGAAGATAGGCATTAGTGGCAGATGAGCAAGCCCTTAAAAATGGGGGCATGTGGTTGTCTCAGGAAAAGACATTCAGCAATCATCTTGGTGGCAGAGTTGTATCTGAAGAAGAAAAAAAAGAAGAAAAAGAGTACAGGAAAAAAAAAAGTATTCAAAATCCAAGGAGAAGGGAAGAGCAATAAGGAGAACAGTTGCAGTGGCTGGTTTAATTGCACTATCTCAATTGCCATCTTAACTTTTTAATCCAATAAAATCCACCTGGGACTTTAACACAAACAAATGGGAACAGTTTTAATCACTAATAAGTGTAGAAATATAAAGTAGGAGAAAAGTAGAGCAGGTAATGATGGAATAATTGAGAAATAGAGATTTGAGCATAGTTAGAAATGTTATAGAAATTAGAAAAAGTTGTAAGAAATCAACGAATAAAGTATAATTCAGAGGAATAAGTAAAGCACAACTTTATTTTTACTCAATACATATTTGAAGATAGATAAATTTCTTCTTTTGCTTGAGGTCTGTACCATCCTTCCCAACTTCCCAACTTTAAATTGCACTGGACCAACAACAGACTGATAGTAAACAATACAGGTTAAAAATTCACACAGTTAATATATTGTCAGAGTATTTTGTGGCACCCTGAAGAATTACTAAGTTATTATAACATAAGATTTGGAGGGACTGTAATCTATTCCATCAAATTTATTTTACAACCAGCGGGGATAAAAAGACAGAGAGGTTAAAGAGAAATGAAATGCAGAAGGAACAGGCAATTATAATTAATATAATGTTCAGAATTATTTGATCTGGGAATGAATTGTTCCTGAGAACTCCAGAACATTCTTTATCACTTCTGTATCACTGTATCACTGAATCAATTATTCAGAAAAATAATTTCTCTGAAACATATGATATATGGTGTTGTGAGGATAGAACTGCTCTGAAATAGACCTCTTTTGTCCAGAATGTTATGTGCGGAACATTTCCCATTTTGAGGACTTACTCTCTAAAAATTGCCAGATCACTCCCTTAAATGTGAGACATGGTTTTCATAGGGGCGGGGGGAGCAGATGCAAAGTGCTACAGTGAAACAGCAATTTCCCAGGAAGGAAGAAACACATGGGGGGGGGGCAGGAAGACAACAGGTTGCACAGTTCAGAGATGGGTAGGAGACAGAGAAAGAGAATTCAGATAGCCACTCCCTAGAACAGGAGTCTGCAACCTTAAACACTCAAAGAGCCATTTGGACCCATTCCCACAGAAAAGAAAATACCAGGAGCCATAAAACCTGGGTGGGCATGGCTAACTCAATGTCACTCCTACCCAGACACATGACCTTCCCCCAGCCATGCCTACCCAGGTTTTATGGCTCTCGGTGTTTTCTGTGGGAAATGGGTCGGTCTCTCTCTCTCTCTCTCTCTCTCTCTCTCTCTCTCTCTCTCTCTCTCCCTCCCTCCCTCCCTCCCTCCCTCCCTCCCTCCCTCTCTCCCTCTCTTTCTCTCTCCCTTCTCTCTCTCTCATTCTCTCCCTCCAGCTCTCTCTCATTTCCCTCTCCCTCTCTCTCTCCCCCTTCTCTCTCTCTCATTTGTTTCTCTCTCTTTTTGCTCTCTCTCATTCTCTCCCTCCATCATTTCCTCATCCCTCCCTCTCTCTCTCACTGTCTCTTCTCTCTCTCTTGGAAAGCCAAGGCTGGGCCAACCCGGCAAGCTCTCCTTCGTGCTCTTCGCTACTTTTTTTCTTTCTTCTTGGCAGCTTTTCTGAAGTCTGGGCTGGCTGAGGAGCGAGCATAAGCCACGGTGGCGGCTTCGCCAAAGATGACCCTCCTTCTCATGTGACCCCCCTGGGTGGCTCTTGTGGGGCCGGGAGGGTGCACATGAGTGGGGATACCCAGCTCAGAAATGTGGACTGGTGCCACTGGTGCCTTGATTGAAAAGCATCCTCTAGGCAGCTTTAAATCTTGCACAGGGGACTTTTACTGCCCAGAGGATGCTTTTCAATCAACGCCACTGACAGCACTGCTCAGCTGGAGAAGTAAAGAAGCTCAGGGCAGCAGGAAAAGGGAGCTGGCCCTACCGAACCTCACATGCCCACCCCAGGGATCAGACTCAGAGAAAGCCAGAGCATCCTTGCCAAAGATGCTCACCTGTCAGCTGGTCAACCCACCCACTCTGCACTCCTTCGCTGTGCTTTGGCCGAACCCAGCCACTCCCTTGAGAAAGGTATCCCCACTCGTGCATGCTCTCCTGGTCCCACAACAGCTGGCCAGGGAGTCGCGTGAGAAGGAGGAGGGTCATCTTCGGTGAAGCTGCCACTGCAGCTCATGCTCGCTCGTTAGCTGTGGACCTGTCCCCCTTTCCATTGTACCCTTCTCCCAGATCCCATTACCACCCCACCAGTCCTCATGTTAGAGAGGTTGGAATTGGTCAGGGCCGGGTTTGGCCAGTGTCTTGGGGTGGAGAGCAGGTTGCACGACCAGGTTGGCAGGGAGCCACAGGAGAGGGGTCAAAGAGTCACATGTGTCTCAGGAGCTGCGGGTTGCCAATACCCTCCCTAGAATCTCCCAGGGTATATTTATTAGATTGTGGGAAGTAAGGGTATAGTCTGGCAAGATTTTGTCTATTATGTGTAAACAAAGAACTGAATTCTAGCTGAACTGTTCCATGTCATTCTTGGGTTTAACTTGACATGGAAAAAAACAATATGAAGGAGGATTGGCATAGTCAGGATATAACAGACCATGTAGGAATTGTTCAGAATGATCTTTCATGGATCAACTAATTTTGTATGTGTCTCATAATTAAATATGATTGATGGTTAGTCCAGTAATAATAGGGAAAACTTTTGGGATAATTTTTTAAAACAAAATAGATGACAATAATTCTAGTAAAATATGTGAACGATAGTAAATTCTACTAAAATGTATGGACAATATGTCACATGACTCTGAATGGAGGAACAGTGATTAACTTTGGGGAGGGAGGTTAATTATTTGAAGGATTCTTACCATAGTTATCATAGCAGAGTACTTTGATTAATGCTTTGATTCTAAGCAGAAAAAGGCCACATATATTGAAAAATCGCATAAGCCTTTCGGCCTAATTCATCTGCTAAAGTAATAACAGAATTCTTCTTTTTACATCATCACAAAAGACTCACTGTTTAATATGCTTTTGCAGAAGGATATGAGGGAATGATTTGAACATATCAGAAATGGTTTTGTATTATTTTGTATTATTAATTAAAGATTATTCAGCCATAGAGCATTGTACAAAATAATGCGAAATAATGATGCTTTTAAGACTTGGTTCAGAAAGGTCATGTGGAGCAAGACAATTTCATTAGTTGTAGACAGGATGTGTGGCTATAATAATGGAAAACAAAAATATGAAACATGGGAGAAGAATAGAGGTAAAGTAATTGCAGCCACAAGGGTAGCTTGCCTGTCATGTGCCTAATAGCATATAGGAATGTGATCAGAGTTAGATTTTAAGGAAAGGAAGAATCATGTTGGTGTAGTAATTAGGATGAAAGGGGGATTTAGCTGAAAGACTTATGGCAATAGCATTTTCTTTTACTCATGGGTCAACAGAATCATGTGTATCTCCTGCTATTTTTCTTGGAGTAGAAGCCAAGAAAAAGAATTTAAAAAGAAGAAAGAAAAGAAAGAATTAACAGTTGAGTCCTATTTGGAGGTTTTTACTGATACAGTAAATCAATAAATAAACATAACATTAGTACTCATAGTTATGCTTCTTGTCTGGGCTACCTCAAAGGGTATTAGAGGCATATTCTTGGCTTTATCTTTGAAAGAAAAATGATGTTGATTGTTATCTGTTCACTTCAGGATCTATATCTTTACCCATTTGTATCGGAGTATATGGAATTTTCACACACAAACACACACACACACACACACACAGACAAACACAATTGTTTCAGACAATACTAATTTTCATAACTGATATGTCATTTAAACAGTAGCAAAATAACAAATTTTAGATTTGTATGGCAAGGGAAAAAGCTACAAAGTAAATATCAGGTATTACAAGATGCAAAGGAAAGAGGAGGATTGGGTTTACCTGATTTGAAATTGTATTTTGCAGCTTGCTGTTTGGTTTGGTTTGGTTTGGTTTGGTTTGGATGAATGAGTGAGTGAGTGTTGCCGAGAAATAGAAAAATTTTAGAGTTAGAAGAACATGACCTGAGATTTGGGTAGCATCGATATTTGTAGTACAATAAAATCAAAGTCAATGCAGATTTGAAAAGTCACTAAGTTAGACATACCATATTGAGAATATGGGATAGATACAAATCCAAGTTTTGCCTCCAAACACTTTTGTGGCACTCAGCATAAGAAGCATTTTATAGAAAAACAGAAATGGTTAACATACTGTGAGATACTAGAATTCTTTCAAGGGGAATATAAAATAAAATCAGAACAAATTGATGGTGAAGGGTCATAGATTGTCAGTGGTTTTGTTTTTTCTATTTACAGTTATCGGAAAGTTTCAAAGTAGACAAAAATATGATCTTGAATACTCTAAGACTGACTTTGAAACAGAATTGTGTACAAATAGTGAATATGTGATTGCTAAAATGTATAAACCTTTATTAAACTTTGAAAGAAATAAAATAATGTATGATAAAGTGGGCTAAAAAATGTATAATATATGGATGGAACAATGAGAAAATATGTGGTTGAAAGGATTTAAATTTACACTATACTCTTAAAGAGAATCTTTATAAAATGATGTACCATTGGTTTATGACACCAGAAGAATTATCTAGAATATATAAAGGCACATCAAATGTATATTACTTGGGCCTTGAAGTGGATCCTGCCATGTCCTGTCAACCTGAGAGAGATTGTCATCTGGCATAATTAATGCCCTTAGTTAACTCTAAGTAGAATGGCTATAAATATAGCTACACAGATAGAAGGCTAAATTTAATTAGAAGTTTTATTTTACCAGTAAAGAAATAGTTTACCTAGTGCTATTTGATCAGGCATGCATAAATGAAGTCTCTGATGTTTTGCCACTGCTTATGAGAATTATTACAGGAAAGTACGAGAAAGGATATTTTAGCAGAGACAAATGCCTCAGGTATTGATATTTTACATTAAGAATCTGGATTACTAACAGAAATGCTTCTCATTTTGCTTATGTTGAAATGAAAGGGAAAATTCAAAGGCTGGACTTTCGGTGTCTTTTGTGTTGAATCACTTCCTGTGAATCTACAGACAAGACACTACCACATAAATCCCAATTTATCTTCATTTTAAAGTCTTCTGAGGGTCTTAAAGAAAAAATGATCACATTGTGTTCATTGCCGTGGAAGCAAGTGAAGGAACATTTGCTCAGTTGTTGATCTAACTTACGGATGATACAAAGACCAAAGCTAAAAGATAGGAAAGGAATATATTCAGTTGTTTATTCCAAAGGTCTGAGCTCTGACCTGAAAAAGCTTCTGAGCTCTGACCTGAAGAAGCTTCTTGGATGAGAAGCGAAATGCCTTCAAAGAAAAAACAGAAAGTCCAGTTGCCTCTTGAAAATGCACCTTAGGGACAACCATGACCTCAATGACTCAATCTCCATAGACGTTTAGCTATTCAGTAGTTTACTATATATTCAGTAGCTTTCTGCCCTTTTCCAATGCTATAATCCACAGCATAGGAAGAAAAAAATGATTGTGGTCACAGTGGATGTATATACTCACCCACCGAAGAATTGAAAGAAAGAGAAAAAACTGGATAGAGGAAAACTCAAACAGTTAATGTGGAAAATATTTTTCCTCCCACAATAACCATCTATCTAAGATAGAGGTGAAATGTCAATCTGTAAAGACTGACTTAATTCAATTTTTTATTTAAGTAGCAAAGCTCCTAATGATGTTGAAATTCTTTTTTAATAGGGCTGTGCAAAGCTTTGAATTGGGTAAGTTGACTTGATGAAGCTTCAATCAAATTACCCCATTAAAGCAAGTTTGCAAAGTGAAGCAGATACTTGCTTTGAAGTAATGGATTGAATCAGGTGGCTCTGAAGCGCTTCAGAGATTCAATGGCTTTTTTGGTGTTTGGGGATTTTTTTTACAGACAATATATAATGCAAATTTAGTTCCATACATGGACAATGCTGGTGCAGGGAGTTGAGCACTGTGAAAAGCTCTCTGAGATGGATGTGAGCAGCTGGCCTTTATCACCTCATTAAAAGCTGTGCATATCAGAGGGGGTTTTTTTTGGCTAGCAAAGTTAGCATTACTGGGTATTTTATGCATTTTCTCAGCTCTCAATTTCCTTCATGGGTCAGCTGATATATCTCAGGTAGCACTGTGTGACTTTTTGTTTTAAAATTTGTTTTAAAATAGTACAGGCTTCCATGTGTAAATATATATTAATTATTTAAGATCTTATAGAACATAATTCACAAAAGATCTGAATCATCATTTAGACAGTGCCTTCAACTAGAAGACTTCTCAATTTAACATATTCAAACAGGATTTTCGAATATCTACATATTGAAAAAAAAAAGCTGTTTTTTACATTTATCATTATGTCATGTTTAAGTGGTAAACACGCTAGCTTGTTATGTTTGCCTGAGAATTTGATGTATGCACTTACAGAGTGATACAACATGTGTTTCTGATCCCATGATGGCTTTTCCATAGTCATTAGCAAACCACATTTGGTAGCATGCCAAGCAGATAAAATTAGAAAAAAGATATGGAGCATGTAACTGCTAGAAAAAAGTTCCAGCAAAGTTTACTTAAAAAACAAAACACTGATCTCATTCTCTCACTCAAAAGAAGAATTGCTAAAAAAATAAATCACTATCTTATTGAGGATCAGTAATGTGGAATTTTTGAACTAGTTATTAATGATAACTGGTCATTTCTGTCATCTGGGAATTTGGAGTGGACCATTTTAATACTTTTTTATGGCCTTTCAGCTATTGAGTTGGGCCTTCCCAACTCTTCCTCTACCATAGAAAACACAGATTATGTGTGATATTTACTGCTAGACTTTGAATCTTCAAACCAAATAAATAAGTAAATAAACCCAGCATTGTTACCCTCTGAAGAACATTATCTATTACAAAAACCGAAAATGGTGAGATGTGATCCTAAATTGAAAATTCTAAATTATGTATGAGTGGATGTGTGATTGAAAGGATGGCCACTTAATGACTGATTGCTGTGAACCCAACTAAGGCCTTTGACACTGGGATGTGTAGGGTGGTTTTACAGTAAGGGTGATACAAAAGATGGAACAATTGAAATAGTTTGTTGAGTACATTAGCCCTCAACTGCATGGAGACCTACATATTAATGACCACTACGTAAACTAGGAGAAACAAATCTAAGCATACATTTTTTTTTAAGGAATACTGTACTTGACTGCAGCTTTATTACTGTAAAAGTAGGGACATGAAGATACAGGGACCAAAATAAATTCTTCCTATGTTATGAACCAGTTTGAAATGATTGGGTTTCAAATGTTCTCTTGTTTCCTTTGCTCTGCTTCCCTGTACAGCAGTGTTGGCGAACTTTTTCGGCACCAAGTGCCAAAACGGGAGCGCATGCCGGCACGGGGGATGCCAGAAACCAGAAAAGCAGCTCTCTGGCACACCCATGCAGGAGTGCTGGAAACTGGAGGAGCTGAACTTCTGGTTTCCGGCATGCCTAGTCTTCCGGTTTCTGGTGCTCCTGCGCACATGAACACACATGGCTGGCATGTATGTGTGCCCTGGAACCCAGAAGAGCAACGGGCAATGACTAGCGTGCCCAGAGAGATGGCTCTGGGTGCCACTTCCGGTAGGCATGCCATCATGGCTGTATGCTTTTCATACAAAGCTTTTCTCTTTGGCCCGATGTAAATCTGCTACTGTTAAGTATATACAGTTCTTGTTCTTGCATTTCCATATGGATGAAGCAAGCTTGACAAGGAATGTATGATATGTGTCTGTTAACAGAATGAAGGGCATTAAATCTTTGAATCATTGTAAATATAAAGAATTCTCAGTCCAAGTATAAACCAAAAGTATTTAAAATTTACTGTTTCAACAAGGTGGGTTTTTTTGCTACTGAACAAATAGGGAAAAAAAGGTATGAATCACCCATCATAGCAGGTTTATCTTAAAATATAAATGCATTTTTATGAGCACTTTTTGCGTTGTAAGGCAAGAATTTCAGGTATATACAATACAACTATAAATCTCATGGAGACAAGAACATTGTTAAACAATTCTTCCAATTGTGAACCATATGAATATCTAGGCTTTCTGATCACAATGTTAATTAGGACATGAAGACAACAAAGAGAAATGAAAGCAGCATCCACATTGTACCTCTCTACTTTCCTCCCCTTGTAATTTTTATCAAATATTAATTCCTTAAGAAAAAGAAGAGCAAAATTTTTAGATCAAACTTAATTTTTATCTAAACTATGGTTATTAAATAAAAAATAGTTTTTATTAGTGTGATAACACACTTATAACTGAAAACAATATCACTGTACATTTTATTTGAAGGTTTTGATCAGATTCATTATTCAAGTCCTTCCTCTCAGTTATAAGTGTGTACAGTACTAAAAAGGTTTGTTAAAAGCGTTTGGTTTTTGGTTTCTTGTTTTTATTTCAGAGATGAGCTTTGGAGAAATATTGTTTTGGTGATAAGCTATTAAAATTGTCTTTACTTGTTGGGATAAAGGGGGAAGTTACTTTTTCTTTCTTTTTCTCATTCTTTCTTTTTTTCTTCACACTTTTTAATTTTGTATTTTTCTTTTTTAAAATTAGAATTTTATTAAACTTTTCAAAGTATAAAATATAAATGAAAATGAAAGTTGTGGGAAAATGAGGGAGAGAAAAGGGGAAAGAAAAAAGTGTAGGGTACACAGGAAAATAATAAGAAAAGCATTGACTTGTGATTCCTTTTAGTGTAGTAGATTAGTAATAGCACCTAGTCTTATATACCACTTCATAGTGCTTTTACAGCCCTCTCTAAGCGGTTTACAGGGTCAGCATATTGCCCCCAACAATCTGGGTCCGCATTTTACCCACCTCGGAAGGATAGAAGTCTGAGTCAACCTGGAGCCAGTGAGAATCAAACTGCCGAACTACAGCTAGCAGTCAGCTGAAGTAGTCTGCAGTGCTGCACTCTAACCACTGCGCCACCTCGGCTCTTTATTACTAGTGTAGGAGAATAAGATAATAACTGAGCCATGGTAGTGCAGTGGTTAGAATGCAATACTGCAAGCTACTTCTGCTGATCACTGGCTGCCAGAAGTTTGGCAGATCAAATCTCACCAGGCTCAAGGTTGACTCAGCCTTTCATCCTTCTGAGATTGGTAAAATGAGGACCCAGATTGTTGGGGGCAATATGCTGACTATGTAAACCGCTTAGAGAGGGCTGTAAAGCACTGTGAAGTGATATATAAGTCTAAGTGCTATTGCTATTGCTGTAATATTATAGACCCAACTTTTTACTTTTAGATAATTAATATGGGCTAGCCATTTCTACAACAACAATCTTACCTAATCAGAAAAATCCAAAGTTTCATTTTTCCCATCTCAAGCATAAAATCCAAAAGCAGTTTCCAAGCAGAAACAAAGCTGGATGTTCTTTTCTTTGATAAGAACAGTTAATTTAGTCATCTCTGCTAATTATATTAGTTTTTCTTTTGTATTTTTCTGTTTGTATTATTCATAATCTATATTGGCTTTTGTTCTTTTCATATATAATTCTTAATAAAAATTGCTTTAAAAATAAAAGTTTTATTCTTTGACCTGCCAAATGTTCATTTTTTAATAGTTTCAGTTAAGAAAAATAATTAAGTTATACCTTTTGTCCATAAAATACTCTCTCTACATCCAAATGAAGAGCTTACCCATTGATGAGAAAGATAAAACTAATGGGAATATTACAGTGGAATACTTCTACTTAAAAAGGGCCCTTGGTAAAGATCCAAAATCCACTCATTCAGCCAGGGGTGGTATTCAGCCGATTCGTACTGGTTCCAGCGAACTGGTAGTTCTGACCCACCATGGCACTATGCTGTCCTATTTAGCTGCATTTTTAAAGCCGTGTGAATACGTGCAAACACGCACAAGCAAAGTGCCTGCGCAGAAGGCTGTGCACATGTGCGGAAGGTGCGCACACGCAAAGTGAGTTCCCATTTTCGGTGTTGGGGTGAACCGGTTATTAAACTATGTGAAACCCACCTCTGGAGTCAGCCTCTTTCTATGTGAATATAACTTTATGGTTGGTCACACAGCCAGCCAGATGTTTTGGCACTTTTGTCCACTTATCAACTCCTTTCCAATGATCTGGAATAGGCAGATGTTGTTTGATGTTGTTAAAATCATTGTTACTGTTAAAGAATGCAAACTGTTCCATGTAAAGAGACTTTTGCCATTGACTGATGGTGATTTTGTTATTGCCAATGGTGATCAAGTGATGCTCCCATGTATTTCTGAATTGCTCTCAATGAACCTGTTACAATTGTTACTCTCATTACTTTCTTTCACTATAGTTCTTATCTATTTCTTGTTCGAATTGATTTAGAATAAGAGATCATCATTTCTTTACTTTTCAGTCTACCTATATTTGTGATGGGTAAACAACTTTTCTTTCTTTTTGCTGACCCTGCTTGCTCAGCAAAGAATCCTGAATCCTTTAGCCCATTTGTCACCAGATGTTCAGGAACTCCAACTTTTCATTAACTCTAGCAATGACCAGTTCAGTATATGGGTTTCTGTAAATTACATCTCATCATATTTTTTTATGGGAGAGGCCGTCTTCATCTGGCTTGTCTGATGTATGAAGCACTACTTTGATGTGGTTCTGGGGCTTGCATGCTCTGAGATTACGAGCATTATTAATGCTATTTTCTACAATACAATTCAAACTTTGATTCAATGATTTAGAAAATAACTATCATCGTAGACTGATTTAAAATCTTAACCTCAGTTTTGGCAATCTTAGATGTGATATCTTAATATATCTTAATTATTTTTGCTAATTATTAGGGGGAAAGTAAGAGGCTTTTATTTTGTCTGATAGAATTGAGTGATTTTTTTTAAAAAAATAGAAACAATACATTATGGGATAATATATACTAAATTTCACACAGACTTCAGTTTTTTCTCAGCTTCTTGTAATTTTAGGAAAACTTGTAAGTTTTTAGAATTGATCAGTCCAAATGTAGCAGGTTTTTCTCATGAACTGTTCTAATTTTTTTCTATGCTTAACATAACAAGGGTAAAAAAGTATTTGTTTTTTGAAAGATTAATGTTTCCAGTCTGATAACTAAACAAGCAGATTTCAGGTAAATTTTATGCAAATGAATCTATACGTCTCTTTCCCCTCCTGTGTCAGCCTGCAAAGCAATAAATTACTTTATTATCTAACAGCTGTATACATTTTGATTCTCACCACCCACTGGAGCACAAAATAGGAGTGATTAGAACCCTACACCACTGGTCTGAAGTTTTGCCTACCAGCAAAGAGGGAAAATAAAAAGAACTAAAACACATCAAGGAAGCCATCAGAACTTGTGGCTATCCCAACTGGGCCTTCATGAAATAAAAAAAAGAAAAATAAATAAATAAATAAATAAATAAATAAAAAAGAAAGAAAGAAAGAAAGAAAGAAAGAAAGAAAGAAAAGTGACCCAGCTGTTCCATAACAGACAAAAAAGAGAACAACAAATGAAGCAACATTGTTATTCCATTCATTGCAGGAATATCTGACAAGCTCAGGAGAATTTTTCAACACAACATGCATGCACATTTTAAACCCAAAAATACACTAAGGCAGAAGCTTGTCCACCCCAAGGATAAAACACCCGGATACAAACTGAGCAATGTGATATGTGCAGCACAATGCAGTGAGACATGTGCAGATCTAGATCTGTACATTGGAAAAACAAAACAAACACTTCACAAACACATGGCACAACAGAGGACAACAAACTCATAAGGACAAGATTCAGCAGTCCATCTGCATTTGAAAGACAAAGATCATTCTTTTTAAGACAGCAAAGTCCACATTCTGTACAGAGAAGACCACTGGCTTGAAAGAGGGGTAAAAGAGGCCATCTACATTAAAATTGATCAGTCCTCTCTCAACGGTGGGGAAGGGATACTACACCTACTGTGTACAAAACAGTCCTTTTAGCAATTGCAAGAAGATTCCACACCCCTTTGCACTCTGATTCAGGTGATCCTAAAGGTACAGATAAACCCCAAGTGGCTTCAACAACTCTCAGAGAACCAACAACCAACCTTCAGCCAAGTGCTTATGACCAGATGACTACAAAGAATATAAATATAAATGAAATAATAAATATTTCATTCCCCACCATTCAGTTGTAACTGAAGAAACTTCTTGGATGAAAACTGAAACATCTTCAAGGAAAAAACAAAGTAAGTCCAGTTGCCTTTTGGAAAGCACTTTTGAGACAAGTATGACCTGGATGACTGAGAATCTCATAAACATCTAACAGCTCTATTGTTCAGAGATTGATTCTCTCTCTAATGGAACTATTATTAGCATCTATTACAATGCTAATTAGAATGACCTAAATGCTACTCAAATGGCTACAAAACTCCTTATAGAGTTAATCAAAGGCTTCAGTTAAACTTAATGACTGCCTCTTATGATGAACAACTCTTGACTCTTCTTTCTGAACTTTTCAGTTCTTCTTCTCTCCTTTGGATACATGTAAAGTAGACAGAACCCCAAATGTGTTGTCCCATTTGCAAGTGGAACCAAACTATTAGAAAGTGCAAAAGATGGTGGATGCATAAAGATTTAGAATCCATAGGGGCTTGAAACAATCTTATAGAGTTATAGAACTCTTATAGGGTTAAGATTTGTGTACTGTTAGACCGACGTTGAATTGTACAACTATCATGGACGTATTTTCGTTACAGATGTGTTTCTATTAGTATTTTAATACTTTAAATTTTAATAAAGGTTTTCTGAAAATTAAGAAAAAAAATGAAACAATCTTATAGATCACTTGTTCATACCACTGTTCAATGTACACATCTACAGAATCATTCTCATAGGTTACCGTTCAGATGTAAGACTTTACATATCATCTTTTAGAAAGTTCAGGCTTTTAAAAATAATTTTAAATTGAGATTTTTGTTCTCTAAAATTGCAATTCTCTATCATTGCAAATTTGTTTACTAATGTTCCATTAATAATTTAATTTAATTTAATTTAATTTAATTTAATTTAATTTAATTTAATTTAATTTAATTTAATTTAATTTAATTTAATTTCCAATTTATATACCGCTCTTCTCCCTGAGGACTCAGGGCGGTGTACAGCCAAGATAAAAACATAGAATACAAATATTAAAAAACAGTTAAAAATATATATAAATTTTGGCCCGAAAGTTAAGAAATCACAGACTGATTAAAAGAATTTAAAAATTTCTTCTTAAGCCAACCCGGCTTGCTGGAAAAGATGGGTTTTAAGGGAACGACGGAAGGCATTGAGGTCATGGATTCTCCTTATCTCAGGGGGCAACTGATTCCAGAAGGTAGGAGCCGCCACAGAGAAGGCCCTCCCCCTAGGGGTCACCAGTCTATTGTTTGGCTGATGGCACCCTGAGGAGGCCCTCTCTGTGGGAGTGCATGGGTTGACAGGAGGTCGTTGGTAGCAGCAGGCGGTCTCGCAGATAGCTAGGTCCTATGCCATGGAGCACTTTAAAGGTGATAACCAACACCTTGAAGCGCACCCGGAAGACCACTGGGAGCCAGTCAGCTCGCGCAGGAGCGGTGTTACATGGGCGCACCATGTTGCTCCCATCACTACCCACGCTGCTGCATTCTGGACCAGTTGGAGCCTCCAGGTGCTCTTCAAGGGGAGCCACATGTAGAGAGCATTGCAGTAGTCAAGGTGAGAGGTGACGAGGGCGTGAGTGACTGTGCACAAGGAATCCTGATCGAGAAAGGGCCGCAACTGGCAAATCAGGCGAACCTGAAGAAGGTCCCCCTGGTAACAGCCGTCAGATGTTCCTCCAAAGACAGCTGCCTATCCAGGAGGACTCCCAGATTGCGAGCCCTTTCAGTGGGGGCCAAAGACTCGCCCCCAGTAGTCAGTGATGGAGTCAACTGACTATATCGGGATGCCGGGAGCCACAGCCACTCAGTCTTGGAAGGGTTGAGCCTGAGCCTGTTCCTCCCCATCCAGATCCGCACAGCCTCCAGGCACTGGGACATCACTTCAAGGGCATCATTGGGGTGGCCTGGGGTGGAGATGTACAGCTGGGTGTCATCAGCGTACTGATGGTATCTCACCCCAAAGCCACAGATGATCTCACCCAGCGGCTTCACATAAATGTTGAACAGAAGGGGCGAGAGGACCGATCCCTGCGGCGCTCCACAGGCCTCCATGAGAGGCCTCGAGGTCGACCTCTGCCCCCCTGCCAACACAAACTGCGACCGGTCGGAGAGAAAGGAAGAGAACCACCGCAACACAATTAACCAACTTTAATTATTATGTTGAATAAACCTAGGGAATCCCACTCAATATTTCCTTCTAGGACAATGAAGAAGCATTTACAAGCACCCTTTAGGTCCTCTTTCTCAGTCGATTGCAAATCCATTAAATCTAAGACCCATTTAGCTCCTATTTATGAAACTTGTCCATAAGAGATCTTGCGAGATCTTGCCACATTCTTCATTCAATTTAGGGAAATCTACATTCCTACCATTCACTTGTCTACCAAAATGATCACTTCATCATTCAAAGACCTGAATATCCAATGTTTTCTAACCAAACAACCAGGACAATTCCTTTTCTGATCTCATACAATTTCTCACAAAATTGTTTCATTTTTAAACTTCTCCAGGATCAGATGAATAAAGGACATTTAACACTGATACAGTTCCACACTATATTATTTCATCATCTTTAGAACTCAGCCCTCTGATAAGGAACCCTGAAAATCATTCACTCACTTTACAAAAATACTACTGGCCTTCCTTCTCTCATCCTGGAATTTTCCAGTTTAGAAAGATATATATCAGCTTGTGTGTATATTTCCTATGTCTCTGTTTTTCTCTTCTGGGTTATTAATGAAGTTTGAAGACTGCTTATATTATTAAAATTGTTCCAGTAGAACTTCCTATAATGGTAAGCAGAAATGTCCACTGGAGATAAAAGGCAAAGCTGCCATGGGACAAGATGTACCGGTAAATGATATCTCAGCTCAAAGAAGAGGGAATGGGATGGGAAATGTTTCAGAAGGGATCCTCTCTAGTTTTCTAAAGAGTAAAAAAAAAGGAGAGAATAATACTTTCAGTCTTACAAGATTTGGCTAATGAAACCTTACAATAAAGATTGAGCTAATATTCCAGGTTACGCTTCTTATCCAACTACCTCTCAGAGCTAACACTTCATTTGATTTGGATATACCTAAAATATCTATGAAGCACTCCAATCTGGTTTGAGATTCATAAATCACAAGCATCTGTTGTACATATTTTGTGAGAATTAGTTTCCGGTTCACAAATTAGTTCTAAAAGGCAAATTAGTGCAGTTTATAGAAACATGGGAAGAAAACAAATATTGCTCCAAATTCTATCCGTAGGGTCTTACCACTGGATTTACTGGAGAAGGTTAATTCCACACCTTGTAACTTGACTTCTTTCACTTTTAATTGTCAACAAGTTCCAAACCAATTCAGATAATTCAGATAATATTTTATAAATATTTTAATTCCTGATTCCAGCATGGGCAGTATTATGCTCAATCCTATTTAAGCACTGAATCAGAAATCAACATTTTTGGATACCCACATCCCCTCAGATGGGATATTGGTATCAAATTATTGAGATTGAAGTGAATAAGGAGAAGAAACCCCAGTTTACATTCACCATCTTCCATTTGGAAGATTGGGATGATAAAGAAAGGGCAACTGAATGTCAAATTATTCAGTTTTGATGAATATTTGGATATTACCATAGTTCCATAATTATAGAAAAAATTATCCATTGTTAAGCAGAGATGGTGTTATACAAATACTGTGGAGTTAGCAAACTTCACTCGTGTACATAGTACGCTAACCCTACTGCATTCTATTTTAAGAAAGAAAATCCTTTGAAAATGAACTTTAATTACTGCTTGATTTATCAAACAGGCAAATCCTAAAATTATTATGAAGAAATTACTTTACTTTGGAAATGTTGAGTTTAAAACACCCATCCAACTTACCAGCTTCTGATGCTTAAACTTTAATTTCACCTTGCACATGAAAGGATTTTAGAGAACAAAGCATTGTATTAGAATCACAAATACGGTAGACATCAAGGTCTAATTATAAAATAATGAGATTTGAAAGAACCACAAAAATGAATATTTGCCTAAGAAAGAGAGTATATAGTATTTTATAATAGCTAGAAATGCTTTCTTGTACAGCAGACCATAGAATTCAGGGCATCCATTCTAACTTGATTCCTCATTCATTGTTGAGGAAGAAGCATATTTATCTTTGTTTGATCCAGGACTGATTATTCCCTTTTTGTTCTCCATAAGACACCTAGTAATCATTTCCAAATCTGTAGTTCAAATGTGTTTCTCTGGAGTTAGGTCCCAGTGCCATGCACAAGAAAAAACACTGCTTTAAATATTCTGATCTTTGTTATTGAAATGTCCTTATTTTTCATGATCAGTTTCTCTTTTTATTTTTACCTTAATAATAAGCTCTTCTGAGAAACAGTTTGATATAGTGATTAAGGTACCAGGATAGAAACTGGGAGTCTATGAGTTTTAGTCATGTCTTAGGCAGAAAGCCAGCTGGGTGACCTTGGGCCATTGGAAGAAAGCAATGGCAAAAATCTCCTGCAATTCTTGCTAAGAAAACTGCAGAGACTAGTCAAAAAAGTTGCTTAAATTTGAAGACACAGCCCCCCTCCAAATTTTCCATTCTTTGAGTTAACAAAGTAGTGTTAACACATCTTTAATTGATAGCCTCCAATTTGGATATTAATTCTTCATCTATTCCTGTCTTTCTTATAAGGTGCATACTATAAAACTAATACAGGGACAACCTGGTTTCTTATCTCTTTCCTCTTCTGAACCATTATTTTTTTCCACATTTCTTATTTGCTTCTTGTTTTTATTAAGGTTCTTCAGAAGAATAAGCACATATTTTGGCCTTCCCTAAATTATCTCCAATGTGTCTTCAGTTGTGTGATTATATTTTATAAACTAAGAAAATCTGAAAAGTTAGATTGCAGCTGGCATTATTTCCTGGGCAGAACTAGCTTAACATCAAATAGGAGTTACCCTATATATCAGAAGGGGCAACCTAGTGTTGGTCAGATTTTTGGATATAGCTTCTATAATTCCAAATAATTAAGCATGGCAGCTGGGCTTTATGAGAAATACAGTCCAAAATTTCTGGAGGGTAATCAGCTTTCTTCCTCTGTGATATGATATATGATGGGACTTGAGGTGGGAGATATTTCTTTCTTTCTTAAATTAATACACCAGATGAATCCTATTTATTTAATGTTATAAACAGGTAGTATTATGTACTAATTAATATACCCCCAAATGGGCAAATTATTAATAAGTAATCATAATCATAAAAACATCTAGAAAGTGGATGATTTTGGATGTGGGTTGATGTGAGTTTAATATCTCTGGAGATTGCGTGGCAGAGAAAACTGAATATCATAGAGAAGAAGCTGGCAATACAGTGCTTTAATAATGATTCAAAGATGATATTATGTATTAAAGAAAATGAAGGCAGTAGGAAAGCCTTGCCTAAGGGGGCATTTTATTCTTTAATACTCACTTAATTTGTACTTCTGCTTTTGATTTTCCAGGGTCTCCATCTCTTTCTAGGCTGTTAGCCCTTTTGCATGTTTATCCATTGATTCATTCCATCTTGTTTCTGTATTAAACCACAGGAGTTGTGTGTTTGTTTATTTGTTTTGGGGGGGGGGATCCCCAGCCCTTGCATTTAAATGTTCATTTAAGTGAAAGATTTTAAGGTCCAACTCAAACATCAGACCACTACTGATTTTTACTTTAAAAAAACCTTCATAACATGATAGTAGAAAGGATTTATGGGCTATAAGTATGATGGTCTTTCTTCTGTGATGCTTTTTGCAAAAAGATGCCAGCTTCCGAGATAGAATGTGAGTGGTAAAGAGATGGAATTTTCAATAATGGCTTTCTGGCTTTACAATTTTCCTTGAGCAGATAGTTTGGGGCTTCCCTGATATCTTTCAAGCACTCAGCAATGGACTTTTCTTCTTTCTAGGCTTTTGCACTGAAATCAAACTGTTTTTTTTCTTGATTGTTTCAGTATGATTTTTGTGTTGACTATTTCCTATTTTTACTACATGATTTATTATAAATGTAAGGTGCTCTTCATGTTATCACTATTTCAATAATCTTATTTATTTATGTATTTTAATCTCACCATTATAGTTTTAATAAATAATTCAAGGCAATGAACATATTTAATACTCCTTCCTTCCCTTATTTTTCTCACAACAACCCAGTGAGATGAGTTGTACAGTTGAGATTAATGGGTCCAAAATCACCTGGCTAGCTTTTAATTGAAGAATGGGCATTGTATAACAAGTTTGAAATAATAGAATTTATTAAATATTATTATTTGAATCCCATCATAAGGCTTAGAACCTACCTACAAATCTAAGAGTGTCATCTCTCTCTCTCCCTCCCTCCCTCCTAGAATAAGATATGTAGGTTCTGTTCAGCAGTTCAGCTCAAGAAAAAAGGGGAGATTCTTAGTGTTTTCTGAGCTTAGGTGTTTGCTTGAAGACATTTCATTACCCACCTAGGTAACATCATCAGTGACATTGTGAACATTGGGTAATGAAATGTCTGCAAACCAAGCAACCAAGCTCAGTAAGTCCAGTCTTCACAGATTTGCTGGGAACTAGACATATTTTTTTCTATATATAAAAAAAAAACGGTATTTGGATAGTGGGTAGGAAGATTCCTAGGAGGCAGTCAGAATACTGTTAGTAGTGAATGTTGGAGGTATTTTGTCTCCCTCCCCTCCCCTCTCCCTCCCTCCCTTCCCCCTCCCTCTCATCATTTGGACTCAATGCTTTTTAGCATTGTTCCTTGTGGCAGTAATTTGAATGCATCTATAATATTCTCTCGTGTTTCATAACTCTTTTTCTCTTGAAATATGAACTACATTAGTATTTTTTTTACTATTTTTGCTGTATTACACATTTAGATGTGCACATATGTATTTGCTATTATTTCTATTTAATTCAGTCTAATTTCACCAAGGTTTTCTTTCTCTCTTTTTTCCCCCTTGTGAGATGCCTCTGTGCCATTAATGGAACTCCTGTCAGAATTAAGATAATATATACATAGCAGTTTACAGTCTACATTGTTGAAAAATAATCTTTTAAAAGCTTATTTACATTTCTTTCATTAAATTAAATTATTCAAGAAAGCCCAAACACAATAAATAATGTTATTCCTCTCACCTACACATAGTACTTCTGTTTGTATTTAATACTGCTTTTTGCTGTTTATTAAACAGATCTCATGCCTCTGTTTGGCCTGAGCTCAGAAGTAGCAGCAAAGAAAATTTCCCAAATAGTTTCTAACTTGCTTTCATAGGCAACTGACTAATATTGAAACATCAACCCATAAAACTTATCTAAAAATTGACTGGTCAGTCCCTTACATTTCAAAACAGGAATTGTCATGAACCCTAACTGAAGATGGTAGAAATAATCATTTAAATCTTTTGCATGCAAAATTTATACTGTCCTAAAAAATCTCTGAGGTTCATGGGAAGTTTATTTAGTTTTCTTCAGCATCTTCTTATAATCTGATTCATTGAACAACTACAGTTGGCTGGATCATCCATTTATGTTACATTACAATCAATAGCCTATAGATCACAACAGCTGAGTTTAAGCTATGCTTAACAGCCACTTTGGTGCAATGGTTAAGTCATCAAGCTAGAAAGTGGGAGATCATGAGTTCTAGTGTCACTTTAGGCCCAAAGCCAGCTGGGTGACCTTGGGCCAGTCACACTCTCTCAGCCCTAGAAAGGAGACAATGGTAAATCATTTTTGAAAAAAAACATGCCAAGAAAACTGCAGAGACTTGTCCAGGCAGTTGTCAGCAGTCAACACTTACTTGAAGGCACAACGCCCCCCCCCCAAAAAAAAATAAACAAAAAACAACAACAAGCAAACCACATTCTATTTTAGTATGATGTATGAACCAATCAGCAACAGTGATGTATGAAAAACTTTCTTGAATGATTGTTGAACACTCTAGGCTACTCTTCCTCTGCAATGTGCAGCTTCAGAAGAATTTCATGTCTTTTGGTGGACATACAAAAGCAATGAGCTTTTTCTAAGGATTGTATAACTACTTGACCCAATTGCTATATGAGCTCAAGAAAAGATGCAGCTACTTTAAGGTATTGCAAACAGGTGCTAGGATTACTACCTTATGTTCCAAAGCTGATTTTGAAGATTTAACTGCTATATAACTCTGGTGTTGACTACATATTTCTTTTTTTTTCCCCCTAACAAACTGAATCAGGAGTTTTATTTGTCAACAAATGTGTTAATTCTACTGAATACTGCAAATAAAGAATTCATTCTATACCATATACTTTGGGGAACAATAATAATGCTTTTACTTTGCAGACATCAACTGATTTTTAAAAAGAGCAGCTGAACATTTGCTTAAAAATGCAGGTGCAGGACTTCTTTCTGCCACTTTTTCGATTAGTTCAGAAAATTACCTGGCTAGTTTTCAAACACTGAGAAATCATTGGCTTATTTCTGACAGACTTTAAACACAGATTGTCTCTTCCAAGCCTTCTCTAACCTTCTAATATTGTCAAACTCTCATTTCCTATCAAATATACTGACCTTAATTATTGGTAGTGTCAATACTGTAATGGAACTTAAAGGGAAGGAAATAAGGAAAATCTCTGAAGCTACAGCAGGGAAGGAAGTATTCTCCCCTTTAAAGGAATGCCTGGAAAGACTATTATAATGCTAATCATCTTGGGGGCAAAACCCCCACTATTTTCAGGAGCTACTATTAGTTCTCTGATGTAACTTACCATTCAAGCATGATCATCAATGGCAGAAAGGTGATCTAAAATGATGCTTCCTTCATTCTTGTTCTACTTGCTGCCACTTTCTTGGTAAGATGCTTGGGAAGGAGATATACAATTTGTGTCTGGCTGGGTATGTGAAAAAGGATTTTTTTTCTGGAACTGCAAGTCATAAAGAACTGAACAGGTGATTAGCCTAATCATCCAAAAATGTGTTAATCTAGTCTAGGAGAATGTTTGTTTTGGTGTGGGGAGAGCACCAAGAAATTAACCAACCCTAGAGAAAAGTACAGAATCAGCAGCATAAGGATGGCAATGGAGTCAATCAAACCATTTTGATGTGATCTCAAGATTGTTTTATAGCTGCCTATCTCACACTGTGAGTCTGGGTAGAATACACAGTAAAAACACACACACAAATATTAAAAAAAATTAACAAAGGCATTAAAAATTCAATTCAAATAGTTAAAATACTAAAACACATGGGAGAGGGCATTCTAAATTTCAGCACACTGGAACCATTCAATGGACTCCACATTTTCATGAAACTCTTAGAGCAGATATCAAAAGCAAGTTTTAAGAGCCTTCCAAAAGGCCAGCAGTGTAGGAGCACTCTAACTTTGTAGGGAATGATATTCCAAAGGCCAGGTGCCCCAGTCGAAAAGGGCTCCTGTCAAATGAAGCTCATAGGACTATAATAGATGTAACTGGAATACTGCCATTGTCTTTCAAGGAGGCAGTATCTAAAACTATTCTTACTAGGACTAGAGAATTATATCAGCTATCTCATATTTTGCAAATATCCCTTTTAGGGACAGGTGTGGTGCCTGAAAGAGTGGTATTTCTGTAGTTTGCACATGTTCTTGAGAAGGCTGCCAATTCTTTTCATCTCATAATTTTTCTGTCTAGATTCACACTTGGCTTTTCAGCCCAGAATCTAAGAGACTGTGATTTCTATTGATAGTCTTATGGACCATCTCCAAAAGATGGGTTGAGGAGCTGCATGATATTTCATTCCTAACTGCAGTGTCAGAGAGTTGGGGGACTGTGTTTCTATACAGATATCTTGTGAGATGATATAAGGCACTGTGGGTCTCCAGGGCTTTTTAAACATCTATATGATGTTGTTGGGAGAAGTTATCAGAAGTCTGGAGATGTGGTGTTATCAATATGCAAATATAGCTCTAATCAAAATCCATTTGAAACTAGGTAGCTTTCCAACCTTTTTAAAAACTGCAATTGTAAAACCTTTTGGAGAAGATTTTTTTTTTAAATACAGAAGGCAAAAGCTGCTGTCCTTGGTACTTAATAGTCTCATCTTAATGCATTAATGCATTATTATTTTGTTATGGATAGTTATGTAAATAATTTATTTTAATAATATGTTTCAACCATTTTGTGCAGTTAACTTTTATAATTTCAGAGTCTTTTGAGCATTTTGGAATATGCTATTTAGAAGGAAGTATTGCAACTCAATTGTTGAGCACATAATTACATTCAGAAGATTATGTATTTCATTACCTGCTTTTTAGGAAATAATAAATAGTACAACAGGAAATATATCTCTGGCTGAGACCATTGAGAATACCTAGCAGATGATACAGGCACAAATAGCCCAGGTTAGAGAATCCTGTCTAAGGCAATTTCATAATGTTCACATACATAAAACTATATAGACAGCTTTGTGAACCATGAAGTTATGCTGAACAAACTGTGAATCCTGAAGTATTCTGACAACATCCTGTTATGTATTTCTGGCCAAGTGATGGCATGTGATGCTGTGAAGGTTCTTCCTTAATATCTGGAGGCTGTGGGGACCTGAAGAAGTAAGAAAAGGCTCTGGCTCAATACCAGCAAGACAAAGTTCTTGTGGGGTTTAAGTAAAAGTAAAGGTTCCCCTTGCACATATGTGCTAGTCGTTCCTGACTGTAGGGGGCAGTGCTCATCTCCATTTCAAAGCTGAAGAGCCAGCACTGTCTGAAGGTGTCTCCATGGTCATGTGGCCGGCATGACTAAACACCAAAAGTCCATGGAACGCTATTATCTTCCCACCAAAGGTGGTCCCTATTTTTCTACTTGCATTTTTTACTTGCTTTTGAACTGCTAGGTTGGCAGAAGCTGGGACAAGTAACGGGAGCTCATCCTGTTACACGGCATTAGGGATTCGAACCACTAAACTGCCAACCTGTCGATCGACAAGCTCAGTGTCTTAGCCACTGAGCTACCATGTCCCTCTTGTGAGGTTTAGAGGCCCTCAGAACTTGAAGAATTCCAACATTAGTTGTGGATTAATTCCTCCAGATGCAAAACTGATGCAGAATTTGGAGTAGTTCTCACTCCTGCTCAAATGAGAACCTTTACACAAATCCAGCTTATTGTATTTGTGTTGTATTGTATACCAATTGCACCCATTCCTGGATTGGAAACTTTCCGGGTGATCATTTATGACTTAGATACTACCGTTTTTCCTGTGGAGGGAAAAAAAATCCTAGTCTGAATAATTTAAAGTGGACATTTAAACAAATTAATAGAGGTGAAATGTTTCTCTAACAATGGATATGTCTATGATTCTGAGGTATATAAGTATTGCTTTAATAGCAAGACTAGCTGACATTTAATGAAATTCCTTTTGATTTGTTGGTAACATGTTGAAAGCCATTTAGAGAACATCTTTTTTCTTTTCTGAGCACAATGGTAGAAAAAATTAACTAAGACAATTACTAAAATGGAATAGATATTTAAGAGTAGTTTATTCTGTTTCATTCAGTCTGATATTGACAAAAGTGCATGGCAGGCCCAACATTTGAGAAGGAAATCAATAGAAAAAGTGGAACTGTACTGTCAACATTCATTTTTATGGAGTAAAGCAAATTGCCTGAATTAATTTTAATGTAGCAGTATCACTTTCCTATTTGAAAGATTTAAAAAAAAAGTCTATACATCTCTAAAAGTCACAAGGGCAGCCTCTTGACAAACTTCACAGATGAAAAAAGACTAGTCCAATGTATAGGCCATTCTTTCAAAACAAGTGTTTCAAAGCATCTTGCATAGAAACCTTTGAAAGAAGGTCTTCATTTTGCTTGATTTCTCTTAATTCTGAATGAATTTAATAGCATAGCAATATTAGTTCTGCAATATTGCTCTTATAGTGACCTTACAATGAAAAAAATTCTAAAACACATAAACAAATGCAACAATAGCAGCTATAAATCATGAATAATATTTAAGACAATCAATATAATATTTAAAGGCATTGTAAAATTCATAAATCTTTTTCTTAAAAAGTCTAAACTAAAATCTCACAGAGTAAGGTTTTTGTGTTTGCTCATGGCCATCACTGACTATTTTGGGGACCAACTCAGCATGTTTCTTCCTCCATTTCACTTTATCTAAAATTGAAAGAAAACTTGACATAAATTTGCAGTGCTCAGACTTTTCAGCCTATTTTTATTTGTGATTTATTCTGAGATCCTAAGAGCAAGCAAGTCCTTGCTTAGCATTTACTACAACATAACTGTGCTAGATTTAAAAAAAAATGATGAATTTTAGAATCTACTACAACTATAATCCTTCTAATCAGTTTCTAGTTAGTTTCACAATATCTGATGAGGCAACTAGTTTTGCTTCATCCACCCTGCTTCTGGGCTCAAGCCATTGCTTTCTCATGGATCCGAAATTTGTTGTTGTCAAAAGTGCTTAGCTGGAAAGCTTTCTGTTAGAAACTGGAGGAATTTTTCCTTCACTGCTGCAAGGACTTTCCCATGACAATTGTTTTTTTAACTCCTTTTATGCAGACATGTGGGCAAACGCATATAGTGTACTGAAGAAATGGGGGGAAAGCATCAGCAATTTCTCCTCTTTTTCTTCTGCGTGAATTGTCGGCAGAGATTTTTGCTACTCAAGGAGCTATGACAGTTCTGGGGATTAGACTGTTTGTTTTTCTTTGTTTTATTTAACTTTTGTTTCATCACCTGGACATAAAGGAGGATCTGAAATGCTTCTTAACTTTTCTTAGTATTGCAAAGCCAACAAAAGTGAATTATTGGAAAATTATCTTAAAACTCATTTATTAGGGACTGAGAAATTATAAAAAAATAAATAAAATGAACATTTTTGCTTTTAAATGGAAAGAAGAAAACAAGATAAAACCCTACAAAAATTGTAGTTAAAACAAAAATTATCCAGGACACAGGTGAAATGAAAAAGGGAAGGATAAAACTTCAGGAGTATATACACATATAAATGAATACATGTGCAATCTTAAGGAGAAATACAACTTTTTAATCATTTGTATTCAATATTTATATAACAGTAACATTTGAATTTGCAAACATAACTAGGAAAACATTGTTATTATTAATAAATTGTGACTTTTTTTTGTTAGTTGCGAAGTCATGTCCGACCCATCGTGACCTCATGGACAACATTCCTCCAGGCCTTCCTGTCCTCTACCATACTCTGGAGTCCATTTAAGCTCACATCTACTGCTTCAGTGACTCCATCTAGCCACCTCATTCTCTGTCGTCCCCTTCTTCTTTTGCCCTCAATCTTTCCCAGCATTAGGCTCTTCTCCAGTGAGTCCTTCCTTCTCATTAGGTGACCAACTTATTTGAGTTTCATCTTCAGGACCTGGCTTTCTAAAGAGCAGTCAGGGTTGATCTCCTCAAGGACTCACCGGTTTGATCACCTTGCAGTCCAAGGGACTCGCAGGAGTCTTCTCCAGCACCATAGTTCAAAGGCCTCAATTCTTTGGTGCTCAGCCTTTCTTATGGTCCAACTTTCACAGCCATACATTGCAACTGGGAAAACCAGCCTTGACTATACGCACTTTTGTTGGCAGGGTGATGTCTCTGCTTTTTAGTATGCTGTCTAGATTTGCCATAGCTTTCCTCCCCAGGATCAAGCATCTTTTAATTTCTTGGCTACAGTCTCCATCTTCAGTGATCTTGGAGCCCAGGGAAATAAAACCTGTCACTACCTCCATTTCTTCCCCATCTATTTGCCAGGAATTGAGAAGGCCAGATGCCATGATCTTAGTTTTCTTAATGTTGAGTTTCAAGCCAACTTTTGCACTCTCCTTCTTCACCCGCATCAAGAGGCTCTTTAGTTCCTCTTCACTTTCTGCCATTAGAGTGGTATCATCTGCATATCTGAGGTTGTTGATATTTCTCCCGGCAATCTTAATTCCAACTTTTGATACATCTAACCCCGCCTTTGTCATGATGTGCTATGCACTTAAGTTAAATAGGCAAGGTGATAGTATACAGCCTTGCTGGACTCCTTTCCCAATTTTAAACCAATCAGTGGTTCTGTGTCCAGTTCTCACTGTTGCTTCTTGACCTGCATATAGGTTTCTCAAGAGACAAATAAGATGGTCTGGTACTCCCATCTCATTAAGAACTTGCCACAATTTGTTGTGATCTACACAATTAAAGGCTTTAGCATAGTCAATGAAGCAGAAGTAGATGTTTTTCTGGAACTCCCTTGCTTTCTCCATGATCCAGCGTATGTTGGCAATTTGATCTCTAGTTCCTCTGCCTCTTCAAAATCCTGCTTGTACTTCTGGTAGTTCTCAATCCACATACTGCTGGGGCCTAGCTTGTAGGATTTTAAGCATAACTTTACTAGCATGTGAAATGAGTGCAATGGTGCTATAGTTTGAACATTCTTTGGCATTGCCTTTCTTTGGAATTGGAATGTAAACTGACCTTTTTCAATCCTGTGGCCACTGTTGAGTTTTCCAAATTTGCTGGCAAACTGAGTGTAGCACTTCTACTGCATCGCTTTTAAGATTTTCAATAGCTCAACTGGAATACTGTCATCTCCACTAGTTTTGTTGTTGCTCAGATTTGACTTCACATTCTAGGATTTCTGGCTCGAGGTCAGTGACCACCTCATTGTGGTTATCAGGGATGTTAAGCTCATTCCTGTATAGTGTGTAATGTTGCCACCTTTCTGAATGTCCTTTCAGCTTTGGCCCAGTCGCTTCATTCTCTCTAGCGCTACTAGTACTAGCCCTCTGCCCTTCCCCAGTAGCATATTGGACACCTTCTGACCTGAGGGGCTCATCTTCCAGTGTCATATCTTTATGCCTTTTGGTACTGTCCATGGGGTTTTCATGGCAAAGATACTGGAGTGGGTTGCCATTTCCTTCTCCAGTGGATCACATTTTGTCAGAGCTCTCTGCTATGACCTGTCCATCTTGGGTGGCCCTGCATGGCATAGCTCATAGCTTCATTGAGCTACACAAGCCCCTTTGCCATGAGAAGGCAGTAGTGAAGGGGAAACAGTGACTAGAGTATAATATATCCTTCACTGTAGGTTTTTCAGCCTTTTGGTATCTTATTTTTTTTTCAGCAAAACAATTTCTGACATTTTGAAATATCACTGATTCAGTGAAAATGTATTTAGTTTTCCAGAATTTGGTGATAATTAATCTAATAGCCAATGATAGAAACTGAAACTGTTTATATTGCTTAGAAAACCTGGATAATAAATCAATGGCAGGATTCATTGTGAAAGAGTATATAGGCAACTTTATTTATTTGTCAAATTTATGTAGTCACTCTTCTCACTGAGGGCAAATCTGGGCAGAGTGATCTTGGAGTCCTAGTGGACAATCAATTAAACATCAGCCAGTAGTGTTTTGAAGCTGTTAAAAAAGCAATACAATCTTAAGCTGCATCAATAGAGGGATAGAATCAAGATCACATGAAGTGTTGGTACCTCTTTATAATGCCTTGGTAAGGCCGCACTTGAAGCATTGCATCCAGTTTTGGTCACCATAATATAAAAAGATGTTGACAATCTGTCTGGAAAGAGTTGCAGAGAAGAGCAACAAAGATGATTAGGGGGCTGGAGGCTAAAACATATGAAGAATGTTTGCAGGAATTGGGTATGTCTAGTCTAATGAAAAGAAGGAGTAGGGGTGACATGATAGCAGTGTTCCAATATTTAAAGGGCTGCCACAAAGAAGAAGGGATCAACCTATTTTTCAAAGCACTAGAAGGCAAGGCAAGAAGCAATGGATAGAAACTAATCAAGGAGAGAAGCAACATGGAACTGTGGAGATATTTCCTGACAGAACAATTAACCAGTGGAATGGGTTGCCTTCAGAAGTTGTGGATGCTTCATCACTTGAGGCTTTTAAGAAGAGATTGGACAATCATTTTTTTAAAAATGGCATAGGCATCCTGCTTGAGCAGGAAATTGAATTAGAAGACCTCCAAGGTCCTCCCCAACTCTGTTGTTATGCTAATAACATTTGCTAATGTTTCATGCAATTTTCTTGATTTATTTTTTGACCCTATGTGTACTTTCTAAGCAGAGAAGAAATGTCTTGTATAATGCTGTTAAATCTACCTGCTTGTTGATGGGTTACAAATTTCAGCAATGGAGCTGTATTGAAGAATGATCAGTGGATAATTGACTGTCAAACAGATGGGCAAAGCTAAGGTCAATTATTGCTGAGAATAGCATGTTCCCAAAGGAACATTACTGCTAATAATAGAACAACAATATCTTCAACTTCTTGGAATTATTCAACATTGCCAGTAGGTAGAGGGAGGAAGATTCAGCTTCAGAAAGTGATATTATGTTTTCCTCTAGCAAGACATTCTGAGTAATTTTTCCCTTGAGATATCTGAAGTATAAAGTTGTGGAGAAATATTCTTAAGTGCAAGTTTGATAATGATATGGCTTTATCCCATTCACAATTATTGTCACTGTCAATTGATGTTGAATATCTGATATGATTTTGAATTAATATACTCAAACATAATTTTGACATAAAGAGATGGATTGAGTAGACATTACTAACTTTGCAAAGTTGCTTCAGTGGTCATTTTTCAGACACTGTGCTTTCAGAAAACTAATTTTATATTCTGTTCCAGCAAACCTTAGAAATACAGAGGATTCCAAGTGTTCATTGAAGCTTTAGCTAAGCTAATGTCTAAAAATGCTTCAAATGAGAATGCTTTCTGAAACACAGCCTGCATTTTCCATACTGCTATATCTTGACCAGAAAAATCAATAATGGTGGGCAAGATTTCTGACCTTATTTCTGGAGGACAAATAATGATGGGTGCATCTGATTTACAATGGTTCACTGCCATTGATCATGGCATCTATGTTCCTCATTGATCAAAGCAACTAGATGGCTCCTATGCTGTTAAAAGCTGTAGTTAAAAATTCAAGAATAGGGAGGCCTTTCATTTCTAAATAAAGTTACATAAAAAGTCAGTGCATTCAATATTGCCAAGTTAGTATCTGAGGCAGTAAAGTTAAGGATGAAGCTTTTATTCTATTAACTTATATTTTATGGTATTATAGAACATGGTTTAATATAAGTATGAATGAAAGGATGTTCATATGCATTCTCCTATACCACAGAATTTACATTTCCAAAATTAAGTGGCAGAATAACATGGTTTTGACTCACGTTTCTTCAGCTTTAAAAAGGGATTTGTTACCGGGAGGTCCCATGCCCACCCTCACCATTAACACACACAAAAATAGAGAAGAAAATTGGTTTGAAATTGAGATGATGACATAACAACATAACATAGCAACATAACATAACAGCTTGAAACGTTTAAAACAAACGTGTGAAAATATACCTTTACACCTTTTTCAGATGAGAACTATATTGCAAAATTAAGAAAAGTATATATTCTGAAAAGCAGTCTTCCAGTTCAAATATTAGAAACCTTGGAATTAGAAAAAAAATATTTTGGAAGAAGGCAATAGCAAATAACTTCCACAATATAGTTAGGTAATGAATAGGCATGAGAAGAAACAAATGGTATTTATTTTCATGATCTGTAGAGGCATAGTTACTTAACATCATTTCAATTGACTGGAAAATCAGGAGTTTGTCAATTTTAGAGATCACCTCTATATTATATACACACATTTCACAAGCATGGTTTCCTTCAGAGAATCTTTGAGCTGCAGTTCCCTAAGGGAGCTTCAGATTCTCTACTTGCTATGGATAAATATTAGATTATGGATGTTAAAGAAAGTTAAAGAAAAGTTTGGATTAACCTATGTTTAATGGTTAAAGTGCTTTAAAATCAGTTCAAATTTGAAAAGAACTCATCCCCTATGTATTTTCCCAATTTTTATTTGAAATTAAAGTTTCCTTGGCAAATTTTTGAGAGGTTTGTTGTTTGTTTTGCTGGGTTTACCAGCAATATATACTGACCTTGAGCCAGTTATTCTCTCTAACCTATGCAGGAGCAGAGGTAGGTTTCAGCAGGTTCTGACCAGTTCTGGAGAACCGGTAGCGGAAATTTTGAGTAGTTTGGAGAACTTACCCCTCCAAGACCGAGTGGCTGTGGCTTCCGGCGTCCCAATATAGCCAGCTGACGCCATCGCTGGCTATTGGGGGTGAATCACTCGTCCCCACGGAGAGGGCTCGTAACTTGGGCGTCCTCCTGGATGCACGGCTGTCTTTAGAAGATCATTTGACGGCCGTGGCCAGGGGGGCTTTTTATCAGGTTCACCTGATACGCCAGTTGCACCCCTTTCTAGATCGGGATTCCCTACGCACAGTCACTCAGGCACTCGTCACTTCCCGTCTGGACTACTGCAATGCTCTCTACATGGGGCTCTCCCTGGGGTGCACCCGGAGGCTCCAGCTGGTCCAGAACGCGGCCGCGCGGGGGATTATGGGGGCGACGAGGCGCTCCCATGTGACACCTCTCCTGCGCGAGCTGCACTGGCTCCTGGTGGTCTTCCGGGTGCGCTTCAAGGTGTTGGTGACCACCTTTAAAGTGCTCCATGGCTTAGGGCCGGGGTACCTACGAGACCGCCATCTGCCACCAATAGCCTCCCACCCGCCAGTACGCTCGCACAGAGTGGGCCTCCTCAAGGTGGCGTCCGCCAGACAATGTCGGCTGGCGACCCCCAGGGGGAGAGCCTTCTCTGTGGCAGCGCCCACCCTCTGGAACAACCTCCCCCCAGAGATACGTACAATAACAGACCTCCGGATTTTTCGTCAGGCCCTAAAACCTATTTATTTCAACTAGCTAGGCTGGCTTGAGTTAAATTATAAATTGATTTTAAATTGGGTTGGTTTAATTTTACGGCCAAAATATTTAATTATTTTAAACTGTTTTTAAATTTTGTATGTCCTGTTTTTTACTTTGGCTGTTCACCGCCCTGAGTCCTAATTGGAGAAGGGCGGTATAGAAATTGAAACAAATAAAACAAACAAACAAACAAATAAATAAATAAATAGTTAATTGGGGTTTTTTTTTAGTTGTTCTTTTTTTAGACCTAGCCATTTAAAGTTTAGGAAGTTTTAAATTTAGCTGCTTTTATATAAAAATAAAAATAAATTAAAATAAAATAATATTTGTGCAGCTTTCTGAGATTTAGTGTGTTTCTGTAGTGTTTCACTCTAACTACACAAACACACAAAATCTCACAAAGCTGTATGTGGAATTTTGTGTGTGTAAAGTGTGAAAGTTGTTTTTTTGGGCTTTTTGTGGCTGTGTGAGGTTCCTGCTTGTTGCAGGGGCCATTTTGAGTCTAGCACAGCTGCTTTTACATTGTGGGTGAGCCAGTTGTGTTGTGTTGTGTTGTGTGTGTGTGTAAAGTGTGAAAGTTTTTTGGGGGGGAGGGCTTTTTGTGGCTGTGTGAGGTTCCTGCTTGTTGCAGGGGCCATTTTAGGTCTAGCACAGCTGCTTTTACATTGTGGGTGAGCCAGTTGTGTTGTGTTGTGTTCTGTAGGTTAAAAAAGAAGTGACATTGACTTGGCCACGCCTACCCAGTCACCTTACCACCAAGCCCCGCCCATTAATTAAGCTACACCCACAGAACCGGTAGCAAAAATTTTTAGATTTCACCCCTGATCTTTCCCCTGCCACACCCACCAAGCCACACCCACAGAACCGGTAGTAAAATATTTTGAAACCCACCACTGCTTTTTACCATTTGTGAAAGTATAGCCAAAGCCTTACTGAAAGTATTTGTTACAAATGAACAAAATCTATTAAAAGGAGATTACACTGTTAATTTTGTGTTTAGAATATTAATAAGCTTTGGTTCATTTTTGTAATCATTTTATTTACAAAAAAGGAAGACAAATATCAATGTGCAAAAACATACTGGACACAGTAAATAAATCTGATAGATTCATGTGGAATGACAAGGAACAATAAAGCTTTCTTAGAGACTAAGAAATTCCCCATTTCTCCTGAATATGAAAGCATCTTGCAAATAAAACTTCCCAGAATTTCCAGCTGGAAAAATACCTATAATGCCCATTATATAACTACACCCACATCTCAATTTCTTAGCATTGTTTAGGCTATTTTTGAATTTCTTATGCTTCATTGGCTTTGAATTATGCAGCTAATCAATCTAGTTTCACTGTCTGATGCCTACTGCCCTACTGAACTAGCTTGAGTGGAAATGCTTGGCTGCATAGAAGGGTAAAACCTGACTATTGACGGTAAAGGGAAAATTCATTCACTCTCTCCCTTAGTAATATATAAAAATGTGTCCATTATCATCACCCTTACTACTATTACAGATTTCTGTTGACTATTTTTCCATTTAAAAAATAATCCTCAAAATAAGCCTTCTTTATTTCTAGCACAGTCGACCCTTCCCTCCGTATAGAAAAATTTCCTATACCAGGCCCACTGAAAACTGGAGCTGCACAGAAATAGTCATATATTTTCCATAACAGTCACACAGGAAAGCAACAAATTTAGGTCTATTCTAG
Organism: Arizona elegans; assembly: GCA_022577455.1. Taxonomy (NCBI): domain Eukaryota; kingdom Metazoa; phylum Chordata; class Lepidosauria; order Squamata; family Colubridae; genus Arizona; species Arizona elegans. The sequence goes on along the minus strand of JAKOOJ010000001.1, from coordinate 281,589,312 downwards.
CAAAGAAAATAGCTGTGTACAGTCTGGAATATAGCCTGAATATTTTATCAATTATGTAGATTTCAACTTGCATGTAATTCAGCTTGCTCACAATGTGTATCAGCATATACAGAAATGCTATTTTAAATTTCCTGCAGAGGACTCCTATATCTGCAAGATATCTATAAACTTCATGTATTAATAAGCCACTTCTGCAAATTCTGACAGTGGGATTAGCATGTTAGGGCAAATTATTTATCCTTGTGCTTTGTAATGTTATTTGCTTTTGCTGTAAGTTTAAATATATATAAGAAATCAGTGAATTAAAATAAGTTGATTTTACAAGGTGAAAAATGTTCACAAGGACTATCTTTCCTGGTGAGGAATAATAAAAATAGAATAATGCATTTGATAGATGTTTCTAAAACTACTTTTAAGACTAGAGAATACATTGGAGAAACACTCATAAATAATGCATCTGTCAACCAAGGGAGGTAAAAACTATCCAGTTTTCATATTGTTATCTCAGCTGATATTATTAGTGCTGATTTGTGCAGAGGGAGGTAGCAGGAGATCATCTAAGCATAAATGCAATGATTATTGCAATGGTACTGTTGACTGTTCGGTTGAATACATGCAATATCTTGGTAACAGAGCAGTAATAAAAAGATAATTCCACATGTTGACTGCACAATCCATCAGACTGTGCACAAGAGGGGGAAAGTGTAATAATGGAATGTCAGGACCAAATTAAAGAATATGGAACCATACACTGAGCTCCATACCATTTTTCTCTCACTAGTAGCATCTGTATGGAGAAGGTGGAACACTCAATTGCAGATACAAGGTCCTCACAAATACACAAACCCCTTGTTGTGAAATTGTAATGGCTGAGAATCCCAGTATTCCAACACTGAAAATAGCTTGCATAAGGCTACTAGTGAGTTCATAGCAGAAACAAGAGCCTGTATTGGAAATTTCCCAATACAAAACTGAAGTTTCTTTTGTAAATCTAGAAAAGCAACAGATGTGCCATCCATAATAGAAGATTAATGAAGGTAACAATGGCCTGTTAGTCATAAGGCAATAAAATATTATGTTCATTTGTAGAGTTGCTCAAATATTGTATGTAGAACTGTACATCATGTCTTTCAATGTTCTTTTATAGAGCTCCAAACTTTACTGCAGATTGAAACTTTAAAAGCAAAGGAGAGAGAAGAGAGCTTGGCTTCAAATAATTTTTCTATTTTATTAGTAATCCAAAAGAAAATCAAATGGGGTTTCTGTTAGGTAATCAAGATCACCATGAGTCATGCATTAATAAATAGTAATCTAGTTATATATGAGGATTAGCACCATGTGCAAATCAAATTGACCTTTGCCAAATAAGTTAAATCAAGTAATAGTTTAGTTCTACCTGTCACTAAAACATAAATAATTCCTACTTTGGAGAAAGGATATTAATCATATTATTAACTTATTAATTCTCATTTGCCCCATTATAGTTATTGATGTGAAGTATGTGAAGTCATATGTTAATTATGTGTGATAAAGAGTGAAATTTTCAGCGAACAGTGACGTATCTAAAATGCATGTTGGATTACTGCCTTCCAATTGTTCTTTTTTTTTTTAAAAAAAATAAAATCTAAGTGTCTTAGTATGGAAAGCCAGTTGGACACTGCATGGTCTATGCCTTATTCAGAAAAAAAAAATCACATCTGCAGATTAAAGTTTTTCTTAAAAAATCACATCAAATGATGGATGGAGGCTGTGACATATTCTTTAAAACCAATTTTCAGTGTAGATTTCCAGAATTACTTTGAACAATTAAGCCTGTCATTTTGAGGAGCAGATTTTGGTTGTTCTGTATGCCTCTTACATACTTATACTAGCAAACTGATGGCCCTTGAATATTTCTGCCTTTGTTTGTCTGTTTCATATTCTCATATAAAAGTGAATGAATTTAGCCACAGTAGCCGTAATTATTAAACCATTTTCCTTTTTACATTCCATGATTACTCTCTATAATAAGCCTCCACAACTGATGGAGAGGGGAAAGGGCCACATTGATAGAATCATTAAAAATAATTACAGGCCATAAAAGAATAGCTGCAGTATCAATCAGCTGTTTAGTGGCTAGTGGGCATTGTGATGGCAGCAATGGACCTGGAGGTGAGGGCAGGAAGTGCTTGGCAGAATTTCTTTTGAGGCACAGTTGTGAAAAACAATGGATCCTTCTTAGTGGTGATGTTTTTGGTACTGCATTTGTTAACATTTTTAAAAAAAATGTTGGTGACCATACAAGGCCTGACATATACTGTATGTCTTGGGGTTGTAACTTTGTTATATTAATGAATGGCCTTGGATCCAGGAGTTTTAAATCTCCATGATCTGCAGCATTCTCGAGCATATTTATTTGTTTGTTTGAGAATTTTATATGGCTGTCCCTCTTAAGCAATTCTGGGAAGCTCATAACAACAGTAAAACCAATGACTATCAAACAATCATAAAAATGGTAAAACAATGCACTTGCACCTTAACTGTCATCTAGGATTCCCCACAGTGGGCTCCAGTTGCCTTCATTCAATACTATCTGTCAATCTAGGCAATCCTATCCCAATTCCTTGATAAAAAAAAAGCAGATCTTAATGGCCTTCCAGAAAACTGAAAGGCCTGCCAGATTGCTGGGGAAGGGAGTCCACACAAAAGGCATGTTTCTGAAGTGCCACTGGGTGACAGGATTTCAGGGAAATAAAGTGCCTGCTGCATCCTATTGGTGGGATGGAGAGATATTCTTATGGAGAGGTGATTCTACAAATAACCAGGTCCCATGTCATGTAGCATTTTAAAGGTGATAACCAGCATTTTGAATTCCACCCAGAAGAAAATTGGGGGACTAACTGAATGCCAGTTGTTGCCAGATTCTATCATTCCTGGAGCTAATAAGAAGCATGAGAAGATTATTTTTTGTCTCCTCATTAAGAATTCTTATAGAATATGTGGGATGGTGTCAGTGAACACTTGAACACTTTTGAGTTCTTGTATTCAGGCATCTCTCTGTGTCACATTATAGGGCAGGGGGAAAGTTTAAAGAGGAGAGAGGTAACAGTTCAATAAGTGATACTCAGAGTTGAAATTCAAGAGTGTGTAAGGAGTGCAGTTGACACATTGTAAATTATCTTAATTTTCTGGTTAGCAGTGAGAAAACCTGAAAAGAGACAAGCAGAATGAAACTACATAATCAAGTACATCATTGATCTAAACTTAATCTGCTCTAGCAGCCTTTGTAAATGCTATGAGGGGTCTTTTCCTTGCAGTCGATAAGTCAAACAAAGGTCTCTGCCAATATCTGTGTAAAGCTATAGGCCTCTGGCCCTGTAGCCTTGTCTAGATCAAATGAAAGCTATTTACTCATTGTTTAAAATTAAGATCAAGTTGGAGAAATAGTCTTGAGGTTTGTTTTTCTCAATTTGGTCTGATAGAAAAGAAAATGAGCCCAGCCAAATCTTTTATTAAGGAAGCTCTCTCAGTTGCTTGTCCTGAAAAATGAACACACTGTATTGTATTTCTCCAAGCTAATCTGGAAACTTTCGAGCCAATATAAAATCATGAAATGTTCATTTAGAAAGAATATCTCGCTTTATTGATAGATATAGAAATTATGTAGGGTAGAATGTTAAGTGATATACAGTAGAAAGCCACTGGAAAGTTGGACAACTTTTAAGAAAAACAATATAAAGTTTTTGTAGTTATTAATACACAATTCTGAGCCTCATTTACTTACAAAGAAATAGTACATGCGGCCAGATTGATCAAATACCTGTGCTCACTTTTTGTAATTTGCCTTTTCTTTCCCAACAATGAATGCTTCCAGAATGCTAGCTTAACTTGCATCAAAACTGGCATTATTTTGGATCATGCTGAATATTTTAATTTAGTTGTTTTGCCTGTGCAGACTGAGGGGTGAACTATAGACAACAGTATGAACTGCAGAATAGTCAAGGTGAGATGATAAAAAAGAAATAAAATAAAAAATAGATCTTGCTTTTCAAGCAAGGAATCCAGAAATCTCAGAAAGAGGATTTGACTTAGATAAGTGATCTTGGCAAAGTTGGAAGGGATCAGACTAGATAGAAGGAACCAGTCATTCCCAAGGCTGAAGAGGGATATTTAACCATGTTTCAAGGTCAGGAAGAATTCAAAAGTTTGGAATTTGGGGAATTTACATAACTTTCTTTTCTTGGTTCTGCAGTGGGGAAACTTTCTTCATTGTCAGTGATCAAAAAACAACAACAACAACCAAAAAAAAAACAAAAACAAAACCCAAACTCATCTAGCCAAGGGATAAGTATCTGGAAATTTGCAACTTGCTACCAGGCCCAAGGATGAAGCTGATTTAGGCATGTGGATCCAGGTGAACAATCTGACTAGATAAACCAAAGATCAGCCTAGGGAGGTAGACAAAGGACAGAACTGGAAAGTTACTTTCCAAGGTGGCTTAGTTATGTACCATATTACAGGGTGTGCACATGATGTATGTGTGCATAGTGCTATAAAATGTTAATTAATACTAGAGAAATCAAAGCCTGCTCTTCCTCCCACTGCTTTGCTACCTGTCAAATTAACAAGGACATCTTTTCTTTTATTGAAGAGAACACGAAACAGTGTTCCTATTAGGTTGGCAATAACCAGCATAACTGATAACTGGATTTCCAATCAAACCTTAATAACCTTTCAATAAAGATTAATGCCATAAGTTTTAAGTTTTAAAATCAACCAGACTCCCTAGCCTCTGACAGGTGAGAAAATACAGGTGTCAGGGTTCCAAGTAACACCCCCAACGAAATCAAACTCCGAAGCTTGAATTTCCTCAAAGCTAACTTTTATTAGAGATGTCATATTGGAATCTGAGAGCTTCCGGGTTTTCGACACTCAAAAGAAAGTTCAAGACCTTTTCCCTCTCCCACATGTCCACCACACATCCAACCAATTACTGTCCAGAACAGGCAATACCTCTTTCTTCTTCTCCACACAGCTGCAGTGCCCCATGGCCTTGACTTTCTATAAATAATTTTATTGTGACTACGTATCTTCTTCTCTCTATGCAGTCCACCCTCCCAATTTCCCACAGTAGGATTTGTGGCAGGCCTGAAGCCTGAAGGCACAAAAATAGAAATATGGCTTCCAGTTTCAGGAACAAAGCACTATCCTAGTGAGTCCAAAAGACTGGTAGTTCTTGTTTAGCAACCACATTTGGAACAGGCAATTCAGTCATTAAGTGATATAGTTGCTCAGTGAAACCTTGACTTATAAGACTTACAAGTTTAGTTTAAGGTCTTATGTCAGCTTTCCACTTTACAGACATGAGAAGGTTGCAAATGCAAGGACTGGTTATAAAGTTTCTTTTCCTCACTGTTGTAACTGTGAAAAACCACTAAACAAAACAGTTGCTAAATGAAGACTACCTGTAGAATAGGACAGGAGAGGAGGGGAGGGAGGGAAGGGAGGAGAAGAGAAGAGAAGAGAAGAGAAGAGAAGAGAAGAGAAGAGAAGAGAAGAGAAGAGAAGAGAAGAGAAGAGAAGAGAAGAGAAGAGAAGAGAAGTTGGAAGGGACCTTGGAAGTCTTCTAATCCAACTCCCTGCTTAGTCAGGAAACTCTATACCATTAAATATAGCAGTTCTGCTTATGTTCCTCTCACCAGATTACGCGAAGAGATGAAAGTTCATTAGAAAGAACCCAATTCAGATCTGATTCTACTGCCTATTATTACCATTCTTAGAATTTGGATTACAGCCAGAATCCTCAAAGAAACCTAAGAGAAGCTAATTTGAAGTACGTGAATAACATTACACTGCAAATGTTTTTTATATTATAATGTAGATTATACTGTATAATGTAAAACTGAATGTGGAATTTGTGCTATACTTAAGATATTGCAAGAACTCCTATAATATTCCAAAGAGCTGTGATGGTGCAGCGGTTAGAATGCAGTATCACAGGCTAATTCTGTTGACTGCCGGTTGCCAGCAGTTCGGCAGTTCGATTCTTACCGGTTCAAGGTTAATTCAGCCTGCCATTCTTCCGAGGTTGGTAAAATGAGGACCCAGATTGTTGGAGGGGGGTGGGCAATATGCTGACTCTGTTGATCACTTAGAGAGGGCTGTAAAGCACTGTGAAGTGGTATATAAGTCTAAGTGCTATTGCTATTTGTATTATTAATATCCCCTTCCCACTTTATTTCTTTAAAAACACCTAACATTCTGAAGATGATTTGAAAATCACAGTTGTAAGATTACTCTGTGTTGAACCAGCATTATCCTCTTGTAGTTAAATGATGGCAGACTCAGTCGTGGAATGACAAAACTATGAATTCTTAGACTATTGCTAGCAGAGCAATCATCTTTATTAGTAATACTCCCTAAGCTAATATAAGTGAACATAAGTGCCAAACGTGCGGGATGCCAGATTCCCAATTGAGCCCTTAGAAAAGAGAACACAGACTATGACTAAAAATTAAATTGGGTATAATGTAGTTTCCTGGAGCTTCTGGCATTTTATTTATACCTGTGCATTAAGCATATTTAATTTACAGCTGCCTAACTACTGTTTGGCTGCACTGCTTATTGGCTAATGCTAATGCAGAGACTTAATCAAAAATAAGGGTAAGAGTGTCAAGAGAAACACCTAGCAGCAGCCATGTTAGAAGCTGTCCACCGGTTGAACAATTTATTAATGCTGCAGTACTTGAATGTATTTTAATAAGGAAGTTGCTACTAGGAGTGCAAGGCCTGGTTTCCATAGCATGGGAATGCTGTAGAGCAAAAGAAGGTCCAGTGATAAATAAAAAAAATAAACCCTAATTCATTCTCAAATGAACTTCCTACATCTACTCTCATGACAGACAACTGATACTGTGTTATGTGTGCATGGGCATGTACATTTGAATCAACCTTGACTCCTGGTAGCTTCCTGGACTAGACTCTGCAGTTTTCTTGACAAGTTTTTTGAAGGTTTTTTTTTTTTTTTTTTTTTTTTTTGCCATTGCCTCTGTCTTTGGATGATTCTGACTTTATGCCCAAGACAGGGTTAGAACACTGCTGGACCATACTTTTCTCCAACCTTTCTCTTCCTTTGCCCATGATATAAAAAAGAATGCAGGTCTCCCTTTACTGGTTATATTACATCTTTTTGTTCTGCAACTGTGAGAAAAGCAGTCTGCTGAAATGACCTGATGAATGTAACACAACCCTTTGGATATTGCAGTCCTATTTCAAACATAAAGTATGTGACATTTTTGAGACCTACAGCAATACCTGTTTTACTTTGTGAGAAGGAAGTTGAGGAACAGTTCTGAGTTTTTCAGTAAGTGAAATTTTAAAGGATGGAGAGCTTTAAGGAATATAAAAATCTGATTTTTTTTTTCTTACTGTTGTTAATTTTGTTTAACTTTACTAGATCTAACCGGAACCTGGAGTTTGAAAGTCAATACAGAATATAAAAGCTATCCTTTTGTGAATCAGTTAGGAGATGAAAGTATTGGAATATAACTATGTAATATGATTTTTAATATATTTCATCAATATTGCCTGGAACCCAGCCACTGATATTATGTTGGCAGAAATATGATTTAAATTACTGAAAGTTTTATTTATTTATTTAGCAAAGCACCTTCCTGAAATTTTGCCAAACCATTAAGCCTTTTATTCATTAGATTGACTTCTGGCTTGATTCCTTTTAGTTGCTCTAGCAGTAATTTTGGATATTATGATTGATTGGTTTAACACAATCAGGAAGGTGGACTCCTTACGCTGTAGCAGTTCAAGGTACTTACTGCACATAATGATTTTGTTACCCTCTTTGGTCTGCTCTGTGATTTATTGATGTAGGACCATGATGGCGAACCTATGGTATGCATGCCAGAGGTGGCACGCAGAGCCCTCTCTATGGGCAGCTGCTCTTCGCGGGTGCCAGAGCACTGGAAAACAGCCTGAAAATGGCCCAAAACACAAGCCGTTTTTGAGGCTGCTTTCTGGGCCATTTTCAGGCCATTTTGGGGCCATTTTCAGGCCATTTTTCAGGCTGTTTTCAGGCCGTTTCCCAGGCCATTTTCAAGCCATTTTTTTTGGCCATTTTCAGACCATTTTAGGGCCTTTTTTGGGCCTGAAAACAGCCTGAGAAATTGCCTGAAAAGCAGGCAAAAAACAGGCATGTGCACACCGGCCAGCTGGTCTTCAGGTTTCCGGTGCTCTGGCGCACATGAAGACCAGCTGATCAGTGTGCATGCACACTCCAGCGCATGCACATGCATTCACATGCACGCACGTTCCGGTTTGGGAACTCGGTGCCGAAAAGATTCACCATCACTGATGTAGAATGTAATTTGCTACTCTGGTCTTTTTTTTTTTTTTTTTAATTGAAAAAGTTTTACAAATACAGATTTTTCTCCCTTTCCCCCGCTCCTCCTCCCTAACCCCCCCTCACCCTCCCCACCCCCCATGACTTCTCCAAAAATTAACTCCAGATTGATATCAAATTATATAATACTTTACCATCCTTTCACACCCCCCCCCACATGCTAACCATTTCTTTCTAACATTATTATTATTTCCACCCTAAACTATACATTTCAAAGCAACCTTCAACTATAAAACTATGTAATAAATCCTAATTTAATGTTTATTCAACTCATAATCTACCCATTTCTTCCCGCATGCATATATCTCCTAATCCAAATCTTTTACGTATATTTATATCTAAACATAACATAACATCCCTTTTCCTAAACTAAAAGTCAATAACCTAACCCATCTCCACTCATTTTCCTACAGGTCTACCTTACTTAATATTAATATCTCTGTTCTTCTGCCCACACCACACAACTAACAAAAATATTTCCATATATAAGTCCTCAAAGGACTTTAAAATTATAATCCATATAATGTCTTCTATAACGTCTTTCCACTAGATTGTTAGTTCCATCACCCATGTTAGGGTAACATCAGCTTCAGCTACCAACAGCATACTCTATATCTTCCATTACCATCTGCCCTCCTCAATAATAAATGTTTTCGTATATAAAAAAACACCCGAGTGACTTTATATTTATATTCCATATGGTATCTTCTGTAGTATCTTGTATCTAGATTGTTGATTCCAACCACCGAATTGGGATAACAACCAGATCTTCTGCATGCCCCAATTCTATAATTCTTTTGCCACATAACTCAGCAAATACGTAATCCATTTTTCAAAGAGTCCAAAATAGAAAGTTCCAATCCACTCACTCAGAGGACTTTTTCCACAACCCAAAAGCACCAGCACTGCAGAGATCCGTTATTCTTCTCAAGATAATGAAAGTCAATAATTCGCCTCAATTATATTTTCACATATCATATGTCAACCATCTATAAGTCCCGCTTATTATATTTAATCGAATCTTCAGTAACTGGCATTAAGCTGTTGTTCAGTTTAAATTTTTTTAGTTTTGTTAGACCTGCTTCTTCTTTTCTTAGCTTTCTGTGGTTTAGATCTCCATCCTAGTTGTCTCTCTAGGACTTGTGTATCAGCTGATTGAATTCCATGCTGGTCTGTAACTTGATAAGACATCTCATTAAAATCCAAAGCTGCCTCTAGGTAATCCAGCTATAACCTCTGAAGGAGAATCCAGAAACGGCTCATCTAAAAGAACCTCTGTATCTTGTTATTTTTCCATAACCTCCATCTCCAACTGCTTAGCCTGGGTTTCAGTCTCTTGTTCATTCTTTTCTTTGTTCCCCTCCTGTATTCCTGATACTGATGACATACGTGGAGATGTTGGATCCATTTTAAAAACCTTGTAGTAAAATTCTTCCGCTTTTTCAACAGTGTCTAATTGATATCTTTCTCCTTGATATCTCAATATTATACCAACTGGAACATCCCACCTAAATGGGATGTTTTGTTTTATTAGCTCAGTCACCAAAAATCCGAATTCCTTTCTATCTTTTAACATCTTGGACGGCAGCTCTTTACATATCCAAATCTTCCTTCCATACATTTTTAGAGTGGAGTTAAAAGACTTTTGCACAATATCATTTCTTATTCCTTTATCTGTAAAGTAAATCACCACATCTCTAGGCAACTGCCTTTGCTTCGCAACCCAAGAATTTACTCTGTAGGCCTTATCAATCCTGCAGGATACCTCTTCAGGACTAACCTTTAAAATCACAGCCAGAACTTCAGCAGACATCTTTCTCAGGTCATCTCTATTATTTTCCTTTAGTCCCCTCATTCTGACCGCAAATTCCATGGACCTGTATTGCATCACTGTAACTTCTCTTTCAATCCTTTGTTTTATATTATCTACATTTTAAATCTTGTGGTCAGCTTCCTGTATTTTAGGCTTTACTACTGAGCTATTTTCTTGAATATTTATCAAATCTTCAATTCTTTGTATTTTATTGTCCAAATTATAAATCTTATCATCAACTTCCTTCATTTTAGACTCTAATAAATTAGTATCTTTATCCATCTTTATAACTATTTCTGAAAAAGTTTTGACAACTGTTACAATCTTTGTTTCAAATTATCATACTTTAGTTGTACCAACTCTTTAATTTCCTGCCTGAATTTTTCAAGATTCTGGTTCACAATCTCATCACATCTTGCCATCTCCTCCAAAACAAATTTCTTTAAATCTTCCAAGCCATTCTGAGTCTGCAGGCTCAAAACTTGCTCATATGATTTGTAAATGGGGGAAACACCCCCCCACGGCTTGATTGTCTGGCTTTGTCTGTTTCAATGCCATCCTGCCCCACAAACAAACTCTTTTTTTTCTTAAAAATAAAAAAAGGACTTTTCTCCAAGCAATATCAGTATCAAGTCTCCAGGAAGAAGGAAACTTAAAATAGAGATTTTTCTCTTCAGTTCTAGCCAGCACTAGATACTTGGTAGCGTATTAAGCTATTCAAACGGAAGGACTTTTGCTTTCAGCTTTCTTCTTCTCAAGCCTCAGCCAGTCGCCATTTTAAAAACTTTTTTCCTTCATTTTTAAAATCACTCATAAGATTTGTTAGAAATACTTGCGATTTGGGGTCCCAGGTCAAGATTTCATCCTATTTGTTCGGACAATCTGTTAGATTTAGTTGATTGGATTGGTCCCTTCACCTGGCTCTGCAGGAAGCAGAGTTCCCCCAACGCCCAGAGCAGCAGCGAGCTGTATAGGGAGCCACATTCTGCTTCCTCCCCAAGAGTAAAAAAAAAAAACTCTGGGGAGTTCGCAGAGGACTCTACCTCTCATCGCCGGCTCTATCTCACGTCTCCTTAAGGAGACGGAGTTTTTCGAGCCGTCTCTCAGTTGTAGAGACGGCTCTTACAGGCGACGAGGCTGGCGGTCCCGAAAGACCGTCCGGTGGCGGTGGAAACCAAACCGGAAGTCCTGCTACTCTGGTCTTGATGAAAGAAGAATAGCTACTTCTTTTCAATTGGAATTATGTCATAAGATAAACATTTTGGGGGTTTTGATCAACCAAATGTGTCCCATCCCATGGAAGGCCAACTATTAGCCCGAAAGTCGACAATGAATTGGATGACAAGACAGTATCAGAAAAGCTCCACATGTGCTGGGAATAGATGAAAACAACCACAACAAAAACCTTTGAGGGCACACTTACGGAAGGGAGCCATAGTGATGTGGTGGTTAGAATACAGTACTACTGACTAACTGCCCACAGCCAGGAGTTCGATCTTGACCAGCTCAAGATTGACTCAGCCTTCTATCCTTCTGAGGTTGGTAAAATGAGGACCCAGATTGTTGAAGGCAATATGTTGACATTTGTAAACTGCTCAGAGAATGTTGTAAAGCAATATATACTTCTAAGTGCTATTGCTATGTAAGGGATCATGGTGTACATTTTCTCATCTCCTCTCATCTGTTAAGCATCGCTACAATATCTTAAAAGATTTCCTGAAAAATCCACAAGGTTACTCAGAGTGGGAATGTTTTGCCTTCACTCAATTTTTTTTTCGTACAAAAGTTTAGGATCAAGTTTCCTTGGGGTGCATTTTAGAGAATGCCAGAGAAAGAGGTTGTTTCTCTGATTTATGATGCTCTGCCAAGAAAAATCAAGAAAGTAACCTTATGACTGGAAACTAATCGATGCTACTGCAAGAATCTAGAACCCTGGACATGGGGAAGAAGTTTATGATCTGCAAGGAAGAATTAGTAAGAGACACTGATTTCCCCATCCCCTGAGTGGGGTCTATTCTTGGTGACTCATCATACCACCCATTGCCCATAATCACATTACCCTCTCCTCCTTGAAGCTCACACTATCTCTACATCAGGAAAGACCCCACTATCACCATCACCCATCTCTACAGTTACCTATTCTCCCCTTTCCCATCTACACAACCAATCTAATCCTGATTTTGTTCTCACTAGAAATGCAGGGAATTATATGCAAAGTTCCATCCCAGAAGGCACCCCTCCCACACACCCAAGTATTCTCCTACAAGGCTTGTTAATTTTCCATTCCATTCCATTATGGTCTTATTTGAAATCTGTTCATACATGCTGCAGATTTTATTACAATCAATAGATCAGAGCTAAGAGCAAAGTAAATATATTGTATGGCCTCAAGAACTAATAATATAGACATAAATACAATACGACCCATGCTGTGAAACCATTTTTCTGTCAAGAAGTTTGTTCTTCATTTTAATAAGCATTGACAGAAATTTAGCCACTAATAAAGCCACCCTTAGAATTTTGTCTTCCAATTAATATTTAACTCAAAACTGACTAGTAATGCAGTCAATATATTTGCAATCAGTTGTTGGTAGATCCCCTTACAAAGACTGCAGAAGATAAAATGTTTCCAACATTTACTTCCTATTCATTATATTAACACATTCTCAAAGATAGAGCAGTCCCAGCATCCCTTTCCTGCAGCGTTTATGAGAGGACTATATTCAGTCTTGTCCAAATAGTTTGAAAATGAATTTTACAAAAATTAACAGTATAACCAGCTGGCTAATAAGCATTATTTTTTAAAAAACAAAATCCTATTAGATGAATAGGATTACCAAGCCAGTATGGGAATCATAAAGAGAAATATCCCAGAGGCTTTTCATTATTAGAGCAATTGCAGAATTGCCTCATTTTATAGAAAAAGGAAGGATAGAAGAGAGTCTGTTTGGGATAGTAATTAAGGCACTGGGCTAGAATCTGAGAGAGTTTCTGTTCTTACCTTAGGCAGAAAGCTAGCTGAGTGACCTTGGGCCAGTTATTCTCTCTAACCTATGCAGGAGCAGAAGTAGGTTTCAGCAGGTTCTGACCAGTTCTGGAGAACTGGTAGCAGGTATTTTGAGTAGTTCGGAGAACTGGTAAATACCACCTCTGACTGGCCCTGCCCCCATCTATTCTCTGTCTCCCGAGTCCCAGCTGATCGGGAGGAAATGGAGATTTTGCAGTAACCTTCCCCTGGAGTGGGGAGGGAATAGAGATTTTACATTATCCTTCCCCTGCCATGTGCACCAAGCCATGCCCACCAAGCCACACCCACAGAACCAGTAATAAAATTTTTTGAAAACCACCACTGGGCAGGAGGTGTTGGAAGGAAAATCCATCTGGTTCATTTCCAAGATGGGAGAAAGATGCCGGAAACAACATGGAGGCTGATTGGAAAGAAAGTTTATTGATGAACAGAACCACCTGGGTTTGTGGTTCTGGGTCAGCTGAACAATTGGTTTCATGAGAACATGATTTTTTATAAGTTTCAGAGATGCTGCTGGGGGGGTTGTGCAATATCTGAAATGCCTTTAGGAGATTGTGCAATATAGTGAGCTCTGTGTCTTCTGATAAATGGTAATGGGTTAATCCTATTATGTTCTGTAGGGTCATGAACTGTTCTTCTTAATCCCATCACCAGAGCTGAAGGTCTTTTGTTTTGTAGATAGGCTGGCCCAATCTTTCTTAATGGGCAAAAATTTCTCGGGGGGGGGAGCTATTAAGAAAGATTGAGTCTGCTTTCTTCTTTAAGAGCATGTTTCTACATTTCTCCCTTTGGGGAAATATAATATTCTGCCCTTTTAATATTTCCCAAAATATTTCATTCTTCTAGGGGTGGGGTGGCGGATTTCCCACAGAGGCAATGGCAAACCACTTTGGAAAGCTTGCTAAGAAATCTTCAGGAACTTGTCCAGGGCTTAATGCTGACTCAAAAGTAGAAAGCAGGCAGGCAAGAAAATGCAATGACATCATTAGGCAAATGCTTTTATTATTTACTTGTATCATGACATCAGTTGTAAGTTCATAAACTGTAGTTTTTGTGTGATGACATCATATGCATGTTCTTATTACTCCTGTCTCTCCTCTTACCTATGTTTATGATGTGATGTATACATAGGGAAGCATTGGAGAGGAGTCTTGGCAACACAGAGCTTTCCCAGGTGGCTGAGGGAGGCCCACATTAAGAGCCTGTGTAATTCAGAGCTGGATGGGTGGGTTCAGGGTAGCCACACCCTAGAGTATCTTAGGATATATCTAATAGATTAGAAGGTTATAGATCAGTGGTGGGTTCTAACCAGTTCGCTTCGCGTACACGCTTTGCGCGCGATTGACGTGCATGTGCTTGCTTCGCTCTCATGCACACCAAACTTGCGCTTTGCGCAAACGCATTGTATTTCAAAACAGGTGAGGCATGGTAATCCCATCTGCCGTACCTTTTAGCTGGTCTAAAAACAAAGGAATAAAGATAGGTATAGCACGGGGGGCGGGCAGGAGGGTCCAGCTGACGTTCGGAGTAAGCCTGTTTGCTCTCACATCAACATTTCTGGCTCTTGCGAACCGGGGAGAACAGGGAGCAGCCCACCACTGTTATAAATTTAGTGTGGCCAAGATTCTGCCTACTAGATAGAAGGCTTGGACTCAGTTGGATTTTGCTGTGTCGTCCTTGGCTTTGGATCTGACAGTGATGTATCCCACTGCTTGGCAGTCGTTCCTTGTAAATCAGCAGAAAACTGTGGACTTTCTAAAACATTTTCAGGAAGATTTTCTACTCTTGAGTGGAAAGATTAATGTAAATATGTATTGGTGGCTCTGAGTGTGCAAAAGTCAGGGTACCCTACAGAGAGTAAAATAGTGTTTTGAATGTACAGACATGCTGAGATGCTATTACATCTGTTGTAGTCCTTTTAATTCTACTTCTGCTATAGCAGCAGTGTAAAGACAGACACTCTGTCTCTGCCTCCTGTGGTCAGGTGGATTGAGCCTGGAGAACTAGTTCAGGAAATGTGCTAGTGAGAGCAATTTAGCTGTGCTTCATTTTCTATATACTTTCTCATTCCATCTTCATTTGCTGGCAGGCAACTTGGGAAACACATGAAAACAAGTTTAAGATAACACTGGAGTCTGGATTCAGACATAAGGTCAAGGCAAGGATTTAGTTAGTTATGGTTTATAAATTGTGGGTTATTGTTTAAATAGGGAACATTTAGCTTAGAGTTAGGTGTGAAGATGTTTGATAGCCGTGATTTGTAACATCTTCTTCCAGGTGGTCTGACGTTTGTGAAATGTGAAAGTTTTACTTTGAATTAGAACAAGGTTCCTCAAACCTGTCAGATTAATTTGGAACATTTAGAATTTTTTTTCCTCCAAGGCATTTCTTCATAATTTTGGCATGAAATGTGGGCACAACTATGATGACCACAACTGTATGACCAGTCATAAGTGTACATTTTTAAGAACTATGTTTTTAGACAGTATTAGACTTATTTAATTTTATTATAAATACAGTATTAATTGAGTGTAAAAGCACTATTTTGGATACAGAAGCTTTGGCTTTCTGTCTGACCAGACCAGGTTCATATATGCTACTAAGCAGGAGTGAAATCCAGCAGGTTCTGACAGGTTCTGGAGAACCGGTAGCAGAAATTGTGAGCAGTTCGGAGAACTGGTAGCAGAAACTGGGAAATACCACCTCTGGCTGGAAATGGAGGGAATGGAAATTTTGCAGTATCATTCCCCTGCCACGCCCACCAAGCCATGCCCACCAAGCCACGTCCATAGAACCAGTAGTAAAAAAAATTGGATTTCACCACTGCTACTAAGTCATATGTGATTTGCCTTTTTAGCTTAGGTACTGTATTGTACCCAGCCATTGCGGTTTGGAAATTATATAGTTTATGCTTAAGTAGGCTGGATGAAACCAGTTATTTATAATATATTTAAGAACTGTTATTAAGCAAAATGACTTAGGTCAATATATGTTCAGATCAAAATTTTCAGAGCCCTCCTTTCAAGATTCTATTTCCTTCATTTATGTCAAGCTAGAATGATGCCTAGATTATGTCTTCCCAAATGGTACACTTTAAACAGATAAACACTATACTGCTACAGTTTCTCTTAGTCAGATTTTTTTTCTGTAAAAATGTTGTGGGGGGGAGGGGCTGTGGACTGTGCCCTTTAGACCACAGATGTGCAAACATATTTTATGTGCTCATTGACATTCTACATTTTATTCATTTTGATTGAGAAGAGAGCTGGTATACTAATTTTCTACATGCACTAAATCTTGCTGTTATTTTGTGGAGAGCTATTCAGAAATGCAGTCATGGTCCTTTAAAAGATGATTGACTGATTTCTTTATTGCCTTCCAGAAGTATGGGTTTCAGGAGGAGATCTGAAAGCAGGGAAGGAAATGGTTTAGAAATAGAATTATAGATTGGAAGGGAGTACGGTAAAATCACTTTCTTAACATGATAGTTGTGCCCTAATAATTTTTCATGGACAGATCTTGTCATCTTGTAAACTAAGAGTTTCGGTATCTATTGAGGTATCTTGAAGTTCACCTTGTGCAACTTTTTGTAAAAGAGTTTTTTTCCCCAAAGAGATGTTTATATTTCATTTTTATTCAAAACATCTGTATACCTTTCTCATTAATGCATAAAGACATAATAATTAAACCTCAGAGCAGCAGTTTCCAAATGTATTAGATTACAAGTCTCAGAATTCCCAACCATTGATTAAGCTGCTGGGAATTCTAAGAATTATAGTTCTGATATATATATGTAGATTACAAGACTGGAAATGGCTATTATAAAACATTCAATAATGTGCTTCCTGAGATATCAGCAGGCAAAATGCATTGATTTCAGAAAGTACTTTCAATATGTATTTTGGAATTGGACTACTAGTTGTCATCTAATTTTTTGGACAGGGGTGAGGGGAGAAATGTGATCCTTTGCCTAACACACACAGATTAGAAGACAGAAATGGGAAAGCAAATATGAATGACTGCAGGATTAAGTTCTAATTTAATCTAACTTTCAAAACAAGTGGTTAGCAACTGATAATAAGGTGTATTCTTAAGACTGCTGAACTGAATTTTTGAGCAAAATATCCCTCAACAGCAGGTGTGTTTCTGAGATAGTAACACATACCTACACACACACAAACACACACATAGACAGGCAATAGGATAAAGGAAGAAATTGGAATAGCCCTGTTATTGATAGTACTGAAGTTATTCATCCTGGGGTTACATCCAGGGAGAAAGAAAGGTATATTTTTATTCTTTCTCATGAATCATTTTTTTCCTGATTTGCTCACTATTGTACTGTTTGAAATTAAAGGTTTTCATTTCTGAAATGCATCTTTGAAGCTTCAAATTGAATTTAAAAGAAATTTTAAAATGGTGGTTGTTGGAAAGTGTGTGGCAAACTATAATGTATGATGTGATGCCTAAGAAAATATATATACTGTAGAATAGATGCTTGGAAGGAAAGCCTTATATTCTGATGAAATAATTCAGTGTTCCTCTGTTTTTAGTATGGATCAGGAAGAATGGGTAGGTTCAACCCATCTGTCATAGACTTTAAAAAAAAGTTAAAAAGCATTCCCAATTAGATAGACCCAGACTGAAGATGAGGAGTAACATTTACAAATATGTCTCAGGACTTCCTATTACCTCTGTCCTATATTCTGTTCTGTTATTATGACAATTACAATGAATTTTATACTATGAATCTTACAATTACGTCTATACTTTATTACTATTGCTTCTATATTATTACTATGTCCTCTATACTATTACTATTATTCATCAATGTTTTGTTTTTCCACAGCCTGTTCTGTCTTAATTTTTTCCCTGGGGTGTGTACATGTACATGTTTGGTGAAGAAGAGTGAATCTCCTCACTTCATAAGAGTTGCCATCACTTTTTTGTTGTATTGATTTTATTATAATTTCTTTGATTGTTGTGAGCTTCTAGAGTCCTTGAGAATCTGATAGCATACAAGGTTAATAAATTATACTCCTCTTCCTCCTCATTGATGAGTTTTTCATCCTGAAATTGATTGAAACATTGTACCATCATATGCTGCCATAATATAGTGTTAACAACATCTGTAAAGACTATATATGAGCATGACACTAATTTTTTTTCTGTATTTTCCCCCTTTATTGAAAGACTTCCATCATGCTTCTTTCTGAAAACAAAGTTCATTATAATATATCTCATTATATATTTGATCCGATGATATCTCAGTTAATAAATGCCTTATTTAAGGTATTAAACTTCTTTTCTTTTTCAGCAGCAAAGTGAATTACAAAAATTTTAAAGAATTTTATTACTTTATATTCATTTATTTTAAGTATAGGTTTTAGATTTTAAACAAATATGTTTAGAGTTTTTATATCTTGTAAGTTATTCAAATTATCCCCTCAGCAGGTATATAATGGCTTCCAATTCCAATATCATGCCATGTAACAAATTGTATTATCTTATTTCATGCCAATATACAAATTAGAATTGACAGAATAAATGCTTATTAAATAGATAATTGGGAGAAAATGTTGACTAGCCTAGAGGATATAGTCTAAAGAGCAGCGAGAGTAACCACTTGCTAGAACAATGTAAACTAAAAGTTGATCATATGGTTTTGTTACATATTGTAAGATCTTTCTAAGATAGATTGATATATGCAAGAGATGACAGTTGCATAGTAAATTATTAACATTGCATAATGGGTTGGCAATACAGGTTTTGAATACTGACAAAGATACTCTCAAGAATCTTTGGAAATTAAAAAAAAATATTGTGGTCTGGGAATTGGGCTGGGATTTTCACTTTTCAGTTCACAGTGATTTTTCATGAAAGCAAACATTAAATGTTGGTTTATATTTAAAGCTTCTTCATTTTAAAGACTTACATCTCAGGTGAATTTGGGACATATTTGTAATTATGGAGGGGTAATATGGTTTGAAAATGGTTACAAATGTTATTTATGAAACCATTATAAAAATGATATGCGTTTTTAATCTTATCTTTTAATACCAACTATTCCCTGATAGTTTTGTCTACTCTGTCAGTTATTGCTCTAGTATACTTACCTTTGAGCAGAAGAAATAACTAATTGAGTATTACATTCAGTTATACTAAATTCTCTATAGAAATTATTATGCCTGCCATTTACTGGATATCTGGCTACAAGCCAAATTATGACCTATCTTTAACTTTCCCCTATTTTATAAGAGTTAACCACGACAGCATACTAATTAACTAATTAATATGTTTAATAGATTGTCCAATGAGGACAGAGTTGATTTGAAGATGTGTGATTTAAAAATGGTGTAATGCAAATTGAGTTTGAGATAGCAAATATTGAGCTGCTTTGATTCTCTTTTTCAAAAAAATCATTCATAGGCTATACTGAGAAAACATTAAAATGCTCTCATCTTCATCCTCCTCCTCCTCCCAATAAAATCAAAATGGAATGAAAATCTAAACTCTTCATAAATTACTAATCCCTGGCTTGGTCTGTAATAGTTAAATTAGCAGAAGCAGATTGGTTTACTGAAAATTGGTGTTGCAAATAAAGATTGGCCATGTAGGAGAATGGCACAGAACAAGTGGCTTCATAGCCTTGTTCCACCCTTGGTTTAAAAACATGAAAACATTTAGGCTTTATTCATTGTGAAGATTTAAATACACCAATCTCATGCAGAATGTGAAATTAAGATTTGACCCCAAGTAGTAGAGGACCGTTCAAATATGAGAGTCCTATTGGGAGTGCTATGAGCTCACCTGATTGTGTTGACAAGGGTAGCACATAGGTATCTCATTTTATTAAGCAAGTTAAGTTGAGTCTCATACCTGTATACGTTAAAAATACGAGAACTGGGATAGTAAATAAAGAGCAAATGGTCCTTACCACTCCAAAATAACTCTGATAGGCAGAAAGTTTAATGAGATGATAAAACACTTTGGCCAACTACTCTAGATTAGCGACATAAATTTAGCAACATAAATCTGCTTTAGTAGGGTGATTTGGCTAAAGCTTCATTGACTCAACACACCCTTTCAAAGCATTCTACAGCCCTAATTTTTAATAATATTGTCACAAAATGGAAGTATAAAAATGGCCTTTGCCATAAATTATGCTCTTTCTTGATTTCTGCTTGACTGAATGCTTCCTACGCCTGTCTGCTTAGGCTCTGAAAAAATAGTGGTTCAGAAGTGTCATGGGAGGAGGAGGGGAAAGGGAAAAGGGCCAGTTATGTGAATAAGCTTCCACATTGCCACCTACACAGCAGCTTAACACAGCAGCCGTATCCTTATATATAATTTGAATTTGTGGATAAACCTGGGATTCTTTTTTAAAAAATAAGGTTCTTGAAATTTGGGTAATATTATCTTAGAGGAGTAAGATACTCAAAGGAGTATCCCCTAACTTGTAACACAAAATGAATGGTCACTATGGTATCTTTCAAGTTCTTGCCCCCCCTCCCCAGGCACCCCAAAAGGTAACAGCTGGTAAGAAAGAATCCTATATCTATCAGTGTACCATAAAGACAACATCTTTATGGGGTAACATTGAAAGTACCTTCAGATGTGCAATTGGTGAAAGAAAAGGTGGTAATTTATGATTTAATATAAAAAAAAGAAGAAGAATATTTATTTATTTATTTATTTGTTTGTTTGTTTGTTTGTTTGTTCGATTTATATATGCCGCCCTTCTCTGGAGACTCAGGGCGGCTTACAATGGATTAAGCAATAGCCTTCATACTTTTGTATATACCTGCTTAGTAGGGCTTTTTGCCCCCCCCCCCCAGCAGTGTTCTCTTTTGTACAAAGTCAGCTTATTGTCTCCACAAACCGGGTCATCATTTTATCTACCTCGAAAGGATAGAATGCTGAGTCAACCTTGAGCCTGGTGAGAATTGAACTCGCAGTAATTGCAGGCAGCTGGCAGCTAAGTACTACTTTAACAGCAGTAGTTTAGTCCACTGTGCCACCAAGGCTCTAACATAATAACATATAGTTGCATAATAATTATACAAATGTCTACACCTATAGATGCATATTTAGAATTTACAAAGATACTTTAATAGAAACATTTACTGAGTACTACTGTATTGTGATTGGGTAGTCTGTGCGTGTGTTAGCATCTCTGTGTTTTAATGACTAAAGCAATTTGAAGTTTTCTCCTTTTTTTTTTATTGTTCTTTATCCTGAAGTTAGTTTTGGTAGGTCATTCAAACAGAGAATGCTTTTAAATGGATGATAATTCTCTGGTCACCTTTAAAATAGAGGACAACCACTAAAATGTAAGGGACATCTAGTCATGTGAAAAATAAATGAATAAAGTATAAGAATTGAATGTCCAACTCAGGCCACTTTTTCTCTTTTGACGGATGCAACCACAAATTGGGAAAAGAATGTTATGGATGAAATTCCAGTATATCTAAGAGAGATCTTCTTATCCTTCTAGTTCTTTCCTCTAACCTCTTTTTCAGTCTGTAAACAAAGTGTTGAGGTATCATAATTTTCATATCTACAATTTCTATTTGCAACCAGTTTGCAGGTGGCTAACTAGGTAAAGATAAGAACTTTTTCTGTGTTACTCAGGTATTTTATGGGATTCATTTCAGGAACATTTACAACACTTTCAGAAGAAATGCTTCTATGTATTTAAATTTCCCACAGCTGGAGTCAGAGAAGGTATCCTTTAAGCAAATCAGAAATATTGCAGTGAAAATAGACAATTTAAATACGCTGGAATCTTTCCCAGTCAAAGGAATTTGAACACAATTTTATTGTTGCTGCCAGGACAGCTGGATTTTAGATAGAAATAGAAATCTCATTCTTTTCCTCTTCTTGGGGTAATATAATTTTTCTGCAGAAAAGAAATGGCTAGTATTCCTTCTTCATCTTGTGAGTTCATTATCTTTTTTTGCATAGTATTTCTTAGCTTCAAGGCTACTAATAAATGGTATTAAACACACAAAAGGCATAAAATTCACAAGTACAGTATCCTACAGCCATTATAATTAGTTTCCATTGTGCGAAGGTAATGCTTCAGAGCATTCTGTATTATTAGCTTTAATAGGCTAAACTTTTTCAGTTTCTAGAAATTAAACAGGTCAGAGAGAGCATTGTAGGCATCCTGTCTTAACCAAGTAAAATTTTGGTGGCTATATTTGGTAGCTCAGTCATTCATATAAAATACAACAAATACTCATTTTGTTGGCTATTAAGCCACCATTTCAGGCTTCTGGCTATATCTCATTCTCATGCCAATATGGGAGGCTTAATAAAACTGCTATGAGCAGCAAGGTTGCAGGGACTGTTGCTGTAATCTGGCCAAAGAAAGCAGATATGTGTTTGGAACTTGCATGAAAAAAGATGTAAGAGGTTGAAGTCTTTATCAAACTGGGAGAGTTGTGATGTAATCCAATAACTGTGCTAATATTTTATTCTGCATAATTATAGTATCCCATTATGGGATAGGCAAATTTCTTAAAATCTATTAGGCTCAATCCCATTTTTGTACTACTTTGTAATTTTTAAAACAAAAGGGTTAGATCACTCATTTACATAGTTGCCAAACTTGTGAAATGTTTTAGATCATGAAATGTACTTTTCTCCCAGAACAACCCTAGAAAACTAGTGCAAAAATCTCCTAGTCATATAGCCTGTATTTCAAGATTCAGAATACAATTAAGGATGAATCCTTTTGTTGCTTCTTCTGTACCACGTGCAAATCCATCAACAGTTTCTGACCACCTATCCATCCTGATATAAGAAGTGTCTCATCTTCCCTCATTTTTCTTCCAAGTTTATAGAGCAAAGCAAAACTAATATTTACTTAGGTGTGAAACAAAACATATTATGAAATTTAATGCACGCTGACATGATTATCTATATTATTTCACTTTAATTCTCATTTAGTTTATATATTTGTTTTCTTTCCTTTTCATAGGCTTTATGTGTATTTCTCTTTAGCCAGGTTCTTCCTATGTAAACCAAGATTTTTATGCAGCCCTAGTTCAGTGAAATCACAATCCACTAATTTCTAGGCATTTAAGTAGCGATTGGTGTGTGTTTTTTTTCCGGTAGATGGTGTGTCCTAGGGAGCCGTTGGGTTTTTTGTAAATTAGGACGTCCAGAAAGGGGAGTTGGTTGTTAGCTTCTATTTCCATAGTAAATTGTATTTTGGGGTATAGGCTGTTGAGATGTGTGAGGAAGTTGTCCAGTTTTTCCTTTCCGTGTGGCCAAATTATGAAAGTGTCATCTAGATTTCTAAGCCAGAGTTTGGGTTTGTGTTCAGATTTATCTAAAGCGTTGGTTTCAAAGTGTTCCATGTATAGGTTTGCGATGACGGGTGAGAGGGGTGATCCCATAGGTGCTCCTTCTATCTGTTTGTATCTTTGTCCATTGTGGATGAAATATGTGTTGGTTAGGCAGTGGTTGGTCAGATCTAGGATGTGCTTAGGGGGGTTGTATTTGTTTTGGATAGCTGTCAAGGCTTCTTTAATAGGTATTTGGGTGAAGAGGGATATGACACCGAAGCTCATGAGTAGGTTGCTGGGTTGTAGGTTTTGTTTCTTTATTGTTTCTATGAAGTGGAATGAGTTTTGTACGCATGAGGTGATGGATTCTGTGTAAGGCTGAAGTTGTTTGGCAAGAAATTTGGCAAGATTCTGTAGAGGTGAGCCTATGGAGCTGACTATGGGTCTAAGTGGTGTTCCTTCTTTGTGTATCTTGGGGAGGCCATAGAGCTTGGGGCATCTGGATGATTTCTCTCTGGGGATGATTCTTTGCTGGATATCTTCACTGATGGGAGAGGCTTTTATTTTGAATTTGGTGGTTTTTTTCCAGGTAGGTGGTGGGGTCTGTGTTTAGAGGTTTGTAAGCGGGGTCTTGGAGTAGGTTGGATGTTCATAAATGATCTCTCTTTTTCTGTTCCTTTGTTTCCATTGAATGCCTGTATGCAAACAATGGTTAAGGCAATTCTGATCTAGTTTCTGATAATCCGGTGGTCAATTTCTTTTCCATCAGTAGCCACCATTTTTTTAAAAAGTATGAATGAATTATTCAGCAATTGTTGCCACAGAATCTGAGGCTGCTAATCTGTGTCTTAAAAAAAACATGCATGCAATGCTTGAAATATTCCATATTGCATGAAACTACATGTTGTTTCAGACTGAACATATTCAGTCAATATTATCAGTCATTTTTCCAAAGCATGTTCCATTTAAAAAATGTCACATCATCTGATTTCAGGTATTAACTGCTATTCATATGGGCTTTCTTTTCAACAACAGTTTAATACAAGTTTTCTGACACTCATAAAACCGTTTATTTGGACTCCATGAAGCTTTCTGAATTTGACATAAAATCATTCTAACATACTTTATTTAACATGTTTTCTGGCCAGAAAAAAATGAAAAGGTTTTGTGATGGATAGTAACTAAACATTTTGAGGAAGAAAATGCAAAGAAGGATATTTGAATCAAAGCTGGGCAGTGATGGGTATGGCCAAACTATATGACTTTAGCATTATCAGAAAAATTTGGGCACTTTTCTGCTCATTCATTACAAATAAAAATAAAAATAGGTTTAATTCTGATATCAGTAATGTTTTAGAATATTTAATTTAAGTTTAATTTTATTTGAATAACAAATGTTGGGTTTTTCTTTGTTTTGTCAGTTAATGCCAAATTTATACTGAACCCAACAGGCAGCTAATATGTTTATCGGAGAAGAAACTACAGACAGATACAATAAATAATGTCAGGAAGCCCTAGGATTTTCTTTCTTTCTTTCTTTTTTACACAGATCATTGCATCAACACAAATCTTGGTAAACCATTGTGAGATTCAGGGCTTCGGCAACACAGTACCTATCAAGACCAAAGCCTATTTGACATCCTCAATAGCTGTGGGATTCTAAAATTAAATTATTTTGTTTAAAATATTTAAACAATAATATCATATTGAATAATTTCCAAATTCTGCAAGGGTTTTTTGTGTTGTTTTCTCTTGACAATTGAGAAAATAGCATCTTATAAGCTTTTAGTCTTTTTTTAAAGTATAGTAATTAGGGTCTTGGACTTTGGTTAAAAGCTTTGGAAAAAAATAGTGTTTGCAGAAGACTGATCACCAGAACATTAGGACTAAACTAGTGGTCTGCTGTGAAGTGAAACCAATTCCAGCCCTTTTCTGTCAACAGTCCCATGATGCTATTACCTAAATGTTCTAGAGCTCTGAAGCATTTATTTTGATTATGAAAGTTCACTTATTCAATTTCTACCTTGCTCAGTCAGACTAGACTCTTGACAGTTCATACAAGCAAAAGTATATTCAACAATATAACTCAAATACCCATGAAAAATAAAATGAGAAAAATAGAAGCATTTATTTATGTTGCAAAATTTATATGGCTACTCATCTTAGTCAAATAGCTCTGGGTGGTTAACAAAGCATAGCAATAATATATTAAAAATTAATAGTAACTGTAATCTCATCCCTGGGTGGCATGTGCTCAGTCTTGGTAAGCTTCTGGAAGAGTTTGATATTTAAGAGCTTTCAGAAAATTAATAACAGTTTCTGTCTCTATCAGTCCCACAAGGTAGTTGTCATAGGGAAAAAATGAAGAGATATTTTTGTGAGTCCACCCGCCTATCTATCTATCTATCTATCTATCTATCTATCTATCTATCTATCTCAAATGAAGACAAATATACATGTCCCAGGATAATGTTACATGAGCCTGGGTTGGTCTGAGTCTGGGTCGGTCACTGGGACCAGAGGTTTAATCATCTGAGCTTTCAAACTCATGCTGGAGCCCATCCTCAGGGAACTTTTCTCTACCAGAATGTATGTATGTATGTATGTATGTATGTATGTATGTATGTATGTATCATCTATCTATCTATCTATCTATCTATCTATCTATCTATCTATCTATCTATCATCTTTGTGGTAACTTGGCAAGTTAAGTTCCTAGCCAAACTACTTTTTGAGCTAAGTAGAAGCTTGTCATCATATGTACATTTACTTATAGACACTGTCATATACACATCTAGGTTGAACAGTCTTTTGTCAGTTGTATGAAGAAAGATGCTCAATTGTAGTAATGTGCATTTCCAGAAAGGAAGGACAGAATTAAATTCAATGTAGAGTTTTCCTGAGGCGAAAAAAGGTGTTCAGAGCAGTCCTATTCTTCATAACTATCAGAACCACACCTCATTCTTTTAAGCAGGCTGTTCAGCACCTCTCAGCAGCAATGAATCAGGAATCATTTGCACAGTACTTCAGCGAAAAGGTCTCAGCGATGGATTTGTACAGCATACTAAGGAAGTAGATCTGGGTCAGGCAAAATCATAGTGAAACCAAATGAAATATGGTCCATGGATACTATTAAAGATCCATATGGAAATTAGGGCTTTTCATTTCTGTTACACAGCAAAAAATCTGGATCTCTGACCTAATAAAAAGATACTTGTAATTCAGCTTTTTTTGAAATATATTGTATCTGCAGAAGTTCTACAGTTCTATTTCTACAGCCATTCTTGGAATCATCTATGTGGAAAATGAATATAGAAATACAGAAATATTTCTAATACAGATCTGTGGCTTTTATTTAAACAACTATGCGACAGTAATTTTATTATATATTTTATGGATGGATCAGAATTCCTATAAAGCAACAGCCCTTAGACTTAGAATATATATTGCCCCATAGTGCTTCACAGCACTCTCTGGGTAGTTTACAGTGTCAGCATATTGCCTCCCACAGTCTGAGTCCTCATTTTACTAACCTACAAATGGTAGAAGGCTGACTCAACATTGACCCCATCAGGATTGAACTTCAGGATGTGGGCAGAATTAACCTGCAATACTGAATTCTAACCACTGGGCCACCAGGGCTCCTAAATACCCTATTAATGTGATAAAAAAAAATATAGTCCAATACTTTGAAGTATGCCAGACTCGGGAAGATTGATCCAGAACTTTTAAGTCTTCATTCTATTAAGACTGAGGCAAGATGCTAGATCTGATTTGCACATAGTTGATTGACTGTTTAATTGATTATGTGTTATTAATCTGTCCTCCATGATGATCTGTCCCCAACCTTGCCCTTCATATCTTCCAATGGTGCCACCATCATCACTGTAATTGAATTCAGCTACTTACTTCTGGTTGTCATCTTTTATTTTTCCTTCCTTCCTTTCGTTCCTTCCCAGATTGTAGACTTCTCAAGGGAATTGGTCTTTGTATAATGTGCCCAAAGTATGATAATTTGAGCTTGCTTATTTTTGCCTAGAGTTGGAATTCTGGATTGCTTTATTTAGTGATCCATTTGCTCATTTTCTTGGTTATCCATCAGTCTTAAACACCAAAATTAAAAAACACCAACTCTCTTTTTATCCTGCTTCTTCTATAGAGTACCATTGGGAAAAATCATTATCTCATAATTCTGATTTTTGTATGTATAGATATATCACTTTATCTGAATATCTTTCCCAAGGCGTTTAGTGCTACCCTGCCAACTACTACACTGTGACATATATTTTACTGCTGTTACCTTTCTTGTTCACAGCCAGGCCTAAAAGGTATATGCTATCCTATAAGACATGATTAATATCCTGATCTATTTTACAGGAAAGTTGTAGAAAGTGCTAAGAAAATCAACCATTACTAAAAGCCAGAAAAATACCGTGTGGATCATAGGACAAAGATATGATTGCATATGTCCGTTTTATATCTTCATAAAGGCTAGCATTCCATTGTCAATGAAAGACATAGCTAATAATTTGTTCATTTATTAGACTTTTTGTCTCACCTTTATTATTTTAAAATAACTCAAAGCACTGAACATACATAATACTCCTTCCTCCTCCTATTTTTCCTCAAAGCAGCAACCTAGTGAGGTACATGGGCCTGAAAGTTGCTCAGCTAGCTTGTTGGAAGAAACTAATGGAGGAACCCTCCATATGAGAGAAATAGTTTAATCCATTTTCCTCTTTGAGAAATAGAAAATTAATCAAAATTAAAGTAGATATATAAAGATCAGTATAAATCTTGTATATCAATACTCCAAGATACTTTGTTTTTTAAAATTATTGTTATTTACAAAAATTACAAAAGATGAACATAAATATTTATTTTTATTTAAAACCAGAGATGTTAATAGAATCCATTGAAATCTGCCAAAACAGTTTCAATATCTACCAAAAGATTTAGTAGATGTCACATCACTTTCACAGAAATCGAAAATTTTATTTTACATTCATTGATATCCTTCCTTCTATAAATTACAAAACTCCCATTTTTTATTGATCTGAGAAGCAGTGGGGAGAGCAAAACCAAAACATTTTCATGCTTGTTTTAGCTCTTCTGGCATTCAAGCTTGGGAGAAGAAGGCACATATCACAGAGAAAAACAGAAACTGTTAATAGTACATGGATACAACCAACCAAAAACTTACAAAGCCTGTAGATTGAATAACTGAAGTTACATAGCAATATAATCATGCTAACAAGAAGTTTTCAATGCTTTCCAAAGCTAGTCTTTGAATGTTTAAAAACAGGATTGGCTCTTATTTTCACTTATAACAAAAATGATATCACTATACAAAATTAATTTAAATTTATAGAGAATTTACATATTGTCTCCAAGATTTACTATGACTTAGCCAACTCTTGACTGTTAAAAAGTATGCTCTCATTCTATGGAAATGAAAGCAATTGGCAACTGTTTTTCTGGAACTGAACAGTGAGAGACACCGCAACAGGAGAATAGTCAAATGGAAAGGCACAAGGTAGCTTGCAGCTGAGGGGGAATATTTTGCCAGCTATTGCCAATATTTCTTATGAGTGAAATTTATTTGAATATTCGAAGTATGTTTCTCCTTTAATTTTCAGGCCCATTAGATCTGGGAAGTGGTGTGTGTGAGAGAGAGAGGTGGGGGGAGGCAGTGTTTAGCTTTCTCTTTGGCCATTGCCATTTGAAGGAATATTTATTTATTTATTTATTGGTTTGATTTATATGCTGCCCTTCTCCAGAGACTCAAGGTGGCTTACAATGCATTAAGCAATAGCCTTCATACTTTTGTATATACCTGCTTAGTAGGGCTTTCGGCCCCCACAAGTGGTGTTCTTTTTTATACAAAGTCAGCTTATTGCCCCCACAATCCGGGTCCTCATTTTACCTACCTCGAAAGGATGGAAGGCTGAGTCAACCTTGAGCCTGGTGAGATTTGAACTTGCAGTAATTTCAGGCAGCTGGTGCTACTTAACAGCACTTTAGTCTGCTGACCACCAAGGCTCTTTACATATAAACATGTTCATAGGAAAAATAATTTGTTTTCCGTACTTGCAAGGCTGCTCACAGCTTCTGTTTCCTCTATTTGGTACTACTTGGGAGAAGCACTTCCCTGTTGCAAAGCAATCAAGACTATGATCTCACATACCGGATATATTATGTGAAAAAATTTGCAGGCCTGAAAATAGCATAATGAAAAGATTTTGAATACAAATGTTCCTATTTTTCATTCAATGATAATGGGTTTTAAAATATATACCATACTGTGAGGGAGTATCAACCTACTTTTCTGACAAGTTGCAGTCTTACCTCTACTTGCCTCTATGCAAGCAGTTTCACCTTTTTTTCATGAAATAACATAGAATACTGTCAAAAGCTGTGGATAAAAATTTAGACGAGCATAATCTGGGAAGATGACTGAAGTAAACCCAAATATAAATCTCTCCATAATCTTTTCTATCTAATTGTTCACATTTAGTTCTGGATCATTAATATTTCACTGAGATATCTCACTGTTAGGGCAGCAAATATCAGCATTTTGTCAAGTATCTTTTTCCAGTGCGCTGCTCCCACTATCCATCATCGGGTTAAATCCTCCAGCTTTGGCAATAACTGAGTGAAAGCTAACACTTCCCTTTCCTGCTGCCAACCACGCCCCCAAGTCCCATGATCCACAGTCTTCACTCAGTTATTGGCAAACACTGGAGTGATTTTCTGAGCTGCTGGAATTTTTTTCCAGAAGATTTCCCTTTCTGTTAGGTTTTTTCTTTATTTTTGATTACCTTTGTTTTCTATCGGGCAGCTGCAGAAGACTGGAGTTCGCGGCTGGGGATTTCAAAGCGTCAGCTGAGCAGCGGGCTAGGTCTTCGCCTCACCCACGCCTCAGCACGCCTGGGACGCTCCGTTTCGGCAGGAGCCGAACGCTAGGCTCCCCTCCGGAGGGGGGGGCATCTCCAAGCCGAAGGAGAGCAGCGGAGCTCAGAAGTGGCGGCGGCAGCACAGTTTACCGCCGCTCGCATCCAGGAAGTGGCAGGGGATTCCCAGGCTCATTTGGAGCGCACACGAGTGGCGGTAAGGAGGCAGATGCTCCCAACGCGGTGGAAAGAGGGCTCAGGCTTCTCGGGCTGCTAGCGGCATTTGGTCGGACCCTCGGGCCGCCATTGTGAGTCCGCTGCTTCCACAGCCCTTTTGAATTTGGCGCCATGTGCGCCCGCCATCTTGGTGGACCTGTGGGCCGCCATTTTTAGCAACATTTCCGGCCCCACCCGGACAAGCCTGCACCAACCTACCTGCCCAGCACGGGAAGGGGGAAGCCCTTAGCTGCGAAGCCATGCATTTTAAGGCAGTTTGGGGACCTTTGGGCCCCATCTTCTTGGAAGCCTGTAAGCGATCCCGGGGCCACAAATCCAGCATTGCGAGACCCCAGCCTGCAGGGAGAAGCCATGTCAGAGTCACCCTTCTCCTCTGACATGGAGCTTGAGGCCAGCCCACCGCGCAAGACACACAAATCAGACAAAAAGGGGTCGGGCAAGTGGTCTGAGACCACCAGCCGCAAAACCCAGGCGGAGAAGGCGCCCCCCATAATGGACAGAGAGCCCAAAGGTGCCACAGGGCCCTAGAAAGGCAATGGGCCAAGGCGCAGAAGGCAGCCTCAGTGACATCAGGCCTGGAGGTAGGCTCCCCCCAGAGAGCAAGCCTAACCCTAGGAGAGGGGCTGCCTGGAATCACAAGCCTGTCTGAACTGGCTACAACACCAGCTACCCAAGCCTACCGGGTCAGATCATTCGCTGCTCTGCTCCAAAGGAGTCTCGCTGTCCCTGCCGGACGTCCGGGCTGCCAACCTGTCACAGCTGCAGCACCGGGGCGCAGAGGCGACCTTCACACCAACAGCAGCAGGGTTACGAGCGGCAGGGGGAGCACCCCCGCCCGGCCAGCTGGACTTCCAATCAATGCTGTCATCCGCCTTTTCCACATTTCTGGCTGCGCAGTTTCAGCAGGCCTCACAGGCCCCGGCACAGCTGTTGGCGCAAGGGACACAACACTGTCAGCGTTCCCAGGCTTATCCCTCGCGAGATCACGATTCATCTTCGGATGACTCAGATCAAGCAGAAGAGGGGCCGGAGGACAGGGAGTTCTCAGAAGACGAGGGACTGACACCTGACACCCCAGCCTTCACGGGACTGTTCCGCCTGGCACTGTTCAAGTCCCTTCTCCACAAAGCGAGGCTCTCGACTAATTTGGGAATACCGGGAGAGGTGACATCGCCCCCTCAGGTTCCAGCGGGACCCCACGACACCCTGTTCAAGTCATCAAAGCCAGAAAAGGACTACATCCCCTGTCCGCAACTGTTTGCAGACGTAATCCAAACCCCGTGGGGACAACCAGCCTCTCTCACGACACCCAGCAGTCTGGACAGGAAACTCTAGTGCTCAGCACCGGAACTGGAGGACCTTTTGGCCCTGCCCTCAGTAGACCAACCAGTAGTGGCCCTCTCAGCTATCTCCATGATTTCCACGGATGCCTTGGACGGCCTAAAAGCGGACAGAGTGGGCTTTCCACAAGTCACATCAGGCAGTGTCGTGGGCAATCAGGACAGCAACAGCAACGTCCTTCTTCAACAGGGCAGCTCTAATCTGGCTGAAACAAATGCAGGAGAGGATCCCACCAGAGGATGCCAGACTGCACCAAGATTTAAACAAAATTTTGGCAGCCACGGAATACGCCACGGATGCGTCTCTGAACTCCGCAAAATTTGCCTCGAGGGCACTCACCTCAACAGTCACAGCTAGAAGGCTTTTCTGGCTCCGCCCCTGGAAAGCTGACCTGAAAGCAAAATGGAAACTAGTAGCAGCCCCATACAAAGCTCCAGACCTCTTCGGAGCGGCCTTAGAACCTGTCCTAATCAAAAGCAAGGACAAGAGGAAGATCCTTCCATCGGCCTACCGCCACCAGGAACGTAGATTCTCACCGTATGGGCACCAGCAGCCCTTTCGTTCCAGCGGGGGGTCCAGAGGCCCCCCCTCTCAGTGAGCCCAGTTTCAGAGTGGTGACCGAAACCAAGACAGACAGCAGTTCCGAGACCGAGGCCGACATCAACAGTCTAAGAGACCATTCCTGGGAGCAGGCTTTAAAACCGCCAGGAGGGGGAAGTGACGCCCGAACCGCAGGCCCCATCGGAGGGAAGCTCCATCTCTTCCACCAACAATGGGCCCACTCAACATCGGATCTGTGGGTACAATGCACGACTTCTTTAGGGCTTTCTATAGATTTTTCCGGGCCTCCTCCCCGTCGTTTCGTGCGCTGCCCGGTCCCGCCTGCCAGGGACCTCTCCCTCCTGATGGCTCAAGAAGTATCACACCTCCTGGAGATCAGAGCCATAGAACCGGTACCGTTGAATCAGCACGGTTCGGGGTTTTACTCAATCCTCTTCCTCGTGCCCAAGAACTCCGGGGGTTGGAGGGGCATCTTAAATCTAAAGCAACTGAACCAGACCGTCCAGTACTGCAGATTCAAAATGCACTCCCTCCGGTCAATCTTAGCAGGGGTCAGACAAGGGGACCTGCTCCAATCAGTTGACTTACGAGAGGCCTACCTTCATGTACCCATTCACCCCAACCACCGTCAGTACCTGAGATTCGAGTACGGGGGGCAACACTTCCAGTACCGTGCGATGCCTTTCGGACTCTCATCAGCACCCCGCACCTTTACCAAACTGGTAGCGGTGGTAGCAGCCACTCTCCGGGAGATCCCAGTACGAGTTCTATGTTATCTCGACGACATCCTGGTCCTCTCATCGTCTCACGATCAGGCGATCAAAGATATGGAGTGGGTCCTGGAAGCCTTTCAAAGCCACGGCTTCACCATCAACTACGAGAAGAGTCAGCTGCGCCCATCGACCCATATCCTGCATCTGGGGGCGGTGATAGACTCGGTACAAGGACAGGTCTTCCTGTCTCCAGAAAGGGTCCAGAGCATTCGGGTCCTGATTCAGCAAGTACTGACAAAGAGGAAAGTACGTCTGCTGCACCTGTCACGCCTGCTGGGGAAGATGGTCTCCTGTTTCGGCATCGTACCGTGGGCACGCAGACATTCGCGGTCCCTCCAATGGTTCCTCCTCCCGTTCCAGCGGACAGGCAAAGCCAGCTTGTTTCAGGAGGTGACCCTCCCATCTCAAGTCCGCCGGTCCCTCGGTTGGTGGATGTCCTCTTCGCTTCTCAAAGGCCACGACTTTCTAGATCCGGACAGATTGACTCTCACCACAGATGCGAGCCTCTGGGGATGGGGGGCTCACCTCGGCTCCCAAGTGGCACAGCGGCAGTGGTCACGGAGCGAGCGGCAGTGCAGCATCAACCTGTTGGAGCTCCGAGCGATCAGGCTGGCCCTAGCACAATTTCAATCCACAGTGCAAGGCCATCACGTCCTCATCCTGACAGACAACATCTCGGCCAAAGCACATGTGAACTGAGAAGGGGGCACGAGGTCCTGAGCGCTGATGTTCGAGTCCGAGGCCCTATTCACCTGGGTGGAGAAGCATCTGCAGTCGATAAAGGCAGACCACATCGCAGGGTCGACGAACGTCACAGCAGACTGGCTCAGCCGGGAACGGTTTGATTCGGCGGAGTGGCAACTCCACCCCAGCCTGCTCCAGGATATAGTGACAAGGTTCGGTACTCCGGTGGTAGACCTCTTCGCGTCCCCGACCAACACTCAGCTACCTCGGTTCGTGTCCTGTTATGCAACGCCACAGGCAGAGGATCAGGATGCTCTCCGCTGCAGGTGGCCCAGGGGTCTGCTATACGCCTTCCCGCCGATCCCCCTACTTCCTCACGTCATCCAGAAGTTACTGGTCGAAAGAACCGACCTACTCTTGGTTGCGCCAAACTGGCCCCGAAGAATGTGGTATGCCGACCTAGTAGCTCTTTTGGTAGAGCAACCGTGGGTGATCCCACCACACAAGGTTGTACTGTGCCAGGGAGCAGTCACTCACCCAGAGCTTCAGTGGCTTCAATTGGCCGTCTGGCACTTGAAAGGGTCATCCTAAAGAAGGACAGACTGTCTGACGGAGTCGTCAACACCATCCAGGCGGCCAGGCGACCCTCTACGACTCGCATATACGAGACGTCTTGGCGCGCCTTCTGCTGCTGGTGTTCCCAACATTATACGGACCCCACAGCAGTGGCGGTGCAGGACGTCCTAGAATTCTTGCAGACTGGACTGGACAAGGGACTGGCCCCAGCCACCCTAAGACGTCAGACAGCAGCTCTGTCCACCGTCATTTCGTGTCCACCGTCCCAAGCACTGTCGCACCACCCGCGTATCAAAGGTTTTCTGCACGGTGCCACGAACCTCAGGCCTCCTACAGTACACCGTTATCCATCGTGGGACCTCCCTCTGGTGCTGAAGGCCCTGATGTCACCCCCATTTGAACCATTAAACTCGGTCACCCTCAAGTACTTATTGTTTAAGGTGACCTTTCTCCTGGCTATCACCTCGGCCAGGAGAGTTTCAGAGCTAGCGGCCCTATCGGTCCGGAGGGACCTGTGTATATTTAGAGATTCCACAGTAGTACTACGGCTGGATCCTTCCTTCGTGCCCAAGGTCAACTCCTGGTTCCACCGTGCTCAGGAGCTCATCCTTCTGGATTTCTGTCCATCCCCGCGCAACGACAGGGAAAGGCGTTGGCATTCCCTCGACATGCATCACGCGCTCCGCATCTACATCCAGCAGACAGTGGCATACCGCTGCTCGGAGGGGCTTCTAGTGTCTTTCAACCCAGCCTCAATGGGTCTGAAGATCTCGGCTTCCACAGTCAGCAGGTGGATTAAGGCCTGTATCGCCTTAGCGTATGATCTGGACTCCAGGCCACCACCGGGAAGAATCCTTCCACACTCCACCTGCAGTGCGGCCACCTCGGCGGCCTGGGCAATGCAGGCGTCGGTGGCAGACATCTGCAGAGCGGCGTCCTGGTCGTCTCTGTCACCCTTCATTCGCCACTACAAAATTGACACTTATGACTTGGCAGAAGCGGCCTTTGGCTGTAGGGTTCTCCAAAGGGTCCTAGTAGAAGAGGGCCCCGGAGGCAGTCAGCCCCCCGCCCAGGGGGTTTAAGCTTGGGTATATCCCGTTGATGGATAATGGGAGCAGCGCACTGGAAAATGGACATTGTCTTAACTGAACGTCCCTTTTCAGGGCGCTGCGTACACTATCCATACCCGCCCTGGGTCTGACTGCCAGACCGAATGTGGTTCCTGTTTAAGGTTTTTGTTCAATAAAGTTTTGTTCTAACTGCCAATCATTGTTTGCGGTGTTTTCATTCAGACTGGGGATCATGGGACTTGGGGGAGTGGTTGGCAGCAGGAAAGGGAAGTCTTAGCTTTCACTCAGTTATTGCCAAAGCTGGAGGATTTAACCCGTTGATGGATAGTGTACGCCGCTCCCTGAAAAGGGATGTTCAGGTAAGACAATGTCCATTTTCAGTATCACCCTCTTTTGAATACTTTTGAATTAGATTTCATCCAATTATGAATTGCTCTGTTTATTGTGTTTCTGTAGCAGTGAAACTATTGCTTCAGTTAGCTCCATGAATCCCATTTTATTTATTTATATATTTATACATCAAATATCCATCTCACTGAACAAACTCACTCCACTCAATCTGTTGTTACAGGATATATTGTATAGGACAGTGATGGCTAACCTTTTCCGGACTGAGTGCCCAAAACGTCCCCCCCGAACCCCCAAAATGCAATGCGTGCGCGAGCCCCGTGCATGTGCCCTGCCCCCATGCATGCGCCCTGCCCCCGCACATGCACGCATGGCCCCCTGCATGCTCCCACCTACCACGCATGGATACCCTGTCCCCTGCATGTGCCCCGCCCCCACCCCCCCGTGCATGTGCTGCAGAGACCCGACAACCAGCTGGCCAGCGGGAGGTACACACGAATGTGTGGCAGAGTTGAATTGGGGTGATGGCTTGCATGTCCACAGAGAGGGCGCTGCATGCCACCTGTGGCACATGTGCCATAGGTTTGCCATCACCGGTATAGGAGCTCTGAAGACATAAATCTGAAGAAGTATATTATATGCAATCTCACGTGGGCCATAAAGTAGGCTTTTTAGAATTTAGCCTTTCTCCACCCACATATGCACTTTACTTTTTTTTTAAGTTTTATTAATTTTCTATTGTTTAAGTTTTTTAGTGCTTAATAAACATCATGTTGTCTGGGTTACTTTATTTGCTTAGCAGTACAGATTACATTCTTAATCTCCACCCCTTTTTTCCACCCACTGGTAATAAGAATAGAAGGGAATAGGGAATAGGGAATAGGGAATAGGGAATAGGGAATAGGGTGGAGTGGAGTGGAGTGGAGTGGAGTGGAGTGGAGTGGAGTAGAGTAGAGTAGAGTAGAGTAGAGTAGAGTAGAGTAGAGTAGAGTAGAGCAGAGCAGAGCAGAGCAGAGCAGAGCAGAGCAGAGCAGAGCAGAACAGAACAGAACAGAACAGAACAGAATTCTTTATTGGCCAAGTGTGATTGGACACACAAGGAATTTGTCTTTGGTGCATATGCTCCCAGGGTACATAAAAGGAAAAAAAGCATTCATTAAGAATTGGATTGCATGGAAATGATTGGAATATTCATGTTCATATTGATTAATATACAAAATACTAACTATATATTAATATTAATATAACTAATTGATTCATATTAAAATTTTGAATTTGTATTAAACAACTGTAATATTACATAATTAACCAATATGAGCATGGATATAAAAATAGATGACAATGGGAAGGGGTATAATATGGAATAGAAGGGAAAAATTGAATTTGATTAAGATTAGAGATGAGGATGAAGGATAATATAAGAAAAATAAATAAATAAATAAATAAATATTGTTTTTTTAAAAAAACAGATGAGAAATAAATATGGCAAAAAGGAAATATAGAAATTGTAAATTTAATTGAAATGACTAAACACTGTTTAAATTTGAGAACCAGCCAAATACTCTGTTCAAAGAAAATACATTGTATGTTTGTATGTGTTTGTCTAAAAAATAAAAAAACCACTTTTTATTAAAAAAACAAAACAAAAAAGGTAGGTGCGTCTTATACTCCAAAAAATACGGTATGTATTTTTGTCCAAAATTTGTTTGCTTTAACACAGGTCCATCACATGGTAATATGTGCCCATTTTTTGGTTACATTTCCAACATTTGCTAGACATATTTTTAAACATTTTAGCTAACCTAGCAGGTGGTAAGTGCCATCTATAAAACATTTTATATAAGTTTTCTTTAAAGAGGTTGCCATTGTTAATTTATAGTTCCTTTCCCATAAATTTTGCCATTTCTCTAATTCTACATTATTTATTTTATTTATTTATTTTATTTTATTAAATTTCTATACCGCCCTTCTCCCGAAGGACTCAGGGCGGTGAACAGCCACAAGATAAAATACATAAAGACAAAAATTTAAAATAGATTAAAAACAAATTAAATAATTTGGCTGAATTTAAAATACCCCATAATTTAAAACAAAGTTTTATATCCAAAGTTTTTTGCCCACTGTATCATTGTGTCTTTTACTTGTTCATCCTCCATTTTCCAAATTAGTAAGAAATTATACATTTTCTTAATTAGTTTTTCATCAGAATTCAACAATATCTGATCAAAGGCTGTTTGTCCTTTATAAAAGCTGTACATTTTCATGTCTTTATCATATTTAGATTGTATTTACAATTGAGGCTACCATGATAATTTAATA
The DNA here is from genome assembly GCA_022577455.1 of Arizona elegans. Lineage (NCBI taxonomy): Eukaryota > Metazoa > Chordata > Lepidosauria > Squamata > Colubridae > Arizona > Arizona elegans. The sequence continues at coordinate 281,550,976 of JAKOOJ010000001.1, read as the reverse complement.
CCCTGGTCTTCAACCTCTTGCTTAGATTTTAATCTCCCTTCAGTGTCCAAAATGTCTTTATATGTCACAATTTTTTCAAACTTCACCAGATTTGGATATGTAAATGCTTCCATCATTGAGAGCCATTCTGGGATTCTCAAATAGATCTTAGCTTTTATTTTTTCCCATACAGATAATAGTGAGTTTCTTATGTAGTGATTTTGAAAGTATCTGTAAATTTTATTCTTCTCATACCATAAGAAGGCATGCCATCCCAGTTGTAAATCATGTCCTTCTAAATATAGCAGTCTCTTATGTCTGAGGCAGTGGTGGGTTTCTCCCAGTTCGGTCCAGTTCTATAGAATGGGTAGTAAAACCGGCAGGAAGCTCTGCCCATCCGCCACGACGTCATCATGGGTGATCAGAAGCAAATGCAACAATGGTTAGGCCTACATTGCGATAATAAGGAAAGCAAAACTTGTTCATTTTTTCCTCACTGTGTCAGCAGACTATTGTTTAACATTTTTATTTAAAGTAACTAACTCTCTTTTGTGGAAGAAATGACATAAAGGTCTGGTCACTTCCATCCAATAAAGTTGCTCAAATTCACCAAATGCTATTGGGTTACCTGGGATAAACAAACAAACAAATATTGAGCAGATGAATACAGATTCTACAACCAATGAGAGAGCATTGTCAAAGGATAATCTGCTTTTTCTTAACTTGGTGTTCTTCAGCTCTTTTGGGAGTATATAACCTAATCATTTGTAGAGTTGTAGTCTCTACATAGCTGGGAGACACCAAGCTGAGGTATTCCCTAAAGGCTTGTATGGCAAATGTAAGGCACTGAAGTGCACTACAGTATGAAGAAATCTGCTTTATGTGCCAGACCTCAAAGAATAACAAGTAAGCAAGAAGTAAGAAATGTTCTGAAGTCAAATTTTATTCCTTGAAGGTACCATTTCAGCTAAAGAGATATTGCTCACAGTTTTGTAAACTCCATTAAAAGTAACATATTTTGTGCTCTATATTCCTGAATGTGTATGTGGAGATACTGGCAGTTATATTGCATTCTCCAGATTGATGCATATTTATATCTATTAACTATGCTGACATAGTTTAATATATTCGAATTATATCTGGGTTTTGTATATTTCATTAATTGGTATGAATGAAAGTTTCCTACTGAGAATTTTATTTGTCGCTGAATATCTGAACAAATGTTTCTATATGCATGCAAGATTAATTGTTGCATCCATCTCATACTCTACACTGGCATGAAACTGGCATTTTAGTATTTTATAGATTTCAATTTTTATCAGATTAAAATGAATAAGATGATTTGCATTGTCTGCAATGCTAATGCTTAAACGGTGCTTGAGAACAAAGTTTGTAATATATAATCAATATATTCTGTCAAAATATATAGTGAAAACATTACTGCAGTATATCAACACTAAGACTCAAACTACATAATATGCTAATTGATTTAATATTTAATTAGAATATTATTCTTAACTGAGTTTAATTAGACTAAGGGCACTTCTACCACTCTCAGAACATGCTCTGATGGAAGTGTCTTCTCTATGTCCATTCACACAACATTTAATACTCAGTCAATCAGCATGTCCTTTAACTGAACAATTGGGCAGTACACAAATCAGCCAGCCAGTCCTCTGCCCCCATTCTAATTGCTACCTTACTGCCTTTATTTTGAATTATTTAAAACAGAAATAAAGATTACTGGGGGCAGGACCAGGGGTGAAATCCAGCAGGTTGTGACAGGTTCTGAAGAACTGGTAGCAGAAATTTTGAGTAGTTCGGAGAACAGGTAGTGAAAATTTTGAGTAGATCAGAGAACTGGCAAATGCCACTTCTGGCTGGCCCTAGAGTAGGGTGGGAATGGATATTTTGCAATATCCTTTCCCCAGGAATCGGGAGGGAATGGGGATTTTGCAGTATTCTTCCTCTGGAGTGGGGTGGGAATGGAGATTTTGCAGTATCCTACCCCTGCTACGTCCACCAAGCCATGCCCACAGAACTGGTAGTAAAAAAAATTGAATTTCACCACTGGGCAGGACATTAAGAAATCAACCCCCTGCTCAGTTTGATAATGAAGCAAGATTTCTCAGCGAAGGGGAAGATGCCTTCCATGCAACTCCAGCAAAGTGCTGCGGGATTAACTTCACTGCATTTCCTTTTATACTAGAACTGAGCCAAAAATCCATTAGTGTAGTTCTAGGAAGTCTGTGGAAAGGCATCCTAAGAACTCAAAATTATAGCTCAGCATAAACAAGGAAAATGAAAGGGATCTTTTTACCAGCAAGAAAGCATGATGCAGTGATTAAAAATGGGTTTCAAATAAACCATGTGAAAAAAAACCCCAATGAAACAAAGAAACAAAAACAGCTATTTAATTCTACTGATGTTGGCAGTCCTAAAAATTTTTGATTAGTGAATGAAGTCAAAGACTTTTTTGGTCCATTTAAGGTGTTTATCACTCTGCATTCATAATGATATAGCATATTGATCTTGTAGAGTCAAATCAGGTATATTCAATCACCATGCCATATACAATATATAGGCATTTCTACTGAGGCCAACTACAGAAACGTGGTTGCTACATTTTCTGCCTTTCGACAGCTTTGATGTGTGTATAGAAGGAGTTCATCTAAAATGCTTACAATTAATATTATCATATAAGAAAGCTGTGTAGCCAATTAGGCTTAGCTATGTGTTCCTGTTATAAAGGACAATAAGTCAATTTTCCTATTTGGTCTGTTTATATAGATAGTCTTCAGTCGGTTGAAAAGCTGAAGGAAATTAATCTTATTCAGAATAATGCTTGTGAATAGGACACAAAAACAGGAAAGAAAAAAGGCATTTCAGTCCTTATTCCAATTTACTGAGATGATTGTATCATGAAGTCATTAGATGGTAGCGCTTCTAGTTTTGAAGGTTTTTTCATTTATCTTTAAGACCAGTGACTTTAAAAAAAACTTGGTTGCTTTTTTTCAAACCTTTCATATATTTGTGGATTGAACCAGTAAATGGACTACAATCACTATGCCTGCTACCTGTTCATTTCTGGAGACCACATCTATATCTTCTTAAGAACTTTGAATGCATAGGAAAATTAGGTTTAGGTAATTAATAGCTATCACTCAATATGCTGAAGATTTTTTGCTTATATATGCACATGCTGATGATCAGTTGAATGTTTTCATCGGTGCTATCACTTCACTGCTTATCCTTAATGCTTTCACATGAATAATTTGTTCAAACAAGTAGAATAGAAACTGTTACACAACTGTATATAAGAAATTTTGGATTAAACTACTGAATAATGTCAATTAATCAATATTAATAGTTACTTTAGGTAGATGTTTAATCCGTAAAGTATATTTACATCCATAAAGCTGAAACAAGCTTTCCCTGTATTATTTTTTGCATCACAATCTTCTGGTTTTACTGGCAGATATCAGCATTCCAGAATCGCCAACAAACACTCCCCCACATTCTTTGGATTTCACTGCCTGGAACTTGTCCTGGGTGATGAAAGATTCCTCCCCTTCCTTCATTCCAAGAGGGCGGCACTGTAAGTACATCATTCTATTTTCCTATTTATTTTATTTATTTATTTATTGGTTCAATTTATATGCCACCATTCTCCGGAGACTCAGGGCGGCTTACAATGGGTTAAGCAATAGCCTTCATACTTTTGTATATACCTGCTTAGTAGGGCTTTTGGCCCGCCCAAGCGGTGTTCTTTTTTATACAAAGTCAGCTTATTGCCTCCACAATCCAGGTCCTCATTTTACCTACCTCGGAAGGATGGAAGGCTGAGTCAACCTTGAGCCTGGTGAGATTCGAACTTGCAGTAATTGCAGGCAGCTGGCAGCTAAGTGCTATTTAACAGCGCTTTAGTCCACTGCTCCACCAGGCTCCTATTTATTTATATGCTACCCATCTCACTTTGCAAAGCTGACTCCTTGGAACTGATATGAATATAATAAATGGCCAGAGGTGAAGAATCCAATGATAAAGGTGGTTCCCCCCCCCAAAAAAAAAGTATCACAGAAACATTAATGGTTTTAGGTGAGTTTACTTTTTATAGTTTTGGTATATACTTTCTATATACCATTTTATTTGGTTTTAATGGCTTTTTTCAGTCACTTTCTTAAAGCCATGGAAAGATAATGATAGATCAAACATTAAGTTCTGGGAATCCTCAAAGTTCATCATTTGCAAGAAAGAAAGTGGCCTATCCTGATAACAACAACAAAAATATAGAGCAAAATATCAGTTGGGTTCCATTCACAGGTCTTAATACTGCTGCGCAAAGCACTGAAAGCAAAGAAGTTGCCTATGCATATAAGGTAACCTAGCTTGCAGAAGCTACTTGTGATAGCTCTGTAACATCATTTGGAACCTTTCAAAGGGTGTGGCTGCTTCAGGCCTACAAAAAATATACTTCTCAAACCATCCTTCACCTACTTTGCACAGGCCCAGTTCTTAAGGCCCTGAAAAATGGATATTACACAAGTGTCACTGTTTTTTCATCATAAAACATGTGAGTTGAGTAAGCTTTTAGTAAGTATTAGCTATTGTCAATGATTCTGGCTACTTTACTTGAATGTTTATATGTCAGGAAAAGTGATATTAGCAAACTTGTTATAGTTTTCTGACATGCTACCAAAGGTATGAGTCATTGAACTACTGAACATAGTGATTCATTTTACTACATTTGCCAGATGCAAACCAGGTGATTTCAGGAGTTATTTCTCTCTTCAAAAAAGGTGGGGGGGAAGAGGGAGATATTTGATGGAGATAGGAGATCACCTTATTTTGATTGGTAATGGGGCCAATGCTTGGTATATGGTGTTTTCTTAAAAAAAAACAAAAAACCAGCCAATATTTTAAACAGCCTCTTTACTCTTTGGAAAAAGAAAAAATGGAGGAAGGAAAAAAAAACATCTGCCAGTTAATAATAGAAGTGAAATTGAGGGCAGAGGGCAGAAATTGAAAAAACAGAATCCTAAATTCAAAAAATCAGAAGTGGCTACTTAGGCTTCTGTATCCAATTCAGTCTGACTAAGTCCTGTTCAGTGCAGAAATTCAAATGAAACATCCCGATTACATCTAGTCTGTGTTTGAATACAACCATAAAATCCACACATTCCCCCCAAATTCCGAACAAAATGAAGGAGTCCTGCCCTCATTGGGTCTCCTTTAAAATCACCCTACCTCCATAAACAGGATGAATTTAGAGAAAGGCTAAAAGTAATATATGGCACACTATGACTTTCTACTGGGAAAAGAAAATAGCAAAAGAGACCCCCAGTTTTTGCTACATATGAACACAGGTATTTTATTTTTATACTGTAATATATTTACATAGCCACACATCTCACAGATTTATGACTCTGGGTGGCATACAATAAAAAAGAGAATAATAAAAACTAAGTTAAAACACAAAGTTATTAATAATGGAATAGCAGAGAGAGTTATTGTAATGATAAATAAAGCCATATCACGAATTCATCACCACCTTGAGATGCCCAAGCCTGTTGGTACAATCACACAACCATATTTTAAGGGACTTCCTGAAGTACATTGGGGATGGAACAAGTTCTCCTCAGGAGGAATGATGTCCTATAGTGGGGGCATGGGGTGTGGGGCTGCTATAACAGAAAAGATGTCTTCTTGGTCCTCCCAGATTAACTTCTTTAGTGGATGGGACCTGTAGCACACCAAATCTGTTGGGCTTACTGGGATGGGCAGATATAATTGAGTGAAGGTGATCTCTCTCAAATAATTCATGAAGATGTAAAAAGGAAGGTAGAAACACTGACCTCTGCAAAACTCACCAAGTAGGGGGCAAGAGTGGATTCTCTGTTCTCTTCAGTTACCACCAAAGGCAGCTGATGCTGGAGAAAGGAAGAGAACCAGTACAATACAGTACACTCCATCCCTAATCCCCAAAGCTAGTCCAAAAGGATACCATGGTCATTGGTATCAAAGGCTACTAAGAGATTAAAAAATGCAAAAATAGATGCACAATCTCCATCCTGCTCCTACCAGAGATCCTCTAAAAGTGCAACTAATGCCATTTTCATCTCACATTCAGGGCTGAATCCTAACTGAAAGAGATCTGGATAATCCACTTCATCCAGAGCTCTCTGAATCTGATACATGAATACTTTCTCAAACACCTACGTCCAAAAAGGGAGCTGAATAATTGATTAATATTGCCCAATATGGTAGGATCCAATGATCTTTTCCTGAGGAGGGAGGTGAACCAAAAAGCAGAGGAACAATTCCTCACTCAAGGAAGAATTCACTATCTCTAGAATCCACCCACATGAACCTTCCCCCCAACCAGCTTTAACCAACCATAAAAAACCTCCCTTTTTGCAACCCTGTAATCCCTTAATTTGGGGTAGGGTTCTGGCGACTGGATGAAACTGAGCATTTACTGGCCGGTTGCCCTTCCTGATGCCACACAGAGGTTGCAGCAGATATTTTTTCCTTGCACCCTAAGAGAGTAACATCTGCCTCTTGAACTCTCAACTTTCCAGTTGGGAGGTGAGCATCTTCCTACCACACCACTCAACCAGCTTTAAGTAACTATGAGGGTATGGAAAAGCTGAGCTCAAAGTACTAAGAATTCTATCCACTACCTGTGGATAGGGACAACAAATTCAAACCAATGCCAGATGACAAGGCAGGAATTTGTCCTGCCTTGTCATCTGTACCTGCTTAAGAATTTAGATGGCTTTGACAGATGCTGAGAAATTTCCTCCACAGAATCCTGTAAGAGGTTCTCAAAATTCCTTCTGACCATTAGGTATATGTGGGGCAGCTATCTGCAGAAGTAATAAGGTTGGAGAAGCATTGCCTCTTTATCACCATGAGGTAGGCCTTTAAAATAACTCTAACTCTATTCATTCAGGTTCTTCTGTCATTGTGTGCTAGACATTTTTTTTTATTTAATCTCTCTCAATTCATCTGTGAATCATAGAGAATGATAGAATCCATTAAAAGGAAGAGATTCCACAGGCAGGATCTGATCCAATGTCTCTGCAGTCCTCCTAATTCAAGGTTCCAGATGGATTGGGCAGTAGATTAGAGGAACAACTCCCAGCTATTGTTCCATCAGTCACTGGGTGGGTGGGGGGCATAAGGCTCCTCATCAGACACTAACAGTCACTGGGAGAGGAATACTCTAATCTGTCTTGCATAACTGCAGAGGTTACTGGCATCAGTTACGGGCCATGATCTGCTTATGACAAGGGAGATTATAGAAGTTCATGTTCCCACTGTTCCAACAGGTAAACCTGGTATTTGGCCATTGTTCCAGGTCAGCCCCTGGATAACCTGGGATAATCCTATAATCATCATGATAGCTATGAACTTCTGAGCTGTTTCATACCTCATTCTTATTGAAAGAAATGTACATATAAAGGGTACGTGCATATGATCTGCCAAGAACGAACTTAATTTGATTAACCAAGTAAAACATGCATTTAACACATTTATATAGAGCTGAATTCACTATCTAGGGAAATAGTTATTTCTTGTTTACTAATTTGGGGAAATTAGCTAAAAGTTGCAATCAAATTCACAAACAATAGGGAATAAAATTAGCTCACTAAGCCCTATTGGACCACAAACAAAAGGAAATAATTCATTTGAGAAAGAACATTAAAGGAGATTTACAAATTTATTTTACTCATAACAAAATAAATATGAAAGCATGTGAAAAGCAAATGACTTGGTTAGCATGCCCATGTCAAAACATGGGCATAGCACATTTCTTCTAGGATTTAAAAATACAGAGATGGAAGAGGTAGCATTAAATAGGAAAGCGCTAAAAAAATAGAAGAGTGACATAATTTCATGGGTGCAGAAGTTTAATCCCTGGAAACCTTTTAGAGTATGGGGACAAACTTGAGAGATTTAGAAAAAAAATTAAACAAGCAAGAACAAATTATAGCATTAATCTTCTCAAAATGATAGAATACAATAATGACTCAACCCGCTGTTCATAAATCTACACTATAGAATTTCAAATTTATTTCAAACTTACATGAGGCAAAATTTCCAATCCCATGTGGGTATAAATCAGAAACTTATTAAGATGTTTTTAATAACTCTGCGGCAGTCATGATGTAGAGTCTAAATGAAGAATTATAGTAATCCATTATTAGGTAGTCTGAAGCTGCAAACTGTATGATTAAAATTAGATTTGAAAATATACAACCATCATAATTAGTCCAAAATTTTAGGTAACAATTTGGCCTGTGATCACTGAAACTAAGATTTGAAAATAATTAAGATGGTTGGACATACTCTCCTTCAGAAACTTCATTGAGTAGAGAGGAAAGTGACATGCTAAAGATGGTACCATTCTACGGATAAAGCAAATGTTACTTTGGGGTGGTGGTGAAGATGGAAGGAATGATGCTCTGTGTTGGGTAGTAACAGAGTTAAACTTTCAAGAAAAGAAAAAAACAGAGCCTGTTTAGGGAAGTATAGGTTAAGTAATGAAATAAAAAACAGATAGCACTAATGATTTCTTAAGCCAACTCAATGAGCTTTGGCAGAGAATATGTACAAGATTCAAAAATCGACAAAGAAAAGCCAGCTGAATAGATTTAAGGATAGATGCAGGTTTTCAGATCAAATTAGAAAACCTTAATAGGTTTAGATAATGTGAAGAAAAGTCCCCAGAAAATAATAATCATGTCTTGACTGGAACTTTTTTGTCATTGCCTGTGTATCTAAATAGACTTGGAGTCTAGAAACAGACTTGTAGTTTAGCACTTTCTGCTAATAGTGTTGTTCTGTCATTAACCTCACTGATAGGAACCATTTAAGTCTGGCTATTTTTTGGCCAAGGATCAAGACTTGACAATGTAAGTGTTCACCTTTTTGCATAATTTTATTCCAGAATTTATTGTTCTGGAAAAATTTCCTGAATCATAATAGCTGTAGTACTATCAGTGGTGGGTTGCTCCTGGTTCTGTCCGGTTCTACAGAACTGGTAGTAAAACCGGCGGGAGGTTCCGCCCACCTGCTACAATGTCATAATGGGTCATCTGCACATGCGCAGAAGCGCATGTGCGCATGAGCGAAGTGAGCACACACACACGCTCCCACTGTGAACCGGTAGTAAAGGCAAGTAGAACTCACCCCTGAGTACTACCCCTTAATTATTCTCAAAGATGTATGGTTAAGAGCAATGACAACTTTTCTTGTTTTTTTCCTGACTAGGTCATCTATGACTGGACCAAAATAGAAACTAAACACAAATCCTGAGCAAAATTAGGAAATATCAGCTATTGTAAATATCCAGAAAGCCAGAATATCTGTACTGCATCATCATTGTGAAATATTTTGATAAAAATACTGCAGTGTTATTTGTAATGCTATCTTAAATTCAGCTACATAAAGATGTTCCCCAAATTATAGACTTAAATAAAATCAAGAGCCAATGCGATTCCAATACTTACTTGATAGCACTGTCTTTAATCTAGATTGAGCTACTACATGGAACTTAATACAGGTACTCCTCGATTTACAACAGTTCATTTAGTGACTGTTCAAAGTTACAATGGCACTGGAAAGAGTGACTTATGACAACTTTTCACACTTATGACCTTTGTAGCTTCCACATGATCATGTGATCAAAATGCAGATGCTTGGCAACTAGTTTTAATTCTTATGAATTCATACTTATGACCCTTGCTGTGTCCCAAGGTCACGTGATCACCTTTCATGACCTTCTGACAAGCAAAGTCAATGGGGAAGCCATATTCATTTAACAACCAGGTTACTAACTTATCAACTGCAGTGATTTCACTTAACAACTGTGGCAAGAAAAGTCATAAAATGGGGCAAAACTCTTTAACAAATGTCTCACTTAACACAGAAATGTAGGGGTCAATTATAATTGTAAGTGGAAAACTACCTGTATACCGTTAGTAGTGATCAATGAGATTTTAATCCTTTTCATGACTTTTTGACTCATTATTTTAAGAATTGTGTTGATTTGCTACATATTAACATTTGGAGTAAATATTTTATTTAGCTGTACACAAAGCCTTATCAATGTCCAGTATCTGAAATATATATATATATATATATATATATATATATATATATATATATATATATATATGTAGGTCTTTGGTTATTCGGGTCTTCTCCCACGTAAAATTGGAAGTGTCTTGGCGACGTTTCGACGAAGTCTCATTCGTCATCTTCAGGCTGGTGTTCTCGGCTTCGTGCTTCCAGGAGCAATGTGAGATCGCAGCTGTCTCTTCCTTTTAACTGCTAGTGGGGGTGTGAGCTGATTGGGTGGGAACTTGGCTGTGTTCTGATTGGGTGGAGGTGTGTTCTGATTGGTTAGGGGCTCGGCTGTGCTCTGATTGGATGGGGGGTTGGTTGTGCTCTGATTGGCTGGGGGTGTGTTCTGTTTGGGTGGGGGCTTGGTTGTGCTCAGCTTAGTCTGAGTTGCAGGGGGATTTGAGCTGGTGAGCTGCGTTGTTGTTGTTTGGCTTCGTGTTTGTGGCCGTGCGAGCTCTTCATGGTGGGTGTCAGTCTGCTTCATGTATGGATTGGAGAGGTTTAAAGTGGCTAATGATGCAGCTGCAGTCTGGCTTCTGGTCCTTGGTCGTGGCTCATTATCAGTGTGGGATTGAGTCTGTTTTCTGCGTGGATGTGTGGTGGTGACATCCTGTGTGGCTCTCGTGAGTGTGGGTCTGGTGTCATTCGTCGTGTTAGGGACCCGTTTGTCAATAAGGGCGGGTTTCCAAATGGCTGGTAGGCGGGAGGTATCGTCTCGTTTGTTCATGCTGTGTGGGCGTTTTTCTATCTCGATGGCTTCTCTGATTATTCTGTTGTTAAAGTGTTCAGTTTTGGCGATAGTTCTGGTCTTTTTAAAGTCAATATCATGTCCTGTGGCTTTAAGGTGTTGGACCAGGGAAGAAGTTGGTTCTTCTTTTCTGACTGAGTTCTTGTGTTCTTCTATGCGTGCACTTATTCGTCTGTTGGTTTGTCCGATGTATGTGGTGGGGCAGGCGGTGCATGGGATTTCATATACTCCTTGATTTTCTAACTCAATTTTGTCTTTGGGGTTCCTTAGGATGGTGGATATTTTTCGGTTTGTGCAGAATGCTGTCTTGATGTTATGTTTGTGGAGGATTTTGCTTATTCTGTCTGTGGTGCCTTTTATGTATGGGAGGAGGGCTTTGCCGTTTTCTTGTTCTGTGTCTTGGATTTTAGTGGGGGTTTCTTTTTGGATTAGGTTGGTGATCTTATTTCTTTGGAATCCATTGGATGTTAGTACGTTAGTGAGGGTGTGTAATTCGGTTTTTAGGTGTTGTTCGTCAGCTAAGCGTTTTGTTCTGGAAATGAGTGTCTTGGCTACAGAGTTGATTTGGGCAGGGTGGTGGTGTGAGAGTGCGTGCAGATAGCGGTTTGTGTGTGTTTTCTTCTGGTAGATAGTGTGTCCTAGGGAGCCATTGGATTTTCTGTAGACTAAGACATCCAGGAAGGGAAGTTGGTTGTTCGCTTCTGTTTCCATGGTGAACTGTATTTTGGGGTGTAGGCTGTTGAGGTGTGTGAGGAAGTTGTCCAGTTTTTCTTTCCCATGTGGCCAGATTATGAAGGTGTCGTCCACATATCTGAGCCAGAGTTTGGGTTTATGATCAGATTTTTCTAGAGCTTGGGTTTCAAAGTATTCCATATAGAGGTTGGCAATGACCGGTGAGAGGGGTGATCCCATGGGTGCTCCTTCTGTTTGTTTGTATTTCTGTCCATTATAGATGAAGTATGTGTTGGATAGGCAGTGGTTGGTCAGATCTAAGATGTGCTTGGGGGGGTTATATTTGTTTTGGATAACTGTCAAGGCTTCTTTGATTGGTACTTGGGTGAAGAGGGATATGACATCAAAGCTCACGAGTAGGTCACTGGGCTGTAAGTTTTGTTGCTTTATGATGTCTATGAACTGGAATGAGTTTTTTACGTATGAGGTGATGGATTCTGCATAGGGCTGTAGTTGTTTGGCGAGAAATTTGGCTAGGTTTTGTAGAGGTGAGCCTATGGAGCTGACTATGGGTCTAAGTGGGGTTCCTTCTTTGTGTATCTTGGGGAGACCATAAAGCTTAGGGCATCTGGATGATTTCTCTCTGGGTATGATTCTTTGCTGAATCTCTTCGCTGATGGGGGAGGCTTTTATTTTGGATCTGGTGGTTTTTTCCAGGTAGGTGGTGGGGTCTGTGTTTAGGGGTTTGTATATGGAGTCTTGGAGTAGGTTGGTTAATTTGGTTTGGTAGTCAGATGTGTTCATAACCACCGTGGCATTGCCCTTGTCTGCTGGTAGGATTATTATGCTGGTGTCTTCTTTCAGGTTAAGTAGTGCTGTCTGTTCCTCTTTGGGTAAGTTACTTTTGGGTGGCTTGCTGGTGCAGAGGATGTTGGTGATTTCGAGTCTGATTCTGTTTGCATCGTCGGGGTTGATTTTGGTCAGGCTGGTTTCAACTCCGCATATAATGGTTTCAGTGGGGATGCTTTTGGGAGCGATTGCAAAGTTGAATCCTTTGGAAAGGACATTGGTTTCGGCTTTGGTGAGGATCCTATCTGAGATGTTATGTACTGTTTGTTTCATGTGTGGCTGTGAGGGTGGAGGGGATTGTTTCTGGCGTTCTTGTAGTCTTCGGAATTTGTTGGTGTGTGTGTCTGTCTTGAGGGTGGTCTGTGTTTCGGGTCTCCAGACGGCAAGTTGTTTGGATTTGTCCCAAAGTGCGGGGTGGATCTTGTTGCTGAGTTTGAGGTGAAGTGTGAGGAGATCCTTGTTGATTCGGTCTAGGAGGAATCTTTTTCTGTGGAGTTCATTTCTGATTAGGGCTAGTTCTGTTCTTTTCAGAATGCGTTTGGTGGCTGCAGAGTTGGAGTGGAATTTCAATTGGAAGCCTGTGGGGATTAAATTTTGATCTCGGCAGTTGCGTAGGAATGCAAGGTCACATAAAATGGAAGCTCTTTGGACTTCGAGTTTTTCATAGGTCCTGGTCAGATGGTGGATATCCTCCCCGTAGAGGTGCGATATTTGTTTTCTCAGGTTTTCGCGGGTGTTTGTATGTAGGTCTTTGGTTATTCGGGTCTTCTCCCACGTAAAATTGGAAGTGTCTTGGCGACGTTTCGACGAAGTCTCATTCGTCATCTTCAGGCTGGTGTTCTCGGCTTCGTGCTTCCAGGAGCAATGTGAGATCGCAGCTGTCTCTTCCTTTTAACTGCTAGTGGGGGTGTGAGCTGATTGGGTGGGAACTTGGCTGTGTTCTGATTGGGTGGAGGTGTGTTCTGATTGGTTAGGGGCTCGGCTGTGCTCTGATTGGATGGGGGGTTGGTTGTGCTCTGATTGGCTGGGGGTGTGTTCTGTTTGGGTGGGGGCTTGGTTGTGCTCAGCTTAGTCTGAGTTGCAGGGGGATTTGAGCTGGTGAGCTGCGTTGTTGTTGTTTGGCTTCGTGTTTGTGGCCGTGCGAGCTCTTCATGGTGGGTGTCAGTCTGCTTCATGTATGGATTGGAGAGGTTTAAAGTGGCTAATGATGCAGCTGCAGTCTGGCTTCTGGTCCTTGGTCGTGGCTCATTATCAGTGTGGGATTGAGTCTGTTTTCTGCGTGGATGTGTGGTGGTGACATCCTGTGTGGCTCTCGTGAGTGTGGGTCTGGTGTCATTCGTCGTGTTAGGGACCCGTTTGTCAATAAGGGCGGGTTTCCAAATGGCTGGTAGGCGGGAGGTATCGTCTCGTTTGTTCATGCTGTGTGGGCGTTTTTCTATCTCGATGGCTTCTCTGATTATTCTGTTGTTAAAGTGTTCAGTTTTGGCGATAGTTCTGGTCTTTTTAAAGTCAATATCATGTCCTGTGGCTTTAAGGTGTTGGACCAGGGAAGAAGTTGGTTCTTCTTTTCTGACTGAGTTCTTGTGTTCTTCTATGCGTGCACTTATTCGTCTGTTGGTTTGTCCGATGTATGTGGTGGGGCAGGCGGTGCATGGGATTTCATATACTCCTTGATTTTCTAACTCAATTTTGTCTTTGGGGTTCCTTAGGATGGTGGATATTTTTCGGTTTGTGCAGAATACTGTCTTGATGTTATGTTTGTGGAGGATTTTGCTTATTCTGTCTGTGGTGCCTTTTATGTATGGGAGGAGGGCTTTGCCGTTTTCTTGTTCTGTGTCTTGGATTTTAGTGGGGGTTTCTTTTTGGATTAGGTTGGTGATCTTATTTCTTTGGAATCCATTGGATGTTAGTACGTTAGTGAGGGTGTGTAGTTCGGTTTTTAGGTGTTGTTCGTCAGCTAAGCGTTTTGTTCTGGAAATGAGTGTCTTGGCTACAGAGTTGATTTGGGCAGGGTGGTGGTGTGAGAGTGCGTGCAGATAGCGGTTTGTGTGTGTTTTCTTCTGGTAGATAGTGTGTCCTAGGGAGCCATTGGATTTTCTGTAGACTAAGACATCCAGGAAGGGAAGTTGGTTGTTCGCTTCTGTTTCCATGGTGAACTGTATTTTGGGGTGTAGGCTGTTGAGGTGTGTGAGGAAGTTGTCCAGTTTTTCTTTCCCATGTGGCCAGATTATGAAGGTGTCGTCCACATATCTGAGCCAGAGTTTGGGTTTATGATCAGATTTTTCTAGAGCTTGGGTTTCAAAGTATTCCATATAGAGGTTGGCAATGACCGGTGAGAGGGGTGATCCCATGGGTGCTCCTTCTGTTTGTTTGTATTTCTGTCCATTATAGATGAAGTATGTGTTGGATAGGCAGTGGTTGGTCAGATCTAAGATGTGCTTGGGGGGGTTATATTTGTTTTGGATAACTGTCAAGGCTTCTTTGATTGGTACTTGGGTGAAGAGGGATATGACATCAAAGCTCACGAGTAGGTCACTGGGCTGTAAGTTTTGTTGCTTTATGATGTCTATGAACTGGAATGAGTTTTTTACGTATGAGGTGATGGATTCTGCATAGGGCTGTAGTTGTTTGGCGAGAAATTTGGCTAGGTTTTGTAGAGGTGAGCCTATGGAGCTGACTATGGGTCTAAGTGGGGTTCCTTCTTTGTGTATCTTGGGGAGACCATAAAGCTTAGGGCATCTGGATGATTTCTCTCTGGGTATGATTCTTTGCTGAATCTCTTCGCTGATGGGGGAGGCTTTTATTTTGGATCTGGTGGTTTTTTCCAGGTAGGTGGTGGGGTCTGTGTTTAGGGGTTTGTATATGGAGTCTTGGAGTAGGTTGGTTAATTTGGTTTGGTAGTCAGATGTGTTCATAACCACCGTGGCATTGCCCTTGTCTGCTGGTAGGATTATTATGCTGGTGTCTTCTTTCAGGTTAAGTAGTGCTGTCTGTTCCTCTTTGGGTAAGTTACTTTTGGGTGGCTTGCTGGTGCAGAGGATGTTGGTGATTTCGAGTCTGATTCTGTTTGCATCGTCGGGGTTGATTTTGGTCAG
This sequence comes from Arizona elegans, assembly GCA_022577455.1. Taxonomy (NCBI): domain Eukaryota; kingdom Metazoa; phylum Chordata; class Lepidosauria; order Squamata; family Colubridae; genus Arizona; species Arizona elegans. The sequence goes on along the minus strand of JAKOOJ010000001.1, from coordinate 281,535,499 downwards.
GCTGGTTTCAACTCCGCATATAATGGTTTCAGTGGGGATGCTTTTGGGAGCGATTGCAAAGTTGAATCCTTTGGAAAGGACATTGGTTTCGGCTTTGGTGAGGATCCTATCTGAGATGTTATGTACTGTTTGTTTCATGTGTGGCTGTGAGGGTGGAGGGGATTGTTTCTGGCGTTCTTGTAGTCTTCGGAATTTGTTGGTGTGTGTGTCTGTCTTGAGGGTGGTCTGTGTTTCGGGTCTCCAGACGGCAAGTTGTTTGGATTTGTCCCAAAGTGCGGGGTGGATCTTGTTGCTGAGTTTGAGGTGAAGTGTGAGGAGATCCTTGTTGATTCGGTCTAGGAGGAATCTTTTTCTGTGGAGTTCATTTCTGATTAGGGCTAGTTCTGTTCTTTTCAGAATGCGTTTGGTGGCTGCAGAGTTGGAGTGGAATTTCAATTGGAAGCCTGTGGGGATTAAATTTTGATCTCGGCAGTTGCGTAGGAATGCAAGGTCACATAAAATGGAAGCTCTTTGGACTTCGAGTTTTTCATAGGTCCTGGTCAGATGGTGGATATCCTCCCCGTAGAGGTGCGATATTTGTTTTCTCAGGTTTTCGCGGGTGTTTGTATGTAGGTCTTTGGTTATTCGGGTCTTCTCCCACGTAAAATTGGAAGTGTCTTGGCGACGTTTCGACGAAGTCTCATTCGTCATCTTCAGGCTGGTGTTCTCGGCTTCGTGCTTCCAGGAGCAATGTGAGATCGCAGCTGTCTCTTCCTTTTAACTGCTAGTGGGGGTGTGAGCTGATTGGGTGGGAACTTGGCTGTGTTCTGATTGGGTGGAGGTGTGTTCTGATTGGTTAGGGGCTCGGCTGTGCTCTGATTGGATGGGGGGTTGGTTGTGCTCTGATTGGCTGGGGGTGTGTTCTGTTTGGGTGGGGGCTTGGTTGTGCTCAGCTTAGTCTGAGTTGCAGGGGGATTTGAGCTGGTGAGCTGCGTTGTTGTTGTTTGGCTTCGTGTTTGTGGCCGTGCGAGCTCTTCATGGTGGGTGTCAGTCTGCTTCATGTATGGATTGGAGAGGTTTAAAGTGGCTAATGATGCAGCTGCAGTCTGGCTTCTGGTCCTTGGTCGTGGCTCATTATCAGTGTGGGATTGAGTCTGTTTTCTGCGTGGATGTGTGGTGGTGACATCCTGTGTGGCTCTCGTGAGTGTGGGTCTGGTGTCATTCGTCGTGTTAGGGACCCGTTTGTCAATAAGGGCGGGTTTCCAAATGGCTGGTAGGCGGGAGGTATCGTCTCGTTTGTTCATGCTGTGTGGGCGTTTTTCTATCTCGATGGCTTCTCTGATTATTCTGTTGTTAAAGTGTTCAGTTTTGGCGATAGTTCTGGTCTTTTTAAAGTCAATATCATGTCCTGTGGCTTTAAGGTGTTGGACCAGGGAAGAAGTTGGTTCTTCTTTTCTGACTGAGTTCTTGTGTTCTTCTATGCGTGCACTTATTCGTCTGTTGGTTTGTCCGATGTATGTGGTGGGGCAGGCGGTGCATGGGATTTCATATACTCCTTGATTTTCTAACTCAATTTTGTCTTTGGGGTTCCTTAGGATGGTGGATATTTTTCGGTTTGTGCAGAATGCTGTCTTGATGTTATGTTTGTGGAGGATTTTGCTTATTCTGTCTGTGGTGCCTTTTATGTATGGGAGGAGGGCTTTGCCGTTTTCTTGTTCTGTGTCTTGGATTTTAGTGGGGGTTTCTTTTTGGATTAGGTTGGTGATCTGAAAAACTCGAAGTCCAAAGAGCTTCCATTTTATGTGACCTTGCATTCCTACGCAACTGCCGAGATCAAAATTTAATCCCCACAGGCTTCCAATTGAAATTCCACTCCAACTCTGCAGCCACCAAACGCATTCTGAAAAGAACAGAACTAGCCCTAATCAGAAATGAACTCCACAGAAAAAGATTCCTCCTAGACCGAATCAACAAGGATCTCCTCACACTTCACCTCAAACTCAGCAACAAGATCCACCCCGCACTTTGGGACAAATCCAAACAACTTGCCGTCTGGAGACCCGAAACACAGACCACCCTCAAGACAGACACACACACCAACAAATTCCGAAGACTACAAGAACGCCAGAAACAATCCCCTCCACCCTCACAGCCACACATGAAACAAACAGTACATAACATCTCAGATAGGATCCTCACCAAAGCCGAAACCAATGTCCTTTCCAAAGGATTCAACTTTGCAATCGCTCCCAAAAGCATCCCCACTGAAACCATTATATGCGGAGTTGAAACCAGCCTGACCAAAATCAACCCCGACGATGCAAACAGAATCAGACTCGAAATCACCAACATCCTCTGCACCAGCAAGCCACCCAAAAGTAACTTACCCAAAGAGGAACAGACAGCACTACTTAACCTGAAAGAAGACACCAGCATAATAATCCTACCAGCAGACAAGGGCAATGCCACGGTGGTTATGAACACATCTGACTACCAAACCAAATTAACCAACCTACTCCAAGACTCCATATACAAACCCCTAAACACAGACCCCACCACCTACCTGGAAAAAACCACCAGATCCAAAATAAAAGCCTCCCCCATCAGCGAAGAGATTCAGCAAAGAATCATACCCAGAGAGAAATCATCCAGATGCCCTAAGCTTTATGGTCTCCCCAAGATACACAAAGAAGGAACCCCACTTAGACCCATAGTCAGCTCCATAGGCTCACCTCTACAAAACCTAGCCAAATTTCTCGCCAAACAACTACAGCCCTATGCAGAATCCATCACCTCATACGTAAAAAACTCATTCCAGTTCATAGACATCATAAAGCAACAAAACTTACAGCCCAGTGACCTACTCGTGAGCTTTGATGTCATATCCCTCTTCACCCAAGTACCAATCAAAGAAGCCTTGACAGTTATCCAAAACAAATATAACCCCCCCAAGCACATCTTAGATCTGACCAACCACTGCCTATCCAACACATACTTCATCTATAATGGACAGAAATACAAACAAACAGAAGGAGCACCCATGGGATCACCCCTCTCACCGGTCATTGCCAACCTCTATATGGAATACTTTGAAACCCAAGCTCTAGAAAAATCTGATCATAAACCCAAACTCTGGCTCAGATATGTGGACGACACCTTCATAATCTGGCCACATGGGAAAGAAAAACTGGACAACTTCCTCACACACCTCAACAGCCTACACCCCAAAATACAGTTCACCATGGAAACAGAAGCGAACAACCAACTTCCCTTCCTGGATGTCTTAGTCTACAGAAAATCCAATGGCTCCCTAGGACACACTATCTACCAGAAGAAAACACACACAAACCGCTATCTGCACGCACTCTCACACCACCACCCTGCCCAAATCAACTCTGTAGCCAAGACACTCATTTCCAGAACAAAACGCTTAGCTGACGAACAACACCTAAAAACCGAACTACACACCCTCACTAACGTACTAACATCCAATGGATTCCAAAGAAATAAGATCACCAACCTAATCCAAAAAGAAACCCCCACTAAAATCCAAGACACAGAACAAGAAAACGGCAAAGCCCTCCTCCCATACATAAAAGGCACCACAGACAGAATAAGCAAAATCCTCCACAAACATAACATCAAGACAGCATTCTGCACAAACCGAAAAATATCCACCATCCTAAGGAACCCCAAAGACAAAATTGAGTTAGAAAATCAAGGAGTATATGAAATCCCATGCACCGCCTGCCCCACCACATACATCGGACAAACCAACAGACGAATAAGTGCACGCATAGAAGAACACAAGAACTCAGTCAGAAAAGAAGAACCAACTTCTTCCCTGGTCCAACACCTTAAAGCCACAGGACATGATATTGACTTTAAAAAGACCAGAACTATCGCCAAAACTGAACACTTTAACAACAGAATAATCAGAGAAGCCATCGAGATAGAAAAACGCCCACACAGCATGAACAAACGAGACGATACCTCCCGCCTACCAGCCATTTGGAAACCCGCCCTTATTGACAAACGGGTCCCTAACACGACGAATGACACCAGACCCACACTCACGAGAGCCACACAGGATGTCACCACCACACATCCACGCAGAAAACAGACTCAATCCCACACTGATAATGAGCCACGACCAAGGACCAGAAGCCAGACTGCAGCTGCATCATTAGCCACTTTAAACCTCTCCAATCCATACATGAAGCAGACTGACACCCACCATGAAGAGCTTGCACGGCCACAAACACGAAGCCAAACAACAACAACGCAGCTCACCAGCTCAAATCCCCCTGCAACTCAGACTAAGCTGAGCACAACCAAGCCCCCACCCAAACAGAACACACCCCCAGCCAATCAGAGCACAACCAACCCCCCATCCAATCAGAGCACAGCCGAGCCCCTAACCAATCAGAACACACCTCCACCCAATCAGAACACAGCCAAGTTCCCACCCAATCAGCTCACACCCCCACTAGCAGTTAAAAGGAAGAGACAGCTGCGATCTCACATTGCTCCTGGAAGCACGAAGCCGAGAACACCAGCCTGAAGATGACGAATGAGACTTCGTCGAAACGTCGCCAAGACACTTCCAATTTTACGTGGGAGAAGACCCGAATAACCAAAGACCTACATACAAACACCCGCGAAAACCTGAGAAAACAAATATATATATATATATATATATATATATATATATATATATATATATATATATATATATATATATATATATATATATATATATATATATTATTTTGCACTGATTTTCATCCATCTTGGTAACCCAATGTCAAGCAGAGAGATAACATTGGATCAACCTGTTATTTCAAAGTAGGCAATGGATATTTCTCATATTTCTCTTGGAACCTGTTCAGCTGCACCTCATTTGAATTCCTTTCAGATCATTAAAAAAATAAATACCATATTTTTCGGAGTATAAGATGCACCAGAGTATAAAATGCAGTTTAGTTTTGGGGGAGGAAAATAGGAAAAAAAAAATCTGCCTACCAGGTATTCATCTGGCTAGTGTCCTTAGTCTGGTCAGCTTCAGCACATTAGTTTGCTGGTTTTGAGTGTGCAAGCATGCTTTTTATGCCCTGCTTGGGATAAAAAAACAGCTTCTAAAGCACAGCTGATCTTTGGAGAGAGAAGCAATGAGAAAAGCAGGCGAAGCTCAGAAGATTGCTTCACTCGCTAGCGCCTTGTTAGGGCTGAAAAACAGCTTCTAAAGCACAGCTGAGAGGGAGCAGCAATGAGAAAAGCCAGCAAATCATGGAGATCATTTCACTTGCTAGCGCCTTGTTAAGTCTGAAAAAAAACTTCTAAAGCACAGCTGAGAGTCGGAGGGAGCAAGCAAAGCACGGAGATCACTTCATTCACTAGCACCTCGTTAGGGCTGAAAAAAAGCTTCGAAAAAGCAACATTCAGAGTATAAGACACACCCAAATTTTCAGCCTCCTTTAGGGGGAAAAAAGTGCATCTTATACTCCAAAAAATACGGTAAGTGAAAAGATGGCATGTGGCAAAGCAAAGCACTGATTTCTAGAAGCTAGACTCTAGAAAGATGTATAAGAACACATGTGGGCTCCACATGGTCTCATAGACATTCACAAAAAACAAAGATGGTGGCTTTTATCCCACCTTTGTTTCCAATGTATCCAACTTTGTGCCTTTAGATCAGTTTTAATTCTTTGCAACTGACTGGAGTAGTTTCCTTGGCAAGTTTTTTTTTTTTTCAAAAATGGGTTTGCCATTGCCTTCTTCCTAGGGTTGAGAGAAAGTAACTGATCCAAAGTGACTCAGCTGGCTTTGTGCTTAAGGTGGGACTATAACTCATAATCTCCTGATTTCTAGCTTGGTGTCTCTAACTAGTAACAACCCACAAAAAGAGAAAGGTAAAATGGTGGGATTTTGGAGCGCATCCTGGAAGGTTTGGGGAGGTGGGGACATGGGAAGCACCACCACAGACTTGCCTTCTGGTAAATGTAGTTTTGTGACAGCCAAATTTTGAATGAGCTTGCCTTATCTCCCGGCAGTCTTTTTCATTCACAACTAGCTCTCCCAATTGTAAATCTGTTCTCTAGCCAAAAGGGTTCCTCATACTTATCTTCCTCCTAGCACTTAACTGATATAACCCCAATGTAATAACAAAATTGACATGTTTATTGTTATGTATATATCTATTTTGTGCGGGAAATTCAAATGTACAGTGAATTCTGATTGGTTCTTGGTCGCCCCTGAAAAGTATATAAAGAGGGCTGTTGCCTGTGTTCCTTTGCTGAAGTCTCACCCTGAATTAAAGAGCTGTTGTCACTAGCCTGCTTGTGCCACTCATTATTCCCGTGCTACAACAGTTATGTATCTTTTTTCTATTTATCCCACCTCCTTTGCCTTCTTTCTTCCTCTTCTTCTTTCTTCTTTTTCTTTTCTCTGTTACTGTTTTTTCAGAGTAGCTTTTCCCAACTTGTTGCCATCCAAATGCGTTAGGATAGAGCAGCCAGCAATTTTACCCAGCAAAGTCATTTTGGTTGAGAATTTAGGGAGTTGTTCTTGCAGGATGCCAGATTAGGGAATGTTGTAAACCTGAGTTTTTATAAATGCCTTTTATAAAGAAGATATTCTGTTGTGTTATGTCAATGCCTAGTGGACTATCTTGTCTTTCGGAGTACAAAGATTTGCTCGTTTAAATACTTGTGTAGTGAAGTGGCTTCCTGGAGAATTCCTCTTCTTTGGATTGTGTCTATTATCATACCGAAAGCAGGAAGCAAAGTTAGTCATTCCAAATAATAGTATTAAATATAATTATTGTATAATTATTGCACTTGTCGTGATGTAGAAAACAGGATCTTATCTCACCATTCTGACAAAGAGCCACAAAAAGCCAGATGAATCACTGATGCTATCCTCAGTTCCCCTGCAGTAGCTGAATTCATAAGCGAGATGAAATAAACTATTTCAATACAGATCAGCCATCCTACTGGCTGGGAAATAGGCTTTTGTGCAATGGGATTATTTTGGCATTCCTCTTGGAACATCAAGGTAGATGAATCTTCTGCTAGCCTCTTGAGAGAAAAGATAAGGTGAAAAAAAGGCTAATAAGATTTACTCAGCCCAAACCTTTAGTTATCTGCTTGAGGAAAAAAGGTTGATCTATCTATATGGAGGCATCACCTGTTTTTCAAAATTTATGCCTTTTTTAAAAAAATACAGGTTCTTTAAAAGAATGCAAAGTATTTGTTCCTTGCTTTTGTATCTGCTAGAATGATGTAGAAATGTTACTTTAGTTTAATCCCAAAATAACAGGTTTTTTTTCTATTTCTGTCAGCTCTTAAATTAGTTTTTAATCTCTCTCTCTCTCTCTCTCTTTGTTATCTGCCATCAAATGCTTCTTCTTTCTCAAAAGCAGATGGGGGGAAAAACATGAAACATGGCTCAGAAGCTTAGAAGAGAATATCACATACCTTCATTTGAATAATGCAGCATCAACAAGCAGTTTTTTAAGATGTATTGTTTTCTTATTAGCATATGCCTTTATTTGATGCCATTTTATAGAAAGTCTTTCTGAATGTTTATCTGGGATCTATAGTTTTAGTTATAAAATTATGTTGGTCAGTAACCACAATAAAGGCTATTCATATGGATATTAAAACTGAGGCATATGTGGTTAAAAGATCTGCTCAAGGTCTTGTGAACCGGACTATTTCTCTTATACCAGAGATATATATTCATTTTCATATGAGACTCAACAAAATTGTTTTCTAACCTATCAGAGCCCTCTTGCCTGATTATATTTATAAGTGAGGGTTTAATAAAACTTTTATTAAAATTTTGTTTACCTAATAATCTGATGGGACTCTTTTTATTAAGTGACTGGATTGCTGAATTAAGGAAATATTAGCCCTTTAATTGCTTTTTCCCTTGTTCTAGTAATTGATCAATGTCATGGATTGAAAGACAGAGTAAATTTAATTTTTTTTTTCAAGATCTGTCTCCCCTTAAATTAATTTCTACAAGACAGAGTGTGAATATTCAGTGCGTAAAACCTTGCTCACATTTCTAGAACCACATATTATGGTCCCAGAGAAAGTCATTAGTTTTCATTTAGGCTGCAGAAGGGAATACTTTAGTACCATCTCTCTTGTTCATATTCTCATTGCACTATGACAGTGTCACCTGTTTTATTCTTAGCTATGCCAGTAACAGTTGTACCCTATGTATTCAGAGATAGCGTAAGACTTCCCTAAAGCAAAACTTAGTGGTCTCTTGCCATCCATTTGTAAATGAAGAAGTGCATTGCAAAAACTTGGACTGCTCTCAAACAGCTAAGCAGAATTGGATCTGGTTAATGCTTGGAGATTGACCAGCAGTGAATCCTAGGACTGGGAGCCTGAGAAAACATCCTCAAAAAAGGAAATGCCAAACCATCTCCATATTTTCCCCAACAATCTACAAAGATATGTCCACGTTATCACAGGAGTAAGTCTTGAACTAAGACTGTAGGAGACTGTACTTATCTAGGTTTGTAGAAATACAGTGTATAGATTTGGAAGTTAACAACATGTATCCCAAAGAACATCTTAATATTAATTTGGTCTCCAATCATAAATCAATAAGGCAAAGCAAAGCAAATTAATATGAATATATGCTTCATTGTTTTTGGAATATCCTGAATGATCAGTAAAACCTGGGGAATAAAAGTTCATTGTAGAGAAATTTCAACAGAAAGTATTTTGGAAGAGAGAAGGAACTGATCTATGTGAGTCCCTCATAGTTTTAATTCCCTGGAATGCTGGTTCAGGAAATTACATCCTATATGCATTTTAAGAACTAGCCTAGAACTGCAGCTTTTAAATTTTGGAAGTAAGAGATAGGAGGAAGCAGAATAATTTTCAGGAAAAGGAAAAGATAAAGGACAATGTTTGGTTTCCTCATGCCAGAAGGCCCTTCTCCCAGTTGCTTTATAACTCAAGGGCTCAGAATTACAATTGGGAGTCAAAGAAGAGCACCTTTAAGCTACAATCTGACCTCATTCATTGCACAGTAGAAAGATTTCTTAGGGACATGAATCGCAGACTATTCTTGCTTCAAGCAGAGTGGCTGTTTATATACAGTATCAGAGTAATACCGTACTTTATAAAGGCAAGTAAAAATTTCAGAAGAAATACAGTACGGTCACTGTAACTTGTATGTCATCTTAATCAACTGTCCAAGTGTTACTTTTTGATTGGTCAGTCCAAGGCCTGTGCTCCTGCCCTACCTTTTTGATCCCTAATTCAGATGTAGAAAGACAGTTCAATATATTTAGAAAATGGCTTCCAATTCAATTTTGCTTCTTGTAAAATAAAATGCATCAACATTCTTTCTACTTTAAAACTGACAGATCCATAAAGAGATACTGTAGCAGCTTGCATTAATTTTTTTAAAAAAACTAAACTAAACAAGGAATGATAAAAAATCTCTAAAATTTGATCAGGAGTTTCCGAAGAAAACATTACACAGTAGAAGCAGGGCAAATGAAAAAAGTCCTGTCCTCTAATCAGGTTCATCAAAGGATCTGCAAAAGTAATGCTAATGTTCTGTAGGAGATCCCTAGTTCCTAAACTGTTAAGAAATTAAATATTTATGTATCTATTTACTTATGGTATGTTAATGAATATTCTCCTCCTAAGTACCTTGCATCAATTAAAAGGCAGAAAAGGAAAAAGTTGCCACCAAGCTTACAAACTAAATATAAATGCCTCATGAGAGGAGTATGGGATAAAAAAAAATGGCTCTCTTACACTAGCACAATTTGACATCTTACAAACCATTGTGTAAATAAGGAGAAGGCATGGTAGCCTCATAACTACAATTCTCAATAGGCAGTAATGAGGGATGCTGGGAATCTTTTAATTTAGCAACAGGTAATCTTCTCTTGTTTGCATCCTCCCTTGAACAGTAATGGGTCCCTCTAGGGCAGAGGTGTCCAACTGAGGCAACTTTAAGACAAGTGGACTTCAACTCCCTCCAGCATGCTTTAGTCTAGTGCCTTTGGATGAGTTAGTATGTGCTGCTTTCAAGTTTTCAAGTTTTAGGATTATATCAGTAAGGTCTGAATTTTCTGTCTGGAAGGAAGATTAATTTCTTGGGACAGATGCTATATGGCATTATCTTGAGAAATGTCCTGTAGTAACTTGGCTGGTTCACTCTACAATTAAATTCTGGACAACAGGGACCATTGGACTGAGCCATATGCCAAGATTTTACATTCTAAATATTCTGCTCCTCATTCACACTTTTTTAAGACAGTGGAACAGAACAAATTCCACTTTAGAAAAGATTGGAGAAGAGGTGGAGTTCTATCCAGAATAGTTAAAGAATCTTTAAAGGTTTGATATATAGATGTAGTTAAATAAAATTTGTGGATAATAGCATGACCTATCTGAAACTAGCTCAGGTGATTAAGCTGATTACAGCTGAAAGGCCACATGGATAGAATTTCTAAATAATAGCATATATTGTATGGTATGAGTATACTATAGTAGCATAGGTATAAACAACAGACTTATAGTAATATATTCCCTGACACACTGAGTAAAGAACAGCTTCTTCTAAGTTTAGCTCACTTTGGAATCAGATCCCAGGAACATAGAAACTACAAAGAAACGTAGCTGTTTAGCTGCTTTCTGATACCTTTGCTTGTACTGACTGTCATCCATTTACCTCCTGTTCAGAAGAAAACCAGTAGAGCAGCAACAATAATAAACACAATAACAACAACATTAACAAAGCTTAACACATATTGTACTTTTTCTATATTGATTTAATGCAGCATGTCAATACCTAGTTTCCACTGCTGATAGTACTCTAATTTGAGGCTTACATGATACTCAAACCCAGTCATCTATTTTGCTTCTTGGCTCTCTTAAAATAATTATTAGACCACTCTTCTGTGAAGTTTATCATAATATGATAAATGATGTAAGATCATAGTACTGCTCAGTCTAACTAAGACAAATTGCACATTTTATATCGGTAATGTCTACATGTGAACCAATGCCCAATATTTCACAATTTTGTAGACTGAATTTTCTTGTTTTTCCCCTCTGTGTAACTTCCACATTTTTAAAAAAAAAACATTTCCTCATCTTCTCTGTCCATGTTATGCTTGCTTGGTTAACTTTGCATTGTTATGTCACATTCTATCTGATTTGTTTTAAAGTGCATTATTAATAATGCATTATGTTTTTTCTTATGGCTTGTTTACTACTGTTATTCTTATGTCTATCAGTTAGTCAGATACAAGACTGCCCTTGTATATTTTCCTAAAAAGTAGGTTATATTAAAAATCCTGGCGGATCCCAACCCATCTACAAGCTTTTTACTACCTATATAAAGTACATATTTCTTTCCCAAACAGGAATTTCTTATTAATTAGAGCTATTTCATATTTAGGTCATGAGTTCTGTCATTACTAACCGCATCAGTCTACAGACTAAAATAATCAAGTAAATGGAAAGATTCTGGTTTATATGGTGTGAGGTTATTATTCAAGTTTGTATTGATCAAATCACACACAAGGAAATAATAAAACATGAGCTGTAATAAGATGGATCAAAAATATTTACTGCTGGTTTTAAAAAACAAAAGATTTGCTTCTACCTTCAAAAATTAATTGAACAACAATTGAATATTTTTTTCTACATTGACAACAAGACAGTGTTCACCCCTACATTAGAAAGCATCAGGCTAGTTTAAGAGAATAAAGAGCATATGCCATACAAGTATTTCTTCCATTACCTTGTTGCCATATTCCAACATTTAGTGCTTTAGACTGTTCTCTTAATCTGCCTGATTAGGATAAACTCTGTTATGTGAATAGGCTCAGTTAGTGTAATAGCAGTTATGTTTATATAGGATTCCTAATGGAAAGTATATGCATCTGGGATCTGTACCATCTGCTAAGTTTGCTTTCTTGGTCCTGCTCATTTCTGAAGGCATGCATGCAGTTATTCCTTTGGAGTCTGAGTCTTAGGCACCCATGCACTCATCTAGCCACAAAAATTAGTAGTCTTTTCTTGTTATTTTTGTCTCTTGTCTGATATACATAAACATAAAAGACCTGCTGGATTAGACCAAAACCCTTTCTAGTTTTCTTCTGTTTTTGTGATGATGTCCAGATGTCTCCTGATAAAGAAAGCATTAGTACAGTAGTATCTCTTGCTCACATTTCCCAGAAGTTGAAATTCAGAGGTAATTTTCCAAACCATGTAACTGAAGTTGTTTTACTATTACAACTTTTCTCATTTCTGGTCATTAGGTGTTACTGTATCATCAATACAAATTATTTTAAGGACTTAGAATTATTACTCTCGGCAATTATACCAAGACATCTACACACATATAATTTTTTATAGACATGACTAGATCCTATTTATTTTCTCCATTCCATCATATTTTTATTATGGATCAACTATATTTATATTGTTTTTGATGATTTGTCATGTACCATAACATTACCTTTCTTCAAATGACTTCTTGGCCTATTTTTATAATTTTGATAAGGAAATTATTTCTTGGGTGATTTTTAAAAAAATAACACCAGTTGGAATAATTCATACTATATTACAAATTCTTCAATTTAGAAATACAAGTTTTCTGGAGCATTTGAATCAGAAACTACTACAGGTTTTTTTTTTACTCCAAATAAGTCTTATCTTAATATTCATAATCTGGTTTCATGTAATATTAAAAGATTGATTGCTCCATCAGTCCAAAATTTTCTCAACATTTTCCGTAGCACCTCAGCTCAAAGATCTCTTTTTTTCTTTGTTCAGTCTTGCTGATGATCCACTTTCAGAGCCATATATTACTACTGGGAAAATAATGTATTGGGCAATATGTATCCTTTTTAGTGCAATGTCTCTGTGTTTTAATATTTCATCTAGATCTGTCATATTTCCCAAGTAGTGTCTGCTTATTTCATAGATATAGTTACTATCTCCATGGAATGATAGAGGTATCTAAAATATTTTGGATGCTGAGAATACCAAGGAATATTTTTTTTCCATTCCTTTCTCAAATATCTAAAATTAGATATAAAGGGCCCAATTAAGCTAAAGGACAGTTAATTCAGGAGAGAAAAAAGGAGGTATTTCTTCACACAATGTATAATTAAAATATGGGATTAACTATCTAAAAATATGTTGATAACCATGAAGCTGGCTGAGTTTTAAGTAAATTAGACAAGAGTATCAATAGTGCTACTGATGACTAATCAGAATTGCTACAGATTGTCCCTGTAATGGCAGGTATCAGCCACTTGATAACAATTGCTTGGAAAACACGAAGGGAGGGTATGATTGACCTCATATCTTGCTTGGGTGCTCCTAGTGGCAGCTGATTGGCTGTTCTGGAAAATAATAATATAATATTAAGTATTTTGAACACACAACGCAAAGGCAAGTGTCACTGGGGAAGACCCTGTTGCTTGAAAAAATGTTAGAGATTTGTTTAGCTTCAACTCTTATGATGTTCTAAATGTCTGGCTGTTCTTCTGGGATTTGGGATAGTGTTTGTAGACATCTGGGTGATTAGTTGTTAAGTTAGTCTGCCTGGATGATTAAGTTCTTCTTTACTTTTTTTTTTTAAATGAAGTGTAGGCCATTGTGAGTGATTTTGTAGATGGGCAGCTTCTAAAGTAAATCAATAAATTAATAACCCAATGCAACAAGAACGGCAAAAAAGCTGCCAGAAGGTAAGGTGGCTAGTTGCTATCACTGTGGTTACAAGAACTCAAAAGGCAGTTATTAACAGAACTTCCAGTCAAAGTAATGTCCATTGAGTCATAAAAAGTTAGAAGACAATGAGCAACAGCAATCATAAGTTTCTTTGCTCAGCTTTTTTCAAAATTAAAAAAGACCAATCATTGTAACCTTTTCACCAAGTCTTTAATTGTTTTGGATGCTTTCTTCTGCAGCTTCTCAGCTCTACAATATTCTTTTAGGGTGTGATGCACATAACTTTCCATAGTGTGGAGTTGTCACAGTATTGACTTATAGCAGTACATTGCAATATTGACAGTACTGTTTTCAGGTGTGGGTTGTTGTTGTTGTTGTTGTTTTTGGCTAACAATGCTCAAATGGATTTTACCTTTTTTTACTTTGTCACTGGGATTTTTTTTTTTTTTTCATTGAACTATCCAGTGTTTCCTGTCCCATCTCTCCATGGTTCCAGTAGTTTGGGTTTCAATTTCCCAAAGTGTTTAATTTATTTTGAATGTTCAGAGAGCTTAACCTAAAGTTACAGATGCAAAAAGAAAGAATGCAAAATACAAAATCTGTAACATACGGGATTTAATGAAAAGCCTAAAACCAGTGAGAATGCTATTCCCTTCAAACATACAATTTATCGTGCCTAATTTATTTGCCCTGTAAATTCAGTAGTACTTAAGTCATCATTAACTTGCTATTTTTGTGTTTCCTAATTGTAATAAACTCCTAGACTGACATTTTTAAAACAATGAGCCAAAGAAGAGACATGTTGTCTCTTTCAGAGATGAGACAGAAAGGCAAGAAAGTTGTCATCATCTTAAAAAAAAAAAAAACCCTCTGCAGTACTCTCTCTGAAAAAGAATGGCACACTTTATAAGATAGGCACGGGAGGATAAGAATTATATATTTTTACATAATTGATTTTTAAGGCTGCCTAATTGTCAATGACTGAATGGCTTACAGAAGAATAAATCAGGTATTCAGCCGGTTTTGCACTCGTTTGTGCAAACCGTTGGCGGAAATTTGGTCAAGGTCGTTGAACCGGTAGCAAAGGCCGGCTGGCCACACCCCCGAATTGGTCCCCCAGTCGCTGCTCGCTGACTCACCATGCCCGCCATGTTCATCGCCACCTTGTTCATCGCCACCATGTTCTTTGTGCACGCGCATCCCATTGCCTTTCAAGTCTAATGGGATGCACATGTGTGAACAAGGTGGCGACGGCAGCAGCTTTTTCTGTGACCCCCAGTACTTTTTGGCAGCCTGTGGCCAGCTGCTGCAGCCGCAAAGTGGCTCTCAAAGAGGAGGCTTCTTTGCCAGCTGCTTTCCAGCAGCAACGGCTGTCTGGGGGCCACCAAAAACTCTGGTCAGCTTGCCTTCTGGACTCTGTACCAGCTGCCATGGAAGGTAAGCAGCCCAAACAAAGGCGGTGGTGGGAGAGGAAGCAGGGATAGGGCCAGGGCCACTAAAGGAGGGGAAACACGGGCGACTAGCAAAGGGAAGGCAGGGGTAGATAGGTGGAAATTCCAAAATTTTTCCTACCTTTTCCTGTGGGTGTGGCTAGGTGGGAGGGTGTCATGTGACTGAGTGGGTGTGAGTGATGTCAAGTTAGCCATGCCCACTCAGTCACACGCCCCTTCACCTAGCTACACCCACCGAACTGGTACCGAAAATTTTTGAAATGCACTACTGTTCCTATCTATTACAAAGCTTATGATCCACTTACAAGTGTGGTCAGGCACAGCTAGCTGAGTCAATTTAGTGATTTACACTTCATTTAATACAACTTCCAACTAAGTGGAGCCCTGGTGGCTCAGCAGACTAAAGCACTGTTATTAACACCAACTGCCTGCAATTACTGCAAGTTCAAATCTCACCAGGCTCAAGGTTGACTCCGCCTTCCATCCTTTCAAAGGTAGGTAAAATGAGGACCCAGATTGTGGGGGCAATAAACTAACTTTGTATAAATATATACAAAAAGTATGAAGGCTATTGCTTAACGCATTGTAAGCCTCCCTGAGTCTCCGGAGAAGGGCGACATATAAATGAAATCAAAAAAAAAAAGAAAGAAAAAAAAAGTGAAGGATCAACATAGAATTTCTCTCATAAATGACAGCCCAACCTCTGTTTAAACACCTCTAGTGAAGAAGAATTACTATTTCATATGATGGCCAGTTCCACTGACTGACAGTTTATACAGTCAAAAAGTTTGTTTGAAGGCTAGTCGAAACCTCCTTCCTTGTTGTTTGAACCTGTTGATTCTCTCTGATCCTCTGAGGAAATAGAGAATAAGTCCATACTTCCTTCTCTTGACAACTTTTCAGATATTTGAAAATTGCTACCATATTTTCCCTCAGCCATGTTTCCCATAGGCTAAACATACCCAAATCCTTTAACCATTTCTCATAGCATTTGATTTCTGGAGTTATTCCAGTTTGTCACTGTCCAATTTGAACTATACGGCCCAGAGCTACACCCAGTACTCTGGACGAGATCTCCCCAGGCAAAGGAGAATGGGACAATTCTTTTTCTTCATCTTCTTCAACCCTGTAAATGCACTGCAAGATAGCATTTGCCTTTAACAACTGCATCATACTGCTTGGCCATATTTAAATTGTCTACAGAGTAGATCTTCCTTTTCATTTATTTTTACCTTCCATTTTTTTAATGAAGGTGCAGAACTTCACATTGCTCCTTGGTCAGTTTAACTCAACAGTTTCAACTCAAACCTGTCTAAATGTTTTTGATTCTTTTCTCATATAAAATGTCAACAACTTCTTCCATCTTTATGTCATTGATAAACCTGATTAAATTCAGCTCATTGATGAAAGAATGTATCACGCACTAGGCCCAGAACAGACAGCCCCATGACAGGCCTCTCAATGCTTTCTTCTGAAGTGGTGCCATTAATGAAAGTGCATTAAATGTGTGTCATTCAACTAATGATGAATCCGCTAACAGGAATGTAAGCAGGTTTATATTCTATCATTTTATTCAGGTATGTATTATGAAGCACTTCCCCCGAGGCTTTAATGAGATTCAGTTATCTGATCTACTATGTTTGTTATGTTACCGTGTTTCCCCAAAAATACAACTTACCCCGAAAACAAGCCCTAGCCCGATTTTTATGCCTGAGCCTAATATAAGCCTTACCTCAAAAATAAACCCTAGGTAAGCCCTGCCCACCATCTGGTTACATGAGGTGGGGCGAGGTGCAGGGGTAAAAATCAAGCTATAGTGGGGGGGGTTACCCTTGCCAGGTGTCCACTATTTGAGCGGACAGTCCGCTTTTTTCACATTATGTTCACTATTTTTTTTTCACAAAATAGTGGACATTTTTTTTATTCAAAAGCTTTATGATGAAATGGTACGTAATAAAGCTGTACAGTCTAAGAGAATAAGGATAGGAGAATCGTGTTTTGTCTTTTTTTTCATAAGTTAGAATGAGACAAAGATCGAATATCCATTGAACTCGATTCTCCCAAAAAATTAATGAGATTAAAATAAAAATATATTATAAAATTATGGCCAGTTCACATTTTAAAATGTATTGTAGCTTGTGTCGACTGATCTAAAATGGCGTCGAGTGATGAGAGTGACAGCGGCGAGATTTCGAATTCTTTAAAACGAAAGAGAGGAGTGTGCAAATACACCAAAGACTGGGAAGCTACTTTTGCATGGATTACCAACAACGAAACCGACAGAACAAATATGATGGCCTACTGTAAATTGTGTCAGAAATTGTTCACAATTGAATATAATGGTATAAAAGCTGTCACACAGCATGCAAGCATAAAAAATCATTTAGATAAGGAGAAAATAGCTTCCAGCAACAAGTGAATCAATTCGTTTTTCATTGTTAAAGACTCCTCTTTCAGTGAGAAAGTGACTGTAGCTGAAATGGCTGAAACTTACCATGGGATCAAACACCATATTTCTTTCCTGGCTCAAGATTGCGGTATTAAGTTAATGAAGCAAATTTTTGATGATTCAGAAATTGTAAAAAAGATGTCTTGTGGAAGAACCAAATCATCAGCTATTGTCAATGAGGTTTTGTATCCTTTTTCTATTGAGTTGGTTCTCAATGATCTTAAAACTAGAATTCCATTTTCTGTCTCCACTGACACATCAAACAAGGGAAATCGCAAAATGTATCCCGTTGTTGCACAATATTTTACTTGTGAAGAAGGACTGTGTGTGAAAATTTTAGACTTTTATGAGGATTCTTTCGAAGATTCTACATCAATAAAAAAATCAGCTGTATCGAGTTCTTAGTGATAACGAATTGGAAATAAATAATGTTTCAGCTTACTCAGCAGATAATGCATTGGTCAATTATGGAATGAACAAATCTGTTTACCAAAAATTATTGCTGGAAAATTACAATATTGTACCTGCTCATTGCAATAATCACATTTTACACAACAGCGCAAAAAATGCATTAAAGCAGTTATCTTTTGATATCGAAAATGTAGT
This sequence comes from Arizona elegans, assembly GCA_022577455.1. Lineage (NCBI taxonomy): Eukaryota > Metazoa > Chordata > Lepidosauria > Squamata > Colubridae > Arizona > Arizona elegans. The sequence goes on along the minus strand of JAKOOJ010000001.1, from coordinate 281,517,278 downwards.
GCTGAAGGTTTTTGCCGAATTTTCGAATTCTGCAAAGAAACAAGAAGAGTTGAAATCATTTTTTGAGTTTTGTGAGTCAGAATTCCATGAAGTTTTGCGTCATGTTCCAACATGTTGGTTAAGTTTGTTTAAAGCGGTCGAAAGACTTCTTTTAAACTGGATACCTCTAAAATCGTATTTTATTTCTCTTGGATCTGATGAGTGCCATAAGGTTATCTGGAACCTTATTTCGGATCAGGAAAATGAACTCGCAAAGGACGATGAACCAACAATTTCAGAATTGTATTTATATTTCACGCACTTCTTCATGTCAATAATGCAACACACCCTATTGAAGCTGGAAAGCAAGAAAATTCTTGCATGTGATCTTCACATTATCATGTGTAAGCTGCGTGATTCTTTGCAAAAAAAATACGATGAGCAGTTTTTTGGAATGAAAGTTTTATTTGCCTTACGTAAAAAACATTTGCCTGAGAATGCCGTGCAAAAGTTCAAGAAAGAAGCCATCAATGTGTATCAAAGAGCCATTGCATACCTAGAAAAGTGGTATAATTTCACCGATTCAGTATATGAGACGCTAAGTTGTTTCAATCTAATTGATCGCAATAATCCTCCAACTTTAGAGGAAATGACGAACATCTGGTTATTATCACCATGGCGAGAAGAACTTCCACCCAACACTCTCTTCGATGAAATTTCTGCCTTAGAAGAAGTTTATGTTCATCTGCAGGGTGATTCATCCCTTGATAAGTGGACGTACTTTTTCAAGAAAGAGCCAGCTCCGAGTTTACTGAAACTGTTCCAGTATTGTGCATCAATTCCGGTATCAAATGCAAACGTTGAACGAATTTTCAGCGTCATGGGAAATTTGTGGACTGACGAACGTAATCGACTGCTTGTACCATCAGTTCGAAGTGAACTTTGTATATTTTTTAATATTTCTCAATGTTGTACTGAAATTAAAGAATTCTTCCTTAAACTCAAAGAATTGATCAAAGCTGCGCAGTCAAATAAAAAATACACACGACAGCAAAAATGTAATTTAATATTTTACATATTATTATAATATATTTGATGTTTTGAATTTTAAGTAAAGTTTTGAAGTGATTATTTTAATACGTGTTAAAATGTTTGTAAGAAAATATATAATTTAATTGTATTTTTTTTTACTACTTAACACACACACCCCGCTTGTCCGCTATTTTTTGGAAGCAGACCTGGCAACCCTAGTGGGGGTGGAGTTGCCCCACATTCCCTGAACCTGCTTACCTTAGGACCACCATAGCCAGGCCTCCCATGCTCTGACACCTGTTGCACTGACTTCTTCTGCAGCTGCTTGTGGTCACTCACAGCTGGCCATCACATAGAACATTGTGCTGCTGCTGCTGCTCATGGCAGAGCACCAGTGCCACCAGTCACACGTACAACAGCCTCGTGCGGCACCAGCACGACGAGCCATGCAGCATTTGGCCACAAATGGCTGCAGAAGAAGTCGGGCAGTGGCATGACAGGTTTCAGGGCATGGGAGGCGTGGCTGTGATGGTCCTAAGGTAAGCTGGTAAGACATTCCCCAGAAATAAGACCTGGTGCTTATTTTTTCTGGGAAACACGGTATCAAGGATGGAATGAAGTCTGACACAGGTGGTTTGTGACAAATTCACTCTGGTTCCTGTAATTCAGGCAGGCCTATACAAGTATTTGCTGGCATGATACTGGAAAATCCTTCCAAATGCTTCTTCCAAACATAGATGTCAAGCTGATTGGTCTGGGTTTCTCCTAATCCTTTTCTCATTTGAAGATACTTGCTCTCCTGCAATTTTTCTGAAGGCAATCACTTTTACTTTTAATTTCAGTACTTTGGGATTTAATCCATCTGGCCCAGGAGATTTGGATTAATTTTAATCAGTTAAATTCTCTCTCTCACCCTCTTCTTTTAACAAAATTCACCAGGAGTTTGCAGCCAGTTGTGGCTATTGCAGAATCTCCTTTTCACATGATGATTTACAATACTCCCTGCAAGTTTCCCATAAGCAAAATCAATGGGGAAGCTGGCAGGAATCAGAAGTGGCTCCCACTCCCAGTGCTTTTTTGCCCACATGTGATCTTTCTGTTTATCTGTTTAAGTAAATCAATACTGAATTATTACTGAAGTTCATTTACCACTACAATTATATTTATATTTATTATATATATATATATATATATATATATATATATATATATATATATATATATATATATATATATATATATATATATATATATATATATATATATATATCTTAAATGATCACAGGCATGTCCAGCATTGGAGCAAAAGTAATATATGGTCAGCCTAAAATTTAATGATGGTCCAATTGTCATTGGGTAGCCTAGTATACTCATATAAATAGCACAATTAGTATATCACACACACACTGTGGTTATACAAAGTTGTTCAAAACATAAAAGCAGTTATATTTGATGACAGCCTTTATAGGAGCTTTTTTGGAATTGAAGTGGTTTATAAGCCTAAATAGATAGATAAATTAAAATTTTATCATCCTTATCTGTGACATTTCTTCCAAGTTCTCCCTAGATCACAGTTAAATCACACCTAGAGTTGTCAGTTGTAATTTGTAGATTTGTACAATAAAGGAATGTTCAAATCAATGTTTAATTAGTTTCTAAAATGTAACTACTTCTTCAAATAACCAAAGTTCAATCCACAACAGTATTATGTTTTTAACGTGTAATCAATCATGGAAAAAGCTAGGGAGTTCCAGAAAAAACATCTACTTCTGCTTCATTGACTATGCTAAAGTGTTTGATTGTGTGGATCACAACAAATTGTGGCAAATTCTTAAAGAGATGGGAGTACCAGACCATCTTATTTGTTTCTTGAGAAACCTATATATGAGTCAAGAAGGACTGGACACGGAACCACTGATTGGTTCAAAATTGGGAAACGAGTCCGGCAAGGCTGTATACTATCACCCTGCCTGTTTAACTTAAATGCAGAGCACATCATGAGAAAAGCGGGGCTAGCTGAATCAAAAGTAGGAATTAAGATTGCCGGGAGAAATATCAACAACCTCAGATATGCAGATGATACCACTCTAATGGCCGAAAGTGAAGAGGAACTAAAGAGCCTTCTGATGCAGGTGAAGGAAGAGAGTGCAAAAGTTGGCTTGAAACTCAACATTAAGAAAACTAAGATCATGGCATCTCAATTCCTGGCAAATAGATGGGGAAGAAATGGAGGTAGTGACAGGTTTTATTTTCCTGGGCTCCAAAATCACCACACATGGGGACTGCAGCCAAGAAATTGCCATAGCTTTGCTCCCAGGGAGGAAAGCTATGGCAAATCTAGACAGCATACTAAAAAGCAGAGACATCACCCTGCCAACAAAAGTGCGTATAGTCAAGGCTATGGTTTTCCCAGTTGCAATGTATGGCTGTGAAAGTTGAACTATAAGAAAGGCTGAGCGCCAAAGAATTGAGGCCTTTGAACTATGGTGCTGGAAAAGACTCCTGCGAGTCCCTTGGACTGCAAGGCTATCAAACCGGTCAGTCCTAGGGGAGATCAACCCTGATTGCTCTTTAGAAGGCCAGATCTGAAAATGAAACTCAAATACTTTGGCCACTTAATGAGAAGGAAGGACTCACTGTAAAAGAGCCTAATGCTGGGAACGATTGAGGGCAAAAAGAAAAAAGGGACGACATAGAATGAGGTAGCTGGATGGAGTCACTGAAGCAGTAGGCGTGAGCTTAAATGGACTCTGGAGGGTGGTAGAGGACAGGAAGGCCTGTAGGAATGTTGTCCATGGGGTCTCAATGGGTCGGACATAACTTCGCAACTAACAACAACAACTCAATATTTTGGCTTTTTCTTTCTGAGAAGATGACGTTGTTCCACCAGGCAATTATGGAGGGAAAGACTGAATACTGAACATGGACAGAGAAGACTTATTTATTTTCAATGAATTTAAAACTGCAAGGCCAGAAGAATTACTTCTTGTGCTACGGAAGGAATTTTCCGATGGTCTCATTTAAACTTTATGTATTCTAGTTTAGAAATACTGAAAAATGAATGAAATACCAAATGATTGGAAGAAGGCAAATGTTTTTACTATTTTCAGAAAGGGAGACAAAAAAGATCCAGGAATTATACAACAGTCAGCCTGACACAGGTCATAAAAAGGTTGTAGAACAAATCATGACCTGATCAGTCTGCAAGAATCCTGAACACCTTGTGATGATTATCTGAAGTTGGAATAGTCAAAAACTAATTCTGTTAGATTATTTATTTCAACATACCACTTATTTAGTAGATTTGAGATTGCTGTAAATATAACTTGCTTTCAGCAATGCATTTTCTGAAGTATCACATAAATGTGCAAATTAGATTTGAATTGGATGATATGAAAGTTAAGTGGACCCCAACAGTGAATTAAGAAAAACATTATCACTGTACTACATTCCACCTATTTTATCCTGGAACTAGATTAATTTTTTATTTTTATTTTAACTTATTGATAAGGTTGCAAAACTAATCAATTAATAATTCTGTTCTGTTCTGTTCTATTCATACACAAAGGCAGTTTGTGAATGATTCCTTATTAGAAGGAGGAAATAGCTATAAAATTCAATCCTGGATCCTGATTGTTCAGGATTTTTTGTTAGTGCTTAGATGAGAGGTTTTTAAATTTTTAAATTTGCTGAATGCTCAAACTTAAGTGGGAGACCTAATACATGAGACCAGTCTTGCTTAGTTATAAAAATGGACTGAAATAAACAGAATAAAGGCTTAAAGAGAAATGAATTAATGAAATACATAGGTACAGAATGGGATTTGCTAGATTGGTAACAGTACCTGTCCCAATAGACTAGATAGCTGCAGTAGTACCTGTAACAAGGAAATTGGAATAGTATTTGATTAGAAACATGAGTCAGCAATATGATGTGACTGCAAAAGGAGTAAATCCAATTTTAAACTGCATCAATGGAAATATAATTTCTAAATATAGGAAGCAACAGTTCACTTTATTCTACCTGACAGTATTCTATATAGATAAACTCTGCTTTGAGTAATATGTAAAGTTTGACACCACACTGGAAATGGAATTCAGAGAAATGAATACAGGCTCAGAGAAAAGCAACAAGAATTATCAGGGGACTAGAAGCTTAAGCCTTATGAGAAGAGATGGAAGGAACTGGAAATGACTAAGATGTTATTTGGTCGCATTCTTCAAGTGCCTGAAGAGATTTTATGTAGATGAATGCAAAGACCTGTTCTTTATCATGTCAGAAGGCTGGGCCCAAATAATGAGTTTGGGTTAAAGAAATGCAAATTCCACTTGAAAGTTAAGAAAAATAAGGAGAAGACCTACTGGTGGCTCCTGATGCTACAGAACACCCTGACCTCCATGCTGCCCCACCATGCCGGCCTCAACCCCCGGGCCTTCAGGATGTTGCACGTGGACTGATTCATCCTGCAGAATGGCGTCCATAACATCCTGGACTGGGAGCTGCTCAACCGCTACCTCTACTTGAGTACTATGGAGCCCAGCAAGCTGGCCAAGAAAATTGGCACCATTATCCTGGAAGATCTCCTGGAGATCGATCACGTGACTGCCCATTTCTGGGGGGGAGGGGAAATCCTCTCTTTGATGCAATGGAGGCAGTTTGACGTCCCCCTCCTTCTCCCCAAGTTGCTGTATTGCTTGTATTGGTATTTGTTTTTGATTAAAAAAAAACCCTATAAATGTAAGATTTGTATAAAATGTTCAGGATTTGTAAAGAAATGACAAAGTGAAAAAAAAAAGTTAGGAAAAATGTTCTAATTTCTAACAACAAGAACAATTTGACAATAGACCAGTGGTGAAATCCATTTTTTTTTACTACTAGTTCTGTGGGTGTGGCGTGATGGGCATGGCGTGGCTTGGTGGGCGTGACTTGGCATGGCAGGGGAAGGATACTGCAAAAATCTCCATTCCCACCCCACTCCAGGGGAAGGATACTGCACAATCCCCATTCCCATACCACTATGGGGCCAGCCAGAGGTGGTATTTGCCGGTTCTCTGAACTACTCAAAATTTCCGCTACCAGTTCTCCAAAACCTGTCAGAACCTACTGGATTTCACCCCTGCAATAGACCCAATTATCTCCAGAGTTGGTTGAGCTATTCATTGTATGTAATCAGACAGAGATTATGATTTGTTGCACAGTCAGCCAGATGTTCAGACTGGATTTGGCATTTTTATTGAGTCCTTCCCATAGAAGTTGATGTTTGATGGTGTTACAGGTATTGTCACAGAATGTAAGCTGTTCCAAGTAAAGCTGCCCTTTGCAATTGACAGATGGTGATTTTTTCAATGCCAATAATGTTCAAGTGGTACTCCAGTTGTTTTGATATTGCACCCAATTACTATTACTATTGGTACTACCTTTGCCTATTACTATTACTATTACTATTGCCTATTATTATTACTATTACTATTAATATTGGTACTACCTTTGCTTTCTTTTGCTATCCTTTTTGTATTTGCAAGTCTTTGTATTTTGTTATTTTCTCCAGTTCTTTCTCTTTTATGGTCTCACCAGTTCTTGCTTGCAAACAAATAGTACTTCTTGCAGATCTTCCAATGCACCATTCTTGCTACTTTGTCATGCCATTGTTTGTAGCTAGTCCGTGAAACCTTCTTATAGCAAATGACCAGGTAATCCATTTCTTCAGCTTCTTTGCAGAGGAAGCTCTTGCTGTCTGTTACTGTATTCTCAATTTTGGCTTTGTATGCATTGTTCTTAAGGTTTGGTCTTGTGCAGCTAGAATTAGTGCCTCTGTCTTCCTGCACTTAGCTATTATTAGGTCTTGTTATTATCTGCTTTGGCTGCAAAGCAGATGATAATAATAAGACCTAATTTTTTAAAAATGTACTGTCCATGTAATATTTTGTCTTTCCTTGTCTCTTTTCTGTTCTTCATTTGATCTTTTTTTGTACGCCAAGTTTGATCTCTCCAGTAGTCAGCAAGTCTTCCTTGTATACTAGCTTTAGTGCTTTCTCTTCACTGTCATTCACATATTCCTCTAATGCCCTTTTTGATTCTTCAACCATCATATGAATTTGCAGCGTTCCACATCCACCTATTTTCCTTAGTAATTAGAGTTTGTCAACATCACTGTGATGATGAAGAGCATGATTCATCATTATTTTTCTGGACTTCCTATCTAGGACCTTTAGTTCTGCTTGAGTCCAGTCCACTATTCCAATGCATCTAATGTATTTAATAACTGGAATTGCCCAGGTGTTGATTGCCTTGATGGTATTTCCTCCACTGAATTTGGACTTTAGGATCTTCTTCACTCTCTTGATGTATTCACTTCTAATCTTTTTCTTGACTTCAGTGTACTTGATGTTGTCAGCTTGAAGGCTGTCCAGATATTTGTAATGATTTGTAATGATTGTCTTTATCCAGACTCTTGATGTTATTTTCATGGGGCATCTTGATTTTCACTACTTTTCCCTGTTTAATGGTGAGCACAGCACAATCCAATCTCTATTGCAATATCTTGGTTGTATAGTATTGATGGTGTTCAGCAGCGATTCTATTTCAGATGGTGCTTTCTCATATAGCTTCAGATCATCCATGTAAAGGAGGTGGGACAGCCTAATAGAAGTTTTTGATGTTTGCTAGCAATGGTGTGAATTATTTAGTATTGCTGACAGATTTTTATCCCACTTTTTAAATATATACCTCAAGACAGAAATCTACCTAATATTCCTGTCTCTTATTTCTCCTTAACCACCTTGTGAAATGGATTCATCTGAATGAGAGTAACTGACCCAAAGTCACCTAGCTGGCTCTCATGCAGACCTAGAACTCACAGTCTTCTGATTTCTAGGCCAGCATCTCAACCACTACACAAAATTGATTGGACAGTCACCTGCAGGGACACTTTAATTTGGATTCCTACATTGAATTGATGACTAGATTCAATGCCCTTGGATACAAAGGAAATTTGGGAGCCAGTTTTCATTTTGGAATTAATAACTAAAAAAATAAATGTCACTTCTCTGTCATGAATTAAAACTTTATAGGCCTTATAAATTAAGTATATAGAGGTTAGACAGGGTTAATAGAGGTCCCAAGGCTGACTGAGCAGAGTTCTTCTCTCAAGAAAGCAATTTAACCGTATCTCCTCCCTAATGCATATCTATGGATATTTATTTAAAAGGTCATAGTTTACAAAAATTGTCTTAACATTGTCTCTCCTGCTTTAGCTATATAAGTGTACAATTCCAAGGGCAATGAAAACTGCAAGTCATTGGTCCTTCTTTTAGAAGAAGATAGTGGCAAACCATTTTCTTTTTTTTTTTATTGTAAAAGTTTTACAATTACATTTTCACCCCATTTTCACCCCCCTAACCCTCCCCAAACTCCCCAACCCACCCTCCCAAACCCCCTCTGACCCTCCCCTCCCCCCTGGACTTCCATAGAATATCATTATCCCCTATACAAAAACCTTGAACCCCCCCAACCCCCATGTCATTTTTCATCTTCACATAGTTCGACTATTTCTATCTTAATATAATATAATACTATCAATGAAAAGCTATTTGATACTTCTTAGTTTGGTATTTGTTCTGCACATAATCTATCCACTTTTTCCATCCACATTCATAAGTCTCTTGTGAGCGATCTTTTAAGTATGCTGAAATCTTCGCCATCTCCGTGAAGCTGGCCATCTTCAAAATCCATTCTTCTACGGTGGGCAGAGCTTCATTTTTCCAATATTTACCTATCAACAATCTCGCTGCTGTAATCATATACAAAATCAACTTTATTTCATCCACTGTAAAACCCTCAACTATAGACAATAAAAGCAATTGTGGAGAAAATTGGATTTTTTTCTTTAAAACATTCTGCATGACCCACCAAATTTTTATCCAAAAAGCCTTAACTTTCTTACAAGTCCACCAAATATGATAATATGTAGCATCTAAACAATCACACCTCCAACATTTTGGCTAAACATTAGGGTACATACACGACAATTTCTTAGGATCTAAATGCCATCTATAAAACATTTTGTAAAAATTTTCCCTCAAATTCTGCGACTGTGTAAATTTAACATTCTGAACCCAATTTTTTTCCCATGTTTCCAACATCACTGGTTCTTCAAAATTTTGTGCCCACTTAATCATACAATCTTTAACTAATTCAGTTTCCGAATCCCTTTCTAACAAAACATTATAAAGCCTTTTAATATGCATTGGACCTTTCTCTTTTATATGTCTAACCAATTCTTCCTCATGCAACATAATACCAGTTCTTTGGTCCTCTTTCCATCTCAATTGCAATTGATTATATTGTAACCAAGTTAAATTAATCCCTTCAGCCAACAATGTCTGTAATGTCTTCAGCTGCCATCTGCCCGCATCTGTAAAAAGAACCTCTTTGTATAAAAACCCCCCGAGTGACATTATATTTGTATTCCACAAAATATGACCAAGATCCAGCCATAGCGGTATTTTATAATCCCATTTGAGTCGGTGCTTCTTCCAAACTCTCAACAAAGAGTCTCTAAGTATATGGCTTTTAAATACTTTATCCACTTTGCTGTCATAAAATAAATAAGCATGCCATCCAAATTCCAAATCAAAACTTTCTGCGTTTAATATTCCAGTCTTTTTTCCTCCAAACCAATCACTTGTTAAAGTCAGAGCTGCTGCATCATAATATAACTGTAGGTTTGGAAGTTTAAGACCTCCCCTTTCTGGAACATCTTGCATAATTTTCAATTTTACTCTTGGTTTTTTCCCATTCCAAACAAACTTGTTCACTCCAGTTTGCCATACTTTTAGTTGTTTATCATTTTTAAGCACCGGAATCATTTGAAACAAAAAAAGAAATCTTGGCAAAATGTTCATCTTAACTGCTGCTATTCTTCCAAGTAAAGACAGCTGCAGTTTTTTCCAAGTCTCCATGTCTTTTTGCACCTCTCGCCACAACACCTCATAATTATTTTGAAACAATTTCATGTTTGATTCTGCAACCTGAACTCCTAGATATTTTACCTTTGGTACAATCTCAAAACCTGCCGCAAACCATTTTCTTAAATGGTTACAAAACCTGCATGGAAACCCTTTTGTTGTTCCTTGCAATAGGAACCTTGTGCTATATTTTGGCCAGGAGAATATGAATTTTTTCAAGAATGACAGCACAGGCATAATCATGACCTACTAAAATTCTTTTCCTAGCATGCTTCACAAAATCCAATAAAAAAAAAATCAGATACTCTATGGAAATTCAACCAGAATTTTTCAACTTTTCTAAAAATGTTGGATTTAAACTCCTGTGGCCATTCTGACTGAAGGATTACCAGTATATAAATTTAAAACCAAAATATCTGGAATGTATAGTAGTGGAAAAGCCTGTTTTAGAATCTAGACTTAGATTCTAAAGCATATTAGAACATGAATGTCTAGTTAAATTCAGAGACCCATCCAAAATATTCAAGATCTAGACAGAAGATTGTAATCTTTGCATTGACTTTGATCAGGAAATATGATAATTTGAGATTTCTGGACATATCATTACTGATTTGTATTTCATTTTACATAGTCATATTAATTAATTTGATTAGGCGCCATCAAGTTGTTTCTGACTCCTAGTGATGACATAGATAGATGGAATTTCTCCAAAACAATCTATCTGTAACATTCACATCTCCCAATGGCACATTCATTGCCACTGTAAGTAAGACAGAGATTTATAGTACTAATTTTTATGTACTTCAGTTTTAAGAGTCTGGTTTCTAACTATTATTGAGATATCACCCAGAAATTCTAAAAAAAATTAATACATGCTATGTATTAATTTCAACAATTGTCAATAATAATCAGGAAGAAATTATAAACTATGGTCAGCTTATAAATTAGATTTCTGGTATATTTGTATTTATAAAGTGTTGGATATTGTGATGATTTAGGGGCCCTGAAGTAAGGGAAAGCAGATTTCAGTTAAGAGGTGGGAGAGAATTATCATGGAAGGAATTAGGTGGCTATTCTGTGGTAAGGAGATTCAAGAATTCATTGCTGAGCTCTGCTTCTGCCTCATCCCTGTTTCCAGGAAATTAGATGGCTGGTTATCTTGATCTCAAATTCTAATGGTAATCACTAAACTATTTCTAACAAGACCATATTTATGCATATTTTGGTGATGAAATGGACTGGTTCTTCTACAAAAACATGGCTAGATGAGGGTGGGGATCAGTGGTGGGTTTCAAAATATTTTACTACCAGTTCTGCGGGCATGGCTTGGTGGGCGTGGCAGGGGAAGGATACTGTAAAATCTCCATTCCCATCGCACTCCAGTGGAAGGATACTGCAAAATCCCCATTTCTTCCTGATCAGCTGGGACTTGGGAGGCAGAGAATAGATGGGGGCAGGGCCAGTCAGAATTTTTACTACCGGTTCTCCGAACTACTCAAAATTTCCACTACTAGTTCTCCAAAACTGGTCAGAACCTACTGAAACCCACCTCTGGTGGGGATGTAGCCCTCTTAGAATTTTCTCTTTTAGGTTTTCAGTGCTTCAGCAGTCACAACACCAAGATTATAGAAAGGCAATTCAAAAATTACCAGAAGTCCTTCTTTTTGGGTTAACAAGATATTAATGCTTATAATTGGTATTGGGCTACTACCTGGAAGGATTGTTTCCTGAGTTCCTGGGCCTAAACCTGGCTTAGGAATCTCCATGATGGTTGATGTTGGATAATTTCAAAAAGCATACCCTGCAGAGTTCAGTCGGGAGTTTATGGACTTTTGAACTGATGTATGAGCTGAAAGTAGATTCTTTGCTATTGTCAAGTCATTTTCTGGTCCATATGGGATTTGCCATTGCAAAGTAGTTGAATAATTAAGAGGCTCCGCTGTAGGTTCCTGATAGATAATGATGGGCTATTAATACCTCTAGTTTTGGAAGATGAATCATCATTCTGATTATTACCTAATCAAAGAGCTACATGTAATTAATGGAAAACCTATACAAGTATAGCAAGATAAGGGGAAAAATCTATAAAGGTTCTAGCCAAATAATATCAGCAAATCTAAAGAATGACACAATAGCCAATGGGAAAAAGCCAATCAACATCCAGGGAATGAAATTTAACAGGTATATTAATTGTTCTATCCCAGATTTGTCATATACACATACACACACAAAGCGGTGGCAGGCAGGGCATGTATGCAAATGCACATACAGTCTTAAATAGTCCCCAAATTCATTGGAAACATACAAGCAAGACCCTAGTAAGAAAAAGTTCCAAGCAGCAGGCATACGCATCATCAAGGCACAATCCCAAAGTCATAAAGTCATCACAGGGTCATCAGATGGTCTTGGTATAAAAGGACAAAGATTTCATAGGCAAGTGACAAGTGCAACAGATGGAGGTTCCAGGTGCAAGCAATAACCAATCTAATTGACTCTGGACAGTGAACAATATCACAACAATTAAAACCATAAAAACACAGAAACAGTTACAAATAATCCACATAGGCAACTGAGAATTATCATAATAATTACATAAAAATTAACCATGCAAACAGGTAACTGGGCCCCTAACATTTTCAGGACCCTAGGCTCATTCACATAGCCAGGTCTTTAGAGTCTCATGAACATGGTAGGGGTCATGCAGACCTTATTGTTTTGCCCGTCACTCAACCCTACATGACATAAGACTGGGAGGAGCCTAGATCAGATCTCCCCATTTTCTGCTTCTTCCAAACTGTTCCATAGGTTCTGCAGCCAGATCAATCTGGGGTGTTTTCTTGCTGCTGTCTGAAACAGGTTGCTATTCTACATGGTCCTCTGAAGTAACCTCCTCCTCCTCTTCCTGCTCCTCCTGGTCATTAAATAACTATTGAACAATATTCATAATTTTTCATGCTAGCTAAAAATACCTAGGATCATCCAAAACAGTTTAGAACCCTAGATGAAAAGGGAAGTGCCAGGTGTCCAAGCTGACTCTAGAACATGAAATATTGCTGATACAGTCTGGATAATTGAGAAGATCAAAGAATGCCATAAAGGAGTAAGTTTGTCTTTCATTGATTATAGAAAGACTGTTCTTTGTGTCAAGCTGTGGAATGTGCTTAGAAAAATGGAAATTCAGAACATCTCATTGTCTTCATAAGAAAGCTATAGACAGGTGAAGAAGCCACAATCTAGACAGAGCATGGTGAAATACTGGCTCCAGGGTGGCAAGGGAGTGAGATAAGGATGGATACACTCCCTTATTTGTTCAACCTATATGCTGTATATATATAGAGGGAAGCCAAATAGAAGAATATGAGGATGGTTTTTAAACTGGAGGAAGAAACATAAATAAGCTAAACCTTGCTGATGATGCTATTCTGATAGCCAAAATATAAAGGATTTGCAAACTCTAGTAATAAATGTCAAGGAGCACTATGGAAAAAAATGGAACTAAAGTTAGATCAAACAAATGGCAACAGGTAAAATAATCAGCCTTAGAATTGATAATGATATTAAAATTATAATGAAGCGGTGACTGGCTTCTGCCTTTTAGGATCAGCCATCAAAAGGAAGGAACAAGCAATCGAGAAATATGCCACAGACTAGAAGAATAGCCATCAATATTTAGATACTGTGATTATATGTATAAAGATCAGAATCAGGCAAACTATGATATTCTGTAGCCATGGAAGCAAAAATTGGATCTGAAGAAGCAAATGGATCATTGAACAAATCAACCTAGAATTCTCACTTGAGACACAAATAAGCAAGATTAATTTATTATACTTTGGATACATTCTGTGATGATTTAGTCCTCTGGAGTAATCTAAAATGTTGAAGGAAAGAAAAGAAGAAGATGACCAGCAGCAATGTTAATGAACTTAGAGTAGCACATGATGCACTGTTGGAAGGTCTGAAGGACAGATAGTTCTGGAGAAAATTTATCTGTGAGGTCACCAAAAGTCAATCCCAATTTTGTAGATTATCAAACAAATTGTGATGCATGATTCTTCATTTGATTTTTTTGGGTTATCAATGATGTGTATTTGTTCTCTCTATTTTTAATCCATGTATTTGGAGAAATGTAAATCATCCAGTTTGATTGGAGCAGTTTATAAAACCTGCAGTCATTCAATCAATAAAATAATGTAATACAATCACACATCATGCTATCTCTCAATATGTTGAATAAATTTCTGATTAGAAAAAAGTAAATGGTGCAAAAAATAAAAAGAACATTGAGGAGTCAAGCTATATTTTGTTATAAATTCACTTTCAAACAGAGAATTGGAACAGAGGCAATGCATAGGAGATACGTAATATTTTTAGAAACTGATTAGAATGAACGTTTGAAGACAAGATTATTCTGCTGTCCTTAACTCTATATTGCAGAAGCTAATGAATTTGGTGGACACAAAGATGATGTTTCAGCAACTAGGGTTTTCATAAGTAATTGCAGCCTTCCCCATTTGTACGGAGAAAGAGACAGAGGGAGGGAGAGGGAGAGGGAGAGGGAGAGGGAGAGGGAGAGAGGGAGGGAGGGAGAGAGAGAGCGCATATGCATGTAAATGACATACAGACTTGCTACATGTACATAGCTGATGAACATGTGCACATTGGGAGAGGGAACAAGGTATATTCATCCTAAATAGTTTCTGGAAATGTGAAAGGAACTGATATTTGTCCTTCTAAATATATTTACAGGTTTGTTTTTTGTAGCCACCTGGTATGAAGAAGGAACTATGACACAGTTATGGAAAATAAAAGTATATGGGAAAGAAGAAGGAAAAATGCAAAAGCATTAATTTGCTTCAATTTAGCATTATGCAGGTGTCTTACAGTTATTGGAATTAGATCACAGAAAGGACAGGGTCATTAACTTTAGGATTAAAAGGTATGTTTTCCAAGAGAATGGAGGGAAATCATAAATGTTGACAGGCTGGAAAGAAATTAGATATTTAATAGGAAAAGTAATTGAAGTTTTTAAAATGTCTTGCCTACTTTTGCTATTGCCAACTTCAGTTTGGGAAGTTAATTTTATTCCAAAACTAGAATAATAGCTGTCAATGAAAACATCAAAGGACACATTTGCTCCTCCTACCTCCAAAACTCTGCATTTTCTGATCTAACTAAAGACTAAAAGAAAACATAAGTGAATCATCAGAGAAAGAGAAGTGAACAAGCCAGAATGTCTTCACCATTTCAAGTAAAAATCTACCACAAATCTCTTGAATAAAAGCAGTAGGATGCTGCATTAAAATGACTTTGTCCTACATATTCTTTAATCTCTTCTTATGCTTTTTATTTGTTTGTTACATTAATATGGCAACCCATCTGACACCCATCTCTGAGATGAGTACAATAAAGTCTACCATAAAAATACTATAAAACTGATTAAAAGCAATTACAGCTGTAAACAAAGATTAAAAACAAAATACAAGAAGGGGGGTTTACACATTTTTGTTCTTGTGCTACTCTTTTTATTAACCATGTCAATGAGGGAGAAGACAAGCACAAAAAGGAATTCATAGGAGTGGGGAATTAAAATTATACCATTATACTATTCACCCAGCACTTACCTTTCTGGCCATCTCCTGTTGCACTTAAAAAGCAAGGAAGAGCCTTTTCTACAGTAAATCTTACTTCTAGTTATACATAAATATTTCCATTCTCAGTAGATACCTAATTGAGATCTTTGGGGCGGCACCATTATCTTTGTTTATATATCGTCCCAAAGGTGCTTTTTAAAAGGCAATTGGACTTTCTGATTTTTCTTTGAAGACGTTTCACTTCTCATCCAAGAAGCATCTTCCATTCTGACTGGATGGTGGGGAATGGAAGGATTCCATCCAGTCAGAGCTGAAGAAGCTTCTTGGATGAGAAGCAAAACCTCTTCAAAGAAAAACCAGAAAGTCCAGTTGCCTCTTGAAAAAGCACCTTTGAGAGAACCATGATCTGGATGACTGAGAATCTCCATAGACTTTGTTTATATAGTATTGATTTATTATGAAACAATACCTATACAATGCAGAAATGCAGAATGATTTTTTTTAAAAAGCAAAGGGAAATAAGGGCCATCTAAAGAAAGAAGGAAAGTCTCTTTGCCATTTTCAGATATGACATGTTCTAACTTATTATTTACTAAATCTTAACATGCTCTCTTTCCACTTTCCTTTTTCCCCCTCCAGTTTTTGATTGCAATTTTGAAACACCCTGTGATCTAGAATATTCCCCACCACTGAGGGAGAGCCATAACAGATCCTGGCATAGACTAAATGCTGATGAGCTCTCACAGCTTCACGTTCTGGATGGTCCAGAGAGAGACTACTCTGCAGGTTCTACAAAAGGTAAGAGCAACAGAATAAAATCCATGTAAAATAAAGCAAAATGATGGAAATCTTTTGGTTTTGATGGAATAAGCATTTCAACTGCTTTGGAAGAAAAGACAAAGAGCCGTTGGTGACTTTACATTCTGTTTCTCAACACAAGTTAGTGTCAATGGATTACATTTGCTATGGATAGCTTGCCAGAGACCCCTAGAATTAATTGTAATAGAAGATAGGCTAAACAGTGAAATAAATGAATTAAATTAAAATAAAGACCAATAAGAACAACAGCATGTAGCTTCATCCATAACTTTTTAAATAAGTATGTGATAAACCATTAAACCAGTAATTTAATTTGAAGTCGGTTTGAACACTCTCTCAACAATCTGATATTATTATACAAGAATATAGTTATTGCTGGGCTCTTGCAGACAGAGACAAAGTATGGCCATATTAAGCAAGCAGGATTTCATAGGATAATTACAATAATCAAACAGCATGAAAATTTGAATTTCCTTCAACACTATTTTGCGATCAATCATTATTTTTTTTTTGTTCTCCTGAAACATCTTAAAAATTTCAGATCATCAGCAGAATATGACATAACAATTCCAATGCTGGGATCATGCATATAGAATAGAATAACGGAGTTGGAAGGGACCTTGGAGGTCCAACCCCCTGCTTATGTACGAAACCCTACACCACTTCAGACAAATGGTTATCCAATCTCTTCTTAAAAATTTCCAGTGTTGGAGCATTTACAACTTCTGGAGGCAAGTTGTTCCACTGATTAATTGTTCTGAGTCTCAGGAAATTTTTCCTTAGTTTTAGGTTGCTTCTCTCCTTGATTAATTTCCACCCATTGCTTCTTGCCCTATCCTCGGGTGCTTTGGAGAATAGCTTGATTCCCTCTTCTTTGTGACAGCCCCTGAGATATTGGAACACTGCTATTATGTCACCCCCCCAGTCCTTCTTTTCATCAAACTAGACTACATGTTGAGTGCAGTTGGTCAGTCAGCTACTAATCCATCTGGTAGTGATGCTGTCTAATTCACATTTTTCTATCTTATCACGTAGTAGGTTATAGTCTACTCAAATGCCTTACTGAAGTCCAAGTAAATTGTATCACAGCATTCCTCTGGTCCACTAATTTTGTTACTTTGTCAATGAATGCAATAAGATTTATCTGGCATGATCTGTTTTTGACAAACCCATATTGGCTCTTGGTTATTACTTGGTTTGCTTCTTGGTGTTCACTTCGTTGCTTAATTATTTTTTCCAAAATATGGTGGATGTGTTCAAGGTTTTTCTAAATTTAATCATCATCTTAATTGCCAGAGAAGTGCTGCCACCTGGTTGTTGTCATCCCATCCCAGCCCTATATAGGTTAGATTTCTTTCTTTTTTAATATTTTTTTATCTGCCTTAAATGCCATCATTTCAGGAATTAAAGGCTGGAAAACAAACAACAAACTCCCTTGCAATAATGTCATGAACCACACTTCCCTCTCTGTGAAATGGGAATAATTAGATTGGATTATTTTGCAGGACTGGCAATGCTTATCTTCCTCAGCCACCATTCTGCTTTTTGTTACAAATATGTAATGATCATGTATCTAGCATATAAAAACTTAAAATTCATCATTTTCTTTAAAAAACGGAATTAGAAACATGAACCGCAGTCTTTCCTCATGATTCCTATCATTTATCATAACTAAATCAAAAACTCTTTGTTTTTCTGAATTGTTTTGTTTTGTTTAAATTTTACTATATTTGAAATATTTATTTTTCTTCAGGAGGAACAAAAATCCTTTTTCAAATTTCTTTGTTACTAAAACTGTTCATTAACTAAAAGCAATGAAAAGCAGAAACCAGGTTTTCTTGCAAAATAGACAAAAAACATAATTTTATCCAGTTCAATTATAGTTAGAGAGTAAGGGTTTTTTCTTCTTTAATGAAAGCTAGGATCTGGAAGATTACATCTCATTGGTAGGGGCTCTAAAAACACCCAAAGTCAAAGGTTCTTCTTGTAAACATTCCAGTAGAAATGATAACTTCAAATACTGTCTGAAAAGAGAAACATTATTTGAAATTGCTTTGTGCAATTCAGAGCAAACTGAGAGTTTACGATTAATAATTCTTTCCCAGTGAAGTGAACTTTGACAGGGTTCCTTCAAATGAGCATCAGACTTATGATCCACCATTAGCTGTTTCCTTTTGCACCTTTTAAAGATAACTTGGATTTTTTTTTGTTCTTTCACCTATGACTTCTTATTCAATTTAAAATCATTTTTATTGCAATTATTCGGCAGAGAACCTTTAGGTGTGGTCTGCTTTAATCTGAGATTATTAAAACACTGTAATTTTCACCCCTATTGCTTGCTTCCTGGAAATGTGATTCCAATTAGATGCCTCCTATTTAAATTTTATTCATAGATTGTGAATAAAAGATGTAAGTAAGTAGGGCATGGAGCTACCCTGGGAAAACATTGTAGGTTGCGACTGGGTGACTTTCAAGATAGTCGCTGTCAATATATCAAGCAGTATCTATAGTTATTAAGATTCTATTAGAAACGGTTATTTAAATTTCCAGGTTATAATTCCTGTAACATAAAAAAAAATAGGAGGACTGTTTCTTTCTTGAGATTTAATATTTTCTCACAAAATGTTATTCTTCTGAACAGTATTTTCTTGGGTCTTAATTTTTACCTGAAGTTCTCAGCTCCGAATGTATATTTGATAAGAGATGCTTCAGACTGCAGAGTGGACTTTTATAATGGCATGAATTAAAAATGTCTAGGTAGGACTCTTCTTAATTAATTGTCAGTAATCTTCAAGAAGGCAGGAAGGAGGGAAGGAGGAAAGAAGGAAGGGAGAAAGGAGGGAGACTACAATGCCATTAAATAACACATGCACCTAAACTATTTCTAATGGGTTTCTATATCTCAACTTTCAGCATTTATGCCTAGGAGAACAATCTTTTGTGGTTCTTTCAACCATAGTCAGTAAAATATTTCCAGTAACAAGGCCTGCACTGAATCTTGTATCTCTTTCACTTGTCTCAATAAAATTAATGAACTACTGCATCAAAGGCCACTAGAAGGTTGAGAAAAATCAATCGGGAAGTGCTCCTTTGGTCTGCTTCTAGTTAAGATCATTAGGACATGGCAGGTTGCCATGTAAAGAGAGCCAGTGTGTTTGTACACACCTTCCTTGATATTTGCCAGGATCTTTTTCTTATATGAGGTTCGCTTATGTAAAAGAAACTAACATGCTATTAAGCCAAATGCCATACTGTATTGTTTGATCATCGAGTGATTCTGGGCCAGTCATTCTCTTTCAGCCCAATTCTCTTCATAGATTTCATGGAACAGGAGAAAGGGAGAATATACTATGCTCAATTTATTACAATCCTTGAAAAAGTTATGTATAAAAATATAAATAAATATGCAACTTCAAAGTGAAAATGAAAAGGCTGAATATCTGGCATTCCAGGAAATGGGGAAATAATGTTTTTAAGTAGATTTGATCCTTTTACATACACACACCAATTACTAACTCTACTTATGCCTTGTTTCTCTGGATATTGGTTGCGTATTTACTTCTCCCTTAAATTATTCATCCACCTGTAATGTCACAAATGCACTGGTAGTTTGTTTCTGCAAGCCCCCATATGTAATCCTGGATTAAGAAAAAAAAAAGAGTCCATGGTCTCAGACAATCTCTTCCCTCATCAGAGCTTCTTCCCATAAAGAACCACTGTGTGTTAAGATGAGTTGGTTCTACTCTAAATTATTTCCCGAAAGAAATATTTGTTTGCTTATTTTGTTTGGCCTCCTGATGGTTTAGCAGATATTTAATGTACTAGTTTTTCTAACGCTGTCCTGAATCTTGTATTCCCAACTGGTTATCCTGCTTAGCTGTCTTTATTATAGATATTATTTATATCTCCAAGCATTTTATATAGAATTGTTTGAAGACTGGAAATGTCCTGTCTTAACCTAGATAAATGCACACAAATTTCAGAAACTCTTATTATGGTTTCTGTGATTATGAAGCAAATGGTAAAATGTACCTTTAACCATTTTAAATATATTGAGAAAAATTATAGATGATTTCATTTGGTTCCAAAACTGAATTTCAAAAAGAAAAAAAAATCTTCCTAGGAGCAATTGAGATTATAAATTTAATTTTCACTTAGCTTCTCTTTTTCTGAGCATTAAATTCACTCCAATTTTACATTGGTCAGAATTTTTTTAAAAAAGTAAAGAAAAAGACAAACGTACCAAAGTACTGAAATTAAGCCTTAAACAAGATAGTTTCTATTCATTTGAGAACCATCTGGCTATCTGCTAGCTGTGGACATGCTGAGAGCCAGTTAGGTCTAGTGCTTAAGGCACCGTGCTTGAATGCAGGAGTGGGAATGGTGGGAAAATTTATTAGAGATAGTCTTCATTAAATGACTGTTTCATTTAATGACTATTCACAGTTAAAAGAGTAACAAAAAAAGTAATTTTATGAGCAATCTTCAGATTTACTACCTTTACAAATCTATAAAACAAAGGAAAACTGAAGTAAGATCACAAGCACTTTGCAACCACTTTGCTTAATGACCAAGTTAGCCCTAACTGTGATCACTAAACAAAGACTGTGCATCCATGTAACATCTGTAGAGGACATAGGGAAGGGCCTTGAAGGACAGGAAGAATACCCACTACCAAATAAACAGTCAGTTAAAGATGGGCCAAGAAAATCACTTGTTAAAACTTCTCATTCAAGCCCCTGCCTGGTTCATGGTGTTAAAATGAGGAGGGGGGAAACATGTTTCCAAATGTTATCTTATAGGTCTGAATTTAAAAAGAACTTAGGCAGCCCCATTTGCCTAAGTACTGGTTCCTGCAATTTTCCATCAAGATCTTTACTTTTTATAGGTACATGCTAGCAGGAAGGCAGGCGGGCGGGCAGGCAGTGGGGTAGGCAGGCAGGCATTTTAGTGTGTTTCTTTAAAATTTTGTAAACAAGATAAAATTTGGAAAAGTGTATTTCATTTTAACTATTGTATTGGGAAATATGAATAATTAAGTAATTAAAATATAAATCAAACTAATTTGTCCAACATCCCATCTCTGTCATGTATGCAAATCAGTGTTATCATTTTCACTAATTGAAGTAGTTTCTCAAGCTTTTTCTCCAAACAGTGGCTATCCTTTCATTTGAGGGATATGTGTGCCCTATTAACCTTTGGATTGTAAGGATTAGTCGTCTATATCTGAAAATAAAATAAAATATAAAGAATAGCATGATTTGCTGTTCAAATGTTTCCTTTTTGTTTCTTTGTTAGCTTCTGAGATATAAAGGTCACAATGAAATGTACTCAGCAGAGAGAATATTAGCATTCAGAGACAATGACTTATTGGACTGCAAATGCTTACTGACTTTAATTTATGATCCTTTTGACAGAGAGTGATGAGGGAAACCCTACAGGATAATAAAGTGATAATCCTGAACAAAATATTATATATTCACCCAACCAGAGAGAATAAATCAAGCTACGTGCTCACACACACACACAGACACACACAGACACACACGCACAGACACACACGCACACAAAAAAAAGTAATGAAAAGTATCAAGCTCTCTAACATGAATATAATGAGAAATAGCCAACTAGATAAAAATATACCTTTCCACTATAATGGAAAGAAACCCTACCGAGGTTTCTCTCTATTGTCATATTTTGGATAATTGTCATACATTTTGATGTAAGAATAGTCTTGAGACTATTTCCTTTCTATGTGGCAAGAGACGTGTGTCATCTAAATAAGTAATAGGTAGCATTGCTACCTACCTACGTAGGTGTATTTACAAACAATATTCATTGTTCAGACTGGAAAGGCCTTTTAGTAATTTTTTTTCACAGTTCCAAGGGCCATTAAAAGTTAATGACAAAGACAAGGAGGTTCATAAAAATTCAGAACAAATATCAGTATTTTTTTTCCTTCTGTTCAATTGTATCCAATTCTTGGAGACTGCCTGGACAAGTTCCCACAGTTTTCTTGGCAAGGATTTTCAGAAGTGATTTGCCTGTCTCCTTCCTAGGTCTGAGAAAGATTGACTAGGTTATCCAGCTGGCTTTGTGCCCAAGGTGGACCCAGTGGTCTTGGCAATTTCTAGCCTGATGCCTCAACCATTACATCAAACTCACTTTCTCAGTTATTTAAATTTAATTTGTTGATTTACTTGTTTTCCTTTCTTTCTCTAGTAGAACAGTTTTTAAAATTGCTATAAAGGTTGAAGATTTTTCCCCCCAGTACAATCAGTGTGTGTGTGATTTGATTTTTTATCTCACACCAAAAGTTCAGAAATGCAAAAATGCTTTTCATCCCCTCTGCATTTTATACTCATTCCACAGAAAAGAACAAATCAATTGAATGAAATACATAGAATTAGCATGGCTTTCTGTTCCTTGTCAAAGTTTTCAGAAAGAGAAGAGTTAAATAGATAGTCTGTCAGTTGTTGTAGACATAAGGGACTGGATTCCTCCCCATAATGTCTACCATTCAAAATGAACAATTCTTCTAGCTGTATATCATCATGGATGTATATACTAACTTTTATCAGCAGCACAGCAAAAAAGAAAAAAAGAAAGGGAAAAAAAGCTACCCAGAGAGAAATATGGAGATGCAGATTATCTGAAAGAAAGATGAAAGGATATTTGATGTCTCAATAGGGATACAGGAGAAGTGTTAACATCAGAAGAGTGCATTTGACTTTTTAAAGGAAAGTACTGATGTAATCACAGAGTAGCATAGATAAATATTTGTTGTTGAGAGTTTTTAGGGGCATTAACTTAAATCAGTTAGAACACTTGAAACATTATTAGCGTAGTATTTGTTCTCAATCATTATCCTCCAAAAAGAAAACATTTCTTTATCATAGATTAATGTATTGTAGTGCACAGTGCAGTACGCAAGTATATATTTCATAGGCATCCATGAAGACGACAAGGGGAACAAATTATGAAACGTGTTGCAAACACAAAAGGTGTTAGCCTTCAAAGTAGACCAGGTCAAGAAAACAGACAACCTCCTCCCGAGACTACAGAAACTATATTTTATAACCCTAGGTCCTCGAATATAATAGAAATTTGAAAACCAGATAGAGTTTTTTTTTTCTTTCCCTCTCTTTGCTCTTATGCCAAAGAGAATCAAGGCAGGATAACTCTCCCCTGCTTTCTCATTCCTTCCTCCCTTCCCCAACTAAATTCTTTTAAGTCCATCTCTGTACTTTGATATCAAAAGCGGATGTTGTGATGCACGTTTTTTCATTTTTTTTCATAACGTTATTGTCTGATAAATGTATTCCTCATGTTGACTAGCTTTCCTTTTGTTATGTTTTGTTGCTTAATTAAAGTAGCATACTCCTGAACTGAACATTTTTTGTGTGAAATGCATAGTGAAAATAAATGTAGGCTGCTTTAAGAATATAAAATAAAAGCATTTGAGGAGAAGGAGAAAATCATGCAATCAATGGGACAAATAGTTAGAAGCAAAATAATGTTTTATCCCATTTCATCTCATCAGCATCACAAATTGCAGCCTTTTTATTTTCTGTTGTAAAAAAGACAGTAATTGCCATAATATTCAGATCACAGTTTTTGTGTAGATAAATTTTATCCAATCTCAACTGTATTTCAAATTGGTAGTCTTCTAAACTCGTCTTGAAGAATTCAGTGGAAACTACTGGAATCTTTTAGGAATGTTAAAAGTTTTGTGAATAAGTGCACATTTGAGATTAAAGCCTAGAGCTGATCCAAGTTGATTAAGGGGAGGAGGAGAAGTTTCATGTCTAATAATTATATGTCTCCTAGTTTAATAAACTACATTTCCATAGAGATTCTTTTCATAAAAACTGAAATACAGTATAAGCGTTGCAGAGTTCCTACTAATACCAGGTTTTAAAAGTTCAAATTCTGTGTCTATTGGTAGAGCAGAGGGATTCTTCTCAGGACAAGTTCAGTGAAATTTTGACAACATTGAAAATATGTTGGGAAATGAAAATTTTTGGCTGGACTTGATCCTGAAATCATACTGTCAGGGCTGCCTTTGATCACCCTAGGAAAGAAAACCCTTGACTCCACAGATTCAGAGAAAAGGTAATTTTACTAGGAAATAACTGATTGCAGCAAAAGTCAGACAAAATCTAAAGCAAACACGTGCAAAAAGTCAAATTGAAAATAACCCAAAGCCCATCCCCCTCCAATGATTGGATTCTGGTCAGGCAACCAGAATCCAATCATCGGCCAGGAAATTGTTTTGTCTCTGGTCCAAGCACTCTGTGTCACCTCCGTGCATTCCATTCCCAGGATGGTTGGCCTTGAAGATGTTAAACAACCCAAGCTGGCCTCTTTGAGTCCAAGCCTCCCCATAGCTTCTCAGCAATTCTAGTCTCACATCACCTGCACGCTTCCCCTCCCAAATATACATTGCTTTCCTCCATCCATTTCCATGGCAGCTGGCAACAAGCATGAAGGAAAACAATGATGGCCAGGTTGACACATGAATTGCACTACTCTGCAATTACATTTGTACCAAAGTGTCCTCTTGAATAATATATGATGAATCCATAGATCTCATACTAAAAGCTTGATGCTGTGGCTTCTTATGCTTACCTCCATTTGTTGATAGAAACATTATTTCTGTAGTTGAAGTAGATGATCCTGTATTGTGGGAATAATCTACTGCTTAATGATCACCACATGACTTCCCAGATTTCATCAAGGTTGGGGAATTGTCAGTCCTTCAATATAGAGCAGACTTAGGAACCAATGCCATGTACTTCTTTTACTGTAATAGCTATAGTAACAGAATTTACAAGTCTGAATATGCTTGTCCCTCCTTCCCTTTATCTTCATGTGCTCTAGGGAAAAACCTTTCTGAAATGCTTTCTTAGATTACTTTCTTTGACCAGGCTTAAATCCCTTTTATCTGACCATTGCCTTGGCAGTGTCTCTTCCATATAATACACATCAGAATTGAAATTATATAACCATAAATATCAACCTAGCAATTTGAGCAGAACTTGCATAGACCTACACATATATGCATATAAACACAATCATGGTTCTTATCTTTATCACAGTGCATTATCCTGTATACATTTCAGATTTCATTGAAAACTTTCACATCAACTCATAATATCAAAGTTGGAATAATGGGTATTACAATAATTTCCTACATTCCATGATATATTTTAGTTATGAAAATTGATAAAATTTACAGTGATAAATTTCTTGCAAGGCTGAAATTTCCAAAACAGAATTTATATTCTTTTCAGTTTACTATACTTTGACCCTATTAGACAACTTTATGAAATATCTCTTCCCTCTTTAGACTCCTATGTCCTTACTGGACCTGCAACCCACCCCCAAGCAGGGATTTTAATGATGACTGCATTCATTGGCTACTTACCGAACAATTCCATCTCATTTCAATATTCTTCATATACATAATAATACTTTGTTTTAAACCATTAATTGTGTCCAACTCTTGGTGACTATATAGGCAAGTGCTCTCCATGCTACTCGGTCAAGCACAGATTCTTTCAACTGTTGTATGTTCAACTTTGTATCAGATTTGATGTTATCAAGCCAGCATGTTCTTTGCTTGCCCTTCTTCTTTTCCACTAACCATTGCCTTCTCCAATGAATTTGCACACACAACATGGGCACAGTAAATCATATGTAGTCTTATGATTTTAGCTTCTGGTGATGTGGATTTATATGATTTAACACCTTTCTGTTAGTTATTCTGGTTGTCTGTGATACACACAGTAATTTATGCTAGCACCACAGTTCAAAGGCATACATTCGATCAGACATTCTTAGTGTCCAAATACATAAATAATACTGAATCATTTTGTACCATCTGCAGCCACCCAAAAAGCAATAGAAAATGATCAAATCTTCAAAATGCTTTAAAAAGCTACAAAGTACTTGCAAAAGTCACCTGATATGATTCTTCCTATCAACTCTGCCTCTGTGGGGATATTGAGGTACAATCCTCCTTCAAATCTTTGAACTATACTTCTTAATTATATGAAGAATGTAATGTTTACCCCAAAAACGTTTAACCAAAACTGTCCTTCCTTTTGAAACAAAAAACCCCCACTGAAAGCTAATTCTTTTCCATTAGTCCCAAAAAGAAAAGAAATTTTTCTAAGCCGTAGTCTATGGAAGACAAAACAAGGGGTTCTTAATATTCTGATACCTGCATGAAAGTTAGCAAGGAAGTATGCTATTTTTAAAGCCACTATAAAAGATATATTGCTGCTAAGTAATTGTTTACAGCCTGTACAGAAAGATAAATAGGAAATGCATTTTGAAACCATTGTATGGTTATAAAACTCTTACAGTTAAAATATCCTGGGGGAACTGGGAAGCTTCAAGGACTGACATCATCAAGCAAGCAGCTTTCTAATTTAAGAAAATAGGAGGCAAAACCATCCCAACATTCAATTTTGGGCTTTAATTTTTTTAAGAGCAGAAAATGATCACATTAGCTTTAATGTAGTTAAAGTGACCCACAAGAGGGTCTGCAGCTAATGACAACAAACTGTTTTAGCATAATCAAGGCATATGCATGGGTCTCTTTGGAAAACTTTATATTATATTTTGCTTTAATTCATGAATTGCATGTGGTGTTCTGCATCATTTTCATGGGATCTTAAGGGCTATAATTATCATGGCAATTATGCTTTAGAAATAGCACTGGCTGGTCTTGTTTAATAAAGCAGGAGCTAATTGGAGTTATATATAGGCAGAGGGCCAAATTCCATTTTTATTCATTTGACATTGTTAAATCAGTCTACTCTGGTGAGTTATTCATTTCATTCACTGGGATTAGATTGTGATGATTGCTCTAAATAACAGAATGTTTTACTGATTAAAAAAAGACATTATGAACTTAAGATCAGAGTAAAGATCAAAGTGAACCAAGTAATTAGAAACTAAAGCTGGTACTTTAAGAAGTAGAGTACATGATCAACAATGACATTGTACAATGTCACACAAAAAGCTCTAATGATTTGTAGAACCATAACAATCTCTGAGATTGTTGAGACTTCTGAGACTTCTTTTCCAGTTAGATATGGATCTGAAAATTCAAAAAAAAAAAATGTTGGTGGATGGAGACTCAGCTGTAAGCAAACACATTTTTTAACTTCACATGGTATCATTGCTAATTATAAGTGTATCTATTCAGGCATCAGTTTTAACTTTCAATTTCATACCTTTATAGAATGTGAGCTAAAATGAGATAGGTGTACCTCTGGTCTTAAATTGGCAAATCATTTTGATATTTTGAAAAAAAAATGGAACTTTATTATATTTATTTCTCCCCAACCTAATATGTTTAAACCCAAATTTTGTGCACAGAAATTTATACAATGAAAGGGAAAAGCAAATATGTTTTGTTCAGCAATATAGTACTAATATACTAAATAAATAAATAGTTGTATGCCACTGAATTAGGCTTGATTCTGGTGAGTTCATGAATAAATGCTCCCCATTTCAAAATGTTGCCGAGCTTCAAGTATAAATCAGTAACTTATTTGATGCCCCCATCTTACCTTATCCTTCTTCTTAATGTTTACCAAGCATAATCATAAACTAGAAATAATGTTTCTAGTTGATCATCTACTCAGATCACATCAAAAATGTAAATTTCTGCTTGATGATCATTGCTTTGAGAGAGAAGTCAGATTTTTTTGCTCCAAGATTGATTACCAAGAGTAAATTCTTTCTCTTAATAACCCATTCTGGTTCCATCTATTTTCTTTCCCTTGGTCTTTTCCCAGCTGTACAACTTTGTGTTAATGATTCTGTCACAGGAATATCAATCATAATTTTGTCTAATTTTGTCATTGCCTTCCTTGCTAGAATAAAACTACTTCTCCAGTATACTCTTCA
This sequence comes from Arizona elegans, assembly GCA_022577455.1. Classification (NCBI taxonomy): domain Eukaryota; kingdom Metazoa; phylum Chordata; class Lepidosauria; order Squamata; family Colubridae; genus Arizona; species Arizona elegans. The sequence goes on along the minus strand of JAKOOJ010000001.1, from coordinate 281,488,960 downwards.
TGTTTTATTTCTTCACAGTGAACTTTTAATGCACTAAAGAATTCTGGCTGACTTTATTTGAGTATTCTTGTTATTTAACATACAACCATATTTTTCACTTTCCATTTTTATTTTCACCATTAACTATTCTAAATCCTTCTAATAGCACTTCTCAAACTGTTAGTATTTTGGCCTCCTATTTTTATTCCAACCATCATCCATCGCAGTTCTGTCCTTCTTACATTTGTTGTATAAATTGAATAAATATGGGGATCATATTAATTCTTGTTTCATTCTCTTTCTTACTCAGTGACACTCTGTTTCTCCACATTTGGTTCTTATAGTAACATTTTTAAGGCTTCCTCAAAAATGAAATTAGTTCTTTAGTAATCATGCACTTTCATATATGATCTATGTTAGTATTTGTCAACCTTGGCAGCTTTTAGATTCATGGGTTCCAATATCTAGAATTTTCAACTACCACAAATTCATCTGAAAGCTGCCAAATGCTGTTCTACACAATTAAGGCTTGATGTAAGCAAAGTAATACCTCCTTCTTAGATTATTATGGTTAGTCACATAGTCAGCTAGATGTTGGGACAGGGTTTGACATTTTTGTCCAAGGACCTCAGAGGCAGGTATTGTTTAATATTAAAGGTGTCACAGCAGGATGTAAGCTATTCCAAGTAAAGCTGCCATTTATAACTGACTGATGGTGATTTTTCTCAATGCCGATTTTAAGAGCATTCTTAAAATGCCCCTAAGGCACCTATTAGTATTTATACTATGTTTGCTTTCTTTTGCCACAGTCATTCTAATTCTAACTGCAGGTTTCAGTATTTGGTGATATTTCTCCAGTTCTTTCTCTTCCATTCTGCTCTCTCCAGATACTGCAATGTCCCCTATTCAGACTTTTTTTTGTCTTTCTTATCAACAATTGTCAAGTATTACATGGCAGATGCTTCTCTATTTGAACTTTAAAGTCCCAGAGCACCTTATCATCTTCATTATCTATTACTTTGTTGATTTAGTGATCTTACAGGTGAATGTTATCTCTTGCAGATATTCTAATGTCCCAATTGTTGCTACTTTGTCATGCATGTTTTTTTTGTAATCAGTCTATGTGAACTATGTGAGCAGCTAACTGGATAGTTTACTGTTTATTCAGTTTCTTTGCAGAAGAAGTGTCTATTGTTTTCTTCTCAATTCTGGCTTTGTGTGCATTTGTTCTTAAGACTTGGTGTTGTGGAACCAGAATTAGCCCCTCTGTCTTTTTCTTACAATTTCTTACCCTTTCCAGACTTCCAGTGAAGTCTGGAGGGATTCCAGTGGGTGAGGGTTTTTTGGGGGGGGAGTTTTTGGGTGTGTGTGTCTCTTTTCTGTTCTTCATTTGGTCTACTTTGTAAGCTAGTTTAGTCTTTTTGGTATTAAGTGAGGCTTTTTGGTGTAGTAGCTTCAGTGTCTTCTTTGCTGTTCTTCAGATAATCTTCTAATGCCATTTTTGTTTATTCAACTATCTGGTATACTTGCAACATTCCTACTCACCTACGCTCTTTGGTAAGTGGAGACTCAATCAGTCTAATGTAGAAGCCCTGAATAGGAAGACAAGAAAAATAATGACTCATGCCCTTAATTTATGCAGTGGCATTGACAGACTCTATTTACTAAGGAGCATAGATGGCTGTAGAATATTGCAAGATGCCCTGAATCTATCTTACCTGAGTTCATTTGCCTTTTCTGAAACCTGACAATGTATTTATTTAATACATAAGTTTATATGCCCTCCAACTATCTATAAAAGCCATGATGAGAAAACATACAAACAGTAGCAGCATAAAAACTAATGAAAAACAAAAACCACTAAGGCATTTATTTCATATCTTTTGCTTACTGCTTGCTTTCATCGATTTGACATAGAATTCTTACTCTTTTCCTTCACTTTGCATAAATCTCTCAACCTGCAGAGAATAGCACAATGAGTGTATCATATCAGTGTACATATATGTTTATGTATGAACGGCTCTATTTATTAGAAACTCTTTTAAGAAAATGTTGCTTATATGCAGAATCAATGAAGTGGTTTAATAGTTTATTGTTCTACATCTCACTTCTTTAGTATAGGTAGATACTAGTATATCTTTTTTAAATTCTAAGACACACAGCCATATATGATAGGTTGAAATATCATTTTAGCTAATTGTTCTCTTGCAGCCTTTAAACAGTGAGTATTTCATCAATGCTTGATGCTTTTCTATTTGAAAGCTGGGTCTATTATATCTTTTGCATCACTTTCTATTGAAATTGGTTCCTGCATGCATTCTCTCTGTGTTAGGCTCAGCGACCACCACGGCGGATAAAAAACAAATGTTTCCATAATTGTTTAATATTAACCAAAAATTTAAGAAATGTGCATTGTGATGTCATGACACATCTTTTTTATTTCTGTTCCAATGGTGTTTACATGACACACATTTTGCAACTCACGTCTGCCCTAGGACAGCAGTGAAAGTTTTTATTATCTACAATTTAATTTGTAACGAGCTTCAATATATACTGAATATATTGAATGTGGAATATATGTTTATCTGTGTAAAGATCAATGCATCAGAGCTGTATAGAGGTAGGGGTGGTTTTTATTAAATCTCTCCCATGGCTTCTCTTCAGATATCTTACCTTAGATAAATTATTTTTCCTGTGATTTTCTATATTCTTCTAAAATTAAAAGTAATCATGTAAACATTCTGCTCTATGCAGAGAGTACATTAGTGATGTCTCATAAGTTGAGAAGAAGAGAAGATTATTGTATAAGTTTAGTTTCTACTGTAAACACAACTTCCTGAATATTAATAAGATCAAGTGTAAGGTGGTTGTTTTTGGGAACAAATGACTGGGCATAACTGAAGTCTGAATAGGGAAGAAACAGACTAGTTTAAGCAGTGGGCATGTGGGTGTGTGGGGTCTCTAACTCCAGTTCCCAAGATATATAATGCCAAAATCTTTTCCTCAGTAGATCCATTTTCACAGTATGAAATTCAGATCTATGGGATTTAGCACAAGGGACTAATACTCACTCATGTGGGAATGCTAGCTTCCATCAGGCAGGACTTCTATATGTAGCTTCATGTGTTTAATGTCTGAAGAAGTATAGATTTCAAGTAATACACATGTATAGATAAATGATACTAACTTCATTGACCCTCATAGTTTCTGTGAGAAGAGATACAGCTATAGCTTTGTTGTTGATGTGAGCTGATGATTCTGGCTTTTAGAGTTTTTGGACTGGGCAGACACGCTGTACCATGTCATTCTTCCAAAAGCATTTTGCCTCAAATTTTATATGCTATGGCATAGGCAATTTTGAATTTTCCATATACAGCCAACATGTTTTGGGTAACAAAGAATAAACTTGTCTGCCTTTGGTTCCAATGTAAACAAAATCACAGTAATTCACAAATTAGTGATCTGTATAATAAACTTAAAATGTCCCACCCAGGCTTGCTTTTAACATTTGTTTCAGGTTTATTTTCTCGTTGTAAAAAATTTAATAGTTTCAGTATTTGTTTATTTTGCTTTTAATGTATTCCTTTGGACTCTATAATCAGGAACGATTTTAGCAAATGAAATATGTTGCCAGATGCTTCCATTTCGAAAGTGAAGCTTCCTTAAAAATTAATTATTTGTCTTTCTGTCTTTTATAATTAAGTAAGCTTCATAAAACAAGGCCAGAATTTCTCTTTAAAAACTGATTAGTAAATGCTCATGATAAATTTATAAATTTGTACTGTCCATAACTAAATGTGAAGATTGCCAGGACAGTGGGGTTGTGTTTAAATGAAAATGAATTAAATCATTAAATCATGCAATTAAATTCATGCAATTAAATTTGCAATGATAGATTGAAATCTCGGTAATTCTAATTCCAAATTGTGTTCCTTAAAATATCTCCTTGTGGATGTTTTCCTGCAACTGGTTCTGTACTTTCCATGGACAAGGAGATCATTAGATCTTTGTGTGATGGCCCAAGAAATTAGCTTTCAATAGTGCTCCATCAAAGTTGCTCTGTAAGCAGGAAGTAGGGCTCTTTTAGATTTTTCTTAAGCTCTCTACAACAAGAAAACCAGTATATAAAAGTCATAAACTATAGTCCAGACATTTCACATTCTACTAAAGAGAGATTTTAATGTTGGAAAAGTGTTGTATGAGTTGTTTTTGTTTACCTGCCATCAGTATAGAATATTGTTAGGGAATTTGAAATGTTGTTATGGAAAACAGGAGAAAACAGGAGAAACTGGGAAGAGGTAAGCAAACATTTTCAATGTTGCCACATGGTAAAAGTTATTTGCTGAGAGCTTTGAAGACAGAAAAGCAATTTTATGCATGAAGCATATATTCATATTCCAAAAGAATATGGTATAAAACATAAAGTAAAGAGACTCACAGATTTTTAGATGACCGGATGCAAAGGCATTGCTAGTAACATCCACTAATATCACTTTTGGAGTTCAGGCAGAGTGGGTGCACTTCAGGTCCTCTCAATTAAATGTTGACATCTTGTAGGATCAATGTTGCCATCCCTTCCTTCTGGAATAACATCCCCCAAATATACATACACCTACCCCTGTCCATGTAGGAAAAGAGCAGGCAGAGCTGGAGGGCAGAGTAAAGCATGTCATCAATTTAGACTTCTTGCATTGCCATAAGAGACCCAAGTCTAGCCCGCCTTGAATTCTATTGATCTTTAGTGCTAATTTAGTGCTGACCATTAGTTGACCAGATAGGTATGAACAATAAATCTTTCTGAGCTACAACTCAACTTATGGTCCTGATCCTTTGCACTTGATACTACAAGCCTTATTGAAAACCTTTAAGACCCACTTTGCTCGTAGGTTTGGGATAGAGAATTTATGTGCTTCAGTGGTATTTTTTTGAATGTTGTTGCTGTCCAGGCAGTTGTGTTTCTTATGTCATATTTTTAATTATATACAATATTTGATATTTTGTAAGCCACTCACTTCTTGAGATCAGGCATCCTTAATAAATCTAATAAATATCATCCAATTATTATTTTATTTGGTGCAAACATTTGCCTTCAACTGAGAAGTAAGCTAGGTGTCTTGTTTCCATTGTCTTTAATGACTAGTATACAGTAGATGGACACCAGAGATTATTGCAGAAATCTGTAACTGTGGTCCAATCTTCCACCCTTGTCAGAAATGCATGCAAAATTCCTTGCTATTTTGCTGAAGCAAGAGAAGGTTATATTTTTGAAGAAAAAAAAAAATGCTATCAAGGTCTGACTTTATTAGAGTGTCCATACATTCACCTCCAGCAACCAGTGGAAAGCAATTTGATATTATCTGTTCACAACCCTGCTTGTTTCTGAAGTGCTCTTCACAAGCAGAACATTTTTGCCCAAGGTTCTTGTCTAAATTAGGCAAAAACCAATTCCAGTTTCTTTTTTTCCTCTCTCCATTTTGTTTGCATCAACATTCATCCTAAGCACCTGCCTATTAAACAAAATCCATTTTCTCCCATTCTTTCTCTTCTTCCCATCCCAGAAAACAAACTACAGTGTATCTTCCCTCCCCTGTCCCCCCATTCCACACTTAACTTTATGTTTTATAACAAGCATTTGGTAATCCATTATGTATATGATTGCCAAGTTGCACAACTGGTTTCCAATCATAAAGCATCCCTTTGGAAGCAAAGGACTGCAGGAGGCACAGTGTTTAGGCTACCTGGAGTGGGCACACACATTCAGAATCAGGCCCCATATGGCACCCCTCCTAATTTGAATGAATGGAACAAAACTGAATAGATAGCACCTCTGCTTTTTCCTCCAAAAATCTGGAAAGTCTAATTATTAGTTATATTTGTATACTCATATCTGTACATAATCTTTGATATTTTTCCTCATACCTTCTGAAAAATAGCCTCACCTTACTTTTCAGTAACCATTTCATGGGCTCAATATTTGTTTTTACAGTTGTTTGAATTTACAGGTTGCCCTCACTTAATAATCACCCTGTTAAGCAACCATTCAAAGTTACGACAGTGCTGAGAAAGTGACTTTATGATTAGTCCTTGTGATCACATGATCGGGATCCAGACACTTTGCAGTCAGTGGGTGTTTACAACTGCTATAACATCCTACAGTCATGCAATTACCATTTGCATCTTTCACAGATGGTTTCCAATACTTTACTTCCAAGCTGGCAGTAAAATTCCAAGTTGTGGTCATAAGATGTCAGCCCTTCCAGGTAAACCAGCTAGGAAACATGACCAGATGAGCTAATTCTACTTTATTGTAAGGCTTCATTAACAGAATCTTGCTCCTTCCCCTCTCGTTTGATTGCTTTCTAGGCAGCATCTCTTGTCCCAGGCCAAGCAGACACAAGTGCATGAAGAGGTAGTTGCACACTTTACTAAATGAGGTTTGTAAGTAAGTAAACAAGCAAGTGCAAATCCATGCACATGCAATAAGGAGACAAGTTCCCCCCTAAAATTTAGCAGGTTTGCCTTACAAGAGTTACAGTTCAAAACAGTGAGCAAAAGAGCAGTCGGGCGAAGTCTGAGGGTCAGAGCTTGGTAGAAGATTTGTCAACTGGGCTGATTTCAAAGTCAGGGTCACAAAATTCAAACATCAAGAGTCAGGGTACTCAGAGTGGGGGTTAACAGGTGGTTGTTATCAGAGGAGGGGCTTGAGTTTGCTGTTCAGTTTTCAAAGAAGCAGCCCTGGTATTGCTCATTTAGAAGGTTGAGATTCCTTCCTTGTGAGCAGTCTTGCAGCATGCCTTTGCTCTGCTCTCTTCTCAACATGATAAGCCATTGTGTTGGAAGGGGATGGCGGTTCAGCACTTTCATATTTGGAAAGTGGCGTCAGCTGTGCCTGATGGTGCTGGACAGCTCCCTCTTCTGTGCCAGCTCAGACAGCAGTCCATCTGGTAATTCTGGAGCTGGCTTCTCATTGTCAGTCTCTGAATCTCAGTCCATCATGACACTTTTTCCCTTGTCCCTCAGGGTCATTCCACACATGATGTCTTGCTTAATAACTGTGTCATTTAGTCACAAAGTTGCTGATCCCAGTTGCAGTTGGGAAGTGTCAAGGTTCCAACTGATGAACCCAACCAAGCCAGCACTCCAACACGATCAGATCTCTATAAGAACTGTTTCATTGAATTCATCATTTCGGCATGCATGAAAGCAAAACCAACACTAACTATTTCCCACAGTTTTCATATAAATAATAGATATTCTCCTCCCTCCTTGTCACAGGTCACATTGTCCAATTAGGTGTTCTGGCATCTCCTGGGTAACTCCTTCAAGACTTTGGTCAGCCCCTGTTGAGATGACCTTGGTTCTCACAGCATGATGAGCTGTTATTGTCTGGCCAGACATTCCAAACTTCTCCCTCCCCCACCCCCACCAAATACTGTGTGGCAAGCTGAGAAAAAAAAAGATGGTTGCGGCTGCATGGATTCATTTCTAAGTTGACAGGAAGATTACCTATAGTAGAAAACAGAACTGTTTTAGAAAAAAAAGTTAGTCCAATTTATATGTATTTGAATCAATAGATTACATACACAATTAAAGAGACTATAATAGGCTTCAGAATGTGTTGGGAGTGATGACCATCTTTTAGCCTGAATGTTTTCTACTGGACAATGGCATTGAAGAAACACATTAGCATTATACACTGGATTAAATTCTATTGATTATCAGTCTACTTCTGAATGTAGCTGAATTCATTCCTTGAAGAGCAAAGACTGCAGTCACCTGAGTATATTTTTGTCCTCTCTGCAATGGAAGTAGACTAGCATTCAATTGTGGAGTTGGGTAGTAGAATAACAACAGCAGTGAACTTATTATCCATGCTAATAGTATGTCCTCTAAATAATCATGCTTATTGTCCATCCTAAAGGTGATCTAAGAAAGAAAAAACTAGAACCTTCTAGTTATTCAGTTAATTAAAAAAAACAAAAAAACAAAAAGAAATGCACATTATAATGAGAATGATTTGATGAGAGGGATGACTGGCAAAAATTAATTAACTTGTTGGGTAATTGATAGTAAGCCATTTTTATCAACCTAATCCCACATTTTCTTGTGACTGAGCTGAATTATTGAGCTCTGTAACTAAAATAACCTTATTAGTCACAGTATATACTGTTGTAAACATAGCAGACAACAAATTAATGCTGTTCTCTTCCCTGGCTGAAACGACCTTAATACTTTCTTTCCTTCCTCTCACAATTATGCTCCCTCTGTCCTTGCAACAGCTTTGATTTCTAATAACTTAAATGTCTACCTACAATCATACAGAGATAAGCAGAAACTATAGCTTGTTAATAAGATAGAACAAAACAAAACAAAAGCCCTGATTGCCCTTTCTATGAATTCTTCAAAGTTCAGAAAAGATCAACAGGAATGAACTCCTCTGTCATCTTCAAATTGGTTGCATATTTCCCCCCGATATCTGCTTTTTCAAAACTTAAAAAGCTGTAACTAGACTGGAGGAAAGAGTAGCTGATTTGCTAAAACAATAGTAAGGAGAGCTTTTATCAGCTTGGAAAATATTTATTCCTGTGGTCACCAAGAGTAGATATTGACTTACCAGCACATAATCAGTCAAAAGAGAGCTCGCTAAAGCTTTAGGCTATGTCTTTAAATATCTGAGTGTATTTATACTTTCTATTGTTACAAAATCAATCAGAATGTAGAAATTATGAATACACATTTTATTTTTTCTAGTACATCAGTCACAAAACAACACTGAAAAGACAACACAGATTCTAGGCATGCTGTGATCCTCAAAATATGGAACTATGACAATTTACTTTTTTTAAAAAAAAAATCAGGTCAATAGTAAATAAAAGTGTTAAAATTATGCTCAGCAGAGTTCCTCTTCTGTTCATGCATAAGCAATTTAGAAAATACTTTAATGTTAGCCTTTTTTTGTTTTTTCCAAACTCTTGGCAAGTTTATGAAAATTTCACATGCAATATATAAGAAGAAAGAGAAGCAAATAACAAAGCAAGGGATGAAGATAACAATCATATCCCAAGAAATACACTTATTCCCTTCTATGTTTTTAATCTCACAAATTCAAAATCTCAATTCCATCAAAATTCTGTTAGATTATAATGACTGAAACATAGATCCTACTGATCTCTGGTCTAAAAAGCTCACTTCCTTTTCAGCTAAAGAATTTTGAAATAAATCCCTCTTTTATTTAAGGAGTCTGCAAACCACTCTTTGTAAATACTCCAAACTGAAATCAATATCTCACATTGACTAATTATGATGATAATATTTAATTTGGAATTCTTTGCTATTATTTAGTGATTGGCATTTGATAACATTTGATGCTGGCAACTTTCAGCCTTTTGTATGCTTTGGATAAATAATCTGCAATGCTTTTTTCAGATAAACCCTTGGCTAATCTTTGGTTAAAAAGATATACAGGTATTCCTCAATTTACAATAGTACACTTAGTGACCCTTCAAAGTTACAACGGCACTGAAAAAAGTGACTTATGGCTATTTTTCACACTTATGGCTGTTGCAGCATCCTGTTCTGACCTAGACTTCCTGAGACAGTAAACATCACACAATTAGTCCCAAAAACCCTCATTTTATTTCAACGGCTGTGAATTATGTTCATTCACAGCCCATAATGAATCATAAATAGTTTGTAAAGAGTCCGACAGACGTCTGCCACAGTCCTTCAGGATAAGGCTGATAAACACACACCTTTATCTCCCTTGACACACTGCCAAAGACCTAATTGGCAATTAGCTTTGCAAGGCCACACGGAGCACAGAGTCAAAATGGAGCTTCAGAATTTAAACCGACCAGAACAAACAAAGTTGCTTCCTGCAAAGGCTCATGTGCCTTTGCTCCTCCTTTATGTCTTATGGGAGGTGCCAATCATCTCCAAGCCTTACTCCCAAGTCATCCCGTTTGTTTTAACTGTTCTTGCCTTCTTGCAGCTCTGCGCATGCACGCACTGGGAATAGGCTCCCCTTGTTTCTCTGCCTCGCTGATGTCCAACTCTGGAGGCTCTGGAGGCAGCACATAACTCCAAGATGGCCCTGGACCACTCTCTGCCTCTGATGCAGAGCCCTCATCCAAGCCTTCCCCAGACTCCAGGACTGGCCCACGTTCCTCCCCAACCTCACTGTGCGACTCTGCTGCCAGCTCTGCAGGCTGCCGGCAGACCACAACACATCCCCATGGTCACATGATTTACATTTGGATGACAACCAATTCATATTTACGAGAGTTGCACATTTACGTCCTGGGGTCATGTGATCACCTTTTGTGACTTTCTGACAAGAAAAGTCAATGGGGAAACCTGATACACTTAACAACAAGTGTTACTAATTTAAAAACAGCAGTGATTCATTTAACAAATGTGGCAAAAAGAGTCGTAAAATGGGACAAACTCACTTAACAAATGTTTTAATTAGGAACATAAATTTTGGGCTCGGTTGTGGTCGTAACTCGATGACTACCTATATTCTGCATTACTTTTATGATTTTTATTGTGCACTTTCTCAGAAAGATCTTATGTTGAGCCCAGAATCCACTCTGAGGATACTTCACACTTCATGAAGTCTCAATCACAACTTTGCTGTGATTCTAATTGTGCATTTAATACGTTATAATGTTTCATAGTTGACTAGAAATGATACTTCACAGTCATTTTTTAAAAAATATAATAGTATTTATAAGCAGACAACATGACATTGGACAAAACAAAATTGTTTCTGGAAATATGTAAAATCAGCACAATTCCAAGTTTCAAATCAATATAGTTGCCATTAAAATATTTTGTTTTTCAAATAACATTTTAAATGTTTATTCTTTTTTTCTTTAATTATATGACCCCTGTGTATCTAAAATGTAACATGACTAATGCTTACAATAGTGATCTAATTGTAATTCACTCTTATTCATCTTTTTATACAGTAATTCCGTATGAATGCCAGATAGCAGTTTTATAAGCTATAATGTGGTATTAAACTAATTTAAAATGGATTTTGAACATTATTTCTGTGATAAAATTGAATTGATGAATTGTTTATAAAGAAGAATGCAAGTCCTACAGATTTCAGAAATAGTCTCCTGGAATGTGGAGAAAATGAATATCTTTCCCCCCACTTACCCCAATATTCCCCTTTGGTAATGGTGAATTCCTTGATATGTTTTTATTGATGTGATAGATTTGCTTCATTTTAAGTAGTATTGCCTGAATGTTCTTGGTGATTTTTTCATTACCATAGATATAAGCTAGTATGCTGGGTTTGTTTGTTTTTAAGGTTTGGTACTTCTTTATTTTGACTGTCAACTACCTCCTTGCAATGAGTGAAAATATTCCATAGATTGGTTAGAGTTAGGGTTAGGGTTGGGGTTAACCCTACCCCTAACCCTTCAACAGAACATGTCTGTAATATGAAACATTTTGACTGATGCTTTTCCATCTATTGCCTGACCCACCTATCAAGTTTATTCCCTGCTTAGTTGCTCTTCTATTACATCTGATATTCCTCAATAATATTATTTACCCGTTGCTTCTTGTTCTGATAGGTATGGCCATTAATATTCTCCCTGCCCATGCCCCAAGAGTTTTATAAATATTTTAACCTATAATTACACTCACTTTTATGGTTTATTGCAATAAGATTTAAGTGCTACTGACTGCCTCTAGGAGCCATAATTTTTGTCCATTTTTATCACCCCATCCTTTCTATTTTTATATTAAAATGCACTGAACTGTGCCAAAATACAATTTGATTATTTGACTTGCATTCCAGTCTTAATCATATATATATGTGCTGATTTCAGGGGAATTGTTCCAGGAGCGGTTGGTATCTTACTGTGTTGAGGTTAATAGGCTGACTAGACTGACAGAAAGACCTGATTAGTTTAAAGGTAGATAAAGCCCAAATCTCCATTGCAAATTTCATAGGCAAATTGTTTTATTGTAAAATACTAGTTTTGAGTTTCTCCAGATGGAAAGTGTTGTAAGTGCAAAGTATTATCATGCTGTGTGCAAGTGATATTGGATTACTGTCTTTCATGCCAATAAAAGGGTAGCAAGCAGAAGTTTGTATTGATGCCATCAAGTACATTTCTAATAACATTAAATCTTTATCTCTATGAAACCAAATGAGATTTCTCCAAACATAGCTACCTATCTATATGCAATAAGGACTGTGCAAAGACCAGGCTATTTTTAAAATAGTGAGCAATCACCACAAGGAGCCTAACAGACTGTGCATTCTCCATAATTACACCCAATTTTCCAATTGAATTAGTTCTTGATTTAATTCCTTTGCTTGCATCTGGAAAGTCTCAGCATCATGCAGCTGTTGCACTTTGAGAGCTAATTGTTGCTGAACAGATTATGAATAACCCAGTTACAATGCACTTCAGAAACTTGTTGAAACCTGGCCCAGTTCTGGGGTCTTAACTTTCACGTCTTGTTTCTGTTTTGCTAGCTGCTGAGTAGGGTGGATGCACTTGGTACCTTTCTTGATCATCCAGAGTCATGGTAAATATGTTGATGTGACTAGAATTAAAACTGAGAGAAAGATAGGCATACTGAAGTACAAATGCTAATACAGCAATGTCAGTTAAATCGGATGTTATGAAGATTGTTGACAGGCAAGGTTAGTTGCACTGTAATTATAAATACTTGTAGCAGAGAAAAGAAGAAATGTTCTGTCAGTATCACATAGTCCTCTGTCATTACTAGGTGATAGATGAAAGCTCATGTACCTGATTTGGATTGTCATATGAACTTTTAGCAGGTGTTTTTATATAGGATTTATTAGTGCTAGGCAGAGAAATTCTCCTATACTTTTTCTTAACAATTCTCATTTGATTTCTTTAAAGAAAGTTTGCTTTAAAAAATATTTCAGTTGAGAAGAGAATGTGCTAGTGTTCATTAGTACAGTGAAGTTACTGCATGTAACAAATGATCAAAAGATACATCCGAATGACCTGTCTAAGGAGCAGTGGCTGTAGCTTCCCTGCCTTCCCATTTTTCAATTAAATCCCAGGAGAAGGCATCATAATTCCTACCGTTGCACTTTTTTATCACAGCAGTCTTACTATGAACACTATTGGGGATACTGTACTCTGGAAAAATGTGTATAAAATATACATCTAAATTTCTTCACAAATTTGCTAGACAATTTTGAAAGGATGTATGTGCCCAGTTCTATTGTTAATTGCATTCATATTAGTCATATTCATAATAGTCACATTAGCTCAATATATTAGTAACCCTTTATAAATATAAATATATTTATAATTTAGAAATATTAGTACTTTTATAAAGTACCACTTTATAAATCCTTAGTAAGACCATACCTGGAATACTGCATCCAGTTTGGTCACACCACATTACAAAAAAGATGTTGAGATTTTGGAAAAAGTGCAAAGAAGAGCAACTAAGATGATTAAAGGATTTGAGATAAATATATATGAAGAACGGTTGCAGGAATTGGGATGGCCAGTCTAGAGAAAAGAAGTACTGGGGGGTGGATATAATAGCAGTATTCCAGTATTTGAGGGGCTGCCACAAAGAAGAGGGGGTCAACTTATTTTCCAAAGCACCAAAAGGCAAGACAAGAAACACTGGATGGAAATTAATCAAGGAGAGAAGCAACTTGGAATTAAGGAGAAACTCCTAACAGCGAAGACAATTAACCAGTGGAGCAGCTTGCCTTCAGAAGTTATAGGTGCTTCATCACTGGAGGTTTTTAAGAAGAGACTGGACAGCCACCTATCTGAAATAGTATAGGGTCTCCTGCTTGAGCAGGGGGTTGGATTAGAAGATCTCCAATGTCCCTTCTAGCTCTATTCTGATTCCGATGCTGAATATATCTAAGAAGGATTTTGTATCCAGATGAAACCACAATTGTCAGTTAACTTTTCCAAGATTGCTGTCACATGTCTCTCATTCAAATGTTTATACAAAGCTATTATGCATCGATCAGGGGTGAAATGCTCCCGGTTCGGACCGACTCGGGCGAGTAGGTAGCGATGGCGGCGGGCAGTTCAGAGAACCGGTAGCAAAAATCCCTGCCCCCACCACCCATGCCCAGCTGAGCCGCGCAATCATCAGAGGCTTTTTTTCTTTTAAATGGCTCTGACGATCCAAGCTCTGACGATCCCAGCTGAGTTGCCTGATCAGCAGAGGGGTTTTTTAAAACCCTCTGACAATCAGGCAACTCAGCTGGGATTATCAGAGCCTTTTGAAAGCATTTTTTTACATGGTTTTACATGTAAAAAATGGTTTTAAAAGTAAAAAAATAATTGGCCATGCCCATCCAGTCACATTGCCCCCCTCACCATGCCATGCCCACAGAACCGGTAGTAACAAATTTTAGATTTCACCACTGGCATCGATTATGTGGAAGCTAACAATACCTTGGGCACAATATCACATACTTATGAAGTCTTATTTTACTGATTGTGAGACTAATTGTTCTAACCTCTAAATAGGAATTCATTATCTAAAAACGTTGATTCCAGTTCACAGTGCAGTCTCACAAGCATGAAGGATGATTATTCTAGGTATAACAATTGAAAGCTATAAAAGCAACAAGGAATAACCCCCCAAAAAAGTGCACTCTGAATGTTATAGGATTTCAGGCAAAGATTAAGGTGTTTAACATCCCTAGAGCTGTGATTTGAATAGGGCAGAAGAGCAATAAAAAAGATAGGTATACCTGGCATAATGAAAATAAACCGCAGGGTGCTCTGTAGTTTCTTAATTGTTCTAAAAAAAAAACCCAGGCTGTTTTACACAAAAGAGGATGCCTGAATAACATTAAGGTACTTCTGGTGCCGCTATAAACTTTTTAAGTAGTAAGAAGAGCGATAATGCTTCAAAACTGAGCTGTTTTTCTCACTGGGCATAGATTGGTCAATTCAGTGGTTTTCTTTGTAGGTCCACTTGCAGGGTTATAAATCTCATCAGGTCATTACTGTCAAATGCTGAAAAATACACTTCAATCTAATCACTGGAGGAGATGCATGCCTCATTTTTAAATCAGTCAATAGCTTAAGCAATAGAACAGTAATGACAATTCTTGTTACTGGTAGTTCTTCTGCCTTTTTCCTAGCTAACTTCCTTACCTTCAAAACATTGATTTTTTTGGGGGGTAGGGGGAGGATAAAGAGTAATTTATTTTAACTATATTGATTTTATTATCATGTTTTGTATTTTTGATTGTTGTAAGCCATTTTTAGTGTTTATACATACACATGTATGGGGAGAGAGAGAGAGAGAGAGAGAGAGAGAATGAGAAAGAGAGAAAGTTGGAGTAGAATTATTTTTTAAACAAGTGAATGAATAAATAAATAAAACACCATGTATACTGGTATATCAGAAAAATGTCTAACTCTACAGGGAAGCAAATGTGAGTACAATCCATATAAATTCTGCTAAAAATACTTTTACTATTATTTACTCTCCCTAACCTAACTCAGGAAAATCTATGGGTACAGCTAGAGATAATGACCATGAGCTCTCGTAATCAAAAGGATTCCCCAAGTGGCTCATGGCATAAGTCATTGGGGAAGTAATATACAAGCCCCAGAATTTCTAGGGAAAACAGTGAGAAATTGTTGTCACCTTGCACAAAAAGGGATAAAACAAATATGAACTTACATATTGCAGTACAGTTATATGAAAACCTAATCATGATTTTTTTATGAGTAACAATGATTAACTACAGGACTTAGATTTAAAGTATTTCCATTATTATATATTAATTTATTAGGAGACAAAATAGATTTGCTTGCAGTGGGATGGTAAGGATAGTCCTACTTAGACTCTTTCTAGAAGCATGCGGCTTTAGTTGGATTTAAGGAAAGTTAGACGATCTGATAGTTAGCAAGTTGGATAATTATTGATAGGTCTGAAGGAAATTTAGATAGACAGACAGACATATATGCATGTCTCTTTTCCTTAGTCCAGTTTTCCTCTAATTTCAATTAATAGTTTCATGAATGGTTACTTCCAATAGATATTTGAGCTATAAATCAGAGTAACATAGTAACATAGATCTTCTTGTTGATTAATCTGTATATAAACATTTACTTTAAAATGATGAAATTTGTATTGCTCCTCAGTAAGTAAATGGTTGACATTTTAACTAGGTGAATTTATGTGACTGTTAATTATGTCTTGCTAATGTTTCATAAAATTGATGGAATGTAAATTTATATTTTATATGTGTTTTATGAAGTACTATGATCTTGAATGTGATTTATTTTCTTTGCAGCACCCTGTGTTACATCCCATATTCTGTCTATTACCAAGAGTTACCTTTTTATTATCATGAACTAGAGAAATTTCAGTTCTGCTAAATTAAATATTGTGAAGGATGCAGGGAATTGAATATTCATCAAGCTTGTGGCACATAAAACAGAAATGGAAAAAGAAACATGTTATTCAAAAACATGAGGAATGATATGGCAGAACAAGACAATTACTGCCACATAGCTCTTTGTATTTCAACCAAATTTGACTAAAATACTGACACACTGAAAACTGTGTATTATGGCTTAGTTGATTCACTAGCAAGGAGGAGGAAGAGAAGAAGTTGTTGCTTAAGTTGTTTTTGAAGGCTGTGATTGGCACTAGAATTGCAACTTGTGGAAAACATGTTTATCCATTTAGAAACAGTTGTTGATCAAAGATGGCATCAAAATGTTCAGCTTCATTTGAAATACGGCTGCTCTTACAAGGCAGCCTTCCTAAATTTAGGCACTTTTCAGATGTAATTCCCAAAATTCCCAGAAATAAAATTGACGTCTTTTTTGCACAGTTCTGAGAGCTCCTCTATCCACAAAGCACCAGCTCAAAAATTAACATACCAAATGTGCTTGCGTATGTGGGGGTCAGATACCCATTGCAGAAGGCATGACATCCTCTGATGATTCTGACTGGCAACTTCAAATAGGCCATTGTAATAACTAGGAAAAGGAGTCCAGAATTATCCAGGGCTACACATACAATCAATTCAGCTCTCATTAGGAGACTTTGTTAGAGAGGTTGGTCATAGTCATTCAAACAATTCAATTCATTCAAAATCATCAAACAATGAGATGGGATCCCTTTGTATCTTGTCTGGGCTACATAATTGGCAGAAGGAATAAACCTGAAGAACAGGAGGAAGAGCCATGCTCAAGATAAAAGAATATAAAAGATTTTTATATAAAAGATATCAGATAAAAGAAATCTGAGTCTAAGGCAGAAATGTAATTTAAGAAAGCATCTCAGATATGACCCTCTCTAGTTTGAATGAAGCTAAAGGGAGAGAGGGAAAATGCACACACAGATTTGTAAGGTTCTGTTACCATAACCTTATAAGAAAAATAATGTTAGCTTGCTGTCTTTACTTTCCAAGTTTGGTCTATCATGGAGGACTGACACACTACCTGCCCATCCTCCAATATCACACTGGTTTATACAGAGTAGCTGAACAGATACAGCTGGGAGAGATTAATTTCTAGTTTTCAAACTGCATCAACTCCATGGTATATGTCAGGACAATACTTTCATTCAATTTTAAATCCTGGATAATAAATGAGCTGCCAGCTACTGACATGGCAGTAAAGTAGGTGGGGCCTCCATTGCTGTACCTTGCTTTCCTTGCTTAAGCTATACCCTGAAAGAAAAGGCTAGCCATCTCCATGACCTCATTTCCTTATGGCAATTAAGTTGTAGTCTTCCATGATATCCTCCTCTGCTAATCAGGAGCAGTCTACCTTTGGAGTTACAATGCTGATGACAACACCCCCAGAACAAATTTTCTTATATGTTTCAAACTGAAAAGATTTTTGAAATCCTGAGCAGATTAGCTCTGCTATAAATTCATGGTCAAAGGTCTCATCCCATGAGGATTGCTGCTTTTCAAGGTGGCAAGTAGAAATATAGATTGTACAGCACAATCTCAGTATCTATCTGAACCAAATGATTTTTTAAAAATATTCAATCATAGGCTGAGTTGCAGAGCTAATATAGCTCAGACTATAAAGCAAGATTTGCTCCATTGTGTTTCATCCCATGCAACAATAGCTACAAGTAATTGGTCCTGACTGGCAGCTGCCATTTCTGGCAAAAATAATGACCAAAATAGAAATAATTTTGCTGTTAAATCATATAAAAGCTGTTTCTTTTCTAAATCTTGCTTTTTGACTCTATCTTTTGGTGCTCCAATTACAGAAGCAATCCATTTTGTTAGACTTAAGACAAGTTGGACTTTTAATAAATGAGACTGATATTAAAACTGATAGCTAAATTAAAGTGGGCTACAGAATAGCAATTTTTTATATATAAAGTGAAAATGTGTGATTTGGTCCTGTACACTGAAGTATGTTATACTGAATTTAATGCAATGTATGTTTGCAGCCTTAAACTACTATGATTAGAAATAATATAAAGCGGTAAGTAGAGCAAAATAGATAAAATTTGCTCATATGCAAATTGTTCTTGTTTTGCAATTAACACTCTTCCATTTGACAACATTTTTCAGCTCATTGTCCTAATGTGGATTTTGTGAGGATCACTGAATCCTTGTTTAACATATGAATGTATCAAATTTTATATTTGGAAGCATGGTAATGAAACAATTTTCTACAATCATGCAAAGAGTAGATAGAGTTGCTAGACAGAGGTT
The DNA here is from genome assembly GCA_022577455.1 of Arizona elegans. Lineage (NCBI taxonomy): Eukaryota > Metazoa > Chordata > Lepidosauria > Squamata > Colubridae > Arizona > Arizona elegans. The sequence goes on along the minus strand of JAKOOJ010000001.1, from coordinate 281,470,275 downwards.
TGATGAGTGCTCCTGATACTTGATTGTTCTTTCTGAATGACCACTGCTATTGTAAGGATGACACAACATAATTCATATAAACTGTACATCAAATCCAGCAACTCCATCTTTAAATCTTCATCTCAGCCTTTTAGAATTCGGTCATAGATCTTTGATGAATCCACAATTAAAGGCTTGTTTTGCAAAATTATTATCCTCCAGAATGTGGTGGAAGAAAAAAGCATAATCATTAGTTTTTGAATGTCTAGAACTCTGGTCATGATAGTTAGTGTTAAAGTGATTAAACAGGTCAACTTGTACAAAAGAAAAGAAAAAGTTCTTTAGCGTGTTAAAACATTTTTTTAATTTATTTATTGCTTTAGTTTATGATGAATGTTTTCTGGTACAGTGATCATATATCCTTTAATACTCAAGACCGTTTTTAAACTGTCCTTTATTAGAATATGCATTTTTGTAAAGTTTTTCTTGGGTTTGCTCTTGAATTCTTCTTTGTAAAGCAACGTTTTTATTCTTATGAATAAATTATTTTTCATATTTGCTCCCTTTTCAGGTTCGTCCTTTTATTTTTCAAGAAAATATGGTCACCATACCTATAAAGCACAACAATCCGGACATTCATTCCTCTTCTATGTTATTTAGAATTCAGGATTTCACTTTTTCTCAGATGAATTTCCTGTGAGAGATTTATGATGAGCACAAATTAAGCACTTGCAGCATTGAACAGCAGGGTTTATTTTCTCTTTACATGCTTATTAAAAGCACAAGACTATATCTTTCCAAAAAATCTTTCCTCTAAATGTTACAGCTATATATCCCTAACAGCAATGTGGAATATGGTTTTTAGCTGGCAGATGATAATCTTTATCACAATTCTATGAGAAACTTCACCTGCTGTTTTATGTTCACTTAACTTCTCATGAAAAGTATGTTCTTTTTGACCAGTTAGCTACTCTATCTAGCACAAGCATGACAATATTGCTTAATATTCTCTATTGTCATCCCATGAGATCTCACCATAAACTCTAGTAGAAGAAACCTATTTGGACACATATATCATTCACACAATTGCCACTTGTTACACTGAGATTGCTTTCTATTTACTTCATCCCAAAGAAGCCAGTGTCCTGCTGGCTAGCAGCATTCAACTGACATTGGTTATATCTAAAAAAAAGAAGTGCTTTGAATTATTTGGGAGATAGAGGATGCACCTCTATTATTAAATTATTAAAACAGCTTGTCTGGGACAAGACTCACACAGTTGCTTTCAAGTTGTTCCTAGATGTCTCTGCATGAGAAGCAGCCATTCAAATCTTGCAATCAATGTGATTGGTTTACCTATTCAAAGGGAGGTGTTTTGTTATCACTCGTCACTTTACAGGCCATACCATTCAAATACCTTGCCCAGCTGTACTTGTCAATATTTGGATGAGAGATCACTAAGAATTACCAGAGTTAAACTAGGTCATAAAAAAATAACCTGGAAGAAAATATTTGTGCTTCCATATTGTTACCAAGAAAACTACATCGTTATGTCTGTGAAGTATATGTCTCAACAGCAACTTGAAAGTAAATAACAGAAAATTGAGTAGGAACTTTTGAAAACAAAGGTAACCTTCTTTCTGTTCCTATCAGAATAGACGGTGATTCAGCATGAAAATGAGACAGAATTCCAGGAACTGCATATGCAGTGTGTGTGCATGTGATGTCATTGAACTTTTGCAAGAGGAGGAGAAAAAGAATAATTACCATATTAATTTAAAGTCTAACACCAGCCAGTTCCACATGATGTAACTTCCACATGATGTTACTCTCTAGTTATTGTTGTTTACATTGTTCTTTCCAGCAAATTGCCTAAGCAAATTATTTTACAAAAAAGACAGTGATCCAGTTTAAGAAATAACTAATATTCGTTATCTCCTGCTTCTTCTAATTTTATTCCTGAATCATTTCTCACAAAGCATTTTTGGATGTCTAAGGTCCGTTAGAGATCCCTTTCCACTGGTGCTTCTTTTAATGTTAATGTAATCCTCTATACTGATTTGGAGTTTAGTAGAATAGTACTGGCTTGTATATTTACAGTTTATTTACAGTTTATTTAATATTTACAGTTTTTTATTACATTTACAGTTTATTTAATATTTACAGTTTTGTTTTGTTTTGTTTTTTTCTGCTACAACAAAGTTGCTACAGTGGTTGGCAACATGTGGCTCATTTATTTTTCAAATTCTTATGTGAGCATCAAGTCCTTTCAGCACACTGCAACATATATAATGCTGAATAATTCTCAGAGTGTTTTTCCTTAACATCAAAATTAAAAGCTGCCTTAAGTTCTGTTAGTTCTAATTATACTGAAATTTGATCTGTTGCATTATTTTTATATATAGTGCAATAAATGTATTAAAATAGACATCATTGGCATTGCCTTTATATTTTTGCCAATTTTCTCCATTATTGTCCCTGGTTATTGGGAAAGATATATATAACAAAATGACTGTTTGTATAAAATGGATATTAAAAGTGAATTTGGCTAGGGAGAAGCAAATAGAAGCAAAGGTTGCCCTCCGGGTGAGATTCAAGGTGCTGGTGATAAAGCTCTACATGGCTTAGGTCCAGAATATTTGTCAGACCATCTGCAACCAGCAACAGCTCCCCATCACCCGGTGCATTCTCACAGGGAGGGCCTTCTCAGGGTGCCGTCGGCTAGACAGTGTCGACTGGTGACCCCTAGAAGTAGAGCTTTCTCTGTGGGTGCTCCCACCTTCTGGAACCAACTTCCTCTGGGGCTTCGGTTGGCCTCTGACCTCTGCACCTTCCACCGCGACTTAAAGACATGGTTGTTCAGCCTGGACTGGAGGGTTAACATGTATTTTAACACACTTTTATTTGGATATTTTATTGTTGTGAGCTGCCCTGAGTCCTACGGAGATAGGGCGGCATATAAATAAAATAAAATAAAAATAAATAAAAAAATAGAAGATGTGTTGAAGGTTTTTTGCTTAAGGTTACAACTACTTATTTCCAAATAATTTTTGGAACTTCATCCAATTGCTTCTTTGTTAATTTTATTGACTTATAATCTTCTTCAATTGTGGATGACTCGGATATATAGCCAAATATAGACAAGTTGAGTTAAAAACCACAATTCATTAAAAAGCAAAATATAAGGATATCATAATTGACATACTATATATACAACATTGAGAACATTCATCCATTAAACCAATAACTATAAGAAGAAAAACAAAGTCAGTTATGCTAAGGGAATCTATTTCCTCCAATACAGTAGAAGCCAATGTTTATAAAGCATAGATTTTTATTTATTAAATAATTTATATGATTGCGCATTTCATGACATTGGATAATGTACAGGGTTAAACAATGCTTAACTAACTAAACCATGATGCCCAATATCAAAACAACTTATAAAACATAACTAGACAATCCATGACCTCCTACGTCATTTTTTCAGAGATATTTCCCTACCAAATTCTTCAATGTCTTTAACAATGGCAGTTTCTAATGCACTGCCTTTACTGGAAAAACTGGGATATATTCAGAAATGTATCTGCCTTGGAAACAGACCATGTTAAACTGTATAATATAGTCAAACCTCAGCACAGGAAACATTTTATAACATTTTGTATTATGTCACAAACTGTTTTATGATAATTTTATGTCATTAAATGTTTTATAAAAAATTGTCAAATTTCAATTTCATAGGAGTTATAGGTCCTGGATTTTGGATGCATTTTGTAAGTTAGCCATTTGAAGTACCTTGATTCAAAAAAAATTGCCTATGGTGCACTGTTTCATCTAGTTAAGGGTTACAGGAATCTGAGTTTAAGTAGTATATAGAATTATTTAAAAAATATAATATAAAAATAGCATTACCAGCACACTTAACTTTCTGGCCCAAACCCTTCAGTGTTTTACAAAAAGGTAAGGGATGGGGGCCATCTGAATTTTCAGAAGGATGCTGTTTTACAAATAGGTATTGTTATAGAGAAGGCACAACTCTTGGATCCAACAAGTTGGCATAGTTTGACGGAAAAATTCAGAGCATGCCCTCTCTGATAGAGATGGTGAGCCAAGCAAAAAAAAAAATAGGAGACAGATGATTCTACAGATAGGCTGGCATTATGCCATGCACCACATAAATTTGGTTCATTGCCAGTTTTAAAATATATCAAAATTTTCTTCAGGGATACTAAAATGATAATGTGATGTTCCTTGTGTACTTATATTAATTCTGTTCTGACTACTATTTTTAAAATGTAGTAAATAGTAGTAAGCAAATTAATAAACAATCTAATCATTCTGATACTGATTTGGGAATGTTTTTAGATCATATCATATTACAATCTGTAAGAATTTTGAAAACCATGTCCCCAAACCATGGAAATAGTAGTTCCATCTTATTCTGTATTATTCAGACCCTGGTTTAAATACTATGTCCATTTTTGGCATCAGACTTTCAGAAGGATTCAGAGAAACTTGAGCAAAAAACAGCCATGATGACCCAAGACCTAGAAAGAAGATTGAAGGAAGTGTGGGGGGGAAAATGACCTTCAGTATGGAGTCTTCAAGAACCTGAACAAATCACCCAGAGAAGAGTGTAAAGGAGGACAGGATCTGAAGCAATAAATTTAATTATTGAAAGACAAATTCTACTTTGATGTCTCCCCACCACCACCAACAGAGGAGAGGAGAGGAGATTCCTGAAGTCAGAATAGTTAAAAGGAGAACCAGCAACCCAGAGAAGTGACAAGTTCCTCACTGTTGGATGTGTTCAAGCATAAATTAGTCATCTATCTGTATGGGGTACTTTAATATGGATTAAAGCAGGGGCGAAACGCTATCGGTTCGCATTGTTTCAGGCTTTGTGCTTGCGAAGAAGGTCCAAAATTGCATGTCACATGTGCATGCGTGCAGAGTGCGCACTTCCGAACCAGTAGGGAATGTAAGTAGATTTCATCCATGGATTAAAGTGTTTGGATTTACATTCTTAAATATAGGAATCTGGATTTTTAAATACCTATCATTTCATTATTTACTGACTAGATGGGGAATTTTAAAAAAATATTTGTTAAGTCCAGGAGTTCAGCATTATGTAATTTTTCCAATCGCTTGAGGCAAAAGCATTACACAAATACTAATATAAAACTATTCATGTCCAGAAAGCTATTCCCAGAGCAAGGAAAGTGATTGGCTATTGCTTTCCTGGATCAGGAGAGTGGGAAAGCATAGCAGCAGAGAATTTGTCCAATAGCAGAATGTGTAGTTTGCTATTCAGATTGAACATATGTGTCGCAATTCAGACAAAGATTTTTTAATGAAGTTTAGACTCAAAAGATTATTTAAGCTTTCTTGAACAGAAGATGGAAATAGCTTAAATGATAAGTATGTCCCTTGGTAGGCTATTGGCCTGATGTATCAAGATTTTCTTTTAATATATCTATTTTGCAGTGTTTTTAAATATTGCAACATAAATTACACATACATTGTCAAGCTAGGTATTAGAGATTAATTTTAGGTTGACATATAAATAAGATATGTAAGACCAATGCAAATGGAAATAATTCCTATCTACTCATCCTTCCAAACTTATAATAGTTCTTTTAAAAACTATTCTGTGACTTTTTCACCATCAATTAGGATTATATATTTATAATTGGACTCGGAATGCTAGGAAGAATATGTGTGTGTGTGTGTGTGTGTGTGTGTGTGTGTGTATGTATATGTATGTATATATCAGTGGTGGGTTTCAAAAATTTTTACTACCAGTTCTGTGGGTGTGGCTTGTGGGCGTGGCATGGCTTGGTGGGCGTGACAGGGGAAGGATACTGTAAAATCTCCATTCCACCCCACTCCAGGAGAAGGATACTGCAAAATCCCCATTTCCTTCCGATCAGCTGGGTCTTGGGAGGCAGAGAATAGATGGGGGCGGGGCCAATCAGAATTTTTACTACCGGTTCTCCAAACTACTCAAAATTTCCACTACTGGTTCTCCAGAACTGGTCAGAACCTGCTATGACACAAATATACATACTTTTGCATAGATGGGAGTAAGAAAAATGGGATACAAGAGAGTTTGTCACAGTGAAATTTGTTTTTCTCCATACAAAATATCCTACTTATGACCTCAGAGCTCTAGTTTATATCACAAATAAAACACAGACAACTTTTATTCAAAAAAACAACATTTGTTCATTTCTTGTGCTACTACTAAATGATCTATTACCAGATGACAGGAAGATATATAGTTTAGCATTGCTTTTAAACAATTATCCAGATAGGTTGAGTGCTAAATATTAAGAAAACTACAAACTGATGCATAAATCCTTATCTACTGGTTTTGTTCTCTCTTCAGTATCTCTAGCAGCACTTGTTTCCCTATAACAAATAAAGCCAAACTGAATCACATCTTCCTCTCTCTCCCTCTCTCCTTCCCTTTTTTGTTATCTCTGTATATTCAGATATCTACAGCAAAGAATTAATAAACCAGATTAAGTTGTACTCCATGTATCCAAAAAAATTAAATGAAACGAGGCATAATAAAGAAATAATCATCACTATTAAGCATATTTTGAAGTGATCCTAGGAAGGCCCTATTATATAACTTTCCCTAATCTGTTTTTAATATAATTTTTACTGAATAATTTTTAACAAGATAAAAGCAGTATAAATATTAGAAAACAAAGAAAATACAGAACAGTGAATAAGCAAAAAAGAGAATAGAAAAAGAAAAAGGGATTGAAAAAGAAAGGAGTCTGGGTGGAGCAGTGGTTAAAATACAGAATTGCAGGCAAACTCTGCCCACAGCCTAGAGTTCAATCCTGATGGGGTTCAAGACTGACTTTCTATCCATCTAAGGTCAGTAAAATAAGGACCGAGGTCGTTGGAGGCAATATGCTGACATTGTAAACTGCCCAGAGAGTGCTGTAAAGCACTTTGGAATGGTATATAAGTGCCATTGCTATTTGACAGTGACTATAAATGTATTTTATTTTCCTCCCTCTCTTTAGAGTTATATCATAATTTCCTTTTTCCATAAGCAATCTTTTCTAATCATCATACCCATAAATCACAAGTTCATAAGAGGTTTCCAGTCACTAACAAATGTAACAGTTGATATTTTTCTAAGCAAAAAGTTAATCTTGCTATCTCTGCTATCTTCATCATCCTCCAATCCTCCATGGTGAGTATATCAGACTCTTTCTATTTTTGTGCATACAATAGTCTTGCAACAGTGATCTTATATAAAAATAGCCTTCCATGACTCTTTGTAGTCTTTGTATCAAAGTATGTACTTGAACCCAAAATTGTCTGGCTTTTTTTACAGACATGATAAAATGATTCTTCATGTTACCCACATTTCCAATATAAATGTATAAGTAGCCTTATACATACATTCTGGATAATTTGTTAGAGTCACATGTCAAAGGTACACCATTTTGTAAAAAATCTATTTTAGGCTATAACAATGTGGATTTCAATCCTTTTAATCACACTTTTTTCCCACTGTTCCAACAATATGTTGCAGCCAATGTTATTAGCCCATTTTTTCATATATCCTTTCACTTGTTTGTCCTCCATTTCAAATTTCAGCAGGAGTTTGTACATTTTGGCAATGGCATGTTCAGCATTTGTACATCATTTAGCTTCAAAGTCAGTTTACAAATATCCTCTTATCTACCTTGAATCTTTCTCTTAGTTGTGCATGAAAAACCATTGCAAACTAAATCTTTCTGCAGCCAATTGTTTTCCTGATTTCATCTTATATTCTTGCTCTAACAACTCTTGATAGGTTAACCCTTTTTCTTTCTAAATGTAAATAGATCTTCTGACATGCCAACTCGAAGCTTATTAGTTCTATGGTTTTGCCACAGTGAGGAAATAGATTTGGACAGACAGAGTAGATGTTCTGCAGTTGCTTCCCTGCATGTCTATATTGTGTTGCCTTGTATTTTCTCAATCCATTTTTCAGCCTACTGTTAAGGAATAACCCTTGAGTATCAAGAGTGTGCACATGAAAGCGGTTGAGAGTAGTTATGAATAAGCACAGCCACCACACAGATACACTGAGTTGTGTTATAGTTTACACAATCCAATAAATAAAGTCTTCATACCAGTCGTATTAATCATACACAGTAAACAGTTCTTCTAGAGTAAACAGTAAGACAGTATGTCAGATAGAGATATCAGAGAGCAAGAACAACAAAGAGAACAAGGCATGGTTCTAGCTCCCTCTTAAGGATGTTGGCAATAGAGCTAACCAATCGGTACACAGTATGATGCAATACAGCAGTCTTAAAGCTATACAATACAATGCAAACATACATTAATGGTTTATATATTGCCAACCCAACAAGTTAGGTAATAGTCATATTCCTAACACCTACTTTTCAGGTCTATGTAAATTATGTGTTGATGAAGCCAATCCAAAGCTAAAAATCCATTTTTATTTCACCACAGATAAGAAAGGAAATGTTCCTTTTCCAAAAAAATTACCTTTTTTCATTAATTTGGCTGCTTGAAGTTATCATATTTTCATATGGAAACTGTAACAGAAACTTTTGTGTGTGTGTGTGTGTGTGGCTTTGAGTCTGTGTTGGCTCCTGGTGACTGTCTGGAAAAGTCCCTGTAGATTTCTTGACAAAGTGCTTTGGAAGTGTCTTGATTTTTCCCTAGGGCTGACTGGCTCAAGGTTACCTGGCTAGCTTTGGACCTAAGATGAGATCAAAACTAATGGCTTTGGGGTTCTAACCACTACGCAAAACTGGCTCTCAACAGAATAAAAATGGGCAGAATCTGTGGCCACCAAGATTTAGGGTAGCAGGATTTCTTACTCACTCCAAAACAGAAGAGTAATGCAATTGTGATGGACATTGCCTAAGACATGTTGGTAGACATGTACTTACTGAAACATGATTGCTCCTGAAATTTGCTTCTGGTTAATTGGAGTTCAGGGTAGCCTGTGGAATTTATTTATTTATTTATTTATTTATTTATTTATTTATTTATTTATTTATTTATTTATTTATTTAAATTTCTATACTGCCCTTCTTCTGAAGGACTCAGGGCAGTGAACAGCCAGAGGATAAAACACAGAAATACAAAAATTTAAAATAGATTAAAAATGAATTAAATAATTTGGCTGAATTTAAAATACCCCATAATTTAAACAGATTAAAATTTGTATTTAAAATTTATATTTAAAAGGGGAGAAGATTTAGGCCAGGCCAGCTTGATGAAATAAAAAAGTTTTAAGTGCGCAACGGAAGGTGCCCAGATCCGGGATCCTCCGTATCTCCAGGGGGAGCTCGTTCCAGATCGTAGGTGCCCCCACAGAGAAGGCTCTCCCCCTAGGGGCCACCAGTCGACATTGTTTGGCCGACGGCACCCGGAGGAGCCCCTCTCTATGGGAGCGTACTGGCCGGTGGGAGGCTATTGGTGGTAGCAGGTGGTCCCGTAGATAACCAGGTCCTAAGCCATGGAGCACTTTAAAGGTGATAACCAGAACATTGAAGCGCACTCAGAAGACCACCGGGAGCCAGTGCAGCTTGTGCAGGAGAGGTGTTACATGGGAGCTCCACGTTGCTCCCATAACCACCCGCGCGGCCGTGTTCTGTGCCAGTTGGAGCCTCCGAGTGCACCTCAAGGGGAAGCCCCATGTAGAGAGCGTTACAATAGTCCAGACGAGAGGTGACGAGGGCATGAGTGACTGTGTGTAGGGAGTCCCGATCTAGAAAGGGACACAACTGGCAGATCAGGCGGACCTGATGAAAAATCCTCCCGGTCACAGCCATCAAGTGCTCCTCAAAAGACAGCCATGAATCCAGGAGGACGCCCAAGTTGCGAGCCCTTTCCGTGGGGGCCAATGATTCGCCCCCAATAGTCAGTGATGGCACCAGCTGACTATATTGGGACATCGGAAACCACAGCCACTCGGTCTTGGATGGGTTGAGCCTGAGCCTGTTCTTCCCCATCCAGATCCGTACGGCCTCCAGGCACCGAGACATCACTTCAAGGGCATCATTGGGGTGGTCCGGGGTGGAGATGTACAGCTGGGTGTCGTCAGCGTACTGATGGTACTTCACCCCAAAACCACGGATGATCTCACCCAGCGGCTTCACATAAATGTTGAATAAAAGGGGTGAGAGGACTGATCCCTATGGCACCCCACATATGAGGGGCCTCGGGGTCGACCTATGCTCCCTGTCAACACAGACTGCGACCGGTCAGAGAGAAAGGAGGAGAAACACCATAGTACAGTGCCTCCCACCCCCAACTCCTCCAACCTGTGCAGCATGATACCATGGTCAATGGTATCAAAAGCCGCTGAGAGATCTAACAGGACCAAGACAGAGGAGCAACCCCTGTCCCGAGCCCTCCAGAGATCATCAACCAATGCGACCAATGCCGTTTCCGTGCTGTACCCAGGCCTGAAACCCGACTGGACTGGATCTAGATACGACGTTTCATCCAGGTACTGGGGAAGCTGTCGCACAACCACACTCTCAACAACCTTCGCAACAAAGCGAAGGTTGGAGACTGGATGATAATTAGCCAATACTGCCGGGTCCAGGGAAGGCTTCTTGAGGAGAGGCCTCACCACCGCCTCCTTCAAGGCGGCGGGGAAGGCACCCTCACCAATGAAGCATTTATAATCCCTTGGAGCCAGCCTCATGTCACCTCCTGGGAAGCCAGTACTAACCAGGAGGGACACGGGTCCAACAAACATATGGTCGTGTTCAATCTACCCAGAATCCTGTCCACGTCATCTAGGGTCACAGGATCAAACTCGTCCAAGATAACATTCTCAAGACCTGCCTCTGTCACCCTCGCTGGACCTACCCAGTCGGAGTCCAGACCTTCCCGAATCTGAGTGATTTTGTCATACAGATATTAAACAAAATTCTTGGCTCTTCCCTCCAAGGGGTCCTCCCGCGCTTCCTGGTGGAGAAGGGAGCGGGTCACCCTAAACAGGGTGGCCGGGCAATTATCTGATGACGCAACAAGAGCAGCAAAATGGGTACATTTTGCTGCTTTTATTGCCACTAGGTAATTCTTACTATGAGATCTTACCAATGTCCGGTCCGATTCAGAGTGACTAGCCCTCCAACTATTCTCTAGGCGTCTTTTCCGGTGCTTCATCTCCCTCAGCTCCTCGGTAAACCAAGGAGCCAGGTGAGAACGGCGCCGGGTCAGAGGCCACAAAGGCACGACTTGATCCAGAGCTCCAGCAGCCGCCCTATCCCAGGCGGCCACTAGGTCTCCAGTCGAGGTGTGTGCAAGATCCTCGGGGATTGGCCCAAGCTCCATCTGGAACCTATCAGGTTCCATCAGGCGCCTGGGTGGTACCATCTTACTGGTTCCGCCTCCCTGCGGCGGGGTACCGCGGTTCGAAGGTCAAGGCGAAGGAGAGAGTGATCCAACCATGACAGTGACTATGTGACTATGTCCCCTATCTCAAGATCACTCAACCATGTCCAGAGACAAAAACAAGGTCCAGTGTGTTTTCCCCCCTGTGCGTAGGGCCATGAATTAGCTGGGTCAGGTCAGGTCTTTTTTGAATGTTCAAAAAAGATTCCAAATTATGCATTATAGTATCCCTGATATATCCAGCTTGCCTGTGTTTATATACTTCTATAACCTCCCCAGGCAACCTATTCCCCTATTGAACAGCTCTTACCATTAGGATTTTTTCCTAATGTCTTCCCCTAGATACTGGGCCACGAAATTCAGATTTTATTTTTTATTTATTTATTTTCATCAAGCATGTATTAGATAACAGATATAAGTATAAACATAATTATGAATACATTAAATGGATATGAATAAAAGAGAATATTAGACAGGGACGGTAGGCACACTGGTGCTCTTATGCATGCCCCTTAAAGACCTCTTAGGAATGGGGTGAGGTTGACAGTAGACAGTAAGGGTAAAGTTTTGGGGATTTGGGGAAGAAACCACAGAGTCAGGTAGTGCATTCCAGGCATTAACAACTCTGTTACTGAAGTCGTATTTTCTGCAATCAGGTTTGGCATGGTTTACCATAAATTTGTATCTATTATATGTATTATGTGTCAATAACAGACATGGAAGTGCTTTGCAAGTTGACACTCATGTATTGTTGTGGTTGAAGCTGAAGTAGTCATTGATAGGTAGGGCATTGTAGCAGATAATTTTATGTACTACTCTTAGGTCGGACCAAAGATGGTGAAGTTCTAAGTTGTCTAAGCCCAAAATTTCAAGTCTGGTGGCATAAGTTATTCTGTTGCAAGCAGTGGAGTGGAGGACTCTTCTCGTGAAATATCTCTGGACTCATTCGATTGTATTAATGTCCGATATGCAGTGTGGGTTCCAGACAGATGAGCTGTATTCAAGAATTTGTCTAGCAAAAATTTTGTATGCCCTAGTTTGCAGTTCAATATTACCAGAGAAGAAGCTATGCAAGATTAAGTTTACAACTCTTAATGCCTTTTTGGCAATGCTGTTACAGTGAGCTCTTGCACTTAGATCATTTCAGATGAGTACTCCAAGATCCTTGACAGGGTGAGGGTCATCTACAAGGTTGTATCCACCCAGCTTGTATTTTGTGTTTTGAATTTTTTTTGCCAATGTGTAAAACAGAACATTTGTTGGTTGAGATTTGGAGTTGCCAATTGTTTGACCATTTTGACAGATAGTCAAGGTCTTTTTTGTAGGGTAGCTAGGATGAGCTGTTGCATCATGTGAATTGTATATCATGTCCTAAGTGCAGTATGTTTTGCCTTATTATGCCTTTTTTTTTTTTTGCTATTTTCCTTTGTTATTAGCTAAATCATGTCATGACTAAGTGGCCATAAACATTGACTAAATTGCCTGACTGACTGACTGAATAGAATACCATAAGCTTTTATGCCAGTAATAAACCTCTAATTGGTCAAGTGATACTAATGCTATACATGTGGTTAATATTTAGCAATGTAAAATGCTCTTCCAAGTTATTTGTTTGTTTATTTGTTTATTTGTTTATTTGTTTATTTGTTTATTTGTTTATTTGTTTATTTGTTTGGCCACTGAACTCACACATGGTGACTTTGGTTTGGCTTACAACATTAAAATTCCACTATGTAAAAACCCACATGCCCCTTCCATGAGAGTAACAGATATAATCACACCAACCAAGCTGGCCCACTGACAGAACCCATGCCTTCCGAACCTTCCAGAAAAATATCAGGATGGAAGGTGCAATCTTACAGTTTGGGGAATGATATTCCAAAATTGGGAAATTACCACAGAGAAGGTCCTTTTTCTGGGTCCCACTAGATATACTTCCCTGACAGAAGGGAAGTGTGATAGAAGGGAAATGTATTTTTCTGGTAGGCTGGGTAGATGTAACAGGGGAGAAGCATATAGTTTAGCTATTTATTATTTCATAACAAGACTAGATGTTTTTCATTTTTAGAAGATTGTTTCCAGTCAATTTTATGAATCATAGTTTTACTTCCTTTCCTGATTACTGTTGTCCTGTCTCATTTTTAAGCATGACTAGGAGGATGAATGTACTGAAACTATCAAATATAAAATATTTTATAAAGTATGAAATGAATTAATGTTGACCAAAACTCTTTGTGGAGTGTCATCATATCTCTGAGTCACCCTTCCCAATGCATCATTTCATATTTAGTCCTACTGAGAAATATTTCTTTCTCAATATTTTTTTTTCTGTTGTCCATTTTCATAACCAGCTTTTTACTAGTATTTCCTTGTCTGTGTTTGCTTGTGATATATTCCCCCAATAAATTTATCCAATACAATATTTATTTTCAGCACATGAAGATTGTTATGGGAATATTCAAGTTATATGTTAGGAAGGAAGTCATTTTATATATTATGGTAGGGAGATAAATTGCAGAATACCCAAGAGGTCTGTTTTTAACAGTTTTGCTTTAGGACAGAGTAAGTACTTTGAAGGAGGTGATTCTGTCTCTCCCTGACACTCTCAATTTAACAGTTTAAGCACCTAAAGACTATAATAGGCACAGAATATCTAAATTAATGCATTTTATACAGAATTGCATCCGGTCAATAGAAAGAGAAGCCGAGTGAAAGGCCAGGCTAACAGAATTAAAACATGAATTCTTTACCCATCAAAAACACCCAGTTGATTCTAGTGGACAGCTTCTGGAACCAGAGCTGCTTTCAACTGATAAAAACCTACACGTGATTGGGACCCCAGAGAGAAATGCACAGTTAATAACACAAATCAACCCCTCTTAATTTGGAAATCCCTTTTCATCTACCAAAGTGTCCCCTCTATACAACAGACATTTATTTTATTGAAAAAGATTTGGGCTGACAATTTTTGCACAAGAAGCTTGTTATTAAAAATGGGATGGTTCCTGAAATGCTATTAATATAACTTCAGTGAGCCATCAGTAATATGAGATAATGTATGACCCTTACTCCCTTTCTGTGGTTCTTCTGAATAATATCTGTTGGAGTCTTTAGCTTTCAGTATGCTGAAATGGAAATTGAAGTAGAAAGAGAAAGGAGAGGGGGTAGAGGAGGAGGAGAAGAGGGAAAGTCAGTCTACAATGTAAGTCTGAGACTTGTTGCAAAGTCAACAAGCAGAACTGTGGGTTGGCTAATGCAGGAAGATTTAGGAGAGATCCAGAACGAACTAGATATACTCCAAATGCATCTCTATCTGAATCCTCCAATTGTAATTCACAATTCAGAGGCACCCTGAGGCACACACTATGATCTGGGATTTTTATTTTTATTTTTATTATTTTGAAGCTATGAGGTTAGTTTGACACTGCTTAGCTTTTTGGATCAGCCAAGGTCAGCTAAGTGCTTAGCCTGGTCTATCATGTTGTACAAAGCCAGCCACAATGAATTATATTAGCAGAACTTGTCAATTACAGTTATGGTGCTTTGGGGGAAGAAAGTTGAGAAATTCATCACAGAGCTGTTCTATAGGTCAGTTCCCTTTGCTTGTTTTTTTTTTTTTCTCTCCCAGCAGCAGGAATATTAAAGGAATTTTAGTGAAGGATGTGTGAAAAAAAGAATTTGGTGTTTGCTTGTAAAAAGTTAGTTGTCCGTGTATTTTTTTTCTTTTTACTGTATATTCTTCCACATCCATTATTCATCCAAATCATCATCTTTTCTTTTTCACTAACTGAGCAAAAAATGACAAAAATCTTTTCTTTCATCATAGCTCATTTTGGAACAATTTGAGGTTGTTGTTTTTGAAATTCTGTTTTGTTATCTAGGTACAAATACCAAAATGCTCCTACTTCACAAAAACCCTGCATATATATTTTGGAAATTATACAGCTGTGACCTCATCTATTTTAAATATTCTTTTGATATAAAGTGTCTCACAAAAAGATATATTTTTATTCTTAATTCTTTTGCTTTATATGGCTTCCATCTCAGTGATTCTGAGCAGTTTACAATGGACAAAAAACAATACAAAGCATAATAGAAACCACAACAATATATGCAAGAGCCAAGAGATCAAATCAATCTCAACAATATAGTAAAACACAGGTTCTGACCTGTGCTTGAGAATATAACCATGTTTTAAGGCCTAGCAAAAGACTGACAGGATTGGGGCCAATCTAATCTCAGGGGGAACAGCAATCGTAGGCCACAACAATAGCTCAAAAGGTCAGGTTTTTTATTCTTGCAAGACAACATCCTTTGATCAATAGGACCCTCAGTATATTTGGCCTGATAGACCTAATGGGATGGGGGTAGAAACAACTGGGGAGACACATTCCTGCAGGTAACTTCTCCCTATGCAATGAAGGGTAATCAACATCTGAATTGCACCCAGATGCATACTGACAATCAGTGCAGTTCAAGGAGCAGAGGGGTAATATTCACAAATGGAGGTGCATTCTTGATTACCCATGTTGCTGCATTCTGTGCCAGCTATGGCTTCTGGATATTTATCAAGGGCATCTCCATGTCAAGCACATTGCACATATCCATTATGGAGATGGATAAACAAAGTAGATCTTCCAGATCCAAGAAAGAGTGTAACTGATGCACAAGACAATGTTGTGCAAAAGCCCTCCTGACCACTATTGCTACTTGTTCCTCCCTATGTTGAAAGACCCAAGGTTATGCACCAATTCAGTTTGAGATAGTATTATTCCAGCCAGACAAGATGGATTTTTCTTGTATTCAGCCAGCTCTGAAACCAAGAGCCACTCAGTTTTGCTGAAGTTAAACTGAAGTTTGTTCATCTCAGTCCAAACCATCAGCATCTCCACACACTGAAACAGAACCTTTACTGTAGAACAGCTCTGTGATGAATTTCTCAACTTTCTTGGTTTTGATCATCTGCTGGCATGGGTGAGGTATCATTAGCTGATGCTTTACCTTTATCCCCTGGTTGACCAAGTGACTGTAAGGTGCTATAGTGCTGAAACATATACTCGTGACAATAATAACTACAAAGCTACAAGAGGTTGAAAGGGGATTATATTAGGGGATTATATTATTTCTTTCCTCATTGAAAGACCTTCAATGTGAATTTAATGGTACTGTGAATTTAAAGTTGCTCTATCAATTAAAATAGTGTTTGGTGTGACATTTACAGTACTTCGTGTAAGTATAGCAACCTTTTCCACATGTATATTTTAATCTGAGGAGTGTAGAGTACATTAGAAATTAAAAAAAAACTTACTTACACATTACATCAGCTACACTGAAAGGCAATCAATTATATAAATGAAAAAACATAACAATAAATCAGTAGAAATAAACACTAGAGTAGACTGTTTGGGCAATTTTTTCCCACATCTTTTTCGGGAAGTTAGAAGATTAAAGCAGAGTATTTATCAAACTGATGGTCTGATCTTCTGATTGTGTATTTAAAATGTCCAATGAATTCAGCCTTTGTGATTTGTTACCCAAAATTATCTGATCTGTAGAACACATAAACTATCCATTTAAGATTACAAACCAGTTAAAATGTTTCAAAAAGCTAGTCTCATCTCTGAATAAATCTTGACTCCTAAAGATTATTGTACAAGTACACATCCTAGTAGTTCTTTTGGCAGCAATAAAAGAGGGGAGCATGTATACATGCACACACACACACAATGCACACACAAACACAAGTATAATTAATAATATTAATAATATGTTGAGACTGAATTTTCTAGGAAAGAATCCAAAAATAATACCAACCAAAGATTTGCAGATTTGCCTGCCTCTACTGTGGCCCGTTTGCTCCTCAGTTAAGTGCACTATAACAATGAATACAGGCTGTTACATCTCATCAAAAGATGACATATCATCAAGAAGGAAATATAACCTGTTCCACCCTGAGAACTTGCAGTTACTTTAAAGTATCACTCTCAACGTTCTCAGGCAGCATGGGAGTAATAGTAGAAAATATTTGAGAAAATATCAAGTTGGAGAAGGAAGAATACTATGAAAGTCAAATGAAAAAGAAGCATCCAAATTTCAAACTAATGAAATTTGAAATTGCTTTATACACTATACCAATTCTATTACTAAGTCGTAATAGAATAGTTTATTTTATTTACACTATATATTCTATCTGTTGCTTCAGTTCAAACAGACAATCAGTGGAAACCTAATTTTGATTATAAAATAATAAGATGACAATCAACAATACAGACAGAATCGCCATCAGATGGATTCATAACTGGCTGACTGACCACACTCAACATGTAGTCCTTAATAGAACTGCATCTGCATGGAGGGAAATATGCAAGGGGGGGGGGTATACCCTAAAGCTCTGTCTTAGACCCAATACTCTTCAATATCTTCATCAATGATTTGGATCAGAGGTTGAAGGGGAACTCATCAAATTTGCAGACAACACCAAGCTGGTAGGAATAGCCAACAATCCAGAAGGTAGGCTGAAGAAACAGAAGGATTTTGACAGACTGAAAGATTGGGGCCTATCTAACAAAATGAAATTCAATGGTGAGAAAAGTAAGGTTCTACATTTAGGCAAGAAAGTCCAAATGTACAAGTATAGAATAGATGGTACCTGGCTCAATAGTAGTAACTGCAAGAGGCATCTTGGAGTCCTAGTGGACAATCACTTAAATATGAGCCAGCAATATGTTGCAGCTCCAAAAAAGCCAACACAGTCCTAGGCTGCATTAATAGAGGGATAGAATGACTTCCGGTTTGCTGCTTGTCACCGCCAGACGATCCCTCGGGATCGCCAGCCCCACTGCCTGTAAAGAGCCGCCTTCACAACGGAATGGCGGCTCAGAAAAACTCCGTTTCCACGAGGAAATGGAGATAGAGCTGGCTGGGGTAGGTAGAGCTCTCTGCATAGCCCCAAAAGTTTTTTTTTTATTTTTGGGACGGAGCAGATGAGACTCCCCATTTCCCTAGCCGCTGCTCCAGGCTTTGGGAGACCTCTGCTTATGCAGAGCTAGGTGACAAGAACGAGCCTACAAATTTAACAGCTTAATTAAAGAGGGTGTGAGTTGGACCTGTGATCCTGAATCGCAAGTATTTTATTTAGTTTATAAAAGTTATTCAAGAAGGAAAGAAGGAAAAAAGATTTTTTAAAAATGGCGACTACCGAGGCTTGAGAAGGGGCTGAAAGGGAAAGTCCTTCCATTTTCTATTATTACAAAGTAGCGGAACAAATACTCTTGGCTACAACTGAAGATAAAACTTCACTTCTGTGTTTTCTTTCTCCTGGAGATTAGATATTGATCTTGGTTGGGAAGAAAGTTTTTTTTTTTCTCTGCTTTTCTTTTCTTTTTTAAAAAAGTTTGTCTGGGCGGAAACATGGCATTGAGACTTATAAAGTCGGACAAACAAGCAGTGGGGGGGGGATTCCCCCATTAACAAATTACATGAACAAGTTCTAAATCTCCAGTCTCAGAAATCTGATTTCAACATAATAGAATTTCTCTTGGAGGAGATTGTAAGAAAGGATGAGATTGTGAATCAGAACTTTGAAAAATTTAAGCAGGAAATTAAAGAATTGGTGCAATCAAAGTTTGATACTTTGGAACGAAAGATTATAAAAATGGCTAATGGTTTTACAGAATTTATGATCCAGATGGATGCAAATACTAATTTATTAGAGTCTAAAATGGAAGAAATTGAGGACAATTTGGACAATAGAATGCAAAAAATTGAAAATGACTTGACAAATACTCTAGATAATAGCTTAGAAGAAAAACCTAAAATGGAGGCTGATCAAAAGACCTGTAATGTAGAAAATTTACAACAATGGATTGAAAGAGAAGTTTTAATGATGCAATATAATTTCACTGAATATGCGATTAGACTGAGAGGACTGCAGGAAAATAACAGAGATGATTTAAGGAAAATATCTTCTGAAATTCTGGCTGGGATTTTAAAGGTTCAACCTGAGGAAGTATTTTGCAGGATTGATAGAGTTTATAGAATAAATTCCTGGACTGCAAAGCAAAGGCAATTGCCTAGAGATATGGTGATTTATTTTACAGATAAGGAGATAAGAAATAATATTGTGCAAAATTCTTACAACTCTACTTTGCAATGGTTTGGAAGAAAGATTTGGATATACAAAGAGCTTCTGCCTAAGATGTTATTGGAAAGAAAGAAATTTGGTTTTCTGGTGACTGAACTTAGAAAAATAAATATTATATTCAGGTGGGATGCTCCAGTTGGTATTATATTGAGACATCAAGGAGAAAGATATCAATTAAATACTGTTGAAAAAGCAGAAGAATTTTATCAAAAAATTTTGAAAATGAATTCAACATCTTTATGCACATTACAGGATAAGCAGAAGGAATTGGAAATAAAGGGAAAACATCGAATTATAGAGGCTTCTGTAGACAAATTGCCTTTGGATTCTTTAGATACCCCAGCTGGATTATCTACAAATAAAAGAGAAGTGGCATCGGACTCTAACGTGATTATGATTCAGCAAGTCACAGACAAGCATGGAAATCAATTAGCTGATATACAACTGATAGAAAAGAAATATGAGTTACAAAAGCAAAACCAACAAGATCAAGTCATAAAGCAGAATGAAAATTGCTCAGTCGAAATACAACTTGCAGAAAGGAAATTAGGATGGAGAACAAACCCACAAAAGGAAAAGAAAAAAAAGAATAGGTCTCACAAAAATAAAAATTTCTAAATTAAGCAACAGTGAAGCCAGTTTTTTTTTAAAAAAAATGAATGAATATATGAAAAGACAGCTGAGGCGAAGTATTGGTTAACATTATCCTGAGGAGAGTGACAGATCTCTGCAATGCCGTAATTTTGGGATGTGAAAAGAGCCTTAACTTGGTTGGATGGGAATTATCTATTTTGGATTTCGTTTTATTGATAAATGTATTATATTTATGTCGAGCTATAAGGCAAGAGAGTTATGCTGGGGCACGCAGAAGATCTGGTTGTTACCCATTATGATGATGGGAATTAATAATCCTGAAGAAAACCACAATTACAGATATTGTATGGAATATAATTATAATGTCACTCGGGTGGTTGTTTTCCTTTTTTATATATATATATGAGGAGATTTATTACTGATGGGGGCAGAAGATAACTGAGGAATTTGAACAATCTGTTGCAACTAGGATGCTATGTTGCCCTAATATGGATGATGTACTCAACAATCTAGTGGAAAGACATCAAAGAAGATATTATATGGATTATAAACTTAAAGTTATTGATTTTTTCTATATAATGGAATATTTTTTTTCAGTAGGGTGGGTAGTAGATTAAAGATATTAAGAATTGTTGTGTATGGTAATTTTGTAGGAAAGTGGGTGGAGATAGGTTAGCTTACTGATTGTTTAGTTTAAGAAAAGGGATGCTTAAGTGATATACTTATGGGAGTGGCGCAAATGGATGGAGCTGAATAAATGCTAAATTAGGATTTATGGGGAAGGCTGCTTTGAAATGTTATATTAATATACATAAAAGATTAAATGTTAAAGCAGGATTTATTATATAGTTTAAAAATGGAAGGTTGTTATGAAATGTTGTATTAATATATAGATATAAGTATGAGGGAGGAGAAAAAGGGCAGATTACTGTTAAATCGGGAGTTAAAATAATGTTATTATGCTAAACTAGAAGTTATTATACAATGTTACAGTAGAATGTTATTTTGAAATGTATGGTAAAAGGGGGAAGTAATAATACTAATAATATTATTAGTAAGTAAGGGTCAGTATTTAGAGGAGGGAGTAATGGGAGGGTAAAATATTATATAATCTGTTATGAATTAGGTTTTTGTTGTGAGGAAGTCACGGGTGGGATGGGTGGTGTGGGGGGGTTAGGGAGGACGGGGGGAGAAAAATGTGGGGAAAAATTTGTATTTGAAAACTTTTTCAATTAAAAAAAAATAGAGGGATAGAATCAAAATCACATGAAATGATAATACCAATTTATAATGTGTTGATAAGACCAACTTGGAATATTGCATCCAGTTTTGGTCACCATGATATAAAAATATGTTGAGATTCTAGAAAGAGTGCAAAGAGCAACAAAGATGATTAGGGGACTGGAGGCTAAAACGTATGAAAATGGTTGCAGAAATAGGGCATATCTGGCTTAATAAAAAGAAGGACTAGAATTACATGATAGTACAGTATTCCAATACTTAGTTTTCTAAGGGGCTGATAGATAGAACCCATAATATGCCTTTTCTGCTAGATCTGGTAGGATAGACAGATGAAATCTGGGAGAGGCAAGACCTGGCAGCCTTGAAAGGTCAACATCAAAACCTTGAATTGGACCCAGAAAAGACTGGTAACCAATGAAACTTAAAAAGCAGAGGTGTGTTCTACCAGAGACGAAAATAAGTGCTTGCACAATTGCATTTTGCATTAGCTGAAGTTTCAGAGTATTCCTTAAGGACAGCTCCATGTAGAGTACGTTACAGTAGTTCAATATGGAGGTGACCAGCACATAAGTGACCATGAGTACAGTCCTCAATCTAGGAATGGGACAACTGGAGCATAATACAAAAATCCTCCTTTGTACTACAACTGTCACCTGCACATCAAACAGGATTTGTAACTCCAGGAGAATCACTAACTTTGCTCTGGTTCTGTCTGGGGTAGTACAATCCAATCAAGTACCAAAGATGGTATAGTTACAAAACTCGAGGGCCTCAATACCCAAAGCTGCTCATTCTGACTAGGATTCAGTTGAACTCTGTTGTTCTCCATCCAGACTTTCACCAGGATAAAAATGTCCACAACACTGCTTAACTCACCAGGAGCAAAGATGTACAACTGGGTATCAGCAGCATATCATGGTGATAGATGAGCTCACCCAGAGGTCTCATGTAGATGTTATATAGGAGAGGAGAGAGCATCAACCCCTGTGGTACTCCCCACAGTAGGGGGTCAAGGGTGGGACCTCTCCTCTCTAATGATCGCCAACTATAATCAATCCCAGAGAAAGGAGGCAAACCAGCACAATACTGTGCCACTTATCCCCAGGCCTCTGACTCTAATTCCATGGTTAATGGTATCTACAGCAAGTGAGAGATCAAGTAAAGCAAGGAAGGCCATATGTCCACCATCCCATCCATGCCTGAAATCATCCAAAAATGTGACCAATACTGTTTCCATTCACAAAGGGAAGTAGGCCAGGTATAAATCCTCTGTAGAGTATCTGTTTTATAATAATTTTGAGCCAGAGTATCTAATGGCATGGAATTAACAACCTGAACCCACAAGAACCCACATTATCCTAGGCATGTTTTCTTAGACAATACATTATGTTTAATCGATTAAACTTTACATTTATGCATGGGACTAAAGTTTTAATTAAGATGAATATGTGAAAAGAATTCTGTGTTAGCTATGTCAAATATTTAAACACCATACACCAGGAATTACACACACACACACACACACACCACATACACAACAAGAGAGAGAGAGAGAGAGAGAGAAAGAGAGAGAGAGAGAGAGAGAGAGAGAGAGAGAGAGAGAGAGAGAGAGAGAGAGAGAGAGAACGAACTCTTCTAGGGGTATTGAGACTCATTAGGTTTAACTCTCAATCAAATAATTCTTTGACCAAAACTTCAGACATTAAGAAATCACTATCTTGAATGCAGATACAATAGAACTTTCTAATACTTTGACCTAAGTTTCCTCAAGGAATAAGCTATAGTTTCCACTAACTACTGCAGCTTCTTCTGATACATGCATCCATGTATCCTATAACTTATAACCAACGCCCCACATTATTCTGCCATTTCTTTCAATGGAATTGAACTGATTTAAATCCAGTTTCTTGTCTAAAATATTTTGTCATTTGTAGAGGAAGATCACAGAGAATCCCTAGCTGTAAAGCTGGTCCCTATCACTGTTTAACAACAGAGTCATCAAAATGAGTGAAAGTGGGAGCAACTATCTTCCTTTAGGGAATTACTGTAATCATTTTTGTCATATAATGTTGTCTATAAGAAATAAATCAAAATCTATATTGGGACAATATTTTTATCAGGTCAGTTCAAATGTCACAAGAATGTCACATTTTCAAGACCTCCAGTTCATCAAACAAAAGATGATGGAAGTGGAAGGGAAGAGTTGATTTAATACTGAAATCTTAAATTGCTTACAGCTACAAAATGGGAATTGGCTATGTATACATTTTTGAAAAAAAATTAAAAAAAACAATTTCCTTTGGTATCTGTTCATAAGAAGAAAATGATAATGCCTCTTGGCTTCTTAAAGTCTCATGGGAGCAACTAGCTGTACTATATAAAACTTAAATTGACTCTAGAGTATTATTTTTTTAACAAAGAACAAATTTGGTCTCTTGCAAAAGAACCAAAAAACCCCCCAAAACCAGCATCTTCAACTTTGCCACAGTTTTGCTCGGCGTACAAGCTTAATTAGTCCCTGGGATTTGGGGGCATGAGGAAGGAAGAGAGTAGAAAACATGTTCTTTCCTCTTGATTCAGGTGGGGTGTATGAGCAACCAGAAGAGACTTTAAGGCTACAATGAGACCTGGACAGCAAGGTGAGGGTATATTAAAACAGGTCATTTTTCTTTCTCAACAGTTTTTCCAATTGAAAATGATGGCACAAGGTCAACAACTGGCTATGCAATTGTCATTAAGAAAAATCCAGATTCTAATGGCCTGTACTAAATACTGGGGAGGAAGTCTTTGGCAGGTATTGAACAGGATGGCATTAAACTGCAACAACAACAACAACAAAAAGGTGGGGGGAAGAATGGAAAAATAGCAGAACTGCAACCAAGGGGCAAAAAAAGCAAAACACAAAGGGAAAATTGTAGGATGAAGACTGAGGGTTTCTGAGCCCACTACAACAGAGAAACTAATAGGCAGTATCAAAAATATAAAAAGTTTCTACACCAATGCATAGAGTATAGGAAATAAAGAGAATTAACTGAACTGAAGGAGATAAATACATGAAGGGATGGAATAATATTCATCATTGACTAAAATCTGATGGGATAATATTCATGATTGGGAAACATCACTGGAAAAAATTATCCAAACAGACTCAGCAGAAAAGTTGGAAGTCTTGCACTGCATATAAAAATATATACTTGTCCAGAAATTTGGGAAATAGAACATGGAAATCCTCTTGAAAGTATTTGGGTAACAATAAAAAGAGAGGAGGAAAACATGATATCACTATGGAAGTATGTTATAGCAAGGGTCCCCAAACCCCAGTCCTTGTATTGGCACTGGTCCACAGCATGCCAGAAACTGGGCTGCACAAACAAGTGAAACCCCATTCATGGATGCAGGCAGCATGTGAACCCATGCCCTTTCTGGTCCGTGGAAAAACCTCTCTCCATGGAACCAGTTCCTGGTGCCCAAAAAGCTAGGGGCCACTGTGTTAAAGAACACCTAGATGAGCAGACGATACAGATAAGGCCTTTGTACATCAAATTAACTTCTAACTCTGCCAATAAGTTTTGGGAAGTGCCAGATTGAATCTCTTCCTAATACTTTCTCTTTTCCCTGGATCAAAATATATTTCTGCATATATTAGGAGTTTTTTTTATAACAGTTTCTGAATAGTTTCATCAAAGACACTTCCATGACTCTCTACGTTTGATATGCAGCATAGACCTGTAAAAATACCTGCAGAGGGCAGTTTTAAATTGTAACTTTTCTGGGGAGCCTGAAATGTATTAACTGAAATAATAAATAATATGTTAGATTGATTCAGGGCTGTCCATGCTCTCTTTACTTGGTTTCATCATCCTTCCCTTCTGTCGGTGTGAATGTAATAACTCTATGTCAGACTGGTGAAATACACTCTCTGGAGCTTTCAGAGTTTTAATTAACCACATAGGTGGCCAAAGAGCAATATATATTAACATTTTTATTAAAATCACAGATAAGAAATGGCATTAATCAGCTAGAGAATTCTTGCCTTAGCTTTCCTTAATGGAACATATTAGTCATTAGATCATTTCAATCAACACTGTGTAAGGAATTCATTCTCTTTAGCTCACTGTTTTGTTAATATAACATCCTCATGAATTATTGAATTTTATTTTTATTAGAAAATAAAAAATAGACCCTTCCTTCCTTCCTTCCTTCCTTCCTTCCTTCCTTTCTTTCTTCCTTCCTTCCTTCCTTCCTTCCTTCCTTCCTTCCTTCCTTCTTTACCTCCCTCCCTTCCTCCCTCCCTCCCTTCTCTTTTTCCATGTCTTCTAAAGAAAAAAGGCCTTGTTAAGTTACTAAGAATATGGAGCAAGACACAACAAAATGAAATAACCAGGCAGAGGGATCAGCTTTGACAGTTTCTATCATGTTTTGATTTATGTTCTTGCAGTTTTGAAGTGCAAAAGAAATACTGGCTTTCAGAATACATATTTTGTCTTGTATATTCACTCCCTCCTGACATTAGCTATTTAGCTGAGGTGTAATTTAGGCATACAACTGAAGCCTTCATCCAAATTCACACATTTCTTGCTTTCCAAATAAAAAAAACCCCACCATTATCAACAACTGCTGCTGCTGGAAAAGGTCAGATTCAAACATATTTCTGATCATCAGTACCTCAAAAGCCTGAGCCTTTAGGATATACATGATGACATAATTTGTATATTCAAACATGCATTTTGAATTAAAAGTAGTAAAGGATAGCTCATGTACTTAAAGAAGGAAGTAGGGGCTTGTTTTACTGCTCTTTATCACTGGAATTTCTATAGCAATCTTCAAAAGAAATACTCGGCACCAAACAAAAACGTAAGAGCCATTGAAATACAAATAACCGTCAGAAATTGCCTCTGCAAAGTAGAACCCAAACAACATATCAGGTTGGCTATATCCATTAACTATAAATAAGAAATATAAATCTAACGGTAGATAAAGAAATTGATAGTCCTCAAAAATCAAATAGGGCATGGAATTGAAGTTTGGAGAAGACAGACAGACAGACAGAAAGACAGACAGACAGACAGACAGACGCTAGAACCAGTTAATATTTTACCTGTCTGAGTATCTGGGTTATAGTGCTGCAATGGTGTCAGAAAAGGTTTCTTTGCTAACACCACAGATCATGAATGTGAGCTGAACTGCAGTTCTTTAATTTTCACCCTGTAATTTAGGAAATTCTCTCCCTTGCTGCCCAAATACATACTTTTCAAATTAGACGGAGGAACCTCTGTTTGTGATAATGTCAGAAAATGAGGTAGATTCTATGGAGACACAGTAAATATCAAGGAAATTACATATCACTATATGCAAGTTAATTTGATTTAATCTGTTGAACTGAATTTAATCTGCTTTCAGAATGGGAAAATGATGAACAAAGAAATCATTCTTTGAAAATATTAAGCCACAATAAAATTAAATCCAACTGAGCCACACTCCAAACCAAATCAATACCACTGCTCCATGCAAAGATCCAAATTAAAGCATTCATGACAGAGAGATATCCGATATCTGCTGGAGAAGTGATATGTAAAGTTGTATTTGTCTTCTTTGCAGCCATATCACATCACTGCTATTCCAATATTTTTTTTTTCAGAAATGTTCTTACTAAGCCTAAATCCGCTTTAGACATGCATTTCAATTCTACTTCTTAAATGTGTAAACTTTGTTTTTGTCCCCATTAAGTATCATTCAGTTATTTTCAACCTATTTTTCTAACTTATCAAAATCAGTTTCAATCTTGTCATCTAAGGTATTGGCTGTGACATCCCTTTTAGTGTCAGCTGCAAATTTGATAAGCATTCCTTCCACCTGTCAGTCTTCACAAGGACTGATATTGAAACCGAAAGCCTTCAACTTCTAATGGCATATTTTTATTACAGAAACTAGAAAAGATGTTAAAGTGGAAAAAACTAGTAACTGTAATACTAAAGACGCCTATACAGCAGATCCAAGATTCAAATCACACATATTTTCCTGTACACAGGAGGTACAAGAGAAAGAAGGGAATTGCAGCCACAAAAGGACAACCATAGAGGCTTTTTCTAGCAGACAATAAGATTTTTCTTTGGCTGGGCAGTGTATCTGGAAGTGTATCCAGAGTACATTCAAAAGGGGCAAGATTTGCATCATGACACGCCATTCACTGTCTTCCTGATTTTGACACACAACCAAGGAGGTACACAAACATACACACACAGAATGCAGCTGCAGTGCTGCTGTCTTAAGCTGAGTTGAAGGCTGGAGCCTAGTCAAACTGTGCCAAATTGAGTGTTTAGAAATTTCTCAGTAAGCATGACACAAATCAAGCATTTAATCAGATGTATCTTCTATGTATGTATGTATGTATGTATGTATGTATGTATGTATGTATGTATGTAGTTATATTGATTTATATGGCCATGTGTATAGTCATATGCTTACAATGGGAAGTCATTATCTCTTCATTTCCTCTCAAAGAGTACCATTACACTGAAGAATATTATTGATGAGAACAGAATAAATAAATAAATCAACTCCTTAATTAAATTTATATTGTTAAGTAAATAGGTCATCTCATTAACTTAGTAAACAGAATTTGACTGAAGACAGCTTGTTGCCCTGGAGGCAAGCTTAACAATTGGCCTATTAATAATCTGTTTTGCTTCAGCAAGATTCAAAATTTATTTAGCTGTTTATTTATGTGAATGTAATTTAACAGAAAGCAAAACAAGGTTTCTTGGGGAGAGAAGTCCATGACACGATCACCAAGTCTTGAGTCTTTGTTATTTAAATTCCAGTCATTCTTCTCACTCTTGGAACTTGTGCAAAGAAAAATGCTACTGCTAAAAATGAACTTTAAGTGTTTGAACTAACACATAATACATCATCTTGAAAAAAAGAAACCCAAAAATCAATTCAAATAATCAGGACATTTAGTTCTTATGGTGAGTGCCAGACTGGAGTTTTCTTCTCTGTCTGATTGGCTTACTACATTTTCCTTTAAGGAAAAGATGAGGAAGATAATTTCTTGTACTTCTCTCTGCTCTCAATTTATCCATATTCCTTGACATTACCTCTTCACTCTGCTTAAAAAAAGAGAGCATCAACTTATCTGATTAAATTTTTCTACAAATATACTGTACCTAACTACAGATTCTCTTTACTTTGCCTCAAAAGAAAAAAATAGGACACTATTTAAATGTAACATCAGAAATTGTAACTATGACATTTTAACTGCAATCTAGCTTTCTAACAAATATTGTCTCATTTCATGGAGAAATAAAATAATATGAATAGTTGTAAAAACCTGTTTTAAAGACATGGAGCTCAAACACTGCTGTTCCAATTTCTTGAAGGAGGAATCAGAGAAAGCCAAGGTGATCCTAGTGATGGTAGGAGCACTTGGGATTCCTATGTTTGGAGAGTGGCTCCAACAGATCACAGAAACAGCATCATAGTTCTCTCTCTACAGAAGAGTACAGTGCTAGGAACCACTAAGATACTGCATGAAACCTTCAAACTTCCATGCCTCTGGTAGAGGACACAAGATTGAGGAAGACATATACCACTAATAGGATGAGAAATGAATATTATATATGGGATAAAATATAATAATAATAAACCAAATTAATGCATTTTGTGTAAGGTGATGTCATGAGACATTATTGAGAATGCTAATCTGATATTCATTAATACATTTAATACTTGACTACTTCAATGGCAAAGACTGACAAAATAAGCAGAATGTTCTTCTAGTGGAAAATTAAGTTATAGAGGACCCACATAGTACTGCTTTCCAGTAAACAGCTGGAAAGTCGCACCATTCTTTTGCTAGGTAAACTAATAGGATTGAGAGAAGTGATGGGGAAAAAAACTAAGAGAGAGAAAAAATGCTGTGCTTGATGAAGACAGTCTACTAATTAGAGACTGGCTACATAAGTGTGATTGGCTGGAGGGGATGCTGGAGAATCTCCTCATTAGTCTTTGTTGTTTGGAATCCAAGGTTGTTAACTAGGGTTTGACTAAATAGAAGGCTAGCAGAACTCCAGGCTCATTTTTAAAGGGCTTTATGGAAAGAAACAAGATTAAAATCTCTGGATGAAAAATATTTGAGTAACCAGCATGAAAACCCTTATTTATTTTCCCTCCAGTTGTTCCTCGTATGTGTTTTTCTCTTATTAATTCCAAGCTGAAATTCAAATTATTGCAATATACTTTCCAGCTTTTCAAGTGCAGAAATAGGTGTTAAGGATTCCTCCCCTCCCCCGCCTCACAAAATTGTACAGCATTGTTTTACACCAGTGGTGGGTTGCTACCAGTTCGCCCCAGTTTGGCCAAACCGGTAGTAGTGGCGGCGGAATGCTCTGCCCACCCACCCGGATGTCATCAAATATGCTCTGTGCGCACGAGTGAACCAGTAAGTAAAACCCACCCCTGTCTTACACATATCTACATCAAATAAATCCCTTGCTATTTTAAATATATAGAGAGTAGCAACCTTAATTTACATTGTATGAAAGCACTTTGAAGGCATAGCATTTCTTTTAATAATTGTTTTATTTATAATTATATAAGCAGAGAAATATAAACATGATCATATACAGAATAGCAATCTTAATTTCTTTTGTAGGAGAGCACTGCGAAGGCATAGCATTTCTTTTAATGGCTGTTTTATTTATAATTATATAAGCAGAGAAATATAAACAGGCTTTTGCATGTGTAGTTCCACATAACCTTCTCACAAAAACAAATACTTATTTTTTAGACAGTAACTGATGCTTTTTAATATTTCTTTTCTTTCATATTTTTTGAATGTGACACCTCCTTCCAGTTGCCAAAAAGAAGCAAATGAATGGATGTAAAAGATCTAATCCTCTAGAAGAAAGTAAAAAAGTGTCATTTTTAGCCATCAAGTAATGTGACCCTAGTAAATTTCTGGTCTTCTCCAGGTAATTTTTTTTAGTAAAAAGAGCCTTAACTAATGAAAACAGCTCACTCACATTACTAAAATATCATGTTGTCTAGTAGACTATTTTATTCTTAATAAATGATCATTCAGATAGTCAGAATTATTCTTGGTCTACATAGAGTCCTCCAATAGACTGAAAACTAAGCTTAGAATTAAAATGACATGATAAAGGGCTCCAGAATACAAAAAGTCAATATGACCACCACAACACTACCATGGAAAAACTAGTATCTGTGTTGCACATTAAACACAGGCAGAACTTTTATCACACCATTGCAGTTGCCATCTTGGTTTTTTTGATCCTGCAGACACTTCTGGCCAACACTAAAATTCATTTGCTAAACAAAAAGCAATAAACAACACAGGAATTTCTGTAATGCTGGTGAGAGGTATTTTTTTGGGGGGGAGGGAATCTTGTTCAAAATGACAAAAGAGTGTAGTACCACAGCTACCACCACTTCGTACAGTATGTGCAAATAATGTCAAGAAAAGGAAAGCTTGCATATGGCACAATCAGTGGTGGGATTCAGCCAATTCGCACCACTTCGGGAGAATCGGTTGTTAACTTTCTGAGCAGTTTGGCAAAGTCGTTGTTGGAAGAAATCATTAGGGCAGAGAACCAGTTGTTAAATTACTTGAATCCCACCACTGGGCACAATGCTGTGTACATCATGTTGCTTCCCTGCCCTGCTGGCACCAGAGAGATGCAGAGGTATGAAAAAGGTAAAGTTACAGGTTAACAAGAGAAAAATTGAAAAACTTCAATCACTATGGTTGAGTTCTGTCCATCCATCTTTGTATCTGCAGAAAACTGTCCTGAGGAAAAGATTGCCGCCTCTCTTTCCCCTCCCTATCCTGCTTCTGTTCCTTGTGTTCCCAGTTATTGCTAGTCAATTTATTTCCTTTAAAGGTTTTATATACCTTGAGGCTCTTTTAGTGTTGAAATAAGAGGGGACTTTCTTGCATAATCCTGATACAACTAAGAAATATGTAAAGCAGTGTCACACATGGGCTGTAATCCAGATGAAGGCCATCTCATGGGCACTTAGCAGGGGGAAAAAAGATGTAGCTCAGATATGTTTATGAAGATATAAGCTTATATGCCTTTGACGAGCATCACGTATAATAACTTCTGCAGAGCATTTTGTGGTGCTAAATGAATGTTAATGATTGGCAGGAGAATGTGCCTATGAACATTTGCATCCTCTTCCCATTTGCCTATAATAGCAGCCAAACATGCTGAATTATAGTAACTGAGGCTTTTTTTTTTTCCTGTGGTGAAATAAAATGATGAGGACAGCTGGCTGCATCTGCATATTTCACTGCAATAGCAATGTTTCCAAAGTTTCTTTTTTCTTCCTTTAATTTTATTTAGAAATCAGGAATGTTTCGCCATATGCTATACTTTGTCTCCTAATTCCCAATTAGCATTGCCTAGTGCACAGCTTGCCTTCTTTTTCCTCCCCATAGTGATTATCATAATAGTGTTATAATTCTGCTTACAATCAAAGTTTTAGAAGAACTTATTAGATTTGAGGTGGCTTCTATGGGGAAAAAAAGAGCAGCATATCCAAGCTGTTAAAAGAGACACTTGTAATTTCTAAGATGGTCTTCATTCTCCTTCTTTCATGCATTAAACAGATACTAGTATGGGTTTAATAACCAAGACTGTGTAGACTTGCTTGGGGACTTCTTATTTTAAGCATTAGCATCTGTGCTTGATTAGATGGAGTCTAATTTTGCAAAAAGATGGTTCTTTTTTCCCCTAGACTTGGATAATCAGCTTGTTATCTAGATAGCACAAAATAATTGCCTGCCGACATTTGTGCAGCAGAAACAATGAGATAATGGGAGCTAGTTGCAAGACAAAAGCTTTTCCTTAATAAACAGAGAGAGAGAGAGAGAGAGAGACTGTAAAAAAACAAAAGGAGAGATAAATCTTTGTAATGGTTGATATAGGAGCAGGGGATACACTGGAATGGATCGATGGTTTCTAAAAAACAGCATTCATGTGATTTTTAAAAGAATAAGTGAACAACGGTTTGAATGTTTGTAATCAGGTCAGTTCATTTATAACATGATTTTATATTATTTTTACTCTGAGGTTTGCACGTACAACAACCACAGAATCCAAATGTAACTTAAGCCAATGAAACATTTCAAAGGCATGTC
The DNA here is from genome assembly GCA_022577455.1 of Arizona elegans. Lineage (NCBI taxonomy): Eukaryota > Metazoa > Chordata > Lepidosauria > Squamata > Colubridae > Arizona > Arizona elegans. Next base: position 281,437,747 of record JAKOOJ010000001.1, on the reverse strand, counting down.
TTAGACTGAGAGTCAAAGTTAATTTCAGAAGGCTTCTAAATAGAATGAATTTTTTGATGCTTTTTGAGCTCATCTATTCTTAGTTTTACATTTGATGGGCTCCTGTAAGTCTATAATGATGAAAGATTACCAGCTCTGCCTGGACTTTGATTATTTCAGTCCATTCATTCTCCAGAGCAACTTGAAGATATGTGCATTAAATTCCCAAAATGCTAGGTGGGGAATTCTGGGAATTGAAGTTCATGTATCTTAAAGATATTGAGGTTAAGAAATGCTGCTCTACAGCCTAGGTACTGTTACTGTTCCATTACCATAAGGCCTGCCAAAAATGTCTTGAATTTAAACAGACTGTATTTTTCTACCTTAATTCTGCAATGTTGTACAGTGAGATCCAATATAAGAATCAACATTTACTGTATGAATGGAAAGCATGGATCAGGAGAAAAACTGCATTCTGATAAGATGAGATGCGAAGAGATGGGATAAGATATAACATTTATTTTTTTACTGTAAACACACTGGCACAAATTAAAAATGAAAATCTATTGCCTACTCTCAAAAGAAAGTATATAATCTACCCATACATATACACATGCTATATACATATATGTATGTATACCTACACCCCCACCCCCCACTATATATATATATATATATATATATATATATATATATATATATATATATATATATATATATATATATATATATATATATATATGGTTTTCTCAGTTCACAAATGTCTTTAAATTGAGAATGCAGGCACACACAAGCCAAATATTTTATAGATGTCACAAAGGCACTAGTAATCTGGCTGCAATCTTAGTGTTCCCCATGCTGAGAAAGTAGCAAAGGCAGAAACTGAAAATCAAGGAGGAGGGGAAGGAGAAGGAGGAGAGGAGGAGGAGAAGAAAGAGAGAGAGAGAGAGAGAGAGAGAGAGAGAAAGAGAGAGAAAGAAAGAGAACGCAAGCAAGCAAACAATTGGAGACAAGCTCTCCTCCATTTAATACAGAAATCATCCAGATTGCAGATAGAAACTGCATCTACAAAGCTGCTTCTAAATAACTAGTAATACCACTATACTATAAGACAAGAAAGGATATTTAAATGGACAGATGATAGTATGAAGTGATACTGCCTTGTGGGCAATATCAGCAGAAAATTGATTAATTGTTCTTACTGCCAGGAAATTCCTCCTTGTTTCCAGGTTGAATCTCCCTGTGACAAGCTTCTACCCATTGCTTCTTGTCCTGCCCTAAGGTGCTATGGAAAATAAATCAATGCCCTCTTCCCTGTGCTAGTCCTTCAAGTATTGAAAGACTGCTATCATGTATCCCCTGAGCCTTCTCTTCATTAGGCTAAACATACCTAGTTCCCTTATCCATTCATCACATGATTTAGACTTGAGATCCTTTATCATCTTTGTTGCTCTTCTTTGCACTCTCTCTAGGACATCAGCATATTTTTTGAATAAAGGTGACCAGAACAACACATGGTATTCCAAGGATGATCTCACCAGTGAATATAAAGCAGTACTATCCAGGGGTGGGTTCTACTTACCTTTATTACCAGTTTGCAACGGGAGCATGCACACGCACTTCTGCGCATGCACAGAAGCTTCTGCGCATGTGCAGGTCATCAATTATGACATCTGGGTGGGTAGGCAGAGCCTCCCGCCACTTTTACTACCGGTTCTAAAGAACCTGAAAAAAAAACAGGAGCAGCCCACCATTGGTACTATCCCTTCCCATGAACTTGATGCTATCCCTCTGTTGATGCAACCTGGAACTGCCTTGGCTCTTTTGGCAGCTGCAGCACACTGCTGGCTCATACTTAAGTGGTTATCCAACAAGAGACTTACATCCCTCTCACATGTAGTACTGTTGAGTTAGGTACCTCCTATTCTATACCTATGCATTTGGTTTTTCCTGCAGGTCCTTACTTTTCTCACCAGAACTGCATCTTGTTGGATAGGATGCTGATTCCTCAAGGACACAATAGGGAAGACAACATTAGTATGTTTTAGCAGTACACGTTCCTGATAAAGTTGTAGCTCACCAGAATAAACATTTGCTGGATATATAAGGTTTCAATTGATTTTTTAAGAGCTAAGCATCCAAGCCTTCCTGCATGAATGGGTGAATCTGTCAACATTGCTTTCCCCCACATTCAGTTTTTAAATCAAATTCTTTTCATTTTGTTTATGAAGAAATATTGTCACAAGCAAAATTATCTCCCATTCTCTCACACAGGCAACCTTTACAAAATTGGTTCCCATAATAAACTGTGATGCTGTGGTTGTAATTGAACATAAGGGAAGCTACTAATGGACAATTGAGGTAAACCTCATGAGGCTGAATGTCTCCAGAAATAGGAAAAGCCAATATTTACAATTCATTGCTGCATTATAGTTCAGATCCCTGCTGCTTTTGTTCATTCATTTTTAAAAGAGTTTATTTTCCTCCCATAAATTGTTGCTGTCACTTCAATTTAGTTCCAAAAATTAGGCTTTGTGAAAATGCTGAGGTTTTGTGTGTGTGTGTGTGTGTGTGTGTGAATCTGGGGATTCTTTCATTGGAGGACAAATAAAAAAAGGGGGCAGGATCGTCCTAATTATCACATTCTTCCCCAGACTGTGCTAAGATATCCAAATAAGGAAGACAAACATCTGGGAGGAAAACAAATTGCAAAAAGGTGAAATAACAGAAGATGTCATTCTTTGTCACACGCACATTGCATGGGAAACCTGCAAGATAAGCAAAATTGTACCATATCATCTGTTGGTTTAGGATTCAGCTAGGACTGAAGTCAAAGGAAATTCACGGGCATAGAATAAACACCTGTAAGTCAATGGGGGTATTCACGTGCTAAGATAGATCAGAACTCTGATTTACTGGAACAAGCAATGTACTCTTCAATCAATTCGACTTCTCCTGCTGCTTCTCCTGCCAACTGGCATGGCTCCAGCTGTAGTTGTTTATTATGATGTAAAGCTCAGATCTCCAGTTTGATCTTTTCCAGAAGCCAGGATCAGAAGGCATGAACAAGTCATGACTTCTTTGTCAGGTGTAGCCTACATTATGCAGTCTTTCAATCATAATCCTTCCTATAATCCTTTATTTATATTTAGCACAGACTATGTATTAAAAAAATTAAATAAAAATTTAAAAAATCCAAAATGGTTAGGGTCAAACAAATTACAGGCTGTATTGGACAATTATTTTCTGTTTTTGAGCAATGGTTAAAAAACATTGTCAGTTTTGGAAAGATTATATTTGTGCTTTGGCATCTTTTAATTTATTTCTCAAGGTTCACAAATGCATTATCTCTAACCACTAAGCTATGATATAATGGATAAAGAACTTTTTTTAACCTGTCCCGATTTATATACATTGGTATTTTCAGGGAGTAATTTCACTCATAACTCCTTCATATCAGTGCCCTGAGTATGTATGTTTATTCAAATAAAATAAAAAAAAAGTCATGTACGTTCCATCAAAAATTCTAGCATAGCATTGGTTGTCTAAGTGAATGGTCAGCACCAACTGACAGATAATCTTGCCTCTTTCACAGTAGAAAATATAGTGCACCCATTCATCCCACTATTCATGTATCATTTAAACCAGGGAATTCACAAGGACACTCTACACTTTGAAGCCTCTCTTTCATTTAATTACTTAACATCTGCATAAGGGAGAAGGAGAAAAGATATCAGTAGAACCTCTACATGTTTGTATATTCAAGCTCTGTTTCATGACCCATCTTTTGCCAGTCAGAGAGGGGAGGTAATGCTTTCTCTGGTCATCAAAAGGCGTCAAGTAATGTAGGAAGTGGAGACCCAGCACTTAAAAGTGGACAAATCTACTTAAGCATGTCTAAAAAAAACATAGCTGCAAATAGATAGATGATAGATAGATAGATAGATAGATAGATAGATAGATAGATAGATAGATAGATAACCTTTATTGTTATTTTTTTTTTACCATGGGCACACTGGCACACATTAAAAATGGAATTCTGTTGCCTGTTCTCAAAAGTGTACACATACATAACACACACATACACATGCTATACACACACACACACACTCATATACTGTACATACATATCTATATCTCTATATCTCTATCTCTGTCTATCATCTGTCTATCTATCTATCTATCTATCTATCTATCTATCTATCTATCTATCTATCTATCTCTCACTGTCCATCTTGAATACATATCAGAAAGAGGAAGCTTGAGAGTTCACAAGGTCAATACTATATGGAACAAAACTGTGACCGAATCTGGATGTTCTGCTTGGATACCATGAAACCTCCTTCCAGAAGGTAACAAGGAAAAGAGGTCCTAGACAATACTGCAGACTCTGCCACCACAGCCCCAATACTCCCATGATTAAATCAGTAGAATATTAAGTCATGTTAAGAAATCCTTTTCCAGATTTTAATTCGACCCTTGCTTTGACCATGGTTTTGGCCTAGTGTTCTGTTTAGACTGTGTTTACCAATCATTGTTTAATAGATTACCCAGCTTCTTTATACTTCCCAATACACTGGAAAAACAAGTTCCAATCCCTTTCTTTTTTCACAGGTGAATCTTTGACAATGTGATTTCCACAGATCTTTTGCACCATTTCTCCCTGTTTATTTCCCCTGGAATCTGACACTTTCCCATCTGATTTGTCCCAAATTATACTGTTAAAACCTTAAAAAAGGAAAACATAATAGGTTTACCTTTACATGTCACTTAGGTTAGTGTAAGCAAATGGCAGAATTCTTTCCGATTATACTTAATATAAAAGCAAAAAGTAAAGAAAGGTCAAGTACATTGTTCCACTGTTCCATCACTGAACTTGCTAAACAGAAAAAATCACCATATGCATTCACCATATTCATGAAAAGATGCAAACAGTGACCCAAAAGGGAAGAGTAGGCAAGTAGGCAATTGAAATAAAGGTGTCTGCTTTTAATGAAATAAAATGCAGATGGAGAACCGGACACTTGCATTGCCATATGTCAGAAAAGAGCATCCAGCAAGATTCAATAGTTGTATATATCTACAGTATTTTGTTTTGCCACCCGTTGTGTTAAATGTTCTCACCCACTGCTGGCAAAACTTTCCATCAAGTTTTTGTCATCTTGGCTATTTTTTGTTCCTTTATTTTATTACTCTATTTTTTCTTGTTTTAATGTTTTGTTAACTTATGAACCACCCAGAGCCATCGGGAGTAATGTGGAAAACAAAGTACATACATGCATGCATACATACATACATACATACATACATACATACATACATACATCTGGACATAGCATCTGTTATCTTCATAAAGCAAGCAAAGTAGAAGATAATTTTAAATAAATGTGATATATGTTCCTTTTGATTCCATTGTTTTCCTGTTTTTAATTTAGACTTGATTAATATGGTGTAGGAAGAGAGGCTCAGAAAGAAACCTAGAGATGATATTGTTTTACAGTTAGATACTTTTATTGTGTACTTATTGTACCAGTGTGACATATAATATGTTTGGATATAATAATGATGTGCTGCAGGAGGGTAGCAAAGGCAGCAAAAACAACAACTTGCTTTGTTTTTCATAGGCTCCACCCACATAATCAGTATAGTCCCATTTGGTATTGACTTCAGAATACACACAGTAGGAAGAAGCTGGAATTTCACACAAGTATAGTTTTCAAGACAAGGGTAGGTAGATTGCACTGTAACTCAGCAGCAAGGAAAAATCTTGAATGTGGTTTCTGAATAACAGGTCATTAGATATCATAGTTCATTTTCATTCCTTTCAGATGTCCAATCAACGCTTTTGTCAGTTTGGATATATATTGCTAGTTACATTAATGGTGTTGGGGAATGCAATACAAATGACTCGCAGCATTGCCTTTAAATAAGATAGCACTTCTTGCTATCATGAAGCAGCTCAGAACAAATTGAATTGTATTTCCTCATTTATGTTATATCGTATGGATGGTTGAAATGGAGGCAAGAATAATTGCAGCCAAGCAAGATAAATATTATAAATCAAAAACTACCTTGTGCAATTCTCTTTCATTCTGGCAAATTACAATGTCAGTGAAGTAAAGATAATTTGCTCAGAGAGCTGGTGGAATGATGAGAAGTCAGAGTATTCCAATCCATCTCTTATGGGATAATTTAAGGAAGATTGGAAAGTGACTGAAGATTGTTAGAAAAGTTAGTTGCGGTACACCAAGAAAGTGCTGCGCTCTCCTTCTTTATTCATACTGAGAAATGGGAATTTTACTTTGATAATGTAAAGACTTCTAGAATGAGATATTTTAAGATATTTTAAAATCTTTTTTGGATTTTAAAATCACACAGAATTATTACAGTGCTATTTTTCTAGTAAGTTAACCACCTTTTTCTATACTGATTAGCTGTCCATAATTACATTAAATACATTATTTTAAAAACTGAAAATAACCTTGGAATTGCTTTAGAACAGGAATCCAAAGGCCAGAACGAGAGAACACATTGAGAACTAATTTCTGCTATACTTGTCATAAAAATGCAACAACTTTCCTTTGCAACTTGAGGCAAGGAAAAGCCCTTGTCTTCTTTATATCAATTCAATACAAAGATACACAGGCAGCATTTATTATTCTGTGTTGATGATGAGGTCAGATCTACCAGCAGTTTTTTCACACATAAAAACTGTAGTAGAAATGGACACTTTAGGTGAATGGCTAGAAAAAAACAAATTAACACAGAGGAGGAAAACAAATTTCCCATAGTTTTAAAAGGTTATTAAGAGGAAAGGATTTCAAAATGTGCAGCTTTTCCCATGAACTGCATCTTGTTTATTCAAGTGCTCAACATACCAAACCCTCCTAATAGGAGGAATAAAACTCAAAAGCTGCACATCACTGCCAACAACCAAACCAATCAACCACTTTTTTATTCCAGCATGTTGTGGGAAGTCAGCCTCTGTAGGACATCTATAGATGTTGTTAATGGACAACATCTTACATAAGCCAAGAGCAATGGAGCTGGTAAATTATAAACTAAGGTAAAGTAGATTTCAAGTACAGCTTGATGTCTATTTCATGGATACAGCCATGTAGCATTTTTTGGCAAGAGTATAGAATGTTTTGCCTTTTTTTTTTTTTGACCTCCCATTCTAGCCAATAGTCTTTGTTTTCTTTGAATATCTCTCATCCAAATACTAAGCAGGCTTACCCTGTTTAGTTTCCAAGCCCACACAAGATCAATCTGATGCTGCTGCCTATTGAGACAAATCATAAATTAACCTTGAGTAAATATGCCGTACAAGCATAGCCCAAATGAGTTGGTATAAACTGATTTAGAATTCTAGTAACTCAGCAAGGAATGCTGTGAACTAGTCTAATTTGCTTTTTATCAGAAAATGTTCCCTTTTCAAATAATTCCATTTTCTAATTATAAATGATTCACCATTACCAAGCATAAAAACTAGTGCAGAAGTGAGATTAAAGTTTGACATGCAGGAAATTTGTCCTGGTTGTTATCTTCTATTTGATTTTGGTAATTAATTTTGTGTTTGGCTTGCCTTTAAAAAGACTAAATAAACAACTAAAAATTCTTATTGCTAGCAAGTTTGATACCAGTTGCCACTCATAAAATGTATATTAAATTGTAAAATGCAAGGCAAACATGAAATTAAATCACCAGATCAGATGAATGTACTCTGCAATATCACCAGAAGTCTATAGTGAGCTAGAGAAAGAGAGATAAATAAAATATGTAAAAAGAAGATCCAGGGTAAAGGCAATTAGTTAGATTGGTCTTGTAGTGATTATGTATTTTTGAAGGATTGTGGGAATCACTTTGGCAGTAGAGTTTTTAAATTAGAGGTTTGCAAGCCCATCTTCCATTCCAAATCACTTTTCAAGAATTTGAGCAGAGCTAGAGGCATAAAAAGAGGAATGTTCTTACAGAAAGAAAAGTAAATATTGGAGAAGTAAATTCTGTAAAATAAATTAGATCAATGGATATTCTACTGTTTCTACTTCATCAGAATTACAAGGACTTTCCTATTAATATCTCTTTTTAAAATCTCCCATTCAGAACTGCTGAAAGTAGGCTATAAAATGGGCAATTTTGTTTAGACTCTGGGTAAATAAGCTTGTAAACTACGCCTAAGAAAAGAGATCTCTCTCCTTCATATCTTGGCGGGGGGGGGGGTCATATAATTAAAAATAATTTCTTGCTCAAGCAGGGATGAGCAATCAATAGGTTAGATCTCAGCATCATAATCTTGCCTTAGAGTCAGGACTTCTTGCTTCTCTTTTGACTTTTCCTTTTCTCTCCTTCATTCATTGGCCACTGCACTGCATATATATTTGGTTAACGCAAAATGAAAAAATACGTTTTTTTTAAAGTCAAATCACTCCCCATTTCTGATGTAAAAGAAATCGGTTATATTAGCACTGTTCTACATTTCTTTTACATTTCTGATGTAAAAGAAAATGGTTAGATTAGCTGAACGGCAAAACTACAGAAGACACTGTGACATCAAAGAGTTAGGCTTCTTTATCTCTTTCCTGCCATCTTATAGCCACTCAGATTCTTTTTCAGACTAGATATTGTGGCCTTAATTTATGCTGAAGGCAACAAAGTACTAAAACCAACCTGCACATTTGATGGCTCCCTTACATGACCCCTTCGGAGAAGGGGGTGGAAGAGCAGAAGATAGTGAAAGAGCGTGACAAGTTTCTCCAAAATCAGGACTTAGCTCACAAACTTTCCCAGAAGCACCTCTTTCTGGTCCTGACTGTAAGCCTGAACCTGATATAGAAACCTAGCCTCCAAGTCTATAGGAATGCATTGCCACTATATTTAGAGTGACAGAGATTTCTGGGGAATAGAAGCTTACCTAGTGAAATTACTCATGTAGCAGATTTTGCAACAGCTTTGCTTTGCTCTGACTGTTTTTGGATAGAGTCCGGGAGCTTCTGAAATATAAGCTTCTGGTGGAGAAAAGCCACACGCTGGAACAGCTGTAACTGGTATGGAAAGCTCAGAACTTCATACATCTGCCTGCTGTGGGGATTTCAATTCCTCCAATTCTCTACCAGAACCTAGTTCAATTTCTTCTGCTTCAACCAGTAAAATCAACTGTCTAAAACTTGTGCACTTGGACCCTAGACTTGTTTCTATTGATTATTGTGTTTAATTTCAGTTGTTTGCATCCTCCTCTTCTATACACACAATATAGGGATGGCACATATGAAAATGTGGAACGAACCCAACATGAAAAGGAGGAAGGCATGCATGCCTGATGCTCCTTCTTAGCTTTTATAATTATAAAAGTTATAAATTCCCCACTAGCAAGCTATAGATGCTGAGGCTCTAGAAAGAGTGCAAAGAAGAGCAACAAAGATGATTAGGGGACTGGAGGCTAAAACATATAAAAAAACAGTTGCTGGGATGGTATATGTCTAGTCTGATGAAAAGAAGAACTAGGGGAAATATGATAGCAGTGTTCCAATATCTGAGGGGCTGCCACAAAGAAGAGGGAGTCAAGCTACAGTATTCTCCAAAGCACCTGAGGGCAAGACAAGAAGCAATGGGTGGAAACTAATCAAGGAGATAAACAACTTAGAACTAAGGAGAAATTTCCTGACAGTCAGTCAGAAGTTGTAAATGCTCCAACACTGGAAGTTTTTAAGAAGAGATTGGATAACCATTTGTCTGAAGGGGTGTAGGATTTCCTGCCTAAGAAGGAGGTTGAACCAGAAGACCTCCAAGATTCCTTCCACCCTGATTTCTATTCTATTCTGTTCTGTTCTGTTCTGTTCTGTTCCGTTCCGTTCCGTTCCGTTCCGTTCCGTTCCGTTCCGTTCCGTTCCGTTCCATTCCATTCCATTCCATTCCATTCCATTCCATGTTCTGGTCAGTGGTGGGTTTCAAATTTTTTTACTACCGGTTCTGTGGGCTTGACTTGGTGGGCATGGCATGGCATGGTTTGGCGGGTGTAGCTTGGCTTGGCAGGCATGGCAGGGGAAGGAAAATCCCCATTCCCACCGCACTCCAGGGGAAGGATACTGCAAAATCCCCATTTCCTCCCGATCAGCTGGGACTCGGGAGGCAGAGAATAGACGGAGGCAGGGCCAATCAGAATTTTTACTACCGGTTCTCTGAACTACTCAAAATTTCCGCTACTGGTTCTCCAGAACTGGTCAGAACCTACTGAAACCCACCTCTGATTCTGGTGCCATATAGCTATAATTCTGCTAAAAATAAAAGTAATCACTTTGTCAGTAATTGTCTTAATTACCATTGTTTTGACATAAAATATTATTATTTACCCACGAGTCATGAACGGGGAAATGACCTCTACGTCTCCATTAAACCATACCATTAATATTCTACCGCTACAGTGCTAAAGTAGAGATGATGTACTTGCCAAATTCTCTCCTGTCACAATATAATAGACACCAGAAGATTCCCAGTTGTTTTTTTAACCTGACAATCTGCCTTGAGGTCTCAACTATTCTCTGTCTCCAGTCAAGCTGCTGCACACATGGTGGATTAATTCTAATACAGTGTTAAGAGGCTATTAACTGGAATCAGAAAATTAATAGAGGACATAGCATGTAAACAGATAGTCAGGATTTCCATAATAGGGGAACTCACTTTAAAAGAAATTAGTGCACACAGCTTCTCTAAATCAAATACCTAACCAGGAAAATGGCATATAGGTTTATATACACTGCTCAAAAAAATAAAGGAAACACAAGCAGAAAACATCCGAGATCTGAATGAATGAAATACCCTTATTAAATACTTTGTTCATTACATACAGTAGTTTTGTGTTCCCTTTTTTCTTCATAGCTCAGTGAAATGGCTGCAATTTGAGAAACTTGGTTTATGTAGGAAAATACCTGGTTGAAGAAAAATACATACAAAAACCTATGATAATTACTATATATATAGATAAAAACATATATATATATTTATATATAAAATTTATATATATATATATATATATATATATATATATATATATATATATATATATATTTACAATTAAAAGGGCAAATACTAATACAAACTAAAAAAAAGAAAAGAGAAAAAAATAATGCAGAAAAGAAAAACATAGAAAGAAAAAATAAGAATATAGTAAAAAGAGAGAAATATATAAATAAATGACTTCTTCCTTCAACACAACTATGAACAATTGTAGAGATTTGTCATCTTTTCTTAAAGTACAATAAATGATCTTTTCTTCCAATATTTCTTATCTATAAACAGATCTTTTAAGCCTGTTGTTCAATCTTACCTAATCAGCAAAAATCTGTTAAGAGTTATCAGGGATAATGTATCTATTTTAGCATTGCTCAAAAGAAACTGACTTTATATTCCTTCCTTTTACTTTTAGGAATTACATTTTCTAATCCCTTCAAATAATGTCCTACAACTTCATTTTTTTTTCTTCATCCTTTCTCACAAAATTATTTAAGGCTTTATTATGTCTCTTTTTGTAAATCCAATATAGGAAAGTTATTGAGAGTTGGCTATTTATGTCCCTTTTAATTGTTAAGACATCACCTGGTTTCATTTTTGTGTCTGGTGTAGCATCCCCCCCCCCATATAATTATTGTTGCCTGTCATTTTTTAAACCCATTTGCAAATTAGTCTTGTCTGGTAAAATATATTTTTCTTCCATAATATCTTTTTAAGATTATCTATCTATAGAGGCAGGCACTCTTAAAATTTGAACTTCTAGTTTATAATGGTTCATAAAATACCCTTCAATATATCCAATCTTAAAATATTTTCTCCATTCTGTATTAGTTAGTCAAATTTAAGTACAGTTCTCCTTTAATTTCAATCTTTAGTTCCATCTGTTTCCCTCCAATGTCCAATCTTCTAAATCTCCTTCTATCATGTATTTTAAATTCTTACAATTAATTCCAAAATCTTGTTTCAAATCCAATCGAACCCTTTGTCTGTTTATAACTTTCCAAAATTAAAGTTCTAATCCCCCTTTTGCTGTTTATTTTTTTTTTAAAGTACTTCTTTTGCTAAGGATTGAAGAAAACTAATCTGTTGCTGTAAAACCTGTTGATCCAATGGTTCCTGATAGTTGAAAAATAGTTAACAAGCAATTTCCAAAAATGATTAGAAAAAGAAAGGATAAAATATTGTGTCCTTCTTGAAGGTGCTGACTGCAATCTGAACAAAAGGTGTATATTCCTTCTTCTCCCAGAGCTCTAAACCCACCAGAGACTATTGTCATGTGGTTTCCTCTTAAGGAGCAACTGTGGGTTATCTCAAGTTCTCTCCTTATCTAAAGAGGAATTATGAAGAGCTGAGTCTTCTTGCTGCATCTTCATGCTGCAGTTGGCTTTGCTTTTAGTCAAGCCATATTCAGTTTGGCATTTCTTCCCTGGAAGTCCATTAGCACATAGGTTACTAATAAGTTCAAAAACAATTAACAATATGTATTGACAAATGTAAAAATATTTATTTTGGCTTTCAACATGATATGGTAAATTGGGTTTTTATGGTGACTCATATCTGGGTCCCCATTATTTAAACTATGTAGCAAGTATTTTCTGTATTTATGCTCTCAGAAACTCCCAGGAATTGTTGTGGCACTTAATTTATTATAAGAAAAACTTTGGGGATCATGGTTCTACTTCATCAGATACATAACTCATAGAATCACAGAATTTTGGAGTTGAACAGATCACAATGATCATATAATTCAACCCTTTGCAGTGTGCAGGAAAACCAATCAAACCATCTTTGAGAGAGATAATTGTCCAGTCTCTTCTTAAAACCCACCAGGGATGGAGAACATACAACCTCCATAGCAGTAGTGTTCACAATGTGTGTGTTAAAAAGGCCACATGGCAATCGGAGAATTGCACTCAAAGCCCCACCTCTTGCTATATGTGTATATCATTAACACCTTTACAACAGGGTTAAGCATTGAATCACAATGCCACAATAACAATGTTGCCTGTTTTGATCTCCTGAAGACATGCCCAGAACACACTAAAAACAAAATTTCTCATTCAAGCAGTCACCTAATTTGAATCTGTAACTGGTTCTTTCTATCTTATTCTTTACTGCTGCCTTTTCTAACTGGGTACTTGCTGAGAATTCAGGAACCTGCTGTCCATTACATCCATCCCATCTGGAAGGAATTTGGTTTGGTAATTGCTGCATTATTTTTTTTCAATGGAGGACATACAGGTAATGCACAAACCATCAACTAAACAGTGAAGCAGAGATGCTTCCATTTAGTCAGGTTTTTACAGCAGAACAAAATGGTGGTTCCAATAGAAGAGAATGTATGTAGTTTAGGGTTGAGTCCCTGATATTCTCTGACTTTACAGACATTTAATTAGACAACTAGGTAAAATAGCAGTGTGTGGTTGGGGGGGAGGGAGGTGTGTGCTTCATTTTTGTTTCCTCCTTAGCTTTATTATCTCTTTTGAATGACATGAAAATATTGTTTCATTCTACGGTCTATTGATGGCTGATTTGTCTGAATGCCAAGCTTCCAGGAGTATCATGAAGGATTCGATATTAGTCAGATTACCAGTCCTGTTTTTATCACTATGCTATTAACTAGAAACCAAGTAGAATTGTGTAGTTACGGAATGACATCAACACCTATTATTTATGAATGTTGAATCCAATTGAAAAAGCAACTGATAAAACCAATAATTAAATACTAGTGGAAGACACAATGTTGTTAAAGTATTTTTTTAAGACACTGACTAATCAACTGTAAAGTTGGATTCTTTAGATTCATAGGGAACATTTTTATTTCACTGGTGAATTTGAAGTTTTAATTAACTGCAGTACAATGATTATCAACTGGGTTGTAATTCATTAGCAAGTCATTTAGGAATGGAGTTATGAGTAAACTCTCTGAGGCTATGAAAGAAATTGGAGTGTTTCAAAACATGACAAAGGGAAAAAGAAGGATGGACTTTTCAGTCTTATCTGGCTAAAGGGCTGTTAGCCCTTCATTTAAGTAATTCTGGGAGAAAGAAGTTCAAATTATTCACAGAGCATCTACTTTAATGAATTCAATAATAAATGAGGGCTGGAGTTTACTTATTATTTAACACCCCTTTTCCTGGCATTAAACATGATTAAGGGAAATGAATCTTGCTTTCTTGAATGCATGCTGTGGTTGGCAACTTTGAAGGAACTTTTTTTTAAAAAAAAGAAAGGTAATAAGTAGTGAGTTAAGAAACACTGGATAAGAAGAGAATACCCGATATTCAGATTTGGTCCATGTAGAAGAGACAGGAGTGAGAAAAACTTGCTTAGAGAAATGTAATTTGCATCTAAAGTGCAATTTTGAAATGGGTATGAGGATTCCACCTAAAGAACCTTTATGAGGATTTATGAGGAAAACAAAAAGCTTGACGAATTTATTTCCATCTCCATTTAGAATCTACAAAACCTGTTAATAGTTTGATATTCATGTTGTGCTCTGGATTTTATTCTAATTGCACAAATAGGGGCAACCTCACTGGGTTTAGCTGTAAAGTTATATTTTAAAAATGAGTAATAGACCAATTTGCAGATAAATTGATTTAATTTTTACAAAATAAACAGAATGGAGCCAGACTCTTCCTTTCACTTTGTGAAACAGCACAAACAGGCAGTCCAAAGAAAACAGTGTTAAAAAGTGTATTAAGGAAAACTGCATGCTGACAATATAAACACATGTTCATGTCTTTATTCCAGAAAATTTACACACTAATGTGGAAATTGGATAGAATTGTTGAATACAATGTATATCTGAAATGGACCCCCCCCCCCAAAAAAAAAGGTTGAAATTTGAGGTGAGGGTAAACCAAGCAGATCCTCAAAAGAGAAAGTACAATTTCGAAGAAATCTTTTTTTCAAATATTTTTAATTACAAAGATTGACTATCCTTTATATTTCTTATTTATGGATTTGTGGTAGAGATAACTATCCAGTTAGTGTCTTCCCGCAGCCATTTTTTCCCCTGTAGTTTGCTAGATCATGACAAATGTCAAACAAGTGTTTTGCAAAATGGAGGAAGGAAGCTGAGATGTTATCTACCAAAATTAACTACTTTTCTCTACTAAGGCATTATTGTTACACTGCTATATCATGAAGAAATTGTGTTACTCCAGCATACTGGGCAGCATATTACAGCCACCATTTATTAGGAACAAGGTTATTTTTTCCAAAGTTTAGAAAAAAGAAATCTAGATACTTTTTTAAAAAACCATGCAGCCCTTATGTATCAGCTTTCTGGGATTTTAAAGGGCCTACCCAATGGCATTATTCTGGCCTCATTAGCAATTTTGGAATTAGGCATTTTAAGGAGGCATATTGTGGCAGAAGACCTTTTAAAGCTACTCCAACTACAGTTTTGCTGCTGCTTTACATAATTTTAATACTGATAATTTTGTTTTCTTTATTATCGTGGCTGTGAATCTCATGCCATTAGCTAACTTGAACTTCTGTGTGAAAGTAAGGCAAGAAACAAAATGTTAAAATAAATATAACAGTAGGGCTTCAGTGGTTAGCAATAGATTGATCAACAATGAAAGATAAACTACACATGGCACTAATTGCATTCTGTTTATTATGCCCTTTGCACAGAGTTAATTTCATTCTTGCCTACTGTCTTTTAAGACAATAAGTATGCTATCAGCTGGGTACTTCTCCTGTGCGCTAGATTAATTAGTTGCTGACATGTTAGCTATCCTTTCCTGCAAACTGTTTACATTATGAGAGGGAGTCAGTGGTTGAGTATGATTATAGCAATGCAGTAGTGATTAAGATTATTTATTTATCTGTCGTATTTAGAAACCACCCATCTCCCTCATAATGCAATTCTGGATGATATACAAATAGATGTAAAAACACAAAAGACTCAGCAGTTTTTTTGTTTGTTTGTTCTTTGTTTTAGCATGTGGCACATGTTAGCCAGGTATCTACCCAGGTGGCTGCCTGCCTCTGTGAAAGGATTTTTTTCAGGGGGTGTTATCTTTTACCTACAGAATGCCTGAATGCCGGTAGGCAATCGGGAGAGGCTCTTTTCTTGTCCCTATGTGGGTTTCTTTTTTTTACAAAAGTTTTTTTTTTAATTTTTTTAGACAAACACATATACAAACATACAATGTATTTTCTTTTAACAGAGTATTTGGCCGATTCACAAATTTAAACAATATTTAGTCACTTCAATTAAATTTACAATTTCTATATTTCCTTTTTGCCATAGGTATTCCTTATCTATTTTTTTTTAAAAAACCCAATAATACCCTTTATTCTCATCTCTAATCTTTTTTTTTTTTTTGCTTTAATTTATATGCCGCCCTTCTCCAGAGACTCAGGGTGTCTTACAATGCGTTAAGCAATAGCCTTCATACTTTTGTATATTTATACAAAGTCAGCTTATTGGCCCCCACAATCTGGGTCCTCATTTAACTACCTTTGAAAGGATGGAAGGCTGAGTCAACCTTGAGCCTGGTGAGATTTGAACTTGCAGTAATTGCAAGAAGCAGATGTTAATAACAGTGCTTTAGTCCACTGTATACAGGCTCTTAATCTTAATCCTAATCAAATTCAATTTTCCGTTCTATCTATATTATACCCCTTCCCATTGTCATCTATTTTTATATCTATCCTCGCATTGATTGGTTATGTAACATTACAATTGTTTAATAAAAATCCAACATTTTAGTATAAATCAGTTAATTATATAACTATCTTTTTTTTGTATATTAATCAGTATGAACATAAATCTTCCAATTATTTTCATGCAATCCAATTTCTTACAAGTCAATTAGTTATATTTACCAATAATAATAAACCAAATAATCCCTCCCCTATGTTACTCATTAAACTCTCCTAATAAACCCCTATGCAGTTTATGTGCTCACGGGAATTGAGCTGCCGACCTCTGTGGTGTGCAGCCCAGCATCTTACCACCTGAGCCACCATGGCCCCTACTCAGCAGGTAATCTGAGCCCATACCCCTGAGGACTTTGAAGGTAATAAGCAACAGCTTGATTTGGACCAGGAAGTGACAGTAATCATGCCTTGCTGCTCTTACCACTACAAGGTAGGCCTTAATATAAGGTGACCAGACGTCCCGCTTTTGGCGGGACAGTCCCGCTTTTGAGCAATTTGTCCCGCGTCCCGCAGCGTTTTAAAAAAGTCCTGATTTTTCATTCTGCCTCCTGGTTCCCGGCTGCCTCCTGAATCCCCACTGATGGCTAGAGGGAAAAAACCTGTTTAAACTCTTGCCGCGGGGCTTCAAAGGGCCGCCCTACGTTAATTAGCTCGGCTTCCCCCTCTCAGCTGATTTGCACAGGGCTCTGCTCTTGCTAAATTGCTCAGTTTTTTTTTCCTCTTTGTGCAAACCAAGCTCAAAATGAAACTGAAAGTAAAACAGGCTGTTGGCTTTGCGGTTTGCTTGCAACGTTGGAAAATTAGGCAGCAGATTTATTTTCCTTTTCCTCACCAAAAAAGGTAAGTGCAAACAATGGAAAATTATTTAGGGCAAAAGAGGAGAGTTCAAGATTTTAAAACACAAAAGAAAAAAAAGCTCTTTTTAACTAGGGAATTGTAATAATTGAGATATTATTAATTGTATACTGTGTTGAAAGCAGAAATGGTTAAGTTGTGGTTTGGAAGAATATATGGAGGAAATTATTTGGTTTATTATTATTGGTAAGTATAATTAATTGATTTGTAAGAAATTGGATTGCATGGAAATAATTGGAATATTCATGTTCATATTGATTAATATACAAAAAAGATAGTTATATAACTAATTGATTTATATTAAAATGTTGAATTTGTATTAAACAACTGTATTACATAATTACATAATTAACCAATGTGAGGATGGATATAAAAATAGATGACAATGGGAAGGGGTATAAAATAGAATAGAAGGGAAAAATTGAATTTGATTAAGATTAGAGATGAGGATGAAGGGTAAAATTGTTTTTTTAAAAAAATAGATGAGGAATAAATATGGCAAAAAGGAAATATAGAAATTGTAAATTTAATTGAAATGACTAAACACTGTTTAAATTTGTGAACCAGCCAAATATTCTGTTCAAAGAAAATACATTGTATGTATGTGTGTTTCTAATTATTGCTATTTATTCATATTTGTTCTCTTTTATTCTTTAAAGTTTAACAATTCATTCTTTATCTTAATATCTTTATATTTGTTTGGGGTTGGCTTTCTTCCCTTTCATCTTTTTTATTGTACAGCAATCTTTCTCCTCAAACCTACCACCTCTCTTTTCTTTCCTTCTTACTTTCTCTTCCCCCCCTCTTCTTCTCCTCCCTACTTCCTCTTCCTTTCTCCTTCTCCTCCTCTCTTCCTCCCTCTCTTAACTGTCACTCCTACTCTAATTTCCCTTCCCTTCCTTCATCCCTCTCTATTACTGTATCCTTTTATGCATATGGACTACTCAGAGGGCTGAAAAAGTTATTTTTGACTGGTCCTCGCACTTTTGACCAGTCCTCGAACTTACGACTGTCCTCACATTTTACGTTTTTGCCCTATCTTGTCACCATGGTGAAGAGAAGCAGTTGTGAAATGAGTGACATGGTTGTTAAGAATGCTGCACGGGCATAAATGTGAGGATGGTCATAAGTGTGAGGACCAGTCAAAAGTGTGAGGACCTGTCAGAAATGACTTTTCAGCCCTCTGAGTAGTCCCTATACACACAGCCATGGCCACCCGGTCACATGGCCTCCAAGCCACGCCCACACAATAAGCCATGCCCACAATGGTGTCCCTCTTACCAATGTTAAAATCTGTTCACCTTACCCTATACACATAGCCATGGCCACCCGGTCACATGACCAGCTAGCCACGCCCACCCAGTCACATGACCAGCTAGCCACGCCCACAAAATAAGCCACGCCCACAATGTCCCTCTTTACCAATGTTAAAATCTGGTCACCTTACCTTAATAGCACCCGTACATCATATTCAGTCAGATTTGTCCTTTATTTTCCTCCTCTAGATGTCTCTTGATCCTTTTCAACTCCATCAATTCCTATTCCTCTGCAGAACTGTATTTCTCCCAACTCCCTTTAAAACCTAGTTGTGTCCATCAGTCACTGGGGACAAATCAATTGAATAGGTCCAGCCTCGCTACAGAAGGGGTAGCATAAGAGAATCCAAAGCCACCAGGGCATCATCTGACTATGACCAAGGGACCAATAAAAGCTCCTCTCTCAGATCACATTGCCACTGCCCTAACAAGAAAACCATAGGAGACATCCATGGCCATCATGGGGGCCATGAACTCTCGAGCTGCTTCAGAGACCCATCCCATGTTGAAATCCCCCAAGACCATGAGTCTGGAGATCTCTGCAGCCAATCCTGAGATGGTATCCAACCCCTTGGGCATGAAGGCTGTTATGCAGCAGGGAGCTGGTATAATAGGAACAATCCCAAATGCTCTGGCGAGCTCAACTTCTGAAACAGATCTCACAACCAACAACTTGTGCAGTAGGATTGCTGACAGCTGCCAGAAAACATATTCCCCACCTTTTCATTTTATAAAAGCTGTAAAACCTTGGTTTTCTAATTCCATTCAGCAAAGTGTCTAGATGTTTATCGTTCTTCAGTGGCAACGGGGTTGTTGTTGTTTTTTTGTAACTTTATTTGCTACTGTTAGAGGGTTTTCCCCCCTGTAATATTACTTTGTTATTTTAATATTCTTACTGAAAGAAGGAAATGTAAGCTGTTCAGAGTCCCCCTGGACTGAGCAACATATAAACCCCAGTAAATCAATCAATCCCTATGTGAATAATAGTGATGCAAGTCAACCAGTATTCATGTACAATAACATACAGTATATGAGTGTTTATGATCCACATAAAACACAGTGTGACATTTAAATTTTGAAGTAAGTCCAACTGTCACCATTTAATCAAATAAAAATATTCATGCTGATATGATTGCAATAAAACTTAGAGAATTATTAACATTTCTATTTAGACATGTAGTAGAAGAATAGCATTTTTTGTTGGTTTTGCCTAAAATATCAACCACCTTTGAAATTCTTCAAAGACTTACATCAGTGGTCGGTTTCAAATTTTTTACTATCGGTTCTGTGGGTGTGGTTTGGTGGGTGGGGCATGGCATGGCTTGGTGGGCGTGGCTTGGTGGCATGGCAGAGGAAGGATACTGTAAAATCTCCATTTCCCCCCCCCCCACTCCAGGGGAAGGATACTGTAAAATCTCCATTCCCACCCCACTCCTGGGGAAGGATACTGTAAAACCTCCATTCCCTCCCCACTCCAGGGGAAGGATACTGTAAAATCTCCATTCCGTCCCCAATCCAGGGGAAGGTTACTGCAAAATCCCCATTTCCTCCCAATCAGATGGAACTTGGGAGGCAGAGAATAGATGGAGGCAGGGCCAGTCAGAATTTTTACTACCGGTTCTCCGAACTACTCAAAATTTCTGCTACCGGTTCTCCAGAACTGGTCAGAATCTTCTGAAACCCACCTCTGACTTACATGTATATTATAGCATAGTCCACAAAGATGTATGTCATAAAACATGTGCTAACTTTTAGGTTGCTATTGCACTTTTAATTTTATGTAAAAATATTAAACACACATCACTATTAGTACTTCATACTCATTTGTATTTACCAAATTATATAATGATCCATCCCTTACTTATTTGTAAAAGAATACCACATTCATATAACACATATTTTACTCCTTGTAGCACATGTTAACAAACGACTATTAAATCTAAAACTGTGGCTTCTCTGTAGCTTCCTATTTCATGTTTCTAATGAAAATACTTTTCTATGTTCACTCCAGTTCACCAAAGTCAACAACATAAAATATTTTGCTTTAATTTTCCATAAGGCTCCCAATGGGTATTGCCTTTTTAAACTCTTAATCCATTTATTTTCTAATAAAAAGTAAGTTGTTATAACACTTCAAAAAAAGTTTCACTTAATTAGAGGCAAGAAAGCCAAAACAAGAAAAACAGGGATGAATATATGTCTGTGTTTGCCTTGGGGGTTCATTTGATTCAGCCAAATACCATCTCTTGAGGCAGAGTTAGGAATCCAGAGTGAATTTTTATTTCCTCAGGATATAACCAACATACTGAATTTACTTCATTCTCTTTCTGGACTTCAACAAAGCTCTATTCCTGTGGTGGCAGTCCTTCGAAGCACCAGGTTTAGCAAAAGATGCCTCCATGCAGCTAGGGTAATAAACAAGCCTTTTATCTTTTATATGAAGCACCATGGTACTGGATTCAGGGACTGACAAATCCACTGTCAAATCAGATTGATTCTTGCAAGTAGGTTATAACTGATCACCCTGATTGCTGTGCCTTTGCAGAAAGCCACAGAGGTGACCTTGGAGAAATTATGCTGCAGCAGTTACCAAAAAAAAAAAAAAGGGGGGGGGGAATGAAGAAAGCATGAAAAAAGAAATTTACAGTGGCTGTGCCCAAACTCCTGGAGATATAAGAAAGAGGGAAGGCAAAACACAGTTAAGGTTTCAGGATTTGTGACTATAGCCCACATCAATATTGTTTCAATCAAATTGGTGGAGCCTGTTTCCTGACTTGGACTTCCACAAAGGGCCTACAGGGCTAGGGATTGAAATGTATAGATTTTAGCTTTAAATTCAGCAGTGTGATTCCATGTAAATCTACCTGTCACTACCAATTTCTCTTCTTGAACTGATACGTTTTGTGAGGTTCCCATTGATGTTTTCCTTACTCCAGTCTTGGAACCACTGTAGTCCAAGTAGTATCTCTACATTCAATTACAACCATTTCAGGCATGGTAGCTGCTTGGTATGGGATTATTTTAGAGATAGCAGCATATACCAATTGTGCATGTTTTTTTTTATTGCAAAAATATATGGGAAGCAGTCAAAATACTACAATATTGTCTACTGATGGATCTTAAAAAATCTCAGGAGTTTCTACTGTTTGTGAAAAAGACGGAGGAAACAGAGAACAAACAAAAGAACAGGTGCATAGAACAGAAGAAAGAATATGTCTTGCACTATCAAATCAAATCTGCCTTCTAGTTAATATCAGAGTGGCAACTTCATTGGTTGGTTAGGGTTAGGCTGGTCAATTTTCAATGTTACTAGCTTCCCATTGCCTACTTTGGTATTATCCAAATATACAAGGATTCAGTGCTACCTTGTTGGTGTCTGTTTTTGGCAGTCTCATAAACATAACTTCTACAGAATTATCTGTCCCCAAACTGGTTTTTCATAGTTTCTAACAATGTTGTCCCACTGTTGCAGTTGAATCCAGCCACCTTATTGCTGATTGTCCTAGTTTTCTATTTTCTTCTACCTTTCCCAGCATTATGCACTTGTCAGGAGAGCTAGGGCTTCACATAACGTGTCCAAAATATCATAATTTGTTAGTAGTTATTTGTGCTTCAAGTGAGAACTCTATTGACTTGTTCTATGATCCATTTGTTTGTTTTCTTGGCTGTCTGAGGTATTCTAAAGAGTCTTCTCCAACAACAGAATTCAAATGCATCCATACCTTTTCTATCTTGTTTAGCCTTTTCTAATATAAATTTCAACATCTGACATTTCCTTTCCAAGTAGGACTCTAATCTGTGTTGGATGATTCTAAGCATTAATTTCCTAGCATGTGCAAATGAGTATGATAGTTTGCACTGTTAAATTTCCATTTTTGGTACAGGTACACAGTCTCTTCCAGTCTGTTAGCTACTATGTCATTCTCCAGATTTACTGGCATAGCTTTTGTTTAAAATCCTTACTGATTCTTTTTTTATTGCTTGCCCCATTTTAATAAATATTCCATCAGGTCACAGCAAACAAATGGGCAGCAAACAAATATTATAATAAATGAAATAAATAAATAAATAAATAATTCCTGTAGCCTTCTGAATAAGTAATGACTGCAGTGATAATCTGACTTCACCCTCTAATACTAAAGCTTCTAGTAAGTAGTTAATGTCTTCTAAGATATCTTGGATGTTTAAAATCTTTTTTGCACATCTTTAGAGATCATTTCTCTAATGGCAAGAGGAAAAATATTAAACAGTCTAATCACACAGTAAAGTTGCAGCAGCCAACCTGAACAATGACCTAGAGGTAACAGACTTAGGTAACTGCAGGACTGCATCTGCCAACTCAGCCTCCTGCCACAACCATAGGTTGCTAACTTCTGCAGCAGTGTGAGGCAAACTCCAGCCAATGTGGGTTCTAAACGACTGTGGTATGCAACCAACAAGTCCTTCCCATCAGGAAAATGAAGAAGAGATGTTGTTATCACTGGCTAGAGCCCCGCCCATGATGGCAGTACACTCTTGGGAGGATCAAGGAATTGTCTTATTCTAAGGACCCACCCACCCCCAAAGTACTGGTCTAAGGAGATAGCATGCCAACTCTTCAGCATGATGCCATCAGTCCCACTGCATCTATCTCTGCTTACTTTCCCAACCAGCATTCTCTTCTCACCATTCCTTGTTGCTGCCAGCAAGCTTTGTTATTTTAATGCCTTTGTATTACCTTTCCCAATCAATTTGCTTAATAAAACAATAATGTATTTTTAAAGGCAAATAGACTAAACAGACTTTGACATAATATGAGTGATCTTGCTTGATCACTCATCTTCTGAAATGTCCATTTCCTATCATAGCAATAATTTTGAAATGCTGCCAACAAGCTGGCAACTCTAAGGGGGGGGGAATGAAAGTGCAAGATTAATGCATTTATCTCCTAGTGAATACTACTGAAATTAGGAACTACTAAGTATATTGTAATGTCAGCTATATTAATTCCTTTGAGCTTTTGATTAAAGATTTCTCTGCATCAGGCTTAAAATGACCACATTAATAAACAACAATGTAGCAAAAAAAAAAAAAACTTATTAATGAAAAAAGCTACTAGAAGCCAGTTGTAATATATTTGGAGGGAAATATTTAAACATTAGGGGCCCAGGAGAAGATTATTTAGGATTTTCATTATTTGTTTAGAGAGAAATTAAGAGCTAGTTTATAGATAAAGGGCACTGTTGTTTAAAACACAAACAAATTAAAATAAACCGCCTACTGTGGAGCGTTGCAAGCAAATATATGCCCTTTTGCTTCAACTCTGTAGGTGGGTGTATTAAAGCAGAACATTAATGATCCAACAATGTGCAAAATCTATACGTTCAGTTTAGAATCTGGTTAAGCAAATTAAAAATGCAAGTAGCAATAGAATGAAAAAGTACATGCATACACACACATATACACACACAGTGGTGGTGCAGTGCTGAATTTGGCTGAGAAAGACAGAAGGATTTATTCCACTATACTTTCTTGCAGAACTTAATACCAATTTGCCCGAAGTTTTCTACCTTTTGAAGGCACATCAAGGAATATAAAAGAAGTATACCTCTGAAGTAATGCTATCACTGTATATCAAAATGCATATAAGGATTCTCAGCAATGACATAGAATAAGCAAGATATAATACCAATTACCACTTTTAAATCTTTATCTTTAATATCGTAACATAGAATCAACACATCATGAAAGACGTGTCAAATAGAGAGAAGTATTAAAATTGATACTTAGTCAAGTAAATATGAACTGGCTTGATCTGCGTATGTGTATGAATTCAAATGTTTACCTATCAGCTTGATCCCTTCCCAAATATTCCTGAACAATTTTGAAGTGTGTATTTTGAGAGTAAAATATATTTAATAATTCATCATGTGAGGAAATACTTTTAAAATTGAATGCAAATTTTCATGAATGTTTTGAAAATGCAGATCAATGCAAAAACTGGATGATTCAAAATGATACTGAGCCTATATATATGTGTTTTTTTAAAAAAATATATAGTAAAGGCTACTGTGTAAAAATGCTAAAATATTAATATTTAAAATATTAAAACTACTTAAAAATAAATTTGCGAGACCGCCTGCTACCACCAATAGCCTCCCACCGACCAGTACGCTCCCATAGAGAGGGGCTCCTCCGGGTGCCGTCGGCCAAACAATGTCGACTGGTGGCCCCCAGGGGGAGAGCCTTCTCTGTGGGGGCACCTACCATCTGGAACGAGCTCCCCCCCCCGAGATACGGAGAATTCCGGATCTGCGTACCTTCTGTCGCACGCTTAAGACGTTCTTATTCCAACAAGCCGGCCTGACCTGAACTTCTCCTCTTTTTAAATGGAAATTTTAAATTTGGTTTTAAATTATTGGGGTTTTAAAATGGTCAGCCAAATTTATTTAATTTGTTTTATCTCTCTTTTAAATTTTGTATTTATATGTTTTATTATAGCTGTTCACCGCCCTGAGTCCTTCGGGAGTAGGGCGGTATACAAATTTAATAAAATGAAAAATGAAAATAAATAAAAACAAGCTGTATTTGCTCTCTTACATTATGGGTTTTCCAGTCCAATCCAGTCTCCCAGTTATTTCTGCATTAATCTATTCAATACTCAAGTAATGTCTAATTGGCCCTTCTAAAACTACCATTTAGGCATAATGTAGGCACTTGTATTAACACTTTCCTAGAAGTGTGCTAGACAGTTTTTAAAACACAAGATTAGCAATCTTTTGAAACAGCCAGACCTGTAAAAAAGGCAAATCAATCAATCAATCAATCAATCAATCAATCAAGTCTGGTGCTCTAATTGATTTAAAGAGAGCCAATTCTGCCAGCTTTTCAGTTTTTTCAGTGACTCCATTATACGTCTTGTATCATTTTTGCCAAAAAGGGGTTTGAGGTAGCTGTACTTCACATGGTTTCTATAAATGTCATTTTACAACTCCATTGCCATTTTGCATACTCTCTCGGTTACTTCCAATGATGCTGGCTGTGGTCATTGGCAGTCAAACTGTTATTTCTTTGCAGAACTTCTTCATCTGAGTGTTTGGGACCTGGGTTGAACTTGACAAGGGGTCTAACTTTTCACCTAAGTACACAACACAGCAGAGGGGCATCATGTGAAATCGGAAAGAGATCATGCATTCTAGAAAAGCATTAATGCTTTGTCCATAAACAGCTCAGCTGATAGGTTGGTGAAACTGAAGAGAGCACAGAATGAAGAGAGATAGAGCTTTTCCAGTGTAGTGGGTGGGTTTCCTTTCTATTTCATCCCTATTCTCCCACTACAGGCCAGTAAGCTACATTTTTTGGAAATCTGTAGAGTACAAAAATAACCTGTAAGGTCATCAGTGTGTAGACATTCAATGCCAGCAACCTAGCCCTTGGGCAAATTGAAAGTTGCCCAAAGTTTTTGCTCTTCATTTATCCAAAGCTATGGCACCACAAGTTAAGCACTCTGATTAGAAGTTTTTTTTTTTTCTTCCACTAGGATATGACACCGAGTGGAAACAGAAACAGACAGGAGAATTCTCCAATCACTGTTGTTACATTATCTCATGTTAAAACTACAGTGCCCAAAACTACAGTTTTAATGTGGGATAATTTAACAGCAGGTCAGTGCTAGTTGCCAGCCTAATTAAAATGCAGAATAGATATCAGCCATCAAGCCAGCACAGTTACTCCTGAGTCAAGGGTTAGAAGAATTCATCTGATTCAGCCATGAGGAAGAGCCCTCAGGCTCTCAGTTTAGCCAATTACCCACTCTAACCTTAAAAGAAAAATTTATCCAGGGCTCCTCTTAAACTCATATGTCAAATTCTATTGACAAACTTTTGTTTGCTCTCTTTGTTCATTTGCTTAATGAGTTCATTAGTTGGAACTTGGCTGCCTTATATGCCCCATAAAGTCTCTGCTTACTTAGCAGCAACAGCTCTTCAAGAGATGACCTTTCATGTCTTCACAGCAGGGTGCATACTCTCTCCCAGAAGACATAGCTACTCAGACTTCACCTCCTGTGGGAATACACTGGTAAACTTTTGTTTGTTCTTCTATCCAACTGGACACAGTTGACAGAGAATAGAATAAGGGACCTAAATCGATCATAAATTTTATCCCCAATAGCAAATTCTATGTTTTTAAGAATTTTGTTAACTTGGCTTCCAAAAGGTCTGAATAATAACTGCAAAGTACATCGTAATGATATATTTCTTACCATACTGATAGCATAATTTATAATAATTTCTCGCATTCATCTCTTTCACACTGATACGATGGAGGCAGGACCTTTTTTTAATAGCCACTTTAATTAAAGAGGTGATGATGGCAAAAAGAGTGCTTGAGATTGTAAAGGTTCTTTCTGTGATAAATGATTCAACGTGTTAATCAGATTCACCAAGTGCATGTTCTGACTTTCTTTGGGCTATTTCCCATGGTCCTGCAGGGTCCCAGGACTTGCATTTTATTTAAATGCATGGCCAAAACATGATGCCAACAACATGCTTGATAAAAAATGAGGTGGCTTTCCTCTAAGGTTTAATTCTCAAGGTACTTGAATGCCAGGAGAAAATTTGTTTGAAGCTGCGGTGCTCTTTCTGTTATTCTTTCACCCAGGATCATCCCCCAAGAGCCTCATTAACACAATATTCACTTTAAAAATCTAAGGAAATTAAATAAGACTTGTTAAAAATAAAATATGTATAGGTTTACATGACTATCTCCCAGGTATCTTTTCACAGCAGCTGTATTTCTGGAAGAAAACCAAAAGCTATTGAAGACATTAGGAGCCAGTTTCCAATTTAAACCTATACCCTAGTGAAAAATAAATTAATCATATTTTATATGCTGCTAAATGCTGAAATTTCGTATTGAGCTTTGCAAAACCAATGCATCTAATTTTTGCCTATTCTGGACACATTAAAACAAACTATTTATTGTAAGGTGTTTGATTATTTGATAATTAAGATATGAATGGTAATTTATATTATTAAGATGCAGATAAAATCACTTGGATTCATTCCCAGTTGGATATCGGCATGGAGGCTGGCCCAGTGGAGCTGGTCCAATGGTAGGTTCTTGCACAGTTAATTGGGAATGGTCTAATCCTGCTGCTCTTAAGGAAGTGGACAGGATCCTAGGGAATGTGATCTTGGTCACCTCTGTTTAGATCCATGTCCCCCCAGCTGGTAAAAGCCTCTGGGGAGATGACATTTGGGTGGATACTGGGGTGATCAGTGTATTTTTGGATGAGGGGGTAGTGCCTAAACCCTTTAAGGGGGATATGGTTCACCCCCTTCTTAAGAAGCCATCATTAGATCCCACCCTGATGGACAATTTTCATCCTGTTTCTAATCTTCTGGGGAAGGTTACTAAGAAGGTGGTTGTGCTGCAGGTCCAGAGAATCCTGTATGAAATGGATTATCTGGAGCCTTTTCATTTCTAAAACTTGTTTGATAGATATAGCTTTATTAATTTGTAAACTGCTTTATAAAATATAAAAATAGTATAACAAATAGCTTTAAGAATTCATGTTCCGAATCAGTGGTGGGTTGCTACCGGTTCACCCCGGATTGGGCAAACTGGTAGTGGCAGTGGCAGGAGGCTCTGCCCACCTGCACAGACGTCTCTGTGCATGCGCAGAAGCGTTGTGCACCCATGAGCAAACCAGTAGTAGCCTAAATTGAAACCCATTACTGTTCTGAATGTAAAAGTTTCAAGTCCAAATGCTATGATTTAGTTCCAAGGCTCCTGGGAAAAGCCGCACCTCAGTCTCTCTTGAGATTTGCTGCTGTTAGTATGATGTATATTGAGCTGATTCATACAATAAGCTCAATTATAATAGATGGCTTGGGTTGAGTTTAATGTGCCATTGTCCAATCATTATCTGAGTAATAGAACTAGTTGTTTCACTCAGTAGCGCTTAGCTGAACTGCTTATACAGATACTTCATTTCCATGCATAAAGACACTATCAACTCCAGACTCAGTGAGACTTCCTAAGAGTAAGCATGCATAAGCTTCTTGATGATTACAACATAGCACAAAGGATTCTTTTGAACTCTTTGCTTTTGATTAAAAAAACAAAAATCAATATCTTAATATTTCAAGGATCTCTTCCACAGTTTCCTCAGTCTATGTATACAGTACTTTTCCAATTATAAGAGTCCTTGACCCCAATAAGACTTACTACAGCATAGGTATGTAGAAGTTTATGTCGAAATCTCTCTGTAGGCTAACACTTATTATTCATGGGAATTGTGGAAGAGTTTTTTGTAAGAGAAAAAAATGTTGGATTGTGCATATGTTGATGGGGGATCAACTAAGTTTACCAATTGACACCTTATTTTACTGACAGTTTTAAAAAGTGATCATGCATTAATAATCACCTATTTTGTCTGCTTGTTTTGAAAGGCACATACAGAGAGATTTCTATGCATATATACAAATGTGTTAGTGGCTCACATTTATTATAGGAGAAAAAAAAACATTCTCAGAATTTATTCCAGTTGAAGTTGGTAATCGTAATCATCAAAGTACGGATGGTGAATAGTGTTCAAGAATTATTTTCTTTGCTGGTAACCCTTTTTCTCTCTAGTATTTTTTGGGGGTGCCTTAAATTCAGATTCATCTTCC
The DNA here is from genome assembly GCA_022577455.1 of Arizona elegans. Lineage (NCBI taxonomy): Eukaryota > Metazoa > Chordata > Lepidosauria > Squamata > Colubridae > Arizona > Arizona elegans. The sequence goes on along the minus strand of JAKOOJ010000001.1, from coordinate 281,408,253 downwards.
TATGATGTTTAAAATATTAGGAGAGAAGTCCTGTGTATGATTTCATAATAGTAAATATTTAAAATATATTATTGAAATGATTGATATCCCTGAAATATCTAAAGAGTTTGGATATTTGGGCAAATTCTAATTTCTAGATTCTAGCTCAGAGTTCCCTGACCTTTCTGGCTTTGCAGACTGGCAGGAGGGTAAGATAAGAGATGGTTCTGTGCGAGCGGCATACAAGTATGCAGGTGCAGGAGTGCAGTTCCATTTGCATCAGTGGTGTGCATGCATGCATACCACTTGTGCAAAGGAAGTGCATGCACACACACTTATCAGATGCTGACACAAGTGGGGATGCACGCACTTCCACGTCCCAGTTCCGAATGGTTCTTAGCAGTGATGGGATTCAAACATTTTTACTACCGGTTCTGTGGGCGTGGCTTGGTGGGTGTGGCAGGGAAAGGATACTGTAAAATCTCTATTCCCACCCCACTCCAGGAAAAGGTTACTGCAAAATCCCCATTTCCTCCTGATCAGCTGGGACACGAGAGGCAGAGAATAGATAGGGGCAGGGCCAGTCAGAGGTAGTATTAACCAGTTTTCTGAACTACCCAAAATTTCTGCTACCGGTTCTCCAGAACTAGTCAAAACCTGCTGAATACCACCTCCGGTTCACGGCCTAGTAGCCGGCCGCAACCCAGGGGTTGGGGACTCCTGATCTAGTTCATGTGGTGAGGTGGAACTTCTTGAACAGATGAGTTCTTTACCACTGGAACCAACTGCTCAGGAAGCAGTGAATTTATTCACTACAATTTACTAGAATTCAAACAGAGAATGATGAATGAATGATCATCAATCAGAGATGCTCTAGTGAACCCCCCACTGAGCAGAAAAGATTGCACTAGATCACCTCTAATGGCCTTTTGAACTCTGTGATCCTACAATTCCTTTAGCTTTTGTAGAAACAGTTCATATCTTTCCATACTCTTTTCAAACGCAGAAAAGAGAAAGACTATATTAAAATGTTGTTTTCAGCTATATCTTCAATGACATATTGTTGTTTTCCCAATAAGAACATGAAATTCTGATGTATTAAAGTGTATCTATTTTTAACAGGATCTGCAATTATCTTGAATGAAATATTTTAGAGAAAGACAAGTGTTTTGTTTGCTTTTTAATGTACACCTCCTTTCAGTTAATAATGCAAGAAATAAATTGCATTTGATATGTAAAAAAAATTCCCATGGATTTCTACTGCAGAAAAACAAGGAGAGAATCAACCTAGAAATAAGGAGAAATTTCTTGACAGTTAGAACAATTAATCAATGGGACGACTTGCCTTTAGAAATTGTGGATGCTCTACTATAAAAATCTGAGTCTCTTTTACCCTTGATCAGTTTTGTAAGTCTGTCGGACTCCGCACATTCCATAATTTTATAGATTATTTTTGAGTCCGTTGGTAAGTCCTCATTCTTCCATTCTTGTGCAAATGACAGTCTCCCTGCAGTGATTATGTGCAGCATCAGATACCATTTAGTCAATCCCATATTTGCGGGTCTAACCCCCAACAGAAAGGTTTCAGGTTTCAGGTTGGTATGATTGGATCCAGAAACAATGGGAGAGAGATAAAGGATAAGGTTGGATTATAATTATAGATGATGGTATAATTATGGTAATCAATAAGTATTAGAAATGTAAATTTGTATATAAGAATATGTAAATAATTTTTATTTTTACTTTCTGATTATTGATAGATAGATAGATAGATAGATAGATAGATAGATAGATAGATAGATAGATAGATAGATAGATATAGATACTTTGGTGATGTTACACCGTGATAGGAAAACTATTGCACATTTGTTTTTGTTTTTGTCTTTGTTTTTTTAAAACTATAATAAAAAAAATAAATAAAAAAAAAAGAAATTGTGGATGCTCCATTACTGGCGGTTTTTAAAAAGAAATTGGACAACCATTTATCTGAAATGCTATAGGGTCTCCTGACTGAGCAGGGGGTTGGACTAAATGATCTCCAAAGTCCCTTTCAACTCTTTTATTTGGAAACAGGAATTCCTAATATATATCATCTAAAGTAGTAAGATTCAGAATTGAAATAGAGAATGTTGCCTAAAATATGCACACAAGTCTTTATTCTAATATTGCATTCCATTGATGAAGAGAGATACTACATTATGGTTTTTTTAAAATTTCCCAGCACACTTGAAAAGGGATGTAAACTGAAGCATGGCTTAACTGAAATATAGATTTGTGCTGTAAATCTGTGTATTGAATTTCATTATAATGCAGTTATGCCTACTAGAAGGGAATACATGTAGTTCAGTATTGAGCAGCAAGACTCCACAGTATGCCTATTCTGAGCTGCTCTGAGAAAAATGCAACTGCAACACTATGAAATAAATATTAAAATAGAATGATAAAAATGAATGACTCAAATAAAGAATCTCTCTTAACTCAACAAAATTATTATGCATGTATTCTAGACTCTTTATATGCTTAATTCATTAATTTTTTTGGTGGGGGGGTTGCACCATATGTTAGCAGAAATATAGCTTCAGATCTAGTAAGAGTAACCTTACTAAAGTCAGGGAATTTAAGTTTGATTGATTGTGTGCCATCAAGCTGGTATCAACTCTTTCTGACCACATACATTTTCTCCATGACAATTGGTCTCTAACTTGATTCTCAGATCTTCTGCTGCTACTGTAAACCATCTACTTTGCTACCCTCTTTGTCACCGTCTTCTTCCCTTTCCTCCCAGAATTAAACTTAATCCATTTTAATTTCTCTTTTTTACAATGTATGTAAATATCCTAATTAGTTGTATTTCTACTAAATAACAGTGACATATGGTATTCCGCTTCTAATGTCAAGCCAAATCACCATCATACAATATACAATGGAGCTGGACCAGAAGAGGATTATTAAGCAAAACGTAGAATTCAACTATGATGAGCCAAGTTTCACTCTCCAAATTGGCTCCTAGGTTGGGGTCTACTATCTGATCATACTGAAACTGTGTGAGTTTGCTGCTGAATAACTAGAACTGATACCATTTACCTATGTACCAGAATTTTAAAAAGAAAATATTAGCTACCTTGGGTAAATAGGATCTTGTGTACACCAAATGATCCAATTCACAATTAAAACCAGCATTTTAGTGGGTCAGATTTATTTTGTGCATTTTCATACATTAACTTGACCTATCCAGAAAACAACTGATAATCAATGCTATCCTACACATTTTTAAAGTGTTCATTATTAGATATCAATGAAGAGGGTTCTATGGTTCAGCAGTTAAAGATGCTGAGCTTGTCAGCTGGACCAGTGCACAATAGGGTGAGCTTCTATTGTTTGCCCCAGCTCCTAGGAGCTCAAAAGCATGCAAGTGTGAATAGATAAATAGGTACCACTTCAGTGGGAAGGTAACAGCATTCCATGTGCCTTGGTGTATAGTCATGCTGATCACATGACCATAGAAATGTATTCAGACAACGCTCTCTCTCTCTGCTAAGATATGGAGATGAGTACCGCCTCCCCTAGAGTCAGACATGACTGAACAGGGTAAAACTTTACCTTTGCCTTTATTAGACACCAATATGATCAAGGAACTTTTGAATCAGGTAACTTATAATCATCAATTATTCCAGCCTTTGGAGTGTATCTGCTAGCAACTGGTTAATTTTTTTGTTGTTTTTTGCAATAGCTATCACGTATTTGCTCTTGTGAAAGAAACAGTCGGAAATACTTGTTAGCTAATTATTTCCAAGTGCTAATTGTGTGTCAAGTTTCCTTCATTACTTTTTGACTATCTCTGAAGCAGCATAGTGAGGAACATTTTTGATGTGAGCTTTTTGATGTGTTGCTTCCTTATATATAGCTATTTTTGCTTCTTTGTACAAATATGTGTTCCTCACAACAAGCCACTATTGATTACCTTTCTTCCAGTATTTGAATGTCTTAAATTTTTTCCACCTTTTTTTCCTATTATAGTAAATATTCTATGAAAGCACACAAATGTATCTATTTGCTGTAGCATTTTACAATTCACATACAACTTGCACTTGGTCTAGTGTTCTAGCTTCAAGGTCAATAACAATTAGCAGATTCAAACAGCCAAAAGATTTTCACCAGTTTTGTATTAATTGACTACTGAGTGAAAATCAAATCATCCTACCTCTGCTTGCTTGATTAAGCATCTTCAAGTCAATGTCAGCTCTTAGTGACCACCCATATAGATTCACTCGTGAATGATCTTTCTTCAAGGTCTGTCAGTGATGCATTAACTGCTGTCAGAATTGAATCCATCCATCTTGCCACTGGTGGTTCTCTATTTGTTTTTAATTCAACTTTTTCAAGCATCATGGACTTTTGAAAGGAGCAGGATGTCCATGTGATGTATATTTAATAGCGAGGGCCTGGACAGTTGGCTAGAGAGAAGTTCCCTGAAGATGGGCTCCAGCATGAATCCAAAAGCTTGGAAGACAAAACCTCTGGTCCCACTGACTGACCCAGATTGGATCCTAGACAATTGTGTTTACATGAGAATTCTAGTTTGATTTCTTCTCTGATTTCTTTGTTTTCCTGGCTGTCCATGGATCCTTAAAAATCTTTTCATTTAGGTTTGCTTTTCTGCTGATTTTTCACAGTGATAGTTGTCCATATATTTTCTTTTTATGATTTTCCTGTAATTACATGAAATAAAAACTCTTCTTCATTTTTCTGCATTTTAGCAGTTTTATGGTGAGGTAGGTTTCTGTAGCCAAAAGTGTATTTCATCTAAAAATGCATGAAGAATATCTACCTTTAGTCTCCTTATTTGTTGAATTTATTTAGAAATTTTCCCCCTAAGTTAACATTGTTTTTATTCCTTCATTTACTGATACAGAGAAATATATTGTTTCTTATACTGGAGATAATTAAGCCTTACAAGTAGTAACTACTGATAGCCTTATCCTCTATCAATTTGCCCACAATTTTAATATTCCCAAGAATATTTGAATGCAAATCAAATCAAATCAAATCTTTACTATGGTCATAACTAGTATAAATATTAGGATGAGTAAGATTACATAGGACCCTATGTTTCTCCATGTTTGTGTATGTCAGAAAGAATAAGTATTTAACTGTGAGTGTGTATGAGAGAAGTAGAGTTGGTGGGGTCTGCCTGTATGAGTAATATATCAGGTTGAATTGAAGTGCCAGTCAAAACTCAAACATTTAAATTAGTACAAATAATAGTAAATGCATTTATTTCTACCCCTTTCTATACCTCTCTGTCAACTTATTTGAATAGGACACTGCCAAGAGAATTGGTGTATCAAGTAATAACAAAACTATTTATTGTGGATCAGTTGCATTTAAAAAGAGAATGCCAGAAACTGATATGTCAATAAAAATATTTTTTTAATCTCAGGTCAGCATTAATTAAAAATAAAATAAATGTTATTGTCAGAGAGAGCGGGGAGGAGGGAGAGAGGGAGAGGGAGAGAATTCCAGCCCCTTTTAAAGTACATACTGGTAGTTTCTTTCCAATATCCCACTTGATTGTAATGAATAATCCAGGGAGGTGCAGAATAGGGCCACTGGATTTTTTCCCCAGCCACTTAAAAATAACCCTGCTCTATGTCACTTTACTACAAGGGAGGAGAAAAGAGTCTTCAGATTGAACTGTGAACAAATTCTAAGAAGCTATCCAACTGCTCTTCTCACTGCACTGTAGATTTTATTGTCCGGATTCTTTCCCCTACAATCTCTTGTTGGTTCTAATCCAGTGGTGGGTTTCAAATTTTTTTATTATTCAAATTTTTTTATTATTATTATTTTATTATTATTATTTTTATTCAGTTCTGTGGGTGTGGCTTGGCAGGCGTGGCAGAGAAAGGATACTCCCCTGCCACATCTGCCATTCCCACCCCACTCCAGGGGAAGGTTAATGCAAAATCCTCATTTCCTCCTGATCAGCTGGGACTCGGGAGGCAGAGAATAGATGGGGGCGGGGCCAGTCAAAGGTGGTATTTACCGGTTCTCCGAACTACTCAAAATTTCCACTACCGGTTCTCCAAAACTGGTCAAAACCTGCTGAAGCCCACCTCTGTTCTAATCCACATTCAATCTCACTCCTTTTTTGCCATTTTGTTTAGTACACAAATTTGGTTCTATCCTGTTCTGTTTTTGGAAAGTTAAAATTATCCTACTGATAGCTAGATAGACAGTACAACTCAAGGCTTATAGGTTTGCCACAGATGAGTGTACTGATGGGAGAATCAGAGTGGATACAATAAAGCTTTAAGAAAACAAAGTCACTGTATGGACTCCTGATGGAAACCAGGAGACTCTGAGTTCTAGGCCTCCCTTAGGCATGAAAACCTGCTGGGTGATTTTAGGCTAGTCACTCTCTCTCAGCCCAACCTAATTTATAGGATTGTTGTGGGGAAATAGGAGGCAGGAGAATTTGGTCTGTTCTCTCTCTCTCTTTCATAAAAATCTAATAATATTACAGTCATCAAGATTCTGGACAGAGAAATGTGGATAGGGCTGTCTCAGCAGGATGCAGAAGCATTCTGAAGCCTTCTGAGGGCTCTCCACATTGGTCCTGCTGCCAACTCTCCTCCATCTATTAGCAGCAGTCTGTATGCTATTCATCCACTGTTGACTTCTGCAATTATTTTGACACAGTGGAGATGCCACTGAAGTTTGAGGAATCTAATGATTTAGCATCCTACAATGTTTTTATGGGAGGTGGGAGTGGGTGTGGGCCTATTAATTGTGAAGAGGCATTGCCTCAGTTTCTCTCTGAGTTCAGGAGAGGGAAGTGACTATTTGGAAACATTGCAGGATCCATGTGCAGGCTATTCATAAAAACCAGCAAATATAAAATAATATTGTGAGGTGATGATAAACAAGTCCTTGATGTGTGCTTTTTTTTTTTTTTAGTAATTAGACTTTTTGTGTTCTCTTTTTCTGCAGGTTCATTCTTGTATCTTAATACATCAGAAAATATGAACTTCCTCCTTTTGAGCCCATGGCTGAGAAGCAGCAGTGAAAACTGCATGGTGCAAGTGGCTGTCTACAAATACTTCCAACCAAATGGGAAGTATGTTGCTCAGGTCCTCCATGCTAATGAAAGCCACATCAAAGCCCCATTGATTCCTGGCAGAGAAAAATATGGGTAAGTCTCTTTCTTTCTCTCCTCCCTCCACCTTCCAATACTACAATTTTGCTTTGAAGCATTAAAACTGAGCTAAATACATTTATCTGTAGAGTACTTTCTAGTTTCATCTTTTATCAGGGAATTCTTTTGGTCTAGATTATTTAAGAGAGAGGAGAGATGCTATTGCATGGGTTTGTCACTGGGAGATGTTATTACTATGTCTACTCTCATTAATCTATTTGGATATATTAATTCTTGACCATACTAATTCACACACATGCGCGGACACACAAAATGAATAATTACAGCCCATTCTGCTCTCAGATACACCACTTTGCTTTTTATTCATGAATATACTGCATTTTTTTTCCTGATTAGCAGAGTTCTTTCTTCTTTCATGCTGTTCTGCCAATTGGTATGTAATAACTGAACTCAGTATAATTTAATTTCTTAAACCTCAAATATTAGCATAGGAAAAATACAAGTTCTACTTTATAAAGCTAATTCTTGCCTGCATAAACCAAGACAAATCAATAGTTGAAAAAGGTAATGCATCTTTACTCATTTGCTAATATACAGGATGAATTCATACCTTGCATTGAACATTATAGATTCATATGTTCCATAAACCCTAAAGTTTGTAAATCTTTTGTTTATAGCTTAACATTATTCATAAACCCAGATACAATGTCTTATTTCACAAACCTTTGTTAAAATAAACTATGGCTTACTGCAGTTTGTGAATTTGGACCTATTAGGTATTATAATGGTGCTTAGTAGGTATTTACATAATCTGGCAGATAAACTAAATCTTTCATATGAAACCACAGGGTTGTTTTTTTTTGTTTGTTTGTTTTTACATAGACAAAACTGGAAAGTAGCCATTATTTCTTCATCCTCTAAAGCACGGATGTCAAACTCAATCACGTCACGTGACATCACGTGACATATCATGACTTTTTTTGCCTTTGTGGAGCCAGGGTGGGCGTGGCCTGCATGTGATGCATATGGCCCATGGGCTGCCAGTTTGATACCCCTGTCAAAGCAATGGCTAGTAATAATCAATGTATTCAGTTTGCAGACTCCATACTGAGGCTAACTTTAAGAACCAAAGGTCCGCAGGATTCACATATACAGCCTGATTTGAGAGTTGTACTATGTCTTCCACATGTTTTTCTTTTAATCTCTTCTTAATATTATTTCAATACTATCTGAAGTATTTTGAAGGTTGAATACACTTCTGTGTCACTTTAGTTGTGCTAATTAACTTGTTCTCCAACTTTGTGAATCAATGGGACTTTGTTTTTTATGGTTTCTATGCTGTAAAAATATGAATGCATTCATAAAATATGTTTTGACTATTACTATTCACTGATCTGCACAGTGTAGTGGATAGTGTGGTGGTGTGGTGCAGTGGTGGGTTGCCCCCCGGTTCGGACTGGTTCTATAGAACTGGTAGTAAAACCGGTGGGAGGTTCCACCCACTGACCCTGATGTGAGCCGATAAGAGCCAAGGTGGCGCAGTGGTTAGGGTGTAGTACTGCAGCTACTTCAGCTGACTGCTAGTTCAGCAGATCAGCGGATCAAATCACACCAGCTCAAGGTTGACTCAGCCTTCCATCCTTCCAAGGTGGGTAAAATGAGGACCCAGATTGTTGGGGGCAATATGCTATTTAGTATACTGTCTTTGGTGTAAGTTGCCCAGTGTCCTCGGAGAGTGGGCAGCATAGAAATATGAATAATAAAATAAATAATAAAATAAATGTCATGAGAAGTGATCTGTGCATGTGCAGAAGCTTCTGTGTATGTGCAGAAGCAAGGTGTGGGTGAAAGCAAAGCAAGAGCGTGCGTGCAATCCCGTTGTGAACTGGTAGTAAAGGTAAGTAGAACCCACCCCTGGTGTGGTGGTGGTAGAGATAGGGATCAATACACATACATTACAGTAGTACAATAGTACAGCATGTGCTTTTTTTCACTTTAAGTCTGCACACCTTGTGCAGGGGCCAAGCTAGCTGGAGGCAGTAATTTCAGAAAGTGTGTTTTGTTTTTTTTAACCACACAGCCTTTCTTATCTCCTTATACATTCATTCTGTGCAGGAGAAGGTATCTACAAGAAAATTGTAACCTGAAGGTGGTTTCAAAAACAAATCTATTTCCTGGGCTTGGGCTTGTATAAAATTTTGCATTATTTCCAGGTTGGCCAGGCAAAGAAAAGAAGCCAGAATTCTGTCTGGCAGAAGATCAAATTCAACTGTAGGGACAGAGGTCAGCCAAGTGGCTCAGCTGAACAACTTCAGTGTCTTCTGTTGGAGAAAATCTAAAGCACTGTTTCTCAACCTTGTCAACTTTAAGATGTGTGGACTTCAATTCCCAGAATTTCCCAGGCAGCACACTTCTTAAAATTGGCAAAGTAGAGAAACGTTGGTACTAAAGCAAATATCCTGTTAGTAACTATATAGAGATTGGCCACAAAAGAGTCTTCCTCCCTCTCTTTTTTCACTTCTTAATATTCATATATTTAGAAATGTAGCAAATGGCAATGGCATATTCCATTTATTCCATTTAGGGAAGAACTGTTCTTTCAAATTTTGTGGCCAAAAAGATGCCCCAGAGGACATTTTTCTTTTTCCCAACTAATGCAGAGATGTTTAAAGTAGCAATTGCTTATGCTCATACAAATGCTTCAGAAGACAGCTGTGATGGAATGAAACAAGGCTAAAACTTTAGTTTATGTCCTTTGCATTAATTTGTTAACCAGCTAAGAAATCAAGGTACTATTTGTATCATGCCCCCTTGTCCCAAGGTTGAAAAAGTAGCTTTTTTAAATATAACCTAGTAGTGTAAAAGTTAAATACACGAGAGACCTATTTGTCAACATAGCTGAACATTTTAACCCCTCTTAATCCATAAATGATTTTTGTATGCTTGCAATGTTTAAATAAAGTATTTAGGGTGATGGTACTTTTTTAATTTAATTGAGCTCAGGCTTTCTATTAAGTAGTTTGCTCTTTCTGGCCTATGGCCAGCTAAAATACCTTATTCCAGTTGTGTAATTAAGATTAATTGTCACTGATGCCTCAATTTGTCAGCCTTTCTCTGTGTGTGTTTCTTAGATTGTAGTTGTGGGGAGGGGGGGCAAAACAGCAGGAGCCTATTTTGAGCAAGCTGATTTGGGATACTTTGAAGTGATGTTCTTTATTTAATTTAGAATTTAATTTGAATATATGAATAGTGTGCACCCTTGATATTCTGATTAAAAAGTTTACTTTCATAGTTGCAGAATACCTATTGCAAAGAACAATTTAAAACAACTGTCATAGTTTTGTTTGCTTAGCATGGCAAATTACTGGGAGAATTATTTTTAGCTTATTCTAGGAAGGAAGGAAGGAAGGAAGGAAGGAAGGAAGGAAGGAAGGAAGGAAGGAAGGAAGGAAGGAAGGATTTTTAAAAAGTAGTTGATTCATAGAGCAAATTTACCTTGGATTCTAAAAGGTTTATAAAAATTAGGTACAACGGTTTTTTTCTTTAATTAAAAACATAGATGCTAGTAAAGGTTACCAAGATTGGGATCATAGCATCCTGGATGAGAATCATAATCCTTTGCAAGAATCAAAATAAAACAATTTCCCTGTGTTACTCTTAGTCCAAATTATGAACAACTCTCTCCTATTGGTGTATGCCAACCTTGTTCATTTATCAGCCAGAAGACTCAAATCCAAGAAGCTCCCACTCGTACTTACCCAACTTTAACATTGATTCCCAATGGAAATCCAAATGGTTCATTGAACACCCAGATATAGGAAGACATATAAATGACCCCAAAAAGGGTTCCAGGCTTTGAACTAGCAATGGACTATCCTGAATAATCCGCACCTCACACAACGTCTACAGGGACTCTGTATAAATGGGGAATAGTATCCTCCCCTCAGTGTTATTGTAGATCAAACTGTAGATCACAATTGTGACCGAGTGTAAACTGAGGGCATATACCAGTCCAGGATCTGATTTTTTAAAATAAAAATGATGCTGCGCTTCAATAGCTAGACATTGGCGTTTGAACATAGATCTTTTTAACATTTATATTGTATTATGTTTTACTAATCTAGGTGAAATCTTAATATATATTGCAAGTCCATGTATGATATGCCATTTGCTAAATAAATAAATAAATTGATTTTAGTTAAGAATTGATTCCAGTTAGAGAATCCAATATTGTTATAATCATACAACCAAACTGACTTATTAATCAATTCTCCTACATACTGTTTAGAAATGGAATTGGGGCAGGTTTTCTTCTCTCTTATGAATGTTACAGGTACAGAAAATTTGTACTCGTCAGATTCTGATAATTATGTAACTAATACGTGCTCAGAAAAATGCTACAGAATTGCAATAAGTCTATGGACTCTAAACAAACAGAAAATTCAGGAGGCCAGTGTAGCCCCAGTTTGTACACCATCGTCCTAAAATAGTTTGCATTGTTATAACTATACTTCTTTCATGGTGCAAATCCCTACTTGCTAAAAATAATAGTTTATACCTGGGTTCCTCAGCCTAGTACTCTAGGGCAACTGAATTATCCTCTTAGGAGTGTATGAGATTTATACTCTAACAATATCACTTTTTGATGTGATATTGATGTGTGTTTGAACCACAGGGTAAAGGAAGTCAATCTTAACTTGAAATAAAAATCCCATTTCTCCTGTGTTATGGATAAGAATTTATCACACAAGGGAAAGTCCACTCAATTGTCTTCAAATCAACAGACCACCTAAACTTGTATTAGAACAGAAATGCCTCAATAAGAAGAATAAAAAGATAGTTGGTAAGCTTAAATGAAACCCCAGTTAGTAGTGGGTGAAGTGAAATGAAATGAGTGAAGACATAGAAAATTTTTCTTCCTTTATTCCAGTCAATTTTAAGTCCCCCAGTCCCCTCCACCAGTCTTTTGGGAACGGAGGATAGTTAAATTACCTTAGTTGCATTAGGCTTTGTTTATCATTTTACTTGATGAATCAATTTTTGGCAAACCACTTTGAGTTTCTTAGGAAGTTAGTTTATCTGTAATAACTTTATAAATAAAGATTATCAGGACACAAAGATAAGCTTTCTCTATGGATTTAGTTTACTTCTCTGTGTCTTGAGCTAGTTTTTCTAACAAATCAAAATGAAAAACAAACCAAGAACAGACACCCAGCACACTCTCCCCCCCACCCCCATGTGTGTGTGTGTGTGTGTGTGTACACATACACACAAATATATACAGAGAGAGGGAGAGAGATGGGTCTCTGTTCTTGGTTTGTTTTTTATTTTACAGCATTCCAACTGTAATGAATAATAGGAAATAACCAGTTATCAAGCACATATCTTAAGTTTCTTCAATGTTGAAATGATGTCCTTTCCAGAGAACAGGTGACTGTGATCCTTGCCTGATATTCCAGACATATTAGTATAAATGACCTCCTTTATCCTTGCCTCTTCCCCCTGCCTCTAAACATATTCAGGGACCCTGGTATATATTCAGAGGCAGCGGTAACTCTTATTTGCATTGCAGATTTAGGAAAGTAACCAAAGGGAGCAGATGTGGAACATTATTCTCATTCAAAGTGACATAAGGTTCGCATCTTTCCTGAGCTTTGAAAAAGGTGATCCACATTTTCCCCTATTTGAGCATTCATTCTGTTTCCTGTATTAGTTTCCTCTCCCCATTGACTGTCCCTATCTGTCAAATCATTGCATGGCTATTTACTTGGAACATCTGACAAATGTCTGCATTTTGGTTCCTATAATAGATGTAGGAAAGAGAATTCAAGAGAACGATCCATTGTAAAGCAGGAAATTTAAGTCAATGTATTCGGGGAAGAAAATCTCCCAAATCAGAATTGAGCATTGTATAGGTCACAAAGAAGTTCTCACTGAAATCTTTAGGGCTGCATTTATCTGATTTATCAGATTTCTAGTTGTATAGGTTAGGAACAACAAAATAATCCAACATAATTGCCTTCCTGCTTCCACTGAGTATAAAAAAAGAAATAGACTTGTGTGATTTAAGTGAAGTCAATAACTGATTTAGTAGAGTAACGGGTGGTAGGAAGAAATGTCACTTCTTCTCCTAAAACTGTTATTAAAGTTGAACCAAGCCTTGCATGGATGTTCAATTTGGTAGATTAATGACAGTTTGTCTGACTATACCAGCTGAAGGTATAAGCAGGTATCAAGTATTTATCATGTGTACCTACTGTTATTTATAGGGCAGAAAATAGATGGCCTTTTGGCATCCACAGTGAAGAGTTGGTTTCTTTTTTTCAGGAGGATTAATTTTGATTGATGAGCAGATTTGCTGTTATAAAAAAGTCTCAGAGCATATAACAGCTAGGGTGAACCTTGATCCTTTGGAATTAATGTTCATGAGAAACTGTAAATAGTTTAATGGAGAATAGCGGCTTTGAAAGACTAATTAATTCATCTGTAGAAAAAGACTTGTGGGGCATTACCCTGTAGTAGATTTTTTTTTTTTAAGATTTCTTCAAAAATTCTAGAGGCCATTATTATTTTTTTATTTCCTTTCCTTTACGTCCTTCCCCAGCTATATTGACTACAAAAGTAGTCATTTGTCTCCTATTCTTTTCATGTGTGCAATAGTCAGTGTACATTTGGAATATATTCAGGATTGCCACATTTTAAGAAGAAAAGGGAGAATGAAAGATTAGAGTATGTTTGATAATTGCCAGGTTTGAATATTTTAAGATAAAGCGGACTTGTTGTTTTGGATGGCAGGACAAAAACTAATGACTGGAAATTGCAAGAAAGCAGACTTGTAGCTAAAACATTAGGAGAACCATCCTAACAATAAGAACTGCTCATCCACAAAACGGAATGCTTTGGAAAGTAATTGGTTGGTTCTCCTTTATTACCGTAGAAGAGGTAAGCAGAGACTGGATAACCATCTGTCAAGATTGCTATTGCTGTATCATGCATTGAACAGGGATGATTTCCAATTAAACTTTCTTTTCATAGATTCTCAGAACATTAGAGATGGTTCTGCAATGTTCACTGATTCTAAAACAAAAAGGTATCTCAAAAATGGTAGCATTTCCTGATAAATGGAATGAATGGAATAAAGTTATTTGATTGTACAGTATATGCGTGTGTGTATATACATATAAAAGGGAGACTAGTATAGATCTATTTCAAGCTATTTAGTTCTTTTGGGATTCGAACCTGGAAAAGAAGCAATGTTTGGGTAGACCAGGTTGTTTTGATAGAAAACCTGTGCGTGTGTGTGTGTGTGTGTACATACATATATCAAATTTATATTTCGCTGATAAAGAAATAAAGGGAGACTAGTATAGATCTATTTCAACCAATTTAGCTCTCATCAGCTAGCCATATCTTTACTTGGATTCAAACTTGGGCTGCCTGCATGTTAGGCAGTTGTATTAACCTCTGAGCCACAAGTTCTCCTCCCTTCATCAGCTTGAGTTGATACATATCTATATATCTATATCTATATCTATATCTATCTATATCTATCTATAAATATGAGAGAGAGAGAGAGAGAGAGAGAGAGAGAGGGAGAGAGAGAATGTGTCTGTCTGTATGTATATGCACATTTATATGTATATGTACATACCATTTTAAATAACATTTTGTGTAAATAAAGAGCACAGTAGAGCATCAGCATATGTTGTAAGACTCTTATCCTCAGATAAAAGTTCTCCTGGCTTCATTGAAATATACCTTCTCAATACAGCCCCACCATTAAGCAGACTGAGATAGCTACTTTAATTTCACCCTTCTTTCTTTCTGAGTGCTTTGGCTACTCCTTATTCCTGTTCAGGGAAAACTAAGCTTTGTTGGCCAAACTGTCTGAGCTGCATTCATTAAACTAGAGGATATTATCCTAACAGGAACAGTGACATCAATGCAGATGTCACTTGAAGAGGAGTAGGTTCTCATGCTTTGCTTCAAGCAGCTCCGCCTTAAAGATCTAGTTTATACAGTATTTCCTCTTTCAGGGATAGTTAATATGGTAAATGTCAAGATCAGTGTGCCATGGAGATCTCCCTTGGTATTTACTAGGCTCTCACCTCTAGTAACTAAATCTACCTTTATTAACAAAAAAAGTTGCGTTAATTTTTAAAAGAGGGTAAGGAATATTGTAGAGTGCAATCCTGTAAGACAACACTTTTGTTTACCAAAATGTTTATGAACCACACGTAACTCAGTCATTTTGTGTAAATAAAAATAAGAAGTGGCTACTGCCCAATGGTTTGTTGGGAATGTGCCAGTGGTGGGTTCCTCCGAGCCGGTAGAGGTGACAATATGATGTCACCAAACCGGTTCTGCCCCCACTGGAGGTTTTTAAGAAGAGATTGGACAACAATTTATGTGAAATGGTATAGGGTCTCCTGCTTGAGTGAGCAGAAGTTGGACTAGATGACCTCCAAGCTCCTTTCCAACTGTGTTATTCTGTTATTGGAATCATGAGCAGCACCGTGAATTAGTGTTTTATGGCTGGCTATATTTATTATGGCAGTCATTTTGTAAGCATAACCCCAACACTGCCTAAAATTCAAACAGTATTCACTGATCTGAACAGGATTCCTATACATTTGGTACAGCTCATCTTTCATAAATATAAGCTACACTTGAGATACATTTAGCTACTTCTATTATCTTGGGACAGGATGCTCATTTCTTGGCATGAATAAGTTTTCACTCTGTCAAGCTTCCGGAGGCAAGCCCATTCCAACAAAAGCAAAAGAAGAAAATAATGGGGTTTATATTGTAGGGCTAGTGAAACAGACA
This sequence comes from Arizona elegans, assembly GCA_022577455.1. Lineage (NCBI taxonomy): Eukaryota > Metazoa > Chordata > Lepidosauria > Squamata > Colubridae > Arizona > Arizona elegans. Next base: position 281,392,286 of record JAKOOJ010000001.1, on the reverse strand, counting down.
TCTTGAAAAAGAGGTATATCAAAGGAATGTTTGTTTGTCTCCAATGTGCATTCCAGCAGGGCTATTTTCAGAAGAGAGGCGCAATTTCAGGTTTCCTGATTTCAAAAGGAAGAGGTGACTCCTTGACATCTCTGTCAATCAGGCCTCATAATAGAAGGAGAAAATGTGTTTCACTGAAATTAATGCACTTGAAAAGCAGTGTGGCGATAAATTAATTTTAGGTCAGAATTTCTCACAACTCGAGTTGTTCATTGTGTCAGCAAGTGTCTTTTTCTCCCCTGTTAGCCTGAATTACACATTAATATCTGATAAGGTCTTCACAGTTCATATCCATTTACAGGAGGGAGAAAAAGAAGTGTTGTCAGATCTTATTATTTGATTGGGGTTAAGCCAACCAAGCAAAGATTTTTGCAGGGATTTTGTACAGGAGGGATTAAACAGTAATGTGGCAGAGGAAGAAACTGTTTAAAAATAATACTAGGAGGAATTGCTCTCTTTGCTTCATGAACGGCACTCTAAAAATTGTTTGCGGCTCCCATGGAATTGATAAAAACATTCTGCCTATGCACAGATAAAAAATGTTCAAAGTGTGCCTAGTTTTAAAACATCTGATCCCTTTACCAACAGGTATATTCTGCACCTTTGTTTTAAATATTTTTTTGGGAAAATTAGATGTTATGGAGAAAAAGTGAATGCATTTAACAGCATTACTTTTTCCTCTATATCTGATCATGTCATATTGGAACAGTATTTATGTAAAAGCACAGATAGTCCTCATTTAATTACTGCCTCATTTAGTGATCCTTCGGTCATGGTGGTGATGAAAAAAGTAACTTTTTGTTACTTTTAATAAATAATACAACCAATTCTTGTATTAATGACTTTCGCAGGTCTGTAAAACAAAGGAAAGATGAAGTAAGGTATTATAACCACAATCATGGTGGTTTCAGTAACGCCTTAACTTAATAACCAAGTTGTCAATCCCAATTCTGGTTGGTAAAGACAATTGGAGTACATGTAAATGTAGCACGAACTGAAATCTACTCATTAGATGATTTTTGAATTGCTGGAATATTAGGGGGAGAAATTGCAAAAACAATTTGGCAAAATGATTCAGGTGCTGAACTGGGACAACTGAAGCTCAAGTTTATTGTTAGCCCTGGAAACAGACTGGGAAACTTTGGGCCAAACATGCTCCCTAAGCCAAATCAACCTGACATAGTTGTTGTAGATAGTAGAATAACAGAAAAGCTGATCTCCATATATGAAGGGCACGGATTTGTGAACATGAAGGATATGGATCCTCATATATGAAGGTTATGAAAGAATTACATAGTTCTGAGAAACAGGACATATGAGAAAGATACTCAAAAACCCTGCTCTGACTTGATTTTGTTTGGTATAAGATGGGGCAGTGAGAAACTCTGACAATTTTTCAAGCTTTTATATCCTACATTAATAAAAAAGCATTTCTGGAACCTCTGCCATATCTATTCCTTGACCTTGTTCCTTACCTTCAATCTTTAAGTTTCTTTCTCATGCTTCTTTCCTGTACAGAAACTGCTCATCTTTTCTGATGGATTTTAGTGTAGCAATTCTCCTCATAAACCCTTCCCTTTCTCCTCCAAGAGGGAAACAAGCTTTAATTTGCAGCAAATGATGTTTTAGGCATTCTTCAGAGAGAAAGACACACATTGCAGATCATAGCAATGCTTCCCTCACTGTCCATGTTGCTTAGAGTTTTCCTTATGAACTCTTCTAGCTAAAATTCCATGTAAATCATCTATAGCTATTTGCTCTGGTTGTGAAACCTCATCTCATCTCCTTTGGGGATGAGGACCAGCCCAGACTGAAACAAAAAGATTGGGAGAGGGAGAACAATAGGGGAGGGGCGGGAGAGAAAAGGGAAGGCCTTCCTACTTGCTTTCCATGTTTCTTTTCTCTGAGTAGGAAAAGCTACAGTTGATGATAGGTAGGCCTGTACTCATACTAATGATATTTTTGTCACCATTATCATCCCAAATCAACCCACCAAGATAAAGACCTCTTAATTAAAGATTATGGACGATTATCTACCATAATAGTCCATGTAGATTAGTAGAAGGATGTTTCCCTCATTGCTTAACTATTACACAAAGCTGGTTCTCATATTGTAGATAGATAAATAGATTCTGTAGATAGATGATAGATAGATAGATAGATAGATAGATAGATAGATAGATAGATAGATAGATAGATAGATAGAGATAGATAGATAGATAGATAGATAGATAGATAGATAATAGATAGGTAGATGTAAAACATTAATATGAGTATCTAATACTGTAAAATTATTTCTTATTGCTACCATGTTGTATCTGTATTATCTTTGTTTTTTTGTTATCTTTTATTGTCTTAAAAGTACTTTGAGCAGTCTGTTTATACAGACTAAGGAGTTCTAAGGAGTTCTTTTTAATAAAGATTGCAGACAAAAAATATTTATAAATATTAAAATATTATATTTTCATAATCTATGAATGTAACTGCAATTATACAGTAAAAATACTATCTCGGAGGCAGAAATAAAGGAATAGCACACATACATACTATTCAATTGACATGGATTGCCAAATTGTTTACCAAATTAGTCCAGTTTGCTTCTCTTTCCACAAAGGTAATCATTTTTTGATCTCATGAGAAAAAAGAAGTTCTCTAGACTTCAGCTGAGTTTTTTCGTGTTAATTATTGGATACAGATTCTAAAGAGTTTTCCCTGTTGGTAACATTTCTGTATTAACCATTTTTGGAAATTTATACTTTTTGGACATTTATTCAACTAGTCAACATTAGTTTCTCTTTCAGTTTACAAATACGTCCTAGTGCATTTTCCCACTAACTTTGCCCCCTAGACTTTATAATGACACAGATGCTAGTCTTTGTTTTTTCTTGATAAAAAAACTGGGGAAAATATTTGGAAATTAGTTGCATGCATGCGAACATCACCATTAAAAAATCCTGAAATGTACCAATATAAACTTAAAACATGAAATTATTTTTATACAATAGAACTTAATGTTATGTAAACTTGGGATGGGTGGAGACAAAACTTCCATATTTTATAAAAGTTTGTCAAAATAAACAATTTTAATATTTGTCTCAGGATAATGTTGCATGATCCAATCTGGGTCAGTCACTGGGACCAGAGGTTTTGTCTTCTGAGTTTTTAGACTCCTGCTGAAGCCCCTTTCAGGGAACTTCCCTCTAGCCCTAGAGAGAAGTTTCCTAGCTAGAGAAATGTTCCCTGAAGATGGTCTCCAGCACGAGTTTGAAAATTCAGAAGACAAAACCTCTGGTTCCCATGACCAACACAGATTTGATCCTGCAATTTTAATATTTGTATATTTTAAATATATAGGAAAAATGCTGTATGTGAACGCTGCCTTACTATTCCAAGAAACAAACTAAATGATTTTTTTTTTAGCAATATACATATCTCTGTTCTTCAGAGATATGCATGCTATTGATTTGCGATATAAAATCTATAGCTTCAAGGAACAAGTAATGTAATTTTCTCCAGGAAAAACTGCATATGTTTCAGAGGTGGATTTCAGCAGGTTCTGATCAGTTCTGGAGAACCGGTAGCGGAAATTTTGAGTAGTTCGGAGAACCAGTAGTAAAAATTCTGACTGACCCCGCCCCCATCTATTGTCTGCCTCCCAAGTCCCAGCTGATCGGGAGGAAATGGAGATTTTGCAGTATCCTTCCCCCGGAGTGGGGTGGGAATGGAGATTTTACAGTATCCTTCCCCTGCCACACCCACCAAGCCATGCCCACCAAGTCACACCCACCAAGCCATGCCACACCTACCAAGCCACACCTACAGAACCGGTAGTAAAAAGTTTTGAACCCACCACTGATATGTTTGTATTGGAAGTGTAAATTTATAACATAAAACTATTGGAGATACAATAAAGGAAGCTACTTTTCTTGTCCTCTTTTTCTGAAAGCTGTTACTAACTTAGATGTCTGTTGCGGGGATGGGTGGAGATTTTGAATATTATATGCAGTTGTGTATGACTTTGGATGGACTGGACAATATATTACTGTGGTAATGCAGTGGTTAGATTGCTGTATTGAAGGCTAAATATGCCTATAGTCAGGAGTTCAATCCTGACTGGCTCAGAGTTGACTCAGCCTTCCTTCCTTCCAAGGTCAGTAAAATAAGGATCCAGACTGTTGGGGGCAATATGCTGACATTTGTAAATGGCTCAGAGAGTGCTATAAAGCTCTATAGAGCAGTATTATAAGTCTAAGTGCTATTGCTATCTTACTTATCAAATTAGCTATGTGATATTTGCTTATGTGGTGAATTTGCATTTGCATTAATGGCCATCAGAAGTTATTTTCTTACAGGCACATGTTTGGATAGAAGAAGGCATGCTAGAGGGGTGACTGGGACTATTTTTATCTCTTTACCAGATGGGATGGATAAAAGGAAGGATCTGTTCTGATCCAATGTCAAGGAACTTATTTAATTCTGGTCATAATTTGCCCTCAGTGCCAATCAGCCAACTTGCAATTAGATTACTGATCACCAAGACAAGCATGTACCTGTATATGAGCCCAAGAGGTACAGGGATTATACATTCAGCTACTTGGAAAGAATACACATGTTCAGTAGCAGAGACCAGTGTGATATCCCTCAGCAAGAAGCTCAGGAAGAGCCAATAATAAGAACAATAAAATAGCAGCATCTGGTTCACACCAACTGGATTAAGCCAACTAGATAACATTCTTGCAGTCTTCAAAAGAATTATACTTTACATTCCAAGTTGTACAATTGACCACTGTTTCATACTAAAACCACTTCCCTTTTTCCAAGTAATTTTATTATTAAATTATATAATCTTTATTAAAGATTATAATTATAGTATTAAATTTAGTTTGTAAAAATGAATACAAACTAAAAGAATGATGGGAAATAGAATGAAGGAGTAAAATGTGCAAAGGGGAAAACTAGGAAAGACGTAAAGAATAGAAAGAAAAATGAAAAAAGAAAATAAGAATATAGTAACTAAAAATAAAAGAAATATATAAAGGAATGACTCCCAACTTTCATCATAACAAATATAAACACTTTTAATAACTTTTCACCTCCTCTTAAATTATAACAAATTATCTTCCCACATCCCATCTCTTATTTATAAACAAATCCATCAAATATCTTTTAGTCCTGGTGTCAACAAAAGTCCATTAAAGGTTCCCAGAAATAACAACATATTTATTTTAACCTTAATCAAATAAACCAATATTGTTTTCCTTTCTCTTATCTGTAGCAATTCTTATAAGCCTCTTCAAGATAGTAGCAGTACTTTTATTTTTCGTTCAAGGAAGAGAGCTTAGATAGTACTTGGATCTGGTGCCCTAGAGCAGAAAAGTAAGTTCAAAACTCAGAGTACCTGAACAAAAATATGCTAGCTAAAGGGCAGGCTGAAAATGAAATAGAAAATAAAATACCTCCAGGCTTCATGTTTATTGGCTACCCAAGTCATTCTGTAGTCAGCATGTTAAACAGCAAAACGGTTGATGAATTTTGAAGGTTAGGGAAAGAGGTGCTTTTAATTTGACTTAACTTGATTGTACTAACAGATGGCAATAAATAAGCAAATGGCCGTCTGCCAGCTAGGATAACATACATGAAGGCTGAAAACTGCTTTCTTAAAATAAGTTTTCTCAATAGTTTTAACTTTAATATTACTGTTAAATGACAGTTCCAAAGTAGAAACTAGATGAACCCTTTGTGAGTTCAACTCAAAACCTTGCCTGCTATGATCGTCTATCCTATTTTTAATCCCTTACAAAGTAGGAAATGGATTTAGGGCTGGAAAGAAAAGAGATACACCCTGCATCAAAGGTTTCTTTTGTCTTGAAAGGCTTCTTCCTGTGGTAACAAGGAATTTTCAGTTACTAAGAACATTCAATGGGTCTTAGGACTGATGGCATTCTTAGAAAGGCTGAGTCCAATTGTTACTAAAGGGTGTGCGGTTCTCTCAAGATATCTCGAGAAAATGGACTACAAACATACTTACCTCTGAAGAACTTGTAGAGATCACCTGAAGACATTTGATCAACACATCACTACATTCTGAGATCCATTCATTCAAGTAACAGAATTAACTAATATTTATATTTCTAGTTTTTTTGGCACACTACTATTTGAATGAAAAAATATTGGTTTTGATGCAGTACACTGAGGTATTCCCAACTGATAAAAATTTTTATGCTTTATTCAGGTATATGTTTAAGTCAAAACTATAAAATGGCTTTCATCTCTAACTGTATGATCTAGTTTCTAAGAAACTGTCTTAAGTAGTTAATGCTTCTGTTCTGATAGAGATAGATGATGAGAGAGAGAGAGACAGAGAGACAGAGAGAGACAGAGAGAGAGAGAGAGACAGAAGAGACAGACAGACAGAGACAGACAGATAAATGGATGATAGCTAGCTAGCTAGATGATAGCTAGCTAAATGATAGATAGATAGATGGTAGGTAGGTAGGTAGGTAGATAGACAGACAGACAGACAGACAGACAGACAGACAGATAGATACCCTGTTTTCCCCAAAATAGGACATCCCCTGATAATAAGCCCAATCAGGCTTTTGAGCTTTTGCTTATTTCAGGGTTCAAAAATATAAGACAGGATCTTATGTTCGGGGAAACACGGTAGATAGATGATAGAATAATATTCAAGTATATGACACCTCAGAAAATAAAGGTATTTTTAAAAAATAATAAATTCTATTTTACATTGAAAGATTAACTTGTACTTGTTTGGAAAATAATACTCTAAGTTATTTAATATTATCATGACTGGTATAATCAGTAAAATCATACTGGAGATAAATATTATCATAGAAATTGTGATAGATTTAGACCATAAGATATTTAGAAGAAATGTTAATCAATTCAGATCTATGTTAGTTTTACTACATGAGGAGAAATCTAATAATGACTTTCAAATATTTAACAGAGAATAAACTGTTGCCTGGCATTCCTTTTAAATGTACACATTCAAAGAAGGTTGGACCAGAACTTAATAATATTTAGAGTACAGTCATTGAAATAAATTGTTTTATCTGATTAATGTAAGTCTCATTAATTTTACTGAGCTTATCTCTAAACATAATTAAATCAGGATTTATCTCATCATGATATATGGTGCATAGATATATACAATATTCTCAGCTACTTAATTTTAGGTATTTCATAGAGTAATGGTTGGATCTAATGGTTTTGAAAATCATTGACTCAAATATATTTTGTTGAACTGTGAAATAATGAGCCCTGGAATTGAAATAAGCAAGCAGGTATACCTATCAGAAATTTCATTTACTATGGATTCAGTTCTATTCTTGACTGAACACAAGGTCAGAATTTTGATAAGATCAGTGCTTAAAACACATACACAGTGATGAACAATGAGGTTTTCTATTGCAAAAGAGGATAGATCCATCAGCCATGCCCAAATTGTTCAAATGCTGGGGGGGGGGATTATATTGTTTTTCAAGTGAGGTTCACTTTCTAACATTTTCTCTCAATGGCTAGTAATATGAAAAGTGATTCACCTAGTCAGTTTTTAGAAATTCCAAGTTTATAAAATAGTTTTAAACTATTCAATTATAACGTTTTTAGATATGCTTTGGAAAATTAAAAAGATATTTCAGAGCATTCTGAGTCATTTGCACTGATGTAGGATTGATGCTGCATCATATTTTTTTCACAGTGGCTGAACTCATCCCTTAACCACAGTGGCTGAACTCTTCCTTAACCAATAGGCTGATTAGCCTATTTTTTAAATTGTAACACAGGAGGGAAAACTACAAAGGTATCTTGACAGCATCAACAGTGGAACTAAGGCAGAACTTTCACCATATACAAGGGCATTAACAGAAAGGCCAAAAAAATAAACATGTAGTAGGCTATGCCCATGTAGTGGAAGACCCTTATGATCACAAAGGCACATCTTTCTCCCTCTGTCCTGGCTGCTTTTTATAGAGGCACGACTGAGAGCATTTTAACAAACTGCATCACTGTTTGGTTTGGTGGCAGCGGTGCCTCAGATAGAAGGTCCATATAGAGAGTGGTAAGGACATCTGAGAAGATTATAGGAAGCCCAATTATTCAGGACACTGCTTATAAGCACTATAAGCATTTAGAGCTCGAAGTATTGTTAGAGACCTCACACAACCCACTTCACGGTCTGTTTCTGTTGCTCTTCTCTGGGGGGTGGGGAGGTTTCGAAATATCTATAGCAAGACTAGTAAATTCTGTAGCAGCTTTATTCCTTATACCATCCATCTCAAGATACAGAAGGATCTTGACAGACTTGAACATTGGTTGCTATCTAACAAAATGAAATTCAACAGTGAAAAAAGCAAGGTTCTACATTTAGGGAAGAAAAACAAAATGCACAGGTACCATATATGTGGTACTTTACTCAATAGTAGTAACTGTGAGAGGGATCTTGGAGTCCTAGTGGACAACCATTTAGATATGAGCCAGCAGTGTGCAGCAGATGCCAAAAAAGCCAACACAGTACGGGGCTGCATAAACAGAGAGATAGAATCAAGATCATGTGAAGTGTTAATATCACTTTATAATGCCTTGGTAAGGCCACACTTGGAATATTGCATTCAGTTTTGGTCGCCATGATGTAAAAAATATATTGAGACTCTAGAAAGAGTGCAGAGCAGAGCAACAAAGATGATTAGGGGCTGGAGGCTAAAATATATGAAGAACGGTTGCAGGAACTGGGTATGTCTAGTTTAATGAAGGGCTAGGGGAGACATGATAGCAGTGTTCCAATATCTCAGGGGTTGCCACAAAGAAGAGGGAGTCAAACTATTCTTCAAAGCACCTGAGGGTAGAACAAGAAGCAATGGACGGAAACTAATCAAGGAGAGAAGCAATTTAGAACTAAGGAGAAATTTCCTGACAGTTAGAACAATTAATAAGTAGAACAACTTGCCTGCAGAAGTTGTGAATGCTCCAACACTGGAAATTTTTAAGAAGATTTTGGATAACCATTTGTCTGAAGTGGTGTAGGGTTTCCTGCCTGGGCAGGGGGGTTGGACTAGAAGACCTCCAAGGTCCCTTCCAATTCTGTTATTCTATTCTATCTTGTAAATCACAGGATTTTTTTTTCTGCCATGTATATGTTTATATTCAAACTAGACTGTGATGTTTCTCTGTGTCATATATGTGTGTGCATGTGGGTATATGCGTAATGGTTATCCTTTGAGAGTTGAATGCCACAAAATTTCATTTTAATATATGCTGATTAATGCACATTTTAAGTGACAATACAGTTCTACTCTGCTCTACTCTGCTCTACTCTACTCTACTCTACTCTACTCTACTCTACTCATCACATAGACCTCATCGCACCTTCCAATCCAGTCATCATGGTGCCTCATTGTTTTACTGTTGTAAAATCAGGGGCCCCTCCCCTTTTCCTTGCTGATGTCAAGCACTGCGGCACCCTGTTCCACCATTTCAAGATGTGTTTTAAATAGGATGGTTGAGTTTCCTCCCCACTCCCATTTAAAAACAAGTCCTGAGAAATGACAAGGAAGGCAGGAGGCCAAGCACTGAATAGATGTCCATGTTTGTAATTACTCCTCGGTGATTTGAACAATTTTAAAGAGCATGGTAAGGGCAGCGTGAAAATGTTCTGATGAGTTGGAGCAAGGAAGCAGTGTCTTGTGAACATGCCCCCAATCATTCACTCTTCTGTCTATCCATTACTCTTGCTCTCAAATTGCAGCTGTTCTTCTGAAAAATCAGGGGAGGCCTGAAAACAGTTTACCCAGTCTTCCCCTCAAATCTAGCCTGTTGCCTCTTTTTCCATGATGCATTTCATTCAACAGCTTGTTTAGTGTGTTCTTATAAAACAATGATTAGTCTCACAACTTTCCCCCCCCCATTTCATTTGAAGTTATTTTGAAGTTTATTTTATTTTAAAAGGAAAGGAAAAGAACAGACTCATGAACCATTCAAGGTCTCTTATTTCTCTTCTAGCAGCGTGGGAGAATCATTTGCGACCTCTTTTCTATATCATTTAATTCTCTGAGTCACTGAGCATAATACTAATTATTTACAAAAGAAAAATAGGGGAAAAAAGCATCTAGTAGCCACAAGATTGTAAAAAACAAAAACTAAACAAAAAGGAGAACAATCAAACAGCCTTTTCCTCGGCCCTTGTTTAATGGATTTACCAAACCTAATTTTCCAGCTGAAATAACAGCAGTAAAGGTTGACTCTGCTAAGAATAAGTAGAATTCTGCCTGGTTTTGCTGGTTTGGAGACTCTCAGTCATGCAAAGGAATGATAATGCAAGAGAGACACAGAATACAATACGTTACAAATCATATTTGTTGGTTAGAATGGCTTTTTCTACCCATTCTAAGCAATTGGTACATCTCAGTTCCCACCTACTTTTTAGGGATGTAGAATAACACTGGTAATAAAACCAATACGTTTTATGACTTAAGTGTTTGCTGATATATAAATTATCTGATTAAAATTTTGGTCAGCATAGTTTAAATGCTAATCCAAATGCAGTCCTCTCATCTATTGAGGCTTCCTAGGGGTAGTTTTATTTATTTAATTAATTTACTTAATCACTCACAGGCTGCCAGGGAAAATGGGGAAAAGGACTTGGGTCTGAAGTAAAGTGCTATACGGTATATGCCTGTTGTGTTGTGTTAATCTTGGTGGTTACAGATTATGGAGACTGGCATTACACAGATCCTTGGTTGAGGACAAATAGAAAAGAAACTAAAACTTGCTGCTACAGAAAGTAACAGATATAGCAGGATCTGTTATAAATCACTTTTTAGATAATTGCCAATGTGGTGGTGTGTGTGTGTGTGAGAGAGAGAGAGAGAGAGATACTATGAGTGTTTTGTTTCTTCAAGTCAGTCTTGACGTCTGGCAACTACCCAGACAACTCCCTGCAGTTTTTTTTGGCAAGATTTTCAGAAGTGCCTCATTTCTAGGACTGAGAGGAAATCACTGGCTCAAAGTCACCTAGCTGGCTTCTCTGCCTAAGGTAGTCCTACTACACAGTTTTTTTCCCAGTACAGTACTAATTTAGTGTTATGTTCATCAGTTAAATTCAGAATGTACTGAGCACAGTTAGCAGCTTTTCTTTATGTAGGAAGAGAGCCATGTTAGTCTGAGGTAGCAATTCTTCTTAAGCTTTTTATATTTTATATTTATTTATTTGATTTATATCACTACTTTCCTGCAAAAGTTCAATGAAGCATATATGGAGATTGTTCTTTATGTGATCCCAACAGCAGGTTAGGCTAGGAGAAAATGTCTAGCCAAAATCACCCTGCGAATTTACAAGGCTAAGTGTGGATTTGAACCTGTTGGTTCAACCAACATCTTAATCACTAGATCACACTGCCTGTCCCATGAGCTCTTTAATCATCTTTATATCCTGCAGTACAAACTGCAGCTCTTGTACTAAACTGAAATCATTATGTTTTCTGCATCATATCCAAGTCACTTCGCTGCCTGCATTCACCCCAGCTAAGAGGCATTCATTATTCATTGAATCTCAAAGTGGTAAAGTTATTTTGCTCTTTGAGGCACCACATGCACAAGTCTCTGCTCAACGTGGCAGTAATAAGAATCAGTAATAATATACTGAATAATAATGTTATGCAAATTTAATGAAATCTAAAATCAAACGTCTGAGATAACCACCTATCTCCCTAGGATTAACAGCAGAGCTGACCTGGCCTCATGTTCGCAAAAAACAAAAATTGAGATCTGCAGCAAAAGAATTCTACAATAAAGATCGTAATACTAGCCACCCTAAAGTGAGTGCTGCTAAATATCAGGAATAGCTGGTGAAGTGTTTCGGCAAAAATCTTTCCTCAGTACTGTATTAAATTGCTATCTGCTTATCCTTGGTTTGTCAGAAAACAAAAGGAGCATGAAAATTCCTATCCGCTTGTCTGTCCCTGTTCTGCCTTTATTGTATCTGTTCTGGGTGACTTGTAAAGTGGCTCTGTCCTCATTATATGTGCGCAGTCCATGATAGACAAAGCGATTGCTTGAATCTCCTATTTTGCTGGCCTCCATTTTCAGCAGATTCCCAGCCCGGGAGGAATACATCTGCCAATCACTACATCGCAACAAAAACAGGTATGTTGACAGGAGCCTCAAGGATCCATTATCTGCCCTTCCTCCTAGATCCCATTCTGTCATAAGGCAAGTTGATTACAAAGTGTGGAAAATGAAATGAGAATCCCACACGTAGCAATTTTCATTTAGAATCTCTCCCTTCTTCTTTTCCTTTTTGTATACAGTCAGCAACTGCTGACCTGAATTCCTCTTCTGTGTTGAAAAGTGGGACAGGGTGGCTCAAGATATCACTGTTATGCCATTTTACTATTGCTATGTCTCTTTGTTATACTGTTTTTAGTCCTGGGTAACATCATGTGCCATTATCCCCAGGCTGCTTATTAGAGAGCAGGTATAATGGAAATGGAAGAAGCTGACTAGAGCCAGAGGGCCATGCCCACATCAGCCTGAAATATGCAATTTTGTTGTTGTTAGCTGCGAAGTCATGTCCGACCCATTGCGACCCCATGGACAACATTTATTCAGGCCTTCCTGTTCTCTACTATCCTCTGGAGTCCATTTAAGCTCCTGCCTACTGCTTCAGTGACTCCACCCAGTCACCTCATTCTCTGTCGTCCCGTTTTTCTTTTGCCCTCAATCTTTCCCAGCATTAGGTTCTTCTCCAGTGAGTCCTTCCTTCTCATTAGGTGGCCAAAGTGTTTGACTTTCATCTTCAGGATCTAGCTTTCTAAAGAGCAGTCAGGGTTGATCGCTTCTAGGACTGACAGGTTTGATCGCCTTGCAGTGAAATACGCAATGCCACCTCTCAATTTACTTCAGCTCCTGTCACCTGACTTCACTCCAATGAGAGGGATGACAAAGAGTAAAATATTGTACGTGCCTTATAACTGCTGCTGTGCAGTGTTGAAATAAAGTGAAAACCATCACTTTAACAGCAGTACAGCTAAGAGTGATTCAAACCTTACATACTCATGAGCTGGGAAAGAGATAAAGATAATGTTAGCACATTAGGAAATATTTGCTGTGCTTAAGTTTGGTAAAACCAATGACATTTGTTGCATAGCACCGAAGAAGGGAAAATTTTATTATTATTTTTTAAGCATCAGGAAAAAATTGCTGATGGGATGGGGAGTTTGCAGTGATTAGCAAGCATACAGCTCCCCCTGGTTATCCATATCTCATTTCATTGGTTGATTGGGTGGCTAAAATATATATATTCCACACTTTTATTGTGATGACAGTGCTCATTGCAACTTTCAGAAAATTAAAAATAGGTCATAAAAGATAATAAAGCAATAAAAAATTAAACAAAATGGATAAGAGAGACAACAGACCAAAACAATAGCAACTTAAAATCAGGTGTGTTAATTTCCTTCTGCCCAGCAGTTCTAGTTTTTGATAGAATAAGATCTTAGCAAGGAAGTGGAAAATGAGAAGAGAAGGAATGGCAAGACATATCAAGCCTTCCTTCCTTAATAGTATGAAAAGGGGTTCATAATCCAGTGAACCAATGCCAATGTTCTACCATAGCAAGCCATTTGATCAACCATAACAATTCCTCCTTAAATGTAGAACTCAGAATGGTACTGTTTGTCATGCTCATATTCTTTTTACAATGTAAATATTTAGAATTTTATCATGCAGTTATCCGACTATGAAATAGTTTGGGTAAATCCAGAAAATTTTCCTTATGTGTAGGGAAACCCACACATTCATTTTCTCATTGTCTTGTTCATTGGGTTGCTTCTCTGTTTTATGTCCATATCCTCAATAATACAGTAGCTTTCTTGTATGTATATCCTACTTCTCCCTCTAAATAAATTCATGCTATGCTCTAATTGAATTATAGACATTTCTGTTTTTAAATGAATCTTTACCCATCCCTCAATTCCTTGTGATGGATGCAGACTTTTGATGTCTGCATTTAATTGGCTTTAAACAGGAAGCTTCACTAAACAAAGAAATTAAAACCTGGTGGCATTTTTCCCCTAGATCCTTGCCTTAATATATTTAACTGAAATTAAATATTGTATTAATTAATTAAACATTGCTTTGATTAATGATTGGGATAATGGATCTGGGCTGCGGAATGATCACTAAAATATTACTAGTCTGAAAAACATTATTAAGACTTTACAAGGACTTGCCCATGAATCAAACTTGATGTGAAGGCATAAATTAGGTTATGGCAGCCAACTTTGTTTCAGCAACAAGGATAATACGTATTTAAGAAAAAATATAAGCTGACTTTTAAGATTTTAAGCATTTCCTACCTTCCAAAGTTACTGTAAAACTAATGTGGTAATTGTTTTCTTATTATATGATTGTTAAATCATAATAATTATTCCAGGAAAAAAACGGGATCCTATAACTTTTCAGGATAAGATATATTTTAAAAAACAAAAGGACAAGCTCTGGTGCTTTGATGGTAAGGAGAGATTCCGTATGTGTACATATATTTGGGGGGCTTATACATTTAAACTTAAGTTCAACAGTAATACCAATAGTATCATTATTTATTATTAGTTACAAAAAGTTAAAAAAAGAACATTTGGTTAACATTTCTGACCCCTTTGATCTACATAATAATTGTTAAAGAAAATCCCTTTAGCCATGCTTATGTTTGTGATCTCATGGATAAATTAATGTTCTAAAAAATCTGCTAGTGTATTAGTTTTAATGAAATGGAATGGAGAGCGGATTTAGAAAGCCCTTAGGCTTTCACTGTTTTCAATTAGTTACAACTGTGTAACTATGCAAATTGGAAATGATAATTTAATATCAGTGTCTGAATGTAAACATCTAGTTCTTTATAGCATACCATGGAGTTAAAAAATACCTCATGTACAAGAGCTGTAGACAGATGCAAAAAAGTAATCCTGAAATCAGTAGTTGCACATTCAGAAACACATTAGTATATTACGCCTGCAATAATTGACCAGAATTTGTGGTCTCAAGGTTATATGTATGCATCAGTAATTTAAATGGACTATTCCACCAAGCCTGAGTATAGATCCATTCCCATCCTTCTTCATTTACTAGTGTCAGGAAGCGGATTCAGAAGTATAATCTTATTTAAAGTAAACCATAGATCCTTTTTGCATATCTACCATTGGATTGTTTATCAATGAAAGGCAAGTCATAAGTGTATTAATAAATTAACTGTAGTTTAATATAGTTTAAGGCATTATCATATCTAATGAAGATCCATTGTTTGATGTCTATGGAGATTCTCAATCATCCAGGTCATGTTTATCCCAAAAGTGCTTTTTTTCAAGAGGCAACTGGACTTTCTGGTTTTTCTTTGAAGAAGTTTCACTTCTCAACCAAGAAGCTTCTTCAGCTCTGGATGGTGAAGAAGTTCTTGGATGAGAAGCAAAATGTCTTCAAAGAAAAACCAGAAAGTCCAGTTGCCTCTTGAAAAAGCACCTTTGGGACATCCATTGTTTGATTTACACAGGATCATAGCACTAAATGGTACATTTATTAGAGACCTTGTCCAGTGATCTTTTATGGATAACCAATCCTGAGATCATTTCCCCATTATTTGTTTAAATCAAAAAGGTTGTTTTTATATATTTGTTAGCTAGATCATCTACTCTACCATTGCTCTGTGATGCCAAATGGCCCTGTGTCATTGAAGGTTGTATATCTAATTTGATGAAAATCTCTCTCTCTCTCTCTCTTCCCCTTTCCCTCTCTCCCTCCCTCTCTCTAATTTGTAACCCACCCATCTATCCAGTAAAACTCTGGGTGGTAAACATACCATATAAAACAGCAACAATAAAGCAAACAAACAATAAAAACCAAGTTAAAGTGTTCTCACTAAAAACACCAAATCCTTATGATATACATTCATAATAGAACTGGGTTCTTGGTTCTGCAAAAGCCAGGGTTTTTTCCCTTTCATGAAAAATATTATTAGCAGCAATATCCTAGAACAGGGGTCGGCAACCTTAAACACTCAAAGAGCCACAAAGGTTCTAACTGGAAGCCCCCGGTTCAATTCTGGAGCCAACCAGAAGTCTGGTTCCCCCACCATAGAGTCTCCTGCTAGTGCGGCGTCCTTTTTTCTCTACCTGTCCTAACCAAAAGCCCTATCAATTGTGGAGCTGACTGGCAACAAGGAGCCACAGCAGAGGGATGAAAGTGCCACATGTGGCTCCAGAGCTGCGGGTTGCTGACCCCTGTCCTAGAAAGAGGTGGAAAAAATTTAGGATTCAGGTCTCTAATATAGGAAGACCATGCCATTTATATTTTGTTTGATTCTGCAGTAAAAAAATCAGCAATGCCTCCATTATTTAAAAAAAAGAAAAGAAAACAACATTGCTTTCCTATAATGGGCTTAGAAAAAGAAAAGTTCTAACATGTAGAGAAAATAGTATTTCTCTACATCTGAGATCATTACATGTAATAAATTATAGGTCTTTCAAGCTGTTAGAAGATTTTGCAAATGGTTTAATTGTGTTATTTTAAGGCACAAGACTATTCAATTAATGGATTAAGAAGCAGAGATAGGATAACATCGCAGCACCTTTTCAAAAACTGTTTTAATCATCCGGTGGTGGGTTTTGTGTTTTTGTTTTTGTGCATTTGCTTTGCACCTCTAGGTATGGACTCTTTATACATAGAATGGAGCTGACACCATATTATGTCATGCTATTCAGGGAACAGTTTTTAAATTAGCTAATGTTGCAACATAATCCTCTGATTCTCTGCTTCAAGTGTGGCTAACTCAAAGCCTGGCCACCATTAACCTCCAGTTACAAAAATGACTCAATTTGGAACAATTTTAGATTTGAAGCAGGGGTGAAATGTAAAATTTGTTACTACCGGTTCTGTGGGCGTGGCTTGGTGTGTGTGTGGGGTAATGTGACTGGGTGGGCATGGCCAACTTTTTTTTTTTTTAACTTTTCAAAGCATTTTTTCTAATGCTTTGAAAAGCCTCTGCCACTCAGGAAACTCAGCTGGGATCGTCAGAGACTTTTCAAAGCATTTTTTTTACCACCTCATCGGCCAAGAGGTTGCAGAAAAAAATGCTTTGAAAAAAAAAGAAAAGCCTCTGACTATCCCAGCTGAGCTGCGTGATCATCAGAGGCTTTTTTTTTTTATTTTTAAATGCATTTTTTCGTTGGAAGTGGTTGTAGAAAAAATGCTTTTAAAAGTTAAAAAAAAAAGCCTCTGATGATCCTGTGGCTCAGCTGGGCATGGTGGGGGGGGCAGGGAGTTTTGCTACTGGTTCTCCGAACCACCCGCCTCCATCGCTACTGGATCGGGCGATCCAGTCCGAACCAGGAGCATTTCACCCCTGGTTTGAAGAATAGGAATGTTACCAATTCGATTTACAAGGGCTTTCTGCTTTGGTTCCCAGTCTAACCCCACAGTTAAAACTCAGAAATTTAGCCTGATGGGATTATAAGAGGCTGAGGTTAGGAATGCAAATAGTTTACCTACCAGAGATTTCTTGATCTCATTCCAAATTTTAAATTCCTCAAATGGATGATGAAAACAATATGATTGCTTCCATTTAATCTCTTTCAGCACTTGTCTCTTGTAATGGTTGCAAGTTTATCAGAAACTGAACAGACATAGAGGTCAACTGTTTCCCAGTTCTGTGGAAAATGCTCAAAAGCCAATGTAATGCTTTGTTTTCTTCCTTGTGAAATATCCCAGGCTATTTCCCCCCAAGAGCCATTCCTGATTCTACTAAAAAAAAAGAATTGCTCTATATTCTCTCAGTCTTTCTTAATTAATGATCAGATCAAACATGCCTTTAGATGCATTACATTGCCATATATATATTTGGGTCAGCTTTAGCTTAAACTTTGTACGCTAAAGAAACAGTATCTCCACTTCCTGTACTGTTTTATCTCATTGTCATCCTTTTATTCATGTCACCAAATAGTATTACTTTTTTCCATTTGAGTCACATTCATTCACGATGTTGGACAATTTCCCCCCAAACTCATCTTTAATTCTATTATCACCATTCACTTGAGTATCAGTGCACTATTTCCAACTCCCTACAGAACTTTGATATGCTGCCAAAATATATTGCTGTTGCTGTGTGGTCATTTCCACTTCTGTGTGACTTAGCTACTTTTTCAAATGCTTTTGATTTTTCTTGGCATCAGGGCTTTCTTTAATAAGACTTTTGATCATGCATTTAAAATATTTAAGATCTAGTTTATTAGCGCTTCCAGTGAAGAGTCAGGTTTTCTTTCCTTTATTGAATGAATATATTTCTTCTTGCAGACCAGTCAACAATTTTCTCTGGGAATTTTTCTTTGTTCAGCCTTTCTGATGATCTAGTTTTCACAGATATATACATACATACATACATACATACATACATACATACATATATATATATATATATATTATAACTCAGAAAATTATTGCTTTGACAATGCTGTATATATCTTTGTTGTCAGTATGACATTTCTACAGTTTCAAACTTGCTCATCCAAATAGCAAATATCCCTTTATTCCATCAGGGTGATCACCATCCTTGTGAATTTTTGAGCCTAAGAAGACAACATCAATTACCACTTCAATTTATTCTCTGCATAGTTTGTATTTGGTTAACTGATTGTGTGCTATCAATTTGGTGATAATTATTAGTGACTAAACTGGTAAACATACCTTTCCCAGAATTACAGAATTCTCAGGAGAACTGGATCTTCATGTAATATGTAGTATATAAGACAATTTTGTCATATTGGATTGATTTTTTTTCTAGATACATTTGTATATTTACTTGCCTATCCATGATATTCTCAGGAGTTTTCTCCAACACCAAATTTCAAAAACAATCTTTGATTTCCAAGCTAGTAGCTTTCACCCTTTAGTATACCAATTCATGGTTGGAACCACCATGGTTGGAAGCCATGAACCCTTGAGATGCCCTGGACTCGGTGTCACCTATTATAAGATGGCAAAGCAAAACTCTTGGTTGTCAAGATTGCTTACTTAATTCTGTGGTCATTCTTGAGAGCTCTGAATTAATATATCCATCTGACATGCAGATGATCAATTGTAAACTCTCAGTTTACTTACACTACATTGCCTACAACACACCTCTCTGAGGAAAGTTAAGCAGGATGCCTTTGCAAACTCTAAACAACATGATTCATGAATCACTTTGCTGTCTTTAGCACTGAAGTTAGTAGCATGTATGAAGAAGCATGGCAGTTATATCAAGCAGTTTATGCAAATAATTTTTTTACATGAATGCTGTAATCACAGGTAACATTGTGGATTAATTCATGGAAAACTATAGCTATTTTCTTTTTTCAGACTACTCTTCTCATGGAAGAAAAGCTAAAAACATGGGCTTATACCACTTAAACAACTAGGTCCAGGCACATCTAGAGTGTGGAAGTACTAGGACAAATCAATACTACATAAAATGTTGACAAATATTTTCAAGTTGGGCTACAGGATTTAGGGATTTTTCTTTTTCTCAGTGTACCGTATGACTGTCACTGGGTGTTGTGCCTTGTGATTCTTGATAAGTGTATCTTGTCTTTTTATGTACCCCGAGAGCACATGCACCAAAGACAAATTCCTTGTGTGTCCAATCACACTTAGCCAATAAAGAATTCTATTCTATTCTATTCTATTCTATTCTATTCTATTCTATTCTATTCTATTCTAAAAAAGAATGTTCATTGTTTTGGGGATAAAGAACTTTAATGTCTAACAGAACATGGTTCATATCACCAAACACCAAAAAGAAAGCTTGATGTTGCTACATTGATCTCTTGGACTGAGATATGCTATAAGGTAAACTTTGTTGAAGCTTTCTGAAAATAAATTCCTGCCAGGCTCTCCTTTAGAACTACTGTTCTAGCATCTATACTTCTGCCTGACAGTTAGACATGCCAAAAGATTTCTGTCGGTAGACCCTGTTTTGGTATGATGTTCACAGGCGGAATTGAAGAAGTGAACAGTAGTTAGTATCCCTTTCCTTCTCTAAATTGCCCTTAGAATTACTTAAAAGCTTATTTGAGAAGAATCCTTCACATTTATTCCTTTAGGCTACACAGTGGTATACTTTCCACTCAGACCGTCAACTGAATCAACATCCTCTGGAAGGAAAAGGAGTAAAACCTTTCTCAGAATTGGAACACCACAAAACAATTTCTTATTGTGAACCTTGGATGGGGCACTGAGAAATCAGGCTTTGAAGATTGGAGTTTCAGGTTGCTGAACAATGGAATAATATCTGTTTACTCTGTTTGTTGTTCTTGTTTGACCAAATCGTTCGTTATCATCCACTCCCTGTACTTTACTCAGATTTTTATGAAGACAAAATAGAGAAGACAAAATGGAGGTGCCTGATGCAAAATAATTGGTGCTTTGTAGTAGGATAGAAATTCAAGAATGTTTTGCCAGGCTGAGAAAAAATTCTAAACACCACATGGTGACTATTGAAAATTTATTTTTCCATTTTAGTGCTTCACTCAGCATGCATAAGGTCTTTTATCCATTTCACTAGCCTAATCACACATGCTGATAAGAGGCATCAGTGAAGAAAGTATTATGTAACTTATACCCATAGTAAAAAAAAAAAAAATTAGGCAAGCCATATAATTTAATATAAATACTATCAAGAGCCTTGATAGTACAGTGGTTTAGTGCACCCTGTTATTAACACAGCTGCCTGCAATTTCTGCTGGTTTGAATCTCTCCAAGGCTCAAGCTTGACTCAGCCTTCCATCCTTTCTAAGGTAAGTGAAATGAGGACCCAGTTTGTGGGGGCAATAAGCTGACTTTGTATAAAATATACAAAAGAATGATGGCTATTGCTTAATGCATTGTAAGCCGCCCTGAGTCTCCAGAGAAGGGCGGCATATAAATCAATTTTTTTAAAAAAAAAAATTCTTTAAAAACAAGATATTCATCATTCTACTTATTTCTCCATTTGATCCAGGACAGTATTCCTATAAATATGACTATTGCTAAATTGCATAAAAACTAGAAATAGGCAACCTCTGTATGCAAGAACAGTTACCCAGAAATGAAAACCATAATGTGCAAGCACGCCAAAAGAATATTGGAGAAGTATGGATCAAAACTGTTTTCATTGGCCTTATTATCATTCTACCAAGTCTTCAAATTTCCTTTGGGGATAGATTTTATTAGCTGTAATGAATCTTATTCAAGCAAGTAGGCCCTATGTATCTAGAATACATGTATATGATCCTTTCTTCCTGGGGTAGGTTGTTCTGATATTGTACATCTGGTATTTCAGTCTTCATGAGCTAGGGACTCCATATTGCCATTGTATTCTGTCAGTTCCATAGTACTGGTGTAATCTGCATTATTTTAGCAACTGGCTTTCTGCTAGCATCCAGCTGGGTGTACTGGCAGCTGCCTTGCTGAATGCACTAGCTATACTGAGAGCACGTTAGGAGCTATCAAAGCCATGAAATGAAAGGGGATAAAGGAACTACTAATTTATTTCTTCAATCATCCCAGTCTCTCTCTCTCTCTCTCTCTCTCTCTCTCTCTCTCACACACACACACACACACACACACATATTTGTAATCTGCAGGCCTGCTTCCTTCCTGTTAAAAGCAACAGGAGTCAATAGACATTGCGTCTGGCCCTGAGCTGCCAACCCAAGGGGAAGTCATCCTTTCAAATAGTTCATTTTCCTAATGTGCTGTAAAGCATGTGAAACTAAGGACTGTGTGGGCTGAGAGTTTTCACATCCTGCAGCTTTAATGTGAACAGCATGTGGCAGATGGAGAACTCCATGCTGAAGCTGTTGTAGAGGTATTCTATCTAATGCAACTCCCTTTTGTTCCCTTCTTGTCTGAAAGAATGACAATCCTATGATGTCCATCTCCCCAGGCTAAGTGCAATTTCTATTCAGCAAAAAGGAAATTTTATCATGTAGAATTTTAGCAGTGTTCCTGAAATTGCTAACTCATAGCAGATGTAATCTTTTAATAGGCCTTCTGGCTTCAAATAGATGGACTAGTAATAAACATACCTATAGTCCATTGCTTTTCATAGGGAATTTGGAGGAAATCCTGGCACGTTCAACAGTTTAATCCCATGTAAACAAGGATAATATTGTATCTCTAGCCCTTCAATTCCCTATACTCCCTGATTTTAATTAAGCCCACTGTCAAAACTTCAATAATTTCAATAACAGCAGAATAGCCATTTCAGATATCCAAAATAATATGTTTAACTCTGTGGTGAAATCTAAAATTTGTTACTACCGGTTCTGTGGGCGTGGCTTGGTGGTGCTGGAGTATTGTGACTGGGTGGGTGTGGCCAACTTTTTTTTTTTTACTTTTAAAACCATTTTTTCTAGGTTGTTAAAAAATACTTTTAAAAGCCTCTGACAATCCCAGCAGAGTTGCCTGATCAGCAGAGGCTTTTTTTCTTTTAAAAGCCTCTGCCAATCAGGCAACTCAGCTGGGATCATCAGAGGCTTTTAAAAGCATTTTTCTACAACCTCTTCAGCCAAAGAAGTTGTAGAAAAAATGCTTTTAAAAGCCTCTGATGATCCCAGCTAAGCCGCGCGATCATCAAAGGCTTTTTTTTTATTTTTAAAAGCATTTTTTCTGCCGAAGAGGTTGTAGAAAAA
Source organism: Arizona elegans (assembly GCA_022577455.1). Taxonomy (NCBI): domain Eukaryota; kingdom Metazoa; phylum Chordata; class Lepidosauria; order Squamata; family Colubridae; genus Arizona; species Arizona elegans. The sequence goes on along the minus strand of JAKOOJ010000001.1, from coordinate 281,369,532 downwards.
ATGCTTTTAAAAATAAAAAAAGCCTCTGATGATCGCGCGGCTCAGCTGGGCATGGGGGGAAAGGGATTTTTGCTATCGGTTCTCCGAACCACCTGCCTCCATCGCTACCGGATCAGGCAATCCGGTCCAAATCGGGAGCATTTCACCCCTGGTTTAACTGGAATACATTCTATTTCAGTTCACACACTGATGTCTTCATTTTAGGAATAACAGAATTGGAAGGGACCCCTTCTCCAAAGCACCTGAAGGTAGGACAAAAAGCAATGGATGGAAACTAATCAAGGAAAAAAGTAACCTAGAACTAAGGAGAAATTTCCTGGCGGAACAATTAATCAGTGGAACAACCTGCCTTCAGAAGTTGTGAATGCTCCAACACTGGAAGTTTTTAAGAAGAGATTGGACAACCATTTGTCTGAAATAGTATAGAGTTTCCTGCCTAAACAGGGGGTTGGACTAGAAAAGTCCTTTCCAACTCTGTTATTCAAGCAGGAAACCCTATACAGTTTCTGAAAAGTGGCTGTCCAGTCTCTTCTTGAGAGCTTCTAGTGATAAAGCACCCACAACTTCTGAAGGCAAGTTGTTCCATTGGTTAATTGTTTCTCCTTATTTCTAGGTTAAATCTCTCCTTGATTAGTTTCCATCCATTATTCCTTGTCTGGTCTTCAAGAGCTTTGGAAAATAGGTTGTCCCCCTCCTCTCTGTGACAGCCCCTCAAATATTGGATCATTGCTATCATGTCACCTCTGGTCCTTTTCTTCACTAGACTAGCCATGCCCAGTTCTTGCAATTCTTCATATGTCTTAGCTTCCAGGCCACTAATCATCTTTGTTGCTCTTCTCTGCATTCTTTCTAGAGTCTCAACATCTTTTTTTATAGTGGTGACCAAAACTGGGTGCAGTATTCTAGGTGTGGCGTGGCCTACTAAGGTTTTATAAAGTGGTACTAATACATCACATAATCTCGATACATAGTCTCTCTGTTAATGGAATTTTGGATTGCATTGGCTTTTTTGGCAGTGGCTGCACACTGCTGGCTCATATTTAATTGATTGTCCATTAGGAATCCAAGATCCCTCACAATTACTGCTATTAAGCCAAATTTCACCTAATTTATCTTAATAGTGGAATGTGAAAAAGTTCACGGGATTCAGAAAATCTCCTTATCCTGACTTAACTTGTAGTAGCTAATATTTTGACCAATAAGGCCTAAACTGCCTGTGGCTGAAAATCTTGATTATCAAAAATGGGTTGAATAAAGTAAAGTGGGAGAAGAGAAGCTTTTATTGCTTCACTGAATTTCAATTTCTGCAAAAATGTACTTTTTATTGCATTTATCTCCAAAGAACTAAATATAGTATTATTTCCTTCTTATATTTTTCATCACACGGTTACCCTGTTATATAGGTCATTTTTAGAGACAGTTATTGGTCTAAAGTCATGGTGTAACTGTCATAACAGAGTGAGAATTTGAATTCACATTTTGTAATTTATCTGTTGTTTACTTTTTTGAATATTTGTTTACAAAAACAAAAACGAGTAAGAAAAAAGAACATTTAAAACATACTATATAAAAAAAATAGTTCAGCCTAATTTAAAATAAGTCACTATACATGAAATAAACATTCATCTCTCTTATGCCAAAACAAAGCCAACCCAAAAAGTGAGCTCATCTATATTTTAAAATAATATCAAGATAGTTTTGTCTTTCCAATATTAAATAGTAATGTCTTTCACTCCCTGCCATATTCAAAAATCTATTTTATATAATTTTGTAATCTTCATATAATGATATATTCTTACATTTTGCTACTTGGGGGTATTTGGGGGCAGGGGAATTATAATCTAAAAGTAAATTCTCACTTGTAAACTGTGTTAAATTTTGGAAGACCATATTCACAATTTTATTGATACCAAGCCAAAGCACGGCAATAATAGGACAAGCCCACCAGGGGTGGGTTCTATTTACCTTTACTACCGGTTTGCAACGGGATCGTGTGCGGCTCTCGCTTTGCTCATGCACACACCTTACTTCTGCGCATGCACAGATCGCTTCTGATGATGTCAGGGACAGAGCCTCCTGCCGGTTTTACTATTGGTTCTATAGAACCGGTCCAAACCAGGGGCAACCCACCACTGAAGCCCACATCGTATTATTAAGTACCCCCTCATCTGTTTTATACTTCATATATAATAAAGTTAAAAGCCAGCCTTGCTTAAACATTATCTGTAATGTCCAATAAAATGGAAAATAATCCTTAGATTGGGGTGTTAGGATATGGTGTAAGCCTAACAAGTTGTCCAGGCAATATATGTGTTCTATAACTTAAATGTATTCTGTAACTGTAAGATATAATGCTGAGTAATTGTACTGCTGAGTCATTGTAATGACTAATGACTGCTGACTGAATGCTGACTGCAGTTATCCTAATTGTACTGTTGAGTGATTGCACTGCTGACTTCACTTATCTTAAGTGGATAATTACTAGTGTAAACTGTATATAAGAAGGAAGCCGAGCTATAGTCATTGTTGGACCTGCTCTCATCATTGCTTGACTTGCTGCTTGACTTGTTGGTTGGAACTGTTACTGTCATGTGTGAAGACGTGATGCTACCATCGTGATTTATTACCAGCGTTGAATTGCTGTTTATTACCTACTGCTGTCTGTATAGTAAGAGGATAACTGTAACTCTGTAACTTTGGACGGTTTGAATGGCTAATGACTTGGATTGACTAAAAGACTATGCAATTGTTTTTCACTACAAAGTAAAAGCTTTGTTAAACCAGCTTGTATGTATTGTATTCAGTGCTCTCAGTACCGTTTCTCTGTGCACTTACTCTGCTGGTTGGTAACACAACAATATCCTTAACAAGGGGTGTCAAACTGGTGGCCCACAGGCCGGATGCGTCATATGCAGGCCACACCCACCCCAGCATGAAGGGAAAAAACCTCTTGAAATGTCACATGATGGCAACATGATGCCACAAGTTTGATACCCGTGCTTTAGATGAATTAATTCATTTGAGATTTTAGCACACTTAATATTAAGAACATAACCATTTATTTGTTCTGTAGAATATTCCAACTCTGTATTCAACAGTTCTTGCAAATAACTAGTTTCCACTATATTCTTTGTTTATAGAAAAGTATGGTGGATTTAACAGCCTCTATGGCTTGTTCCAGTATGGAGACCAATTGGGAAGATTTCTGTAAATCAAAACTAACATATTTTAGTGGAATATGCTGCTATTTTGGGTTTTGCGAGGTTTGGGGGCAATCCAAATATTTCTTACAATAAAATGTTTTTAAAAGTTTATTGGTGATAAGTAGACCACAAGTAATAAAACATTTGTCCATGATAAAACAGCGACAACAATTCAAATTGGGAATATACCAAACTGTAAATTTGTTATGTGATAATCCTTTACCTGTAACTGATAAACTACATTAGGTTTTACAAGTTAGATTTTTTTCACCAGATTCCAGAACCGAAACAATATTTCACATTGGACAAAATCCATTCATAGGTTTGTAGTTTATATTTATAGCCACTGAAATGAGCCCTAAGAAAAGCAAGTAATGTTTCCTCATGTTTTTCACATCACTCTCTTCTTTATGTTCATTAGCCCCTTATATTTTTTCCCATAAAAAACATTTTATGAAAATTTGCTAATTAAAAGCATGGTTCTCATTTTGCCAACTTTTACTTTCTTATGTACTTTTTTAAAATCACACATTGATTCAGCTTGCCCTCATTGGGGGTCACCTGATGAGGCCTGGGATCACATCATCGCAATGATTAATGGACAGCTATATCTTCAAAGTCAGCTGGCTTTTAATTGATTGATGTTTTGTTTTACTAATTTAATGTCTCTTCAGGCAGAGACAGGAGAGGATGTCAGATGAATAGTTATGGCCATTGTCACTGATATATGCAAAATGTGTATGTATAATCTCTGTCATATCTTTCCTGTTCTCTAAATCTGTGAGAAGTACAGAATTTTAATTTTCACACTCTTTTCCTTCAAGTGTTTATCCATGGCTTAATTTACAATGGGTTATAATCCTTTTTAATTTAAAATATTTTTTCAAGCCGCTTGTTTTTTTCTGCCATTTCTATATTTCATGCAAGACACTGTATTTATCTTCTTTTTCCAATAAGAAGAGGTTATTGATGTTTCCAGATAGATTTTTCTGCCCGTTTCAATCAAAGGCATTACATAACTACATCTTACCTTCTTTTATTGTTTTATCTTTGTGTAAGGAATATATGGGTAATATCATCCTCATTTTAACCATTGTCTATTCACTGCTGAAGGCCTCATCTGTATGTTTCCAACCAATATGCTCCTGAGCTTTCTTTTGCCAATTGGGCCCACAAAACATGCTAATGTCGTCAATCCATCCTGTTTTAAGTCTCTTTTAGGGACGCTTTTTATAAAGTGGGATCCATTCTATGACTGCCTTGGTCCATCTGCCATCAGTTCTTCTTGCTATGTGACCAGCCCATTTCCATTTTAATTCTTTTACTCTCTTGATGATATGGTATATTTTTGTTTGTTCGGGCAGGTCTTTCTATCTAGCCTTGTAATGCTGAGCATGGATCTTTCCATGGCTCTTTGCACCACTCGTAGCTTTTATATTGATTGTGAGGTTGGTGTTCATAGTTCATTGGCATATGTTAGAGGAGGTAGCACATATCGATCAAAAAAATTTCAGGCATAGTGGGAGGTTGTGCTTGAAAATTATGCTTAGCTTGCCAAATGCCTGCCAACCACATTTAACATGCTGTTCAATTTTATTTATTTATTTATTTATTTATTTATTTATTTATTTATTTATTTATTTATTTAATTGAATTTGTATACTGCCCTACTCCCGAAGGACTCAGGGCGGTGAACAGCCATGGAATAAAACATATAAATACAAAATTTAAAATAGATTAAAACGAATTAGATAATTTGGTTGAACAAATTTAAAACCCCAATAATTTAAAACCAGATTTAAATTTTCCATTTAAAAGGGGGAAAGACTTAGGTCAGGCTGGCTTGGTGAAAGAGGAAGGTCTTAAGCGCGTGACGGAAGGTACGCAGATCCGGGATCCTCCGTATCTCCGGGGGGAGCTCGTTCCAGATAGTAGGTGCCCCCACAGAGAAGGCATTCCCCCTGGGGGCTGCCAGTCGATATTGTTTGGCCGATGGCACCCGGAGGAGCCCCTCTCTATGGGAGCGTACTGGTCGGTGGGAGGCTATTGGTGGTAGCAGGCGGTCCCGTAAACCTTCCATTGTATCACCTTCCATTGAAATCCATTAGCTAAGGCAGGGGTCAGCAACCTACGGCTCCGGAGCAGCATTTGGCTCTTTGGGCCCTCTGCTGTGGCTCCCTGTCAGGTGATCCCAACACTGGCTGGCCCCACCCCTCACCCTCCCCTCCCAGTCACTCGTTGCCTGGCCTGAGAAGGTAAAGACAATGGAGGGGGATGGAGAAGCGGCCAGGGCAGAGGCAGAGAGATACAGAGAGAGGGGGAGAGAGAGATACAGAGAGAGATACAGAGAGAGAATGAGGGAGGGGGGCAGAAAGGAGGGAGGGGAGAGAGAGATATGTCAGAAGGATTTGGGTTCTCTACCCTAATGAGCGGCTGGGTAGGCATGGCTGGGCGGGGGGGTTCATGTGACCAGTGGAAGTAAGTGACATCAAGTTGGCCATGCCCACCCAGATTTTGTGGCTCCCAGTGTTTTCTTTTCTGTGGGAAATGGGTCCAAATGGCTCTTTGAGTATTTAAGGTTGCAGACCCCTCGGCTAAGGTATATGTAGTGGTCTACTATGTCTAGTTCTAATTCAGATATTTTTAAAAAATATTTCTTCGATGAATTTATTGAACATAACCTGGCTCTTTTTCAGGTTTATTTTAAAACTAAATGGTTCTCCTGCTTTGTGCAGCTATTATATGTGTCTTTGTCCGGGTCTTATGAGAAGAGAACAACATCATCTGCAATTCTTAAGTGATTTAAATAGGAGGCACCATTGATTTTTATTCCATCTAGTTTGCTAAATACTTCTTCATGGCAGGCTGAGAAAAAGATAGGTGATACTGTATTGCCTTGTTGTATACCTCATTCCATGTTGATTTCCACTTTATGATCTTAAGGCAAATTGTCGCCATTGATTTTTCATATATTGATTGTAGTAACTTTAAGTGTAAGGAGTGTCTATGCCTTGGTTGAGCAATGCATTAATTATTGCTTGCTGGAATAGTGAGTCAAATGCCTTTTCGTAGTCAATGAAAGCCATGCACAGAGACATAGTGTCTCTGTGCCTTCCAATGACTTGATGAACAACCTGGATGTTATCCATTGTGCTGTAGCCACTTCTGAACCCTGCCTGCTCCTTTGGCTGTGCATCATTTAAAGTTCTCACATTCATTTTGCTTATACCTTTCATATATTACTATTATGGGTAATATATGATCCAGTGGTGAAATCTAAAATTTGTTACTACTGGTTCTGTGGGCATGGTTTGGGGGGGGATGGGGTAATGTGACTGGATGGGCGTGGCCAATTTTTTTTTTTTTACTTTTAAAACCATTTAAAACCATTACTTTTATTTTTAAAACCACTTTTTCTACAACCTCTTCAGTGAGCTTCAAAAGGCTCTGACGATCCCGGCTGAGTTGCCTGATCAGCAGAGGCTTTTTTTCTTTTAAATGCCTCTGACGATCAGGCAACTCAGCTTGAATCGTCAGAGGCTTTTAAAAGAAAAAAAGCCTCTGCTGATCAGGCAACTCAGCTTGGATCGTCAGAGGCATTTAAAAGAAAAAAAGGGTTTTTTTTTCTTTTAAATGTATCTGACGATCCAAGCTGAGTTGTCTGATCAGCAGAGGCTTTTTTTTTTAACTTTTAAAAGCATTTTTTCAGCCGAAGAAGTTGTAGAAAAAATGCTTTTAAAAGTAAAATGATTGTGCGGCTCAGCTGGACATGGGGGCGGGGGGCCCGCAGGGATTTTTGCTACTGGTTCTCTGAACCACCCTCTTCCATCGAACCGGGAGCATTTCACCCTTGATATGATCCCATATTAATTTGGTTATTTGATTCAAATAGAAAAATGCTTTCTAGATATATTCTAGATCCTCTAATTGTCTGTCCTCCATTGTTGTAAGAGCCCTTATGTTCATTAACATTAGCATAACCAAATTCTTCATAATAGCAGTGGTCTCTCTTGTGAGGCACTGTCTGTGTCATGATTAATTTGTTAACAGCTGTATCACTTCATATTTCAGGAGGAAATGTTAATTCCCCAAATCTTCATGCTATGTTTTTGTCTGTGCATGTTTTACACATTGGATTATATTCAGCTATACTTTCTACCTTGTTACTTTATTAGTTGACACTTTATTAGTTGACTGAAAACTTCTAGGCTTTTCTTGCTGTTTACAAACCAGAGAAAAACCACAGCCAATTGTAAATGAATGTCTTCAAGTCCTCTTCTTGGCTACACTATTCTATGGGGTTTTAAGAAACATGTGAACTGACATTAATGGTACCTTTTTTTCTTGATCAGATTTTTCTGGTAAAGCCTACCTCATAGTAATATCCATTTTATTAATAATGAGGGCTGTGTCCTGATGTGACATGAGGACACAGCCCTCATTATTAGCCCTCTGGCAAGAAATGGAGAAAGTCTGAGTAGTGTTTAACTAACTCAGGTAAGGATAAAATAATTGTACTTCTTCTGCCCCAGGATGTATTTTTTTTTCCTCTAAATGACAAGGCCGTAATGGGGTGAATCGAAGCTCCACCTGTCTTTCCCCTATCATCATCTTCTTTTACCAACCCCATAATGCCTTGCGGGGATGGAGTCTGTGCAACTGAATGGAGCTTGCAGAGTATTTACTGGCCAGATGTCCTTCCTGTTGCCAATGTGGAGTTTTGTTCAGCAGATATATTCTCATTCTGCCCAGAGAGCCTGTCTTTCCCCATGTCTTCTGCTTATAAGCAGTATTTGTACCTGATCCCAGCTTGGTCTCTACTGATAGTGTGTGAGAGAGAAAGAGAGGAAAATGATGGGATCTCTTTCCTCATGATTTTGCCTTAGTCTGTTGAAATTTTACAGATCCTGTTAGGCATTGCAACTCTGGTAATGTTGTACTACTAACTAGAGCATACAAAACATTTGCTAGACCAATTCTTAAATACTGCTCATCTGTCTGGAACCCGTATTTATCGGACATAAATACAATCGAGAGAGTCCAGAGATATTTTACGAGAAGAGTCCTCCATTCCTCTAACCCCATAAAATACCTTATGCCACCAGACTTTAAATTTTGGGTTTAGACAACTTAGAACTACGCCGACCTCAGTCTGACCTAAGCATAGTACATAAAATTATCTACCACAATGTCCTTCCTGTCAATGACTACTTCAGCTTCAACCACAACACTACACGAGCAAATAATAGATACAAATTCAAGGTAAACTGTTCCAAACTCGATTGCAGAAAATATGACTTCAGTAACAGAGTGGTCAATGCCTGGAATGCACTACCTGACTCTGTAATTTCTTCCCCAAACCCCCAAAACTTTAATCTTAAACTGTCTATTGTTGACCTCACCCCATTCTTAAGAGGTCTGTAAGGGGCGTGCATAAGTGCACCTGCATGCCTACTGTCCCTGTCCTAATATTCCTTTTTACTTACTCTTTTCATGTATTCAAATTATGTTTATACTGTTACCTGTTATCTTATATATGCTTGACAAATAAACATGATTATGTTTATGATTTTAAGGGTTTCCCGCATTAAATAGCCAGAAGGAAGAACTCTGGTTTTTGAGATCAATACAAGGTGGATTGGGTTTTTCCAAAGCCAAGTTTCTCACTATAAACTGTGTTAATTTGTCTTCATACAAATTAACACAATAATACTTTTTTGGATGTCCTGGTGTACATTCCTTCTCCCCCAGTGTAACTTAAAGTAGGTGTTGTGCTTATTTGTGGAAAGTGTGTATAAAATAGCTGTCCTGGGTAAATATATATGATGAAACATTCAGCAAAATGCACCATTCAGCAAAATGCACCATGAGCATTTCCCATTTCTGCTCATGATGAAGCAAATGCAAAATTAAAGGCAGACATCCCTGTGTTTCTCAGGTACTGGCCTGAGGTACTATACTGACTAATTTTTATAGCATACAGATATAATTCTTAGATTAAAATATGATTTACATTCCCAGTTGACAATTCCTACTATCCTGTATTTTTTTTTATCTTAATATAAAAAGTATGAGCTGACTATTGAGGCATTCTATAACTGGAACATTGAACATGTTAGATTTTTGGATAATCCTTCATCATTTAAATGATGCTCATGGATGAAGGCAGTTGTGCACCCAACTAATGCAAGATATAAGGAATGCAATACACATATTTGCCTTGTATGAGAAAGCTTAACTGTGAGACATTTGGATTCAAGTTGTGAGTGTCTGCAGTGTCTGACATCATTAAAATAATGTTAAATTGGGATTACTTGGAGTGCAGTACAGAGGTCTAAATGAATGAAGGCCTCAGTAATCCAGGATTCTTGCCTATCTCTTATGATGTCAATGGACAATTAATATATAAATTGTGATTCAGAGTGGCAACCATTCCCATTAATTTCTTCCCACGATACTGTGATCTATCAAAATTAGGATATTCCTCATAGCTAGCCAGACCCTCCAGGTAATTTAAGCCCCCTGCTCTCCAAGCTACCAGCATCACATTGTCCTTCAATGTCCTTGTTTCCAGGCTATCATCATCCCTCTGCATTTGTCACTTTGCATTTGTCTACTATAAATCAATAGCACTGATTATTGTTGTTTATTTTGTTTTTAATTAAAAAGTACAGAAAAAGAAAAAGGAACAAGAAAGCAAAATAACAGCATCCATGTACACACGCAAAGGGACTTCTCATCCATGTATCATATATATTTTCATTGTAAGCAATTCATTCATAATTCACAAGTGACATCAAGTCTTCAATCCACTGAGTAATGGAAGTGACAAATATCTTTCCAGTGTTGAAGGATAACTCTATTAGCAATAATAAGGGTATGGAGAATCCATTTTCATTGTCCAGCTGTCAATACCTCTTACACCAATTGACAACTGGTGTTACTGGCTATCTTTCCTCAGCATCTTTATTCCCTTTTGCCTTTTTCTGCCACCAATATAGTTTCAACTTTTGCCCCCTCATTTCTCCTTCTCTACGTACATTTCCTTCTGATTTTCCTACCCTCCAGCTCTTCCTTTGTGGTAGCCCAAATGTTGTTATTTTCCTCTACCTCTCATCATTCTAGCCATTCACTCTAACCATTTTCCATTTCTTTTTCGCATAACCAGTGCTGGGAAAGAGCATCAAGAGAGGGTCTCCACAGTGACTGGTGAGACAAATGATGCTTCAGGCCAACTTATTTTATGCCAAATTTAACACAGGCCCAGATTTATGTATTTATTTAGAAAATTAGTACTCTACATTTTAAATTATTTTAACTAGACCAAAGTGAGGCTGAAATAAAACTTAAAAAGCACTTAGTAAAAACCATACTTCATTAAAAATCCTTATAATTAAAAATGAATGATTTGTTAAAAATATGCTTTAAACCATGAAATATTTAAAACTCAATTAAGCTAAGATTACAGTACTATCCAGAAACTGTAAATTGAAACACACAGTCTTTCAGGGTTGAAGTGAAGGGTCCTTGGTGCTCTCTTGCTTGGTTGTTTGGCTGCAGATGTTCATTACCCTAATTAGGTAACATCATCTGTGCTAGACCTGCACTGATCTAGCACTGATGATTTTACCTAGTTTGAGCAATCTGCAGGAAAACAATCATGCTTAGAGAGCACCAATGACCCTTCACAATAGTTCCATCCATCAAAAGTACTAAATAAACAGGTATACATGGAAGAAGCTCAAGAGCAAAGCAAATTAATAAGTGAATTAGTCATTGGTCTTTTGGCACTGTAACAAAGGATAAAATGACATTTTTATATGAAAGAACAGAACAGGATAAAGATGATGTGGTGGAACCACTGACTGGAAGGAGGACACCTCTATGTGGACTAAAGCAACATTCCATCTTAGAATCTGTTTGGGGGAGAAAAAATCTAAACTAAGATTCTTAGGTCTGTATTTACTGTTTGTCAAGGGAAGGCAGACAAGACAGTTCAGTGCAATTCTTGTAATATAGGTGATCAAGAATAAAGTATCTACTTGGCCTATCTACAAATGGTTCTGGTTGTTTGCACCTGATAGGATTTTGAAATGACTGCAGAGAGTTTTGTGCATTTCTGGAAGATCATAAGGCTAAACACTAGGCCAGTGCAGAATCACTCAGTTTTGCTTCAACAAAGACCTTGACGGAGATGTTTTGCTTGTCATTTACAAAAACCACAAACTGCTTCTGCCCAGATATCTCTTAAAATGTTTGTGAATGCTACTGGAGAAAGTGAGAAGAAAGTATTCCTGTATTGAAAAGGGTGGGGTGGAACAAAACAAAGCAACTTTATGGAGCAATTAGAAGCAAGAGGATCACTCTTTCACAAAGAAAGAGATTGTTTCATCAAAGTAAAGTGCACCTATAGTACCAGGATTTGCAAATCCCTAGTAATTATATACCATGCTCAATATATTGCATGCAACTACCCTTGAGTTTTTAGGTATACCAGACATTTCTTACCTTGATTTAGATTAAAACTATTACATGTGTGGGAGGAAGTTTAATATACTTGCCCTCTTTGGCTCTTCTTTCAAAAGCGATCATCCAAGTGTAAGGATGTGCAAGGATTCTTTTAAAAAATTCCACTGGTATCATAAGACATATGAAAAGAAATACAGAACAATATATGCTATATGATAGCAAATTATTTACACACACACACACACACACAAGCCCCTTTCCAAAAGAGAGGTGAGAATTATCCCTCTCACATCTCTGTTTATATCAACCTGATTATGACCAGGGTGTACTATGTTTTAGTCTAAGACAAACAAACAGAAGGGGAACTTCACTCTACATATTGTGCAATTTTCCCATTGACTGTAATTCTAAAAATGCTTCTGTTTCAATATTCCAATTATTTGAGTAGCAAATTTCAATACTGAGTGGATTGTTCATTTCCACTCTGTTTCTACTGTAGATGGAACAAATTGAAGACATATCTTTTCACTTTGGGAGATTAGAAATAAAATTCCAATTTGGTATCATTATCCCTCTCTTAACCTTGCTTAATCATTATATTTTTATTTCTAGATGTCAGTTCCCCAAGGCAACTTAACAGATGATCTATGTTGTCATTTAAAATATATTTTGAGATGCCTTGCAGATGCAATGCAGGTTTTTGTTCATATTTATTTACTGCATTGTTTAGACTCTTCCATGCATTAAGAGCTGGGATGATGGAAATTACGCTCTAAGGTTAGTCAGTGAGCCTATTTTATGTATGCCCATTTTCCTCATAATTTAATAACATTACCTTTCTGAAAAGATATATAACTAGAAATACAAATGTCCTAAATTTAATCTAGGCCTCAATAGTACTTCTACTCCAATTTACCTAAAGTTAAAGCTTTGTTATATGTCAGTTTTATTATTCCACTTTCAGCTGCTGATTTTTTTTTTTTTTTGATGGAGTTAAGATTATTTCCCTATTTTGATTAAGAATTGTTTTTCTTTTGTGCTACATACTAATAGTTAATCAGATTCAAAAGTTGTAGTCATTTAGATATTATATGTTCTGGTGATTTTTATCCAACTGCAATTTGCAAATATTAGTACTACTGTTATGTAAATGATCCCAGCAAGTAAAAATTCACCTGTATGATAATTAAATTAAAAATGATTAGCTGAGAATGTTAATGAAAGCCCTGTAACACTTAATTCATACCCTCAGCAAATTTTAGAAAATTAGCATTGTGAAATCACATTTCCATTTCTTTTTAACTTTCTTGTTTTCCTCTTTAGCTTAGATTATTATTCAATTTCTCTGTGAAGGCATGACCAGGATAAGGGCACATATGTATCAATCAATCAGTTCTGCTTTCTTTCAAAGTCAATTTTGAAATCTCAAGTTCTTTCCATTTTTGGTTGCTAAATAAAATAAATAAGTCTCATGCCTACAGGAACTATTATCCAGATTTCAATAAATGCAGCTATTCCCCACCATATTGTCATATGGCTATTGGAACTGACTGTTGTAATTAAAGATGTGGCATCCTTAAGTCAGTACCACAAGCATAGTTGAAAACACACATTTACAAGTAGACTAAGCCCTCAATGCTATCTTCTCAGGTTTGACATAATTTAGTTTTCTCCCACAGTGTTTTTTAACTTCATATCCGCACTCATTTTTGAAGAAATTTGTGCATTTAGGTATATTCTTATTGGTAGACTTTAACAGATTAACAGAATTGGAAGGGACTTTATAGGTCATCTAGTCCAACCCCCCACTCAAGCAAGAGACCCTACACCATTTCTGACAAATGGCAGTCCAATCTTTTCTTGAAAGTCTCAAGTGATAAAGCTCCCACAACTTCCAAAGGCAAGCTGTTCCATTGGTTGATTGTTCTCACTGTCAAAAAGTTCCTCCTCATTTCTAGGTTGAATCTCTCCTTGGTCAGTTTCCATCCTTATTCCTTGTCTGGCCTTCAGGTGCTTTGGAAAACAGCTTGACCCCCTCCTCTCTATGGCAGCCCCTCAAGAATTGGAAGATGGCTATCATGTCTCCCCTGGTCCTTCTCTTCACTAGACTAGCCATGCTCAATTCTTGTAACTGTTCTTCGTATGTTTTCGTCTCCAGTCCCCTAATCCTCTTGGTTGCTCTTCTCTGCACTCCAAAAAGTCTCAACATCTTTTTTTATAGTGTGGTGACCAAAACTGGGTGGAGTATTCTAGGTGTAGTCTTACTAGGGCTTTATATAGTGGAATTAGTACCTCACTTGATCTTGATTGTATCCTCTGTTAATGCAATTTAGGATTGCATTGGCTATTTTAGCTGCCACTGCATACTGCTGGCTCATATTTAGCTGGTTGTCCACTAAGACTCCAAGATCCCTCTCGCAGTCACTGCTATTAAGCCTGGTTTCCCCCAGTTTGTATGTATGCTTTTGGTTTTTCTTACCTAAGTGTTGGATTTTATTTTGTTAGATATGGCCCAGTGTTCAAGTCTATCAAGATCCATCTGGCTCTTGAGCCTATCTTCTAGGGTGTTAGCTATTCCTGCCAGCTTAGTATCATCTGCAAATTTGATCAGTTCCCCTTCTATTCCCTCAGTTGTTTATGAAGATATTGAAGAGTTTTTGGCCTAAGATGGAACTTTGTGGCATCCCACTGCTTACTTCTTTCCATGTAGACTTAGACCCATTAAGGACTACTCATTGAGTATGGTTTGTCAGCCAGTTGCAAATCCATCTGGTGGTGAAACTATCTATTCTACTTTTTTTCTAGCTTACGAAGAAGTAGTTGTGGTCTACTTTGTTGAATGCCTTGCTGAAGTCTAAGTATATTATGTCCACAGTATTTCGTTGGTCTACTAATTTAGTCACTATATTGAAGAATGAAATAAGATTGGTTTGGCATGATCTGTTTTTAACAAACCCGTGCTGACTGCTAGTAGACTTCCTTAATCTTACCAAGAATCCTTCTATTGTAGACTTTGGCATATACACAATACATTCATATCTGGGCAAATGAGACCTTATCCATCAATAAGGTCTCTTCCTGTCATATCTCATTTAGTTAGTCTTCTTGATCCTAATAAGCTATTAAAGAGAAAGTAGTTCTACATAATTATTTATTCAATTTATATGCCCCTCATCTCACTCTGCAAAGTGACTCTTTATTATATGATAGAAAGCAAACAAGAGATAATTGCTCCTAAAGGTTTTCAGAAGAGGTGGATCCTAATTAAAAACCCTCAAACACAGTAGTTGTTTGTTCATGAGATGTGAAGAATATTACATCTCTTTCTTGTTCTACTGAAATCATTTTTATTAACTCAGAGGTTAACTAGGATTTCTAGAAATTCACAACTTTTATGTACTCTAATTTGTATACAAAAGTCTCCTCCAGACTTCTTTATTCTAATGCTGACATGTCTTTGCTTGAAGTAGCCTTGCACTATTCTACCAATGGCATGATGTCATCCATGAGATGGAAACTAATGGATATCTTTAATGTTCTTGAATTGAGGAGTTAACATTCAAAGAGGTATACAAAGGGGTATACAAGCAAGGAATCTGAATGACCACTGCCCCATCTTCTATGAACTTGTCATAAAACATAGACAAGCAATTAGTACAGGTTAGCTGTTGCTCAGCAGGCTACTTTTCTAGTCAGATATGGCTCTTGCCTCTTTAACATGAGGAAACTGAGAAGCCAACCCTGAATTAGTATGAAGTACCATGAAGGCAAATTGTATGCCATCTAAAGCCAAGGGTTGCTCAGAGGGGGAAGAATGGATTGTCCTGGCTTTTTCATAATGCTGCTATTCTGTTGGGAAAGAAAAGTTCTATACAACTTCAACAGGCACAAAATAAACATAACCAGAATTTTGAAAGTTTGAAAGTTTCCTTAGAAATCCTATTGGGTTCAGTAGGACATGTTCCTAATAAGAACACATGCAATTTCAGGTTGCATTTTAGGTTTTTAATCACAATTCTATGCACATCTATTTAAAAATAAACCCCTTTCTTTTCAAAGGAGTTTGCTTGCAACCCAGATAAGTGATTCCAGGTGATCCAAGTGTTCACAAGATCTTATTAAGTTGCAGGGAACCTGTGGCTTTCGTAATGTTTTCCCCAACATTAGTAGGACCTTAGACTTCTTGATCAAAATTATTAGAAGTTAAATATCACATCCTGGAGACTGCTAGTATAAAAATGTTTCTTCAGATAAGGAATACCAACATGTACTGTATATACATGCAAAGGTTCAGTGCTTATTTATTAATTGTTGTCTTCCATCCCTTCCTAAATAAAAATTAGCTTTGGTGGTAGGGGAAATGTTGAGAACTTGCCATGTAAGCTATCCTATAGGTTGAAGAAATAAGTTGATCAAAGCAACAGTCTCAAAGATGAGCTGTAGAATGGCAAAGCAGATGGAAGGGAAATAAAGACAAGCATGCTATTAATCCTCAAATAATTTCCAAGGGGCACAAAGCATGTTCTAATTTTCGTTGTTAGTTATTGATCTTTACATAATGGCTTTTTTTTTCTTCCTTCAGTTTTAAATCTGTCCCAGCAGCAGTTACTATTGCTCAATGTGCACATTTGAATCTGAGGCTAATTGGCATTGGGATTTTGTAAAAGGTAATGGGCCTAGGTTGCTTTGCTTTGCTAAAACAATTTTTTAAATAAATTAGTTACTTGTGTTCTGCAGTCAGTGGCAACACCAGTTCTGATAAAGTAAGAGACTTCTCAGTGTCGTGATTCAGAATTGACAGTTGTTTCATGCATTGTGAGAACTTTTGGGAAAAGTTATTTTCTTGTCTCGTGCTTCCTTTCTTTCTCTGCCCTCACATGAGAAGAGGAATGTGAAAAGAAAACCAAAACACTTGAGGGCCAAGAAAACCTCTGCAACTCTTCTATATTTTTTCCAAAACCTTTAATAACTTTTTATCACTTTTAAATGTGTAGAAGACGGAAATACTTATTGGTAGACCTATGAATTGTCCATCTCTGCACAAGCAAATTTAGTTATTATTAAATTTCTTGGATTCAAATAACTTTTCTGGATAGCTGTTTCTAGCAGATGTTTGGATTTGGGTAAGTAAAGCATATCATGTTTCATCATCCTGGGCAGCAAAATGTAATCAACAATCTTTGCAATCAGATGATCTAAGTGCATTTCAGAATTCAGAAATGCCTTGCTGCTTGCAGAAGAATTAAGCTGAACAGTAAAGACTTCTAAGACTTCTTTCTATTCAGAAAATTGCAGTAGCCTGGTTATACTAATACTTTAGTATCAGATACTAAACTATATAGCAGATATTGTTTGTTTCCCAGTTGATTTCAGGTTAGTTAAAGTCCCTCCATAACTACAGTGGTGTGTTTCCTACACATCTCAATTAACTGAATAGCAGAAAATTGGTCTATTTCCTCCGGTTGATGGGGTGCCTGGTAGTACACCAGTGGTGGGATTAAAATTTTTTTACTACTGATTCTGTGGGCGTGGCTTGTTGAGCGTGGCATGGCTTGGTGGGCGTGGCTTGGTGGGCATGGCAGGGGAATGATACTTTAAAATCTCCATTCCCTCCCCACTCCAGGGGAAGGTTACTGCAAAATCCCCATTTCCTCCCAATCAGATGAGACTCGGGAGGCAGAGAATAAATGAGGGCGGGGCCAGTCAGAGGTGGTATTTACTGGTTCTCCAAACTACTCCAAATTTCCGCTATCAGTTCTCCAGAACTGGACAGAACCTGCTGAATACCACCTTTGGTACACACCTATAGCAAAGTCATTTCTTTTATCTCTAATGCTTACCCAAATTTCAGGAAGGCGTTCATCCCTAGTATTTTGAATTTCTGTGGAGACGTAGTAATTCTTTATATTCAATGCAACCCCTCACCCTCTATTGTTGGGTCTAATCTTTTTGAAAAATTTATAACCTTCTAGTTGTGTGTTCCAGTCATCGGTTCCATTCCACCAAGTTTCAGTGGTAGCTACAGTATCATACTTCCCCTCATATACTAGACTTTAAAGCTTTTCCTGTTTGTTCCCCATACTATGAACATTGGTATACAGGCATTTGAGTCCTTTATAATTCTCCCAATAGTTTTGTTTCCTGTATCTACTGATCTGTACTTGTGAGCCCCTTCTTCACCATTCCCCAAATCATCATTTGATTTGTGGTTAAGTCTTATAAATTTGCCATTCACCCTCACTAGTTTTAATTTAAATCCCTTCAGATGATGAGCTAAACTAGATGTTTCCCAAACACATTCCTATCTATCTTCATGAATGCAGCCTATCTCTTACCAGAAGCCCTTCCTGTAGATAGCGTATGGTCTAGACCATGGTTCCATGGTCTAGAAAGCCAAAGTTCTCACATGACAGCATTCTTTGAATGAGTGATTTACTTCTATAATCCTCTGCTCCCTCCATAGTTCTTGATCTTCAATTGGAAGTATAGATGAAATCACCACCTGTGCTCCAATCTCTTTGGTAACCTGCCTAGTTCCTCGTAATCCATTGAAATTACTCTCCTTAAAGTATCTTGCCCTCTGAAGAGGCTTTTGTTTTTAAACTTTGTTCTAAAGGAACTGAAGAATATGCAATATGTTCGGGAAGCAACAAATTATTAATGTATAAATAGAATACAGTCCTTCTCCTGGGACCTTGTCTTATCTAGAAGCTGGAATCATTTTTTGCTTCCAACAAATCAGCTATCTATGTCAAAGATCAACATAGCTGTAGTATATAAAATATTTTGCCACAGAAATAGAAAAGAGAAATGTCTTATAGAGGACAAATGTGGTTTTCTGTATTGATAGTGCTTGCTCTGCATTTCACAAACAAAATCGAAAGGCACATACCATATTCCATGTTCAATTGATTTTAAGTTTCATTTCTGTACAGAAATATATGAAGTTTATTGTGTGGTCCTTGAAAAAAGCTCTTGACTTTCTAATTAAATGACAGAGTCTGTTATGCCTTACTATATCATGCTTTTAATATCTGGAGTATAATTTTGGTCCACAAACTGCTGACCTGTATTATGTTCAGTAAATATTCCTTGCAGTTATAAACATAGTGTTAAATGCATTTATTTGGGTGCATTTATAGATTCTTGCCTAGTAGTTTTAATATGAAATTGGGGTCATTCACCAGTGAAACTATCTAGTATTTTCACATTTCACTATTAAATAGTTTCTGCTATTTCCCTTGAAGCAACATAGATAGCTTGCAATTCTAATAGGTTTATATATAATTGAATTAGAAAAATAGATAAATAATTATTGTAATCTACACCTTTAATATTAACACCCTAAGGGTGGAAAGAATCAGAAAAGCACCTTGTCCCCATCACTATATAGACATTACCTAATCTGGTCCCCTCCAGATCTGGTAGAACCCCCACCAACACTGGCAGGGCAAGGTATAGAACTGTATAGAAATAGGGAGCAAATCCCATACTCATTAGACTTATTATGTAACTTAGTCAAGTAATGAAATGTCTGCAAGCAAACAAACAAACAAGCTCAGCGAGTACCAAAGACTCCAAGTGAATAGTGATTTTAAAACTGAAAGAAATATGAGAGCGGAAAAAGAAGTAAATTAATTTATTAAAAAACATGGATGAGCTTTAAGAAAAAATGTTGTTTTGCTTTGTAAATTCTGTTCTATCCTCATTCACTGTCTTCTCTCTCCTCCACCCAACCAGCACATTGGGGATTAGAGAAGTACATTTATGCTGTAGTACAAGAATATGTAATGACTTCTAGAATTATAGTTAACATAAGCAGGGCCAGGATGAAAACTAAATGTGATTTAATTTAATTTGAATTACATGTTACATGCATTTCAGTTTAATTAATTACTGATATAATTATTGTTGTGTTGTTTTTAAAGAGTTCTTAACAGAGATTCCTGTAACCCATAAGTTTTACATATAACATTTTCATTGTATTCCCCTTGTCTCCTTCCCCAACCCATTCCCAAGTTGTTCATCTTCCTATTTGTGGCAATGTCTGCTGGGACTTATAGTACTGAATTGTAATTACTCTCCCTGTGTTTAATAATGTTTCTTCTGTGTCACATTAAAGATTACAATTTCATTTGGAAGAACTGATAGCAATAGAAATAGCAGTCGTATATACCACTTCAAAGGGCTTAGGCCCAGGATATTTGGCGGACCATCTGCAGCCATCAACAGCTTCCCATCACCCGGTGCGTTCCCATAGGGAGGGCCTACTCAAGGTGCCATCAGCCAGACAGTGTCGGCTGTCTACCCCCGGGAGAGGGCTTTCTCTGGGGTGCACCTACCCTTTGGAATCAACTCCCTCTAGGGCTCCGGGTGGCCCCTGACCTTCGCTCTTTCTGCCATGGCCTGAAAATGTGGCTATTTCACTTGGCCGCCCTGGACTGATGGGGGTTTTAATAGAATTTTAACTGGGTTTTTATTGAATTTTTGTTAACTTTAATCTGGATTTTTGTTTTAATGGTTTGTTTGGTTTGTTTTAATTGTTGTGAGCCGCCCTGAGTCCATTGGAGATAGGGTGACATACAAGTTCCATTAATAAATAAATAAATAATAAATAAAGTGCTTTACAGCCCTCTCTAAGTGGTTTACAGAGTCAGCATATTGCCCCCAACAATTTGGGTCCTCATTTTACGGACCTTGGAAGGATGGAAGGCTGAGTCAACCTTGAGCTGGTGAGAATTGAACTGCCAAACTGATGGCAGCCGGCAATCAGCAGAAGTAACCTTCAGTACTTCATTCTAACCACTGCGCCACCTGCGGCTCTTCTGATGGGCTACCATTTAAGTATGAGTCAGCAGTGTGCTGCACCTGCCAAAAAAACCAATACAGTCCCGGTCTGCATCAATAGATGGATAGTATCAAGATCGAGGAACATGATAATACCACTCTACTGCACTAGTGAGGCCACATTTGGAATATTGTGTCCGATTCTTAGTGCCACAATACAAAAAAGAGTGCCTAGAAAGAGTGTAGAGAAGAGTAACCAAGTTGATAAGGGATCTGGAGGCTAAAACCTTTGAGCTATGGCTATAGGAACTAGGTATGTTTAGCTTAATGAAGAGAAGGCTGAAGAGAGCCATAAAACAGTGTTAATAATACTTGAAGGACTGCCCCAAGGAAGAGAGTGTCAATTTATTCTCCATAGCACCTAAAGATAGGACAAGAAGCTATAGATGGAACTTCGTCAGAGGGAGACCCAACCGGGAAATATGGAGGAATTTCCTGACAGTAAGAACTGCTAGGCTGTGGAACAGCTTGCCTTTAGGAGTTGTGTGTGCTCCATCCCATTGATTGTTTCCTAGTATGATTTGATTGCATATTGTACCATATGACTGTCACTAAGTGTTATGCTGTGTGATTCTTGACAAATGTATCTTGTCTTTTTATGTACACTGAGAGCGTATGAATCAAAGACAAATTCCTTGTGTGCCAATCACACTTGACCAATAAAGAATTCTGTTCTGTTCTGTTCTGTTCTGTTCTGTTCTGTTCTATTCTATTCTATTCTATTCTATTCTATTCTATTCTATTTGTTTTCAAGATTGCTATGAGGACACCCACCTTGGGTAGGTGGTTGAACTAGAAGATCTCAAAGGTCCCTTCCAATGCTATGATTCTATATTCTAACTCTGGGAATGACATCTATTTTTTTAATGTTATAACAGCAGCAGGGGGCTGTGACATTAAGTAATATGGTAAATGTCTGAAAGTGTAATTCTAAACCCACCTCTGTAGCACTTTGAATAGCATCATGATATAATTATTGTCCCCTTTCACAGCCTCTCATTAGGTGAGATGATCATGAGGTGAAATGGGGAGCTTTAATATCACCAACAAGGGGTTTCATTGGAATCTCCTTTCATCTTAAGTGAATGTGTGAGAGTACAATTAGATCCTATTGATAGGCTCTGTCCCATCTCCCTAATAAAAATTAATCAGCCAACTAAATATTTGGATATACATAAACCTGAGGGAGTTTCTGATTAAACTTTTCAGTCTTCAACAAGTTATTCTTGTCATATTGATCTTTCAGTTTCGGATAGCTGTACAGAAAATAGGTCCACATTTGGATGAACGTGGTTTATAATGCATTGCACAATTTAACTCTCAGATTTTGTAGACTTCTGAGTCATAGAATTATATTTGGCTAATTACTTCTGCATGCAGATTATAAAGAATTCAGAATGAAAATCATATAAAAGTAAATGAAAACACTATGAGCAATTATTATTAACAAGGCCTACACCTGCTTTAAATTCCTTTAAGTGGCTAATCCCAGCTTCTGATAATTTGTTTCTGTGAAACAACTGTTGTGTGTCAATTTCTATTGTAGTACATACAGTACCACTGCAAAGCCAAAGGTAAGGGAAGAGGAAATCTGTGCATAGTTCGATATATGCTCTATATACAGGTGGATTCCAACAACAGAGAATATACCCAGGATTGAACTGCTGGTGTTCTCTCAATTTATTTGTTTTCCTGCAGACTTCCCAGGCTATGTAACTTCATCAGTGCATGGGAGAGTGGAGTCTGCATGTCAACCAAGGATCCAACAATAAATAGATTGCCAGAGTTGATATTGATTGTGCAATAGATATCAAAGAACTCATTATATCTCTGAAATTTCATTACCATTAACCTTACACTTTTAAAAAAATTGCAAATGTAGATAGCTCTGCAGTAATTCTGATAAGGAACATAAAAAGTCCTTGGTCATCTCACAATTGGATTATTATAATGCGCTCTACATGGGGCTACCCTTGAAGAGCATTCAGAAGCTACATCTAGTGCAGAGTGTGGTGGTACAGGGTGTTTTGGGAGGACCCCAAAAATAGCCCCTGTAACATCACTGTTCCACGAGCTACATTGGCTGCCAATCTGCTTCCGGGTCAATTCAAAATGTTGGTGATCACCTTTAAAGCCTTTTATGATTGGGGACAATCTCATGCCACTGAGATTGGCCCATACCAGTTGTGTTGGGAGAGACAGCATGCTGCAGGACCTGTCAAACCAATTATTCCAGCTGGTGGAGTCCATAAAGAGGTCCTTCTCTGCGGTGGCTTCTGCCGTCTGGAACATCTTGCCCCACGATGTGAAGTTGGCTCTCCTATCCTTTAGTAAGGGCCTAAAGATGTGTCTCTGCCAGTTGACTGGGGTCCCAATGGGGGAACAGCACAGTGGAGGTGGTTGATCAAGTAACAACAGATACCACCTCCCCCTCACTCCGTCCCTACCCTCTCCACTTGTCCTTAGATTTTAATATTTGATTTTAATTTATTTATATTTTAATAGATATGTATAGAGATATTTTAATGACTGTAAGCCTCCCAGAGTTACTCTATGGTAAGATGGATTGTCAATAAATTTTATAAGTTAATAGATCAAATTATGAATACATTCATTAAGCAAAAAAGATACATAATTCTTGAAATTTGAAATGTGATCCATAAATAATTCAATTTGGATGAATTGGTAAATAGAAACTTGCTCCTTACTTTTCTGTATGTGGGACTACATTTAGCTATGGTAATGCAGTGGTTAGAATGCAGTACTGCAGGCTAACTCACTGCTCACTCCAGGAGTTCAATTTTGAGTGGCTCAAGTTTGACTCAGCCTTCCTTCCTTCTGAGGCCAGTAAAATGAGGACCCAGATTGTTGGGGGCAATATGCTGACTCTGTAAACCACTTAGAGCGGGCTGTAAACTACTGTGAAGTGGTATATAAGTCTAAATGCTATTGTTATTCCTATATTTATCTCAAACTTTCTAGTACCAGCAATTGTGGAGCCTGTTAAATTAGCTCATATGCACTTTATTGATTTCCTTGAGCATGCAAAACATTTAAATAGAAATCTCAAATAAACATTATTCTTCTTCACATGGAACAATAATAAGAATGAAATGTGGAACCCACAACATACTGTCTAACTGTACTCTCTCTAGATATCACATTGGCTGAGATGTAGACTGTCACTAATATTCTGCCAGTAACTGGGGGTTTCTTGCCCTGAAGTCCCAGGAAATGTGACTTCATTACTGCAAACTAAGTAATATATTACATTGAGAAATAGAATCTCATTTCAGTTCCTTTTTGATTGTGACTTTCAATTAGTAAATTGATTTTTTTCCCAGCAGTCTAAATATTCATGAACTATTCCAAATATCTGCTGTTGTTAGACCTAATATGTTATTGAAGGGACACAATAAACAAAAGACAGCATGACCCATTGTATCCTGCAAAATGAGAAAACTGGTCTCTTGTCATAATAGGTATCCAAGAAAGAATAGCGATATTTATTATTCTGTTGTATATATTATGTATTTCCATAATCAGACTCAATCAACCATAGAATCACGAATTTACAGAGTCGGAAGGGGGCATTTAGGTTGCTGAACCCAATCTCTGACTTAGTGTGGGAATCCAAATTAAAGCATGGTTGCCCAGTATTTGCTTTAACTTTTCTGGTGAAGGGTAGCCTACAACTTTTCTAGGTAATTGAATTCATATCAAACTGCTCTTACTTTTAGGATGTTTTTTTCCAGTATTCACATGGAGTCTATAATTTAAAAATATTTTCCATGTCTCAGATTCTTGGTGACAGAAAATAAGTCTTAACTGTCTGTATATGACAACCTTTCAAGTATGTGAATAGCTTTATTGTACCTCTCCCCCTTTCAATCTTCTCTTCTCAAAGCTAAACATACCTAATTTCTTCAGTATCCTTTCATAGGACTGATGAAAAGGAAGCCATCTATGCTACGAGATTGCTGAACAATGGTAAGACTGCAAGTGTAAATAATGTAACTGGAGATATGGAAAATATGGTTGTGTTTTGCTTATGGGGTGACTGCAGTTTGTTTCACTGACATGTTGTATCTGTCCCTGATGATTGGAAGAAATCAATTTAATGTTTCCACATATAAAGGAAAAGTTGGCAAGACTGAAAGCAAAATAATAATAATAATAATAATAATAATAATAATAATAATAATAATAATAATATTTTTTGTTGGGTAGAATTTTCATTCAAGGGATATAAAAGGTAACAATGAGCAAAATTTGGGAGATGCAATGTGTCTTTATGCTGGGCAGGATATGTACAAACCAGGATTGTTCCATGCACAAATTAAGATGTTGATGTTAATTTTTAAAGCCTTAACTAACTTTGGACCTCATTACTTGTTGGACACCTTTTCTTGTTTTGAATATGTAAGGATACTCAGATCAGCAGGACAGATGCTTTTGAAAATGCAGTCAGAAGCTTTTTGGTTTTAATTGTTTCAAATTTCTCATTTTTATATACTGTTCTTATTGCTTTAAATCATATTGAATTTGGGCATATCCAGAAAGGTGGAGTATCAATTCAATATTTTTTTTAAAAAAAAAATAGTTGGTTTCCTGGATACAATGCACTGGCCAAAGTGATTCATGCAATAGTAAAGGTTGATTTCTGTATTGTATTATACATATATGTTTAATATATTTGGAGCTGGCTTGGAAGTTTCTAGCAAAGAAATACACAAATCAATAGGCATGGACTACAACTGTTCAACAAAGCAAAGCATTGGTGTTTTGCACACTATTATTCAGAACAAATGTAAGAGATTCAGGGACATATGGAGCCAGGCTAAAAGCAATATCTGGAAAACTTTTACTTATGCTATTAAGAAAGGCAATCTTTCTTTCTTTCTTTCTTTCTTTCTTTCTTTCTTTCTTTCTTTCATGTTCATGGGCATAATACAACCATATTTTGCAAGCTAAGATAGTCTGAGGTTAAGTTAGGGTATGGATAGGGAATATCCTGATTCTATAAAAATGAAGGTAGATATAGAACAAAAAAATAAGATGAGTGATTAACCATAAAAAACAGAAATGCATAGAACATATGATAGATGC
Source organism: Arizona elegans (assembly GCA_022577455.1). Lineage (NCBI taxonomy): Eukaryota > Metazoa > Chordata > Lepidosauria > Squamata > Colubridae > Arizona > Arizona elegans. Next base: position 281,343,904 of record JAKOOJ010000001.1, on the reverse strand, counting down.
AGTTGTATATGTTGGATTTCTGTCCCCATTACAGAACTTGAAATAGAAGATATGAGAGAGCATTTCCTGAGGATCTAGCACATGACTCAGCCGAGGACCTGGTAGCCGCCTGGGATCGGGCGGCTGGTGGGGCCTTGGACCGAGTTGTGCCTTTGCGGCCTCTGACCCGATGCCGATCCCGTGCGGCTCCTTGGTTTACTGAGGAGCTGAGGGAAATGAAGCGCCGGAAAAGACGCCTGGAGAGTGGTTGGAGGGCCAGTCTCGCTGAATCTGATCGAACACTGGTAAGGTCGCATATTAAGGCCTACCTAGTGGCGATAAAGACGGCAAAGTCTAACTACTTTTCCGCCTCTATTGCGTCATCAGGGAATCGTCCGGCCGCCCTGTTTAGGGTGACCCACGCCCTGCTCCATCTGGGAGTGCGGGAGGATCCCTTAGAAGGCAGGGCGGAGGATTTCGGACAATACCTGTATGACAAAATCGCTCAGATCCGGGGGGATCTGGACTCTGACTGGGTAGATCAGGGCAGGGTGACGAGGAACAGTCTTGAGAATGTTATCTGGGAGGAGTTTGATGCTGTGACTCCCGATGATGTGGACAGGATTTTGGGGAGACTTAGTGCGGCCACATGTTTACTGGACCCGTGTCCCTCCTGGTTGGTACTGGCTTCCCAGGAGGTTACACGAGGCTGGCTCCAGGGCGTCATTAATGCTTCTTTGAGTGAGGGTCACTTCCCCGCTGCCCTGAAAGAGGCGGTGGTGAGGCCTCTCCTCAAGAAGCCGTCCCTGGATCCAGCAATATTGGCCAACTATCGTCCTGTCTCCAACCTTCGCTTCATTGCGAAGGTTGTTGAGAGTGTGGTCGCACAACAGTTTCCGCAATTCCTGGAGGAAACATCCTATCTAGATCCGTTCCAGTCGGGTTTCAGGTCTGGGCACAGCACGGAAACGGCATTGGTCGCTTTGGTGGATGATCTCTGGAGGGCTCGGGACAGGGGTTATTCCTCTGTTCTGGTCCTGTTAGATCTCTCAGCGGCTTTTGATACCATCGACCATGGTATCATGCTGCACCGGCTGGAAGAGTTGGGGGTGGGAGGCACTGTGTTGCGGTGGTTCTCCTCCTTTCTCTCCGACCGGTCGCAGTTTGTGTTGGCAGGGGGGCAGAGGTCGACCTCGAGGCCTCTCATCTGTGGAGTGCCGCAGGGATCGGTCCTCTCGCCCCTTCTGTTCAACATTTATGTGAAGCCGCTGGGCGAGATCATCCGTGGCTTTGGGGTGAGATACCACCAGTACGCTGATGACACCCAGCTGTACATCTCCACCCCAGGCCACCCCAACGATGCCCTTGAAGTGATGTCCCAGTGCCTGGAGGCTGTGCGGATCTGGATGGGGAGGAACAGGCTCAAGCTCAACCCTTCCAAGACTGAGTGGCTGTGGCTCCCGGCATCCCGATATAGTCAGTTGACTCCATCGCTGACTATTGGGGGCGAGTCTTTGGCCCCCACTGAAGGGGCTCGCAATCTGGGAGTCCTCCTGGATAGGCAGCTATCCTTGGAGGAACATCTGACGGCTGTTACCAGGGGGACCTTTTATCAGGTTTGCCTGATTCGCCAGTTGCGGCCCTTTCTTGATCGGGATTCCTTGTGCACAGTCACTCACGCCCTCGTCACCTCTCGCCTTGACTACTGCAACGCTCTCTACATGGGGCTCCCCTTGAAGAGCACCCGGAGGCTCCAGCTGGTCCAGAATGCAGCAGCGCGGGTAGTGATGGGAGCAACATGGCGCTCCCATGTAACACTGCTCCTGCGCGAGCTGCACTGGCTCCCGGTGGTCTTCCGGGTGCGCTTCAAGGTGTTGGTTATCACCTTTAAAGCGCTCCATGGCATAGGGCCTAGCTATCTCCGAGACCGCCTGCTGCTACCAACGACCTCCCATCGACCCGTGTGCTCCCACAGAGAGGGCCTCCTCAGGGTGCCATCAGCCAAACAATGTAGGCTGGTGGCCCCCAGGGGGAGGGCCTTCTCTGTGGGGGCTCCCACCCTCTGGAATCAGTTGCCCCCGGAGATAAGGAGAATCCATGACCTCAATGCCTTCCGTCGTTCCCTGAAAACCCATCTTTTCCAGCAAGCCGGGTTGGCTTAGAAGAAATTTTTAAATTTTTTAATTAGTTTGTGATTCTTAACTTTCGGCCCAAATTTATATATATTTTTAAATGTTTTAATATTTGTATTCTATGTTTTTTATCTTGGCTGTACACTGCCCTGAGTCCTCAGGGAGAAGGGCGGTATATAAATTGGAAATTAAATTAAATTAAATTAAATAAAGTTTAGAGAAAAAAATGATTCAGCAAATTGTTTGGACTGAAACCAAAGTATTGCTAAACCCCAGCTTGGGCAAATTTCTGTTATTAAGTATATTCATCCGTTATGGATTTGGATTCAGGATTATGGGAGAATTTGCTTCCTTTATATATAGAGTCCCACCTGGTACCACACTAAACAGTAGAATGTTTTGGGAGTGATACTGCAGAATGGAGTTTGAAGCTACTGCCAATTTTGGCTGTGAGAAAGTCCAGGGAAATTCTTTTCTCATTTCTACCAAATATACACATCTCAGTGAACAACAAATGAAAGAGAGGAATAAAAGTTACAGCCTAGTTCAGTGCAGCTTAGGCCCTGATTTCAGTGAAGTGACCTTGAACTACTCAACAATGCTGCTGTATCTAAGATGTCTCCACCTAAGGAATAGGAATAATAATTCTTCCCTCTGAGGGACCCAGCAAGAATTCATTAAGACTGATTAAGCAAATTGCACAGCACAAAGCTTGAGCTGACTCCAGAATTATCTGTCTTTGCCATAATATTCTACAAAACGTGAAGGAGGAATGAATTGAACTGAGCACTTTAGCCAACTTCATTTTTCCCCCACTTGGAGGCTCAGGGGACTGAATTGTTTGAGGCAGAGAAATATGCAAGCTGCCTTCTAATTAAGCCAATGCTTAATATACAAAGGCTTTCAATGCTGAAACTTTTGGGTACAATAATTATTCCCAAGGCAAAGTTGATATAATTTTTCAGTGCAAAAACTATATGCTTTACTGAACTGGACCTACTATGTATAAGACTTAGAAGTGCAGTAGTTTTAATTGCTCCATAGAGACTGTGGTCTTAATTTTCAAACATCTTGGCATACAAGAGCCATTAATAAACAAAAGATTGGGCCAAGCTATTTAATTTAGGGTTTGGACGAGTTAAGCTCCAAAATTATATGGAACCACTGAATAGAAATTTTCAGAATAGAAGATTTGCATTTCAATATCTGTGTTGTTTTCAGATAGCTTTCACAAAGCATTGCACTCCAGGCCCCACCGTCAGTGCATTCGGATCTACAACAAATCTAGGAATTCACCCAAACTCTGAACTATTTACTTCTCTCCAAAACAGTCTGGAAGCCTTCCCCAATATTGCCAGACTGCAACTATACATTTGTCATACCTAAATTAGATTTCACTTTGCTCGTTCATTCATTTAGAATTGTAAGTCATCCAGAGTCATTAAGATAGGTTGAGATGGGTGGCTATAGAAATTGAATAAATAAATAATGTCCCCCACCCCCACCAGTTGAAAATTTTCACAGCCTCCTCAGGTTTGTTGATGGATAGAAATTATATAAGTCCATAGTCATAGGATAATATAAATCAGTTGTTTTATGATCATTTCACTGAAATGCAGAATATACATTTAAGACAATTGTTATTTCCTGTATATAGCTGATAATTTAAGACAATTATTTCATTTAGTATGTAATTGATAATGTGTTTGGACATGGAGTAGAATTAAACCAATAGTGTGATTGATTGATTGATTGATTGATTGATTGATTATGTGTCATCAGGTGCAAACCCTGTCATGATTTATTTTATAATCCATTTTTGTTTGTTTTATTAGCTATCCATGGTATTCTGAGGAATCTTCTCCAACACCCAAAGTTCAAAAGAGTCAATATGCTTTCTATTCTGCTTCTTCTAAATCTAACTCTTGCTTCCATAGTGTATCAAAGAGAAAACCATTGCCTGTTCAATTCTAAACTTTGAGAAATGTATTCAGATGTTATAATCTGACTTTTCCAAAGCTTTGATTGCTATTCTAACATATGCCATTCTTCAACAGACTTGACTACTGATTCATTGAATGTTGATAGTCAATCCTGATTGCAGACACTATCAATCATTTCAGTATCTTCTTTGTCATTTCTTAAATTATTCCACCTGTTGTCAGTAGTTTGGTTTTCTTTATATTAAATCTCAGTATCAAACTTTTTATAGTGTTCACTGATTTTATTATGAAAGTTTACAGATATTTGCATTTTCAGCTTTCAGGATAGTGTCATCAGCACATCAGAGTTTATTGATATTTGCTTCTCCAATTGTAAAACTACACTCCTATTTTTCAATCCAGCCTACCTCAGTATACATCCAGCAAACAGTTTGAATAAATAAGGGGAGATTATATAGTCTTGCTTCTTTGCCAGGGTCAAGCTGTTTCATCATGTTTATTTTGGATTGTGGCTTCCTCACATGTGTATAGATTTCACATGAAGATAATGAGATAGTTTGGGATCACTATGAGAAGGCCTTTCTATAATCAATGAAGCACATATTGATTTCTTTGGGATAGTTTTTGGCTTTCTCAGCTATCCAGCATGCATCATCAATAATATTTTTTGGTGTTTTCTAAATCTAGCTTGACCATCTGGGATATCCCATTCCATTTAGGGTCCTCTATACACTGTTAAGTCTTTGGTGCTGGTATGTAGGTTGATCTCTTCCAATCTGTTGATATTTGTCAGATTTGTTAGCATAGTTTGGTTAATTCTTCCTCTATTGCTTGCCATATTTCTGTAGATGTTTCATATGCTCCTGTAGCCTTCCAATATGGTAATGACTGGAGTGCTGATCTAACTTCTTGCAAATAGGAAATATCTTCTAAGCAGGGGTGAAATCCAGCAGGTTCTGACAGGTTCTGCAGAACCAGTAGCGGAAATTTTGAGTAGTTCGGAGAACCGGCAAATACCACCTCTGGTACCACCTCTGGTACCAGAGTGGGGTGGGAATGGAGATTTTGCAATATCCTTCCCCTGCCATTCCCACCAAGCCAAGCCAAGCCAAGCAAAGCCACGTCCACCAAGCTACACCCACAGAACCGGTAGTAAAAAAAATTGGATTTCACCACTGCATCTAAGGTATCTTGGATGTTGACATTCTGTATTACGTTACTAGCAGAATTTCTGAATACACCTTTCATCTTTTTTAAATTTTTTTTTGTCTTCTAACATACTGAACAAAGGTTGGAACCTCCTGCTCAGTTTTGAGATACTTTTGGAGTACTTTTCTTGTTTTTCCATGAGTTGTTTTTCCATCTTGAACATCTTTGAATATCTTAAATGCCTTTACAGATGTTGTTCAGAGATGTTCTTAGATCAATGCAATTGGAGGGGGTTTCTTCAGATATCATATTATCTTCCAGAAATCCCCACCATAATGTGATTCTGCTCTAAAGAGGGTAGCTTGACCAATCAGCCTTACTTCAGTAATGGTTTATGAGGCTCTTTATGAAAGTCATTTGCATTTAACCTTCAATCCATAATTTATTCAGCTCTGTATCTATGCAGTGAGAATGCAGAAAGTTATCTAAACTCTTACAGCCTCAGTGTGGTTTAGAATTCAGTAAGCCTTGATCTTTACCCATAACCTACAGGACTTTTAAAAAAACAACTTGTTTTTCTATACAAGTTATCATTAATCACAGGTCATACAACATTGAAGTTTCATAATGGAAATAATTGAAGTGATGCTACCTGGCTGAGGTGTGCTTAATGTCCACCAGCTGCTAGAGGTATAATCAAATTCAGAGATCTGTGCACTAACAATTACCAGAATACACAAAAGTGGGAGGCAGGAAGGTTGGAAGACTGAGCTTTGTTAATCCCAACAGCATGATGAAAGTCCCTAATTTCTGCAAAGGGGTTAAGACCAACTGAAGGTTATGTAATCCCCTCATGCCCCTCATCTTCACATGAATGCCAGAACTTCTTTCATCTGATGTTTTCAATCCTCCAACTCCACACAGGTACTGTATCTTTTCCTTCTTCTTTCCTAGAATCTCTTATGGTTGCCAGAAGTTCTGTCCAGTAACTCACAATTTACTGGAAGGGTATATGTCTTCATAGAGATGGTTCCAGGTTACAATGCAAGCATTTCCAGGTAAATTCAAAAGACAGGAAACCTTTCCAGAATCAAGGAGGTCTAGGAAAATGTTGCCAGTCAAAGTGGGCAGAGCTATGATAGATTAACTGGCTTTGTGGTTGATAGCAATGCTAATACTAGGAGGAAATAAGCAAAGGAGTGAAGTGACTGAGCTAGAATCTTCCAGCCTGAGAAAAAGAAAATATATCTTACAGCAAGATTTTTCTTTCCATTCTTGTTCATTTATGAGGATGCTATGACACAAAGACGAACTGATGGAATTCATTAAGGTCAGCTTGGACCCAACTCTAACCTGGAGCAAAAAGGAATGTAATACATTGCAAAGGATATGCAATTACAACCCATAACATGAGTTGGTTCAATTTTTAGTTTTTTTAAAAAAAACTTTCTCCCATTCTTTCTAAATAAAATAACTTTTCAGTCAACATTCAACATTGTTCAATTAGTCTGTTTAGCTTCTTAGTTACACATCTGCTGCATGTAGCTTGCATTGTAGCATCTGTGGATACTTTGCTTCTTGCAGAAGGATTATAAAGTTGCAAAATAGGTGCTGTACTTAGAGTATTCTTCATGTAATTTAGGTCCTTGTCACATGCTGAAGCCCACACCAGATGGCATATTTGCAAAGTAAGGTCTTCTGATTTATGATGTGGGCAGCCAGATTAGGAATTAGTTTCAAGACATGATTTATGATTTCCAAAATTCTCTGAATCTCTTTCTGGCATATCAATTTTGGCATATCTACAATTGTCTTACTGTAGCTAGGTCTGGTTTAATCCCATGCTATTATTAATATGTTTGCAAGATTCTACATTTCTTTAACATTAAAACAATATTTGCTTTGCTTCACTTTCATATTTTAGGACTGGACTGTTTCTAGAACCACTTTTAACTGATGATCATATTCTTTTTTGTTGTTGTTGTTTGGTACCCAAAAATATATAAATGTCATTTATATATTCCATGTTTCCTGAAAAGCCTGCAACCAGTTTTTGTGTGATATGACAAAGCACTTCAAGAGCAGAAAAAAACCTGAATGGTGTGTATTTATACTTGTGTTGATCATATGGAGCTACATTATATATGCCCAAAATTTATTTGACACTTCCAACCTAGAAAATATCTTTGTACCTGCCCAGTTTTGCTAGGGGTTCCACTTGTGATAATGCTTCCTTTGAGCTCCAGGCAACTTCTCAAATATCCATTTTCCTGATGAACTACTCTATATCCGTAGATATAGTTAGTTCTTCAGCAGGATGAATAAGTTCTTCTGGCTCCATTCTGTCCAATTCTTCTTCCAGTTTTGTTTTCAGTGCTACTGATATATTTCTCATAGCTTGTACTAACTGGTTATACAACTTTATTAAGAGTAATGTGTTAAGTTGTGATGTCCAATTTCATAAAAGGCGTATTCATGTCTGCTTACTCACGGAAATATTTTTCCTGTAATATTTCTATGTTGACTAAATTACTTGGTAATACAACTATTGTATTATTGTACAATTGTCTTATATTAATAGTACTATTAGTTTCATTGTATTATTGTGAATAGTATACATTTGTCTAGGTTAGGATGAGTTTTTTATATAAATTTGGTATTATTAAAGTGTTTATATCTTTTCACTTTACTACTTTACCACCACTTAGTAGGGTCATTGGGTCTTCATTATATTGTATTATATTATATTACATTAGATGTCTGATTACTAGGTTCAAGCCCGATTTAGCCACATTCATTATTGGATTGTCTTGGTACCAGTATTAATATTATAAGCAATGGTGATTCCATCAGTGCAGTGCATATTATTCAATTCTGCCTTCCTTATAGTGTCTCATTCAGTCCTTAGAGATTAAGCCTATGAAAAATGTCACATTTTTTAGATTAATATTCCTATGGCCATTCTGTGTATACTTCTCATAGTTCTGCATATTTTAGCTATGTTATACTTTACACACTCATGATGCTATTATGCTGGATTCTATCTACAAGCAAAAATCATATTGTACTTATTGCATTGCTTACATACACTTTGCTCTGTTTTTTTGTGGGGGTTGTTGTTGGTTCCTTTCTTAGAGCCAAAGTCACACTCCTGACTTGGAGTTGCTGGTGTCCTTTCATTCTGTACCCTTTTATCCTGAGTGCTAGCCAAACATATTACTGGAATATTGGAATATTATCATTATTTTGTGTTATATTTTCAGTTGTGATGACCAGCTTCTACTACTTAGCATATATGGATAGCATGTACTAGGGACAAGTTGATTTCCCTATGTAAGCTTCCTTATCCTTTCTTGTTTGTTATGTTCAGAACAATTTCACCTTCAAAGATTCAACCAATGTACCAAAGTCACAAGACTAACTCTTTAGTTTCAGATAAGTTACAAGTCCCATAACTCTCCTTTTGTAGACAACAAGTGAAGATATTCCACCACCACCCCAGCAACACACAATAGTCTTCAGATTTATGAAGTAAAGTTTTTAATATATTTTTTCCTTCTTCCCTGAATGTAAATATATTTACAAACATCAAAGGCATCTGCTCCAGGCAAGTCATCACTGCACAGGAATTTAGCTTCACTTAGGTGATGTTCGTTTTATGATGAGGCAACAACAGAAGAGATGAACAGTCTGGATTTATTACAATCAATTTGGTCTCCACTCTAACTTGGAATAAAAAGTAGCTTAACATATTTAAATAAACATATTATTACACCCTCATAAGGATGTAATGTAGTAATACAATTTGTAGTAATACATTGAAACAATTTTCTTCATTTCAAGAGCCTTGATAGTACAGTGGTCTATGCACCCTGTTATTAACACAGCTGCCTGCAATTTCTGCTGGTTCGAATCTCTCCAAGGCTCAAGGTTGACTCAGCCTTCCATCCTTTCTAAGGTAGATGAAATGAGGACCCAGTTTGTGGGGGCAATAAGCTGACTTTGTATAAAATATACAAAAGTATGAAGGCTATTGCTTAACGCACTGTAAACCGCCCTGAGTCTCCAGAGAAGGGCGGCATATAAATCAAATTAAAAAAAAAAAATCTGTCAGCGACAGCCTAGCTACCATTTATTACAGAGTATCAGAAATCAATGGGCATTCCAAAGAAGTTAAGTTTGGAAAGCCAAATTAATGAATTTATTTTATTTTATTTTATTTTATTAAATTTCTATACCGCCCTTCTCCCGAAGGACTCAGGGCAGTGAACAGGTGAACAGGTGAAAAGATAAAACACAGGAAATACAAAATCTAAAATAAATTAAAACAAATTAAATAATTTAGGCTGAATTTTAAAATACCCCATAATTAAACAGATTAAAAATTTATGTTTAAAATTTAAATTTAAAAGAGGAGATGATTTAGGCCAGGCCAGCTTGATGAAATAAAAACGTTTTAAGCGCGCGACGGAAGGTGCGAAGATCCGGGATCCTCCGTATCTCCGGGGGAGCTCGTTCCAGATCGTAGGTGCCCCCACAGAGAAGGCTCTCCCCCTGGGGGCCACCAGCCAACATTGTTTGGCCAACGGCACCCGGAGGAGCCCCTCTCTATGGGAGCATACTGGCCGGTGCGAGGCTATTGGTGGTAGCAGGTGGTCCCGTAGATAACCAGGTCCTAAGCCATGGAGCGCTTTAAAGGTGGTAATCAAAACCTTGAAGCGCACTCGGAAGACCACCGGGAGCCAGTGCAGCTCGCGCAGGAGAGGTGTTACATGGGAGCTCCATGTTGCTCCCATAACCACCCGCGCAGCCGCACTCTGCGCCACTTGGAGCCTCCGAGTGCACCTCAAGGGGAGCCCCATGTAGAGAGCATTACAATAGTCCAGATGAGAGGTGACGAGGGCATGAGTGACTGTGTGTAGGGAGTCCCAATCTAGAAAGGGACGCAACTGGTGGATCAGGCGAACCTGATGAAAAATCCTCCCGGTCACGGTCATCAAGTGCTCTTCTAAAGACAGCCGTGAATCCAGGAGGACACCCAAGTTGCGAGCCCTTTCCATGGGGGCCAATGATTCACCCCCAATAGTCAGCGATGGCACCAGCTGACTATATCGGGACGTCGGAAACCACAGCCACTCAGTCTTGGATGGGTTGAGCCTGAGCCTGTTCCTCCCCATCCAGATCCGTACGGCCTCCAGGCACCGGGACATCACTTCAAGGGCATCGTTGGGGTGGTCCGGGGTGGAGATGTACACCTGGGTGTCGTTAGCGTACTGATGGTACTTCACCCCGAAACCAAGGATGATCTCGCCCAGCGGCTTTACATAAATGTTGAACAAAAGGGGTGAGAGGACCGATCCCTGTGGCACCCCGCATATGAGGGGCCTCGGGGTCAACCTCTGCCCCCCTGTCAACACAGACTGTGACTGGTTGGAGAGAAAGGAGGAGAACCATCGTAATACGGTGCCTCCCACCCCCAACTCTTCCAACTGGTGCAGCATGATACCATGGTTGATGGTATCAAAAGTCACTGAGAGATCTAACAGGACCAGGACAGAGGACCAACCACTGTCCCGAGCCCTCCAGAGATCATCAACCAACGCGACCAATGCCGTTTCCGTGCTGTACCCAGGCCTGAAACCCGACTGGAACAGATCTAGATACGACGTTTCATCCAGGTACTGGGGAAGCTGTCGTGCAACCACACTCTCAACAATCTTCGCAACGAATTGTTTAAGAAAGAGAAGGAAAAGGCAATAAGAGAAGTTAAAGAGAGAAATAGAGTGATGATGATATTAAGGCAACACTAAAGTTGGAAACCAATCCCTGTCTTAACAAGTTCTATGAATCAGGCCACCATATGAATCAGCATTATGGTCAATTCTATTTACATAGAATGTTATATGAATATGGCAGTTCTGATTTGCTCACACAGCATATGTTAGCAGGGCAGAACTGCATTGTTGAAGGCCCCATGACTAAATTCGCAGGCTAAGAATTAGGTCCCCCAAATTCCCAGCCAGCTTGCATGCTGGATATTTCAGAAGTTATAACCCCAAAACACTGTGGGTTAGAAAACACTGATCCATATAGTTCCTCAGCCTCTTGTTTCCCTTAGAAATGCAACCTTTTCTTTCCATTATTGCCCCAGGTCAGAAAAGGGCTTCCTGACCTGTATCAATTACTGAACTTTTAACATTTTTAGTGTTTTATTTTTAATATATTTTAGCATGCAATTTCATCTCATCTCCTGTCATTTCTATATAGTTAACAAGAACCCAGGCCAACAGTTGTAGCCTATGTAGACTTAGACTTAGAATAACTTTATTGTCACTTTGAATGTACACTAACCGGTGTACATTAAAATGAAATTTCATTGCATACAGCTCTCAAAGGATCATCATCTCCAATATATACTACATTAACATAACTAAATAAATAAATAAATAAGACTGAATGAAATAAAATGTTCTGGGTTTTGTTTTAAAAGATATATCACACAGATTTGTTGTCAAAGGAAAGTGACTGAGAAGCAATTGGGGAAGGGAGTGCAACTGTTTTTAAGACATAAAGACTACTGGGGAATATAAAAATACTTTTAGAAATATAATATTTTAAGGCATTGGCCTATTTTTTTTATAAATTATGCATAAAACCAACAAGAATATTCATCTTTAAAGATGTTCAATAACAGCAGCACAAACAAAAATACATTAAACATTTCTTACAACAATTTTTATTTGTTATCTTTCTGACCTGATATCTCTCCACCCAAACATTCAAAGCTGATTTTATTTGCAGCTGAGTTCCATTCAGAATAAAGAACAAGCAAATATGCAGAATGAATTGATTCTGGAGTGCATCAGAAACCATAAAACAATTTGGCAGAATTCTCTAGTTTGATAGGAATTAGCTTCACTATTGTTATTATTTATCTAAGTCATCAAATGGAGCAAGCCAGTGTTTTTAACAGAGTGTAATGAGTCAGGATGATGCACAGCTGAACAATTGACTTGAGGGTTATACCACCAACATGGTACATTATTCCAGAATAAACAAGAAACATAGTTATTTCAGCCTTGAATGGATGGAGAAATCATTTGTGATGATTTCAAGCTCTTACTCTTTTTTTTCCCCCATTTGGCTGAGGGATTGTTTGAATCCATTTTAAACAAGTAAGGATGCAAACCAACTTGAGCGTTATTCTCACTGCTAGTTTAATGTGTTTTGAACAAAGAACTGTTGTTTCCTTAGAAGAGAAGTTGGAATATTATCCTTATTTGGTTTAGAAATTGGGGAAGGGCCATAGTTCAGTGATAGGCACATGCTTTATATATCAAAAACCCCTAACATAATTCTACATTCAATATTAACCTGAAAAGAACATGGAAAATCCCTCCCCAAATGATTGTCTTCAAAACGAGAGGGTAGCCTTACATGATAAAAGAAATGGGCATAAAGATCTGAGGAGAATGTAGAAGCACGCTAATAAAAGCAATTATCTGGCACTGAGGACCAAAAAAGAGAGTGGGAGGGGGGACCTCAGATTGTTCAAAGCTACCTTGCAAATTAAGCTGAAGCAGCTGTAACTTTGATGTGCAAACTTAGGGGGAAAGTTGTTTCTTCAATACCGCTTTCCACCAACTTCTTGTGGAGTAACATAAACTAAACAGTTTGCTCCTCATAGAGTAGCATCTGGTGTCATTGAATTCAATGGGCTCACTATGGAGCAATGCATCAATTTATGACTGCTGAATTCAATTGTCTTTATAGTCCCCCTTTCTCTCTATTAGTATGTGCATGGACGTGTGCGAAAGAGATAATAGTTTCTGAGAGAGACATTATTGTATATATATTTGCTGCTGGGGAAACCGTTTTGCTTTAGGAGTGCTCTATTTTAAAAGAAAACAACTTTAATCAAATGTAATTATATCAATTTATATCAATTATAAGTGCAGTAAGTATTGGTGGACTTTTTCGCTCTGCCTTTGCCTTGTTTTTGAAAGTGGCTTTTGGCCAGCATGTTTGTGTTTATACAAGAGTATCACACACACACACACACACACACACAAATACACACACACACAAAATTTGCTAGGAGGAAAAATGTGACTTTTTTTTAATCATACCCTGAAGACAGTCATGACTAAGGTTATTGATTAGATTAGAAAGTTTTCTTTAAAAAGTCACCAAAGACAGTGGCAAACCATTTTCACAGTATTGCCCCAATAATTGCCAAGATGCATCCATATGGACACCAGGAACCATCCTCAACTTCCAAGCATCTTTACCTTTCCATTCAGCCATTAACTGCCTTTTAAACTAAGGAACCCAATTTTACTCTTCTTTGAGAAATTAATTTATTTGTTGTCTATTTCACTATGGGGTTACTCTAGGCAGCTTACAAAAAAAAAAGAAAATCAAAGGAGCGTAAACAGAACAAAAGCAAAATCAACAATGAGAAAGGAATGCAACGAGAATAATACTTCAATATGATAACCAAAAAGATGGATGGGTGGAGAGCAGGGAGCATGGGGGGAGGGGGAGTATGCCATTAGTCTAGCAACCATCTGCTAGATTGATTTCTAGCAGAAATTTCAGGATAAATAGAAATTAAAGGTGTAAGGTGATTCTAAGGAAATGTTTACCAAGTCTTCCAGGAGCAACTACATCCCATTTTCAATCCTGTTTTGTTTTTAAATAATGCCTGGGATTAAAATGCTGTCACAATGCTACCTGAGGGTTTTGGTACAATCTAAAAATGTCAGCAATTTGACAATTTTGCATTTGCCTTTTTTTTTTTTTTTTTTGGCAGAAGGTCATGCAAATAGATTTAACCTTTTATTTCATAAGGTCACAAGCTGGAAGAGTTGTTCCCCAGGATGACCAGAGGGTTATGTTGTTTCGTCTGATTTCTACACATTTTGGCCCAAAACATTGTACTACCCATTAAGACACAATACCTGCTTTTAAACCTATTATGGTGGTTTTCTCACTGTTTCCAGCCTGTGTTTTTCTGAGCAAAACACATGGAGCGTTGGCTTTCTTGTACAATCTAATGACAGAAATAATTGCATTAATGTTGCTATTAAACTATTTAAAGAGTTTTGAGTGGCACTTATGTGTAAAAGAAAAAAAGATATTTTTTTATGATTTATTTTGCAATCTGTGGCCTCGGGGGAAAATGAGCAGAGAAGAACTCTGAACATTAGGTGTGATTCTATATTTATTGGCATATCTGCAATCAGAAACAAATACACTCCATTTGTTTCTGCAAAAAGAATCTGTCATTACCTCCTTGCCCTCTTAATTCAGCAATTTGGAATGAAGACACAAGATACCCCTAAATCAATTTGAATGCCTTATTATATATGATTTGAAATGAACATGATCTACATATATTTGGGGGAGGGGGGACAAAGGTTCGGTGATGCATTGAACAGTATTTACACAGTAGATCTTGTTAAGAGCAACAATTCAAGCCACTTCAGAAGCCATCAATCCAGGTAATCCTTGATTTACAACCATAATTGAACTCAAAATTTCCGTTGTTGAGCAAGACAGTTCTCAAGTGAGTCGTGCCCCATTTTATGACCTTTCTTGCCACAGTTGTTAATTGAATCACTGAAGTTATTAAGTTAGTAACACAATTGTTAAATGGATCTGGCTTCCCCATTGATTTTGTTTGTCAGAAGGTCACAAAAGGGGAATCACATGACCCCAGGACATTACAACCATCATAAATATGAACCAGTTGCCAAGGGTCTGAATTTTGATCATGTGACCACGGGGAGGCTGCAACAGTCATAAGTGTGAAAAATAGTCCTAAATCCTGTTTTTTAGTGCTGTAGTAAGTTTGAATGGCCGCTAAATAAATGGATGTAAGTCAAGGACTATCTGTATTCACTTCTATATCTTCCCAACAGAATTTAGCCCAACGATTATGTGAAGAGCCAGAGATGGGTCCTCCATAGCCTCTGTTGTCTCTTGGCCATGTAAAGATACCACTTGGCCTTCTTAAAAAGTGGAGTCTGTATGAAGTAACAGCGGAGATGCTGAAGGCCTCGGCAATGTAAAGCAACGGCCTCTTTTACCACACTTTTTTCTTTCACAATGATTTAAGGTGTCTTTATCCTTTTTTAATTGTATGGTTTTAGTTGAGCTTCCTAGAGATAGAAGGTCAATATAAATTTTAGACAGAAAGCAAGAAAAGAACATTCCCATAAATTCTTCAGTAGAGTTTCCAAGGTCCAGTTATTTCTTCATTATGTCAAATTTTAGATGCAACACTTTCCATGAATACTGGAGTCATAAGAGTCATTTAGAAAGGCAATAGAGACTTTTTGTAACACACACACCCCTTAAAATCTTCAACCAAGCCAGGGCACTTCCAACTGTGCAGACTTCTAAATTATTGTTTTCCACTATATTCGTGTAGCTGCATCATAATATTAAATGTTAATCTTAGAGTTGATAATAATTTCCAACATAGTTTCTTTTTGGGAGAAAGGGAGTTTCTAATGGGCTGGTCAAGCTGAAGCTTTTAAGATGATGGAAAAGGGGTGGGGTGGGGGAGGTGCACACGTGTGTGTGCCCACATCCAAAATTCTATGCGGGCCATTTTGGGCCTCTGGAGGATCTCCGAGGGGGTGGGGAAGGCTGTTTTCGCCCTCCCCAGATGCATAGAGTAAATTGGATCCAGGTGAGAAAGAAAAACAGGCCTTCCCCACCTACCCCAGGCCCTTCGGAGGCAGGAAACAGCCTGTTTCCCTATTTCTGGTGGACCCAGAAGGCCCGAAAATCAGCTGGCATGAGCACCGGAGCTGAGCTGGAGTGCCCACTGATATGGCTATATGTGCCACCTGTGGCATGCATGCCATAAGTTCTCCATCATGGTCCTATATGGTTTGCCAGCAAGTCAAGATCAATTAGAATGAAGTCCAGAATGTTTTGGAATGACTGTTGATGGCCTATAAGACATTTTCCCTTTGAATGTAGAATGACTTTGCATTTTGTTTGATCCCCCCTCTCCAAATCCCTTTTCAGCTAAGTTTCTTTTATAAGGTTTCTTCACTGTTCATAGAACTTCATTTTAACTGGATGTTTGATCTCTATTTGCAGAAGTAATAACAGTAAGAATTTTATGGTGGTTTTCATGAAACCTTAGGTCTGAAAAAGACATAAAACTGCCTTCATAGTTTTATTATTATTTTTTCTTAATTCAAGTCCAGCTTACAGAACCTGAAGAAAATCATCCAACATTTCATCACTCATAATTGAATTCGTATGTATAGCTAAGTTGAGGAACTCTATTTGAATCAGCACCGATTAGACCGATCTTTATATTTGTCTTTGAAATTAAAGGGAAGACACAATAAACAGGGGAAGTCTGAATTAGTTTAGCTTAAGTCCAGCTAGTGTTCAAAGTCAGTCATTCAGTCAGTCTCTCTCTGTCTGTCTGTCTGTCTGTCTGTCTACCTACCTACCTACCTACCTACCTACCTACCTATCATCTCTAGGCTACTTATAAATCCAATTGATTTGTTTCAAAAATAATCTTTCCTCATCTCTTAAGGAAAAAAGATAATGTAACAGATGCCTTGTGTTTCCTATATTGTGTACAGACAATATATATATATATATATATATATATATATATATATATATATATATATATATATATGTGTGTGTGTGTTTTTCTTCTAGCCAGGTTTTCCCTACGTAGCCAAGGTTTTTTTGTAGCTCCAGCTCAGTAGAATCTCATCTACTCGGTTCTGGGCTTTTTTCCTTTCTAACACCTAGCAAGCTCTGACTGCTAGGTGGGAGGCCTAAATAGATCCATTTCTAGCTCGTTAGCTGTCGTCAGTAGGCCACACCCACCTCCTCCCTGTAAAGGCATAGTATCAATTTTCTTACTTCTTCGTAGGGTCTATGTGTGTTTTTCTTCTAGCCAGGTTTTCCCTACGTAGCCAAGGTTTTTTTGTAGCTCCAGCTCAGTAGAATCTCATCTACTCGGTTCTGGGCTTTTTTCCTTTCTAACACCTAGCAAGCTCTGACTGCTAGGTGGGAGGCCTAAATAGATCCATTTCTAGCTCGTTAGCTGTCGTCAGTAGGCCACACCCACCTCCTCCCTGTAAAGGCATAGTATCAATTTTCTTACTTCTTCGTAGGGTCTATGTGTGTTTTTCTTCTAGCCAGGTTTTCCCTACGTAGCCAAGGTTTTTTTGTAGCTCCAGGTCAGTAGAATCTCATCTACTCGGTTCTGGGCTTTTTTCCTTTCTAACACCTAGCAAGCTCTGACTGCTAGGTGGGAGGCCTAAATAGATCCATTTCTAGCTCGTTAGCTGTCGTCAGTAGGCCACACCCACCTCCTCCCTGTAAAGGCATAGTATCAATTTTCTTACTTCTTCGTAGGGTCTATGTGTGTTTTTCTTCTAGCCAGGTTTTCCCTACGTAGCCAAGGTTTTTTTGTAGCTCCAGCTCAGTAGAATCTCATCTACTCGGTTCTGGGCTTTTTTCCTTTCTAACACCTAGCAAGCTCTGACTGCTAGGTGGGAGGCCTAAATAGATCCATTTCTAGCTCGTTAGCTGTCGTCAGTAGGCCACACCCACCTCCTCCCTGTAAAGGCATAGTATCAATTTTCTTACTTCTTCGTAGGGTCTATGTGTGTTTTTCTTCTAGCCAGGTTTTCCCTACGTAGCCAAGGTTTTTTTGTAGCTCCAGCTAGCCCACAGAAAGATGAATGCTTGAATTTGCCCTGTATGCATTTTAGTAACACAACTAAAAGAACAAGAAAATCAATACAAGCAGGAGGAAATGCTGAAATAATGAGTGATCTTTTAAATGTAAAGCCTCTCAAAGTGAATCAGAGCTGTCCCTGTTTTTTAAGCTTTGTAATCAACACATGGATCGCCTCCTTTTTAAACAAAATGAACTCTCAGTTTGGCCCTCTCCTTTGCTGTCCCGAATGCAATTAGCATTCACGGACCGTCCTGAGGCAGCTGACTGTTAGGTCCTCTAAAGGGGGAGGGCACGCTCTCTTATTTTTATTTTTTTTGTCCCCAAGGACTTCTGGAAGCACAGCTTAAGGTGCTAATATCATCAGAGAGGAGAAGGAGCATAGGGGCTCATGTGGTTAGGATGTCAGGTTGGAGGTTAAAATGCTGTGTCTTCGAGATCCGAGTGCTGCCATGGAGTGGAATGAGTTCTCATCCTTCACTCCAGCTCCTACCTGGGACATGAAAGGAGCTCCCAAATAATGATGTCACTGACTAATCCTTTCAACCTGGAAGCGCCTTGATGTATGATGTGTGATGTGATCAGAGAGGAACATTTTGAGGTCCTTTTTTGAGACATTTTAGATTAAGAGCAGCGGTGAAATCCGGCTGAATCTAACCGGCTCGCGCGAACCAGTAGCGCCAGCGGTGAGAGGCTCTGGGATGTCATTATGTCCCATTTTTTTACCCTCTACACATATGCAGAAGCTCTGCACATGTGCAGAAAAGGCGCACGCTCACACTCGCTAACCGGTAGTGAAGGTAAGTGCATTTCAATGCTAATTAAGTGCATTTTAAAGAAGTTAAATTAACGTAGAAAACTCTGTTTTATTCTTATTATTTTTTAAAAACTTGGGGAAAAAATACACCACTGAATTTTGGTGGTTAGCTGTTTGAATTTGGTGCCATGATCTCAAGAGTTTCTGGTGCCTCATCTGGGAATTACCAGCACAAATGTTCAGACTTCTTCAATCTCTCATGCAAAACATTACTTATGTTACAGGATAGTGCAGAGTATCATTCCATTAATTGAGCTAACTAAGCATTGAATGTCAGCACAATCAGGTTCTGGATGTAGAATGATACGGGCCAGCTGCCCTCTTTCTTTCTCCTGGACAAACTTAAAGAGCTACATTATCTCAGCAACTATCCCTGTACAGAGGCATCAGGGAAAGGTATAGAATAGCGTTTCTCAATCTTGGCAACTTTAAGTTGTGTGGACTTCAACTTCCAGAATTCCCTAGTCAGCAGGGTGGCTGGGAAACGTTGGGAGTTGAAGTCCCCACAGCTTAAAGTTGCCACTGCCAAGGTTGAGAAATAACTGAATTCATGTGAATTTGGGAGAACCAAAATGTTGTGCCAACAGCCAAATGAAATGAGGCAGCAGAGTTGCAATATTGCCAAATTTAGAACAGTTAGATCATCATTACCTCTCCCTGCCAGGTTTGGTTTTTAAAAATGTGCTAAAATGATTGATGTGACAAGGCCTGGCAAGATACATTAGAACCATGGAATAATTTCTAGTAAAATAGAAGGCTTTTTATATAGGGAAACACTTGGGAGATTACATAAATAATTTAGACCAGCGATTCTCAACCTGGGGGTCACGACCCCTTTGGGGGTCAAACGGCCATTTCACAGGGGTCGCCAAAGCCTTCTCTTGCCCCCCCCATGCCTTCATTCACCCTCACTCTCTGCTCTGTTGGATTGCCAGCCGTTCGCTTACCCCACCCACTCCCAATCTATTGCTGCCTCCTGAGTCCCAGCTGATGGCTAGAGGAAAAAAAAACTGTTTAAATTCTTGCTGTGGGCCTTCAAAGGGCTGCCCTATAGCCAGTGGTGGGATTCTGCCGGTTCTAGGGGGTTCGGCCGAACCATTTGTTAAATTGTTAAATTTTAGACATATGAATTTTAAATACTGGGATTGACAAATTGGTAGGTATTGTGAGTTCCCCTTGTAAGGAACATTTCTTGCAATGAAAACTTCCTCCTTGGAATCTGCTACTTGTTCTGCCTTGGGCTCCATATGATCAGGAACCATTGTCGTGAAGCAAATTTCCATTAACCTGGCTTCTGAATAATATATTATAGCCAGTCAGGGTCAGCCTTGGATAAAACTGAACTTTTTTTCAGTTACTGTATAGGGTCATATAGAAATAATACTGCTTTTTAAAAGATTCAAAGAAGCTGTAAGAAGAGGGAACAAGAATATGCATTAATGTGAGTTCTTTTTAGTCTTTTCCTTTACAATTTAGCCCAGCAAAATGCTGTGGCTTTGCCCAATCTGCTATCCAGCTTCCTTTCCAAATCAGTTAGCATTGATTTGGAGTGGGGCTAACACGTAACAGGTCAAAGATTTAAAGTATATCAGCAGAGTGTAGATGGTCATCTGTAGAGATGCTTTAGTGAATTCTGTACTGAGCAGGGTTGGACTAGATGGCCTCTGGGTTATCTTCCAATCTATGATTCAATGAAGTAAATACATCCAACCTCCACAAGAGGAGTTGTGTGAGAACATTATTCAGATGAGTACAAATGTTCTGAAACAACCCTGAACATCAGAAAAAGGAAACAGACTACTTATGCAACATCTTCCAACAAAAGGGATATTCATACAACTTGATCAGAAAGTGCCCTACCCAATACAGCACAACTAATGCAAGCTACAAAAAGGATAACACTGCCGTACACCAAAAACATCTCAGAAAGAACAGACTATTACAACCACAAGACATCACCATAGCACACAACTACCTAAAGCCCTACAAAATATATCAAAAAGAGCCCAAGAAATAAAACAGAAGACACCTACAACATACAGTGTAACAAGTGTAACATTCACTATGTAGGACAGACAGACAGAAAACTAGTAGAGCACATCTATGAACACCAACAAGTGTCAGAAGGCATGATGAAAACTCCTTAATCTCACTAAACATGGACACACTCAACTGGGAGATACTGAACATCCTAGATAAGCTAAATCCAAACATGCTAGCTATTTCCTGGAAGCTTGGCATTCAGACAAATCAGTCATCCATGCATACATAAAGATAAACCAGAATTAAAATCATTCAAAAGAGACAATAGAAAAGCTAAGAAGAAAACAAAGAGTCCAGAAGACATCCTGTCCAGCAGCCAACATCCAGATTAGCAGGAATTAACATCAATCAAGTAGAAAACGATACCCTAAACAAGGAACCACCAAGGAGAAAACCATACCTCCACCAACATTGGCAGGGCAATCTACTATACATAAATAGGGAGTATTTCCTACACTCATTAGTCTGGTAATGAAAAGTCTGAAAACAAATAGCCAAGCTCAGAGAGCACCAAGGATTCCACAATTCAGTCCTGAGCTACATATATTCTCCTCTATTGTAGTAATACAGCCAAGGCAGACGTGGCAGACCACAGGGACAAGGCTGAGCTTTCAGTCTTTAAAAGGAAAAAAAAAATCCTTGCTGTGGTCTTCTGCAGGACCACCAAGTACCAATGGGTAGGAGTAAAAGAGCAGACAAAAGCAGGCTCTGACAGATAGCTTCGATAGCTAGTCACTAAGGTGGTCACTAGATGGCAGCAAAGAGATCTAAAAAGTTTTGGTTGCTTTCTCCAATCATCAAAGTTCTAGAAGCCTTATTGAGTGAACCAGTAGTGATACTTGCCCTACTGTATTTCTGAAATCCTGTTATTCTTCTTTGCCAAGAGCAGCTTCTGGGCAGAAGCCACAAATTCTGTAATTCAATCTCTTTTACTGATAGCTAATATTATGGTGGTAGTATATAAATTTGATTTATATGCCGCCCTTCTCTGGAGACTCAGGGCGGCTTACAATGTGTTAAGCAATAGCCTTCATACTTTTGTATATTTATACAAAGTCAGCTTGTTGCCCCTACAAACTGGGTCCTCAATTTACCTACCTTAGAAAGGATGGAAGGCTGAGTCAACCTTGAGCCTGGTAAGATTCGAACCTGCAGAAATTGCAGGCAGCTGTGTTACTAACAGGGTGCATTAAACCACTGTACTACCAAGAAGCTATATATATATATATATAGCTCTCCATTACCATGGTCCCCAGCCTTTCTGGCTTGGCAGCCTGTTTTTTGGGGGGTGGGGGTGGGGAATAGTTCCCTGTGAGTGGCAGTGAAAAGAAAAGATCAGTTCTGAGAGTGTGAAGTCTACTTTTTTTATTCACTGCAAAACTTTTGCTCATGGGTATAAGGAATGAGATTTTGGTATGCCAACTGTTCCACAGTTCAAAAGAATCTCTACTTTCCCTTCTTTTCTCCCCTTCCTTTTGTTCCTCTTTTCTAAAGGTCTTTTTTTCCCCCATAGATCAGGGTCATTTGGACAGGAAATGTATTATTGTTAAATTTCATTTCTGCAGATAGTACTTTTTCAGGTACTTTATAACAATTACTTAGTGTTCAGTGGTACCTTTGCACTAGCAGATGTGAAAACGTGATTTTTTTAAAAAAAATCTCCTATAAACTTCCACACCAAATCCTATCACATCAGTCCACATTTCCAACCTCCAAGAATATCTTTTTTTAAGAACCAAAGAGTGTAATGATTTGGTAGAATTATAAAACTATTAGTGTCCCAACCAACATGAGCAAAATTACTATTGATGGAGACCTATAAGACATACCAATACCTTAATCTGCTTCTGTTTTCTCCATTGATGTTTGCCATGATCAAATTCAGAAGGAATGCAGGTTTAAACACACCATCCTTTCCATACATTTTACAGGCATAAAATGAGTTAACTTCTCATTTTTATTCAGCCCACCTTTGTCTGAAATAGATACTGTAAGATTAAACATTCTGAGCATCTTTGCAATTTGTAGCTTTTGTAAAAAGCTGCTTTTGCCAAGCTGGGACCATTCTGCTGTGAGAAATTGGATACAAGTTTATAGCACAATAAATGATTTTGAGACAATAATAACCACATGTTCTAAATATGCTTGCCATGTGAAAAACAGACATAGATTTAAATTTAACCTGCTGAAAGTGCTGGGAACTGTCATAATTTATGCACAAAAAAAATGTCATTCTTTCTACACTATAGGAAAAAGCTGTCACACATCAACCTTTCTACTAATAGCATTTTCTGGAGTTTCCATTCCTACCGCCTTCAACTAATATACTTGAAGTTGTGGCTAGATAAGTTTTTTTTCTAAACAGGTGTAATAGATATACCTCCTTGATGTAATTTTACTCAGCAGATATTCTGATCATCCCTATGTAATCTTTTTATGATTCTCTGCACCTTTGCCTATTTTTTTTTCTTAACACATTAAGGAGGAAAAAATCAGCACAATCTCTGTTGAGATATAAATTAAAAAACCACACAACTCAGCACAGTGCAACAATTTCTCTAGATAAAGGGCTCTGGTATTGGGCTGGCATGATAATGCATTGAAAATGTCTTCTTTCTACAGCCAATTCAAACCCACCTGCTCCCTATGATAAATTATTTAAAGAACATCTCTTCCTTTGTAATATTTTGCCTTGCTTTTTTTGTTCCATATTTTTCCAACTCATCCCCGCCCCATAAAAGGGCATTGGAAATTGTTCAGTGTGACCTAAGCAACTCACTCAGGTACCTCTAATTTTCAATAGGTCCTTATTTCTTTATGCATTGCTCTTCCTTGGAACAGCTAAGTTGTCCTAACACTACGCCTTCTGCAATTATCTAGTTAATTAGGGGGATTCTAGCTGTTCTTGTTGTTTCTTACAAATTTAACAAAATGCAAACATTGAATTTTAGTATCTGTAACAATGGTGGCAGACTGCAGAAGAGGCGAGGAAGGAGCTAATGCTATTAATTGACTCTGCTGAGTACTTTTTTTAGGCAAAAGTCAAGGAAATGTGCTAGCGTAGGGACATTGGCCAACTCTTTCTCTCATTAAACTAGTGGAAGAAAAGACAGAAACACTGCTAAAGGTAGAGTTATCAGACACCATTAGCAAGCTGCAAACAATTAGATAGTTGGTCTAGAATTTTGCAGTAGGTAGTCCTTCAGGGAAGGTACTCAAAATTAAAATGGAAAGCTCTTGTAATAGAAGGTTATGAAGAATAGGTCCTTGGTGGTGAAGAATGTTCTTCTGGCAACATACATAATATGTACATAACAGGATCATCCAATGAAGCCATTTGGTGGGAGATTCAAGATAGACAAAAGACAGTTCCATTTTACACAGTGCAGTGCACAATTAAAATGCATCAACAGGATACAGAAAGTACCACAAAATTAAATAGCTTTGACAGTGACTTACACAAATTCATAAAGGATAAAGCTATCCATGGCTACAAAGCACAATAGTTACAATAGCATACTCTAAGATGCCTTGTGTCTGTGCATTTCCCAAAATCATGAGTTAGTCATTATAGGGATAGAATGCTAGAGGAGAGAGGTCTTTGACCTGATCCAACACAGGTGCAAGAACCTCTAGCATGATATTTAGCAGCAACTACTTCAAAATATCAGGAAGAAGTAATCATACATTGGTAGGGAATGCACTACAGCTGAGCTGGAAACACATCAGCACTGCTGACATTTTGAGGACACACAAAATGTCTGGAGTTATTTTCAAAACTGCTACAGAATGGAGGTGCTCTAGATGTTCAATATATGTTGTGGAAAGCAAGATAAAAATTCTGGCATCTCTTTTAAATATTATTTTGTAATCCATTTCCTAAGGAGCTTTTCTATTCAAAGAAAGGAATCCGAGTTTTTGTTTGTTTGTTTTTAAAGGTGTAAAGTTTCAATCCTGAATAAATTTACATGGGAACAATGCAGAACAATTCTTTTAAGTAAGCATACAATTATACTGCATAATATGATAATCCCATAACTGCTGTTATTGTTAATATATGCATTACTAATTAAATATAATAATTATTTTGGAATTATATACAAATCCAACTACCTATAGAATATGAAGTTCTGGGAAATTCAGAAAATTGCCTTCTTTCTTGAGATTATGATGACCTGATTATTCTAGGGGTGGTTCTGAGTTTTGAGCATTGACCATCTCTGGCCCTTTTTGATGTACCTTTTGACTGGAACACCATGAGCTCTTTCCAGTCTGGAATTTTAACCTCTGGGAAGTTGGTGGACTTCCTTTGGAACAGCCAAATCGGTGTGATCCAGAAGTGGAATAGAATGTTACATACCCAGAATTGTAGAATTTGGACACCCCTATTATTCTATGATAAAATACAAAAAGGATCTTGATAAATCAGGAAAACACTTCACTTGGCATACTATTCCCATTAAATGTCCATTGAAAGGCCATAAAACGGGATATAATGGCATTTGCCTTCTTATGTACTTATTTATCTGATTTACACCAGCCTTTTATCTAGGTGGTTTTATCAAAGCTGGTATTGTGGGTATAGCCCTTGTTATGTCCTTATAAGGACATCTGCTGGGGGATTGGCTGGTCCACCGGCGGGAGATTTAAATAGCTATCATTGGGCGGCTGAGCCTGCCGGAGCGTATAAAAAGAGCCCCGGCAGCACAGCCGCTTGTCCTATTTCTGAGCTGAATAAAGAGGTTCTGAAGGAACCACTGCTGGTCGCGTCTTTCTTTCCCTGCGCCAATCCAACAGCTCTCATTCTCACAACAATCACTCCATATAATAGGTTGTTTGTACACTCTAGTCTTCCCATTAAGAAATGAAAATAATTTAGGAACTTAATAATCTTTCTGGTCCAGTTGAATGGGTAACTATATTTTAAGGAAAAATGTTCTTGCCTGAGAATTGTGATTGATTCCACACATTAGATACTAATCTAGGTGGTTACATTTGCTTAGCCTTAATATATTATATCAACCTTAATATAGCCATAATCCATTCTGCTGTAAACATGCCTGAGAAAACTCAGCATTTGACAATTTCATTTTCCATAACATTTCCCCAAAATTGTTGTTCTTAAAATGCAAATTTACACCAAGCTGTTCTTTTCCCCTTTTCTAGTAATTTCATTTTGATGTAAGTATCACTTGAACTTCTCTACAAGCTTGCCTAGTCTCCATAGGCCCAGGGGAAGGAAATCAACAAAGGATTTGATAATTTGCATTGATGCTTTGTCGGGCATGGGACTCTGCCACTTGAATCACTCTCCCCAACAGGTGGCCTCCTTCCTGATGTGATAAGAAATTGTTAATTTTTCTTCCACAGGGAATGTTTATATTCATCTACAATTGCAGATGTTGCAGAACCCAAGGCTAGATCTAGAGAACTTTGAAGTGGCTCTTTTACAATGACTTAAATGATTAGAATAATGAGAGTAAACCAGCTTCAGATGAGGAATTGGACATCTGCTGCTCAATTAGACCTAATTTAGTTTGTTTAGATGTGATTTGTGTCAGTGACATGCAGTGTTACTCAAGAGTTATTTTACTGTCTCTTAACTTTTGATTTGCAGCTCAAGGGACCCAACAGATTTAACAGAGCCCCCCATCATAAATGTTATTAGTCAAGCTTGAATATGGTTATGAAAAAATAAGCACATTGCAATCCTTTTAAAAGATCCTAAAATCTACCCTTCTCTTTCCTGATTTGTTTTATATATGTGTTGAACTTTTAGGTCTCCAAACTCTTAGTTCTCATATGGAGAAATTTGAAAAATGAGTTCCAACTCCGGAAGGTCAAAAAGAAAAAGATAGCACTGACAACGATATGATCAAAACCATGTTCACCGGGGTAGCACTTTTTTTTTTACAAAGTTGGAATGATGCAGAAATTACTGTGGCCCCTTCACAGGGTTAACTTGCAAATTTGTGAAATGTTCCATTTCAAGAAAAAGAAAAAACCCAATGTGATCAAAGCCCACATCTTTTTATATGTAGTACCTGAATAATGCACATAAAAGAGGGATGGGACCAGGGGTGAAATGCTCCCACTTCAGACTGGATCACTCAATCTGATAGCAATGGCGGCGGGTGGCTCAGAGAACCGGTAGCAAAAATCCCTCCCCCCCAACGCCCAGCTGAGCTGCGCGATCATCAGAAGCTTTTTTTTTTTTACTTTTAAAAGCATTTTTTCTGCAACCTCTTCAGCCGAAGAGGTTGTAGGGGAAAAAATGCCTTTAAAAGCCTCTGGTGATTCCAGCTAAATTGCCTGATCGTCAGAGGCTTCTAAAAGCATTTTTTTCTGCAAGCTCTTCAGCCAAAGAGGTTGTAGAAAAAATGCTTTTAAAAGTTTTTTTAAAAAAAATTGGCCATGTCCACCCAGTCACATTAACCCCCCCACACCAAGCCACGCCTACAGAACTGGTAGTAACAAATTTTAGATTTCACCCCTGGATGGGACTTGACTGTGTGGCTGTGGTTGCTATCTTTGTTGTTTTACAGTTCCCCACGGACACCCCTGATCTTTAATATTTTTTAATCAAATCCATATAAGCAAGTGATTTCATTTACAATAATAGGGCATTGGCATACTGTATATTTCTTCCTTTCCTGTCTTCCTTCTTAAGGTTACTGAAAAATAATTCTGTGAATGAGCTTCAGATCTTCCTTTTCTGAATAGAATGTGGACTGGGTGGTGGCATTCCAATAGATTTTCTTGGATGAAGCTCAGTATTTAGATTCTTTACCATCATAGCAGATGATCAGTACTAGATAGTGGGTTTCAGGGGTAGGTTATACTTACTTTTACTACCGGTTCGCATCATGCCCGCGTGCATGCGCATATCACCTATGATGACATCCAGGTCAGTTGGCGGAGCCTCCCGCCGGTTTTACTACCGGTTCTTGCAAACCGGTCCGAACAGAGGGCAACCCACTACTGCTGGATTTGCCTTAATTCTGCTTTAAGCCTAAGCCAATTTTGGATGACAGGTTTCAAGGACATAATTATAAAAAGGTCAGTGAAGGAAAGCTGGTTTTAAAATTCCAATTCCTGTGAATGTAAGTTAAAAGAATGCTGTTTGGTTTAGTTTGAAGAAAAACATACCAGGGAGCAACATGATAGCCTGCTACAAATAGCTGAAGGTTTGTGATGCACAGAAGATGGAACAGACTTATTTTCTGCTCTTCAGTCTAATCGTGGTTGCCATAAAACTAATTACTGGAAATTGCAGGGAAGCAGCTTTCAGCCTAATATGAAAGGAAACTTAATAGAAAAATATTCCCTTAGGAAGTGAAGGGTGCTTCCTTGTAGAATTAAAGCAGAAGCCTAACAACCACCTTTCTGGAATGTTTTAGTAGCATTCACACTGCAAATTTTGCATTGGAATGGGGATGGACTGGACACTTTTCCAAAGTTTTTTCATGTCTACATTTTTATTTTAATGTAAACACAGAAAAATATAAACATTCCTTTTCAACAGAAGGGCATTAACAGAGAGATCAAATCAAGATCATGTGAAGCTGTTGATGCCTTGGTAAGACCACACTTGGAATATTGCATTCACGATATAAAAGAGATGTTGGGACTCTAGAAAGAGTGTAGAGAAGAGCAACAAAGATAATTAGGGAACTGGAGGTTAAAACATACAAAGAACAGTTGCAGGAATTGGGTATATCTAGTTTAATGAAAACAAGGACAAGGGGTGACATGATAGCAGTGTTCCAATATCTAAGGAGTTGCCACAAAGAAGAGGGAGTCAACCTATTTTACAAAAAACCCGAAGGCAGGACAAGAAACAATGGATGGAAATTAATAAAGGAGAGAACCAACCTAGAACAAAGGAGAAATTTCCTGATAGTTAGAACAATTAACCAGTGGAACGGCTTGCCTCCAGAAGTTGTGGAGGTTTTAAAGAAGAATTTGGACAACCATTTGTCTGAAATGGTATCGAGTTTCCTGCTTGAGCAGGGGGTTGGATTAGAATACTTCCAACAGCCCTTCCAACTCTGTTATTGTTATATAATATGCAATGATCATCCAAAGTAAAATTTAATTTAGCAACTGTCTAAGAGTTTGTGTTTGTACGTAACTATGCAGTCCATTAAAAATGACTGTTTAGACCACTTTTGTTGTCTACTTTTAAGGTAGAATTTAATATTCAGTACTAAACTTAGATGAATGCAATCCCTCATATTTTAAGTGGTATCTTGATAAATGCCTATTTTGGACGTTTAATCATGTTTTCCGCCAGCTTTTTGCAAACTTTAAAGGCTAAAACTGCTTTGTTATTACTTCCTCCATGATTTAGAGCCAAGCAACAAGACAGGTCATAAACATCCATATTTGTAATATTTATGATGCATTAGTTTGATACTGCTTTCAAGTCATTCATATTTTTCTATACACTCCCTAGGAAAGAAAACACCTTGCAAGTACACTTCAAATGATAAGCATTCTTATTTTTCTGCCTATTAAACAATTTATTAGAAGTACAATCAATATTAATTTTCCTTTGTAGGGTTGAAAATATGAGAATGCCCCTGAACGAGATCTATTTTAATACACTGTAACTTGTTAACTACCATTTGCTCCATTTATTTTCTCTTCTCTTGAAGTTTCAACTTACTTTATCTCCTCCCTTTAATTAAACATGGGTAAACATTTTATCAATCTTACCAAATATTGAATTCAATTATTTTCTGTACTGGCAGTCATCAACAAATGTGCATGTTTTGTTTAGATATTATATTCAAAATTTAGCATCAATGCCACTTGGAGGAACCACAGGAACTTCAATAATGTATGTTATGTATAGACAGCCAGAGAGAGAGGCCAAGAGGCCAGAGAGAGGCTGAGAGAGAGACTGAGAGAGGTAGAGAGGCAGGAAGAGGGGGAGGGATAGAGGGGGGGGTTCTTTTGGACTGCCACATAGGGTAAAAAGCTGAACATATTCCAAGACATCAAAGGGGTGCTTGACTGGCCAATTTTAGAGGCATGACATTCTAAGCCAAGTAAACATCTCTGTAATTACTGACCAGACGTACTAGGGCTTTTAAAAAGAAATAGAATAGAATAGAATAGAATTTTTATTGGCCAAGTGTGATTGGACACACAAGGAATTTGTCTTGCATATGCTCTCAGTGTACATGCAGGCCTGGGGCCGTTGATCTCGCTGTTGCGATCTTGTGAGATCTGGCCATGAATGGTGTGAATGGACTTTAATGTTTTAATTTTTAAATGTTTTTATAATGGTTGTTGTTGTTTTTTTAAAAATGCATTGTAAGCTGCCCTGAGTCTCCGGAGAAGGACGGCATATAAATTGAATTAATAAATAAATAAATAATAAATAAAAGATACGTTCATCAAGAATCATAAGGTACAACACTTAATGATAGTCATAGGGTACAAATAAGCAATCAAATCATATTAGGAAACAGTCAATATAAATCGTAAGGATACAAGCAACAAAGTTACAGTCATAAAGTCATAAGTGGAAGGAGATGGGTGATAGGAACGATGAGAACATTAATAGTAGTGCAGACTTAGTAAATAGGTTGACAGTGTTGAGGGAACTATTTGTTTAGCAGAGTGATGGCGTTCAGGGAAAAAACTGTTCTTGTGTCTAGTTGTTCTGGTGTGCAGTGCTCTATAGCGTCGTTTTGAGGGTAGGAGTTGAAACAGTTTATATCCAGGTGTGAGGGGTCTGTAAATATTTTCACAGCCCTCTTTTTGACTTGTGCAGTATACAGGTCCTCAATGGAAGGCAAATGCTTTGGACTTCATGACCATAGCACTTTTGCTATTTGTTAAAGCAACCTGTCCTTTTTAGACTTCTACATGGCCTTTAAAGATGCAATTGTTTTGATCAGTCAATTCCTATGACACTTAAATCAGCTACACTTTTTTTTTCAAGCTGCTGTGCTCACAGAAGATTGAAAGCAATTTTTCTATACAATTTTTGTAATGTGTACAGCCCTAGAATGGATTTTTGGATTAAAATGATCAAGATTGTCTCTTTTATAGTGTTACTGCAACTCTAAAAAGACTTGATACTAGAACAATGTCTAAACTTGGCCATAAAAGGAGTACAGACTGATGAAAAATACACCAAGACCCACTTAACCTGAAATTTTTGTACTGTCAGATGCAACATATTGTATGAAAATGAGGACTGAATGAAAGATAATGCTTCAACTTCAATAACTTTAATTTAAATAGAGTATTTTAGAAAATAAAGCAGAAAAATAATATTTCGAAAAAACTCTTTTGTTATTTGTAGAACAAATTTTTTTAAAATTCATTGTTTTGATTGTTTTTAAATACTAAAAAATATGTATTTCCAAATATATAAATAAAATTAACAGCTGTCTGTCGAAGTGGTAAGAGGAGCAGTAAAAAAGTGGAAGATGAAGATTAGGAGATAGGAAAATTAGCAAATTATTATTAAGTTAATTTAGCATGTCTCAGCATTCATACAAAGTTTGTAAAATATTTGCTTAACAGAACTATCTACAAAATATTCCAGTAGAAAGGAATTCAGCTGAAGTGCTTTTAGCCTTACCTTTCCTGACAGACTTCTCATAATCTAATATTTGCCTAATCATTCACCTGTCATGCCTCAGAGATATTTATAGGCAGGTAACCTGGGATATCACAATTTTCCCTCCTGAGTCATAAAATACAGTATTCTTATGACAAGGCTCTTTCTCACTGTACATTTCCCCAAGATAGACTTACAAAGGTAAAATCAATATTTGCGCAGCATCTTCTTTAACAACTCTTTCTAGTGATCTGCCTGACTAAGAATCAAGGGAAGGATTTATAACTCTGTCATGCCTCATCTTTTCTGACTGATTTTCACCTGTACAATATCATTAAATATCAGGATCAGAATTAGGAATCTGGAACCCTACCTATTGATTTATTCTTTTCCCTTCATTGGCCTTTTAATGGAATGTTTTTCTTGGAGATTCTCTATATTGGATTCACCAATATTCTCACTTCTACTGTACAAGTCATGCTTTGGTCATTAGTGAAAGAATTGATGCAAGATAAACATAAGCCCTTTCTTGTTTTTAAGACTGCACAGTGTTAAAGCAATAGTCCCCAAACATATGTTCCACCTTAGCATTTACTGTCTGGTTACCCTAGTAATTCAAGGAAAGATAATTTGGAATGGTATCAGTGCTCTCAAAATAGGGTTTTAGGAGTGGCCTAAGTACTTCATTTAATGGACTGAAGAATGATTTTGTCTTTATATTTCTGAATAGAAATGCATCACTCCAAATTTGACATTCATTCAGCTTATTTGGTTTTGCCACTTTTGGGTGGAGCCTTCTTTGAAGGTCTCCTATTTCTGTATTATGACTTTGGGAAAGAATAATTATAAAAAGCTGTCTGGACAATATTTTATTCTCAAGGTGGCATATAAGATGTAAAAATTGTTTAAAAATTATCATTCTTGCCCAGTATTGCTTTTCTCTCTCTCTCTCTCTTTTAAAAAATCTTTATTATTTTTTTAAATGATAAAGTATAAACCAACATAAAAGGAAAAAAAGAAGGGAATAAAAAAGTAAAGTTAAAAACTGACATAAAAAGAAATACATAAAACAAATATATAAAAAGATGACCTCTGACTTTTTCCAGTACAGAAACAATAATAAAATACAACATTTCTCTAAGTTTAAATGAGTAATATCAATACAGAACAATCTTTAAAATACTAATGATCAACATTCAAAAAAGCAAATATTCATATATTCTTAATTTTAACTTTACTCTAAAATATAATCACCTATTAAGTATGAACAAATTATACCCTTATATTTAACAATCCAAAATATTTCTCTAATTGGATCAGGTCTAATCTTCAAATCCCAAAGATAAAACTACATTTTTCTCCTTTCCTTGTAGGAAATCTAACAGTAGTCTCCAAGCCACAAGGAATTTAGTCAAATCAAAGCAGTCAATTTCACCATCGCAGTTAGCTTCACTAAGTTTTTAAATCCATTTTTAAAGCAGAAAATATCCCACATATAATGGTATTTGCCTTTTAAGATGCTTTTACATATTGAATTAATGTTTGCGAATCAGTTAGTTCCCCTTTTGGGTTAAATTTAGTAAATAAATAAATAAAACATGAATAACATGAATGATAGAGTAGTTCTCCTTGTAGTTTGTTTACACTGGTTTACCTCCATGCTTACAGTAAAGAGTTATACAGCCCTCCGCATCCAACATTTGACCTGATAGCTTTATTCATTGTGATGTGGCTTTTTAGATTCCCAAGTGCTATTTGCTAAATGAAAAGTGACACCAGGCTCCAGATCTAGATTCACAAGGGAATCAAGGGATCTTTGGAACTGTGTGGTAAAGAAAGCTAGAAGCAAATAAAAGTTGGTAAAAGAAGATTAAACCAAAGAAATTTGTTTCTTTATGTCTGTCAATATGCCTTGGTCTCATTTGGACTTCTTTGCCCTTTTATCTTTCTGGTAATAAAATACTGATTAGAGTTTTAGTTTGTAGACATAATGTGATTATCCCCATCCCTAAGAGACAGGTAATAGCTATTATTTCCCCCTAACAGATGGGGTCTCATGCACATGAAAAATAAGCTGCTCATTGGGAGGCTGGAGGCTGGAGGCCATGGACTATGAGCAGTAGTTTAGGAGCTCCATTTTCTTCTTGAAGAAGAATTATTAGCTTTTTTGGCTGCTGCCACAGACTGCTGACTCATTATTTATTATTTATTTATTATTTGTTTCAATTTCTATACCGCCCTTCTCCAAATAGGACTCAGGGCGGTGAACAGCCAAAGTAAAAAAAACAGGACATACAAAATTTAAAAACAGTTTAAAAGAATTAAATATTTTGGCCGTAAATTAAAACAACCCAATTTAAAATCAATTTAAAATTTAACTCAAGCTAGCCCAGCTAGTTGAAATAAATAGGTTTTCAGGGCCCGACGAAAAATCCGGAGGTCTGTTATTGTACGTATCTCTGGGGGGAGGTTGTTCCAGAGGGTGGGCGCTGCCACAGAGAAGGCTCTCCCCCTGGGGGACGCCAGCCGACATTGTCTGGCGGACGGCACCCTGAGGAGGCCCACTCTGTGTGAGCGTACTGGCTGGTGGGAGGCTATTGGTGGCATAAGGCGGTCTCGTAGGTACCCCGGCCCTAAGCCATGGAGCGCTTTAAAGGTGGTCACCACCTTTGAAGCGCACCAGGAAGACCACCGGGAGCCAGTGCAGCGAGAGGTGTCACATGGGAGCGCCTCGTCGCCCCCATAATCCCCTGCACGGCCGCATTCTGGACCAGCTGGAGCCTCCGGGTGCACCCGAGGGGGAGCCCCATGTAGAGAGCATTGCAGTAGTCCAGGAGGGAAGTGACGAGTGCCTGAGTGACTGTGCGTAGGGAGTCCCGATCTAGAAAGGGGCGCAACTGGCGTATCAGGTGAACCTGATAAAAAGCCCCCCTGGCCACGGCCGTCAAATGATCTTCTAAAGACAGCCGTGCGTCCAGGAGGACGCCCAAGTTACGAGCCCTCTCTGTGGGGGCGAGTGATTCGCCCCCAATAGCCAGCGATGGCGTCAGCTGGCTATATTGGGACGCCGGAAGCCACAGCCGCTCGGTCTTGGAGGGGTTGAGTCGGAGCCTGTTTCTCCCCATCCAGGCCCGCACGGCCTCCAGGCACTGGGACATCACTTCAAGGGCATCATTGGGGTGGCCTGGGGTTGAGATGTACAGCTGGGTGTCATCAGCGTACTGATGGAACTCCACCCCGAAGCCACGGATGATCTCACCCAGCAGCTTTACATAAATGTTGAACAGAAGGGGCGAGAGGACCGACCCTTGTGGCACCCCACAAGTAAGGTGCCTCGGGGTCGACCGCTGCCCCCCTGTCAACACAGATTGCGACCGGTCAGAGAGGTAGGAGGAGAACCACCGCAGAACGGTGCCCCCCACCCCCGCCAACCGGTGCAACATGATACCATGGTCGATGGTATCAAAAGCCACTGAGAGGTCTAACAGGACCAGGATAGAGGAGCAACCCCTATCCCGAGCCCTCCAGAGATCATCCACCAACACGACCAATGCTGTTTCCGTGCTGTGCCCAGGTTGGAAGCCGGACTGGAGCGGGTCTAGATAGACAGCTTCATCCAGGTACCGGGGAAGCTGTTGCGCTACCACACTCTCAACAACCTTCGCAACGAAGTAAAGATTGGAGACTGGACGATAGTTAGTCAAAACAGCCGGATCCAGAGAGGGCTTCTTGAGGAGGGGCCTCACAACTGCTTCTTTCAAAGTGGCCGGCAGGACCCCCTGACTCAAAGAAGCATTAACAATCTTCTGGAGCCAGCCTCGTGTCACCTCCCGGGAAGCCAGTACCAACCAGGAGGGACACGGGTCCAATAAACATGTGGTCGCGTTCAGCCATCCCAGGACCCTGTCCATGTCCTCGGGAGCCACAGGATCGAACTCCCCCCAGATAACACTCTCAAGACCTGCCTCAGTCATCCCATCCGGACATACCCAGTCAGAGGCCAGCCCTTCCCGAATCTGAGCGATTTTGTCATACAGATACTGCACAAAATCCTCGGCTCGGCGCTTCCAGGTAGAGGAGGGAGCGGGTCACCCTAAACAGGGTGGCCAGGTGATTATCTGATGATGCGATAAGAGTGACAAAATAGCTAGATTTCGCCGCTTTTATCGCCACTAGGTAGGTCTTAATATGAGACCTCGCCAGTGTTCGGTCGGATTTGGAGAAGCTGGTCCTCCAACTACTCACATATTGAACAATCGGCCCTATCCAACAAAATGAAATTTAATGTAGAGAAAAGCAAGGTTTTACACTTAGGCAGGAAAAAACAAAGGTACAAATACAGATTAGGCAAAGATGTTGAGACTTTGGAAAAAGTACAGAGAAGAGCAACTAGGATAATTAAAGGTTTGGAGAGTAAAATATATGAAGAACAGTTTCAGGAACTGGGTTTGACTAGTCTAGAGAAAAGAAGGACTAGGGGTGACCTAATAGCAGTATTCCAGTATTTGAGGGACTGCCACAAAGAAGAGAGGGTCAAGTTATTTTCCAAAGCACCAGAAGGGAAGACAAGAAACAATGGATGGAAACTAATCAAGGAGAGAAGCAATCTGGAATTAAGGAGAAACTTCCTAACAGTGAGGACAATTAACCAGTGGAACAGCTTGCCTTCAGAAAGTTGTGGGTACTTCATCACTGGAGGTTTTTCAAAAGAGACTGGACAACCACTTATCTCAAATTGTATAGGGTCTCCTGCATGAGCAAGGAGTTGGATTAGAAGACCCTCCAAGTTCCTTTCCAGCTCTAGTCTAATTGATTGAAAGCATGTTTATGTATCTGAAAGCTTTGAAGGAAAAGGTGGACTTCTTTTTTCAAAGTTGTAGTTTGGGTGAACTTTGCAACTATCAAGGACTAAATATCAAGCAACTCATACCACTTTTAATCTAAAAACAATTTTGCCCATTCATTTTTTTCCATGCTGTTTTTACTGAAAAGAAGGTCTGTGTTTTCTCCAAAATGTAACTTTAAAATAAATTATTGTATACAGTACAGTACAGTAATGGAGTCAGTTGCCTCCTCCCCCACTCCTCAAGTTTTTGTACAAAGGAATTGACTTTAATAACTTTAATTTGCAGTCCTCTTTCTTGGGGGTAAATGTAATCTTGACTGAAGAATGGCGTACTCCTTCAGTTTAGGATGGTTGTCCCTTTCCATTGAGAGGGGAGGGCTACCTACCTAGCAGTGGTGAAATGTAAAATTTGTTACTACCGGTTCTGTGGGCATGGCTTGGGGTCAAAGGCTTTTTTTTTTTACTTTTAAAAGCATATTTTCGGCCAAAGAAGTTATAGAAAAAATGCTTTTAATTTTTTTTTTTAAAAAAAGCTTCTGATGATTGTGCGGCTCAGCTGGAGGTGGGGGCCGGGATTTTTGCTACCTGTTCTCCGAAGCATTGGGCGATCTGGTCCAAACTGGGAGCATTTCACCCCTGCTACCTAGTCAGCCAGATCAGCTGAATCAACCATAGAAATTAATGGGCTGATAGATTTTTCAGCCAGGTCACTCTCACATCCAGAGTAATATAATCATTGTCAAAACTGTCACTTGAATTAGGCTGTTAGTATAAATGGAAAGGTACGAGACGGAAACTTATTAGCATACTTGTTCCATAAGCGATCACCTAGAGTATGACTATGAATCCATTAATAAATCTGAGTGCTTATCCACTAAGCAACTCCATTTCTGAGTAGGTTCTCTCTCAATGAACAATTGAGAGCCATCTTCATACACAATCAGGCTTCGGCACACATTTATGCTAAGGATGTAAGTATTTTTTTGCACTAAGATGCTTATCTTCCACTGCATTGAACAGATGAATGTTTTTAATGCAGTCAAGTATATTGCTGAATTGCATCCAGTTTTTATATTCACACATGAAGGAAGGGCTCTTTCCATCCATGACTTTTGATGCCTCAGAGGAACATCGTTTTTTTTTAATTTTGATTTATATGCCGCTCTTCTCCGGAGACTCAGGGCAGTTTACAAGGCATTAAGCAATTTTAACAACATGGAAGGCAGTCTATTAATTTCCCCTTTTCTGGCAGCTGTTTCTCCCTTATGAATATCTGCTTTGGCTACAAGAGGAGGACATTGGCTAAAATTGACTCTCTCATTAGCTATTCTCTATAGCTGCTTGCACCTGGAACTGGAACAGGATCTAAATCTCAGCCCTGCTGCAATGTGATCTAACAATTATATGCCTGTAGAGCCTCTCTAAATGTGCTGCTAGGCTCAGCTCCCTTCACTAATAGGTAATGTGTACAATAGCTGCAACCAAATATAAATATCCCATGGAGAAAAATGACAAACAGTTATGTAAACAGTTTACAACAGTTTCGTGCTTCTTGGTCTCAGAATCTGACATCTGAGCACCAAATTCACAAGAAACGAAAAAAGTTCTCTCAAAGATAGTATCCAAACCATTTTTCTGTTTCCCCTTCCCTTGAAATAAATGCTGTATTTAAGGAGGGGAAATATGCAAGTGTATACCCATCTTCAGCACCAAAGTTTCATTGGTAGATGGGTGGCTATTAGCCAGTCTAGATAGACTAGACCATTGATGGCTAACCTTTTTGCCATCGCATGCCAAAAGCAGGGGTCGCATGGGGGGGAGGGTGGCGTGCTTGCGTGCCCACATCCATAATTCAATGCACCCTCCCCCCTGCACATACAACCCCCCCTCCCCATGTTCCCCCTGCTTTTGGCATGTGATGGCACAGTGGGCCCATTTCTCACCCTCCCCAGGCTCCAGAGGCTTTCTAGGAGCCTGGAGAAGGTAAAAACGGCCTTCCCCAATCACCCGGAGGCTGGAAATGGCCTGTTTCCTGACTTCCGATGGGCCCAGAAGGCCCGAAAACCAGCTGACCAGCACGCGCATGTACACTGGAGCTCAGCTAGGGTAATGCTCGGGTGCCCACTGATGCTCAGGTGCCCACGCGTGCCATAGGTTCGCCATCACGGGACTAGACCAAAAAACCATCTCCAGAAGAAGAACAAAGCTACACTTTATTAAGACATACAATAATGAGACCTTGCCAATATGATTGTGCTATACCCAGCCCTGCCCGCCTTCTTATATTCCAGTGAATCAGGGAGGTGTTTGCCTGATCTATTTCCATCTTGTTTCCCAGACTTAAAGAATTATTCAGCCTCCTTTGTCTAGGTAAATATTCTTGCATATTTCTTTTCTTTTCTTTTTTTGTATAGTTTTATTAAAAGTTTCTTTTTAATATAATACAAATCAAAAGAAAGACCATTGAAAAGGGGGAAGGAAATGGAATACAGGAGATAAAGTGAAGGAAGAGAGAAAACAAACAAAAAACATCAAAGAACCTCTGACTTTTTTTCATTGCAGTAAGATACATAATAAATTTATAGTACAATTTTTTTAGTTATTCCAGATAGTAACTACCAGTCATTTCTGTAGCAGTTACACATTTAATTGTTAAAACCCTAAGTCAAAATTTCATTTTTTTTCCTTACAAACAGAACACCCAGAAACAGATTTCAAGTAACCACAAAACTATTTCCATTCTTGTCCCTCATTAATACAGTCAACTTTGCCATCTTCACTAGTTCCATCTACTTTTCAGTCCATTCCTCCATTATGTAAGTTAATGCTTCTTTTCATTTCTGAGCATATAGAATTCCTGCAGCCATCAATATGTACAGGGACAAAGTTCCATTTCTCACCCCCACATAAATTTCCAGAATTTGGAACTTGGTTCTTGCATATTTCTATCAAGTTCATCTTCCTTATTCTCCTTTATAGTGCCTGCATCAGTTTGTTTAATTCATAAAGAATCAATACCGGAGCAAGTAAAATAGGAATATCTAAAGTCTAATGCTAGGATTTTGCCTAGCAACAATAGCAATAGCATTAGACTTATATATCACTTCACAGCGCTTTACTTACTCCCTAAGAAGTTTTACAGAGTCAGCATATTGCCCCCAAACAATCCTCATTTTACTGACCTCAGAGGATGGAAGGCTGAGTCAACCTTGAGTCGGTGAAAATCGAACTGACAAATTGCAGGCAGACAGCAATCAGCAGAAGTACCCTGCAGTACCGCATTCTAACTACTGCGCCGTCAACAAACTGAATTAACCCTGATTCAAAACTACAACAATGTGCATACACACCAACAGAAGTTATGGCTAGAGAGGATGCAGGGAGCGAGAGCAGAGGACTTCACAGCCCAGGCCTGCTGTTGGAGAAAGGGAGTTCTCTGCTCAAGCTGAATCTAATGGACATCTGTCTCTTCCTCAAAGAAAGAAGACTTGAACAATTGGACCAAACCAAGATGTAAATGATATATCTGTTGTAGCTCTTGAAGTTCAAACTGTGTATTTTATATATCAGTTGCTGGAGCATAATAGTGAAAAATGACTTCCTCCTTTATACAACCATTTGTTTAGCGAGCCTTCAAAGTTATAAAAACACTGAAAAAAGTTACTTATGATTGGTCCTTGCACTTAACAGCCTTTCAGAATCCACATGATCATGTGATCAAAATTTGAACACTTTGTCAACCAGTGCATGTTTACAATGGTTGCATTGTCCCAGATCACCATTTGCAACCTTCTCAGATGACTTCCAACAAGCAAAGTCAATGGGGAAAGCTGGATTCGCTTAACAACTGCATGATGGACTTAATTACTGCTGTGATTTCCTTAACAACCATGGCAAAAAAAGGTCATAAAATTGGGTTGGACTCAATAATCGCATTGCTTAACAATGGAAATTCTGGTCCCAACTATGGCCGTAAGTCAAGGACTGCCAGCGCTACATTTGGGCTTCTTGTATTCTTCTGGTTGACCACTCTAAGACAAGAGGATTGACCGATGATATCAGAAGGATGCTTATGTTGGAAGGAAAGAATGCAATCTTGTTGGATCTCCTGGCTCTCACAACAGTTTAAGTTGAAGGGTTTTTATATTTTTAGATTATTGCAAGTTTCAGTTTAATAGATCAAATGGAGTGTGGAACATTATTTTTAACCAGTGCTGCTAGGTTTTTTTGTAATTATAATTAGATTGCTTTTATGAAACTGTTTAATTATCCTGGTTGCTTGAAATGATATTATCTTCATTACAATTATATTGGGTCACTGTGTGAAAGGTTAAGCACTGAGATATGAGAATGTAAATAAACAATTGTTTTCAGTGAGAGGTACTAAAATGGCAGGTGCTCATTTCAAATAAACACCGTCTAAATCCTTTAATGTTTTTTTTAACATTCTTTATTGTATTTGTTGTTGTTTTCTTCCATTTGTATTTAGTTAACCTATATTACTTCAGAAGACCACAAATTAAGTATAAGACAAGACAACCACATCATTTCAGGAAGACATGTTCATGAATGTGGCACTGAGGAAATTCTTAGGGATTCCAAATATTTTATTTAGGTTTTTTTTTCCCCATTTTGTCAATGAGTGCATCATACAGCAAGGATTTAAACAACCCTTAAGGCTAAACACCCTGTGGGGCAGATGGATGGAACAATCATTATGTGTTGTGGCCCGTCAGCAGCCTGTGAAGCTAGTAGCTGATTCTGATAGCGAGGAGGCTGGTGTGGTGCTGCGCCAGCAGCCTGTGCAGCTGGCACTTGAGTCAGACAATGAGGAGGCTGGAGAAGATGTGGTGCCAGAGGCGGGGATTCAGCCAGAGCCTTCAGAACCTCCAGAAGCTCCTATAAATGAAGAGGAAGAAGAGGAGGAGCCTCTTCTCGATGCACGGGTGCGCAGAGCTGCCAAAAGGCAGGAGTGGCTCCTCAGGAGGAGGTCTCCTCGAGAGTAAGGCTTGGGGCTAATTGGCCACTTCCTTAGCTTATTTAAGGAAGGACGACGACTGAAGCAATTTGCAGGGAACAACTTCATTCACTCTCCTTCGCGTCTGGATCTTAGTTCTCTTATCAGTTTCCTGCAAATTGCTTCTGGGCTTTCTGCCAACTGTAGTAAGATTATGATTATTTATTCTTTGGCTTCTTGTAGGCTGTTAAGAAAGTTAATGAACAAAAAAGACTGCTTTAATTTAGTAAACTAAGGTTTGTACAGACTTTGTGTGTGCTGCATTCTTTGGGGTCCGTAGATAGGGCAGAACATTGTGCGTGTTATATTGGTGTGCATAGGGGACATGGTTTATGACTGAAGTTCCTGAGAGATGAAGCAATAATAAATATAATAAAAACTGGCCTGAAGCTGTAGCCAACAGCTATACCATACTGTGTTGGAAGGAACCAAAGGACTGTTCGAGAAGAGATCTATGTCACAAATTCTTTTAAACTATGACCGATTTGATTGATTCAAGCTCCAAAGACCCATCAAAAGTACTGGGCTGTAGACAATTGCATTTTGATATATTCCTATAAGGTTTGGGGAAATGTTTTATTTTGGAAAAATACAAAAGTGAAACATACAAATATGTGAGTTGTATGTCTATGTCTTCTTGTATACTCTATTTCTAGTAACACTTTATAAGGTTCTTTATACTATATTCTGCTAGTAATATATATGTTTGTGTGTGTGTATATAGCTATATGTATATCTATATCTATATGTATGTGTACCTGCCCTGGGCCTCTCAAGGCCTCCCCCATCCCAAGATATCCCATACACCACTTCCAGCACCTCACATTCCCCTTAGAACTTGGGCTTGCTTTCCCCTCCCATCAGGTTCTTGCTGGATTTGGCTCTGCTGGTCCCCACACCCTCCTTCCCACCCTTCATCACCCATTATGAACTTTCAAAGATCTCTGGACCTCTGGATTTTATATCCCTGGGCTGCATGACTGCATCCAAGTAGCCACTATTTTCTGAGTGACTGCAAGGAATTCTGGGATGCAGCTGTGCAGTCCTGGGATAAAATAATCTAATGAAGTCTGTGCAGAATTTTGAGGCCTGCAGGGACGGGGTGGGGGGTGGGGTAACTGTGGGATCCAATAGAGTGGGATTGGAGACAT
The DNA here is from genome assembly GCA_022577455.1 of Arizona elegans. Classification (NCBI taxonomy): domain Eukaryota; kingdom Metazoa; phylum Chordata; class Lepidosauria; order Squamata; family Colubridae; genus Arizona; species Arizona elegans. The sequence goes on along the minus strand of JAKOOJ010000001.1, from coordinate 281,301,503 downwards.
AAAGACACAAAGCACCATTTTTGCAGTTGGGAAGAATTCTCTTTCATTTGTGGAACAGTGCGGGAAAAGTGGCAAGAGATTTCTAGCCTTTGGAATGATTGCATTTGCTAACTTTCTAGCCCTCTTTCCATGAAAAGCCACCATTCAGAAAGCTGGAAAGATTGCTATCCTTCAGAATAATGATGTTTGCTGGTTTTGTAGCCCCTGAAAGACTTGCAAATGCCACTGTTTTGAAGGCTAAAAGATTTGTAGCCTTCAGAATGATCATATTTGTTAGCTTTCTAGCCTTCCTAGGTTAGAAAAGTTAGCAAACACAATCAATCTCACAGTAGTTTGGAGGGCCTCTTTCCCGAAGTCTGTGATTTGGAGAAGGAGTGTTCCAACAATTATGGGAATGGGACCCACCTGCAGGATGGTGTGAGGCAACATTGTGGGGGGGGGCATCACCTTCCATCAGCTGGGTACACTTGCAACTGCAGAAAAAGACAAAGGTAACTGGACATGGGTAAGGAGAGGACCTCTCCTTGGTGCTCCACTTAATAACCCATGCAATCACTTAATGATTGCAACCTAGAATGCAAGGATTGCAGCCACTGAATGAAGTACTCATTTGGGTTCCATTCTAGTAAATCGAGGACTACCTCTATATTTTTTTGATTTGTGTTGGGTTTTTTTTAACTTTCAAGATACCTACAAGCAAAACTAACTTTAAAGGGATAAGATCAGGGGTGAAATCCAGCATGTTCTGGCAGGTTCTGGAGAACTGGTAGCAAAAATTATGAGCAGTTCGGAGAACCGGTAGTGAAAATTTTGAGTAGTTCGTAGTACCGGCAAATACCACCTCTGGCTGGCCAGAAAGTGGGGTGGGAATGGAGATTTTGCAATATCCTTTCCCCAGGAGTTGGGTGGGAATGGGGATTTTGCAGTATCCTTCCCCTGCCACACTCACCAAGCCACACCATGCCCACCAAGCCACGCCCAGAGAACCGGTAGTAAAAAAATTTGGATTTCACCACTGGATAAGATACACGGTTATGTCAAACACTCACACCCAATGCTATAGTGCTCAGACTTGTGGATATTTCCTCACAGCTGTGGGGACCAGAAGGAATGCCAGGAAAGTCAGAAAACAAGCTAATCAACATGGCTATAACAACTGTCATTGTCACAAATGTAGACAACAGAGTTCAGCAGAGAGGCATAGTAGACGCAACAGAAGCAAGATGGGTTGGCAAAGCAGACACCAATTTGTATTTTGTGTCAACACAAGTTAGGAAAGGTAGCACAAAAAAAAACAGCAGTAGTAAGAAATGGCTGGTAACTATGTGACTGTTTAAATGTGGCATATAGTTGTTTTATGTTCACTTATCTCTCCGGGAGGCAGTCTTCTCTGTGAGAGGATTGCATATTTAAAAACTCCTTTCTAAGTTCTCCATAAGAACTCTGCCAAAGACACCACTGGGATAATTATTCCCATTAGCATTCACCAACTAAGGACATGTTCATCCAACATTACTAACAAAATTAGCATCTGGTCTAAAACTCTATAAGAAAAAAGAGCAGCTTTGTGGACCTAGCCTACAGATGATAGTTTCTGCTTCTTTAAAGGTAAGAAAGACATATAGATATTATATAGATATGTGTTGACAATAGGACATCCTAAGACTATTATCTTGTGCTGTGGCCCTTTTAAAAAAAATAGTATAAATGATGCAATAGCTCCATTGGGTCTCCCAAAAACTATTTTAGAAGGACATTTTGATTGATGGTCATTCTAACTTCCTAAGAGTGATTGGCTGAGGCTTTGTTACATCGGCAAATGTCATCCCAAGTGCAGTCAGCATACAATCTCATGTTGTTGTTTAGCAAATTTACTGACCAAGCCATAATGCCCAATTCCCATAGCTTAAGTCATGTATCACAATCTACAAATGAAAGCAGCTGGGTTTCCATAATACATTAATTAAGCTACAAAAACCATATTCTAAACCCAGAATTTGAGATAAGAAAGAAAATCACAGACGTCAGGAAGATATTCAGACTATACATGGAAAACTAAAAGGAACCAATTAAAAATTAAATTATATGTTTAACTTGCCACCATCGTGCAGTCCAGGCACTGGCATTGGAACTACTCAGGAAGCTTCTATTCTGGTGAAAATTGGAAAGTGGATTTTGGCTTCAAGAAGACCAGCAAGATAGCATCTTATTTTCTTTTTTCTTGGCACACTTGGGTTGATTGTGGCTTTCAGAACTCAAACTGTGTCAAAGTGTAAATCCTTGTATGGGGAACCTTTAACTATACTATATTTTAAACTGAGAGTTGATTAGTATATAAATTCAATAAACAAATGATACTCACTTTCTTTCCCATATCGGATGCCCTCTAGATTTATTGAAGTTTTTAAATTCTAGGACAGACTGACTATTAGTTCTGAAGATGAGATGACATGGAAAAGCATGTATGTTCATGCATAAAAAACCTTTTGCAACTGCCTTTTTAAAATAATACTTAATAGTGGATGCTAATGAGATAAAATTGTGCACTTCCTTTAAAGAGCCAAGTGGCAAAATGGAAATAAGCTTAATTACAATTGGAGCACATAATGTAATGTCTAGGTATACATACTGTTTCTTACATTAGTAGCTCCAATATATCAAAGCAATGCAAAGGAAGAATATTTTTTTCTTATCCCTGTGCCCAAATAATCCATAATAATAGTATTCAGTTAGTTCTATAAGCAGTGCAGTATTCAAGTAACTTGGCTCAGTTCTGACTTCTATTAACAATAAAATATGAGGTTTAAATTTTTTTTGATGAAAAATAGTGGCTCCATAAAACCTATTTGATTTATAATGTACATATTTTCATTGTTTCAGAGCTAGGTAGGATTAGCTTCTGTCTTCTAGAAATGGCCCATTTTTTTATCAAAAGTTCATGTGAATTAATTACTACCATCCTAAAAGAGGTATTTCCCAAAACAGTAGTTTATATCTACAATAGTGTTTCAAAAAGGTCTGAAATGGATAGGTGCTAACTCTTCTCTGGGGAAAAAAATTAAATAGTAAAGGGTTATTTTATTTACAGAGAGGTATTACTTGCCCATAAATGCAAATCTAATTTGATATTTACATCCCTCTTCAGCATCACTGGGAATCCTCACCTCTGCAAAGCAATTTATTTTGAATGGTCTCTTGGACAATGCTATCAAACAGTTCAATTAATTCAAAACATCCCCTTCTTCAGACTTAGTAAGGGCTGCAAAATAATACAGTAATTTCCTCCTTTGTTGTTAATGTCACTATGGTTATTTTCTTCACTTCAAACAGTGTGCTCCTGCTGAGAGCTATCAAGCTTAGACTGAAGTAAGCATGCCTAAAACTGTAGCCTTAACATTTCTTGTTATATATGGAAAATATTTCATGGATTGTATTTATTTTATTTTATTTATTGAATTTATAAACCACCCTACTCCCAAAGGATTCAGGGCGGTGAACAGCCAAAATAGCCTGGACAGACAGAGCACTGTAATTTAACACCAGCTGTCTGCATTTAAAGTAAGATCGAATCTCACCAGGCTCAAGGTTGACTCAGCCTTCCATCCTTTCTAAGGTAGGTAAATTGAGGACTCAGTTTGTGGGGGCAATAAGCTGACTTTATATAAATATACAAAAGTATGAAGGCTATTGCTTAATGCACTGTAAGCCTCCCTGAGTCTCCGGAGAAGGGCGGCATATAAATAAAATTTTAAAAAAAAGGATAAAAAACAAATAATACAAACGTTAAAAAAAATCATTAAAATACAATTAAATAATTTGGCCCAGAAAACAAAATTTAAAAACCCCAATTATAAGACAAATTTAAAATTTAAAAAATTTAAAAACAATTTAAAAAAGAGGTTAGGCCAGGTCAGCCTGCTGGAATAGGAATGTTTTAAGGGCACGGCGGAAAGCGCGCAGATCAGTGATCCTCTGTATCTCCGGGGGGAGCTCGTTCCAGATGGCAGTATCTTACATGTACTGTGCAATTTCAGTTTCTTGTGCAAAAATGTAAGGATTGATTGATTTAATCTATCCATCGGCCATTATTTAAATGATTTATTTGCTCTAGTAAACAAAAAAAAAAACCCTTCATAATGTAGCTAACAATAACATCAAATAGTATTAAAATAGCAAGATAAAATATTGTAACATAAATATATACTGTAATATAAAGAATTAATAACTTAAGTACATTTGGAGACAGCCACTCAAAGCACTGCATAAAAATGCCGTAATAACACAACATACCAAATATACCAACATACCAGCGACTCAGGCAGAATTCCATTCACCTGGGGATACACATTCATTACACACATGCATGAGCATAAAAGCTTTTCTAGGTTTAGAGCACTAAATGGATAATAGTAATATGACTTAATTCTGGGAAAAGCTTTCCTGAGCCTTAACATCATTATTGAAAGGGATAAGTCTTGGGAAACTATATATCAGATTTCAGATGAATAGATTTGGAACTGGAACAACTCCAAAGAAAATTTTAAAATACTGGGTTTTTGTTTTTTTTTTAATATGCAGTTTCTAATCTAAAATTTATGACTTAGTGTGAACTGTGAAGCCAGACTCTAATGGCTTCTTCAACAAACCATCGTTTAATGTGATAATTGACTGAATTCTATGAATTAGTAGGTAAGATATGAGATGGATTTCAATAGAGAATTTACATATTCAGGAGAAGAGGAGCCAGACAGTTTTTACTATGGTTAGGCTTAGGCTTAGTCTTCAGTCTTCTACATAGTTGGGTCACAGAATTAACTTGGATATATCTAAGATTCTTTCTTTGATAGATGTATATCACATCTTTCTGCCACAACTCTAGTCCCTAGTCCAGGGGTGAAATGCTCCCAGTTTGGACCAGATCGCCCGATCCGGTAGTGATGGCGGCAGGTGGTTTGGAGAACCGGTAGCAAAAATCTCTGCCCCCCCATGCCTAGCTGAGCCGCGCGATCATCAGAGCCTTTTTTTTTTTACTTTTAAAAGCATTTTTTCTACAACCTCTTCGGTAGAAAAGGTGCTTTTAAAAGTTAAAAAAAAAGCCTTTTATGATCACGCAGCTCAGCTGGGATTGTCAGAGGATTTTAAAAGCATTTCTTCTACAACTTCTTTGGCCGAAGTGTTTGTAGAAAAGCCTCTGACGATCCCAGCTGAGTTGCCTGATCTTCAGAGGCTTTTAAAAGCATTTTTTTCTGCAACCTCTTCGGCCAAAGTGCTTGTAGAAAAAATGCTTTTAAAAGTTAAAAAAAAAGTTGGCCACGCCCACCCGGTCACATTACCCCCCACCAAGCCAAGCCCACAGAACAGGTAGTAACAAATTTTACATTTCACCACTGTACTACACTCACTGGCTTTTCTTTTCTTTTTTTTTAATTTTTTATTATAGACAAACATACACATACAAATATAAACATTTAAACAAACTAAACATAAACTAACTATACAGTGAAATCAAGTCATCAAGCTTGAACTTTGAAAATAGAGCTACTTCGGTAATTATATATCGATCAATATATCTGTACATGTTATCTTTCCTCATATATCGGTATTTATATAACAATATTTCATTTTATTTCCTTGTTTGGTAACATTGGGTGGTATTTCTTTATTTCGTGTTCTTTTTATCTAGCCAATTGTACCATTTTTGCCAAATTAAATAATAGTCTGAGTCTTCTTTTCCCTGTATTTCTTTGGTCAGTTTGTCCATTTCCGCACATTCCATTATTTTTTGTATTATTTTTTCTTCTGGTGGCGTATCTTCCAGTTTCCACATTTGTGCGAAAACGATTCTGGCAGCGGTTAGGATGTGTATTATTAAGTATTGTGTCTCTTTTTTATAGTCCTTAGTCAATAATCCTAATAGGTATGTTTCCGGTCTGAGGGGCACTTTTTGGGTGGTGATTTCTTCCAGCTGACTTTGAATTGTTTTCCAAAATTTTTTGGCTTTCGGGCATAACTACCACATGTGGTAATAGGTTCCCTTCTGTATTCTACATTTCCAGCAATTCTGGTTGGTGTTGGGAAACATCCTTGCCAGCCGTGCAGGGGGGAGATGCCATCTATAAAACATCTTGTATGTATTTTCTTTGTAGGGCACGGACATTGTCAGTTTAGTGTTTACTTTCCACATTTTTTCCCACTTTTCTAAGTTAATATTGTATCCAAAATTTTTTGCCCAACTAATTATGTTTTCCTTCACCACTTCTTCTTCCAATTTGTATTTAAGCAAATAATTATATATTTTAGTTATCAATTTGTCGTCTGATTGTATTATGATTTTATCTAATTCATTCCTTTCTTTTTGGATTCCAAATTTTTTCATATCACTTTTATATCTTGATTTTATCTGTAAATACGTCCACCAATCAATGTCCGTGCCCTGTTGTCTCAGTTCCTCTGTTGTTTTTATATCTCCCTCTGTGTTCAACAGTTCGTCATAGGTTTTCATCTTGCCTATATCCATTGTGTTCGGATAAATTTGGGCCTCACTCACTGGCTTTTCTAATGCAGATCTGATTCTTGTGCATTTTCAAATCAGGAAATCAGTTCTTAGCACCAAATGATGTTGTAGAATTATAGAATTGGAACCCACATAGGCCATCTAGTCCAAAAATCTGTTCAAGGCAATAATTCAAATATACAGTGCATTCAAAAATACATGAATTTTAGCTTTGGTGCCTCCCTTTTCTCTTGATTGTTGCTGACATGTTTCTACACCTTGACTGGAGTCCACTTGTGGTAAATTAAAATGATTGGACATGATTTGGAAAGGCACATACCTCTTTATAGAAGGCGTCACATCTGACTATGCATACCATAGCAGAGCAAAAGCCAAGAGGTCAAAGGAACTACCTACATAGCTCAAAGATAGGATTATTGAAAGGCACAGATCTGGGGAAGGCTACAATAAAATTTCTGCTGCACTGAAGGCTTCTAAGAGCACAGTGGCCTCCATAATTCTCATATAGAAGAAGTTTGGCATAATCAGGATTCTTCTAAGAGCTGATCACCTGGTCAAACTGAGCAATTGGGGGAGAAGGGCCTTCCTACAAGAGGTGACCAAAAACCCGATAGTCATTCTACTGAGCGCCAGAGATCCTATGTTGAGATGGGACAGAATTCCAGAAGGACAACTATCACTGCAGCCCTTCACCGATCTGGGCTTTATGGCAGAGTGGCTAGACACTCAGTGCAAAACATATGAAAGCCCACTTGGAGTTTTCAAAAAAAACAAAAACAAAACAAAAACAAAAAACAACCCACCTGAGGGACTCTCAGACTGTGAGGACAAGATTCTCTAGTCTGATGAACTGAACTGTTTGGCCTCAATCCTAAATATTATGTCAGAAGGAAACCAGGCACCACTCCTCACCTGCCCAATATCATCCCAGCAGTGAAGCATGGTGGTAGCATCATGCTGTGGGGGTGTTTTTCAGAAGCAGGGACTGGGAGACTGGTCAGGGTTGAAGTAACTGAATGGAGCAAAGTACTGGAATATCCTCAATGAAAACATGTTCCATGGCACTCAGGACCTCAGACTGGGCTGAAGGTTTCAAACATGACAACTTTCCAACATGACAACGATCCTAAGCACAACACCAAGACAACACAGGAGTTGTTTAGGGACAACTCCGTGAATGTCCTAGAGTGGTCCAGCCAGAGTCCTGACTTAAACTCTATTGAACATCTCAGGAGGGACTTGAAAATAGCTGTCCACTGATGGTCGCCATCCAACCTGACTGAGCTTGAGAGGATTTGCAAGGAAGAATGGCAGAAAATCCCCCAATCCAGGTGTGCAAAGCTTGCCGCGTCATGTCCAAAAAGGCTGTAATTGCTGCTAAAGGTGCTTCATAAAAGTACTGAGTGAAGGGGCTGAATACTTATGCCAATGTGAGATTTCTGTTTTTTACTTTGTAATAAATTTACAGACATTTCTAAAATTCTGTCATTATGGGGTACTCAGTGTAGATTAATGAGAAAAAAAATGAATTGCAACAACTGTAGAATCAGGCTGCAGTACAACAAATTGACAAAAGTGAAGGGGATCTTGATACTTTCTGAATGAATTGTACAGTAACTAATGAGTGAAGGAGAATCCACCATCTCTTTGGAAAATCATTTTATTATTGATCTGCTCTTACTGTTAGAAATAAAATTCCTCATACTCAGTTGGAATCTGCCTTCCTATAACTGAAATTCTTTATTCCTTCTCTTGTCCCTTTGAACAAGAGAAAATAAGTCTTGACCTTTTTTCTGTGTGGCTGTCTTTAGGGCATTTGAATTGTATTGTTAGAAGATGTAAGTTATAGCTCATATTCAGTTTCCAATCAGCTATTATTTCTTGTTCATGACTATCATTATCAAGCCAATTGGTCGATTTTTATTTGCTAAGTCCTTCTTGCTTAAGAAGTTAGCACTTGTCTGTTATACTTCATTCCATTAACTTCAGCTTATTTTTTCTACTCTGTTGAGATTTTAGTTTTGAATATGTATTCATGTTTTCTGGGGTATTACCTATATCAGAGGTCTCCAAACCTCAATAATACTTAAGATTAATCTGATAAAATTTGATTTTGACAAACTTTACCATATTGCTTACAAACTGATCAATTTATAATGTTTTCTAGAATCTTAATAAGTATCAGTGTCAATTAGACCCTAATTTACTGGATTTTCCTTTTCTCCATCTTGAGGATAAAGACATTTGTTTATACTCAGTCCCCTGGCAGTTCTCAGATTTTTCATAATTTCTCAAAAAGATCACATAAGGAATCATCCAGGAACCAAGGAATTCATTTTAGGAAGCAATTAATCTGGTTCTGGAAATAGAACTCACTTAAGTGTTCTGTCAATTGAAATTTCAGTCATGCCTTTTCATCCTGTTTTTCACAACTTCCTAGCAAAACATAATTTTTGTGGGAGAAAACTTAACCAAAATAAGAGTAAGTAGTTCTGATTTTTCTTTATCACCTGTTAGCATCTTTCCATCTTTATTGGGAAGCTGGCATACTGACTGATTCTGTTATTTTCCCTTTATTTTGAAGATAACTTAATAAATTATTTTTGTTACTCTCTGCATTCTTTGCTAACCCTAGCTTATTCTAAGTTTTCACTTTCTAAATACCAGCCTCACAGTTCTAGGCTATCTGTTTGTGATATTCTTTTGTGACCAGACTGACTTTGCATCTTCTGTAAATAAAGATTTTTTTCTGGTTGTCAGATCTGCCCTAACTTTTTGTGTGGCCACATTGTCATCTTCTTCTTGTGCTTCTCTCCACCCCACCATTGGAATTGTCTCTAATCTCTTTCTTTAGAACTCCTGCTCAGCTTGAGCTCTTTTTCCCATGACTTTCATCTGCCATGCAGTCCTACTTGGGCTGTGATTACATGGTGAATCACAACTCTCCCAGAATTTGTCAGCTTTTATTCCAGTTCCTTTTGAAAAGTGTTTTGGAATAATGCTTCTATGGATTAGCGCTAAACCCTTTGCAGACTTTTTCTGAACATAGACTAGTAAATCTATGTCCAAAAAAGAGCCATTCCTTTTCACTAAATAACACAACCTGGAAGGAAGCATCCACCAGTCTACTTAAAGCAGATGCAGATGGAAAAGGCAATTTTTGATAGGTAAATAGATTGGCAGCTTTAGTCACCTGTCAAAATGTTTTTGTAACCAATATCCTTAGGATCAAATCCCCCACCAACCATTTGCCCAAAGCAAAATGGCTCTGAAAGTCAGGGCCCAGAGATTGAAGGAGAAAACCATGCTTCCATCAGCATAAAATGGCAATAGGTGTTGGGTTAATCTTACTTTCAAGGGCTTGACTGCAAAGCCAACAGAACAGTCAATGAAGTCAGATGATTCTAAAACTAAAATTTTGGTGTTATTTCATCAAGCTCTACAGACTTAAAATAAACCTTGGGTTTAAGTTGGGAGTCACATGAAGCCAATGTCATGAGAACACAGTAGAAAATAGGTTCCGAGACTAAGCTGACCCATAACATAAGTAGACTCATTTTAGTTTAACATGATATTGTAGTGTACAGGTAGTCTTTGACTTACCACCACAGCTGAGCCCAAGATTTCTGTTGTTAAGCAAGACGGTTGTTAAGTGAGTTTTGTTACATTTTACAACCTTTTTTGCCACAATTGTTAAGTGAATCATTGCTGTTGTTAAGTTAGTAACATGTAAAGTTGTAAAGTGAATCTGCCTTCCCCATCGATTTTGCTTGTCAGAAAGGTGATCATATGACCCCAGGATACTGCAATCATCATAAATACATGCCAGTTGCCAAGTATTTGAATTTTGATCATGTGAAGATGGGGATACTCCAATGGTCGTAAGCATGAAAAACAGGTCATAAGCCACTTTTTTCAGTGCCGTTGTAACTTTGAACAGTCACTATATGAACTGTTGTAAGTTGAGGACTACTTATATATGAAAACCTTAATTAAAATAAACCATAGTTTAGCTTGATACATGAACCTATTTGTTTAATTCCAGTCCTCCACTTAAAAACATTAGAATGAAGTATTAATTACCTTAGATTATCACATTTGATCTAGGCTTGAAAACACTCTGGGAATAATGGTTTTATTTAGCATTCTTCTGACACTTGACTCCTTCTTAGTTCATGGAGTACAATTTCATTTCTAGTAAAGCTCACTTCATAAAATCAAATATAATCAAGCTCATATATACAAGAAGAACAGGGGTCTGAATAAGGTAAAACTGAAAAACAGCCAAGCATTAAGACTCTATTATTTAAAAAAAACTAATTTATTTGCACTTCAGTTATGCAGCCCCACCGATGGCATAATTACTAAAGTATGCTATAACTGTGTGAACTGCATAGTTCATTTTCTTCAAGAGAAGTTGAAAAAAAATGATTTTTATTTATCCTATACAGTTTTAAATCTGAAGGACAAAGAGAGTAACTGGTGCCACAAATGCTTCAGTGCAGGAAGTGTATACAATTAGATGGAGGTCATTTTTCATATATCCTTAAGAAATATTCTTCAAAACAGTTTAGCAAAATTGACACTGAATACTCAAGTTATGATCCTCAACTTGTTTTATATGGGGCTTGGGAATGTATGTATTTTTGCCTCTTTCTCTTGGGGTGAAGGTTTCATGAGACGGTAGCATGGATACTGTCTTCTGTATCCTGCCTGTAAGGAATAATTAAGAGGGAAAGGTTGAGACTAAATCAGAGGAGCCTGAAGGAAGTAATTTCCTTTGTGGGTGAGACAGAGAATTTTCAGAGAGGAAAATCCAGGGTATTTATCCATTTCTTCCCCCCCACCACCCCAGAATTTTGAAGGAATACAGCAGAGGTGGTATTCAACAGGTTCTGACAGTTCTGGAGAACTGGTAGCAGAAATTTTGAGTAGTTCAGAGAACTGGTAAATACCACCTCTAACTGGCCCCACCCCCATCTATTCTCTGCTTTCCAGTCCCAGCTGATCGGGAGGAAATGGGGATTTTGCAGTAACCTTTCCCTGGAGTGGGATGGGAATGGAGATTTTACGGTATCCTTCCCCTGCCACGCCCATCAAGCATGCCATGCCCACCAAGCCATGCCCACAGAACCGATAGTAAAAGTTTTTGAATCCCACCACTGGAATACAGGCAGTGAATGAAAAAGTTAGTTTCCCAAGAATATCATTATCTGCATTTATAATCCACTGGCTACTTTAAGTCCTAAATTGCCACTTTTTCAAATTACACTTGTGATTCCCATTGTCTTACATGGATTTCCCTCTCTAATTCATGTGTGTGTATATGTTTCTTACCCATTCTCTAAAGATTCTGGATAAGGGTAACTCAGTATAAAATATATCACAGCATATTATACTAGCAGTGTTAGAATATAAAAATATAAACCTAGAATATAAAAGTAAAAGAAAATGAACTATGCAGCTAAGTGAGACCAATTGTAGATTTGTCACAGCTGGCACAGAAATGCTGCTTCCAACCCCTAGAACAGGGGTGTCAAACTGGTAGCCTGTGGGCTGGGTGCATCATGCGCAGGCTACACCCACCCCGGCTCCTCAAAGGCAAAAAACATTGCAATACGTCGCAATATGTTACATGATGCAGTCAAGTTTGACCCCTGTGCCCTAGAATAAAAAAAGATTATTGTGGAATGTGGGGTGATAATTTTTGTCTCAGAACATCCATTCCTCAATTTTATACAAAAATATTAATTTTAAATAATTGTTATGTTCCAGTTTATCAGAGAAATTAGTTTACAAAGAACTTTTCTCATGTATTTTTGGAATGAAAATATCTCCACAAATCCTCTACAGCAGAGATGGGCAACAATGGCCCTTTTATGACTTGTGGACTTCAATTCCCAGAACTCCTGAGCTAACATGGCTGGCTCAGGAATTCTGGGAGTTGAAGTCCACAAGTCATAAAAGGGCCATAGTTGCCCACCCCTGTTCTACAGAGAAATTCTAAGCTGACCGGACTTTAATAGCATCATACTGACTACCAAGCAGCAGCAGCAGCAGCAGCAGCAGCAGCAGCAGCAGCAGCAGCAGCAACAAGAACAACCTTGACAATAAAAAAGCAGATGAGAGAATCCTATTTGAAAATTTCAGCCAAAACAGTAGCTGGAAAAAAAAGTTCCTACAGAGTTTCATGTCAGTTAAAGTTTGAAAATAAGGGTTCAGTAGATCTTGGACTTCTAACCATTGTGGTGGCCAAGAGTGCCTTTACACAGCTGTGCCCTTTCCTAAAAGAAAAAAAAAATTGGCCACAATAATATGCTTTAATCACATACCAGATGGATTACTGCAACTTGTTCTAGGTGATTGATCTAGGCAAAAGCAGTGACATTTCCATCTTCAATATCAATGTAAAAAACAAACAAAGGAACCCCAAAACACCATCAAACATTGCCCCCACACCAAAACTATAAAATCTTGGCTGGGATATCCAAACATTTTTATTTGTTGCATAAATAGAATTTGGCTTGGCTAATCCATGAACCATAGTTAACAAATTACAAAAATTTAAGTCGCAAAACAGCATGAATCTCAAATATCCTAACATCAGATTAGGACTACAAAAATGCTGCCCAATATTTGTAGTCCAGGTCAGATGATCCTACCAAAATAAGGAAATCCCATATGGCTAACTGTGATATGTAAACCATTATTCCAGTTTGGATCATTTAAACTAACAGGTATTGATACAAATTGTTTTTGACACACCTCTGTTTTATTTAATACTCTTAGTTCATTGCAGGTTATTGATCTGTCAAGCTGATTTTGTTATATGTATTTGTGCTTGTTGTTAATTGCAATAAGAGGCCTTGAGGGCTGTTATTTTAAAAAAAGGCAGGGCAGGAAGTAAACCTTTGAAACATAATTCATTCAACAGATTGCATTTTCAAAGAGATTACAAATTAACTCAAGTGATTGATTCATTCACCTTTAAATTGCAAAAGAGACTGCTCAGCATTTTTCTATTCATTTTCATAATGAGCTTTTCAGAAAGACTATGCTAAATATGTGTATTGGATCTCAAAGGATTGGAAACAAATGTGATTTCTTTATATTTAGTTACAGTGTTCAGGTGATTTACTGCCATTAGACTAGAGGAAGAGCTGGACTTTTTTTGTTATTGTTACAGTAAAGAAGATGATATTGGAATATATTGACATTTTTGGATCAGCATAAAGTAATATCTATGAAGCTGTGGCATATGAAAAAACATTTGTTTTGAAGGGTTGTAGCATAAGAGATATGAATTTTATTTTTAGAGAATAGAAAAGTGTTTTAAAGTAAAATCTTTCTGAACCTTGAACAAAAACAAAGTAATTTTAAGATTAAGAACCTTGTAAACATATAGCCTTTTATGTGTGTGTGTGAGAGAGAGAGAGAATCTGAACATCATCTGCTTATGGCCATTAAATCCTTTAGCATAAATCCATTCAAAATCTCAGATTTTTGAAAATTGTTTTCATTGTTTCCACATAGGCACCACTCACTCAAGATTTCAAGTAAATTTAAATCAACCATCTTATATTTCAAAACACTAGTAAATATGCCAAGCAACAAGGACAAAAAGAAGGAGAGCAAATGGATGCTGAAAGAGTTGTATCTCCCCCAGGGGTGGGTTTCACTTACCTTTGCTACCGGTTCGCTTGCGCCTGTGCCACTTCTGCAAATGTGCAGAAGCTTCTGCACATGCGCAGAGCATATTTGATGACGTCCAGATGAGTGGGCGGAGCCTCCCGCCACGGCTACTACTAATTTGCCTGAACCGGGGCAAACCGGTAGCAACCCATCACTGATCTCCCCATGCCAGAACATGGTGTTTCCACTTCTAATGAAAATAAGTTAAAAATGTGAATTATTTAGATCTAAATAATCATCAAATGGAGAGGTGTGTGCTAATATACCATGGCAGAGCATATATATTTACTTTCTCAAATATGTATATGCTATCAAATGTCATCTTACATATATAAGTTTAGTTTAGTTTTAGTTTTATTTGATTTGTATACCGCCCTACTCCCGAAGGACTCAGGGCGGTGAACAGCCAACAATAAAATACATAGATACACAAAATTTAAAAACCCAATAAAATCAAATTAAATTATTTGGCCCAGACAAATTAAAACACCCTGATAATTTAAAAACAGATTAAAATTTAAATATTTAAAAAGAGTAAAAAAATGACTCAAAGAATAAAAAATAATGCCAGACCAAATGAAAATGAGGAAAGTCTAGATTATGATGGTAGAATTTTAGTATGTCCAACGTGTCCAGCATGTAAACTGGTCATGATGCTTAAATGAATGCTTGTTCTGCAAACATGAATGCATTGATAGGACAACTGAACTCCCCCCCCCCATTTTGTACTATTTCCTTGACCTGAAGTAATATAAATGACAACCTTTATGTCTCCATAATTGTTCACAGCCTGCAGATTTCTGATAGCATACTTTTAATTTTGCTAGTAATTTATTGGCATGGTGACAGATTTTGTTTGAGTCACTTATTCACAGTCTACTAGTAAGCAACACAGTGATGGATGATGCTTCCAACCAGGGGTGGGTTCTACTTACCTTTACTACCAGTTCGCAACGGGATCGTGCACCTTGCTTCTGCGCAACAACAGTATTTGGGGAAGTTGACAGGAAAAATATGCAGGAATTTGCAACCATTCAAAATTGTCCACAGAATTAAGAAAATAAATAAATAAACTAAGCTACAAGTGGGCAAAACTAGACATCCCCCAGATTAATATCCATCTTTTAAAAGATGAAGAGAATACAGTGAACTATTTTGTGATGTTTAAAGGAACAGCCAAAAATGGCCAAAAGACAGATGGCTGACAATATTAGCATCTGTGTTTACTGGGAAAGCTTTAAGAGTATACAGCATCATTCCAGCAGGAGATGCAAAAAATGGGAAGGTACTGGAAAACTTGTAATTCTGTAACAATATATTGTAACTCCAGCTTCATATTGGCAGAGTTTCAAAGGATTATGATGTTGAGGAAAGCATTTGAGAATTACCAGCTAGGTTTCCATTTATGTGAAGAATGGGTATAACCCAAAGTTCAGACTTGTAAAGAAATATTAGAGGAATAATCTGTGATCAGGTTTCCATTATTGTAAGATAAAACTGTATGTGTGAGAGAGAAAGACAGACAGACAAACAGAAGGCACATGGGTAAGGCACAGCTGCAGTAACCTTTTCTCTGTGAAACTTCAAGCAGTGCATCTTAACAATTCTCCCATCTCAGGGACTGAACAAAATGTGTACTCCACAAGGCTCTTACTCTGTGGCATTTCTTCCAAAAGAACTATAGAAAAACATGGCAATTAGTGGTATATTTTTTCTTTGGGGACTTTGTCAGAGAGGCGGGCATCTGCTTTGTAGAAATTGGCCTCAGAGCATATATTCTTTGTGTGAGGATCAGTCACTTCTGAAGGCACATGTGCTGCAGTTTTTTTAAATGAATCTGGCTCCCACTGGGCCTTTTACTGCCATGAATTTCAGCAGCATAAAATACCTGCCTGGCATTACCTCTGAAAGTTTAATATAGTTTTGATGGTAAACTATGGGTGTCTAAAATTTTTAAAAGTAAAGTTTATTGCCCCAGTAATTCAGGAAAAACAATTTCTAAAACTCTTGACATATTTAGCCAGAGGGTTAATGGTGGCAAAGAAATAGAAATTTTTGTTGAGAGCCACCACGTACCTGGAATTAAAATCCATTTGTCTTGGAAAGGGTAAAGGGTGCTTTGCATGACACACAGATGCTCCAGCATTTTACTATAAATCATCTCTAAAACTAACTTTGTCCTTACTTCTGAAAGAATAATTCTCTATTAGGATTTCCAGGTGGCAAATCAAGCTACTTTTGTTGTCAGTTTTTAAAGAGAACTAGCCAAGGGTAATATTTGGATAAGTCTGAGGCTCCTGTCACTTTGACCCTTAAATCACATTCTTATTTTTATCCACAGAGAGAAAGACAGTGGCACTCACCTTGTAAAAATGGGAATTATTTCCTACTTTGTTACTGTTTTTTTAAAACCAATTTTATTAAGCTTCAAAGAAAGATAAGGAATACAAATAAGGAAACTATAAAAGATTTAAATAGGGGAGGAGGGATCAAAGAGAGAAGTTAAAAAGTGACAAGAAAAAAGAAAAAATACGCAAAAAAATGACTTCCAGCTTTCTTCAGTAAAGATACAAATATGTAATAAAATAGCCTCTTACTCTAAATTAAAACAAAACCATAAACAATATACAAACTAAACCAGAGATGGGTTTCAGCAGGTTCTGACCAGTTCTGGAGAACCAGTAGTGGAAATTTTGAGTAGTTCTGACTGGCCCCACCCCCATCTATTCTCTGCCTCCTAAGTCCCAGCTGATCGGGAGGAAATGGGGATTTTGCAGTATCCTTTCCCTGGAGTGGGGTGGGAATGGGAATTTTACAGTATCCTTCCCCTGCCATGCCCACCAGGCCACACCCACCAAGCCACACCCACAGAACCAGTAGTAAAAAATGTTGAAACCCACCAGTGAACTAAACAATAAAAAATTGTATAGCAAAATAACCACTTATTCTAAGTGTAAACATAAATCTTAACAATACACACACACACACATATTATATTATATTATATTATATTATATTATATTATATTATATTATATTATATTATATTATATTATATTATATTATATTATATTATATTATTATATTATTATATTATTATATTATATTATATTATATTATATTATATTATATTATATTATATTATATTATATTATATTTTGCTGATAAAGAAATAAAGGGAGACTAGTATAGATATATTTCAAGCTATTTAGCCCTCATCAGCTAGCCATGCCCTTACTTGGATTTGAAGTTGGGCTGCCTGCATGTTAGGCACTTTTATTAACCTCTGAGCCACAAGTTCTCCTCCCTTTGTCAGCTTGAGCCAGGGGAGAGATTAAGTGTTTTTCTATCGAGGCACTGGTCCACCACAACATCCTCCCTCCCACATGTTGGGATAGACCAGGTGCCTCGATAGAATATACACATGCACACATGCACACATGCACACATACATGTGTGTAGATAGATAAATAGATAAATAGATAGATAGATAGATAGATGATAGATAGATAGATAGATAGATAGATAGATAGATAGATAGATAGATAGATAGATATAATACAATATTTTATAATGATAACAAATTAGAAACCTAATCATCAAACCCTAAAACCAAAACTACATTTTTATCTTTCTCAATTAAGAAGTTCACATATGGTCTCCATATAGAAACAAAGTCAAATAAACTTTTATCTTTGGGCTTTCATCAAAGTAGTCAATTTTGCTATCTCTGCCAGTTCCATTAATTTCACTATCCAGTATTCATTTGTGGGAATTTATATCTTTCCCCTGCTGCCCATATAAAAGTCTTGCTGCAATTGTCATATACAAAATTATTTTGTTATTGCAAATAAATCAAGGAAATCCATAGGGAGAGGGTTAGAAAGTCAAGAAAACTTCTAAAACCACACAACTGAATTGTGAAACATGTAGAAAAGGACCAGGACTTCAACTACATGGTTGTGGCTGCCATCCTAATTTTTAGATATCTTCCACATCTCTCCCTCATATGAATTACCACTTTTCTCCTGCTTTCATTTTTCACTGCAGATTCAGTCCCTTTCAAAGTCACCTTGTTAATATATCAAAATATTTATTTTAAAAATCACATTTAATATATATATATATATATATATATATATATATATATATATATATATATATATATATATATGTATGTCTTTTTCTGTTTTTCGTAGGCTTTTATGTGCATATTCTTTCTAGCCAGGTTTTACCTACGTAAGCTAGGTTGTTCTGCAGCTCTGACTGTGTGAAATCTTGGTGAATGAGATTTCACACAGTCAGAGCTGCAGAACAACCTAGCTTACGTAGGTAAAACCTGGCTAGAAAGAATATGCATATATATGTATATATATATATATGTATATATATATATATATATATATATATATATATATATATATATATATATATATATATATATATATATATATTGCTTTCTTTACTTCCTCTGTACACCCTGATATTATTTTCAAAAGCATCTTTAGCATTTGTTAATTCTGTTTGTGATGGGGTGAGTGTTTGGAAAATTTTACAGAACTCAAATGACATTTGTATTTTGGACTGCAGTTTTCCCAGTCTGGCACATTTTAATTCAGAATCAGGTGAGATGAAATCCAGTACAACTAGAAGGCACCAGCTTGAAGGAAAAAATATTTTAAAAATGTTAAACCTAAACAGAACCAGTATCATGAAGTGATTAAGGTGCTGGAGTAGGAGTGGGGAGCTCTAGATTCTAGCCCCCCACCCCTTAGGCATGGAAGCCATCTTGGCAGTCTTGACCAATCACTTCTTCTCCACCCTAATCTGTACCAGGCTCTGCAACAAGCCAAATGCAAAATATACCCCTTTGTTGTATTATGCATTGTGTAAACTAAGCAAACAAAACAAATAGATCTTGCATCTAGTAAGACTAATACAAAGAACAATAAAAACAATGATCACAAACTAACAATAAGAACAATAAAAGCTTACCATTTCAATCCAAACTTCAACTAATTTGAGCAGTATTCTAACCAAAAAAGCAGCTTTTTCTGCATTTGTAATAAAGCACTTCATCATTTTTTTTTTTTTTGAGAAAGCATGCAGTGGATTATTTCAAGGAGAAGCATTAGCCTAATATATCTTTTATCATATAAGTGTTTGCATATATATGTGTGTGTGTGTGTGTGTGTGTAGGTCTTTGGTTATTTGGGTTTTCTCCCACGTAAAATTGGAAGTATCTTGGCGACGTTTCGACGAAGTGTCATTCGTCATCTTCATGCTGGTGTTTTTGGCATCGTACTTCTAGGAGAAAGCTTCTCATTGCTCCTAGAAGCACGAAGCCGAAAACAACAGCCTGAAGATGACGAATGAGAAAACACACACACACACACACACACACACACACACACACACATATACATACATGCATACATACATATAGACACATACACACAATAGCGGTGGTGGGTTTCAAAAATTTTTACTACCGGTTCTGTGGGTGTGGCTTGGTGGTCGTGCCACAGCTTGGTGGGCGTGGCAGGGGAAGGATACTGTAAAATCAACAATTCCCTCCCCACTCCAGGGGAAGGTTACTGCAAAATCCCCATTTCCTCCCAATCAACTGGGACTCGGGAGGCAGAGAATGGATGGGGGTAGGG
This sequence comes from Arizona elegans, assembly GCA_022577455.1. Lineage (NCBI taxonomy): Eukaryota > Metazoa > Chordata > Lepidosauria > Squamata > Colubridae > Arizona > Arizona elegans. The sequence goes on along the minus strand of JAKOOJ010000001.1, from coordinate 281,281,635 downwards.
ACAGCCAGAGGTGGCATTTGCCGGTTCTCTGAACTACTCAAAATTTCCACTACCAGTTCTCCAGAACTGGTCAGAACCTGCTGAAACCACCTCTGACACACAGTCTAAGCAAGCCTTTAAAAACACTGTTTGAACCTTTTCTGTAAGGTAGTAGTAATACTGATCATAAAATTATTGTTATTGAAATGACAGGTGTCTTATTCTGATTGCTGGAAAAAGAAACAAGAGAAAGCAATGCATTAATTATTATAGCTGGAGTTAGTCTGCAATTTTTTCTAGCACTGCTTTTTATTGTTTTGTTTGTTTACAGATGAGCAACTGTAGTAACTCAAGCAAGAAAACTTATTATTTGTTTTTATGAAGTTTTCTCAATTTGGTGACCCAAAGGAATCCATGAAACAAAAGTAATGATCTCAAAGAATAGATCCTGGGAGGAAGGGAAAAACAACTCCAGAACTTTCTACTTTCAGTTGTCTCTCATTGATCCTTAAGTAACTCTCCAGCCTGTATATTGCCAAATAGAGTAAAATGCTAAGCAAAGCAGATGCTGGGTTGTAGTTCTGGAATTCTGTAAACCATGAACTTGGAAGAAACATATTCAAGGCACTGAAGGAGAAAAGAAGTTGATTATGGCACTGTGTCTCCCTTTATGGATGGCGACAACTCTGCCAATATTGAAGCCAAAAATGACAAAATTAGAAACAGAAGCAGTGTAGTGGTTATCTCTAGATAGTAACTATAGAGATAACCATTATGCTACTTCTTTTTTTAATTATTCATATTTTTGCTCTCTGTGGTCCAAACCTTTCTTTAAAAAAGAGATCCTCACTAAGAAAATATCTGCCCTTCATTATATATGTAATTAATAAAGAAGAGTTAGGTTTTAGTCCTAAAATTTCTTAGTACTAGAATTAGGTTGAGATGAAGAAAGCTTCCTCAAAAGGGAGAGAAAAGATTAAGGGAGCATTGACTCTCTCGTCCTGCTGCTAGCACAGAAAGTCTTAGTGGCCACAAAATAGGGTTAGTCTAGGAACTCCCTCTTATTGCTTTTTTTGCAATTCAAACCCCTGCATCTATATAGTCTGTTATGCATCAAACTGATTAACTCATCATAGCATTTTTTTAAAGGGGGGGGTCAAAAATGGGGGAAAATGAAAGACATTACATCCATTAAGTGACACTTGTGATTGCTGGAAATCTTTCAAGAACTTTTTCTTTCCATTTGGCCAGATACTCATGATTGTGCATTGACAGCATACAAGTGGATACTGTGAGGATAGTAGCTGAATAGGCCATTGTGCTCTGGAAATACAGACATGAAGAAAAATAATAGTGACTTCCACCAGTTTGTTGAACATGCCGATATTTATTTTATTTCACTGAAATTGATAGATGAACTTTTTCTCTGATATATGTAGCTTACATTATTATTACTTTGTTCATGGATCTTGTTATTCAAGTTCATAAGCTCTGATTTACAATGGCTAATTTTAATTTTAAAGATAATAGCAGTGGTTGGAATAAGATGCCATTTGTCTGAGTGAGAAAAACACTCTAGAGGTGTAATGTTGGAAATTACTCCTGGGACCACAAAACAAAGTAGTAGAAAATGAAGAAGGTAAAGTGCTCTGGGATTTTAGAATTCAAACAGACAAGCATCTGACACATAACACCTCTGATTTAACAGTTGTTGGTAAGAATGACAAAAAAGTCTGGCTGGTGAGCATTGCAATACATGGGGACAAGAAAGAAAATGCAAAGACCTGCAAATGGAAGTAGAACAAATGTTGCAAAAGAAAGCAAAGATAGTATCAATAATAATAAGCAATTTGAATATAATCCCAAAATATTTGGATACAATCGGCATTGACAAAATCACCATCAGTCAATTGCAAAAGGCAGCTTTACTTGGAACAGCCTACATCCTTCAAAATTATCTTTAATATAATTAAATAACATCATCTGCCTATCCCAGTCTTTATGAAGGACTCAATAGGTAGACAAAAATGCCGGATCCTGTCTAAACATCTGATTGACTCTGCGACCAAACATGACTTACTAAATTTATATGCTGCTCAATTCCTAACGAATAGTGCAATAGGAATTTCAAGCATTCTCAGGTGTTCTACAGCTTATAGTTCCATTCATGAGGAAGCCACAGAGAGACAAAGTTCTGCTGATTTTAAGGTGCTCAATAAAGCCTGCAAGGTATTTCTAATTATAGTAGTGTGCTACGCCATGGTGATAAAAGTGTCTGTAGCTGGTAGAATCCATTCTTAGTAATATTTCAAGTCCTCACAAAGCTTTATTCTGTTTTTCTCTCTTTAAAAAAAGCCACAAAGCAACTCGGGTTCTTTTTTTAAGGGATTTCAGTAGAAATGAGATCTTGCTGGACTGGATGATGGGGCAGCTGTGGAATAGCTACTTCTGCAAATATGCTTTTTCCACTATATGTTTCCTTACCACGTTTGTCTTCTTTTCTTTCTTCTTGTTGTGTCTTGAAAACAGTTGGGTGCTTCTTCAACAAAGGGTTGGATATCTAGAAAAGCCTTTTCGGATCTCCTTGGAGTATACTGCTAATGGAAACAGGAGTGTAGCTGCTGTTGATTCATTTGCAATGAAGAACTGCAGCACAGGTAAATATGAATCTTTTTTTCTCTTCTATGTTGGGGTATTTTGGCTTATTTGATATTACTGGAAAAGGAGGTATTTCTTTACGGTATAGGATTTTGACTTTAGAAATAATTGAAGTTTTTTTCCCCAGTGCCTTTGTCCTAAACATAAAGCCCAGTACTTTATGTTATAACTGGAGAGTTTGGAAGCCTTGGTGGTACAGCAGACTAAAGTGCTGTTAAGTAGCACTTAGCTGCCAGCTGCCTGCAATTACTGTGAGTTCAAATCTCACTAGGCTCAAGGTTGACTCAGCCTTCCATCCTTCCGAGGTAGGTAAAATGAGGACCCGGATTGTGGGGGCAATAAGCTGACTTTGTGTAAAAAAGAACACCGCTTAGAGGGGGCCAAAAGCCCTACTAAGCAGGTATATACAAAAGTATGAAGGCTATTGCTTAACTCATTGTAAGCCGCCCTGAGTCTCCGGAGAAGGGCGGCATATAAATTAAACCAATATATAAATAAATAAATACATACATACATACATACATACATACATACATACATACATAGTAATATTACTCAGGCCACTACGTTTTGTTCTCATTTTATTTATATGCAGTGTGCTTTATGACTATATGGTAATATACCTTGATATAAATCATTGCTGAAAGGCAAAACAGAAATAACAGAAATAAACCATGTCCTCCCCCATGCTGATATAGATGTTGTAATTGTTAATAATAAAATGTTACTGTCTTGTTTCTTCAAGTTTCTGAAATACCCCCATCTATACTCTTTTAATACTAAACTTTTTAGTTCTATCATGAAGATTTTGAAATTCTCAGCCTCGGCATATAAATATTTTTGACACTGGATTCTTTTGTTATATGCAAGACTGCACTGGCTCTTGTTAAGCAACCATGTTTTATGTCTCCTCTCTTATTGTCTGTACTTTGAGGATTTGAAGAATTCCTGTAGCAATCTGCTTTAAATCCAAGACTCCCCAGTCCATGTTAACAGAATATAGTTAAGACAATTTTTCTCCTTTTGTATTCTCAAGAGGTATTGTGTTTTAACATCTACATTCCCCAACCCATCATGGCTATACTTGTTATTATTTATGTTTGACTCATCTGGAGGGTACAAGATGGCAAAAACTCAGATTCAAAATTACAAAACATATTAGCAGAGAATTCAATCTAATAACTAACTGTAGACTAAGGTTTTGTCTGTATGTACAACAGTTCAGGGTTTGGAAGTGTCTGTAAACCTCAAGTTCTATCACCTGGTGATGATAATTGTGAAAGGGAAAAGGTCTTCTCTGACCATACTATTTCCTTTACTCCTTTCCCTCTCCAAATCCTCTAAATCCTGTTGATTTGATCAAGATGATTTGGGCTGATTTAGATTAGGCAACGCTGGAAAGCTAGAGATAGAGGGATATACTTCTGGAAGTAGAGGGATAAAATCCTCTCTTTATGCTACACAAGACAAAAATTGAGGAGAGAGGAAGTGAAAATGAACAGCAAATAAGAGCTTGTCAGTTTTGAGAGCTTCCAGTGGCATTGCTCAATATCTTCCCCATGCGGATACTTATTGGATATGCCCTCTTTCATTCTTCTTTCTGTTTTCCAGATTTCTAATATTTTGTATTGTATTGTTCTAGCAGTGAACACAGCTTTAACCCAGCTAGAAGTTATCTTTTCCCTGTCCTCATGACTGCCTTCAAAATAGCATTGCTTACTCAAGCTTACTACTGAGGTATATGGCAATTGATTGCAACAACAAGCTTCTAGTTGCAATGGCACTTTATCATCAGGATGCCATCTTGAGTTAAGACCCTGAGCTTTTTTCTTTCTTTTGAAAGTTCTTCAATCTTACATTATTTCAACCATTTACCACAGAATTCTTTTCCCATTCCATTCTGGTCATTTCTCCTCTCGTGACTTAGAGTCACACAACCCTTCTTGTGCCAAAATAAACATGATGAGGCCAGGCTTCATAACACTTTAATGATGTGGGGCCTCAATTTTGGAAAGCTTTTATGAAAATGTCTAGAGCACTGATTCTCAGCCTTGGTAACTTTAAGATATTTGGACTTCAACTCCAAGAATTCCTCAGCCAGCATGAGAATGAAAATTGAAGTCTACATGTTTTGAAGTTGCTAAGATTGGGGAAAAAAAACCTGGTCTAGGTATGTACATTATTAAATTTAGTTGTTCATATTTTTGCTCACAGAGGAAAGGAGAGGAGGAGGGGAGGGGAGGGGAGGAGAGGAGAGGAAAATGTATGCTGTGACATGGTTTTTAAGCCAGTTTATTGGAAACAAGGTTTCATCCAAGGCTTCATGGAGACAGCTATCTCCAATGTTCTCATAGAATAAACTAAATAAAGACTAAGGCAATAGGGCTATTAAAGGACAATTAGTTTTAATTAAGCCCCTTCAAAGTTCTTTCACAAAAAAATCCCTGCTACAAAGATTAAAATGAAGCTGCACACAAAGACACCATTTTTTGGCTAATGCCAGAAGAGGCCTATGAAATTTCACCAAATCCCTTGTTGTAGCCAATTGCATCATCTTTGAGCATCAACAATGCAAATAGTGTCAATTTCCTGTATCAAAGCACCACATTGAGGAAAAGCATGGGTTTTTTTTCATATAGTCCTATAAACTAATCAGTGCAATAAAAATGATATCAAATCTACACATTAATGTAGGAACAGTGAGTTACTTAAAAGCTATTGCAGCACACCCAACTAAGATAGAAATGTAAATGTAAAATCCCTGAGCAAATAAATAACACGTAAATAAAGGTCTCCCAAAAGGTTCCATTCAATATAATCTTAATTTGGGAGCATACACTGTTACATTCTACTGACAATCCTGTCTTGAAAAGAATAAAGATGGAAATGTGATTATTTCTGAGCTGAGCTAGTGTCTCGTAGGATTTTACTGTGATCTAATGGCTTTTTGTCAGGTTGATCAGAAGTCCATAAAATCCCTTTTTAAACTACCCTGAATTATGAATTATCATTACAGGCATAAATCTAATCTTCTCTTCTGTTGAACCAAATCTTTCCTAGCTAGGGAACTTCAGTTTAGTTTACATTCTGCAGTGTTGGCACAATGTCTTGCTGGGACAAAAATACACTGTCCTGAATGGCAAACAAAACATACTGTCTTCATTAATGGGGAAAGGCAGCAGGATCTGCATCAGAATATTTCAAAAATATGGAGTAGGGTTCAGGTGAAAGCCAATATTGTGTGATCCAGGGGGACCATTGATTTGCTATGGTCCTTCAGTGTTGATATACATAGCAAATAAGAAACAGACTCTGTTTGATTTTTAGAGATTAAAGTGAGAAGTTTGTTGAATTATAGGTGTATTTCATGCCCGGAATAATTGCATTTCTGAGTTCTTATGTTCCAGTGGGTCTTTCAGATGCTGAGAAAAATGGGTATGAAATGGAACATTTTGCTTTTCTCCAATATAAAGTTTCTGCTGAATCCTCCTTCCAACAACAGTAGAACTCCGACCTGGCACATTTTAATTAAATGTGTAATGAATTCACAGTAGATGGCAGTCTATAGCCAACCTTGGCTAAGCTTGCAAAGACTAAACAGAGATGGTCAGTATTCGAATAGAAGACAACCAGGAAATTCCATTATCTGTAGGCTAGAGGGAGAAATCAATAAAATATCCCAGAAGAAGAAAATGGCAAATGTGAAGAAGGCAGTGTCAAAGAAATTGCATTGTTGCCAAAGAAAATATGTCTTTATAATCACCAAGACTAAATATGTTCTTATCACCAAAACTAAAGGACAGCTGTCTTTTCAGTATAAATTTTCAGGCATGCAAGAACGTTTGACAAACAGAATGAAAAAGGACAAGATGGATCCAAATTCCAAGAACTCGTAGCTGCCTTTTTCTTTAATTCATTAACTGCTCTTTTTTTTTTTTTTTCTGTTTAAAAATATGTTTTCATTCTTTTCCACATGGAAGCAATGTTCTGGTAGAAGGAATTGCATCACCAAATAGCAAATTTCTCACTAATAAGCAACCCCAGAATTTATTAACCACTTTTCTAACACTGAACTCCGTAACTGGTTTTATTAATATCCAGCCAATAATTTTAATTTGTTCATTCACAACTACAATAATTGGTATAGCAATATTTAGTAATTGATGGCAATTTCTAATAATAAAAGCTGAGTTCATTTCCTAAGAAATGTATTGACTTATTAATGGCATGTAATGGTTTTCATAGAAATACTTCCTTTCATTTTGAGTAATTTACTGAAACATTGTATTCTCCCTCAAACACTCCAATTCCAATTAAAATAAAGTGCTTAGTAGTAACCACTAAATGATAAGTAATTGATTTTCTTCAACCCCAGCCAATTGGACATAGCAAAAGGGGTGGGGGGGGGCATCTTTTCTTTGAATAGATTTTTAGATGGTTTTTTTTTTTACCCTGCCTGTATTATTTTTATAAATAACTCAAAGGAGTGAACAAACCGAATATTCCTTTCTCCTCCTATTTTCCCCACAACAACAATCCTGTGACGTGGGTTGGGCTGAGAGACAGCAACTGGCCCAAAGTCACCCAGCCAGCTTTCATGCCTAAAGTGAGACTATGAATAGGACAAAAGGTATATCTGTAAAATGTATGTGGCACTTATATGGAATATCTTCTAAGGAAATCATCCTTTCGTCCTTTTCTGAAGGTTCCTGTCACTCCCACTGTAGCATGAAAATACCTTCCTAACTATACTTAAGGGTTATATGGGATATATTCCTTAAGTATAGTTAGCAATATTACCTGCATGTCATTTACAACTCACCAGAAATGCAGATACATTTAGCCGTTCCAGTTTAAGAGAAGTCATTTTTCTCATTTTGTGAAACAAATCTTGTACAAACAATCTATGGTGCCTGATCATCCCTGTTGATGATGAGTTACTTAAGGGGTGGGCCTTTAACTCTGCCTTAATTCTTGCTAGCCATTCAAAGCAGAATGGACTGGCCACTCCCATATGGTCACTTTTTAGCAATAGCAATAGCACTTATATATACCACTTCACAGTGCTTTACAGCCCTCTATAAGAGGTCTACAGAGTCAGCATATTGCCCCAACAATCTGGGTCCTCGTTTTATCGACCTCACAAGGATGAAAGGATTTTTTTAAAAAAAATATTTATATATTTTCTCTTTGTATACAATAAGTGCTTTGTGGACAGCATGCTGTCTGGGTCAGTTTGTTTACATAGCAATATTAAACTCCTAATTTCTACCTCTATTATCCAACCATTGATAAAATAAGTTCCAAGTTTGAAAATATTCTGTGTCATTCTTTTCTTTTAACTTTATTGTTAGTCTGTCCATTTCTGTACAGTCTAATATTTTTTAAATTATTTCTTCTTCTATGGATGTTTCCTCATTTTTCCAGTATTGCGCAAATAGAATTCTTGCTGCTTTGATGTAATATTAATGTAATATTAAAGATACATTCCCTTTATCATGTTTTTCAGGTATTATGCCTAATAAAAATAATTCTGGTTTGTAGTCTATATGCTATCTTAACATTTTTTCCAACCATGTATGTATTTTTGTCCAAAGAGCTGGTCAGGATTGAACTGCTGGCAGTCAGCAGAATTAGCCTGCAATGCTGCATTCTAACCACTACGCCACCACGGCTCCTTTTACCCATTTAACTTGTGCTGATTTATTCCAACAGGAATAAATAATCCTGGATTCAAAATATATAAATAAATGTTATCCTTAAAAATGGAAAATAATCCTTGTTAAAAGTAATCCTTATAGGGGTCACAGGGAGAGAAGGAATTTATATCTCTTTTACTTCAGACAAAAGCAAATATTAAGGAACTGGAAAAGAACGAGAAAGAATGTGTGTATGTCTGATCTACCTTTCTTCACATCACAGATTTAAAGGTAATCTCCTTTTCAGGTTTAAAAGTCTGGCTACAGTTTGAAAAAGACCTGGTGCAATTGAATTTCACCTTTTTATATTAACTTGCCCAGGGAAAGGAAGGGGTGGTGGGGTGGAGAAAAAAATAGGCTCTCCTAGACAGTTATTTTAGATAAAACAGGAGCATTTCCTGGGATTTCAAGCCTGGTGGCCCTGGTAGGAAAATTTGGTAAGCGGGAATGTGGCAGGGGGAAAAAATTGACTACCAGCTATAAATACAATACATAGTCCAAGAGTATCTTCAACATGTTTTGTTTGAGTGTCTTCCAAGGGAGCCTGAGTATGCTGGTGCAAAACACAAAAAAGCAGTGATTAAGGGCTCTTTTCTGGCCAGCTGTCAAAACACACCTCCCTTTCAGTTCTATTCCATCTCAAGAGGAATTGGTCGGTGTTATTTGTGCTAGCCGGCAATATTCAGTAGTAGGGCAGATGAATCCAAGGGAACCTACCAAGCACTTTTCTTGAGCCTGTCCCATCCTTGGCCTTGTTACTGAGGCAAAATAGAATGGAGGGCAGTTCAAAGCCACCCTTTTCTGCTTTTTAGGACAGTTGTGAGGAAGAGATTGAGAGGAAAGGAAACTCTTCACTTCATAAACTCAAGTTTATAAATATTGCTGGAAGGCTGTATTGTGAAAATGCTACTTTATAGAGTTAGCACTGAAGTCCTTTGACAGCAATGCTCTTAAATATAATTCTGCTTTTTTAAGTAGCTGCAAGCAACCAAAGCCATTTCTAGCTTTTAGGCTAGCATTTGAAGAGATAGCACTGAGAAGCCTATTACCTAGCGGTCATCGATTCACACTCCACACAGTGCAGCATAATTTCCTCATAGTATGTCATGGCATGGGGAGCACCTTAGCTAAACCAATTATAGCTCAGGCAAGTACTTAAAGGCAAGTCACACAGCAGCCAGGCCGGGAACTGTAGCCAACTTTCACAACCTGCCATCCTCCAGAAGGAATATCCCATTTGATGGACACTTCAAGTAAAAATGCTTTATGCAGATTTGGATAAGGACAACCAAAAATAGAGCATTGTGTCAGAAAAAGTCACATGAAATATATCACATGAGTCTTTCTTGCAGGGGATAACTGTAAGAAACTGAATTTTTAATTCATAAACTTCTATGAATAACTGAAATTTTATTATCGATGTAGAATAATACAGGTGGTCCTTGACTTATGACCACAGTGAAGCCCAAAATTTCTGTTGTTAAGCAAGACAGTTGTGAAATGAGTCTTGCCCCATTTTACGACCTTTCTTGCCACAGTTGTTAATTGAATCACTGAAGTTAGTAACACAATTGTTAAATGGATCTGGCTTCCCCATTGACTTTGCTTGCCAGAAGGTCACAAAAGGGGATCACATGACCCCAGGACATTGCAACCGTCATAAATATGAACCAGTTACCAAGCACCTGAATTTTGATCATGTGACCATGGGGATGCTGTAACAGTCATAAGTGTGAAAAATGGTCATAAATCACTTTTTTCAGTGCCATTGTAACTTTGAACAGTCACTAAATAAACTGTTGCAAATTGAGTATCTGTATACAAACCCTTACATTGCAGCCTTAAGCTCAGGACTACTTAACTCTCAGTCAATAATTTATTTTTTAGATCTAGACATGGTCCATTATTAGGACATGAATGTGGCCCCTAAATGTACATTTTGTTGGAGGAGAGGCTTGTTAATTCCTGATGGCAAAAAAAAAGTCATCTAAGGGACTATCTGTGATTTTTTAAAGGGAGATGATAATTAGTCATGCTGATGTTACACCAGTGAACAGATTAAAATTCAGTGCTGTTGAAAATCAAAACATCAATGACCTACAGTATGTAGTAGATACTAAAAGATATTTTTCTATTCCTACATTGCTTCAGCTGGAAACTGAAAGTGGTCAGAACTATTTTTTTAATGATTGCATATGATTTTCAATTTGTTCTTGCCCTTAAATTTAAGCCTATCCCAATTGAAAGGCTTTTGATTCAGTAAGGAAAAGATAAAGTCCCTTATCTTCTTTCTCAACTCCACATTTATTTTTATTACCATTAATTGCAGCCATTTAGTTTCAGTGGCATTTTAACTGTGTGGATCTACTGAATTGATAGAGAATGATTCTTCACTGAGAAAGAGGCTATTTCAAATCCCAAATGCAGTTTCACATTAATGAGAGAATTGTGCAAATCAGCCAATTTGGAGGTAGATTGTAGTCTGGTTTCATAATTTAAAAAAAGATTCTGGAAATATTAGTTTTAACTTGATACTACCCTGGGAATGAAATTACAACAATCCTGAATGCCTGCTCATGTGAAAGGTGAGTCCAGTGAGTTTTAGTATTCCTATCTGGGAATAGTGAATTCAGTTCTAGGCTGAATCCAATACTTGTTCCTAGAGCTGGAGGCAAACTGTGGTTCTTTCAGCCTTGTGTGAATTACATTCAAGGAAAAATGGTTTTGTGAAATGGTATCTCTTGCAGCTTTCTATCACTGAGTCCACATGCATCTCTTTGCAGTAAAGTCCCATTCATTCAGGACTGCATTGTTAATACCTAACTGAATCTGTCCCAGTTTCTCCCTGTCATACATTACCCTAAATAAAATCAAGGCAGGACTATTTTGAGTTTCTCGATCATGCTTCCCTCTTTCTTGAGACTGAGTAATCCTCAAGTCCCTCCTTTCATTCTTCTCTAAGGTCATCTTTAAAATCCTTTATATTCTGCCATGCAGAAACTATTGTTTATGTCAACAGTTTTCTGTTTGCATTTCTCTTGCAAATTTAAATGCACTTTATAAATTCAGTTCTGTTCTTCCCTCAGGTCTTGCCCTTAAACCTTGCTCTTAATTGGTCACATGAAATTAATGACAACTGGGAAAGGGGGATTTAGTAGAGGGAGGTCTCTTTTTTCCTTCAGTCCTCATCTTTAGTAACATCACCTGATTCATTCTGATAGGGAGAGATTGATTTTAATTCCTGGTCTAGATCAAATTCCCTAACTCTAGTATATACTATTTTATTAACGTAGAGGTACCCTCATGTTCCTATTTGATCCAAGTCGCTGTTTTCTAACATGATTTGTATGTGTCATTTTCCCACATTTCCTTAGATGAAAACATAATAAAATATAACCTCAGAGTAAGACTTCATTAGCAAAATGCTTGACTAGATAAATTGAGTTCCATAACAGAACATGACAAATTTTACTAATTTCAGAAGGCATTAAGCTCAAGTCAAATTATCTTCCTTGGTTGGGCTTATTTTGCCTTCATAATGATACTGACCTTTCTTTGAATTACCAGTACCAGTTAATTGCTTCACTGAGAGTAGACATCATTCCAAATTAAGCATGGATGGTACAAAAGATGGGATGAAGCAGGACTAACCTTCTCCCATCAAATGGTTTACCAGAGACTCTGTCTCTGCCCCTGATTTTGTTTCCATTTCTTTAAAGAACTGTTATGTTCATTATTTGGCATGGTGTCCATATGTCAAAGTATTAACTAGATGACCTGATTCCCCAAATAATTTGGAGCTGACAATCTTCTCCTTCTCTAGAATTTTGCTTGGCTTTGAATCATGCACTCTTGGCCTTTAGTTCACTTATTTGAAATGGCTAAACATTTTCTTCTCCATAGCTATACTAATCTAACAGCTTGTCTTTCATGTCCTCTAATGTCTAACACCATATGGCAGCAATGATACAATATGGCTATCTTTGTCTTTGATTTCTATTCTGTGAAGCTGTCCTACATTTTCTATCATTCTTGTATTTCTTGCTTGCCCAGTGTACAATTTACACCACAGGCCCAGTTTTTTTAAAAAAATGTGTTACTGCATGAAACATTGTTTTGGACTTCTAGTTATACATTGTTTTAAGATGTGAAGAAGCCTGTCAAGGTTCTGAATAATGAACCCAACCAATTTAGCATTCTGAGACTTTCAGCTTTCTCAAAGCTGTTTTATTGAGGACATCATTTTGGCACAAATGAAACTAAAACCAGCTCTAAATATTTCCCGTGGTTTCAGTATAATGAAAGAAAAGATAATTCCTTCCCTCATAGTCACAGGTCACATTGTACAATTAGGTGTTCTGCCATCTCCTTGGCAACTCCCCTCAGTCTCTGGCCAGTACCTATTGGGATGACTTTGGTTCCCATGACATCAGGGGTGAAATCCAGCAGGTTCTGATAGGTTCTGGAGAACCAGTAGTGGAAATTTTGAGCAGTTCAGAGAACCGGCAAATGCCACCTCTGGCTGGCCCCAGAGTGGGGTGGGAATGGAGATTTTGCAATATACTTCCCCCAGGAGTGGGGACGAAATGGGGATTTTGCAGTATCCTTCCCCTGCCACGCCCACCAAGCCACGCCCACAGAACCGGTAGTAAAAAAAAATTGGATTTCACCACTGCACGAGATGATTTGTTGTTGTCGTCTGGGCTGACATTCCTCCCTCCCACACTGTGTGGCAAGCTGAGAAACAGAAAGACAGCTGGATCAGGCCTTAACCTTTTTGAAGTTGACAGAGTCATCTTCCATAAGGAAGTTGTTAATTGCTTGTGATATTCATTCTTGTACAATTTGCTGAAACTTTTCAGAAATCATAGCAAGCAGGGCCCATATCTGCCTTGAATTTCCACTGCGGGTTGTTTCCATTGTTTAGCTTTCTTCTCCTCAGCTTTACTGTTGATTGGTTTACCATCTATTTCAGGCATCATTACTATGAAGTTTTTTTTTCCTCACATTTGGCCAAATAAAAGGAGCAAGCAGACAAAAGTTAGTGGATTAAGAACATGATAGACTTTATTTGATTTCCAACTAAACTCAACAAAATCAAAGCAAAACTGATTAAAAGATGCTATTCTTAGGCTCAGTATAGAGCCAAAGCAGCGCATTAGATAATCAATTAAAAGGCCAAATAGAAAGGAGGAGTAATGAGATTATCAGATGACCAATTACATTTGGAAGAATTATCTGACATCAGAACAAAGTAAGCATTATAGTAAAGAAAAGAAAATTTGAGTGGGACCCTATAATGGTGGGAACAAACTAGATTGTAATGGATAATGTGGGAACAAACCCTCTCAGATGCAGAACAAAGAGAAAACAACTAAACTACTCCTCCCCACAACTTTTGCCCCAGAAAACATGGAGTGTTTTCTAAACTTGTTATGTTAGTATATAAAAGTTAGAAGTAGAGTAGTAGGTCAGATACAAGAAATATATTTGTTTTGCCCTTTCCCCTCTTGCAGAGCAGAGAAATTGGAGAAAAAGGGATCACAAGAGAGTAAGCAGTCACACAATGGGGAATACATTGAGCTGTCAGTACAGTGCACTCACAGCTGAAGGCTCCAGCACATTGTTTTTGATGTGTATTTCCCATTGTGTGCCTGCTGACTGACTTGTAGTCCTTCCCTCTCCAATTTCTATCTGCAAGGGAAGAAAACAAGAAAAACAAAATAAGTATATTGACTATAATAGTCATCACTTGGCTGAGATGCTGCAAAGGTTATAAATGGTTATAAATTGGCCATACATTTATTTTTAAGTACCATTGCAACTTCAATTGGTCACTGAAAAGGCAGTCCAGTGAGCAAGGATTTCTGTAACAGCTTCAGAAATGCTAATGAAATAAACTAATTCATTTTATAAGCATCAAGAAAGTTAGGATATAAATATCAGTAATATTAATCCTGCAAGCTGGTCTAGTTCCCCAAAATGGAGTTTAAATGTTTAACTTCTGTAACCCCCTTCTTCTTCCATCTTTCCCTATGATATTTATGGTTACTTTCAGTGCTTCTGCCAATCTTACTGAGAAGAAAAATGAATATAAATACAATGTGCAAGTTCATTATCCAATCATATTACCAATACAGCTATTATTGATTTATATGGAACCATTGAAAACCCTAAGGCTTCAAATAATACATGTGCATTAAATTCATGCACTTTCATTAGTGAAACAATGAAGCAGAGAATTGAACTCTGAAAGATTTTTTTAAAAAAAGCTATATTTTGTTTACAAACAACATATCCTATATATAATCTTTAATGGCACATTGGAATTTAGTAGCTTATATTAAAACAAACCCATTGTCAAGTGCTTTCACAAAAATGGGATTCTTTTGTTCAATTAGAAATAGTGATGAAGGTCCTTGCTGTTGTTGTTATGGAATTGGCATCATATTTCTACTTTGCTACTTATTCTATTTCATTACTTCCCAACCCCTACTTTAATTAATATGCTATTGGTAATATGAGTGCTGCCTCCTATGTATTGTCAGTCTCTGATACTTACCTTTTTTTTTTATCCATGCTACTTTATTACATATTGTGACATATGGAGAAAAAAATATGGTATACATATGCTTTATTGTAAGTTAAGTCCAATGTGTTTTGAGGGAAACTTTTCCTGACATACGATTAGGCATGATTTGCAATAAAATACATCCATTTTTTGCATTTACTTAGTTTGTTGTATATCCTTCTATTTTCACACATCTTAAAGTTATAGAAGATCTTAACCAAGGCAGTTCCAGTTGTTATTTCTAATAATAATAATGAATACAGAAAATATATTTTGATCATTTTGAAGCTCAGATATCATTTGGATGATTATTTCCTGCTACCAGTTAACAGAATACAACTGAAAGGGAAGGAGAATTCACTACTCATTTTTAAAATATTCAGAGGCAGATAAAGGACCACTCGGTTTGTTATCTCAGCACATACAGATGCTGATATGAACATGGATAATGATATGATTTTACCCTCCCACTGATTTCTGACATTCCAGAACCATACAGATGTCTAATATGATTCAATTCCTGTGGATTAAAGAGAATTTGAGAGTATTTTCCATTGAGACAGACTTGCTCTATTTCCTCTGGCTGCAAACTGTCAGTCTTAAATGGCTAAGGCAGAGAACCTCTAATTTTTTCAGCAGTGAAAAGGCTTAGAGAAAGAACTGTCCTATTTGTAATTGCTACTGGACTAAGACAAATAACTAGATGCTACAAAACTAAGCTAAGTGCTGGTCCTAAAAATTAATATCCTATATCTGAACAAAGGCAATATGCATTACTTTTATGTCCCTTAACAGTATTTGAATAATACTTCTTGACAGGGGTGAAATCCAGCAGGTTCTGACAGGTTCTGGAGAACCGGTAGCGGAAATTTTGAGCAGTTCGGAGAACTGGTAGCGGAAATTTTGAGTAGTTCAGAAAACTGGCAAATACCACCTCTGGCTGGCCCAAGAGTGGGGAAGCAATGGGGATTTTGCAGTATCCTTCCCCTGGAGTGGGATGGGAATGAGGATTTTGCAGTATCCTTTCCCTAGAGTGGGGTGGGAATGGAGATTTTGCAGTATCCTTCCCATGCCATGCCCACCAAGCCATGCCCACCAAGCCACACCACGCCCACCAAGCCATCCTCACAGAACCGGTAGTAAAAAAAAATTGGATTTCACCACTACTTCTTGACATATTTCAAGCATATACAGTATCTAGCAAAGGAGCATGAACATAATATTTGATGACTTGCTAAAAGTTAAAAATCTTTTTGGTGCATTAGAATGATCAAACATTAGATTTAGGAGGAAATGAAGTCCCCTTCAGAAACAAAAACATCTATCCAAAATGAACAAAACTTAACAGCCACAGAATGTGGGAATGAAGTTTCCAAAGTGGTATTCTTCTTTCCAACCAATTAACACGAAATAAAACATAATCTTAAAGGTCTGGAATCTTGTAAAAGCAAGGATGAGTCTTTCAATCTCATGATTAGCATCACCTTCCCCCCTCCAAATTCCCTCCTCCAAGGACAATGGAGGAGGAGTAGTAATTGCATATACCAACATGACATATCTAGATTCAGAAAACAAATTAAAAGACAAAACAGGAATTGCTGAACAAAGAAAGCAGTTCACCATGGTAAATATATCTGTAAGTAACGGAAAAAATAAAAGGCAATTTTTAAAAAGTTAGAAGGACCTTGAGCAAAATGACAGAATTTCAAATGCTTATAGAAAAATCAATATCATTTATTAGGACATAATTCTAAATTATTGAAATATGATCCAGGGGCAAAACAAATTAAAAATGGCACAATAATGGATGCAAAATTTGAAAAAATTACTTAGAATGAATCAATGGGAGGAATAATTGGGGGGCGGGGGGAATTAATACAATTTAGTCCAAGCTAGAATTTAAGGGAAAATTGCTACAAAATGTTTACAAATGTGCATAATAACTCTGTCAACCATTGCCAGCATGGATAAAACATTGAACAATAAATGTTGGAAACGCCATAACAAGGTAGGAATGTTTTACCAAATGTGGTAATTATGCAAAATATTTTTAAAGTATTCAAAAGAAATACATCAAAAGATTCAAAAGATCTTAAAAATAAAATCTGAACTGAAACCACAGGTATTTTTATTAGTTACAATTCCAGAAAACATAAATGAAAAACATTATTATAAAATAAGATACATGTTGATGGCAGCAAGAACAGCCCACAGGTAATCCCAGTTCAGACTGCAGTGTTGGTAGCTTCAGTATCAAGAGTGGGGCATTTGCAGTATCAGAGGTGGGGCATCAGAGCAGGGGTGAGGCAACAATGTGGCATCAGGGGAAGGGGTGGGGTGGTGTCAGCATAGGGCAGGGCATCCAGTGGTGGGATTCAAGTAATTTAACAACCGGTTCTCTGCCCTAATGATTTCTTCCAACAACCAGTTTCCCAAACTGCTCAGAAAGTTAACAACCGGTTCTCCCGAAGTGGTGTGAACTGGCTGAATCCCACCACTGGGGGCATCAGTGCAGGCATCGGAGGCAGGGTGACAGCTCTAGTTTCTTTTGTGCCCCCTTGGGAAAATTAACTGCCCACAATTAAGCAAGAACAAACATGATCCAATATTAGAAAAGTGATATCCTGCCCATGTTATCTGATTGGGAAGAAAAAAATGGGAGAATATGCTGCAATTGAAAGTATACATTTATAATAGAAGTTTAATATCCTGTGATCTTCAACACAGCCTGAAAAATCATCTTTCCCAAATGTTTTAGCAAAGGGAGCATGGGGTTGCACTAGACATGCTGTGTGATTCCTTCCAATTCTGTGATTCTATGAATGTCTATTTTCTTGACTCAAAAAAATGAATGTGATGATGTAATCAACCACACTATCCCTACAAAGATAAAGGACCAAACACAAACTGTCATGGTGTGGATCCAATAATCACAGAAAAAAAATTGGTTATAAGAACAAAATACTAAGTAATATTAGATCTCACCTCCAAGAAATTCCAGTTGTTTCCATAAAAATCTCTACATCAGGCCTAGGTTTATTACAAACTGGCATATATTTTCAAAAATAAAGGAATTGTTGACACAAAGGCATTTTAATCAATTTACAAATTAAAACACTACACCAATAAGGAAAAAATGCAAAATATTATTAAAATTCTTACAACATCCTTTTTTTCCTAATGTTGGAAGAAATGTCTTTCTGGGTTCAATTCCAAGTGGGGAAAAAGATACTGGAAACATGGTGGCTGCTTGGAAAGAATGGTTTTAATGGTGAACAGGATCACATGCCTTGAAGAACTTGGGTGAAGAGGAAAAAAAGGGCAGAGATGCTGAGAGTGCCTGAGTTTTATACCCTCTCTGGGCTTTTGAATTTGAGCTTGTATTCTGATTGGTTGTCAGACTCCCATGGGGCCATGTTGGGATAACTTTGTAGGTTGTGTTTTTGAGTCCCAAACTTGATTGAGCCTTGCTGGGTGATGCAATCTCCCCAGGTGCCATGTGGTGAATTCTGTTGCTAGATGGGTAGAGGGCTAATCCTATCTTTGTTGGACCTTGGGTGAGGGCATTTGCTTATGAATAGACCTAGCTATCTCTTTATCTCTTAAGTGCTGACATCTGCTGTGGGGTATTGAGGAGGGTGGGGGCCAGAGGTGGTATTCAGCAGGTTCTGACCAGTTCTGGAGAACTGGTAGCAGAAATTTTGAGTAGTTTGGAGAACCGGTAAATACCACCTCTGACTGGCCCCAGAGTGGGGTGGGAATGGAAATTTTGCAATATCCTTCCCCCAGGAGTGGGGAGGAAATGGGGATTTTGCAGTATCCTTCCCCTGGAGTGAGGTGGGAATGGAGATTTTACAGTATCTTTCCCCTGCCACACCCACCAAGCCATGCCCACCAAGCCATGCCATGCCACACCTACCAAGCCACACTCACAGAACCAGTAGTAAAAAAAAATTGAATCCCACCACTGATGGGGGCTATTAAGAGTTAGTCTGCTTCCTACCTAAAAACATATTTCTCCATTTTTCATCCAGGGAAATATGTAATATTCTGCCTTTTTAATATTTCCTAGAATATTTCATTCTTCTAGGAGAGGAGTGGGTGCTCACTTCCTACATTCTCTAATATCAAAAAGAATGTTGATCATCCTGCAAAAGTTATTATAGTCTAAATTTTTATTCAAAAGTTTCCCGGTTCTGCATTTAATCTTTCTATTGCTCAACAATGTTTGATCCTTAGCAGTGTAACAATAGAAATGTTCAGATTTGATTAACATTACTGATGTAAGCTTCTGTTGCCTGTTCTGCCTCACCATCAAGCTAGTTAATGACTGATGAGGAAAAGTTAATTTCCCACCACTGCAACCTCAAAGATGATTAGTGCTAGCTTTTCTGGTGTAGTGAAGCTAATAACCACTACCGATTTCAGGTAAGGAGTGAGGAATAAGTAACTCTCCAGAAATATCAGATCCAATTAAAAAGCTGTAATCTTAACCATCTACCCTTAATCCACACAAACCAATTATGCAGAACACTTGTTGTCTTGGAATTAATTTTAGTTCTTTTTGAATCTAAATGAATGGAAGGGTTTTTCCCCTTTATTAATTTCTCAAAAACAAAAACAAAAACAAAAAACCCAAAACTGAAGTACCTTGCAATCTCCCCATCCTTTCTTTAATTCCTGAGTTGGCTCTGAGAGTCCTGTGTAGCTTGTATGGGTTTACTGGTTTATTACTTTTGGCAGAGATGGGCTCTTGATCCTTTCATCTTAGCCAGGTCAGCCAATTTTCCTGGCTCATGATGGCTATCCTTCCTTTTTGTTTTTAGCCATAAAACTCTATTGACTATCTTAATCGCATCATAGGAACCTCAAGGTAGTTGTATATTCCACAAAATAGCCGTGCTCTCTCTCTCTCTCTCTCTTATTTATTGGCTTCTGATGTTCTCACCACATCATCAAATACCTTTAAAATATCAAATTGGATAGATGTGCTCTTCTTTTCTTCCCTGTAAAAAGAAAATGGCAGCTTAAGTAGCAGCGAAAAAAACAATTTCACATATTAAATGTCTGCTTCAGTCTTCAGGGTTGCTGAAATATTGTTGGGAGTGAGATTAATCCTTTGGTCTCTACCCTGAATATGAACTATTCATGCAACAAGGTTTTTCATTCCTACATTCTTTTCACAAGGCTCTTCTTTTGCCAAACCTTTTCTGAAGGTTCTGAAGGTCCCCAAATTCTTATAACATGCTTTAAAAGTGCTCCAAAAAGTAATGGCAGAAACCACACCATAAGTAATTCCATTGTATTGTTACACTGACAGGATTGGGTAAAACCTGTTTTACTTACACTTTTATGTTTCCTAACTCAGTAGTTTTGCTTGTTATATTTGTACAGAAGTCCTCGACTCACAAGCATTTTTAGCAGACATTTGCATTTACAAGGGCACTAAAAAAAGTGACTTACAACCAGTTCTTACACTTACAACCGTCACAGCATCACCAAGGTCACATGATTCAAATTTTGGATGCAACCAATATGTCTTTATAATGGGTGCAGCATCTTGGGGTCATTGAGGCTGATTTCTAATGTTTGATGGAGAAATTAATTGGGGAAAAAGGTTTTTACAAGACCCACTAACAAAGAGAGGCCTACGTCGTTATTTTCTAGTTTTAATAAATCAGGGATCATTCTCATGTCCCCCAAATCATGTCATGAATATCTCTAGTAGTGTTCTTTTTAAATGTCATGTTGTTATGTTCTTACCTTCATCTCTTGCCAACCCACAGATGGGGCAGTTTAAAGTTAGATTTAGCTGTTATATAATCTAGCATGTTTCATTGACAACATGATTAATGATGAAAGTAGGGACTGGGATCTTCCTATCTCATCTTGGCCACTTTAAGCTGCTGTGTACACACATAAACACCTCTGATCACTGGGCAGGACTCTCTTTGCCATTTTGGCTTGGTTTTTAGGAAGGTCTGGATGTCTGTTTACCCCCCAAATGCCTGATAAAGGTTTTCTGACATCCTTATTTGGCCTTAGAAGGGTTTCCTTATTATACATGGGCATATGTTCTTTTGAACATATGCTGGACCTGTGTTGTAAACATTCTTCACAGAAGATTGATTTAAATTAGGCAAGAGGGATAATTTCTACCATCAAAAAGTGTATTACACAGCAGCCCCTGCCATGTGGAATACCTTTCCCTCTGGATCTGGCCATTCCCAATTCTTTTAGCCTTCCAGAAAGTCATAAAGGGCTGGCTTTGGGAATAGAGTGAAATTGGAGCCTGGGTATGTATTGCTAGATGGATGAAGAAATGTTGGATACGATACCAGGGTTTTGATTTTACTCTTCCTTTGATTTCTATTATTGTTGTGAGCCACCCAGAGTAAGGTTTCATAAGATCAGTGGCCAATTAAATCTTGAAAATTTAAACAAAATAAATTACAGGTTTTCTGTTGCTTCTGCCAACAACGTTTTGTATCACCATATGTATTACTGTATATTAGGTTGAGGAGAAAGTGACATTGTACCAGCTCCACTGGCTACTTCTAGGAGTTGTTGGTCACAAATGTGCTACTAGCATTGATATTACTTTATACCAGGGGTGAAATCCAGCAGTTTCTGACAGGTTCTGGAGAATCAGTAGCGGAAATTTTGAATAGTTTGGAGAACCGGCAAATACCATCTCTGACTGGCCCCACCCCCATCTATTCTCTGCCTCCTGAGTCTCAGCTGATTGAGAAGAAATAGGGATTTTGCAGTAACCTTCTCCTGGATTGGGGTGAGAATGGGGATTTTGCAATATCCTTCTCCCAGGAGTGGAGTGGGAATGGAGATTTTGCAATATCCTTCCCCCAGGAGTCAGGAGGGAATGGGGATTTTGCAGTATCCTTCCCCTGCCACGCCCACCAACAACACCATGCCCACCAAGTCACGCCCACAGAACCGGTAGTAAAAAAAAATGGATTTCACCACTGCTTAACACTACTAGTTAAGGGCAGAGTTATCATTATTGAATATGCCTTCCCTTTCAGAAGACCCATGTAAAGAAATAGCTCAAAAGACACCTCCTATACATGTCCATTCCATCTCACTCCTCTACACATTGAGAAGAGGGATTTGTGGTTGCTTTTTCCACTGGTAGAAGAAATTTGGTGGAGAAGAAACAGGGCCATCAGTCACTCTTCTCAATTTGTCCCCCCATTAAAGCAGTTAGGATAGGACCACTCAGCACTCTTCTTATTTAGACAGAGTTGCATCTGGTAGTGGTGGCAGTTCAGTCTATGAATTTATTTATTTTCCTGCTACCTCATGGATTGAAGGATAACAGTTTCAGGTGGCCAAATGTTGTATTCCAAATCTTTGAAAAGGTTAGAGGGCAAATAAGAAAATACTGGAATGCAGTCATTCACACAAGTAGTTTTATTTGCCATTGAACAAGATTGAATATCTTGCTGATAAAAAAATGGGTTTAACAAGAGAGATTACAAACATTATGACAGTACACTGAAGACTGTGTAGTTCAGTAACAATGTAAGATCCTAAGAGAGTTCTCTGTAATTTAACAGCTCAGAAACCCTGAATATCAACTCTTTAGGGAATGGAAAATTGCAGAGCAGTGCCATTACCTTCATATCTTCCCTGTGATTTTCCCATGGGAAAACAGGATATATTGCATCACACAGAGGGAAACATATTCCATTATCAACTGGATGACATCCATTTCAAGGATGGTAATGTGAATCTTCAGCATAACTCTGACAAACATAAAATAAGTTTTGAACTGATGGAAAGGATTGAGTATCAATCATGTAGGTACTAATATATTCCTTTTCTTAATCAAGTTCCATCATTGGAGGAAAATTAAGAGAAGAGTGGGAGATGATATGAATTGTGAGTTTGGAATGGGATTTTGTAATCATGTTTGCAGAAAGGCAGCTTATCATTTAAATTAGTCAAAATCTTCAGTTCTATATTGAAAAGAAAGCATTATTCTGTGCTAATTTTGTTTCACCACTACATGCTATGAAAAAGCTTTTTTTTCTTATTCTCTTGACTGAAACTTTCATGCACCAACATTTTCTCTAATAAGGAAAAAGTCATAGCAATAAGAGTCTTGCTGAAGATGCTTCTTGGGTTTTGTGGAAATGCTCATTACTTATTTGCAGAATCACCATGGTCTCCTGTTCTAAATATGTTCCCTAGAGACATAGAGCTTTCTCTGTTGTAAAATGGGAACAATAACTATTAAAATGGAGAACAAAATAGATCAGCTATCCTGACAATAAAATATAGTGGTGCTAGATAGAAGGGACTCTCTTCAAAAAATGCCTAACTTTTGGAAAAGAGAAGTAGAATACTTCTCAATGTTAAACACATTACAAAATGAGCCTTGCAGGTGTTTTGAGTTGCTAACCAGTCCAAATTATAATTGTGACATGTAGGAAGGAATGGGATTTAAACTTTTTGTTGTCATTTTGGATCTAATCCAGGAAAGTGTTATTTGACAGGTGAATGCTACCCATTGTCTCCAATGGGATTTTTCCTCCGGAAATAAACACTAGGTGGGTTATACCAAATTGATTAATGAGGGTAAACTTACCTCCCCACCCATAGTATTAGGTTTAATGTTATTTTAGTGGTAAAACAAATCTGAAAAATTAAATCATTTGCTTAATGATAAATCAAGGTTCTAGTTAAACAGAGGGACACAGACTGACAGAATTTGCATCTACTACTAAACAGGTCAAAACTCTTTTATAAGAATTGATAAGTAGCTTTTTTTCTTTGCAAATATTTAATATACATTTCAGATGCATGTTTAACTAGATTAGTATTCACTAACAATCTTTAATTCTATTTTCAGAGAAGATTCCAGATTTTTTTTCTGAATGTAAAGGCATTTTTACCTGCTTCTCTATAGACCATGTTTATATGTCAGGAAACATACATAGACAAATCTTTGGTAACTTTCCTTAGATCATTTTATTCATTTTTACTTATGTGCTTTTGACAAAAAAGTTGATCTGTAGTTATTATCCATGATTAATATTTTTTGCCAGTGCCATGAATGACTATATAGTAGATCTGGTGTTGTACTGGATATCTTCCTTGTAATTTAAATAGAGACTTATCATCTAGTCTTCACATTCTCTAAGCATTTGAATAATTTAGATTATTTTTATTTTAGGGAAGATTCTTCAGCAAAGTTTTATGACAAGAGAAAGTAACCAGCATAAATTGAATTTCTTGTAAATGTTAAATTCCACTTTCCTGTTAGAGTTGTATTGAACAGCTATGTCACAATTTCATTATCCCCCCTAATAGATATGAATCACACATTAATCTTACTTAATTGTTTTTCAGCCTGATGTATGAGGTAGATAATTTGTTAAATCACTGTAACCACAACTTACAGTAACAATGGACATTATCCATCAGAATGTCTGTTAAACTTGATGAAATTAATACCACTGTACCGTACTGATGGGCTGCATTAAATGTAGGATGGAAATAGAGTAAAGATTTATAGTAATTCCAGCTTTCGGTCTGGACTTTAATTTGTGCCTGTGGTATCTGCTGTTAATTCTCATTCCAAATCTGATTTAAAATCATCCAATGTAGTGTCAGTTCCAACATAAGAAGCCATTAAGAGAAGCAGCAAATTATATTTCTTTACATTATGTAAGTCAATATGTCATCTTTATTAGAAGTGGTTAAATGTTGTTTACCTAAAAATAAAGTCAGCCCAAGTTTCTTGGTTATAAGGCTTGTCATGCTTTAATAATTTTAAACAGCTTGGAGAAATGCTGCTGGAATCTACTATGCGCATTTTTCAATATGTCTGATTTTAATTAGAAATAGCCCTAACTTTCTGATGAACTAATTTACAGTGGATTCATTGGTTATACTATTTGTTAGCTAATTGGAATTATCATATGATACTTTGAACTTCTGAAATTGCTATGAACTGTTTACAGGTTGGGAATTATCATGGTTAATGTCTGATGCTATAAAAGTTGCTTTTATAGCATCAGACATTTTTCATCTCTGAGGACCAAAGTGAGAACGATAAACATTCTAATGCATAGATATTTTCTAACTATGTCTAACAACATATAACAGCAAAACACAGAGGGAAGACAGTAGAGCACTAAGATTATAATTAGCTCATTAACCTTAACGAAATTTTACAAATTGTAGAGCAAAATTCTGCAGAAGCATAGGGGAATGGATATATTTTGTCAGAGAATAAATAATCCAGATAAACTGAATCTTAATACCCTGATAATTTCATTATTAAAATTATTACATGATGAGAGCAGATATACCTGCATTGTCAACAATATATCAGAATATTGGCTATGATTTCAATTGCTCAAACAACACAAAGAAAAAATTTAACCGTACAAGGAATTTTCTTCAATTTTCCCTCCATGAATACCAGTAGGACCACACTAAAGTTAGCAAAGGGTAAAGCCCATCTGAATGTATGAATTGATCTAAATATTGAGCTGGTCCTAAGCACTTTCCCCAGCTCCTGCCCACCTAGTAGTTTGAAAGCATGCAAATGCAAGTAGATTAATAGGTACCACTTCAGTGGGAAGGTAACAGGGTTCTTACACATCTTTGCATATAACCATGTTGGCCACATGACCATAGAAATTGTCTTCCAACAGTGCTGGCTTCCTCTGCCAAGAAACAGAGATGAGCACCATGCCCTAGAGTGAAACACAACTGACAAACACAACTTACCTTTTACCTAAGCATATAGATTGATGGTTCACAAAAATATCTCTTGGCAGGGAGGTGTAATCAATTTGTCTTTACATACTGCATCTAATACCAGTACATGTGCACTTTCTTGGCATTTTTGAACCCTGGCATGTATTGCTAAAAAAAAAAAAAAAACAACCCATAGTATTTCAGTTCCTGAAGGAGTAATCATCTCCAATTTGAGTTATAATTCTCAATTAATGTTAAGGGGTTCAGAACTATTTGATGAGAGGATAACCTCTCCCAAAATATAAATATGTTTAGAGATGGATTTGCACTTGAATAATGCCAGCTTCTTGACAGATAGTGCTACATTTAGTACCTAGCAGGCAACCTTGAAAAATGTCATGCAAAAATTTGGATTGCCTGCCCTCTAAAGTTGTTCTGTTCTTATGTAGCCCCAACTGAGTCCCACATAGGAACTGCACTCAAGCTCCAGCTATGAATAAATTTAGTGCAGCAGGTATATGCTCCGTGTCTCTGTTGAAATAACAGGATTTTGTAACTGATGCTGATATTGAAGCATTTTGAATTACTGAGTCCAAATGAACACATCCTTCTCCTGCTGTTGAAATAAAAACATTCCTAAATACTTAGAGATTTTAACTTCCTCTTTTAGATGCTGCCCTATAATAACTGCTGTGTTCCAACTTTGGGCATGTAAATAATGAAAGAATTTTTGCCTTGGAATAATTCATCTCTAAAGCATCCTCTCTGCATTAACCAACAAGTGAATCTGGGATCTTTTAATCACAGATGAGATCACTGAAATTATTAGCATGTCATCTGTGTACAGTAAAATAGAATTATGTTTGTTTGCTAGCTAACAAAATGGTAATCAAGCTTATTTAAGTGGGCTGCCAATGAGTTTATGTAATGTTGAAAATGGAAAGGTACCAAGATACAGCTTTGTATGATGCTTTGTATGATGAATAAGGGACATGGTGGCTCAGTGGCTTAGACGCTGTGCTTGTTGATCAGAAGGTTGGCTGTTCAGTGGTTTGAATCCCTAGTGCTGCGTAATGGGGTGAGGTCCTGTTACTTGTCCCAGCTTCTGCCAACCTAGTAATTCGAAAGCACATAAAAAATGCAAGTAGAAAAAATAGGGAACACCTTTGGTGGGAAGGTAACAGCGTTCCGTGTGCCTTTGGTGTTTAGTCATGCCGGCCACATGACCATGGAGATGTCTTTGGACAGCACTGGCTTTTTGTAACAGAGTCGTTCCTGATGCTAGTCGGGAACGACTAGCACATATATGCGAGGGGAACCTTTACCTTTACCTTTATACATGAGTTTGATTTGTAAGATGAGTAAACACACTGCTCCTAACTTTGGGTCATAGATTCCCAATAATAGAAACAAGAGATATTTCCGTTTGCAGAGCAGAGTCTTGCAATGTCCCCTCTGATACAAGAATGTTCAATTTGCATTATAGCTTAATGAATGAAAACCAGACCTGAAGTCAATAAATGCAATAAAGTGTAGAACAGGTCTCGTGATATATTTCTCAACTAAATGTTACAGAAACATAGCTTGATCCAAGGGGAACATTCAGTAAATGTTCAGATTCCAGCCAGTCATTTACCTTCTAGATGCATTGCATACATTTTGCCAAATTGGATACTGGTAGAGCAATAATTCACCAGATCTTCTCTTTACTTTGTCTTTGAAAACTTGGATAATAATAGCTAGATCTTGCTTTCTTGGGTTCTGAGTAGTCTGGTTAAATGGTGGCAAACAGTGAAGCCACTATGGCTTTCTCTCCTACAAGTTCCTATTGTTATAATTTCAATAGAAAATAAAATCTGGCCTTTCCATATTTTAGCTGCATGGCTATTTCATAGCACATTTCAGGGGCCATTGTGATGAGGAATTGGCTGAAACAAAATCAGATGTTCCATTCTGTGGCTAAAACGTGCAAAAATAAATTTCCCAGATTTATGCTGGGATTTGGAAAGGGTGGCTGATAGTATTGGAGATAATATTAGGGGACAATGAAACTATGAGTTATTGAACTGAGGCACGGCTTTAGGGAATCCAGAGAGAGGGGGGGAGGGAGGGAGGCAGGGAGAGAGAGAGAGAGAGAGAGAGAGAGAGAGGGAGAGAGAGAATGTTTGTATTGTTTCTTCACTTTTAACCATATCTGAGAAGAAAATAATGTTAGGTTTGTATATCTCCCTTATACATGTGTTCTACCAAAGTTTTCTCTGCCCTTGGGTATTTATAGTCAAACAATTGACAAGAATAAGAGAACTATTATTTTAGTATCAATTGTTTTGATAGCAAATGATGGTAACTGGAGTAGGTTGATATGTTGGTGGAAATTGTTCAAGACGCTACTATTTGAAGGTCCGCTCACAATTCCATAATAAATATTGTGATTAAATTTATGTCAACAAATAACACTCTTGGGATGCCTTAAGGACTAACTCATTTGTTACAATGTAAGTTTTTGTGTGAACTATAGGCCACTTCAGGAAATGCATAAATTTATGAAAAAAACACATATATGTATACACACACATCTACGTATACATTTGTTTTGGGGTGAACTGTAACCTGCAACATCTAATAGAAATGAAATGGAGAATATGTATACAGTATGCACTATGTATCATATTGGAATTGCTTTCTGAACAGCATCCACTCACAAAACAATTGCATAGCATAGAAACATTGATTATTTATTTATTCATCACCTTTCTATACCATCCATCTTGCCTAAGCAATTTAGGGCAGCTTACAATAAAACATGGCACAAAATATAAAAACATGAATAAGAACAAAATTAAAAATAGAATGAAACAATAGGATTACAGTATTAAAAATTAAAAAGGTGGAGAGCTCACCCTCACTACAACAACCATTCAGAATTGAATATCTCGATGCACTACTCTATGAACCAATTCCACTTTGTAATTCTCTTGGTCATCACTGACAGAGTGTTCTGGGAAAGTGAAATGCTTCTACTAGAGACTGGCATGAAAAATGATACTTAGTTTTGTACTGGAAAGCTGAACAGAAGTATGAGTTCCTGATATAATGAATATGATCATTAGAGCTTGAAATGAGGCAAACAGATATGTTGCCTGACTTTCACACAGTATCTGGCCCATGCTTCCTTTTGTTGGTATCTTTGCAGTGTTGGCTGCTGTTTTAATGGGACAGATGGCTACAAGCAGAGGGCCACATAAAAAGGCACTGTATTGAATCAGACCATTGGTCCATTTCATCCAGTATTCCCTACACTGAAAGGCAGTGGCTTTCTCCAAGTCAAGAATTTTTATTAGTCTTGCCTGGAAGATGGCAGATATTGAACTGAGTGTTCTTGCCTATACAAGTTTTGTGCCGAGATTCATTATTAATGATATCTTGATTGGTTGTTGTTTAGATGGCAACAAGAAGTATTGCATTATCTTCCTTATGATCTATTATTTCTGAATTTATTTCATGGGTCATAATCTGGCACATGCGTGACTTTAAATATTAACTATGAATTTCTGTTGGGTTTATCTGAATAATGAAGTTATGGCTTTATTTGCTCACTTAATTTGTTCAAAACTGTGAGCTAACTTAAGGAGCCTTTAGTAGCAGTTAACTGCAGAAAAATCCTACCATGGTTTTAGTGAACTGGAGAACAAAATGCAAGATTGGGCCACACTAGGAAATAAAAGAATTTTACAACTGGAAGGGTATGATTTGCAGAAAGGCTGGCACGCCTATGTTTGGGATAAAGGAAAAGGCGCAGGGGTATATTTCCACCGACATAAAATTAGAGATGTTAGATGAGTTAGAGACGAATTAGATGAGGACATGGAAGGAAATTAGGCGTATACATTATACAAAAATCCCAAAATGGACCTCCATAATGGAGGCAATGATCCATCCAAATACGCTAAGCAAGGAAAAAATGTTCACCTATCAAGATATCCTAGATAATAGCAGCAACCTTAAAACAAATGAGACCTTAAAGGAGCAAGGGATTCACATTGATTGGTGGCCCTACTTACAAATTAAATCCCGATACAGGAAGGACAAGCAGGAAGATGGTATAGAAATGGGCATATGGATGGGCGGTGAGAACAAATTATTAGCTAAATTATATTCATACCTGCTTGAATATGATAGAGAAGGGGAGATACTTAAAGATCAGATGATTGCTTGGGGGAGAAATATCGGATCAAAAATAAACCTAGATGATTGGGAAGAAGTGTGGAACAACAACCTGAAACTGACAAGAGCGGTAACTTACAAGGAGAATCAGTATAAAATGCTGTAGGTGGCATCTAGCACCATATAGGATTGCAAAAATATATCCAAACGCAAATCCCAAGTGTTGGAAATGCGGTCATTGGCAAGGTACCTTCTATCATATGTGGTGGACGTGTCCTGAAGTGAGGAAATTCTGGAAATTGGTACAAAAATGGATCCAAGAAATAATAGAGGAGGATATTACCTTCATACCAAAAATCTACCTCCTGGGAGTACTAAAACGAGCATATGGGAAGAAGAAGAAATATCTAATTATCCACATTGTTACAGCTGCGAGACTCTCTTATGCACAACATTGGAAGGAGAAAAGTTGTCCAACTGAGGAACACATAGTCAACAAAATATTGGAATGTGCAGAAATGTGCAGATTAACATATGTATTAAATGAGAAGGAGGATTCAGAGTTTTATACGGTATGGGATTTGTGGTATAGGTGGTTGGGAAATAAATGCAAAAGTTAACTACTAAGCGGGACAACGCTTAACTACCAATTTAACTTATGTATTATTATATTATAATTTATAATGTATTAATTTCATAAATATCCTATGTTTTAATTGTAAATCATTTATATAACCTATTAGCTACCACATTTATAAGCATATAGTATGACTACATGTTGCCAAATCGAAAAGGTTGAATTGTAATATATTTGTCTATTCAATAAAATTTATAAAAAAAGAAAAAAGAAAATGGTTAAGCAGTAATTTCTCTTCAGCTTAGATCCTTTCATGATCCTGTACTGACTATCTGTAGCCAGTGGTTGTTAACACTGGGCATTTATTACTCCAACAAAGTGAACAAACCTAGTCATTTAATAGACTGTCATTTAATAAAAACAAAGGTAGAAACATGTTTTTTAAAAAGTGCTTCTTGGGATCAGATAACTACTAAGGTGAATAACCACCCTAAAGTTTCATATTAAAGATGTACCTGAAAACTGTGCACCATGTACATAAACAGAACTACGTGTCAAAAAACAAAACAAAACAAAACAAAACAAAAATGCAATTAGAAATAAAGATATGCCAAATTGCCAGAATTCCCATGTTTGATTAAACACTTACTAAAGCCAGGGATAACACACACACTCACACACACAAGTTCTGTCTAAATACTATTACAATTCTTATGTCTGTAATCTTTCACAATGGGCAAAACAGCACATCATATGTCAGCAAGTTTTCAACCAAATAAACTCAAATAGGCTAACTTACAAAGTGCTTCCAAAATCTAGAAAACATAAATTCCATGAAATTGAAATTTGGGAAATTTGTAGTCACTTCAGTGCTGATGAACTACCACCAGAAGTTTAGTAGAGCCATCCTGCCCTAGCTTTCCAGAGACCATGTAGACTGGCCCTTCCTTCAACTGCTAGAGATCAGGTAGACTGGTCATGCCCTAGCCCTACTGAGGTCTGGTAGACTTATCCCACCATCAACTGATGGAAAATGGCCAGCTATGGTCAAGCTGGCAGGAAATTGGAAGTTGCTCCCACTGCCACACCTTTTTTGCCCTTGGTCATTCTGTATTTCTGTTTAGGTAAGAAAATGTATCTGAAACAATGTTTCAGTGGATCACTGGCTGTCTAATATGAACTAATACTGAAATAAGATTCAAATGAGCATATATACTGTGTAGAATATATTAACCGTTCTAAGCTTCAAAATGCCTGTTTCTCACAACTGGAGCCAGAATATATTTTGCAAGACAAAGAAAATCTGCTATGAGATCAAATGAAATAAATAGCCAAACCTAGTTTCAGATATGTACCTACTCAATATCTATTTATCACATTAGAAAGGAAAGAGTGGCCTGCTGTTTTCTCCAAACCAATAATTCCCAAGTCTTACCTAAAGTGTGTAGCAGATTCATTAGTTCAATAATTGAGAAATTAAATAGGCACTTGGTTTGGAGGGTTTTGGGTTTTTTTTTACTAAATGTCTATTAGAGTTTACTGCAATGCTATTTAGCAATGTATCTTTAACCATAGTTGCTTTTGGCTGTTTCTGCTTAAAAATTATTACAACGTTCAACTTCGGAAAGTGGTTTCAACCACCAGATAATATTTTGATTTACAGCTAGAGCCATAACATCAAAGATGCAACAGTTTGATTGACAGGAAAACGTAATAGATGGTCTCTCTAAAGATGCAGGTTTTCATTTATGCTCTTTGCATGAGTTCTGAAAAGTACTGAATTCCCAAATCTTATTCAAGCAAATATATAACTAGTTCAGCTAGGCTGACTATATTGATTTTATTTAGAATTCTACATGAGTGATTGAGATTTGTGCTTGCTTTATTTACAGGTAAAGTATCTACAGATTTAACTTAATTTCTCTTTTTGAAACAACTATCATGAAAACCTTTCCTACATACATTGCATGGTTACATAGGTACCCTTGTGTTCACTATATGTTCACAAGGGATTATTGTTTTTAATGTTCTGAACTGTTGCACTTTGGACACAATCCAAAATACCTTCTTTCTGAGTTTTCCCCAAGCTGAATGCCGAGCTGAAATATATCATTGATAAAAGAATTGAGAATTGCCCAGTCACACAGAAACATCTAGGATAAATTCCGTTGCTTCTTTTTTACTTCCTCTTTTTACTGCTTTGGGTGTCAATGAAGATACAATGTTCTAGTTCTTGCTCTTCTGGTGGCCTCAACCATTATTAATTGATGCTGTTGTAGTGTGTCTTTGATGTTGTCTTTCCATTTTCTTCTGTGTCTGTGTTGTGGCTCCATTACCTGAGCCTGTGTCATCAGCAGGAGAAGACTCCGAGAGTGAAGGAGAGGAGTTGGCAAGGCCTCCCTCTCCTGGACCCTCCTCTCTGGCAATGCCTTCGGTGTCCGCCAAAAGGGCAAGAGATAGAGCCGGGGCCAAGCATGTCCACGCAGCCACAGATCGACAGTAATGAGGATAATGAGTCTTGGCTGGATCCTCGGCAGGGTCACAGAGATAAGCGCGCGCAACAGAAGAAAAGGCGTGCCAGAGATTAGGCTGAGTCACTGGACCACACCCCACAGGGTATAAAAGGGGGTGAGGTGGCCATTCAGACTCTGTGACGGACAAAACTAATTACTATCGAGTCACATTGCATCTTTGGAAACAACATTATCGGCCTTGGATTTATTTTACGAAATGGACAATTCTTGACTGTGTGTATTTTGTTTATTGAGTAAAAGTTCTTGGCAAGCAGCTACTGGGTTGCTGCCAAGCATCTTATCGGAAGAATTGGTTGTCTGCCAGTTTATTTAACCCCCGGCTGTCTGTTTGTGTGCGTGTGTGAGACGGGGACAGAACAGTCTGCCTCATGTTTGTTGATCTTCTTCCCTTTCTGTACAGTATATGCCTAACATATCAAGAACAGTTGCTGGAATTGGGTATACCTAGTCTAAAGAAGAGAAGGACTAGGGGGTGACATGATAGCACTGTTCCAATATCTAAAGGGTTGCCACAATGAAGAGGGAGTCAAGCTATTCTCCAAAGCACCTGAAGGCAGGACAAGAAGCAATGGATGGAAACTAACCAAGGAGAGAAGCAACCTAGAACTAAGGAGAAATTTCCTGACAGTTAGAACAATTAATCAATGGAACAACCTGCCTCCAAAAGTTGTGGATGCTCCAACACTGGAAGTTTTTAAGAAGAGATTGGACAACCATTATTCTGAAATGATATAGGGTTTCCTGCCTGAGCAGAGGGTTGGACTAGAAGACCTTCAAGGTCCCTTCCACTGTTCTGTTGTACAGTAGAACACAACAACAACAATAACCTTCTATTTCAATTATCCCTATAACCCTTGGAAAAAAGAGGTCTGCTAATGAGGTTTCAGTGAGAACATGTCTAATAACAGTAGGAGGGGAGGGGGGATGGAGAAAAGAATCTAGTAAATTGATAGCACTCACTAGAAAAAAAGAATTTGGAACCGAGACAATTTTATATTTGTGTATTTGTGTCTTCAAGTCACCATTGACTCTTGGTAACAACCTGGCCAACAACAGCTAGTACTTGCCATTTTTTTGGCAAGATTTTTGGAAGTGATTTGCTGTTGCCTCTTTTCTGGGGCTGAGAGAAAAAGACTGTACCTAGTGCAGGACTAGAATTCTTGGTCTCCCTTAACATACACACAGCTCTCTGCCTTAATATACACACAGAGCAAACACGCACACATCTCAGGGCGCTGGGTCTTCTACGAGGAGACGGTGTGTGGGCGAGTCCCTCTGGTGCTGTGAGATGTGTGCGTGTTTGCTCTGTGTGTACTTTTGGACGAAGAAAGAGGCAGTTGTTGGGGAAGAAGCGGGGAGAGTGAATAAGGGGCCTCTGAAGGAGGGGAAATTGGGTGACTCCGACCCCCAAGTCCATCTTATCGGAGGGAGAAGACTCCGAAAATGAAGGAGAGGAGTTGGCAAGGCCTCCCTCTCCAGGACCCTCCTCTCTGGCAATGCCTCAGGTGTCTTCCGAAGGAGAAGAGATAGGCCAGGAGCCAGGCACTTCCGAGCAGCTGCAGTTAGACAGCAATGGAGATAAGTCTTGGCTGTATCCCCGACAGTGTCAGAAAGACAAGCGCGCACAGCAGAGAAGGAGGCATGCCAGAGATTAAGCTGAGTCACTGGACCACACCCCACAGGGGATAAAAGTGGGTGTGGTGGCCATTCAGGCTTTGTGACGGAGAAAACTGAAAGCTAGGAAGTCATTCTGCATTTCTGGAACTTTGTTATATGCTCTGCTTGGACTGATTTTTTGGACTGGACTTGACTATTCTTTGGCTTTTGTGGACTTTGATGTTTTCGGTCGGAGGAGATAAACCTCCCTTTGTAAGTGAAGACTGTTGGCAAGCAGCCACTGTGTTGCTGCCAATTCTGTTATCAAAGGAAATTCTTGTCTACTGGTTTATTTTAACTCTTGGTCGACTGCTGGTGTGCATGTGTGAGATGGGGACAGAACAAGAGGTAAGCAAGCCGAGCTGGCGAGTTCATAGTGGAAGCAAGCAGGGTGTTGTGTGGGGGTTTAGATTCCCTACCTCCCTCTGGCAGCCCTTGGCTGAGGCTGGCTGCCCCACCAACCAACACCAACTTCAGCGACACCACCACCACCTGCACCCAAAATATTTCATCTTGAAATGTTTCTTGAAAATCACCCCAAAGGGGTGAGCAAAGTAGGCTCCTTATCCTACATTCTCCTTAAGGGTAGTCTTCGATTTATGACCACAACTGAGCCAAAATTTCCATTGCTAAGCAAAAAAATGAGTTTTACTCCATTTTGTGATTTTCCTTGCCACCGTTAAGTGACGTTCAGTAGTAGTAAATAATTGTATCTTGTTGAGTCCGGGAGGTGGGGCCAGGCATGGTGAGTGATGTCAAGTTGGCCACGCCCACCCAGCCACGCCCACCCAGCCAGTCATTAGTGCAGAGAACCAGTTGTTAAAAAAATTGCAGCCCACCACTGAACCATAGGTATCTTTATGTGTTTATATATTTGTGTCTCTACACACACACACACACACACACACACACACACACAACTTGTAATATTATCTGATTACACAAGGAATATTTATAATTAAGTTTTACTCATTCTGAAATTGGCTGTTTTGTTTCAATAAACAGAGCAAATTTATGAGCAAAAAAGACGTTACAGAATGAGCATCATTTTTCCTTCAGAAAGCCCTATTGAGAATACTTGAAAGTGTGGAATTTCAGCTAGCTGTTCTTTTCACAGATGTTTCCTTCTTTGTTGTTTTTTTTTTAATTAAAAAAAAAGATGTTTCCTTCTTTGTGATTCACTTGGAGTCCGTATTTTTAGTAGGCAACAGTGGAATCTCTAATGAAAAATAATTACTTTTACTGATCTGTTTTTATCCAAGGGGTGCAATGCTGAGCATACAATAGTTGTCAAAAATAGGCAGTGTTTGAATCAGCTTCTTAAAATATAAAGATATAGTGTACCATTCACAAATCCTATATTTCAGTCTGAGATTTACTTATCCATCCGTTCATCCATCCATCCATCCATCCATCTATCCATCTTTCTATTCTATAAAATATCCAACCCAAAGATACCCCATCTGAAACCAGACCTAAAGGATTTTTTAAAAAAATTCTGTAATGAGGTGTAAAAAGTCAACTAATAACATGACAATATCTGAAAAGGAGCTAATGATAATTTTATTAAAACTAGCAGATTATTATTGAATGCTGTTCAGAGAAAATGCACAGACCAAATTCTTACCCAGGGATAGAGAAACTGAAGATAAGAATGTACATAGATGATAAGAATGTACATTTGATGATTGACATAGTATTGCTTTAAACTGATTATTTACAAAAAGGGATACAGAGCAATCTCAATGCTCTTTTGTACAGAAAGAGAATATTTTATAATTCAGGGTATTTAGCTTTTGAGAATTGTGAATGACAGTTAAACCAGTTTAACCTTCTATCCCAAATTGAGTAGGGTGAGCTATAAACAGAGCCATTACCAGTGTCTTTGAGAATATTGCTATTAATGGAAACACAGTTTGTAAATCAAAAGCCACTTGTTGATGTAACGGAAGTTACCAACTCCAGAAGCATATGTGTCATGAGAGAAGCATTGTGGTATGTAGATATGGAAGGTGGTTTAGCAATTAAGATTGCTATGCTATTGATTTTTACAATAAACAGGAAACAAAGGAAGATATTCAGGAGACCCTTAATGATTTAAGTTCAGTATATAGAACATTAAAATTTCCTTCCAAATGTACTAATACTTTTGGAAGAATTGAAGTCTTAGAAATTAACAAGTGTTCATTATGTAGACAGATCAGTGAAATGATCCAAGATCAAGTTAAGAGAGAAACAGTTGTGCACAATCTTTTTTTTTTCTTGAATTATGGGATCAATTTGGCAACATTTACTTATCCATAACTTTAATACTTGCATTAAAGTATAGTATTGGGTGTTATGTGAATTTCATTGTATGGGTATACTGTGTATATACGTACAATGACAATAAAGTTATAATAATATAATATAATAATAATAAAGAGAAGGAAAATACCAAAGCCTCATTTTGTATTTTTGTTGTTTGAATTTTGTAGTTATTTTAGCATGGAACGTTTAACACTACATGGTGAATAACTCTAAGCTCTGTGATAAAGTCACTCAGTAGTGGCATATGTGTTCACTCTGTTCACTGGAATAAAAGCATATAAGCATATAAAAAATTGAGAATTGTTTTCTCTTAGAAAGCAGATGATTGCAGACCTTTGTACCATATTTCTATCAATTTTATAACAATTTATGTGACTGAGCACCTAGGAGACGAGCCATCTAATCTATATGTTATTTCAGACTATTCCAGGAATACATGACAGGCTGCTAGTGAGTTATGAGTGTGAAGGTATGTATAAGTGTGTGTGTGTGTGTGAGAGAGAGAGAGAGAGGGAAGGAAGGAGGGAGGGAGGGGGAGGAGGAGGGGAGGGAGGGAGGGAGAGGGGAAAGAGTCACAGAATCATGAATAAGATTTTTTGGGAAATTTGGAGGGAGGAAACAAGAGGAAACATCATAATTCAAAGCCGCAACATCTGCATGATGCCCAGTTTTCTCTCCTACTGGATTGTTAGTCATTCAGTCTGAATAAGATTGTTGGAAAACTCAGAAATGATTGTGTGACATTTTAGTTGCTCCTAAGGTAGATATGTGTGTGAGGCACTAGGTTTTGGAAACATTTTTCCCCCTCAAGAACCAACATTTATTTCAAAATAACCCAATTTCATTGTCATCATTGATGAATGACATTTGTTTTACATTTCACCATAATTTGTGTAAATCAATTTGTAGGAGAACTCTGTCCTGAAGATCCAACTCCTTTTACAGGATATTTAGAAGAACGGTCTTGGGAGATAAAGAAAGGACAACCTTATCATGACATGACTGGTAAAATGGGTTGCTAGTACCTCAGTCGAGTTCTTTTTTGAAGATGGTGCAAAAGAGATGGCTTGCATTATAGGGAAATGTCATGGAACTGCTAATGTTGTTTTACTCCTGTTTTATTGTTTACAATATTGTGCACCCCGGTGCACCCTAGAGCTGGTGATTATACCGTAGCTCTACTTCTTGAGTTGTGCCCATCCTGCTATCCCATTTTATTTTTGTAATACTGTTAAATTAATTTTCTAGCTATTGCTTTTAAAATGAAAATATTATTAAATGGTTGTAGTAGTATACAGTGTGTTATGGTGCTTAATGAAGCTCTGTAGCACTATGTTCACTTAAACTTACTGATAGTTGTAGTCTACAAAGTCTATCAAATGAATGCTAATTTGAATGTCTACCCCAACGGTATGCACTTACTCCTTGCCCACAGCAGCCAAGTTGCATAAACCCACTTGTATTGACAGTACTGTGAATCCACCAGAAATATTGTATGGAAAATCAATTACAATTTTATCTGGATTTTACAATGGGAAGGCAATGCTTATTTCTGCTAGGAATACCCTTTTGAAAGTAGACATGTGGTAAATAAATACCATATAAGAGGGAACAGAATAAATTATAGTATGAATTATGGATTTTTGTTGTGAAAAAAAACCTAACAATGCCATAACACGATACTCTATTTAGAATGATGTAACTAGTGTGGATTATTTAAAATGGTTGGTTATAAATCTAACCAACCATTGGAAAGATTCTGTCTTATCAAGGATGAGTCCTGAACATAATAATGGAAGTTCTAGGTATTAATCTTGAATCTGGGAAAGTCTTTCACTTAAACTGGAAAGCTGAGATGAAATGATTTCAAAAAAAAACACAAAGCAACAGAAATATGGACAAATACTAGATATTTGACACAGGTTAGCAGTTATCATGGCCCTTGCTCCTTGGTGTTTTCTGAAGCCAAATTGAAAATTTTCATTTCTCTTTCTATGTAAAGCTCTAATCTGCATTGGCTGATTCTGAGAGTTATATTGCTAGTATGTGAAATTAAGGGTATTGTACAGTAGTTAAGTCTCCTTTCCATCCTCTTCCAATCTGTTGGCTATTGTATTGTTCTCCTGTTAATATCTAGTTCACATTTTGTCTTGAGATTCTCTTCCGCATGAAGTCTGAAAATGTAAAAGTTCTGAGTACTAATTCATTCAACACTGCAGTCTAAAATGGTACCCACTACTGACAGAGTTTTGTGATTTATATTGTCACTCATGGGATTTGTAAGCATCTAATTTACTACATTAATCAGTGAGCATCAAATCAGTTTGCAAAATGCAAGTAAATCAGATTAATTTGTCAGCTTAATAGTCAATGTAATTTTTAATGTAAACTTGACATTAAGTTTAATTTCCATACCATTAGCAGTTGAGAAAGCATCATCAGCTTAATACTTAAGCAAACATTAAGCTTATAGACTACTGCAGAATGCAGGACAAGGGCTTTTTAAAAGATATTGTAAAAGATCAAACGTTAGAGGATACAAACTCATAATATCCTCAGAGCTTGGGGGGTGTAAGTGCTTAAGTCTGATTTTATCATAACTTAGAAATATAAATGTTGTTCAAGCTTTCGATTCACGTCACAAAAAAAATTGCCTAGGGAAACACTCCCTAACTTTGTGGCTTTATTGTATGCAACTCCCAGAAATCCTAGTCAGTCTAGCCAACTGTGCAAAAGGGAAGCTAACCCTGACTGTTAGCAGGACATCAGAAGTGCAGATGGAAGCTTAGAGACAAGTAAATTGATGTATTTCTAGTTTGTGGCATATTCATATATGCTCACTCACAAATCCATTCTATCATCTTTATCTATTCAATCATTACTTTAAAAATATGACAAACATTCATGGACAATTGCATGTATTTTTTATGTTATTTTACTCCTTAGCTAAAAGCTCTTTTGGAACATTCAGGAGCTCTGTGTGAGCTGCTCATTAAGACAGACAATGCAGGTCCAGTATGCAAGAATGTTATTATTCCTAGAATCTTTCCCCATTCGCTCTGGAATTACCCAATATGCAATTTGAACCCTTTGTGTGAGAAGCATGTGGCCTCTCCCAGAATTATAGCCTTCCCTAACAATTGTTTCTCTGCCCATGAAAGTCCCTGATGTGCTTATTTCCTCCTTGTTGAAGGCAAAGATGAAGCAATAAATGACTGAGTTATGACATAAGTTTTTTTTTTTGGAGTGTTTTGTGAAGTAGAGATCCTTTTGAGTATAGGAGAACTACTGCACAAGCTTTCCAACTATGCATGCAATGCCTTTGTACACAGATTTTAAAAGACAGTAAAACTATCATGCATGTAAAAGTAAAGTATTCTTTGAGTCAAGTTTGCTTCCTGTTGGCAATATGGATATACCTATGCAGTTTTCTTGTCAATAATATGAAAGTATCTTGCCATTGCTGCCCTATGATTTTTTTTTTCTTGTTTGACTTTCCAGCTTAACCTGCAACCTTGGCATTTTCTGAAGGTCACTCATCAAAATACTGAGTATAATCCAAATTTGCTCTTTGGATTATACCCAAGTTCAGCTAGGAGTTGTCACAAGCTTGTCTCTGTATATATAAGGCTATTCATTCATCTGCAATGGATTCCTGCATGCTTGTTCTGGTGTTTAGCATTTCCTTGTCCCTTGTCTGTCTGTTTGTCTTGCAAAGATCACTTTTGCTAACATCTGGTAGCTATTATCTACAAAGCATTTTTTAAAATGAATCTCCAGAGCTCCCACACCTTACAATGTGTTGCTTCCCTTGAGATAGGGACTCATTGATTTCACCCTTGACAGATGCGGAGGAAAGACATTTCTGTCATTTTTGTAATATTTCAGTGGCAGACCCTTTAAAATTATGCAGGTTATTAAAAAGTAGTAGGAATTACCCTTGGAGGAAGTAGGTTAGGAAATATGCCATCAAATTGGATTACCAATGTAAGAGTCATTCCTTTAGTGCCAACAGAGATTTCACGTGATTCATTTTGATGTGGCAATGACGTCCTTAATGTAAATTTTCTATGCATTGTGGATTAAATTCTACAATATGGAGATGTAGCAAATATGTTAATATTGGTCTAGAGATGTTCATTAAACTTAGAGCAGGGCTTCCCTTTTTTATTAAATGAGCATTGTACTGGGTGAAAGAATGAGTTGATAGAAGGCTCTGGGTCCGTGATGGCGAACCTATGGCACGCATGCCAGAGGTGGCACATAGAGCCCTCTCTGTGGGCACGCATGCTGTCGCCAGCTGCTATTCTGGTTTCCAGCGCACTCATGTGCACCGGCCAGCTGGTTTTCTTGTTTTTGGCGCTCAGGCGCATGTGTGTTCCAGTTTGGTCACTCAGTGCCAAAAAGGTTCGCCATCCCTACTCTAAATCAAGAAGTAAACCCTGTCAATCTCAGTTTTATCTTACTTTATAGAATAAGATATACTTCTGTTTTATTACTAAATTTTTGGGGGGTCCAATTTTGGTGGAAAGAACCATTTTAGCTTTTAAGAATATTCCTTTTAGCATCAGTTAACTGAGGGCATTTCCAAATGGTTACCTTTCCCATTTTCTAACTCTTCTGATTTCATTTTTAAAAGGTTTCAGAATTGATCCAGATTTACTGACTGCCTCTGGTCTGGAACAGGAGATCTAGGCAGGGCTGACTTAGCCTAGAAAAAATAGTTTTCAGTCCCATATCAATATCAAGATATTCCAGCAATGTTGCTCAGTGCCACCATCCACCATCATTTTGTTCACATCTACAACATTGGATGTTCTCTCCAGTGGTGAAATCTAAAATTTGTTACTACCGGTTCTGTAGGCATGGCTTGGTGTGGGGGGAGGGTAATGTGACTGAGTGGGCATGGCCAATTTGTTTTGTTTTTTTACTTTTAAAACCATTTTTTCTACAAAAAATGCTTTCAAAAGGCTCTGACGATCCCAGCTGAGT
The DNA here is from genome assembly GCA_022577455.1 of Arizona elegans. Taxonomy (NCBI): domain Eukaryota; kingdom Metazoa; phylum Chordata; class Lepidosauria; order Squamata; family Colubridae; genus Arizona; species Arizona elegans. The sequence continues at coordinate 281,239,761 of JAKOOJ010000001.1, read as the reverse complement.
TGCCTGATAGGCAGAGGCTCTTTTTTCTTTTAAAAACCTCTGCTGATCAGGCAACTCAGCTGGGATCATCAGAGGCTTTTAAAAGAAAAAAAAGGCAACTCAGCTTGGATCGTCAGAGGCTCTTAAAAGCATTTTTTCTACAACCTCTGAAGAGGTTGTAGAAAAAATGCTTTTAAAAGCCTCTGACGATCCCAGCTGAGCCGCACGATCATCAGAGGCTTTTTTTTTTACTTTTAAAAGCATTTTTTCGGCTGAAGAGATTGTAGAAAAAATGCTTTTAAAAACTAAAAAAAAAGGCTCTGATGATTGCGCGGCTCAGCTGGGCATGGGGGGTGGGTGGGCAGGGATTTTTGCTACCAGTTCTCCGAACCACCTGCCTCCATCGCTACCGGATTGGGTGATCCGGTCTGAACCGGGAGCATTTCACCCCTGGTTCTCTCCCTCACTTCCATCTCTCCTCCCTTCCTAAACTGTTCCCATTCAATGAAACAACTGAGATGTACTAGAATTGGTTTCAGTGGCAAGCGCTAAAGAAACAATTGTGCCAAGGCGGTAATACATTAGCTAAAGTGTTTTTGCACACTCGCCCTGCAAAATGTGAAGTTTTAAAATGTGTTGAGATGTCCCAGAAAAGTATTTTAGAAGTCTTAAAGCCAACAAGTGGGACTCCAGAGTTGTACTACCACCAATCAGCTAAGAGCTGGTTTTCAGAGAAATCAAATAAAAGCAAATAGAAGCTAAGAGTATATGGACCAAATGCAAATCATCACAGGTGCAGCAGAAGCAAATACATTGATTTATAAATCTCCGGGGAGAGGGGGAATCAAAGAAGAATATCACACTATGTAATTAAGTAAAAATATCTTTACAGAAAAGCACTTTGCAAGTGTCTGTTGATACGTAATTTTATTCATGCTTATATCTACAATGATTCAGTCTTGGAAACCTATCCCACTTAGAGTTGCCCAAATCCTATTTTCTTCCTCACAAGTTTTGTCTTGTTTGCATTTCTTTCTTTTCTGTCTTTTTCTTGCCAGAGTTCTTCTCACATTTCTCTGCCTAGCAAGTTTGCTTGCTCCCTTTCTTCTTATTCCTTGCTTCCTCCTTGCAAAAGGAACTTCCCCCTTCAGCAAAAGTCTCACAGCAGGAGTCCACACTACTTCCTCCTTCTTTCCCTTCATTAGTCAGATCCAGCCTCTAAACCCATTTTAAGTTTAAGTTGACTTTATTGTCATTGCACCTCTTACTATGAAATTAAATTTGTGTACAGTGTACATCAGACATAAGAAAACTATTTAAAAAAACACATCCTTCACATTCTACACAATTGAATTGAAAACCCCTGCTACTGCATTAATATTGCACTATACAGTAGAATTCAACATAGTTACTGCTCTGGGATAGAAGCTGTTTTTCAGCCTATTTGCCCTTGTTTTTATTGTCCTGTACCATCTGCCAGATGGCAATAGTTCAAAAAAAGGGTGCCCAGGATGAGATGGATCTTCCTTGTATGATCTTCCTTGTATTACTAAGATCTTCCTTGTATTATCATTCCTTGTATGATCTTCCTTGTCTTACTAAGAGAAACAACATATAAGATGAAATTTTCTTATTTAACGCAATAGAGCTGTCAATGTTTATCACCACCTGTCTTCTTATCATCTCCCGTTCTACTAAAAGCACTATTAAATTCAATGGCAATTATTTCTGAATAGATGGTGGGTACTGGGTAGGTGTGCACTGTTATTTGTGGAACATTATCTATTTAGTTGGAGGCTGCTTTTTAACAATAACAATAAAGGCTAAAGTTTGTAATAAGAGCTGGATCTAGGAAGACATTTGAGCATCTTAAATTTGGAAAAATGCAATTTGTAGGCCGGTACTCTGAAAATCTAATTTCTGACAATAAAGATCTGTATCTTTTCATCAAACAGATCTAGTTTATACACAAAGTTCCCTGCGCTGATTGTATCAGTAACCTTTCTCTCCAAATAGGCTTGTTCAGTAAGATAATGTCTAAAAAAAAGCAAATGTGTTCCCTATCCTTAAAACAGTAAAAGTGGTATGATAGAGAAATTGTTATTAGTTATTAGTTGTAACACTATCACTTCAATAAAAAGGTTTTTGTTATATTTTGTAATGCTTTAAAATCCTGCAAAATCAATTTAATCAAATGGAGTAACACCTAGGGCAGTGATGTCTCTTCAAGTATCTTACAAATTGTTAGATATGCGATCATTTTAAAAATCAAATTACAATGTATGAAACTGAACTCTGCCAGAATCATTCCGTTAATGCTTACTCTTTTCCCTCTTCAACTTTTATGAAAAGGTGCTTTTGATATTCATATGTGCATTCACATCTCAAAGAACATTATTTTTATAGCCGAAAAACAGAATTATGTTATTTTAGGCTGAATTAAAAATACATATCAGAAGTTATAGTTCAGTTTATTCTCCATTAGGCACTCATCATCAGGATGCCTTTTTTAAAAATGCTATAAACACACTGGAAAAAAATTAGAGTAGTTAAATGATCAGTAGCGTAGAAAAATAGAAGAATCTCTAGCCTAAAGAAAAGTAAAAGCATGTTTATATATAGTTGCATTTCGCACATATAAGATCAAGCCAAATGGGCCTTAAATTGCAGAAGGGTAAATTCTGATAGAACACTGAAAACCTGTTGATTGAAGTTTCAGAATATTGGTACGTAAGAACATACTGCTGTAGTTGACTTGCTTGCTTAACAACAGGTGCATTTTCACAATATGATAATCATGGTCAATTTTGAATTTGTTTAGATTTGGCCTATTGTACAGATACAAGTCTTTGATTTTTGGTTCACTATTATTTACACTGTTGAGGATGAATTCTTGTCCAGGGAAGGTTGGACTTCCCTTTTGGTCAGGACTGGAAGTAATTTTGTAGATGTCAGACCAAATTTCTTCAACTCTACATGGGGATGTTGAGGTCTGAATCTAGGGTTACCTACAGGCAAAAATTTGTGATATTGAACAATAAAATCAATGACCCAGGAATGTTTTAGCCTCTTGTAGAAGCTTCTGGCAAAAGCTGGGCAGCTAGCTGTTATAGATGCTTCAGTTACTACTTCTCTGTCCACTGCTGGCAGAACAAGGACAAGGGAGATCAACAAGTGATCCAGTGACAATTATATCCTCCTCTATAATAGCATCGTCTATGAAGTCTATGTGGTCACCAGTAATTTGCCACATCAAAGCAGATAATATGCATTACTAATCTAAAACAGTTTTGTAGAGATATTGAGATGCAGCTGTTATAATAAAACACATACAATATGTATTTTTCCTTGATTTCTTCCTTGAGAAGAAAATGGATATAATCCACAAATATATTAAGATTGCAAATAGGTGCACATGGATAAGTAACTAGAAAAAAGAAATGTAAATTTGTTTTTATATATGATAACTGGATGCTCAAAATTGGAAAGGTTTGATAATACTCACATTGGAGGAATTGTTGGTCAAGATAATGAATCTTACAGAGATGATTAAATTAACTTCTTTTCTTATAGAGAAAAAAACATAGTTGGCTGGAAAACCCTTATAGATCTTTTGCAAAAATGGGAAGAAATGCACTTATGATTTGTGAGTTTGATGATTAGAGGAAAAAAATGAATAATGGAAAGATTAAGCTTTTTCTTTCTTTTTTCTGCCTTTCCTTTTTGTTAGTTTGTGATTGTTGGGTACTTTGTAAAACTTCCAGTAAAAGTTATTTTAAAAAACTATACATGATACATGCATATATGATAGCATATATATATGATTTTCTTAAAATTTCAGATTAAGTGCTTGACGATTCTTGGTGCTCATTAATTGTATCTGTTTCCTGTCATTCATTTGCACTTCACTTCTAACTATGTTGTTTCTCATCTGAGGAGACACCATGTTCACTAAATTCATACTGCAGGATGTCTCAGCAGACAACTGATCTTAAAATGATGGATCAGGTCACTGAAACTCAACAACCTTGCTTCTGGGTTGCTTGGGATCAACAACAATAAAACCTTGGAGCTCAGTATGGTGGCTAAGCATCACTCTTCTGGAGCATAAAGGCTTAATCAATGCTCCAGGCATTCAATTAGAAACATAAATATTGCACAGTTATGTCCACCAACAGCAGCTTTCCCTGAAACAAGATTAGGCAGTGATTTCCATTCACCCCAGAAATCAAGTCAAAAGGTGGACATTCTGCAATAACAGCCATAAATCCTTTCAGCAGAAAACCTGCCACGCATGACTGATGCAGATCTTTTTATCTATTTGAAAATATTTCTGAGCAATTTCATTCTACTCAACTTTGATTCTCTTTGGTAGCCATCACTTCATTTTATGTGACATAGAAATTGGGTCCAGGAAGGAAGTGATTTGTTCTAGTCACCTGTGCTCGTGTGACCATAGAATTAAGTGCAACCACTCTGAAGTGGGTGATCACACAAAGAAATTTTAATCCAACCATTAAAAGCTTCAACCGATTTATGCACAGCACATATAACAAAGCTGAGATGAGGCAGCATGATGTGTGTTCACCAAGCTATAGGATACACACTAGGGGAACAGGGGAGGATTAGCTTTAACTCAGAATTGGACTGAGTTGTGTGCTCTTTGAGCCAATCATAAGAAAATATGATGGGTTACTCATAATCAATGGATCAAGTCTGCTTTCAGCCATAGATAGCATTGTATGTATCCGTGCAGTAGACCAAACAAATGTCTATACTAGATTTGCTGGTACATAGCTGTGAGCAATAGTTTAGATTCTTATAAATAAGCTCTAATAGAAAAAGAGGGACTATAAGTAGGCTGGTATCAAATGCCACGTTTGCTTGTAAATGGAAGTGATGGTTGTCAGCTAAGGGGGAAGCAGACAGCAGTTGATTGTAGAGGCAGAGTTGTTGGTTTACTAAAACCCAATATAGGCGGGTAAACATGAGTTGGATTAGTTCATGGGCAAGCAGGAAGGTTGCTGAAAAGAGCTGTTTGGACAGTACCAGGAGAAGCCTGCTGAAGAAGGAAGTGGCCCAAAAACACCATTCTACTCAGCACAAAATATTCTTGGTGTACAGGGTTTTAGACATAATCTCTCCATGTTTTTTTTTTTAATTTGATTTATATGCAGCCCTTCTCCGGAGACTCAGGGCGGCTTACAATGTGCTCAGCAATAGCCTTCATCCTTTTGTATATTTATACAAAGTCAGCTTATTGCCCCCACAACTGGGTCCTCAATTTACCTACTTTAGAAAGGATGGAAGGCTGAGTCAACCTTCAGCCTGGCGAGATTCGAACCTGCAGTAATTGCAGGCAGCTGGTCTTAATAACAGGGTGCTTTAGACCACTGTACTACCAAGGCTACTACCAATGTTTGATTTAGTGATTTAAAAAAAAAAACCAAGACAACTAGTGCTACAGTAATAAAGTCCATATGAAATAGAAAGAGGCTAAGAGCATTAGCACAATAACATGTATTACTCAAAAATCCATACAGGCAACTGAAATGTTGCAACTAAAAATTATGAGTGAAGTCTTCCTGGAATAGTACCTGTACCATCACTGGGAGAGTAACATTCCATCCAGGAACTCCAGGTCTGTCTGAAAGTGACTACTAGCAAAAAGCTATAGAGCTAAAAGAAGAACTAACTACATGAAATAAAAAGTGTCTACTTACAAGAATTGGGGAACATGCTTTCTTTTCTGTGCATTCATTTCTGCTAAGGTGAGTTTTCTCCCTAATATAAATGAAGCACATTTTTACTAGATAAAAATAAGAGATATAATATCCAAGTTTTCCTTGGCAAGAAATGATGCTTCTGATAATGTCTTTACTAAGGCTGCTCCCCCTTCTAGTAGTCATTCCTCCAGGTATTATTTTAATACTTTCACCAAATCCATAAGAAATAAATCATACCTGCAATATCCAGTATGATATGCCTTGGCTCCCCTTCCCTGCTCATCTCTTCTATATCTCACTTTTTATGCAGACATAGGTGGAATTTGAAATGTTATTCATGACTGCTTAAGTACGTTGCATTCACTCGAAAAACTGTGAGTTAGCAGAAGCCAAATTCAACATTATTGTGAGATGCTGACTCTGATTTCCTTTAGACTGAAAACAAATATGCCAACTGTAAAAACAAATTACCCCTAATGCTTTGTTGTAAAAATATCTGATTTTTTTTGACAGATCTACTTCCAAAAAGATCACTCAGAAACCCATGCTATACATAGATACATAAAAAGGCAAGATTTCTCTCTGTTCAGCCTCCCTGCCACAACTCGAAAATGTCTTTGTGGATTTCCCTGCAGCACTACAGTACAAAAGTGGTTTACCATTTCCTTCATCCAGAATATTTTAAAGAAAATCCAGTGCAATCTATAGCCCTGGCTTTAAAATAAACAATGAAGAGTGACTCTCCCTCATTTGTCCTAACAACCCCGTTTTGCACAATTTAGGGAAAAAACATAATTATTCCAAAACCAAGTCTGAGTTTATTTTAAACTCAGTTGCAAACTAAAACGTCTCTAGGATTACAATTCCCCAAACATCCCGTGGATATTGGACTATTCACCTGCTTGCCTTTCTCTAAGCCCTTTATTGTTGCTCTGCCACAGCAATGCCTGCAGGGGAAAAGATAAAGTTATAATATCTGGCATGTTGTATTTTTTTATATAAATCAGTAATAGCGAATGAAATACTTTTGCCAGCAATCTCTGTTTCTTCACATACAGCTATGGAGTAGGAGGAGGAAGATTACAATCCCCTTTCTTCTATTCTTCCCCTGCTAGAATAGCAAAAGAATTGAAATGCAAGCCACGAGAAGTCTTTGAGAGGCTGCGGTACCCTATTGGTTGTTTGGATTTCTGTAGCCAAGGGATGATTGGCTTAGGGATGTCTAAGGATAAGCAGACAATTGGAATTGGGAAGAATGAAAGCGGAAACACTTCCATTACTCTCTGTCTTTGATTTTATTATGAACCAGAATCAAATTTTATTTTCAAGGTAATCTATAGAACTTGCTTGAATTGGTCTCTTTCCTGAATGTATCAAGGGAGCCAAGACACATATGCCGTGCTGTGATATGTGAGAATGAGAACAAGAAGTCATATATCTTAAAATACTACTGTATGTGATGTCCCAAAGGTGCTTTTCCAAGAGGCAAGTGGACTATGGTTTTTCTTTGAAGACGTTTCACTTTTCATCCAAGAAGCTTCTTCAGCTCTGACTGCATGGTGGGGAATGGAAGGATTTATTCTCCTTGCAGATAGTTGGTCATTTGCATTCTTTTAGCGAGTTGTTAAAGTCACCTGGAGGTTTATCTGTGTCATCAGGGTCACCTACGTGGTACAAATGGGCGTCGAGCCATTTTAGAACTGTTGAAAAGACTGTGTTGTAAACTGGAGACAGATGATGTCATATCCTCCCCCTCTGCTGGGAGAGGGTTGTTCAATTTTGACATAGATGGCCTCTTTGACCCCTCTTTCAAACCAGCAATCATAGTGTAGGGTTCTGATGACTCCCACTTTGTGCTCCAGTGGGTGGTGGAAATTAAAATGTAAATATTGATCTGTGTGAATGAGTTTTCTGTAAACTTCAATGTTAAGGCTTCTGTCTTCCTTAATGTGTACTGCACAATCCAGGAAGGCTAGACTATTTTCCTTAACATCTTCCCATGTGAATTTGATGTATCTGTCCACAGAGTTGATATATTTGGTGAACGCTTCCAATTCCTGTGTTTTGATTTTGACCCAAGTATTGTCCACATACCTATACCAGTGAGTGGGTGAAATTCCTGTGAAGGAATCTAGGGCTTTGGTTTCTACCTTTTCCATGTAGAGATTGGCCACAATGGAGGACCCAAGTGAATCCACAGCGCAACCATGTTTTTGTTTGTAGAAACCTTCGTTGTATTTAAAATAGGTAGTGGTCAAGCAGAGGTCCAGCATGACATGTATATGGTCTGGGCTGAGGTTGGTTCTGTCACTTAAGGTGCTGTCTTGTAGAAGTCTTTTTTTTTTACTACCATGACAGCTTTAGTACTTGGAATGCAGGTGAAGAGGGAAGTCAAAGAGGCCATCTATGTCAAAATTGAACAGCCCTCTCTCAACGGACGGGGAAGGATTTGACATCATCTATCTTCAGTCTACAACACAGTCCCTTCAACAGTTCCAAGAAGGCTCCACACCCATTTGCACCACTCAGGTGACCCTGACGACACAGATAAACTTCCAGGTGGCCCCAACGACTAGCTAAAAGAATGCAAATGACCAGGAGCATAAATCCTTCCATTACCCACCATCCAGTCAGAGCTGAAGAAGCCCCTTGGATGAGAAGTGAAACATCTTCAAAGAAAAACCAGAAAGTCCAGTTGCCTCTTGAAAAAACACCTTTGGGGACAACCATGACCTGGATGACTGAGAATCTCCATAGACATTTACTGTATGTGATACCAGTCAAATCATCTAGCAGAAATAGAAGAGTGCAAAATTATCAAGTGGAGGGAAAAGGTGGGTGGGCTAAACATTAGGAAACCAAGTTTCATAATATTGATGGCTTACAACTACTGCTATTTCCATTATATGAAATCTGTTTCACAACTACATTGAAGCCCCTTCAAAGCACACAAGTGTTGTGTGTTCTCACAACACACAATTTAATCAGCCATTCAAGTCTTCTTACCAATTCTGGCAGCGCACATACTAATTTGATCAAATGTCACTAATCTGAGGATACAGATTTTTCTCACCAGTTTTCTTTTTCAGAAACAGCAGAAATCTTTGCCCCAATGTGCAAAACTTCATCCCTTTTCCCATTAGTCAATCAAACAACAATCAAAATGGAAGGGAAAGGGAAATGGTAGTCTTTCAACCCTATTTTATACAAATCCTGTAGTTCCTGGATCCTGGCTTCCTAGATGAGGCTCCCTTCCAGCAAATCCTACATTACAACATACACTTTGTCAATTCCTGCCCAGTTTCACCCTCTCCCCATCATGGTCAGAGAGCCAAACATGAGATCCATAATTTCACACTCAATGAAAGTAAATCAAAAGCTTTAGTGAGGTTTTTTTTTTTAAAAGCCACAGCAAAAGCGATGCCTGTTCCTCCCCAAAGGTCCCCCAAAGAACCTAAAGGAGAGAAAGTGGAAGCAACAGTAATACATGCATGTGGCTTGGTGTCTGTTTATACCATCCAGTACGCAGTGAGGATTTTCAGCCCTGGAAAGCTGAACAGCAGGCAGCCAATTTCTTTCTCACCATCTACGTCAGGCATGCAAACAGTGAATTCAAGAAGTATTGTTTAAGACACCATTGTTTACTTAGATTAAGGACCATACATATTTATGTTTCCATAGTTTAGGCATAAGAGGGCCTCCTGAGGGCCTTCTCACTTGGAGTTATTGCTGGCTGTAAATGCTTGCAACAGAAATGTCAGCAAACAGCCTGCCAAAGCAGTGGTGGCTTGGTTGGCCCCATAGCCAGTCACTAATAGGGAGAGATGTTTATTTGCTGCTAGCAACCTAGCAATCCATTCCCTAATTCCTTTTCCAGCATCCCTATGCAAACAACAAACACAATGTAATGTAAAATGTACCTCTTGCTGGAATATAATTCAACCACATCAAAAAATTATCAAATAAGAACTAAACAGTTGATAAAGTACACAGCGGTATAAAACCATTATGTACCATAAAGCTCTTATCACTGCAATGTAAACAAGGCTAAACAATTATCAAAACTTTATCCTACCATCTCACTTTATTAAGATTTCCAGTAAAGCACCCCCACCAACATCTACATCTCAGGCAGAATTCCCCATATTCACAAGGTGCAGAAGAAGCAGGGATTTATAGACCCACTTCTTTCCATTGTGTAAATTTACTCGGAACAGAAATTGGCAAAAGATTTATACGATCTGGAGGGAAACCAGAGTTTATGTTGTAGCACTGGAAAGATAAATGTATGGTTCCATTTATTCAATGGATTGAAGAACTGATTGTACTTGCCACTTACGAGCAGACTGCCTATAGATGTAGACCTTGTATAGACAAGTATAATGAAATATGGGATCCATTTATACAGAATACAGTAGGTTAAAAAAAGATAGAAATATATACATATTTGAATAATATTTGCATTAGACAAGTATAGATTTAGAATAGAATAGTGCTGGAAGGGAGCTTGGAGGTCTTCTAGTCCAGCCCCCTGCTCAACCAGAAGAACCTATATAATTTCAGATAAATGGCTGTCTAGTCTCTTCTTAAAAACCTCCAGTGATGGAGCACCCACAATTTCTAGAGGCAAGCTATTCCACTGGTTAATTGTCCTCTCTGTCAGGAAGTTTCTCCTTAATTCCAGGTTGCTTCTCTCTTTGGTTAGGTTCCAACCATTGTTTCTTGTCCTGCCCTCTGGTGCTTTGTAGAATAATTGCCTCTTCTTTCTGGCAGCCCCTCAAATACTGGAATATAGCTATCATACCACCCCTATTCTTTTTTTCTTTAGACTAACCAAACCCAAATCCTGCAGCTGTTCTTCATATGTTTTAGTCTCCAGGCCTTTGATTGTCTTAGTTGTTCTTCTCTGAAGTTTTTCCAAGGTCTCAACATCTTTTTTATATTATGGTGACCAAAATTGGTTGCAGTATTCCAGGTGTGGTCTTAATAGGGTTTTATAACTAATACTTCATGTGATCTTGATTCTATGCCACTTTTTATACAACCCAGGATTATATTAGCTTTTTTGGCTGCTGCTGCACACTGCTGGCTCATATTCAAGTGATTATCCACTAGGACTCCAAGGTCCCTCTCACAGTTACTGTTTTTGAGCCGGGTCTTGCCTAATCTGTACCTATACCTTTGATTTTTACTGCCTAAATATAAAACTTTGCTTTTCTCTAAATTGAAATTCATTTTGTTGGATAGGGTCCATTGTTCAAGATTGTCAAGATCTTTTTTGATCCTGAGCTTGTCTTCTGGGGTGTTGGCTATTCCTGCCAGTTTAGTGTCATCTGAAATTTGAAGAGTTCCCCTTTTATTCCCTCATCTAAGTCATTTATGAAGATATTGAAGAGTACTGGGCCTAAGATGGAGCCTTGTGGTACCCCACTACTTATTTCTCTCCATGTGAATGTAGTACCATTAAAGACTACACATTGAGTACTGTTTGTCGGCCAGTTACAAATCCATCTGGTGGTAATGTTGTCTATTCCACATTTTTCTAGCTTACCAAGAAGTAGATTATGATATTTGTGACTGTTAATTCATATAATGGCATATATTTCCTTTTTTCTTTGTCATATTTTATCACTGTTTTTGTTAAAGTGCTTTTTGTGTGTGTGTTTTCTCCCTTTGGATATATATATATATATATATATATATATATATATATATATATATATATATATATATATATATATCAGTATTATTTTTCTTTAGCTTTTTTTCTTTTTGGTATTAATTAAATATTTATAAATAAATACACCATACAGGCAAAAAATCAGTCCAGAGTTTATTATTTTTATTTTATTTATTAATTAAATTTCTATACCGCCCTTCTCCAAATAGGACTCAGGGTGGTGCACAGCCAAGGTAAAAACAGAGCATACAAAATTTAAAAACAGTATTAAAATAATTAAATATTTGGCCGTAAATTAAAACAACCCAATTTAAAATCAATTTAAAATTTAACTCAAGCCAGCCCAGCTAAATAAATAGGTTTGGTTGAAACCTATAGGTTGAAATAAATAGGTTTTCAGGGCCCGACGAAAAATCCGGAGGTCTGTTATTTTACGCAACTCTGGGGGAAGGTTGTTCCAGAGGGTGGGCGCCGTCACAGAGAAGGCTCTCCCCCTGGGGGTCGCCAGCCGACATTGTCTGGCGGACAGCACCCTGAGGGGGCCCACTCTGTGCAAGCGTACTGGCCGGTGGGAGGCTATTGGTGGCAGACGGCGGTCTCGTAAGTTTAAGATACATAAGTATAAAACTTATCAAAGTAAGCTACAAAAAAGGGAAAACATCCAGTTGACAGCAAAGAGTTAGAATTGTATTTGTCTGTTTGCTATCTTTCACTTGTCATCTCAATTTCTAGTCCACATCTGGTAGCTCTACAGGAGCAGTACATTCAGATGCTTGAGGATCAAGGCTTGATCTAGGTTGTAAAATATGAAGGGACTTACAAGACTAGATTTACACTCAGAATGTAAAACAACATTGTTATTGATATTGGCTATCTGCTAGGTAAAGGCTTTGGAAGACAAAGCTTTCTAGATGATACTAGTTACTCTAAAAGCAGATTTCCTGGAGAAGAGCTCCAAATTCTTGAGTAGACTGACTTTGAAGCTCAATTTTTTGCCCTTTCATTCTCAATTCCAGATCTGTCACTGTTCTAGTATGTGTGGTGGAAATAGAGACTCAATCATGGTCACAGTCCTGGACAACATTTTTTATTGTGTGCCACCCAAGGTTGCTCGGGATTCAGGCATTAAAATCAGATTAAATCAAATTAACAAACAAGGTTGAAAGTTTTGATGGTCAGGTCTGCCATCTGATCTAAATTTGGGTCTGGCTCTTTGGGATTAACTTCTTTAAATTTTTTGCCCTTTTGCTCTTTTTGTTCCTGTAAGGAGACATCTGGGGAGATTAGAAGATAATCATACAATTCTCTCTCCTTGACTTTCCTCCATTCATTTCTCCCACAATCTGTGCAATCAGGATAAAATATGGGATAGGTGATAAAGTCCCAGATAGTGTAGATAATCATCTGAAGATGAAATTACTGATTTGTATGTTCTGTTTTCCTGATGTAAAGGTCAGGGTGGGAGGAAAAGAATATTTCTTCAGATTTGCAGTTTATGTAGGTGGTTTGTAATGCCAGTATGTTTCTCTTGTTTTCAATGCAGCACTCTCTCTTTGCTGCTGATTGCTATTAATTCAACAATGTGTTGTTGGAGGTGTTCATTGATTACAGGAGCAAATCACAGAAGAAATGACACATTTATGGGTATTCTAACAAACAACATATATACACAGTAAAAGCCAACTTTTTAGGTGCCAGATTAATGGAACGATTGTTCAAGGTTGCTTGTTGTAACTAAACACTTTTTTTCCCCCTGTGGAACAATGGAGATAAATATTAATCTGTAGCTGCTTCTATAACTGGGGAAAAACGGCATGTATGACATTCAGGCAGTTTATTGCTCTCAGTCTCTAATTATACTTTTATGGGAGCTTTCTGTAGAGTAATATGCTGTCAGCAGCTTCCAATTCTTTTAGGAGGTACATTTGCAAAATATTTTGAATTTTTTTAGCAGCTCTCAATGAAGGATTTGATTTAGATCCACATTTTAAAAACGAAAGGTTTTGAATGAATCTCCATTTCAAAAGCAATATTTTGCTGGATTTTTCAGCTATGGATTAATTTACATAGTATTGTGAGTCATCCTCTGTGTTCTTGGAATCTGCTCAGGAGTCCACCAGTTGTTTATTGGAGAGACAAAAACTAATCAAATGCCAGAAATCAGATTGAAATGTCTCCAGTTCAGTGGTATTCATTAGTGTTTGAGCCGCACACCCATCTTTTATTTGGGAATGTTGCTGTACTAGGTTGGTAGTTTGCGTAGCATAAATGGGGGAAAGCAGTTAATTATATACTTTGGTGTGTTGTCTGACAGTGCTCAGTCTAACATCGCTTTTGGAACCATCCTACACTGTCCCAATCTGCTTAAAGAAAACCTTTTGCCTTTTAACCACAAGGTGGCAATGATACAAAGATATATTTCTGTGTGAATAATAGGTTTGTAAGCAGCTACAATTCGAGACAAAGTGGTTCACCTCACTAAGGTGCCCTAACTATGCGATTCACCTTTCCAGTGCTTCAACGGCACCCTCTAGCCATTGCAACCACTCACCGGAACAGCTAAAGGAAGCATTCAGAAGGTGCAGATTCATCATCTTAATGTTAGAACATGTGCCAGGAGAAGTTGTGAAAGCTTTGCTCTTTGGAAACAGAAAATGCTCTGCTTGAAGCATGGTAGAAACAAAAAGCCCTTGATTGACCCAGAATCATCAGTGATACCCTCTAAACCAGGGTCCCCAAACTTTGTGATACCAGGGACCAGTTTCATGGAAGACGATTTCTCCACAGATGGGGGAGGGGGGAGAGAGTAGCATGCAACCTAGATCCTCTGCATGTGCAGTTTCACCTCACAACTCCAGATGTGCAGCCTGGATCCTAACAGGCCACAGACTGGTACCTGTCTGAATTATGGGAGTTGGGGACCCTTGCTCTAAGATCACTCCAGGTTTTCCCACTAGCAATGTTCAAGGGCCTTTCTTCCATATTTCCTTCTATGAGTACCATTCCCAGTTGCTTCTGGGCATTGTTCTAGAAAAGAAAATCTTGAATATTTTCTTGAAGCAGATTTTAACCATATGCTCAATAAGAGACATTCTTCTTCCCTCCTGTCTTTTCACCCTTCTTCAGTATTTTGAGATTGTTTTTACTTGTTTCCTAGTGTTTGGAGTGTAAATCAGGCCAATCAATACACTGCTAGGGTTTTTTGGGTGGGGTGTGGGTTTTTTTTTTTTTTTTTTGAAAATCATTTGGATCTATCTGCTCTCATAGCCGCCCACTGTAATTAAATCACCATCATTACAGCTGACACAAGATTAAATCTTATAAATAAATTATGAGACTGCAATAATGGAATAAAAATTAACACACACATACTCATTGTTGCATCACCATTTCAATGAATAAAATATGACTTGTTAGGAAAGCAGAACCCCAAATGTCAACAAAATAATAAAGGTCTGAACTTTCCCCAACATGACCTTATTATAAATGTCGAGGTGTTCCAAAATATTTAGCCTAAAAAAATCTTATACACCAGTCGATCAATTAAGTAAGGAAGATATTAGATCATTCAGTAGTTGATCTAAGTATCAAAATCCTTGGTCTAAGAATAATAGTGGATCATCATAACTCAGATATATGTCTTACTTAGACATGGACTTGACTATGTGCCAAGCTGAACCAAAATGTTTGTTAAATCATATTTAGGGGGCAAGGAAAGAGAAATCGTTTACATCTGAAAGGCAGTATATGGAAAAGATTGATCTTATGTTTGCACTGCAATATGAGCTTTTGCTGAGTTAGACTTCCTACATGATAGCAGTTTCCGGTGTAGTTTCCGTTCACAGCTATGAGCCATTTTATCTTATAAAACCAAGAAATGCTTGATTTTATAAATGATGCAGGAATGTTTACAATTTTTTAGAGACCAAAGATAATGAACATTCTGGAGAGGAGGGGAGGAGGGGACAGTTCGCCTCAGTGCAGTATGAATGAATTATCTATTCCAAGCCCAA
Organism: Arizona elegans; assembly: GCA_022577455.1. Lineage (NCBI taxonomy): Eukaryota > Metazoa > Chordata > Lepidosauria > Squamata > Colubridae > Arizona > Arizona elegans. The sequence goes on along the minus strand of JAKOOJ010000001.1, from coordinate 281,224,363 downwards.
AACAGAAATGGGCAAACAAGACCTTTCTTCTATTATTTCTATTTATATGCCTCTACATTTCCTTCTATGGAGCATAAGGCCCAGACACATCAGCTAAAAACAGAAAGAGCCTCAACAGAAGCATAATTAGCCTCCATGGTGGCATTAGTATGCCTGAAAATAGAATTTTAATTTTATTTGTACACAAGGAACCATTGGAAATAGCTGTTCATGAAGTGCTATCTCATAAGCCCTCTACACATCCTTTCAAAGTAATTAATTAAAAAACACTGAAACTTGGTATCGTGCCTACTTTCCATTGCTTTTGGCAAAAACACGGCATTAAAAAAAAAAACACACACACACACACAGGAAAATCCACAATCTAGTTAAGTGAAGCCCTCCTTGGGTCTTCTAGCTGACTTTTTAAAAATTTGCTCTATTTTGACATAAGGCTCCAGAGGTCTCTGAATCAGAGATACTTAAAGACTGACTACAGAATGATTAGGTAAAGGTAAAGGTTCCCCTCGCACATATGTGCTAGTTGTTTCCGACTCTAGGTGATGGTGCTCATCTCTGTTTCAACGCCAAAGAGCCAGCACTGTCTGAAGACATCTCTATGGTCATGTGGCCGGCGTGACTAAACACCAAAGGTGCACGGAACACTGTTACCTTCCCACCCAAGGTGGTCCCTATTTTTCCACTTGCTTTTTTTTTTTACGTGCTTTCAAACTGCTAGGTTGGCAGAAGCTGGGACAAGTAACGGGAGCTCACCCCATTACGCAGCACTAGGGATTCGAACTGCTGAACTGCTCACCTTTCGATCGACAAGCTCAGTGTCTTAGCCACTGAGCCACTGCATCCCCTACAAAATGATTACACTGATTCAATTAAACACAATATTTAGGGTGACTTGGTATTATGGTTCTTTTTTTAAAAAAAAAATATTATCATTACCAGGTTATGCTATTGACTTTCTTGCATTTTTATTTGTTTGTTTTTTTGTTTATTTTACCACTTGTATTATTTTTATAGGTGGCAAACATTGCCACCTATTTTCAAGGTGGCAAACATTGTTCCTCCTATTTTTTTTTTGTAAAAACAACTCTGTAAGGTGGGCTGGGCTGACGAAGGGTGGACTAGCCCTAAATCACCCAGCTGGTTTTTCTCGGTTAAGAACTCAAATCTCCCAAGTTTGTAGCCTAATGTCTGAACCACTAGAGCAAACTAGAATTATCCCTTTTTGTTTTCCATTCCTCACATCTTTTCAGCAGGATGATAAAAAGAAAAAGAAAAAAAGATTAGGGTAACCAGAAGCTAAGCATTGTCAATGATAGTTCTTATAAAAGTGAAAAGGAGAAATAAAAATGATCAAAAGCATTTCATTTCATTGCATCTTCTAAGCAATCAGGTAAATTGTTGTTACTAAATGTATTTCACTCTTCTTCGACATGTTACCCTGTAGATGAATTGAATAGCAAACCTCATAATCTTGAGGATACATAATCAAAATTCATGACAGGAGACTGTTAGATAATAGAAGTTAGCATCAAATGTATCCAGAGGGCACCAAGCTCACAGGTTCATGTTCATGAGTCAAGTTCAACTCAAAAGACATCTCATTTCCATGGTAATAACCTGCTTTCTGTTAACTTTTACAAAAATGCCACAGTAGTTTCCTTTTTTTATTACAAAACTTAATCTTGCAATAGATTTGCTTTTATAGTGATATTTATTCATGTAATATCTCTGATTGTACTGTTTACTAGTTGAGTCCAAAAGTAACAATCATACTGTGTCAGTGATAGTTAAGAAACCCAATCTTAGTTCTGGCAACCTGGGGCAGGGTTGCTATTCAGCAGGTTCTGACAGGTTCTGGAGAACTGGTAGCGGAAATTTTGAGTAGTTCGGAGAACTGGCAAATACCACCTCTGGCTGGCCCCAGAGTGGGGTGGGAATGAAGATTTGCAATATCCTTCCCCCAGGAGTGGGGAGGGAATGGGGATTTTACAGTATCCTTTCCCTGGAGTGGGGTGGGAATGGAGATTTTGCAGTATCCTTCCCCTGCCACGCCCACCAAGCCACACCATGTCCACCAAGCCAGTAGTAAAAAAAAAAAATTGAATTCCACCACTGGGGTGGCGGTAGGGGGTACATACAGTAGGATCTGGAACCTCTTTATCTACTTTTGTTTCCAATTGGAGGTGTTGGAAGCTGCAGAAATGGGGTAGGGGCAGGAAAGAGAAAAATAAGCTCTTTCATTCTTCCACTACTGTGAGCTACCAAGTGGAAGTTTGCTCAACAAAGGAGACATAGACAAAATAAAATCAGGATTCAAACATCTGCTTTATTCATGTAGCACCAGGCTACTGAATTAACCTATTTTCCGACTGGGTCCAATTTGGCATGCTTTGCATATAAAACTACTGGTAACTAAACTAGTTAAATGTGTTCTGTGAGTAGTGCCATTGTATCTGTGATGGAATTGCACCTGGAGAAGCTAGGGAGGGGAATTTTGGCAGCACAGAGCGTACTCAGGGAGGAGATAGTACATTACAGAGAAAGCCCAGACTGCACAGTCCCAAACTGGATGGGGAAGAGAAGAAGAGGTTCAGGATAGCCATACCCCAGAATCTCTCAGGACATATCTATCAGGGTTATAGCTTTAGTTTGGCAAGTTTCTGTCCATTGGGGGTAAACAAATACAGGATTGGATTTTGCTGTGACATCTTTGGGCTTGGGCCTGATAGTAACTGAAAGAGAGAAACGTGCATCTTACTTGCAGCCTCCAAATTAATATCCTAGTTTCTACTTCTGAAGCTCCTGTTGCTCTTCAACTGGTACAAACACCAGGAATGCTTCTTCTTTCTGATCCTGACTCACTTATTTTGGGAGAAAATGCTAAATAAATCATCAACCCTCATATATACATGCAAGACAGAGAAGGGAAAAATCAGGCCAATCAGTGTGCCAGAATGTAAATCAGAGTATATCTCTAAATTTAAAATCAATGGCAGTACTACATTACTTTTTCATGGGATGCACAAAGATATATCTATAAGATATTATAGATGCTCTTTGAAGTGCACAAAGTTTTAAATAACTTAGCATAGCTAGCTGGTCATAGATGTGTGATCACAGTCTTCGGGAATGGATCCCTAACTCCAAACAACACTACCTATCCTCTGTCAAGTTGAAGTTTGAAATGGAATTCGCTTAATGCAACTATTTAAATAATAATTTATCCAATTGCTAGCCAGCCATACTGCAATTTAATGACAAGAGAAATTTATGGATGCCTCAGGCTACATAGATGCAGCTGTAAATATGTCTCTTTTTTTTTACTTTGAATTTATTCAAAATCATTTATCTTTCCTATCTGCTTTTCTAGTTATCTGTAAGACATGATCTAGACAAGGTCCAATAATTTTGTCTCCTGGTTTCAAGTGAGAGCAACAATACAGAAAAATGAAAAGCCAAATGATATGTCCATATTTAACATTAAACAAATAGTTCCAATTAAAAGATCAGCCAGTCACTGAGCTTGAATGAAAATCCTTTTATTTGTCTTTAAGTGAAAATAACAAAGGATTTGTACTGAGCTTTTTCGTTCAATACCTATTTTAGCTTTTTCTTGTGCCTGAATCATCTCTCCCCTTTGCATACATGTTCTGAATATATCAAGAGAGCAGAATAACAATTTATTGGAAAAAATAAATCCTTATAACTCAAAGTGTATGTTGCTGCTGTTTGTGTATACTAAAACTATATTACAAGTGCGTTATCTATGTGTAATGCATACCTAAGCTCATTCAACCAACCACCTTGTCAACTGTGATAAATGAGCAGACAAATGCTGTGTGCTGTTTCACAACAGTAGCTGTAGAAATTTTCTGATGGCTGATTGAGAATGATGGTTTTTAAATTATTGCACTCAGTGGTCACTGGGACTCCATCCAATGCTGAGTTTGCCCAGAATAAATCAATGTGAAGCATCTTGCTTAATCCCAGTGTTGCTTTACAGATATTCTTTCTTCTGTGAAACGCCATTTTTGTTTTGTTTTCATCCAACCACATTTTAGCCTTTTCTTTCCAAAAATTTCTGTTCATCAGATTTATGCAGTGGACAATGTCTCAAAATTACTGTAACCTTCAAGCATGAAGCACTAAAAATACTCTGCTTCCTGTCTTGTAAATTTTCAATTACAACTGCTTAGTAATTTTCTGATTCTGATCAAAACACAAAGACAAAGTCAAGAATAATGCCGACTATCCTGTTTAGAAAGTAAGCCCTTTATTAAGACAGGTTTGTTGAGAAGGGATTTTTTTTCCCTTCCCAAATTGATTTGCAGTGTAAAATCATCTCTGGGAAAAAAAGTGGCTGTTTTTCTACATGCTTCATTAACTTTTAGTTTTGTCAGGCAATATAAATAACAATATCAAAAGCACATCTAATTGAATCACCAGTGAGTTCTAAATCCCTGTAGTAGAAAAGAACATGTGTTGTTAACCTTGCTTAACTGTGTAGTTAAGCAAGGTTGGCTGAATCAGACAAACAATGGCTCATTTTGCCAACAGGGTTCAAATGCTGTATTTTTTGTATATAAAGTTGGCTTTGTCAACATGAAGGATTTGCAGCCATGATGTGTTTTGGATGTGGAATCATTCAAACATGGTTCCATTTCTTTTGGGAACACAGAAAGAAACTGAAAGCAAAATGAGGCATCAGTTCTCTTGGAAATATACAATGCTAGAACTCTTGTGTCTGTTTCTTCGTAACCTTCATTTAGGTTAATTGGAAAATACACAATTTTTAAATCAAGATAACTCAAATGGACTAATTTGCAGCATGCTGGGACCCAATGCACTCGTGGGAATGAAACTTGGGGAAGTTGTGGCCATGTCACCACAGTTTCCCACTACACTTCCCAGAAACCTGTAGGTTGCATGATTCAAGGGAAAATGGGAAAGGCATCCTCCTCTTTCCCACCAGTCTCTGACCTCTGCACCCAATCCATTGCCAGCAAGGCCCAATAGGCATGTAGCCATTGGCCACTTTGGAATATAGGTTCAAAATATGACATCTCTTAATAGTGATGACCAGTGAGGGAAAGGAGAGGGAGCAACTGGAATGCCTACTGGCAAGGTAGGTCTGGCTGTGGGGGGAAGGGGTGCTAGCAATTGACAGGTGATCCCACTTTCTCCCTGAAGGGAGGGGGTCTTTGGGGACATCCCAGAATGGAGGTGGGAGTACAGTTTTCCTCATGGTCTATCACTCTCTTTCTTCCTCCTCTACTCAGCAAAGTGGCAGGCAGTTCTGCAGGTCAGCCAAGGAGAAGGAGGAGGCAGCAGCAGCACTGGGACTCTCCTGAGGGTCAGGAGAGAAAGGGGTAACAGTGGAAGCCTGTATTATATGTGGAAAGAAGAATTACCCAAAGGATCACAGATTGTCTAGTACTTGATTCTGGATCCAAGATGGCGGTGCACATAAACGCTGCAGCTTTGAGCACTTGGTGTCATTGTGGAGTGAGTAGGCAAAAACTAGTCTATACCCATGGGGAGTTACTAAAGATTGGATTTTCTAGTTGACTAGATATTACCAGCGACTTCCAGCAGTCTCATAATATACAGAGTGATATAGTAAGACTGCCAAGCTCTCCCTAGATCATTGTTGGGCCTGGGAAACAGCATCAACAGCAAACAGAGAGGAAGCAGAAGTGGGGATGCAGAGCTGGTCTACTAGTTCAGTTACAGAAGCAGCCTCACAGACCAGCATTACCAAGTATTTTTCTAACCAACGCTAGATCCTTTGTCAACAAAACTGATGAACTAGAGCTATGGATGGTGGCAAATAAGCTCATTCATGATGAGCTTATTTGATGATTATCACGGAGACCTGGCTTCATCCACTTGTACTGGATGCGTCAGTGGAGCTATCTAACCACACCACACACCGCTTCGACAGAAACAGCAATTCCGGTAAAAGCAAAGGTGGGGGGCTTTGTATTTGCACACATAATGACTGGTGTACTAACAGTAGGGTTACGTATACACACTGTTCTCCAGATGTGGAATTCTTAACTGTCATTTGTCGGCCATTTTATTTACCTAGAGAGATTTCTGTTATAGTTATCACCGCTGTCTATATTCCAACTGATGCAAATATTAGCACAGCGCTTTCTAAGTTACATGATGCCATCGAGAGGCAGCAGCAAACTTACCCTGAGGGCGCTTTTGTCATGGCTGGGGATTTTAATCAAGCCTATCTACAGTCTGTTCGTCCTAGGTCTGTGAAGTAGGTGCAGTGTACTACCAGAGGTAAGAACACTTTAGACCATATGTATTCAAACTTAAGACAGGCATATAGAGCAATCCCCCTCTCCCATCTGGGTACGTCTGACCACATATCTCTGCTATTGTGCCCAAAGTATATCACCCTTAGGAAAAGAATATAGCTGGTCAGGAAAACTGCTAAAATCTGGCCAGAGGAAGCACTCTGCCAGTTGCAGGACTGCATTGAGACTACTGAGTGGAGTATATTTGAACATTTGGAGCTGCAAGAATTCACTGATGCTGTACTCTCTTACATTAAAACATGCACAGATAATGTCACAGTGAATAAGTGTGTTAGAGTTTACAGTAATTGTAAACCCTGGATATCAGCAGAGGTACAATCACTTCTGAGAGCCCAAAACTCCACCTTCAAGGCAGGAAATAAAGACAAATACAATGAGGCTGGGCAAACTTGAGGAGAGGCATTAAGGCGGCTAAACAGGAATACAAACAAAAAGTAGAGAAGCATCTGGCAGATAATAACCCAAGATAGGTGTTGCAACATCTAACCAATTATAAGGGAAATACAATGAAAACAGCCCACGCTGATGCCCTGCTGGTGGAGGAGCTGAATAGCTTCTTCACCCTCTTTGAGGTTAAAAGACCTGTCTCTGTGGCTCTAGCTCAAAGGCCCTCTAAACTCCAGCCACTCACCCTGCATGAACATCAAATGAGAGCGGTGCTGAAGGCCGTAAATCCCAACAAGATCCAGATGGAGTGCTGGGGAAAGTGGTAAAAACCTGCACTGACCAATTAACAGGGGTCCTGACAAGGATTTTTAACATCTCCCTGCAATTGGCTAGAATTCCATCTTGCTTGAAAGCAGCCCCAATCATTCCAGTTCCAAAGAAAGCAACCATAAACAGCCTGAATGACTATAGACCCTTTGCACTGACATCTATAGTGATGAAGTGCTTTGAGAGACTGGTTCTACAACACTTCAGGTCCTGTCTTGATCAACACCAGTTTGCTATAGAAGCAACAGGTCGACAGAAGACGCCATCACCACTGCTTTACATACTACATTGAGACACCTTGAGAAATCTGGGAACTATGTCAGAATGCTTTTTATAGACTATAGCTCAGCCTTTAATACCATCTTACCAGGCATTCTCATTGAAAAGCTGACTGACCTGAATTTCCCTCCCCTCATTTGTGACTGGGTCAAAGACTTCCTGATGGACTGTCCACAAACAGTAAGGGTTGGGTCTCTGACATCTTCCACCGTGAAGCTCAGTACAGGGTTCCCTCAGGGTTGCATGCTTAGCCCCTTCCTATGCTCGCTGTATACATATGACTGCATATCCTCAAATCCATCCAACACCATAATAAAGTTTGCAGACAACACAACGGTTTTGGGGTTTATAACTGGAGGGGATGAATCAGCATATAGGGAAGAAGTCCAGAAGGTATCCATATAGTGTTAAAAAAACCTTACATCTAAATACTAGCAAAACAAAGGAGATGCTGCTAGATTTCCAGAAGCACAGAGAGGAACCTGCCCCAGTGTATATCAAGGGGGACTGTATGTAGAGGGTTTCCTCTTTTAAATTCTTGGGAGTGCTCATTAGTCAAGATCTCAGCTGGAAAAACAACATGTCCCTGTGTTGTGGTCTGCCAGCAGCCCACGGAGCTAGCAGCAGAGTCAGACAATGAGGAGGCTGGGGAGGAACATGAGCCAGTCCTGGAGTCTGGGGAAGGCCTGGACGAGGGCTCTGCATCAGAGGCAGAGATGGGGCCAGGGCCATCTGGGAGTGATGCGTGGACTCCGGAGCCTCCAGAGTCGGACAGCAGAGAGGCAGAGGAACAGGATGAGCCTGTTCCTAGTGTACACATGCACAGACCTGCCAGAAGGCAAGAGCAGCTAAAGCAAAAAGGATGGCTCGGGAGTAAGGCCGGAAGATGATTGGCCCCTCCCATAAGACTTAAAAGAGCAGCTTAGGCTCTTGGGCTCTTTGTAGGAAAGCAAGGTTGCTAAATCTGTTTCCAGTCGGCATCTCTTGTTTCTGAACTTTGTGGGGCTTTGCCAAGAAAGGCCTTTGGCAGGGTGCCAAAGAAGATAAAGGTTTGTGATAAGCCCAAAGGACTTTTTCTGAAGGACTTGTTTTGGAATTAATTTGGACTAAACTGGGAATGAAGTAATTCTCAGCTGTTATAATAAAATAGTTTTTGTTTGGGACTAATTGTGTCTTGTAATGCCTAATTGAGCCTAGGTCACAACACCCTGGTGGTTAGTAAGGCTCAACAGAGACTTCATTTCCTTAGAGTCCTGCAGAAAAATCAGGTGGAACAATGGCTGATGACCTCTTTCTATTGGTCTACAATAGAAAGTGTCCTAACATATTGTATAACAGTATGGTATGCTGGTCTAACAGCTGCGGACAGGAAGGCACTACAGAGAGTGATCAATTTGGCATCATCAGTTGCCCTCTAACACCACTAGATGACATTGCCAGGTCTCGCTGTTTCAGCAGAGTAAGGAAGATACTTAGGGATGATTCACACCCTGACCAGTGTCTCTTTTCGCTTCTACCATCGGGCAGAAGACATTGAAACATATTCAGCTGGACAAACAGATTTAAAAACAACTTCTACCCATGAGCTGTCAGACTCTTAAACACAATCACAATCACTCCACGCACATACGGAAATGTATGACTAGGGTTTTTTTCTCAATTACTTGTATAGGAATTATTCTCTATACTATTTACGTTGTTTTGTATTTTCTGTTATGGATTACACCAGAGAGGCTAAACCAATTTCATTGTATATATGATGTACAATGACAATAAAGGCTATACTATATTAAATCTGGCAGAGTAATATATTGGTAGCACAATAGCAATAGCAATGGCACTTAGACTTATGTACCACTTCACAGAGTGCTTTACAGCCTTGTCTAAGCAGTTTACAGAGTCAGCATATTGCCCCCAACAATCTGGGTCCTCATTTTACCAACCTCAGAAGGATCATGGAAGGCTGAGACAACTTTGAGCCTCGTGAGATTCGAAGGCAGGCAGCCGGCAGGCAGCAGAAGTAGCCTGCAGTACTGCATTCTAACCACTGAGCCACCATGGCTCCTATGTGTGTATGTTGTGTGTGCGTGGTCACACACACCATCAAGTCAATATTGACTTTTAGTGGCTTCCTGGATTAATCCCTCAAGTTCTTTTGGCATAATTCAGAAGTGGTTTGCCATTGCCTTCTTCCTAGGGCTGAGAGAGAAAGAGACTGACCCAAGATCACCCAGCTGGTTTTATGCCTAAAATGAGACTACTACTTAGTTTCTAGTCTGGTATCTTAACCCTGACATCCAAACAGGTTCTCACTGATATTTACTCAGAAGGAAATTCCATTCTGCTGCATTTAACTTAGAAAAAGAGATCATTGGGATCACCGATGCCATTGAGTCCAATCAGGGACTCCAGAAAAATCCATAAGAGAGATCTTCTTAGAGGTAATTAGTTCAACTGTTGAAATGCTTTTACTGTTAGACTTTGTAAAACATTCTTTTGTAATGGCTTATTTAAAAGATCTTTATTCTACAATTTACTATCTGCCCTTGATCTTCCTGTGGGATATAGTCTTTCAGATACTTGAAGATTGTCCCATCTCCCCTTGTCTCCTAAAAATTAAACACTCCCAGTTGTTTTTATAGGATTTATACATATTTATCCCCCTGATATATGTAGAATTGACGTTGGTTTAAATATGGCTTATCATTTGTCTGGGGAAATGGATATCTGTGCTTTCAGATCTGCTTGAATATTATATTATCATAACCTTCTAGCTCTGACTCATAAAATTTCAGATGATTTTGTTGCTTCACCAGACTGAAAGTCTATAACAAATCAGTGGCTTTTTTTTAATCACAGTGAACTCTGAAGCTTGATATTTTAATTTGTCCCTCTGTCCCATGAAGAGACATAATACCAATAAACTAATTGTATTTCAGCATGTTTGCCTATTCAGTTAGACAATGTTCTAAGGAAGAAATATTTAAGTTATTTATCTGAGAATTGATAACTAGATAGCTGTGACAAAATAAGCATTTCACCCAATGAGAATTTCCACATCAATTGTTTTTTCTCATTCCTTATTCCTGTGAAATTGCTTCTTTAATATACAGCAAACACTGCACTTTTGCTGATAAACAAACATTATTGCTTTAAAAAAAAACATGTGGAAATCTGATGTCACAGTCCTTAAATGTCCTTTGGGGACATTTCCCAATCCATTTAATTATATTATTATAGAAGACTAACTTTTCTCCCATATTTTGAAAAGACAAGGAAGAAGAACAAGAGAGAAAAATAAAATTCTTACTACCAGTTAATCTGATAGATTTTTTCTCTCACTCGCTCCTGTCCCTTATTATTCAAATCCAATTGCATATCTTTCTTCCCACACAGGATCATTCATCCCATGTAGTTTTTAAAAAATAATAATTTGGTTAGATTAGCAAAGTTTGTAATACACACGTATAGTTAGTTACTTAATATAATCTCATATATCTGTTGGTACACCATATAATTAGTTTTGAAAAAAGTCAAAATGAAAACTACTCCTGGAATGGCAGTATGGAATGTAAAATATGAATTCATTTTCTATAAAATCTCTCACTATCTGTGCAATGCATGTATCTTCTCTTTGGGGACTCAGCCTGCCTGAAAAACCTTTAAGGTATACCTAAGTAAATAAGGACTTGTTAAGATGCAGTAACATGAGAGTAAAATCAAACAATGTGGTTTAAACACACAAATTTGCCTCAGGTCTCTATGGATACTAAATTTAGTTAGTAATGCTATATGGCAGTTAAGCAGAGATGAAAACATATCATGTAGTCAATGAAGAGTCAATAGGTATCACAAGCCAAAATTTCCCTTGCCTGTCTGACCATTGACCTAAAATTAAAGTTAGCATATTAATTGTGGAACATCAAATAATGAGTTGCAGCTATGAATGGATCATATAAAACCTGGTTTCATAGAACAAATGATCATACTACCTCATATATAATTCACCAAATGATTTAATCCAAAGAAACTAAGAAGAGCTGTCTGTACAAAGTTTTTCCATATTTTTTTTTTGTTTTTTAGTATTAGCCATCCACCCTAAAGATAATACTTAATTTCCCCAATTAAGCAGGGTCAATTAGCTTTTGGCAGTAGTTTGCTCTTCAAGCTTGTTTCAATTTAATTTCGGAATGTTTTGTTACCAGACTACGTAACATCATCTATCACAGAGGTGTCAAACTCAAGGCCCGGGGGCTAGATCTGGCCCACACAGTCACCCTATAAAAAGTGAAGGATCAGCCCATGGTGCCTTTGCCAGCAAAAATGGAGCAGCCCTCCCAAGCTCTGTTTTTGCTGGCAGGAGGTTGCAGGAGACCATCACAGACGAAAACAGAGCTCGAGAGCCCGTTTTCGCTGGCAGAGCGCTCAGGCCACCACAGACACCCGCAACAAGAGTGACGTCAAGCTGGCCACGCCCACCCTGGCCATGCCCTGAGGTCAAACACAACCCTGATGCGGCCCTTAATGAAATCAAGTTTGACACCTCTGATCTATCATCTTTGATGATGTTACCTAGTCTGGTAATGAAACGTTCAGAAACTAAATTGAAACAAGCTTGGAGAGCAAACCACTGCCAAAATCTAAAACCTGCGCTACAAGTATTTTCTATTATTTCAAGGATCAATTAGCATTTGAATAAAGGATAACCTGGGAATTACAGAATTGTTGGCTATGTCGAGAATCTGCAAAGTCATGCCTAAAGAAGGTAATGACAAATCACATCTGTACTATTGCAAAGAAAATTGAGTGCCTACACCCAGGGTTGTATCCAATGTGGCATTAAAAATGACTGTTCAGACATTCTGAGCTTCAATTGCATTACATAGGTGGAAGAGTTGTTTAGTCTGCACATTAAATGACCCCTCCTGACCCTTGATATCTACTCTATTAGAGAGTACCTTTCTGTCATACGAGAGAGAAATGATAGCTCATTCTAACATAAAAAGAACTCAGCAATAAAATAATTAAAGGTAGACAAATGGAGGGATGAGCATGCAGATGTGAACTCATATCTCATATTCTATACCATTTCAAGAGATAATTTTATCATTTGCCTTTGCTCTGTTCTGTGCTGTTTACAACAATCAGAAAGGTTGCATTTCTTTTAGTTTTCTGAAAACCAAGCACTTGTAGTAATGTGCTAAAGCTCTGGAGAAGAGCTATACTAAATCTATCAAAAATTCCAGATTTTATTTGCTGTCTTCTGAGAGATCATAACTACACACAGAGAAAAAGCTGGAATAAACAAGTAAAATTAAAGCTATAAAAATTATTGGACAGTTTTTACTTTTATACCTCCACAGAATCCATAGTTCACTTTTGACATTTCCAGTTTTTGTTTTATTTTATTTTGCAGTGCTATTAGTTTCAAAAGTTCTTAAGCAACTAACATAAAGAGTCGCTACTACCTTGTGGTCTGAACTCAATTCATCCAAATTAACAAGGAAAGAAAACACACTTCTTTTCTAAAAGAATGAGTTCCCTTCATAATGCAAGTATTATGACAGCGGGAAAGAAATGCATAATCAAACTGTCAAGTTCAAGAGCAAAACACATCCCCCTTATCCCCCTGATTATTGCAACAAGCGGAAAAAGTTAAAACAGCTAACTCTTAACTGAATATCTGGGAAAGGGCACTGATTCGTAGAGCACATCCAAACTGCTTTTTGTGAGGCAAGACCAGCAGCCATCAGTTATCAGTCAATTGTACTAGAATGAATAACCCAGTATCCTCCAGATGTTGTGGGCTATAGCTCCACAGTCCTTTATTCTTGACATAGCCAGTGGGGAGGACAAATGGGAAAGTTGCCCTTCAGTCCTGATGATTTCATGAATACGGCGACAATTTGGAAGCAGTTTGCCTTCTGTATTTTTACCCGAAGTTCCCAGTCTAGCCCACAGCCAAAATATTCTCTAGCTTTGGCCCTGCTCCGTTTTCAGCATCAGCCAAAGTTGGTTAGTTGTGCCAGGCTAATTAAGCTGAAATTCACAATATCTGGATGGCATGACATTGCTTGTCCCTGATCTACACAAACCAGGCTATCAAAACATGTGTTGCAGACTCTTCCAGGTGACTGAACTCTCACAAAGCAAGGGAAAATAAAAGACATGAAGCATAAATCATGATGGTGGCATTTCTCCATTGTTCACTCTCCATGTCAACATCAAGCAAAATAGGAAGATTGGGAGTGGAAAATGAGACTTACTTACTTACTTACTCACTTACTTACTTATTTAATTGAATTTATATAGCCGCCTATTCACCCATGGCGACTCAAGGCAGCTTACAGAATATAAAACCACATTTAAAACAATATAAATAATCAAATAAATTAATATAGTATAATATAATAAAAATCACACCCCCGTGCCAGCAACAGCAGATGACATGAGCCATTTAATGGGCTCCCTCCCACTCTGGGTTCCCCAGGCCCGCTGGCAGATAGTAGATAATCAATAAATCAATCAGCAAAAGGAAATTGACAATCAAGAATTGAAACCTTATCTACTATCAGCATCAGACAGGTTCACAGAAATAACATTTATTCCTACTGATTTAACTATGATCTGAATATGCAACTGTTTTACAACAACAAATATGTAAAGATCAATGGTGGGTTTCAAACATTTTTTACTACCAGTTCTGTGGGTGTGGCTTGGTGGGCGTGGCATGGCTTGGTGGGCGTGGCTTGGGCATGGCAGGGGGAGGATAGTGTAAAATCTCCATTTCCACCCCACTCCAGGGGAAGGTTACTGCATCCCCATTTCCTCCTATTCAGCTGGGACTGGGGAGGCAAAGAATAGATGGGGGCGGGGCCAGACAGAGGTGGCATTTACCGGTTCTCTGAACTACTCAAAATTTCCACTACCAGTTCTCCAGAACTGGTCAGAACCTGCTGAAACCCACCTCTGGTAATGATGTTCCTTCTTGAGTTTTTGGAGGGGAAACAGAATACAAATCTACAAATCAATGACAGTGGTACCAATGAGAGTTTTCTACTTTATGCAAATGTAATCAAGCTGAGAAATAAATTTTACCTATGGAATGAACATGTTAGGTTTCCTTCCCTGTTTATGTGTTTGATCTCAGTAATATCAGCTTTTTCTCTTAAACTGTTTGGGCTTTTTTCATTGCTAATCTGAAATCCTATGCATCCATTCTTGAGTCAGTAGAAAATGATGCCTCCATGAAATCAGTATCATCATTGTTAATCTCTGTCTGGTCTCTATTCCACATCACTTCTATTACATGTCTTTCCACCAAGGAACAAAGCCTCAAAGCCTTTACTTGCCTTGAGGCCAACATTGGATGCTATAAAAATAAAAGGAAAGCTACCATTCTGACAACAGTTTAGTTAACCTTTTCCCCATGGTGGAGAAAGTCCTAAGGGCAACAGCAAGACGTCTCAAGAGAAAAAATATATATACATTGCAGGATATGCATTTCCCAAAGTTAGGTAAAAATGGGGACTTGTCTAGAGTGCAGTTCATAAATACCCAGTCAATATGAAAGGGAAGTTTGTTTGTTTATTTGGAGTTGTTTCTTCCCCCGCTTCATCTTTCAAAATTTTTGACCATCTGTAAACCATGAGGTTTGCTTTGTTGCCAGTAACTTTGAGACCCAACAGTAAAATCTCATATATACCACAGGAAGAAGGCAAATCCAATGCCATAAAACCTTTCCATTGTCTCAGTGAGACAATGCCTTTCCCTTTTCCATTGTCTCAGTGAGACAATTTTGGTTAAGTGAAGATGGGAATATTAGTGCACACACATGCCTTAGTTTTTGAGAGTCAAGAATTTAGCAGGAGAAAAGGAGGAAAAAAATACAGGGGGATTGGAAAGCCAGGCTGACTAAATGTTAACAGAAAAAAACCTCGTACAAGGGGAAAATGAGAAAGTCTCTAATCAGGTAGATTTCAATTTAACAAAATTATTTAGGAAATAAGTTCAATAAGATGGCTCTTTAACTTTCAAAGGCAAATCTATTAGTGTTGTGAAGCCATCTTGCCTTGAAAATATTCCAGAAAGCAAGCTGCTCTTTCAAGATGTTCAGATCAGCATCTTTTCTTAGCTTCAAGCAGGAGCACGTAGGGGCCACAAGGCAATTCTCCCAAAGCCTTCCTTTATTGTAGAGAAAAAGGTTTTCTGTATTTAAAATCAGGCAGATGTTGAATAAGAGGTTGGAAAGAATGGGATTTGCCATTTCCCTTCAGTCTCAGATTTAAATTGGTATTTGTAGGAAACAGGATTTTCTAGGTAACAAATTAACAGAGAAATAACATCTGTTCCAAGGCTAGTTTGGTCTTTAGAGAAATAGGGAAAATTTACCTAAGAAATGTGCTAAATTTAATTTATTCTGTGCTTCTGGTACGTAATATTTATGTATTGTGTCTCTGGTATTTATGTTCTCTGTACATGCTCAGTAAATTGTGGTATTTTTATGCATCTTGGAACCTCTTTAGCAGAGTTCCTTTAAGTTAGGGGGCAATCAATAATATAATGCATCTGCTCAGAGGCTCAGATTTCTGACCTAAAAAAAATAATACTTTTTACTTCCCTTGACACTGAAGGGATACTTAAAGCTAAAAAGGAACTACATTTTTCCTCTTTTCTTTTTAATAAAATTTGATTCTGTTTTATTTTGTAAGATTGATCTGGCTCTCAAAGGAGATGGAGCTGATTTCCCTAGCCACACACGTTCACACCCCAGATTCAGGGAGTGCTGGAGTAGAATTTATTTCATTTTTGCTATGAGGGAAAAAGCAAAGGGAAGGGGAGGGAAGGGAAGAGAAAGGGAAAGGGAAAGGGAAAGGGAAAGGGAAAGGGAAAGGGAAAGGGAAAGGAAAGGAAAGGAAAGGAAAGGAAAGGAAAGGAAAGGAAAGGAAAGGAAAGGAAAGGAAAGGAAAGGAAAGGAAAGGAAAGGAAAGGAAAGATACCTAGATTATTTACCATGGAAATGTGAAGCAAAAAAATTAATCTCATATCATGAATACAGTGAGAGACGTTTCAACTGTGAATCACTCTGTATCAACCAGTAGTCAAGCTTTGTGATCCCTAGTGGAATAGTTGCCTTTGAGTTGTGATGATAATAATAATACTCTTCTTCCTTTTTCATAGGACCTCCATCTGTCTCTAAAATGGCTCTTCAGAGTTATTTCAGCTGCTGGAATGGAACAGTGATCAAGCTGAGACGGGTGTGTGACTTCATCAAAGATTGTGCAGATGGAGAAGATGAAGGACAGATATGCAGTAAGTCAAATCAGCTCTAAAATTTCAGAACACTGCCTTGCTCTACAGCCATGAAAATTATCCCAGTTCTGCAAAGGAACCTAAATTGGTTCTTTGAACTCAACACTAAATATGCATTGGGGAGCCACTTCAGTCTCCTAGCAAAAAAACAGATTTTTTAATTTTTCTGACCAAAGAAGGAAACTGCAAATGCTGCTCCCAGCTCACTTCCCATAAAACACAGAAGTTGTAAGGAACTTAGATCTCTAATATAGGTTCTCCCTGTTCTCCCAGATTAGATGACTACAGCATCTAATCTGTAGTCAGGAGGAGGCACCAAGGAGGAACCCACCAAGATGGGGAAGCCCATATTCTAAATAATATACAGAACACTTTTTGGTGGTGGTTGTTCAGTCTCTATGTCATGTCTAATTCTTTGTGACCCCATGGACCATAGCAACCCAGTTCCCCACTCCCCCCCTGACCCCCCCATCTTCCACTGTGTCCTGAGTCTGCCCAAACTCACCACACCAAAGACATTATCTAACCATCTCATTCTCCTCCATCCCCTTTTCCGTTTGTCTTCAAACTTTCCTAACAGGATCTTTTCCAGTAAGTCCTCTCTTCTCATTTGGTGGCCATAGTATTTGAGCTTCAGCTTCAGTATATAGTTAAGCTCTATTTAATAGACTTTAAATAGGAGAAGGCAACTGATCCAAACCTGAAGCCAGGGATAGGGTAGAACACACAAAGCAGTCCACTTCCATTGTGTTCATAAGAAGCATAGGAAAGAAATATAGGCATCAGGATATTTTGATTTTAAAATATTGTTAAGTAACAAGAGATGTCTGAAGGCTTAAAATGGAACCAACATGGAATTTATAAAGCTTAAATTTATAAAGTAACAACAAGAGAAGAAAAAAAAGGCAGGAAGGATAAGCAGACATCAGTTATTACATAAATCCTGAATTATGTCTCTGAAGCAGAGTGAATCATGATGATTTAGTTTCTTACTATATGTGGGAGGCAGAAGTGTGTGAAATAAGATTAGAGAATGACTTTTCCCCACACATCCTCTTGTTGAGAAAGGAAATTAGTTACATGCATTTTAGATGAAACATGAGCGAGTAACTGTAATGTCTTGAGAATTCTATTGAGGGTTTTTTTGTGATGAAAAGGGGGCAGTTTATTTGAAATGTGCTGGTAGGTGTGATTCAGCCCAAATTACCCACAAAGGAAACAGTAGGAAATAATTTTTATAATGTTACAGCACTCTTCCTTCATAAACTACTAAATAGCTGTCTATAAATTGAGAACTTACCTGCACAGTCATTTCTGAATGGCTAGGCATGCTGAATATATTCTTTCTCCCTATAGAAATGCCACTTTGACTTACTAGATAGCCTCATTTCATACTAAAACAGTGTTCCAACAGTGCAAAAGACAGGTCTTGTGTGTTAACAGCTAAGGAAAGCAGTTTACTCCATTTTAATATATTTTATTGAGGGAAACTAATCAACATATACAAATACATACAACAGCATTAAAAAGTCAACAGAACCTTGAAACAAATAAACACAGCAATACAAAAAGGAAAAAGGTATAGAAATTATATTATGAACAGAGCAACCTATTCTTGTTACTATGAAGTTAATCTTAATATATGGTTAGTAAATTTTAATTCTATTTGATCTTGGTTTTGTATTGTTGGAGTATTCTTAGTCAACTTGATCATACTTTCAAATAGAAATAAGGGGTATAAATATTTATATGAATAGAATGATATATCATTATAGAAGCTATAATGATGTTGGAAAATTTGATTCCAGTCTATTGTTTTTCAATCTTCAGAGATTGAATAATTACATCTTGGTATGCATAGAAGATGAGATTAGGTGTTTGCAATTATTTTACAATGGCAAGCATGCACATGGTATCCAGAGTCATCAGGAGTTAGGTGGCATACAAATTTATAATAATAATAATAATAATAATAATAATAATAATAATAATAATAATAATAATAATAACTTGAATTATTAAGTTTCTATTAGTCTTAGACTGTGTATCTAACTATAGATTACCCACACATAATAAGTATACAGAGGGGTATCCCAAGTCTCTGTCTTAGAACCAGTATTTTTCAATATCTTCATCAGTGATTTAGATCATGGGATAGAAACAGAACTCATCAAATTTGTAGGTGAAACCAAGCTGACAGGAATAGCCAACACTCCAGAAATTAGACTTAAGGTACAGAAGGATCTTGAAGTTAGACTTAAGGTATAGAAGGATCTAGGAACACTGGGTCCTAATTAACAAAATGAAATTCAATGATGAAAAAAGTAAGGTTCTACATTTAGGCAAGAAAAAACAAATGCACAAGTATGGAATAGTTAGTACCTTGATCAATAGTAGTAACTGTGAGAGTCTTGGAATCCTAGTGAGAAATCATTTAAATATGAGCCAGCAGAGTGCTGCACTGCGAAAAAAAAAGCCAACACAGCCCTAGGCTGCATTGACAGAGGGATAGAATCAAGATCACGTGAACTGTTAATACTACTTTATAATACCTTGTAAGACCAGACTTGGAATATTGCATCCAGTTTTGATAT
This sequence comes from Arizona elegans, assembly GCA_022577455.1. Lineage (NCBI taxonomy): Eukaryota > Metazoa > Chordata > Lepidosauria > Squamata > Colubridae > Arizona > Arizona elegans. Next base: position 281,205,129 of record JAKOOJ010000001.1, on the reverse strand, counting down.
CGCCATGAGATAGATAGATAGATAGATAGATAGATAGATAGATAGATAGATAGATAGATATTTCATATTTGTATACCGCCCTACTCCCGAAGGACTCAGGGCGGTGAACAGCCATAATAATTACAAATACATATAGAAGTTAAAAACTATTAAAAAACAGATTAAGTAATTTAGCTCAAAGATTAAAACATCCAAATTTATCTAAAAGAGGTCTAAAACCTGATTTAAAAGCCAATTTAAAAGGGAGAGTTAGGCCAGACCAGCTTGTTGGAATAGAAACGTTTTCAGGGCACGCCGGAATATGCGTAAGTCTTGGATGTTTTGTAACTCCGGGGGAAGCCCGTTCCAGATGGTAGGTGCCCCCACAGAAAAGGCTCTCCCCCTGGGGGCCGTCAGTCGACATTGTTTGGCCGACGGCACCCTGAGGAGTCCCTCTTTATGGGAGCGAACTGGTCGGTGAGAGGCTATTGGTGGCAGGAGGCGGTCTCGTAAGTACCCTGGTCCTGAGCCATGGAGCGCTCTAAAGATAGTAACCAAAACCTTGAAACGCACCTGGAAGACCACTGGGAGCCAGTGCAGCTCGCGCAGGAGGGGGGGTTACATGAGAGCGCCACATTGCTCCCATTACCACCCGCGTGGCCGCATTCTGGAGCCTTCAGGTGCTTCTCAAGGGGAGCCCCATGTAGAGAGCATTACAATAATCCAGGCGTGAGGTGGCAAGGGCGTGAGTGACCGTGCGCAATGAGTCCCGATCCAGAAAGGGATGCAACTGGCGAATCAGGCGAACCTGATTAAAAGTCCTATGATGATATGATGTTGAGACTCTAGAAAGAGTGCAGAGAAGAGCAACAAAGATGATTAGGAGACTAGGATATACAAAGAACAGTTGCAGGAATTGGGTATGTTTAGTTTAATGAAAAAAGGAGTAGGGGTGACATGATAGCAGAGTTCCAATGTCTAAGGGGCTACCACAAAAAAGAAGGTCTCAACCTATTCTCCAAAGCATCTGAAGGCAGGACAAGAAGCAGTGGGTGGAAACTAATCAAGGAGAGAAGCAATCTAGAACTAAGGAGAATTGGTGAAATGACTTACCTACAGAAGTTGTGGATGCTCCATCACTGGAGGTTTTTAAGAAGAGATTGGGCAACCATTTTATCTGAAATGATATAGGGTCTTCTTCTTGAGCAGGGGTTTGGACTAGAATACCTCCAAGGTCCCTTCCAACATTATTATTCTGTTATTCTGCTATTAGACATGTATATTTCCAGTCATTGGCTATGGCAGGGAGGATAGGAAGGGAAAAATGATGGTATAATATTCAAATATAGCCAGGAAGCCCCTAGCTCTATGATTACATAGAGCTTGATAGTCAATGATTGTTACAATGTAATAAAATTAAGGGGAAGTAGATTGACATTTCCACTCACTCATGAAACTCATTGAATGACATTGACTTAACCTACCTAAAAAGGTTTTATGTGGACAAATTTCAAGAAGAATCATATGCAGCTGTTTGGAGACTTTGGAGAAAGGGCAAATTATAAAGAGTTGCACATTTTAACCATTACGTTACTGAGGAATATTTTAAATTACTATCAAATTATAGTTTTTTGAGGAGAAATATGTTGTATTATTATATAACAACAATCTCTTTTTTATTTAAAATTATATAGAAACCTTTTAACTAAAAAAAAAAAAAAAAGCAAGGAGTGATGAACCATCAGTTATGTTTCAATAGATTCTTGGTGGGTTTATTGATTAAAAAGTTATTCACCACATTCCAGAATGAATTTAACAATATACTGGCAAGGAGAACTTAATTCTTGTCTGAGAAGGTATATTATATCCACGGCGTTTGGTTTATCATAATGCATTTGACAGGTCTGATTCGGTATATGAAGCCACCTAAATCTACAAATGAGAACCTCAGAAAGATACTTGGAGCACATGAGATCTGTGCAAATCTTTTCCTCCTTTCCATTACACTTATTAAAGTCTGATCTGTGCAAACTGAAAAATAATCATGGCAATTTTACCTAACATACAAGTTAGATATGTTAAATCTTGCCATGGAACTGGGGTAAATGGTTGTCAGTAGTTCACTACATACAGGAAACATCACAGTAAATGAAGAAGTCTGTGTTTTCTTAGCACCAAACAATCAGAGTTTCATAAAGTTACATTTATGAGAAACAGAAGTCTGGGCTAGCAGTCGCGCTGCTAATACATCTTCATTTATAGTTCCACACTCAGTTTCCCTGTCATTTTCCCCGATATTCTAGACCCTAGGCAGTATTTAATGCTTAGACATTTCCCTCAAATGTTCTACTTCATTACACCATTCTATATACTATACTTTGGCAACAAAGTGAATTAAACTGAATGGCAAGCAGGGCTGCTTCAAGAAGAATTCAAGGTGCATCTAGCTTGACCATCTATTCTGATTTAGCCTGAGGCTGCGTCAGAGTCTCCTGCTGATTTGAAGAATGGAATCCAATTAAAGAACAATGAATGTGGCATTCTGTTTAAAAGGGAGAAACTGGTAGAACTTTATAATCAAATATTTTTCTGAATTTTTCCAAAACATAGCCCCAAAAGGGGCAGAAAAGAGTAGAGGGGATGTAATCCTCAAGTTGTCTCTGTCATAAATGAGCAGTCTCCCCTTTTGTCTGCTGGCCACATGACCTCAGTCAGTTGCAGAGCATATCATACAGCCAATGTCATGGTACCTCTTGAAGAACAACACTTGGTATCACAGAGTAATTTTGTATGATCATCACGTTCAGTACTGATGAAAAGAAGTATAGTAATATAGCCGTGGTGAAATCCAATTTTTTTTACTACCGGTTCTGTGGGCGTAGCTTGGTGGGCATGGCGTGGCTTAGTGGCGTGGCGTGGCTTGATGGGCGTGGCTTGGTGGGCGTGGCAGGGGAAGGATACTGCAAAATCTCCATTCCCTCTCCACTCTGGGGCCAGCCAGAGGTGGTATTTGCCAGTTCTCTGAACTACTCAAAATTTCCGCTACCGGTTCTCTGAACTGCTCACAATTTCCGCTACCTGTTAGAACCTGCTGGATTTCACCCCTCTAAATAGGTACAGTAAGGCGGGCTGGAAAGCTGCAACTTGAAAACCAATCAGCACTAGGGAGATTTAGTGTAAAGCCACTTTCTATGTTTTTACTATAAAATAGTTGGTTTAGTATTCACTGTCATCCCCGCAAATGATGGTTTAACTGTGATTATTTATTTGCTTTAAAAAATGTTCAGGTTAGTGTACAGCAGTGGAAACAAACATGCTCCAGATCATAAATATCTGCCATTTCCCGGGGTTCTGTGCTCCTGGGAGTGTTTAACACGATTGATATCTTCATTTAGTTTTATGACGAAGATCATGTGTATGTATATGTCTTTATATATGCAGATTACTTGCCTCCGCTGAACAATTGTTCAAGAGATTTGTGTCTATGGCTCAGCAGTAACAAAAGTCTAGCTTAAACTATATGACACCTATTTATTAAGCTTTGCCCTGAGAAGTTGGGATAGATGGATGAGTGTATGTTTTGTTTGGCTTGCATTTGGAAGTGTATTGCTAATCTAAATCGAATCTCCCAGATGATGTATGGACTATAACAGTCATCCTTCAGAGTTCATATCAGAATGGTATATATAATCCATGTTCCCTTAAACTCTCAAAGCAGAAAGATACATTTCTGAAATACGTACATAAATTTAAAATGTTCATTTAAAATTTAAAAACAATATATAATAAATTAATAAGTACAAACTGGAAATAGCCAAACCCATCCATACCTGTAGATAAATGGAGGAATAGTAAAGTAAAACTCCTTTATTTTTATGTCTGTATGTACCATTTAATACATGGCTATTGTAGCATTATAGAATTTTGACAGATGCTTTATTTCTATCAGTGTCTTCAAAGTGGAAAAAATGAAATAACAACAATCTCACACTAGCATTTTAGTTGGTACATTTTCTTCCTCTATAGAATTGACCTTGGGCATCTTGGTATTAAATAAAAAAAATGTTTTAAGTATATAAACAATGTATCATGTTTTTGCAGGTGAATGAGTTTTTGAAATCTGGTTGTCCACTATGAAGTTTAAGAAAAGGGCAAGCTGGAATGTTGTTTTTATTTTAGCAACACCTTACTAGGAATAAAAAGAACAAAATAAAATAAGAATGGACAAAAAGAGTTCTGCAGAACTACTGTCCCCTATATGCACATTAATGTTAATGTTGATTCAGTTATTGTTTGGAATGCGGTAGGTTATAAATTCATCTTTTAGGCACAAAAACTTTCTTAAGACGGTAAATTGTTACTGAATAAATATGAATTTTAACTGGAAAATTTCCAAAATTTTCAAGTCAAATTAAGATGCAGTGTGTAAGAAATGATTGCACAAGTTAAATTTAGCAGTAATTGGGGGGGAGGTGTCTACATTATAACTAAAAAAAGCAGTCCTTGTAGATCTGGTCCTTCTTTGATCCCTCTGGCAAATGATTCACTTAAAATTCACAGACTCATCTCAGTTATCTACAAAGTCTTATCAAATGCAATCTACATTAAAGGTACCTCTTCGGTAAAAAGAAAAAACTAGAAAATTAAAGGAAAATTCTAATTTTCCTATTTTTACTAATGCAGCTTATTGCTACTGATTGTTTAATTAATATAACAACTGAAGTTAAGGAATTATTTGAAAGTTGAACCTGAAGATATAGTTAATGACTGATGATACATTATAATTAAGACCATAAACTATATGAACTATGTATTGCCAATCCAAACTTCTTCATCAGTTCATGTGGTAGCCTTAGAAAAAGAACTATTTTTCGGCCGCACCCATATATACATGTTGAAATATGAAAATAATCCTGATCCTATTTTACACAGTTCCCATAAGGTCATGATTTGTTTCCTTTGATCTCCAGTAATTGTGGGACTGCAACTTCATCTTCCTCAGCCAGCATGGCCAAAATGCCAATATTCAAGAATGATAGGAATTGTAAACCAGCACTACGTGTACCAATTGCTTTGATAATGTTTGATGCTTAGTCTCAACCATGGAGAGAGTGGGTGAAAATGTTTGTGTCGGTTTATTATTTATTTATCTATTTTTGTGTTGACAAAATCTGAAATATGCTTTCCATCTTTAGGGAAATTATTGTATACTAAACCACTCATATGTTTCAAAAACATTCAGACTGACCATGGGTGGCCAAAAGATCAGTGGTAGCAGATGTGACTTCTAACTTTCTAACTTTCATTGAGTTTCATGGTGGGAAGCTGTCAGTGAGGGTCAGAAACCCTCCCTCCCTCCCTCTTCTTTCTTTCCTTTTTTCCTTCCTCTTCCTTCCTCTATCCTCTTTATTCTCTTTGCAAGAACCAAAGAGAAAAGTCAGAGTTTCGAAAAACAAATACTGAATATACTTTCTACTTTGTTCTTAGGAATTATTGATCGGTTCTCTATCTCTTGCCATTCTTCCCCATGCAGAAAACCTCCCTACTGGTTTCTATTGCTCCTTTGAGGATGGAGAGTGTGGCTGGACTCAGAGCTCATCAACTTCATCAAAGGCCCAACTGTGGCATATTGGGAATCCAGAATATCAACACTTTTGTTCACTGAAAGGTAGATTACAGTAATGTTATACAGCTGGGTAAATGAAGCGGTATGTCAAAAGAATTATGATGCGATGGGAATTCTTTCACTTTATTTCATTTTTCATTTTATTAAATTTGTATACCGCCCTACTCCCGAAGGACTCAGGGCGGTGAACAGCCATAAAATAAAAACATATAGATACAAAATTTAAACTAGAGATAAAACTAATTAAATAAATTTGGCTGAACCATTTTAAAACCCCAATAAATTAAAACCAAATCTAAAATTTCCATTTAAAAAGAAGAAAAATTTAGGTCAAGCCAGCTTGATGAAATAGGAACGTCTTAAGCGCACGACGGAAGGTACGCAGATCCGGAATCCTCTGTATCTCCGGGGGGAGCTCGTTCCAAATCTTAGGTGCCCCCACAGAGAAGGCTCTCCCCCTGGGGGCCACCAGTCGACATTGTTTGGCCGACGGCACCCGGAGGAGCCCCTCTCTATGGGAGCGTACTGGTCAGTGGGAGGCTATTGGTGGCAGCAGGCGGTCCCGTAAATAGCCAGGTCCTAAGCCATGGAGCACTCTGAAGGTGATGACCAAAACCTTGAAGCGCACTCGGAAGACCACCGGGAGCCAGTGCAGCTCGCGCAGGAGAGGTGTTACATGGGAGCGCCACGTCGCTCCCATCACCACCCGCGCGGCCGCACTCTGCGCCAGTTGGAGCCTCCGAGTGCTCCTCAAGGGGAGCCCCATGTAGAGAGCGTTACAATAGTCCAAACAGGAGGTGACGAGGGCATGAGTGACCGTGCGTAACGAGTCCCGATTCTTCATTTTTTTTCAACCATTATCATTTACTTTGATAGTTGGGGGTGTTTTGTTGTTGTTGTTACAACAAGAAGAATATTTTGTGAGAAACCAGAAAATACTTTTCTGATACAGCATTAGTAAGTAGAGTCCATATGCAACAGAAATGTATGATTTTTTATTTTTTTAAAAAAAGGACTCATAGAAAATAGGACTCATAGAAAATCCTCTTGTTTGAGATTAGTAGTTTTGGTAGATTGGCAACTCTTAATTTGGTTATTAATGATGTACACCAGCAGAAGCAATGCCTTATCAACTTGATTGCTAAACCTAAGCAGGCTTGTCCCTGGTTAGTACTTGGAGAAGGCATTAGCTGGGAATTCCAGGACTATTCCAGATTGGGAACTCTAAATAAATAAAGAACTAAAATAAAAGTGAACCATTTCTGTAACCTGCAAGGAAAACTGAATACAGTAGATGCGGTCTTCAAAAATTGAGGTCAAAAGTGTCACTGCAGGTAGTCCTCAACTTATGACTGATCGTATAGCAACTGTTCAAAGTTACAATAGACATCCTCAAAAGTTACTTACAACCCAGTTTCAACGTTATAGCTGCTGCAGCACCCCGTAGCCATTTACCCTTATGATCTAGTTCTCCCACCCAACCCAATCACTCAGGTACCCAAGGGACTCTCAAACCAACTCCATTACAATTTTAACTCAAGGTCTACCTGTACTTTTTTAAACTAGTCAATGATATTAAATAACTGGAGGAAAAAAGGTTGTTAATTTTCAACATTCAGTAATTGAGAGCATTGAATTACCATTCTTTTAGTGCTTTCTCCCAACCAGGTACCCTCCAGATATGCTAGACTACTATTCTTATCATAATCCACCCCACCAATTAACTGAAGTTTAACAGATCTTGAGTCTGCCCTGTTGAAAATGAATGCTTTATAAACATAGAAATGACCCTCGGCTTCTAGCTTTGGTGAGATAAGCACTTCTTCCTCATTTATAGTAGAAATAGTTCACTTTATGATTCATTCAGAATCATAAAAAATAGATGCCTTTTGATACAAATCACAAGGCTATACATTGCATGTGATTGAAAGAGAGATCTTGGAAAATAAATGAAATTGCATTATTACATCTAAAGAATGTTGAAAATGAGAACCTAGCAGATTGCGTTGCTATACAAATGTTCCATGAAAACATTAACTAATTTCCCTCTAATAATGTATGTATCTTTCATCCCTTTTTCTCCGCAGAATGTGCCCTTTTGCTTAACACCAGTGAGAGTCCCAATGCAGAGACAGTGATGGTGACTAGCGCTGTATTTCCAGCTCCAATGAAGAATTCTCCCTGTGAGGCAAGTATGTTTAGATAAGTTTTTAAAAAAAAAGATGCAAAAAGTGTCCCTTGCAATTTTATGAATATCTATGTCATCCTTTATTTTGAAAAACCTTGAATATAATGGAAAAAACTCATTCTTCAGAATCACAAGATAGCCAAGACCTTTGTCTATCTGCATTCCAGCTTTTGCCCATGCTGTGATTTACAAATGTTTGTAAACATACATAATGGAATCTTGGATCGATCATGGTGCTCAGATATATACTCATAAAGTTATTAATATATGTGCATGGATATATGTCGTTGCTGTATGAGTTAGTTTTTTTTTTTTTAAACAGTATAACGTTTAGCATTTATTGCTCTCATTCAGTGTAATGATAGCTGCCAGCTTAGATGATCACTTTAAATGTGGACTAGATAAATTGATAGAGGATAGGTCTATCACTAATAGCTCAACTTGATTGCTGAAGTGGTTCCTAATCACAACCTCCATTCCTTAGGTATGACGTGCTAGGGATCAACTGCAAAAAACTGTCCTCTGGTCCATGGTTTGAGTTTCCTCAATGCCTCTGTTGACTATGGTATGGTACATAATTCTAGACTGGAGCAGTGTATATCAAGCAAAGCAACTTAGTTGTGTAGATAACAGTTCTCAGAATTTCCCAGCCAGCCAGCTGGTGAGCAATGTTGAGAAATACTGAACTAGAGGGTGAACACTGATAAATCCCTGATAAATCCCACCATTTTCACTATCATCTTAGTATCAGAAATCAATCACTAATTGAAGAAGGTACCCGTCATAGTGGTAGGAATGTTGCTGGTCATAAAAAACTTGTTTTGAAATGGGAAATTGTCAGTCTATCTGTCTGTCTATCTGTCTGTCTGTCATATTTGTATAATTATGTAAAACTGAGTTTAAATGAGAGAGATTTGTAAACTAACATGGTTTTATGGCCAAACCAGCAATATTGAGTTAAATCTTTAGTTTCCCCTTTCATCCTCAGCTGTGGTGATTTTCTCAGATTATTGCTTTATTGTCTGATTGTATTTGTGTCCAGCTTCTTTCAGATAATGAGATACTTACTACCTCCATCCAATTGACATGTTGACACAGATACTCTCGCTTGTTCCCCTGTTGTGTCTTGCCTTTATCCTTTTTCTTTTTAAGACTCTCTCTTTTTCTTTCCCCCAGCTGAGGTTCTAAATATTTAAAAACTTCATTTTGTCACACCCCAGCAAGTGTGACTGTTTCTCATAATTTGCCTGCTGTCAATAGATGGATGAATCATTTCCCAAGATGTGTTTTAATATATCCATAAACAAGGTGAATAATTAAATTTTCATTTAAAAGGAGATGAAGAAAAAAAGGAGATCTACTACTGTTTTACCTCTTTAATTTTTCCATGATGCTATTGAAAATATGCTCATACAGAGCCAGCACTGCAGCTGTACTAAAGAGTCAACAGACGAGAGAGAGGGGGAGAGAGGAAAAGAGGGAGGAAAAGAGGGAAAGAGGGAGGGAGGGAAAGAGAGGGAGGGAGAGAGAGAAAGAGGGAGATGGGGAGGGAAAGAGGGATGGAGAGAGAGAAAGAGGGGGGAAAGAGGGAGGGAGAGAGAGGGAGGGAGGGAGAGAGGGAAAGAGGGAGGGAGGGAAAGAGGGAGGGAGGAAAAGAGTGGGAGGGAGAGAGAGAAAGAGGGAAAGAGGGAGGGAGAAAGAAAGGAGGGAGGGAGAGAAGGAGGGAGGGAGGGAGAGAGAGAAAGAGGGGGGAAGGAAAGAGGGAGGGAGGGAGGGAAAGGGGGGAGAGAGGGAGAGATTGTGCAAAATTCTTCATTCCGAACAGGTTTTTGCTTGCAGCTTCATATACCTTTTTATTTGAGCAGCCAATGTGACTGGAATAATTCAGTAGCATTATTGAGCCTCCTATTGCAAGGAGAAAATCAAGTCCTTGACCCTTAATCATTCCTGAGGAGGGATACAAGTGATCAAGTTTTTTACAGAATAATAGTTGTGACTGTGAAATTATAATTTTGCTTCTCCAGATATCTTTTTTTGCTATCATTTCCTTTTCGCAGTCAGTCTGCCTTAAATTCAGGCTCAAATTTCTCTTTGTCTGCATACAAGTTTGTTTGTTTGTTTTATCACTGACTGTTTAAATGAGCTTTTTAAAATCAGGGCATATTTTTGAGCAAATGGAATTTTCCTGAACCTGGTATTTCATTAAGAAAAATACATCTTACTGTTAAATCTATTTACCTTTCTCATGAAAAAAATCAAAAGGAAAATCTTAGGCCTTTACTCTGTATCTGCAAAAAGATCTAAGGCGCTCTTTGAGCTCTCAGAAAATCTGTTTCTGTATATTTCCAGGAATATATGGTGGGACTATATTAAGGTATTTGTTCCAAACTGGATAGCACCATAAGATAATGTTGAGTATTGAGTGACCAGTTCAAACGAACCAATCCATAAACGAGACTTGGGAGCAGGAAACTTAAGCAAGCGTCAGTGGCTTAAGCTAGGCTTAAACTCTGGGCTATAAAAGGGGCTGCTGCGGCTGAGATTGCCATTGCAGTTACAGAGCTTTAAATAGTTTGTTTGCATTTAGTGTCCAGTCCTTATTTGCGCCCATACTTAACAGATAAGATAAGTTGACATGCCAATCAGAAGTCTCTGCAGATAGCATTTGCTTCTTATTTGGCTCCTATCAAAACAATACATTTGAGATGGGAAAAGGAACATTGTCCTAAATCCTAATATTGGATGATAAGTGTAAAATGACATCTGATAACTTCTATCAGATCTAGAATAGGACACAAAGGAGGTCACCTTTTGCTAGGAAAAAATAGTTTATATAGAGTAGCTCATGATGGTCTACTCTGATTGTCAACATCTTTCTAAAAACTCAGGTGGGGGCTTGTTTTGAATTCTAAACAGCTGCCCCAATCTTGCCAGGAGAGTCCCAATACTACTCTCATTATAGAAGTGTTCTGAGTTTCAAATGACTTCATTTTGAGTTCAAAACACTTAAGAGATGGTCAGAACAATCTTGTAAAATTGGAACAACCTATTTCAAACTAGATTCTTTTCTAAGCTTGAAATATTTAGCATACTCCTAAAACCAACTTTAAAAGAGTCAGTCGATAGATAGATAGATAGATAGATAGATAGATAGATAGATAGATATAGAGACAGAAATATAGATAGATATAAAACCTATGGTAGGACCTGCAAATATGGAGCAACCATTTGAAAATAAACTTTCTTTTTGTCCATTACTAATAAATCTTACTCTGAAGCTGACAACTGTTCTAATGCATAAAAGATTCATACCTAGCTGGATTAGTTTATTCTAAGCCATTTTGGACATTAGAGATGAATGCCTACACTCAGTTTCATGCTCTGTTTATCTAGTTCTTGCAAACATCTAGGAACTGAATCCTGAATGAATTAAAGTTTCCAAGACATTTTTAATAAGCAACTCCATGAAAGGATTAGAATCACAAAATGGTCTAAGATCTCCCCTCTCTGGATATGAGCATTGCTAATAAAAGCACCTTTGACAACTGATATTTGTGAAGCGTTCATAGATGGCACTATGTGCTATCCATGATCACTTGATACATTGTAGCATCAAGCAGCACATTTTGTCTTCCTGGATGCAATCACATTCAACAACAATTTCACTTTTTTATCCATGTCAGTAAACATCCTAACTACTCCTCTTAATCTGAATTAAACTACAACTTGTTTCCTTTCATCCATCTGAAAAGTACCTAGAGAAGTTTGTTAAAGATGGAGAAAATGTGATGTGATAATGAAAAAGTCAGCAAGCATAGAATAAATCAGCAGTTCTTGGTATCAGCAAGTTGCTACCCTGTGGCACAAATGTCACAGGATATACTAGATCCTTGCAGTTCTAGGCAAAAATGTTTAGGAACTGAACCCTGAACCAGTTAAAGCTTCCAAGTAATTTTTAACAGGCAGTTCCAAGAAAAGATTATAATCCCAAAATGGCTTAAGATCTCTTCTAACTTTGTCCACAATGGATAGACATTTATCCAGAATGGTACAGTCTCCTGCGTTAGAAGATTGGACTAGGTTTCTTCAAGCCCCTTTTTTTCATCTTCTGTTGGTGAAGCTACAATAAGTGACAGAAACGATGTATTTGTTGGCAGGCATTAGAAACACAGTCTTTTTACTCTGAACATATACAGTATTTATGTTCCATCTTAGACAGATTCATATTTCACTGAAAGACTAGATTTGCTTTTGTGATTCATTTTGCCTCAATATAGAATAGAATAGAATAGAATAGAATAGAATAGAATAGAATAGAATAGAATAGAATAGAATAGAATAGAATAGAATAGAATAGAATTCTTTATTGGCCAAGTGTGATTGGACACACAAGGAATTTGTCTTTGGTGCATATGCTCTCAGTGTACATAAAAGAAAAGATATATTTGTCAAGGATCATAAGGTACAACACTTAATGATAGTTATAAGGTACAAATAATCAATCAAATCATATTAGAAAACAGTCAATGTAAATCATAAGGATACAAGCAACAAGGTTACAGTCATACAGTCATAAGTGGGAGGAGATGGGTGATAGGAACAATGAGAAGATTAATAGTAGTGCAGACTTAGTAAATAGTTTGACAGTGTTGAGGGAACTATTTGTTTAGCAGACTGATGGCGTTCGGGAAAAAACTGTTTTTGTGTCTAGTTGTTCTGGTGTGCAGTGCTCTATAGTGTTGCTTTGAGGGTAGGAGTTGAAACAGTTTATGTCCAGGATGTGAGGGGTCTGTAAATATTTTCACAGCCCTCTTTTTGACTCATGCCGTATTCAGGTCCTCAATGGAAGGCAGGTTAGTAGTAATTGTTTTTTCTGCATATACAAGGCTTGGCCAAAACCAAAACCTTAAAACGCTGCTCTTATGATATTGTCATGCCTTCCCAGAAATAAAATGCTGAAAGGAATTTCATTTCAATATGAACAAAGGTGTGAATAGATCAGGGAAAGAATTTCCTGCATGTCAAATCATCATATATCTCATTTTGAGAGACTCCATCAGGCAAAAATGGTTTCCATTGGAAAGTGACAGTAAAATATGTGCTCCTTATGATGTGTTCATCCTTCTTACCATAAAACATGTTCTGACCTTGCTGTCCCATGGGAAATTGAATGATCTAAATTTATGTTAGGTCAGTGTCAAATATATTCTGTTGCAGGTGCTATTTCACCTTCCATATATCTATCAAATGATTAAAGTTCCCCAAAAGTTTTATGAACAAGGAACTGTCATCACTGAATCAGGATATTATTGTTAAAAGGCAGACTTCAGAGTTCTTTGGTCACTAATCTCTTCGCCAACAGATAATGGAAGTGGCTTCAGCCTCTAGCAGGATAGAGTAGAATTATAAGTAGAATTATGAATCAACAAATATAGTCTTCCTTTCTATGTATGGTTCTACCTCTGCTAGAGGAGAGAGGGAAAAACCATTGCTCTTTTGCATATATGAAGCACATGGGGTGCTGTTTTTAAATCAAGCATGGCTTTAGTGCAGAGATAAAAATGAACTCTTCAGAGAATCTGAATTCCATTCAGGTGGAAACTCTAATCTTATCAACTGTATGAAGTATTGTTGATGCTGCATATTTTCTTCCTCTAGTATTACTTATACCATTAGTACTAATAGACAGAATTATAATGCATCCATCCAAGATAATTCTTAATTTCCTATCTTCTAAGGAAAGAAGATAGGAAAATTTGTTTGTTTACTTTTTCCCGCTTAGTAAACACAGGGCTCTTTCAGAAACATTGTTCCTGAAAGCAGTCTTCTTAGGGGCAAGGTAAGTAGGTTCAAAAATATAGTAGATTATATCTACTATCATATATAGTATAGATCAGGGGTGAAATCCAGCAGGTTCTGACAGGTTCTGGAGAATTGGTAGTGGAAATTTTGAGTAGTTCGGAGAACCAGCAAATACCACCTCTGGTTGGCCCCAGAGTGGAGTGGGAATGGAGATTTTCAGTATCCTTCCCCTGGAGTGGGGTGGGAATGCAGTTTTTGCAATATCCTTCCCCCAGGAGTGGGGAGGGAATGGGGATTTTGCAGTATCCTTCCCCTGCCACGCTCACCAAGCCACACCCACCAAGCCACACCACACCCACCAAGCCACGCCCACAGAATTGGTAGTAAAAAAAATTGGATTTCACCACTGGTATAGATCATAACCATCTGCAATAGAAGATATTCCAAAGGTATAAAATGTCCTAATTTGGATTTTTTAAAAAAGCCAAAAACTTGTATGCATTTACTATATAATAATTTCTATATTATGAAGAAATTAACTTTCTGGCTACACTATACATTTTCTAAGGATGTTATACAATCAAGAATCTATCTGATTTCATAGCTTATAACTGTTACATTAAGGAACATCTTGTGTCTGGTTTATTCCAAGGGCTTCAGTGTAAATATTGGTGCTATTGCAATTATGCTTCAGTGTGATTTATTTTAACTCTGGACTCAAACAATGAATTCAACTCCTAATTCATTATGCAGCTTCCTATTTAGTGAATCAGTTAAGCTGTCAAAGCACTGATGAGTCAATGTCTACTCAGGATGGGTAATTACATTCCTAATAGAATTTCTGGCTTTCATTTTATGAAAATTCCTGGCAAGGGAGCCGTATTGTAGTAAAGGGAAAAGCTAGAAATAGTGGCGTTATTTTATCAGTTATTTTAAAACATAGTACAAGTTGCTTTCAGGTCTATCACACAGAGAGTGCCATCTACCATCACTGAAGATTTCATACATAAAAGGAATGCCAGTCCTATTGGACATCAGGATTCAAGGCAGGCAAATGACTGCTTGCTCTTGTTTGGTTCAGCTGGACTCAACATGTCCTACTGCCTCAGAATGTCCTACTGCAGATCTCAGGAGCTGAGAAATAAAAGTGAAAGGCATTCATTCAGGAAGCATGCCAGCTAATTCAATCTGAGCCAGTTCATTATAGTCTCATATATTGCTTTTTGCAAATATGTTGAACTCCCATATAGGATGCCAATAGTTTCTTTCATCCAAGCAGCTGACATGAGCAAACTAAAACATCCTTTCCAATTTACCAAAAGCTTTAGGTCTCTATCTAGTCTTTTGGATAATAAGGTGAGGAAAGAATGCTGCCTCAGGATTTTCAGATACGACAGAACTCTCTGCCACTTTTTGTTTCAGTTGTGACTCCAATATACCTGAGGGCATAGTTGTCTGGATTGTCACTCTGAGCAGCACCCTCAGACCTGTCTCCAACTCAGATTAAGGATAGCCTGGAAGACTTGGCTGCCCAGCAACCATAAAGACAGTGGTGCTGGAAACTTGCATTCTTCAATATTGTGTTTGGGTTACAACTAGAATATACTGGGTCAGAGGCTTCTGAATAAGAAGCCTAAAAAGTGAAATCAAAAAATTAATATTCTTTGAGCTTTCAACTGTTTCTCTTCTGAGGAACTCACCTGTTCCATGCTGGAACTCAAGGATCCACATTTTTGTCTCAGGCCATTGTTGCAAACCATAAGGAAAGAACTGGCCAAGAGAGAAAAAAAGGATTGATTATCAATCAGAGATTTTGCATAGCTTAAGGAAAGAAAGCACGTTAAGACATTAACACATTTGTTGACTCAAGAAGTTTATGGTCCTTTCTTACTCAAGCATGCCATATGTACTTCTTCTCAAGGTTAGAGCAGGACATATCATGGGCAACGGAGGCCTGTAATATAGAGTAGCAAATTTGTCAGTCTCCAAAAAAGTCTGAGAAGGGATATTACTATGCTATACTAGCTTGCAGTTCTTCCTGTTGGGCAGAGTTGGGTGCTAGCCAGAAGTTGCCCTGAATCCTTGCCAAAATTCTCTCAAGTTGTCTGTTCAACACTGGAAATCTTGCAACAACAGAAAAATCCACCCCAATTGGCTCTGTGGATTTAACCTAGCAGTCCTTCCTTCTTTGAATTGCCACAAAAAGGGTAGGGAGGAAAAAGCCCACAAAATGCTCATTTGGTATTCAGTGGGTAATGATAATCCAGAGAAGCAAAAAGGCAACGAACAATAGGAAGTTGGCATGATTTGCTTTTAGTATTGTCAGTCAACATAATTTGAGAGACATACAGCACCAGCTTTGCTCTGAATTGGCAGGAGAATATCAGCTCTCTGCTTTCTGGCACACTGAAAAGAAAAAAAAATACACAGTTTAATCTCCCTTCATAAATGCCTGTATTTCATTATTAATTTAAATAATATTAAAATGTAAGTTTCATTCACATCAAACTAGCTGATCTTGAATGTTAAATAGGGTTGGACTTGGTTAATATTGGGGTTTATTGCCACCAGGAAATATTAGAAATATAGACTAGGCAGGGAGAAAACTAGGTTTTTTTCCAGAAAATTATTCTTTAAAAAGGTAATGACAAACCATTGCTGAATAAACTAGATGGTCTACTGAACTGAGCTCAACTTGAAGGAGAAATCCACATTATATATTTTGTATATCAGGTGAGTTGTGAATGCTTGTGTTTCAGGTTGATCTGTAGAGGGATCCTGCTTCTGTGATTGGAAATGGAAGATGTAATTACTTCTTTACCATAATGGCTTCCTAAACTGAATAAAGTTTGTTGCCACAGGGGACCTCCACAATATTTATTTATTTATAAAACTCCATGGGCCACTCATCTTAAATATATAACAATTCATGGAAAATGATCAATTTTATATATAGAGAGAGAGGGGGGGGGAGAGAGAGAGATGGAGGGAGGGAGGGAGAGAGAGAGAGAGAGAGAGAGAGAGAGAGAGGGAGAGAGAGAGGGAGAGAGAGAGAGAGAGAGAGAGAGATTTCCCAGACCAAAATTAAAAATGATCTATTACCAAAAAAAGGCATTATGTCATTATTTTACAAAACAAACATACATTCATTGGTCTCCCTTGATATCCTGGTCCTAACACTTGGGAAATCAAAAGGTCTTAACAACCTTCCAGAAGGCAAAAAGGGTCAGGGCTGTAGCTTAGAAAGGTTTGATTCACAGATATCTTCTGAACTATTTCTGTCTAGTAGAACCAACAGTATTGATCTAGATGGAGATATGTAAGATTCCCAACAAAGATGAAGTTACTGGATGAGGGTCATGAGGCAGTAATATTTTTACTCTTGTCCCGCTCTTTATAAAATCCTAGTAAAACCACATCTGGAATACTGCAACCAATTTCAGTCACTACACTACAAAAAAGATATTGAGACTTTGGAAAAAGTTCAGAGAAGAGCAGCTAAGATGATCAAAGGCCTGGAGGCTAAAACATATGACGAACAGTTGCAGGATTTGGGTTTGGTTAGTCTAGAGAAAAGAAGAACTAGGGGTGACATGATAGCAGTATTCCAATATTTGAAGGGCTGCCACAAAGAAAGGGGAGGGTCAAATTATTCTCCAAAGCCAGACAGGAGGAGAAACAATGGTTGGAAACTAACCAAAGAGAGAAGCAACCTAGAATTAAGGAGAAACTTCCCAAACAGTGAAAACAATTAACCAGTGCAACGGCTTGCCTTCAGAAATCATGGGTGCTTCATCACTGGAATTTTTTAAGAAAAGGCTGGACAGCCACTTGTCTGAAATGGTATAGGATCTCCTACTTGAGCAGGGGGCTGGACTAGAAGACCTCCAAGGTCCCTTCCATCTTATTCAGTTCTACATTCTTATATATAGCAGGCTATGCCTGGACAACTTTACACAACTTGCATCAGTTTTAACGTTCCTCCTGTCACTTATGTCAGAAGAAAAACTTTCCCTTTCATCTGGAAAAGGGGAAATAGTCATGTTTCATTGATCTAGTGGGGAATCTGTTAAAAGAAAAAATATAATGTTTTGTAAGTCCATTACTATTCCTCTCTGACCAGTTTCTATTCTTAACAATGGCTACACATAGGACAGAGTCAGTGAACTTGTTTTTCAGAGCACAATTTGTCAAACATAGACCCACATACCATCCCACATAATGCCTCAGTCCTGTCTTGCCTGATACAGCAAAAGCTGTGGATTTAAGGACATGTCCCTTTTCTCACATATAAACATTTGGGGAATAGATGTGAAGGACAGAAACCCACAATCAGAAGGGAGAGAATATTTTGGCAACTCTGTATATTAACAAATAAAAGTTCAGACATTGCCTGGATTGAATTAAAGAACAGCAGAGAAAACACATACCTGGACTCATGCTGGTGCAAGGTCAAAAAATACCATTTTAAAAGCAAAGCCCAAGAGCATCATTGCAGGCTGCTTCCTCAACGGGATAGAGGAGAGCTGAAGATGGCATCATAAATGACCACTGAAGTGATACTTGCCTGCAGTTAGCAGGTCACCCAGAAGAGCCCTAAGACTGGCTAAATGAATATATGGAGATGTGGGTTTGTCATTTCCTCAGCAGGCTCCTTGTTCAAGCTGTGCATGTTAATGTGACTTGCCATATTTCGTTTCTAAAGTTTAATGTTTTAATGAGCATACTTAGCTGGGGAAGTAATCCATTTCTACAGTGGAACTCTATGCTCTGCTAAGTAATTCAGCTATAATGCCAGAAAAAGTGAAAAGCACGTCATGGAATGCTTCTGTGGAAATAGGCAAAAACAGCTTATCTTTTAATGCAGAGGTGGGACATATGTGGCCTTCTAGATAATGCTGTATTACAACTCTTAGCAATTCCAGCCAATACAAGGATTGCACATTTTAATTTATCCACACTAGGAGAATTATATATCCCACATCCCTTGATAGAGCCTTGATAGTACAGTGATCTAAGCACCCTGTTATTAACACAGCTGCCTGCAATTACTGCTGGTTCGAATCTCTCCAAGGCTCAAGGTTGACTCAGCCTTCCATCCTTTCTAAGGTAGGTGAAATGAGGATCCAGTTTGTGGGGGCAATAAGCTGACTTTGTATAAATATACAAAAGTATGAAGGCTATTGCTTAATGCATTGTAAGCTGCCCTGAGTCTCTGGAGAAGGGCGGCATATAAATCAATTTTTTTAAAAAAAATCCCTGTTCTAATTAATAGGTTGCTTGTGAAACCAATAAAGTAGGACTAAAAGTAAACTTTATATGGGAGAAATGTCTTCCAGGCCAGGCAAAACTATAGATGGATTTAGGGTAACTATTAGGATTAGATAAAGGATTAGATAATTTTCAAGATCCAACTCCAAATGTATGTATGTATCTATGTATCTATGTATGTATGTATGTATGTGTATACATACATACATACTACGTAGGGAAAACCTGGCTAGAAGAAAAACATACATACATACATATATATAAAACACACACAGAGCATTAGATAAATTATTATTATTAAACATAATTTCAATACTGATAATAATAATAAACCTCTCTGTATTCTAATATTGTCCAGGGTTGTTGTTTTTGTTTTGTTTTTTGAATGTTTATACTTTCCTGAATTTTCAGAACTTTAATTTTGTAAATTCCTTGTCCTTTTCCTATTTCCTATTTCTATAAGCACATGCAAATTCATACTGCACTTTATTGAGATTTACCAAAATTGCAAAAGTTTTATAGTCATTGTTTTATAGTCATAGTCATTGTTATGACTATGTTTAGTCATAACAATGAGACGAACCCAATTTTAAATGGCAAATAGCAGCATTAGGAAGGGATTTTATATATAGGAATAAAAGGATCACAGAGGTACTTGGTTACTCTAAACCTAAGTGAAATCAGTTAGACTACTTTGGTGTATGGTATTTTAATTAATAGAAATCCAAATACTATCGGAGCATAATTGAAAAATTTATAATAACCTTCAGAGGAAAAGATAAAACCAATTTTTCTAATATCAAGAGACATAACTATATAATTGTTGGCAATACCCTCTTACTGCATTCTTTGTACTTCTCTCTGCCACTGCTTGAATACAAAATTATTCATTATAGAAAACAAACCTCTGTGTATATTAACATGTAGTTGTTAAACCATATCTAGAGAGAGGGGGGATTTGCTATTTAAAAATCATATTAATATTAATATATATATTTAGGCATATTTAAATGCTAAGCTGAGCTGGGAACTCTTCCAGCGTAGTAAGTGCCCTGTGTTTAATGGCAGAGATTTCACAGAGGCCTTGGATGTAGTATCTGGTACCAAAACTAAACAAAGCCTGTCCAACAACTAAAATGCATAACAGAAAATTAGAGATGAACTATGTGAAAGTAATATTAATATAAGAGATTTATCTAGTACAGTTACAGACACAGACATAAACAAAATTCCTGGGTTAGAAACGCTAGAATGATCTAAAAAGTACCTAGAAAGATGCTATGAAGAAGAGAAAAACACTGAATGTTATGAATGGAAACATTTAGAATTCCATATAAATAAATAAATAAATAAATTTATATATAAATAAAAAATCAAGAATATAAACTGAAAGCCTTTGCGGATGATATAGTATTCATTTTAGATAAACCCATACAATCTGGACCAAAATTAATGATAAAAGTACAACAATATGGAGAAGTAGCGGGATTGAAAATTAATAAACAAAAAACTAAAATTTTAACAAAGAATCTTAACAAGTATCAAAAAGAAGAATTGGAAAATATATTAGGGATACAAATAGCAAAGAAAGTTAAATACTTAGGAATATGGATTACAAACAAAATATCAACGCTGAAGGAAGACAATTATATTAAATTGGCTAAACAAATAGAAAAGGATTTGGAAAGATGGGCAAAACTCCAATTGTCTCTTTTAGGCAAAATTGCTACCATTAAAATGAATATTCTGCCAAGAGTGTTGTACTTATTTAGGGTAATACCAGTAAACCCAGGAAGAACATATTTTAAAGATTTAGACAGAATGATATTAAAATTTATTTGGCAGGGAAAAAAAGCAAGAATCAAATTAAAACATTTACAAGACAAAAGAGAGAGGGGGGGAATGGGACTCCCTGATTGGCAGAGTTATTACAAAGCCTCAGCGTTAATATGGATAAAAGATTGGATCGAACTCAAAAACATAAGAACATTAATAACTTGACTTAACAAGAGGTTGGCATGCATATCTTTGGGGAGAGAAAATTACAAAACAAGAATAATTTCGCAGACATATTGTAAGAGACAATTTGCTTAAAATATGGAATGAAATCAGAAAATATCACTGATAGGATTCCTAGGTGGACTTCCATAATGGAAGCACATATTTATCCAAATACAATAGATACAAATAAATTAAAAACATATAAGGACATCTTAAATGAAGAAGGAAAACTAAAAACAAGAGAAGAATTGAAAATGCAAAATGTGGAAATAGAGTGGTGGTCATATTTGCAATTAAAATTCAGATATAAATCTGATATGGAAAAAACTGGAATTCAAATGGAACCAAATCAGTTGGATAAAATTTTATTAGGCCCTAATGAGAAATTAATAACCAAAATTTATAATTTTCTATTGGAATATAAACTAGCAGAGGAAGTAGTTAAAGAGAATATGATCACATGGGCGACGAATTTTGGGTATGCAATAGAATTAAATAAGTGGGAAAAATTGTGGAAAAGTATTAATAAATTAACATTATCTGTACCATACAAAGAAAATGCTTATAAATTGTTCTATAGGTGGCATCTACCACCGGCGCGAATTTCTAAAATGTTTCCTGGCACATCTCCACTCTGTTGGAAATGTAAAGCACATAAAGGGACATACTATCATATATGGTGGTCATGTCCCAAAGCTAAAAAATTCTGGAACAGTATAAAAATGCAACTGGAACAAATAATAACTCAAAAGGTGCCATTAAAGCCAGAAACTTATTTATTAGGAATACCTACAAGTAAATATGAAAAAGAAATAATATATTTAATAACACACATTTTGACTGCAGCAAGAATTATATACGCACAAAATTGGAAACAAGAAGAGGTCCCGACTCAAGAGAAATTAATATCCAAAATTATGGAATGCGCTGAGATGGATAAACTTACCAAGGAGATCCAAGGAAAGGAAGAATCTGAATATTATCTGGTTTGGCCAAAATGGTTATAAATGGTTAGAGGGAAGTGAAAAAAAAAGAGAAGAAGAAAGAAAGAAAAATTAAATAAAAGAAAAGGTATCAATAGAGTAAAATAAATTTTTACATCAAATGAAATTTAAGAAAGAGACACGAGATATCAATAAAATAATATCATTATATAAGGTGAGAGAAATATTGTATATTGAAGAATATAGGATATTGATATTGTAACAATTCAGATATTATAGGTAGATGTTATTAAGATGATGCTTGTTGTAAATTGTTTTACTTGCATTTATAAATGTATTATGTGGTTTCTTAAATTAATAAAAGTTTAAAAATTAAAAAAAAAAGAATTCCATATTACCTCTCCTGCTTTTTAAGGTCTCTATAAAATGAATGGAAAATGACATACAAAGTTAGGCATCATTGCTACGCAAATAACAGTTAGTACTGTTTTGGTTTTTTTACCTTTTTATCATATCAAAGTATGAGGTCCAAATACTTATCTAAGAAATTGAATGTTCTTTAAGATCAGTCTAAATTAAATGGAACTAATTGTAGTGCTAGACAGTTGCTTATTCAAGATCCAGTCCACCCTTCTAAAAGGAGCCATGTTTAGGGATGCACCTGAGCCCAACCTATCCCTAGATTCCTGGTTGACGGTACAGTTTATTTTTAGCATTTGTCTACAAGGTTTATCTTCTAAATTAAACTTCTAAACTGGCCAGTTTATCTTCCAAATTAGTCTATTATAATACAGTCTACACAGGTAGACTGAAGACAGTACAGAAAATTCAATTACTGCAGGATATGATAGATTTCTTATTCTAGTCCATCACTTGCTTAGAAGTATCATCATTAAACAATCATATACTTCTCAGGCAAAGACAAAGCATTCAGTCTTGCCAGTAAATATGTACTGTAAGTGGTTTCTCTTGGGGAAGTCTCAACATGCCCCCTTTTAGCAGATCTTTTGATGAGACTTTGTTCCAACTCAAGGGGAGCTAGGGAAGAATACCTCAATATTAACAAACTCATTTTATAGTGAATATTCAGCCAAGTCCTTCTTCTTTACTCCTACATACAAGTGAATATCCTTTTCTTTCAATGTTCATTATGTTCACTTTTTCTGCTTTATTTTGAATTGTGCTGTTGAACTCTGTCCTTACTTTTTGTTGGTGGTGGGTTTATTTCTTTTCTTAGAAGTGAATTAATGTAATGTTGGGAATCACTATAAAGCTTGCTATTGAAATATTCTTAGTAAATGTGGAAAGGGCCTCTAAAATCAGCTGAAGTGAGACAAGTAAACCCTTATACTGTCTAGAAAGAAATGCAGAGCTCTTTGATCTCCAAACCAGCCAGATTATATAGAAGCTACAAAGTGTGATGCTGATGCTTATTTCCCACAATATGGCATATAGAAGGAATAAGAATGGAGCTCAAGGCTAAAGCATTATAACTGTATCTCTTGAGTGGCTGAGAAAGTATTGAAACCAGCATAAGCCATCTCTGAAATGATTACCAAAATAGTTATTCCATTTTACTGCATCTCTGTTGTATAAAATAAGGTATATAAGAAAAGGAAGTGGCATTTATATTCCAGGAAATGAGAAACTTTTATAGAAACTCAACTTTAGATTATTCTGGGTGGAGGGAAGATTGAGCACAGATTGGAGCGAGTCACATGCAACCACTGGAGAAGTATTTTCAGCAATTCTTCATAGTATATGAAGAGAAAAGAAGAGAGGAGAGGAGAGGAGAGGGAGGAGGAGGAGGAGGAGAGGAGGAGAAGGAGAAGGAGAAGGAGAAGGAGAAGGAGAAGAGAAGAGAAGAGAAGAGAAGAGAAGAGAAGAGAAGAGAAGAGAAGAGAAGAGAAGAGAAGAGAAGAGAAGAGAAGAGAATAAACAGAGTTGGAAGGGACCTATAATTTCTGGAGGCAAATTGTTCCAGTGATTAATTGTTCTACTGTAACTGTTAGGAAATTTCTCCTTAGTTCTAAGTTGCTTCTGTTCTTGATTAAATGAATGGTGAACATGATTAATTTGACATAATTCAGATAGTTGCTATTTCTTAGCATGCTGCTTTAATTGATTTTGCATACGTTTTTCTCTCTTAGCTTCAGATATCATGGCTCCTTCAAGGCACATTGCTTGGAGATGTCTCCCTTGTCCTTGTTGAGAACAAGACTGGAAAAGAGCAGAGCAGAAAGCTCTGGCACTTGAATGACCAGAAAGGATTGGGAATATGGCAAAAGATGATCAGACCTCTCCCTGATGTTTTTGACAGGTAGGATATATCATGCTTCTTCATATGTCATTTAGCAATGAATTCTTGAATGAGTGTTGAATGATTGAAACTGCTGATAAGCAATTAAGACCAGTTAAACTTTTCTCATTTAAATTCAGATTTAAACTTTTTATTTGAAAGCAGTGTGGTTTTTTAAAAAAAAATGAATTCCATCTACTTGGGCTTGGTTGTCCAATACTTAATGGGATCAACACAGACATAGACAGAAAATATAACTTTTTCTCTATTGCCATTGTTCTGAGAACAATTCCTTTCCCTCTCTCTTTGTGTGGAGAAGAGCATCAGACATGCTTACCCATAGCTCATTCTTTATTTGTTCTTGCTGCCTGCTGATGATGAATGCAGGGAGGTTCTTTTTGAGCCAGTGACTGGTTTCATGATGATTCAGTTCAAAACTGCTTCTTTGACCCGAGACATAATATAGGCAGTCACTTCAGGAGATAGCTTAGTATCTTTCTAGCATATGATGCACCTTTGGAGGGTCTTACAAAAGGTAGGTTTTCTGCTGCCTTGCACAGGTTTTTCGATGGATTGAAATCATAGACACACTGTAGCAGAAATGAAGTAGATATTATTTTGATCACAGAATGAATACAAGAGACTTAAAAGCTTTAGCTATTGGGGTCTCCACTAAATATGGCACTAGAGAACCCCCAAGGCACATGTCTAGTCACACAATTCACCAGTCTCTCAATGCTCAAATCTACACAAATGCATCCTATTTTATAAAATAAAGACAAAAGCTCTTAATTGTTACTCAGAAAATATTGCTGCTCTAAAATAATAAGTAATAAGAATTTACTATTAACTCTTGGGAATCCAAAACAGCTGTATCTTGTTCAAGATATAAAAGTTTCCCACAAACACCACCACTAAATGAAAATCAAATCCCAATCCACTTTTTAAAAAATCTGATGTTCTCCTCGTCTGTCATCTTTGGGACATTTACATCTCCCCTCCTCAAGTGGCTGAAGAGAGGAAAAGCTTGGCTGAAATTTTTAACTCTGCTGTTGTGCCTTATTTTTTAAGTAGTTAAGTATTCCAGGAACAGCTTCATTGTGTTGAAAGCATGACTCTTTCAATGAGAAAATGTGGAGATCTAAGGCTTTAATGTCTGCTTTATTTGTAAATTGTAAATTGAATGGCTGAGCAGAAATGGCTGGAAAGAAATATCTTTCAAACCAGTTTGTAAGGACTAAAGCTGAAGAGATGGGGATTAATAGTTCTCATGCTAGAAAGAACTGCCAGTGTATATAATTTCCACTGAAGGCCAAAAATGTAAACTAAAATAGAAGATAGATAGATGACAGACAGGAGAGAGAGGGAGGGAGGGAGGGAGGGAGAGAGGAATGATTGTGTGTTTGTGATTTGTAGGAGACACATATTGCACAGCTTCTATTTTGTCTGCATTAAAACCACTTATCTAGTTGTCTTGCATCTGTGAACTTCTCTTGCAGCAAATTCCTGAATACTAGATGAAATATCTGAGAATCAAGATGTATTGCCTAGCCTGTCACAAAGTCTAATACAGATTTACTGGCTGTGTACCCCATGGGATTGCACTTTCAGTAGATTCATAGCTATTTTGGTCTTCTTATGCTTCATGCTGTTTCTCCCAAATTTGCATTTCTCCCTCCCTTTCCTTCCTATTTTCTGTCTTACTAACGTATGAATGCCCAGTAAGATTGGACAGATAACTCAAACATTAGATTCTTCCAACCAGTCAGGTATCTTTCCCCTTCCATCTCTCACTGATTATAATAATCAACGTGGGTGATGTAGTAATTAAGATATAGCAGTAGGACAAAGTCTACTTTCAGCCATTGAAGTGTATTGGATTGCAAAGTGCCAGTCATTTTCTCTGTACCTTTACAAGATTATTATGAGGAAAAATCAGAGAAAATAATATTATATCCACCAATGAGCTAATTGAACAATCTGATAATGTGCCATCAAATTTGTTCAAACTCTTAGTGACCAAATAGACAGACCTTCCCTAGAATTATCTCTCCCCATTCTGGCCCTTCAGGTCTCCAATGATGTACTAATGTCATTGTAATTGGGTCCATTCACTTTGCTGCTTTTTTTCTCTTTTCTTTCACCTTTCTCAGCATTATAAGCTCCTCAAAAGAGCAGGTCTTCACATAATATGTCCAGAATATGACAATATGAGCCTGGTCATTTATGCCTCAAGTGAAAGTTGAAGAAAGATGGGATAGAAATCTAATAAATAAATAATATTCACCACTTTCTCTATAAAAGAAAAGGTTTTTTAGAGATCACAGAGGGATTTATTTGTCTCAGGAACATCTCTATATTCCTAGCTGTCTTCCCCAATGCTAACCTAAAAACATGAAAAAGTTCTGAGTTTGCTTAAGCCTTTGTTGCAAATAATATATTTATTGTTTGTGTCTCAGCCTTAACTCTTTTGTTCATGTTAAAACCAATGCATATAATTTTAAGGGCACCTTGGTGGAGATACTATGCCGAAAATGTATTTCATCTTCCTGACTCTTGACATAGCATAGCATAGTGTGGGTTAATACAAAAAGCATTCTGTTGTGGATATGAAATTAATGTACGATATAAAACTATCAGCATTGCCTCCTTTGGTGTTCTTTGTTGCCTCTGCCCTCCATAGTAAGATGTAGTGGCTTCATTTCTTTTAGTTATCTTCCATTTTTCAGTAGCTTTTTAAAATTCATTTGTCTAGCATCATTTATGTGTTGCCAAGGTAACAATTTCCCCCTAAACCCTATCCATTCTCATATACTTCACTTGTGAGGCTCCATTCTGACTCTCATATTCTGTGCTGCTTTTCTTCTAAGTGTCTGCATGGTCAAATGCAAATTTATTCATCTTTATCATATTATCATATAGAAGCTGTTTCATATTCATCTTTTTCTTAGAGACTTAATATGGTCTACGGAGAGCTCTAAAACAATCTTCAGCATTCAAAACAAGATTTTTGAAAGAATTCTGGAATTTGGGAAGCAATCAACACAACTATTTTATCAGGAACTGTATAAACATGGTGTTAAGATGCCTGCAAAAATAAAATTGAGAAGTCTTACAGTAAAACTATTGGGTTTTTTCCCTTTCCTCCTCCACTTAATTACACCTGCATAGGTGCATAACTTTATTTATATTTATTTGGACAATTTTTTAACAGCCTCTATTTTCATGGACTCTTGTGACTGAGAAACAGATTATAAAATTATAATCTGTGTAAAATTAGATTTACACCCAAAAAAGTACTGTAAATCTTTTTCCAAATCAATCTCAGGAGTAATTTCAGAGAACATCCATGCAATTTTCTTGCAATGATTTGCCAATACTTTTGCTGTATTTGTGGATTTTTAGATGGATTCCCCATCTAACCTACAACCTAGATCTCCCATCCAGATACAAATTTTGTGGAAAAGAATTCCTCTTCTTGTATTTCCTCAGCTTTTGCATATATTTGTCACAAAAAGTTATTAGAATTTAGTCTAATATACAGTCAGTCAGTTCAGTTAAACTAGGGGTAGTTGTAGGAATATTCCATTCATCAATAGAGGCTGATTTTGGCCAGACCTGCCCTATATATACTGTATTTCATAAATATTGGGTCCCTTATCACAGTTCTCACCATAACAATACAAGAAAGATCTCTTTTTCTCAACATAATTTTCCAGAGACTTGAAGTCATTGCTGGCTATAATTCTAGACAAAGTTTCAAAATCATTTCTAAAGTTTTGGATCTTCACCAGCCTACCATCTGAGTCATAGTCTTGAAATGGAGATTTAGAAGAGTTGCAATTATCTTGTCAAAATCACTCCAAGAGAACAAGTTAAAATTATTCAAGAGGTTGCAAAATATTTTAACATTAGCCATATTGAAGGATATTTTTGAACAATAGACTCAGAAGTTAATTTTAAGAGTATCTGCCTCTACAGATTGTGTTAAGAAGATGTTATGGAAGTGGAACTGATTTTACATGACAAGGTTGAGACTGAATTGAAAGTGGATTTAAAAATAACAGACAACAAGAATGACATGGAAAAAGATGTTACAGTGAACATACAAAAGAAACTGGCTGATGTCTTAATAATTAAAAGAGATATACAAATAACATAATAAGTGAGTGACCTGGATAATTTCCCTTTATTGGATTTACAAAAGAGATATATTGAAGTTTTGAAGAATTTTGTGAGAAGGGACAAAGAAAAAGAAATCAAGTTCTAGGATATTATTTGGACTAAAGATCAAAATTGTTAGAAACAAAGGGAAGAAATATAAAGTTGTTTACTTGATCAAGGTTAAAATACATATGTTGTTATCTCTGTTAACCACTAATGAACTTTTGCTGACATCAGGAATGAAATGGAGGCTTTAAGGATTTGTTTATAAATAAAAGATGGGAAATAGGAAGAAGAGATTATTTCTTTTATTTTAAGAGAAGATGATAAATTACTAAAATTGTTTAAACTTATGATGAGTGGGAAAGCCATTTCTTTATTCTTTACTCTGTTGTTATTTTTTCTTTCTATTTGGTTGATCAACTGAAGTTGAAGTAGAATAGGTCATGTAGTAAAATAGTGATACCATGTACACAAGTTAGTGATGAAGACAAAGGATAAAGAAGTGCAATTTAATCATTTTGATTGACCAAATGAAAGTCTAGATCTAAAGTCCATAAAACCATTGCAGCATGTCTTGAAACAAATATTTCATTCTAGAAAACAACCTTAAATATTATTGAGTTAAAACCGTGGAAATATGAGCCAAAATTCCTGTAAAGTGATGAGTGAGATGGATAATAATTGGTTGTAGCTATGGAAGTCAAAATAGTACACCAGTTACTAAATCTAAGGGGAGCAATTTCTTTTCCATGATGGCACATCACACACTGGGCTTATTTATTTATGAAATAAATTAAAGAAGCACCAAAGTGTTCTTTGTTCACTCAAGCTCCTGACATGAACGTTTAGTGGCAAAAATAAACAAGGCAAAAAAATGTGGAAAAAACCTCATTTTTTCCACAGAATTATGCTAAACAGGCCTGACCCTGCTGAGCTTCCAAACTAGGCCAAGTTAGCAATGTTCCCGTTGTCAGATATTTTCTTAAAGGTTTCCTCATGTTTTCAGTTTCATCAGGTATCTGAACAGAATAAGTGATTCCCTCCCTTTACAGGATCACTGACCTTTTTCAGAGTGCTTTCAAAAGTATTCTATTCTTTATTTGTATATTTAAAAACAAATAACATTGTTCTTGATTGATCCATGATCTAACAGAAATTAAACCTTTCCATATTGTCCTGGTCTTGAGTGCTTAGACAAGTGGGAATAAATACTATTATAGAACTAGGGATATGTAATTATTCCTGATTATATTCTAACATGGGATAAACAGTTATAATAGATAGAGAGAACCAGCATTTCATTATTATTATAGCCATGTTTTAAGTCAGGCTGTACTGTACTTTCGCTTTTTTTAAAATATGTTTTTACAATCTCGATTACATTTTTTATACATTCACATTTGTGAACTTCTCGCATGGCTGCTCTGAAGCCAACAGTTATTAAGAATACAACAAAGTTGCCTGACTACTCCTCAGCTGTTAGAGGGATTCAAAACACTAAAGGAACCATTTCTACTTGTACTATCCATCAAAATAGTTGTATTATCCATTTAATCATAAAATCTTTAACTTATTTAGTTTCTGAATCATATTTCATCCAGCAAGTGCTCTGAGTTTCATACAAGATTTTCAAATTCAACCAGGTCTCTAAATATTCCACCTTGTTTACACAGTTCCTTGATACCATGCTATTTATTTCAAGCTATTGAAAGTTATTGAAACCAGGTGATTCAGACCATTATGAAGAAAAAGTATCATAGATTTAATCTTTTTTATTATTAATAATCAAACCTTGCAATCTATATGAGTTTTTTTCTCTCCATTGAATGTAGCTTTTATGTATTTTCCTCACCACAAAACATGCAGAAGGGATGAATCTGGACTATTTATTTTTCTGAATTTATTTCAAACTATCAGTATGCTACTTATTATTGCACAATCTCTTACTGATTCAACATTTCCTGCTACCTGGATCTGCAATGCCCTGGATGACTGTCATCCAATGGCATGATCTTGCACCCTAGGTGTTTTATATTTATGATACCAAAAGGTAGGAGGAAGAAATAGATATGGACAGGCTCCAAATTTGCTGATCTTAATTCTCTAAACAATAAAGAGAAGACACTCATAGCTTGGGAGACAAACAACGGGCAAACTAAAAGTGACATTCAGTCATATGCAGGTTTTTTTGAAGTATTTATTTCTAAAGGCAGCCATGGACTCTGGAGTCTGAAGTAGGAAACTCACATATGGTGGAATGTTTCTTAATCTTTTCTCCTGTAGTGAGTAGTTCCTCACTTGTTTTTCTTTCAAGGGGAAAGAAAACATGAAATGTAGGGAAGATATCTCTGGCAATCTCTGCTCAATGTAATTTCAGTTCATGTTAGCAGGCAGTGATGATACAATCAGGGAATGGATGTATTAAGAAACAAGAATGGTGGACTAATGATTTCTGATTGTATGTCACATTTCTATTTTGCTATACAGAACAATAATCCTATAGTGCAATTCCCTTAAGCATCATGAATCAAAAATATTTCCCTGTACCTTGCCCCAAATAATTTTCTTTACAAATAATTAACTCCCACAGCAATTTATTTTCCCAAAACTGTTATTTTCTTTCAAACCTCTGGAAATGATTTCTTCTTCAATCAAGGAATATCCAATTTGTTGTGGTAGCTGTCTTTCAACGAAGTCCAATCCTATCTGCAACGTACTCAGTGCAGCCAGGTTCTCTGTACTTCTTCCTCCAATTTAAATTGAAATGACTGCAGGAATAAGGACATTTAAATTAGTTAGCTTGCCCACCATATACTTTGTGACTTTGTCAAGTTTACATTATCTGCTA
The DNA here is from genome assembly GCA_022577455.1 of Arizona elegans. Taxonomy (NCBI): domain Eukaryota; kingdom Metazoa; phylum Chordata; class Lepidosauria; order Squamata; family Colubridae; genus Arizona; species Arizona elegans. Next base: position 281,174,004 of record JAKOOJ010000001.1, on the reverse strand, counting down.
AACTTTATTGTTGTGTTTATTCATATTTCTAAGTAGCCATAATAAAAATACTACAATATAATTATCTATCTATCTATTTATCTATCTATCTATCTATCTATCTATCTGATGCCGCCCAACTCTTCATTAAAAATAAAGGTCAGCAGAACACAAAAAGAACAAAACTAGAAACTGAGAAAAGGAATAAAATGGCAAACCCAGCGAACAACTAAAAAACTTTTGCCACATTTAATATCCAACAAAGTGGGCTCCACCCACCCAAATCCAAGGAAAACAACCAGACTTTATGGTTCTTTGAAATGTAAACAGGGTAGGAGCCATCTGGACTTCTGGGCCACCTCTTTCCAGAGATAAGTGCTGTGAGGGAGAAGGCACAATTCCTGGTTCTGATACATTTGATTGAACTAACATGCCAGCCTTATCAGCATGAATTGATTGGGGATAGGCAAACATCAAGACCCTCTGCCATGATGGGTTTTATAGATCATAATCAGCACCTTGACTGGACTCAGAAATAAACTACAACCTGTATAGCTTGCAGAAGTGTCACATGAATATGCCAATTACCATCCGTGCCTTTGCATTCTGGACTAGTCTAAGATTTTGAGTGGTCTTCAAGGGCACTCTGTACTTCAATGTATGGCATATTGCAATAGTCAAGCCATGAGGTAACTAGGGCAGGAGTGACTGTCTGAAGTCTGTTTCAATTGAGGAAATAGTGCAACTAGTGCACTGGATAAAGCAGGGCAAAGCCCTTCCTGGCCACAGTTACCACCTGCTCATTAAACAGAAGCTGCAGGTCTTTAAAACTTCTGAATTGTGTTAATGTGACATTCTGAGATTGAAGATGGGTTGCATTTTTTACTGCTGCCACCACTATTCTATTCCAGTTTTTGAGGGTAAAAAAAATTGAGCAAACCAAGTGTCTTAAAAGCAAAAAAAATAAAATAAAATAAATTAAAACCTGAAGATGATAGTTGGACAGAAAACAAATGGGAGGATAATGGCCTTTAAGATTGAACTAGAATGGAACTTTCACCTCAATTTAGTTTTAAAAAATCCAGACAAGTGGCTGTCTGGCCTTTGTCTGAACACATCAGGGTAATTGGTCCCATCATCAAACTGCTCTTATTGTTAACAAATTTCTTTCTACCACGCAATTGGAATCTGCCTTCCTGGAACTGAATATGTTATTTTATATTCTGTACCTTGAAACTAGGAAAACTATTGTTAGCCTTCCTGATCACATCTCACATTTCTATTTTGCTGCATAGAAGGGCAAAGCTCTATTGCTTTGACCAACATGAACTGAAAATATTTTCAGACTTAACACCATACCTTTCGTATATCATAGGCCTTTGAAGAGATGCCTTTCAGTATTATATTTCCCCTCAGACGATGGTTCAGCATGTGATGAGGACAGTTTACAAGGAGTGAAAAATGCCTCATTTTAATATGGTCTGACATCTTATCAGTTTTCCGTTACTTTCAGTGAATATTTACTTGTGACTGTAGTCTCACTTTGAAGTGCTGAGGTTTTCCATTTCAGTGGCATCTCATTTTGAGACAGCCCACAATCCTTGGGAAAGAGCAGATAAGGTAGTTTTCAGATAGATTGGACAAATGGTCTTCTTTTTATAAACAAGTAAAGAAGGGCTCATAGTCAAAACAGCATAGCCATCAATCTTTTAGAAATACAAGGTAGCAGCACTACAAAGAAAAATTCTACTGATTGATCAAACAACTGCTGAAAGGAATCTTCCCCAATTCATTTTATTTTAGGACTCTAATGAAAATTTTTCCAGCTTAGTGCTGGGAGATATATTGGGTAGATATAGCTGGGTTCCCATAGAGCAAAATCACCCAGTGCAATATCAGCATCCTTCTTTTTAAATCAAAGATAGAAATAGTTATGTGACCAAAATTGAAAGGCTTGTTTTCTTTTAATGGGCTTATTTGGCCATACCAATCTCCCCATTTCAGTTGGAATTAACTCCATTGCATTCAGATGCATTGATCGCATTCACTTGCTTTTGCTTTTTGTGAGCAACAGAAGAGCAGTTTCTGCTTTCATCTGGCCCCACATTTTACTCAGAAGTGAGGAGAAATAAAAGTCATTGTTTAACGCTTTCCATTAATAATCCAGCATAGCATGAAACTAGCAAGAGCTGGGGCATATCACCACTCATTACCTGTAAGGCAAGTGGAATTCAAATGGGATCATTTCCAATGGAAAGAACTGAAGAAAGTCTATAAAAATGAGAAGTGGTTTTGAACCACGATATTCCCATATGGCTTGTCTCTGCAAACTCTTGCATTATTCTTATCACAAGAATTTCTATGCTAATTGCTAATTACAATACTGTGATATTGAGGTTCACCGTTCAGTATGTTTGATTTCACAATGTCCAGGTCTTTGCTGTATTGCAAAAGTAATGTGACTTGGTCTCTGGATGCAGAGAAACTAAGGAAAGGAATGCTGATTAACGACATTCTCATGTGTTCTTATTTTGGTTAGAAATCGAATCTGTACAAAGTAGTTTATACTGTAATTAGATTTTAAAACAGAGATCTTGCTCTCTGGGTGTCCTGGCTTCTTGAGATTTCAACTAGGGATTGTTCATCAATGATAAACCTATCATCTCAATAATAAGAGCTGGAACGTGCTTATATTTTCAAAATGAAAGGTGAATTTTTCAACAGATAAGGCAAATCACTTTCCGGTATTAGTCATATTCAGTTCCTCATCTGTGAAATAGGATTAACAGAATAAGCTTACTTCTTAAGGCTGTTCTGAGTGAAAGCACAATAAAGATATTAACACATTTTATGCCACTAACAAAAATACTATACTGTTTATAGCTGGATACCTGGCAGGCAGCTCCTGACTAGTATGATTAGTAGAATTTCACCATTTTTCTATGGATTACAGTTCAAGGAAGAATATTTTCTTGCCATGCCTTTCTTATCTTTTCTTAGCACTGCTTTTGAAAAATTAACTACTACCTTTTTCACAGCTCAGTAGCTTCAACAGCACTTGTGGTTCCCCTGAGAAAATCCAAGTCACTTAAAATCACACTGGCAACCTGAGCGCACATTTGTATTCAACCAATCACCTTGGACTATTAGTTGAAGTTACAAGCCAAATCAGAATGAAGGTAGTCAGAGCTACATGAGGGGAGAGGGGGTTATTTCAAATAAAATTAGGTTTGACTGAATTATATCTGTTGAAATTGGATTCTTTGAATTTGCCAGAAGAAAGGCATTTAAATCTCATCCCATTTTGATTCCTATGATCTGCCCTTTCTCTGAAATAGCATTTTTATTCTATCATGAAATACAGTACTTTTTCCCAGTTACTGAAACTGGAAGTTGCATGTATGTTATTTGGGAAGAGGAAATCCAAACTGACTGGGGCCAGAGTTTATAAAGTTTTTTGTTTTTTGAGCCAGAACCTGGGTGGACAGGTCTTGTTACTTGAGGAAACACCATTTTTTAAAAAAAGGGAAGACATGTGCATGCTCTCTATTTGTCTCTGTAAGTCTCTGTTTCACTTTTGATTGTCGTACTTTGAGTGTATATGAGACTTTTATGGCTCTGTTTAGACAGCCATCCTAAACTTTAATGGAATTTTGATTGTAATGATTATGGAGCAGTTCCTGGATTAAGAAAAGCTGTGTGATCCTGACTGAAGTGCCTGCAAACCAATATTAAATTGCTCAGATATCTAAAGCATTATGGCACAAAGTGTTATTAAAGGAAAGATGGTGAAAGAGCTAAATACAATAGCTACCAGCTCAATTCTTGGAGGGATGGGTTCCTGTAGGCCAAAGCTACAGGAAGGTAAATGATTAAGACAAAGTACAAATAGTGATTCTAAAATATCATTCATTTAAGTGCTTCCTGAAATGCACTGTGTATCATCCACAACCCTCTGTGATCCTAGAGACTAATATATACATTAGCATGTATTTATTCGGTAAAACTTTGCTTAAAGTTTTAACCTTTCTTTCATTGTAGATCAGTAGGATGGAAAGTATAAATGACACTATGAAAATTGAAATTGAATAGCAAAAATGCAATATGAAACAAATAATAAATAAATAAACAAATAAATGCAGTATAAACTTACAAAGGCAGCATTATAGGAAAAGCATAACAAAATAGCAAATTAAATCAGCTACCAAATACTATGCCAGGAACCAAAGAACTGTGAAACTGTTTTTATAGTGCCTTTCCCCATACTATACATTCATGTGAGAACACAAGTGAGAAGCATAATGTAGTTGTTCAAAGGGAGGAGAGAATAAGAAATGACCCATTTCATCCAGCCTAGTTCGTATAAAGAAATTAAGAACTGAATTGATTCCAAAAACGCTGGAAAAGCTGTTTACTTCTTAGGCTGCACTTTTTTCTGCTTTTCCCTCCACTAAAATAGACAAGTGAGTCAATACAATTGAAAAAGATTTAAGAAAAAACTCAGAATATTTGTTGGGTCATATTTACAAGTTTTTCTTGAAATACAATGTCAAACCCGTTCAAACTGCATTCAATATATCCAGCAGTAAAAAGCTAAGCCTACTCAGTATAGATACTGAAGTGAAGGACAAGAAGTTATAAAGTTAAGATTTAGTTTTGTTATTGGCTAAAATTGAGATTGTGTTATGAAGGCTTATCCTTGAATACCAACTTCTGTTCTTACATTTTTATGAATTGTCCACATTCTGTGAACAAAAGTAGATGTAACAATCTTTGTTTGCCATCATTCATCATTCATTACATTGATTGGCATTGTTATTTTATTATTTTTCAACATATACATTTCTTTCCTAAATTAACCATTCACCTGAAAAATTGAAAGTATTTTGATAAATGTACATAACGTCTGTTAATATGTAGAATGTTAATAATTTAATAGAACTCATAACAATGTTGTCCCATGTGAGTTGTTTCCTTTGTTATTATTATTCTCTAGACTCCTTCTGAGCAATCATCAGAACATGATTTGTGTTGCCTTCAACAAGTTTTTCTTACCCGTAGTTAGTTTCATTATCATGACTCAATGCTTTGAGAATTATTTCATGCTTTTGAATAGCATTTTTAAGTAGAACTGAAATAAATATGGATGTTGTGGGTCGTTGTTCTAAATCCGATGGGGAAGTTTCATTGATAAAAGTGGCTTTCTGTTTTGAGAGGCATCTTTTACATATGAAGCAGAAAGTAAGAAAACAGCAATAATCTAAGCAGAGAATGCATAAGTTGTCTTTGCTGTCTTGCCTCAAATGTAGAGGTTACAGGTTTTAAGATGCCCTTCCAGAGAAGGCTTAATATTTTTGAGAAACTAATGGCACCATTTTTGCCTCCTTGAACCAATCCTTAGAATGTTTTCTTTCCAGTAATCCATCAAGAAGACAAACTTATTTCTACTGCATTTAGAAGTAGGATACTTGAAATGCCAATTTAATTTTTCATCCCTAATGGATTGCTTGGCATTTTCAAATAAAGGAATGAAGATTTTCCATTTGATGGCTGCTACTATTGTAATATAACTTAGATTGGCACCTACCTCCTGGCTTTAGGAAGTGCCCGAGGACTTGGCTGTGACGTTGTGTCTGGGGTCTCAGCAATAGTGATGAGCCTTGGCAATGACTATATTATAGGGGGTATTATTTATATTCGGCAGGCGACTGTCATTATGTTTTATTGAATTTTTAATTGTGGTTTTAAAATACCTGTATGTTGTGCTTTTTTTTTTTTTTTTACTATTTCTGTTGAGAAATAGTAAAAGAGAGATCTTGATGGTATGGCATTTTATATACATTTCACTCTTACTAATATAAAATGCACTCTGGCCCTTATTAGAATGGGATTATGTATCACACTTTTCACTTTTTAGTTTTTCTCTATTTAAGAAAATTTTAAAAAAACATATGAGTTAGAACACAACTATCTTGGATTGACACAAGAATCTATCCTTATATAAACCATTACCCTCACCAATGGGCCTTTATGTTGTATTAATATGATTAAATTATAAAGTCAATAATATGCTCTTAATTTATTTAACTTAATCAGATCGATAAAACATTCATCTGATAGAAATCCAGGTTGTTAATTTAACTATTAAAATTCAAGTGAACTCATATGTGGAATAGAATAAAAGGTGACCTTATCAGGAAATTGCAATGCAGCTATGAGTATGAAGACCTGAACTCTATAGGGAGTATTTCAGAGGAAATGAGGATTAAAGCAGGAGGCATTTTGTAAAGGGAGAAGTGGATATTTTCAAGTATTGTCTGTTTCTCAAATATTCATTATTAAAGATAACGCTTTAATAACTATTTTCACCAGGGAATCTATTTCATCCTGGTGTTTATATCTATATATGCATGGACATGACTGTGTACATGGATTCACACACATGTTTGCATAAGAATGTGTGTACTGTGTGTGTGTGTGTGTGTGTGTGTGTGTGTACATATACATGTATTCATTCATATCTAAATATTCCTACTAATCCAGCATAAAATATACTAGTATAAAATATTATTAAATAAGCCATGTAGCTTAAAAGTTAAGTGCAAGGATACTTCTTTGTGTTTACCAGTTTGAGGTATTTTAAGAACAAAACAATTTAAAAACATTTTCTTCCAAGATGTTTTTTTCAGCCTTCCAGTCTGGCCTACAGCTCTGGGATTTCTGTCAATCTTTCATTGTGATACATCAGAAATAAATATTTCTGAACATTTCTGATTAACACTGCTGAAAATCACATTTATGTGAAAATAGATACCAAGTGTAAGAGCAAAGCTCCTTTTTATAGATGTAGCAAAGACCTTTCCTTTATCTAACAAACTATGCCAAGGGCCTCTAAAGAAAAGGAGGCAGCATCACACATTGTACCACAGATGATCCCAAGTGGGCCAGAATCAATGAGTAATCCCAGAAATTAGACAATTTGTTCTTGCCCTGGTGGCTGTCCACCCATTTGAAGATGGCTTCATAGTGAAGTCTTATGTGTATCAGCATATATACTTTCATATGTATCTAAACTAAATACTTGCTTTTATCTTGTTAAAACAAATGATTTGCCAGATTCCAGGAGTGTGTTTTATCTGTCCTCCAGAACCCAATACTTTGCAAATGTGTGGACTACAACTCCCATCATTCTCAGTCTGTATAGTTGACACAACCAGAGGGCCCCAATTGGAGAAGGTGATGCTTTTTAGTTTAAGGCTAGGTTGAGAGTATCAAGAGCAAAGTGGTTTTATTATGAGTTGGTTGCCTTGACTGACATTGTCTGATCTCTTCCATTATTCTTTTACAGATTTTGGCTTCAGATTATTGCATCCTGGAAAGCTGGATCAGAAGCCATCATTGCCTTTGATAATGTGTCTCTCAGCCTGGACTGTTATCTGACAAGTGAGCAAGTCTGTGATTAGCTTTTAGATTGGTAGAGTGCCCATATGTCTTGCCAAAGACTAAATGCTTTCCATTACACTTAGAATGTAGATGTAACGTATATTTCCTGCTTTGGTGCTTCCCCATATCTTGAAAAGAAAAGATAAGGTGTCAGTTCTTTAAGTTAGATTGCACTAGGAAATCGGAGTTATGAATGCTAATGCTATTTATATTCTAAGTTTTGGGTAAGACAATCTTACAAATCTGAATGTGTTTTTTCCCTCTGTCCTTCATGAGAATTAGGGAAGGTCATGCATCAGATGCTTTGTCAAATTGCATTTCTGCCTCAGATGCATATTTCCTTTATCTGAACATTGTCTTGGCTGGGATTCTTTCTCTGTTCCTCAAAATTATTCCTTCTGCCCATTACATGGCAAACCCAGTATTGCTGTGATTTTATGTCACAAAGCTTTCTGCATTTATTGTGTTGAATATGGACAAGAAATTCAGTGATTTTCTAGACAGAAAACATTAAAAGTCCCATTATGCTATCATATTGTACTTCCTTGAGTTTGTTTGTTTGTTTGTTTCATTCAATTTCTGTAGCTGCCCATTACAGTGAATAACTCTGAGCAGCTTATAGTTCAGAAAATACATTACAATTAAAAATACCAAAAACATTTTAACACAGTAAAAAGGATTTCAGGATTCTGTGTAAGTCTTTTAAGACAGGTCATAAATCACTTTTTCCAAAGCCATTGTAATTTTGAATTATTGTTAAATGAATGGTCACTAAGTCTAGGACTACCTATATTTTGTGCTTAGCTATTTTACAACCATGCTCCATAGCATTCCAAAAGAAACCTCTTCTTTCTTTTTAATGAATTTCATTAGTAAACTTTTAGTGCACTAATGCAAATAATGTTCAATTTTAGCATCTACAATTATGAAGAAATATAAAGAAAGAATATAAAGAAATGAAAATTATATAAATTTTCTGTGACTGCGTGGTTATACAGCATCTATTGGAATTTTTCAATTATGATAAATATCTCCTTTCCCCTTCTTAGTATCTTTCTCTTTCTTTGTTCTTTCTTTCTTTCTTTCTTTCTTTCTTTCTTTCTTTCTTTCTTTCTTTCTTTCCTCCTGTTTTCCCCTTCTATTTATTTCAAATCATATTAAAGCGATAATAGATGCCCGGCTACCTTTCCTTTTAACACTATGTATATTTTGATTGCAATCAATTGGCCTGGTTTGATTCATCAGCTGTTGCTCTCCTAACTATTTCAGGCCTACACACTTAGCCCTACACAATCCAAAACCAGACTGCTTTTTATGTTTCAGTCAATGAAGAGAAGACATATCGACATAACAGACCAGATGCAGGCAATCTGCTCTATGAAAGAGGTAGGGGAGAAGGACATTTTGAAGAAAAACCAACACAGTTTACTGTTCCAGTTGGCTTTGGAGGTAGGATATTTGGCTTCTTGACAATGATTTCAGAATGATTGGCGCACTCACAAGAGTGCAGGTTTCCAATGTAGTGTTGGCTAGAAGGCAATCAAACAACAAAAAGAGAAATACTGATACCAGATAACCATCACCAGTATCAATCAATAAGAATTAAAGTTAATACCAGCCATTGTACACACTTTAAAGATTAAAGGTATCAATCAATATAAATAATTAACGTATTCAACTGTTCAAAAACATCAATAAAAGAAAAATATTCTGAACTAAAAATGGAATTCAGGAAGAACTGAGGGGTTACTATATAGCTTACAATATGTAGGAAAAATTGAGATAACCATGAATGGAATTGTCCAGTTCATTCCCCCAGTTTTATCTAGGAGATCCTATTGTTGTTGTTATTATATAGAAAAAAATTGTGAAATCATAGCTGCCAGTTCTTTAGCTAATATTGCTCTTCATATGCATTGCCTTCTTTCCAACAACCTGCTGTATTTGTGCTAATAATCATATTATGATAATATAGACAGAAATGTGAAATCACACCTGTCAGTTCTTTAGCTGTTCTTGGCTTTCATACACATCGAGTTCTTCCCAACAACCTACTATATGTGTGCTAATAACCACGGAGACTACCATGGTTGGTTTATGCCATAATCTTTCAGTTTCAATTTTCAGATCGCAATCTTTGCGATCTTCTCCAATTCTTTGCCTATTCTACTATCTCCTAGTATTGCCACATCAATTATCTACACTTTTTTCTTTTTAGCCAATTAAATCTGATGTGCTATATGCCAACACTATCAGTTTCTATTTGGAAATCCCATGATATTTTAACTTGCTTATTTTTAACTACTTTTACAACTCTTAAGTTCCCAACAATTTTTCATTACGGATAATTTTTACTGATGTTCCAGTGAATCATGTTGGTGACTGTGTTATATAATTTATAATCAGTTTGTGTGATCATCTTGCATGAGCTCAGTATATGATCTACTGTTTCTTCTGTCTCTTTGCACAATCTGCATTTTGATTCATTAGACAATTTCTCAATTCTGACCTTGATTGCATTAGTTCAAATAGCTTGCTCTTGAACAGCCAAAATTAAGCCTAGAGAATCATTTTGTAATGTTCCAGTTATAAGCTATTGCCAGGATTTATTTTTATCCACTTTTCACTTAGTCTTTCTAGAAATTGGACATGTTTTTTTATTGTCAGCATTCTGTGTGTGTTTTGATTATGTTACTTCAATATTCATATTCCGATGCATGCTTTTCTTCTTTGACAGTTTGTTGGACTTGAGGTAAACCTCTACCTCCATTGCTCAGGACAGGTATCATTACAGAGATGTAATGCAAAATGAATAGTTATTAGTTTTTTTACTTTTTGGGCTCAGACAGTCCAGTTCAGCCTGTGTCCATTTAATAAAGCCAGCTGCCCAATGTCCAGGTGTTGATGGCTTTGATGGTGATTCCCCATTCAATTTTTTCTTTAGTACTTTTCTTACTCTTTTAATGTATTCTTTTATTAATCACATTTTCAACTTGTCCATGCTTGTTGTTATCCAACTGTAAAATGCCCAAACATAAATTTTATTTTTATTTATACATTTTATATTTTATAATTACAAGTTGTCCTCACTTAATGACCATTTATTCAGCAATCATTCAAAATTATAATGGCAACCTGTTTGCACTTATCCTTTATATTTCAGAATGACAAAACACTTGTAAATGCAAAGCTGCTTTATGGGAATTATAGCATACTCTAAGCAGTTGCATTGCAGCTTGGAAAAGTCAAGATTCCTAAATTCGGGCCTCTTCCCACTTCTCACTCTACCCATCCCTGTGTTCTACCAGCCACAGCAACAGTCCCCTGCCTGTGTCCCTCCACCAATCTCCTAAACGTTCCCTCCTCCATTCCTGCCTATTTCTTGAATATACTGTATGAAGTGAAGCAGGTAACAGAGGAGGTGCAGGAAGGGGGAAATGATAACAATGATGCAGGGACTGAATGACAGCCACTGGCTGTCATCAGGTGATGCAGAGAAAGTGTTCTCCTGTCTGCTTGGTCAAGACTGAAGCTCAAGACTCTCCCATACAAGCTGTTGGGAGAATATTTTTTCCCAGGATCTGATACGGAGGCGGAAGGGATGATATATTTAGGCTGCATTCCTGGTGGCTATTAAGAGGTCACAAAGCAATGCAGAAAACTCTTCACCTGTCTCCCTTTTTACAGCCCAGATCTGATAGCTCTTGTGAAAAAAAAGGGTATGAGTAAAATGAGAAAACCAAGGAATATGCCTATGAGAAAAATGTGAGAGAGGTAGAGATTACAAACCAAGACTGTGATTTTTATCAAAGAGAGATGTTGCTTACTTACGTAGATATATGGCTAGTACATATTTATCATGCTATTTCTTTGAGGGTAAGCAAACTATTCAGAGTTCAGAAAGGTAGCAAGAATAGATAACAATAAAAAGCCAAAAAGATTAAAAGCATGAGATATTCTCTTCAGGGAGATTGATCTAACTTCTACAAGTCTAGTTTACTTTCTCTGCCTGCGGCCATTCTACATTTATTGTAGATTGCACTCTTCTTTCTTTTTTCCCCTTCTATGACTATTTTCCTCCCAATCCTCTTTTGACAGTACCAGAAATGGTCTGTCCCACTCTTATGTCATTCTTGTCTCTTTCCCTAATTGTCAACTTATTCTTGTAAATAATGAAATTGATCACATTTTAGATTTTCTGCATTCCTGCTCCAGTTGTACAAATCAGTACAAATGTTTAAGATTTGTATATGAATCATATAAGAATCCCAAAGTTTCTCTTATAAAAGGCAATTGGATTTTCTTGTTTTTCTTTGAAGACCTTTCGCTTCTCATCCAAGAAGCTTCTTCAGTTTGTGAAGAACTGAAGAAGCTTCTTGGATGAAAAGCGAAACATCTTCAAGAAAAAACAAGAAAGTCCAGTTGCCCTTTGAAAGATCATGACCTGGATGACTGAGAATCTCCATAGACACGAATCATATGAGAACTTCTTTGAAGCAGGTGCTCACCAAACAGTTTGCATTTCCATTCCTCCTGGCCAAAATATATCCAAACTGACAGTATTATATGTTTCAAATGTATTAACCCAAGCCCAGTTTCATTCCAAATATTTTCTTTTCAAAGTAAGATCTTTAATCTGGAGAGTACCTTGCAAGCCAACATGAATGGGTTGCCAGCACCTCATGAATGCAGAGCTACATCAGCATGCTGAGAACACATTTAGCACACATGATTGGGTACTTTCTCTTATTTGTGATAGCTTTTTTCTTGATGGTTGCATGTCCCTCATCATAAAAGTGACAGTCTAGCATTCCTGCTGGAAACTAAAATTGATTTGGCTACAGCTCTGCAGGAGCTATCTGCTTTCAGTTTGAAAATAAAGCTAAAAGGCACAGCAGGGATGGAGGGGGAGATAAGTTCTCCAGCACAGCAAAATCATCTATTTACTTCCCTAGAACAGCCTAATTACTTGTCCACAGGATAAAATTAGATGTCGGCAACAAGAAGGAGTAAGCAGCAAAATAACATCAAGAGTTACAGATAAGGTGCTTATTTATTTATAACTTATATACTAGTTACTCTTCAGCAAAAGCTCCTAGAACAGTTTGCAAGAATTAAAAAAGGTCAACAAATATCAAACAATAAAACATGCCCTAAATTCCAGCATAAAAATAAGCTAAGTGCAAATAAACAACTCTGAAAGCAAATATTATATTGTGATTTACATTGACAACAGTGCAAATTCACGCAGAAGAAACACCTGACCAGATGTTCTCTAAATTCACTATTTCCTGCCCAGATGTTCCTTAAAGTCTCAAGGTCTATTCTGAATCCTTCCTTAATGTAAAGTCAAGTGATTGTCTCAAGCTGATAACAGATAAATTTTCTATAGTTTTTAGATCAATTTTCATTCAGTTTGAGAAGAGAACATTTCAGAAGAATTTCCCCGGTATAAGGGAATTCATGGGTAAAGTGGACTATACTATTCTTGTGTTTGTTTTGTTATGAGATGACCAAGATGTATGTGTAATTCTCTCATTTTTGATCGCACAATACTTTATTCAGTAAAGTACTGGTTCAAAAGAAATCATTGTGAGAGAACTTCTGGACTTTTTCGGTAGTGGTGCTGCTACCTTATTATCATTAAGCTAGAGTCTTTCCCTTAAGAAATTGTCGGAGTTTTTTTGTGAAATATTTTGAAAAACCACTTGTGACCAGCTCTAGTTTTTAGAACCTCCAGTCACAGTGAGCATTTGGATCTATGCTCAACAGAGACGTCTACAAAATTTGATAATAAAAACATAAAAAGTCAAGATGGTGGCGCCAACAGTGTGTTTGACGTTCCTCCTGATATACATAAGAACATTGATTGCACCATCATGACACCGCTAATGCTGAGATGTAGAAAAGCAACCATCAAAATAAGATGCTTTTATCATGCTATTACAATTGCGCAAGCTAATGGGTCAGTCTTGAAATATGCCAGCTATGAAAAATAAAGAAAAAAACAAGTAAATCACCAGAGCCTGATATTGTAATATTTCTGCTACATTAATTTTCCTTTTGGATTATGTTTGAGGAACCTTGTGACAAAGTCTGTATCTGCCATGTAGAAAAGGTTTATAGAAACCGACTAACAGTTACCTTTTCCATAAATGAAAAATAGATGTAAAAATTGATTCTTAAAAGAGAAAGGTGTTCATGGTTGTCTGAGGGAGCATGGAGGTCTTTTCCTCTCAGCTTTTGGGAAGTCTGACACAATTAAATGATAATAAATGAAAACACTTTAGGAAGAAAAAATATCAAGCCTACTTTATTGCTCCTGGGAAGAATGATACTTCAAGTACAGACTATCCTGCTGTTCTATGGCAGCAGTATAATGTGACATAAAACAGAATCCATTTTTCATAAGATATATATTGCAAATGCAAGCAAATGCTTAAGAAGCCATATTGTCCTATCTTGCTAGATCTGATGCCACTGATCCATGAAGCAGCATTTCAGATGGTCTTTTTTTATTTTGAAAGTCTTTGACAAACACTCTTACTCATGAAGTCAGCAGGTAGCATCTATCTTTGGAGCCTTTATCATAGCATTTACAAATTTCATCAGATATAATAAATCTACTTTGAAAAAAAAGACAGAGAGAGCAGCAGTTTTTTTTTTCTTTTTAAACATGATCAATATTCACAGCTTTATTCCACCTTACAGCAAACATTTTGCAATGCCATGCGGATTAGAATATGAAATAATGGTGCAACTGCAGCTGCACTTCAACTTCAAAGAAAACAGAACAACAAAACTACCATTACATGACTGCACTTTTTCTTTATTTATCTATTTATTTAATCCTGACATTTCAGTGTCACTCCAATCTAAAGGCCTCTGACTGTAGAAGCAGAGATTAATAACAACACAACAAACAGAAAATACTGTAACGTAAACTAAACTGCAATGGTGTCACCACACAGGAGCCGATCCCAAATTTATCATTCCCCCAAATACTTTTTCTGAAATTTTTAACTTTCCACAGAAACTACACAAAGAAGCTGAACAGGGTCCTGTATTTCTGTGAGCAAATTATTCCTAAAGAATAGGTTATTTCTAGAAATAATAACTTAAATTTCTAGTTATTCCTACCCTTAGTTTCCTATCCTAACCAGTAACCTGGCTAAGATTACCTGAAATTTTACCCACTGCTCCTACTCTTAAACAAAGGACTTTGCTGAAAATCTTCATTAAGAGCTTTGTGGACAACTAAATATAAGCATTGTGTAGGGATGAAGTGGATTACAAATCAAATAAATAGAACATCAACTGAGTTACTTCTGTCTACATGTCTATACATTCTTAAATAACACCAATAATTTCCAGCCTTTTTCTCCCTCTCCAGGATGGCAGGTAGGAAGTGGGGTTGGATGGGCTTGTAATGGTAAATCCTCCACAGCCCCAATCAGTGAGATAGAGAGGGGTTTGGTCTTACCACTGGCTAGCCATTAAAATATCCTAACAAAAGTAGGTATGTATGGGCCTTCAAGTCCCACTCCTGGACAAATCCTTGCATTTTTCTTGACAAGAAAACCTGTTACCTGTTTCCTAGGGCTGGAAGAGAATGACTGGCCCAAGGCTCTCAACTGACTTTGTGCCTAAGACTTATAGCTTCCTAATTTTTAACCTAGTACCTTAACCAAGGTACATACCACATACCTTGGTTTTAATTTACATGAAAGCTGGGACATGATCATTGAACTAAAGACAAGGATAGAGAAAGCTTGAACAGCACTCTTCAAAATGAAAAAGGTCACGACATAAGCCTAAGACTGAAAATCAGGCTTGTCAGATGTTACATCTTTTCTATCTCGCTCTAGGGAGTAGAGAGTTGGTCTCTGACAGAAAACCACTTGAAGAAACTAGAAGCATTTGAAATGTGGATTTACTGATGGCTGTTATGTATAAACTGGGTTAACAAAATCACAAAAGAGGAGGTGATAAGCCACCTGGGAAAGCAAAGGGAAATCATCAAAGCCATTAAAAAGCTAGTTAGAATATTTTGGACATGTGATGCGACACCCAGAAAAATACGGCATCCTTCACTTAATCCTCCAGGGAAAGATTGAAGGCAAACGAGGTCCAGGAAAAAAAAGAACATCATGGCTTCAAAAGGGACCGGTTTGGACAAAATTCAGCAGCACTTTTTCATATGGCTGTTGACAAAAATAGGATTGCCAACATGATCACCAACATCCAATGACAGATATGGCACAAGAATAATAATAATAATAATAATACCTTAACCTCTACGCCAAACTAGCTACATCATTATACAAAACTGCCCTCCAAGAAGACATAATAAAAGGTAAACCACATGAAAAGAGGACAATGGTAAGGAATGAGGGATTTTTTTAAACAATTAAATGTACTCCAACTAAACTGTACAGTGAAAAAGAATATTAGATATGTGTTCACTAAATCTATATAGATTGATTTTGATACATATGCCCTTTCTTAGTACTGTCTAGCAGCTTTCTATTGTCTAGCAAAATTTGAAGAGTGCCCTTTCTCCTTCACTAATGTTCACATCACAGTGATACAGGATGTAGGTTACATGAAAGTCGTGCCTTTCATAGATCATAATAAACATGCCTTTTGACTATTCTGTTTTGACATTTAGATAAACTAGTTAACTAATATCCTTTTTAGAAATATTTGATCATAGGTCTTTGAGGAAATACTAAAATAATTTCAGATAAAATTGAAGTGAGAGAAAGCTGGAAGAAATACTCTAGATATTTGCACATGATAATCAAAGAGCAGAATTGAAAAGATTGTTATGAATGTTAGTGCATAGGAAAAATGATAAAAAGAGTCACAGCTACTGGGGGAATATTGAAAACAATAAGGTGGCAGATGTAAATGGTATAACTGGGAAAAAAGTGAAAATATGGATTGATTCAGTGGTGGGTTGCCCCCAGTTCAGACCAGTTCACAAGAACTGGTAGTAAAACCAGCGGGAGGCTCCGCCCATTGACCCGAATGTCATCATAGGTGATCTGCACATGTGCAGAAGCATGTGCTCTCCCGATGCGAACCGGTAGTAAAGGTAAGTAGAACCCACCCCTGGATTGATTGATTTACATATGGAGTGGCTGTGGGACTTGTTTATCATGTGTGTGAAAACTACATCTCTGTCTGACAATAGGAAGAAAGCTGTTCCCCCTATTCAAAGGTCAAGATAATAAGATTGAATGGAAACATTACTGTATAGATTTAGTAGACACACATAGAAAGGTGTTCATTTCAGTTTTCCAAAGGTCACAGAGAGACAGCGTGATACCAGATTTGTCTGCCAACAGAACAACAGACACATAGAAGCTATTCCTCCTGGCCATTATTTTTTCTATGGGTGGAAGAAAATAGCACAATCATTTAAGCCCTGAGACACTATAAATAGGGCTTGCATTTATTAATTACAGATTAGTCACTGGAATACTGTCATAATGGCTTCATTCAGTTTTCTACAGTAAATGCAGCCCTTGATATTCCTGAATACCTGCTTACGTGTTTCCGCTCCAGCTTCCTTAGAGAAGTCTAACAAAAGGTCTTTTGATCAGAATTCTGATCAAAACAGTACAAGCATAAAATCCAAGCAATGCAGGGTGCTTTTATGCCTCGTGGGGGTTGTGCAAACAATTTTTTGTCCCTTCAGCAGCTGATTGATAAATGCATGAACGTGAGAAGAAATATTTACTTTATCGTTGCAGAGAAAGTGCATGCTTAAGTGAATCAGCTTGAATAATAGAATGTTTTGCTTGCTGAGTGCAGTAAGAGCAATATGATGGAAATAAAGCATGCATGAGAATAAACAACTTTCTTAGCAAATGGTTCAACAGCAAGAGGAAATAAGTGAAGGATATGTAACATCCACATGGTTGTCTAATAATAAGAAATATTGTCATCCTGTGTCGGTTGAGGAGGTAAAAGTATGCAGATGATATTTTAGTATGCGGGTGATGTTGTGCTGTTGGCTGAGAACCTGAATGATTTGAAACAAATGTTAGACAGATTGTATTTTGAATTGAAGTGTGGCTGAACATTTATATATCAAAGACCAAGATGGTTGTGTTTGACAGGGAAAACAGAGTCAACATTTGCCAACAAAAATGGTAAAAAAAAAAATCTAGAATAAGTAGATGAACCTGTGTGAATGCTTACTAAAGATGGAATGGCATATGGAGAAATTTTAATATAAGTAAATTCTGGTAGAAAGATAATGGGTATTATGTGGTCTGATGCAGGGATTAAATCTTTACTGCAAGAAGAAAAATAAAAACCTTATGTTTATAAGAATCTGCTTCTTCCCACTTTATTATATGGAACTAGAGTTGGGGATGTCAAATAGACATAGGAATAAGTTATCCATCCTCTTATTTATGTTGTTAATTGGATAACATACTAAGAGAAATGATAAAAATATTACAACTGAGTTGTAGAGGCCTAGAATGTGCATGAGGCCTGGAATTTGTAACCATATCTTTTCTACATCGTATTTTCCATTCAGAAATAATTTTTGCTGTGCTCTAATATGTGTTACTTTATCAACTGTGCCTCATGCTCTTTTTTAATATGACTTCTTATAAATAATTCCCTATCATCTTCTCATTTACTGATTGAGTAGCAAGGTACTCTATATCGGCATTTTTACTATTAGGGCACATCCACATCGGTGGTGGATTGCCCCCGGTTCAGACTGATTCGCAAGAACCGGTAGTAAAACCGGCGGGAGGCCCCGCCCACCACCCTGGATGTCATTATCAGCAATCTCTCAACTTTCCATCTGCTTCTAACTAAGGTGACCAATCGTCCTTCTTTTGTCAGTTCTGTCCTCTCTCGAAAAGTGTCCTCCTACATGTCCTCCTTTTTGATATTTGAAGACTAATCTGTAAATCTCCATATTCGATCGATGCCAATCCGATCCGTTGTGTGTGATGTGACGTATTTGTATTTGACATGACGATTCGTCAAGGCTCGGTACAGTGCGGTGAGATGCAATTATGAGACACATGCACTCCGCACAGGAGAATTGTTTTGAGAGAGTATGCCATACGCAAGAGTGCGCCACATGCAAGAGTACGCCGTGCGCAAGTGGCTTTGTTTACGTCTTACCAAAACATGACACAGCACACACGCATGTGTCCTCCTTCTCATTGTAAAAAAGTTGGTCACCTTATTCTGACCAAAGTTTCACTTCTTTGCACAATGTGTGGCACTTTGGTCACAAACAAGCTAAAGTGGCAGGAGTAGCTGGAACCTAGTTTCAGCTGTGTAAGTATGCCAATCCCCTAAGGGGGCCAATGGTTGTGGCTGGCAGGCAGCTCGTCTGTACCATCTACAGGCCATGTATTTGTCAACAATACCATTACTTCTAGCGATTTTGGTGTCTTTGAATTCATATTTATTCTTCTCAGCCATATCCTCCATATATAGCACTGAAATTGCTAGAGGTAATGTTATTCCAAATGCATGCCATTCAAGCTGTCATAAAGGGGTCTGGGAAGGAAGAATGAATGTGACTTCAAAGATACTGAAATTGCCTGAAATAATTTTATACTTAGCACTATATATAATTAGTGTTATATCTGTGCTGGATATCAAAACCTTGGCAACTGTTAACAGCCAAAAGTAAGATTTTCATAAAGTCTTTTTTAACCAGATTAATGGATAGAGAAATGGGCAAATCAATACGTGTAGCGCCTAATTTAACTCTAGATAAATTGGGCAGAATTTTCTTTGACTTCGGCCTGCCGCACATAGATGCAGTAAATCATAACTGTTTTCCCAATAAAGCAAGGATGTAAAGATAGTCTGACACTTAAAATCCCCCAAACCCTTAAGAATCATTTTCTTTTTTTTCTTGTTGTATAGATATTGGTTTGAGGTGCCTTTTTTCCTCTTAAGCTATCTCAGACTTTAAAATATTTTTTTTTAAGTTGGCCTTTTGCTCCTCTTACACTAACAACTTTCTTTTCCAGAGCCATTATTATGGCATTAAAAGCAGAAGACACTGAAAAATGATTCTCAGCATTTATATTGATGAACTATATTCATTTCCACTTTATGTTGATTCTTTTTGTTTGCATCTTTTTTCTTTTTGGGGGTATGCCTGAATGCTTTTGACTAGGTCTTGACTCTTGGTGATATTTGCAGAACATTTTTTGCCATTGCCTCTTTCTTAGGGCTAAGAAGGAATGACTGGCTCCAAGTCACCCAACTGGCTTCATGTCTATGACAGAATTAGAATGTACTATCTTCTAGTTTCTAGCTTGCTACTTTAATCATTCCGCTATTATATTGTATCCTGCTTAAATGCTAGGCTTTACAATTAAATATGTAGTAATTAGAACAGGCCTTTTTTCTACCATTTACTTCCAATCTATTGAAAACTTGTCAAATTCTGTGTCTTTGGTTAATGATTATAAGTTTCATTTATCACCTGTGACCAACATCAGTTCTGATGTCCATGAGTTTGTGAATGTAATATTATGTATGTATAACATATACATATGTATATACATATACATGACATACATACATACATACATAATATTACACACACAAACACATATATATCTCTCTGTGTGTAATATCATTGTTACTTCTTTTTCTTTCTCCTTGCTAACTTTTCCCTTCCAGCTTCTGCCAGCAGAATGGCTCCCACAGAGTCTATCAGAAAATAGATCCTTTTTCAGGCAAATGGCATTTCCTGGGAAAGATTGTGAGTCACATGAGTTAATCAGATGAAGGAGCTGAAAGGAACAGCAGAGCAAATATTAATTACAATAAAATTGCATTTGTTGGCTCTTTGCATGTAATTATGCTAACTGAACTGTTGGCATAATGCAATAAAGATGTCTGCAGAATTGGATTTCTATATAAAGTGGCAGTTAACTCAGTCAGTGACCAGTTCTAATCCAAAAAGCATTTGTGGTGGAAGTGTTAGATGCATTAGTCTTAGATGTGACTTCAGCTGTCTAAGTGTTTTTCTCCACGACCATATTACAATGCTACCCATCCATCTTGAATTGGCAACAAACTATATAGGCATAAAATTTGCTGTTCACATTGATGATTCTACTCCATCTTTATTGCCTTGGTTCCCACTCCCTGCCAGTCTGCTGACTTCCCTCCAAAATACTGGAATGGAAATACTATCAGATTTTGCAACTCTTAAAGCTGCTTTTGGATGGTGATAGAATAAGAAGGAAATGCTATTCTGATTCAATTCAGCTAACGGTGACTCAATACTGTCTCGATTATGGTCTAGTGCAGTGGTTCTCAACCTTCCTAATGCCACGACCCTTTAATACAGTTCCTCATGTTGTGGTGACCCCCAATCAGGGGTGGGTTCTAAATTTTTTTACTACCGGTTCTGTGGCGTGGCTTATTTTGTGGGCGTGGCTTGGAGGTCATGTGACTGGGTGGGTGTGGCTAGCTGGTCATGTGACCGGGTGGCCATGGCTATGTGTATAGGGACTACTCAGAGGGCTGAAAAAAGTCATTTCTGACAGGTCCTCGCACTTTTGACTGGTCCTCACACTTATGACCATCCTCACATTTATGCCCGTGCAGCATTCTTAACAACCATGTCACTCATTTCACAACTGCTTCTCTTCACCATGGTGACAAGATAGGGCAAAAATGTAAAATGTGGGGACAGTCGTAAGTTCGAGGACTGGTCAAAAGTGCAAGGACCAGTCAAAAATAACTTTTTCAGCCCTCTGAGTAGTCCATATGCACAAAAGGACTACCCAGAGGGCTGAAAAAAGTGATTTATGACAGGTCCTCGCACTTTTGACCGGTCTTCGCACTTATGACTGGTCATCATTTATGCCCATTGTAGCATTCTTAACAATGTGTCATTCATTTCACAACTGCTTCTCTTCACCATGGTGACAAGATAGGGCAAAAACGTAAAATGTGAGGACAGTCATAAGTTTGAAGACTGGTCAAAAGTGCGAGGACCAGTCAGAAATAACTTTTTCAGCCCTCTGAGTAGTCCATATGCATAAAAGGATACAGCAATAGAGAGGGATGAAGGAAGGGAAGGGAAATTAGAGTAGGAGCGAGGGTAAGAGAGGGAGGAAGAAAGGAGGAGAAGGAGAAAGGAAGAGGAAGTAGGGAGGAGAAGAAGAGGGGGAGGAAGAGAAAGTAAGAAGGAAAGAAAAGAGAGAGGTGGTAGGTTTGAGGAGAAAGATTGCTGTACAATAAAAAAGATGAAAGGGAAGAAAGCCAACCCCAAACAAATAAAAAGATATTAAGATAAAGAATGAATTGTTAAACTTTAAAGAATAAAAGAGAACAAATATGAATAAATAACAATAATTAGAAACACACATACAAACATACAATGTATTTTCTTTGAACAGAGTATTTGGCCGGTTCATAAATTTAAACAGTGTTTAGTCATTTCAATTAAATTTACAATTTCTATATTTCTTTTTTGCCATATTTATTCCTCATCTATTTTTGTAAAAAACCAATATTACCCTTCATCCTCATCTCTAATCTTAATCAAATTCAATTTTTCCCTTCTATTCTATATTATACCCCTTCCCATTGTCATCTATTTTTATATCCATCCTCACATTGGTTAATTATGTAATATTACAGTTGTTTAATATGAATTCAACATTTTAATATAAATTAATTAGTTATATAACTACCTTTTTTGTATATTAATCAATATGAACATGAATATTCCAATTATTTCCATGCAATCCAATTTCTTACAAATCAATTAATTATATTTACCAATAATAATAAACTAAATAATTTCCCCCATATATTCCTCCAAACCACAACTTAACCATTTCTGCTTTCAACACAATATACAATTAATAGTATCTCAATTATTACAATTCCCTAGTTAAATAGAGCTTTTTTTCTTTTGTGTTTTAAAATCTCCTCTTTTTCCCTAAATTTCCCGTTGTTTGCACCTACCTTTTTTGGTGAGGAAAAAGAAATCTGCCTGCCTAATTTTCCAACATGCAAAGCCAACAGCCTGCTTTACTTTCTCTTTCGTTTTTCAGTATAGCTAGGGGGAAAAAAATCTGCACTCTTTCCAAGCAAGCAGCAGAGCCCTGAGCAAAACAGCTGAGACAAATCAGCTGGGGGTCGGGAGCTGATAAAATCAAGGGGCTAATTAGCCTATGCTGAAGCTCCGTGGGCCAATAAAATTACAAAAAAACACCGAACCCTTTGTTAAATTGCTGGCTCCCCCACCCCTCGCCCACCACTATTTATTGGGAATAAATAGTGGTGCGGAAGGGTGGGGCAAGCCAGCAATTTAACAAAGGGTTCGGCTGCACCACTGGCTCTAGGGCGGCCCTTTGAAGCCCCGCGGCAAGAATTTAAACAGTTTTTTTTCCTCTAGCCATCGGAGGCAGCAATAGATTGGGAGTGGGTGGGGTAAACGAACGGCCGGCGATCCAACAGAGCAGAGAGTGAGGGTGAGTGAAGGCATGGGGGGGGAGAGAGGGCTTTGGCGACCCCTGTGAAATGGCCATTCGACCCCCAAAGGGATCGCGACCCCCAGGTTGAGAACCGCTGGTCTAGGGACAAAATGAAAATAAAATCATGGAGGCACTGGTGAAAAATCATTTTGCCCAATGATGATTATACAATAGTTAACTGGCCTAAAAATACTGGGTGGTTAAAGGAGAATGATAGAGATATTAGGAAATGCACAAAAAGTCAGCTCTTACTACAGAATCTCTATGATGAACAGCCTGGCTTTCTATAGACACTACATGAAGTCAAGATTCTATGTATTTCCCATTTCATCCAGGATCAGGAATGCAGGTTTTGCTCTTAATGAAACAATAATATCCAAAACTATAGTAATATTCATAACAACATGCGGAACAACCATTAACATATATTGAAATGTAATGAGGAATATGGTCAGGATGGATTCTGCCTGCTGACAATTCATTAATTGTAGATAAGAATACTGACCTGGCCTGTATCATTGAAACCTGTTAGGGCAATGGTTGTGGGGGGAGTGTTCCCTTCTCTGAAATGTACCCTCTGGGGTTTCATGTGTGGCCCAATTCCAACTCCATGGCAGGGATGGGGGAGTGGCTGTTGTCTTTTGGGAGTCTCTAGTGGCCACTGGGGGCTCTGTCTCAGACATTGCCAGATGTGAAGTTGGGCCATAGGGATCACTGGAGATGATTGCTCACTTACCTTCCTTCCGGTAGTGTAAAAGCATCACTGTCCATGCTCCTGGACTCTGTGTGGACTGGCAGTGAAGTTTGCCAGTTTTATGATTCTGGGGTTGGTTTGGGGGAGATTGCCATCAGGCCTCTCCCCCAAACCAACATATCTCTGGACATATCTCGGCCCCAACTCAATCCTGGCAGGATAGAGTGCTATGGGTTGTTACCCCCTCCAGGCCCAGATGAGGTAGCACTTCCATGGACAAAGTTAGTGTACAGTTTGGGTGGTTCTCCTGGATCCTTGGATCCTGCTTTGAGGAACAGGGGGCAGCCATGGCAGGGGGGCAGGGGCTTTGCACAAATTCATCTGAAGCAGCAGTTGAGCTCTTTCTCGAACCAGAAAGCCTTGCACACAGTCACTCATGCTTTGATCATTTCCCATTAGGATTACTGCAAAGGTGCAATGGAGTTGTCCTTGAAGACCACTTGAAAGCTATAACTGTCCAGAATGCAGGAGCATGCACAGTGATGGGTACCCCTAGGTTTACCCATATAACACTCTGCTGTGCAAGCTGCACTGCCTCCCAGTTTCATTCCAGGTGCAATTCAAGGCACTGATTATTACCTTTAAAGCTCTATAAGGAACAGGGTCAAATTATCTGAGGGATTGCCTCTCCCTAAGGACAGCTACCCATCCTACCAGATTAGATAGGATGGGAATGTTCCTTTGTAATGTTTCACTTGAACATTGCCATCTCACAGGACCTAGGAAGCCCCTGTCCTATGAAGTCCTATGATCCTTTCCTTTGAAATTTACCTCTACCCTCCTAGTCTTCCATAAAGCACTTAAGTCCTGGCTTTTCCCCTAAACCAGGAGTCTCCAAACTTGGCAATTTAAATACTTGTGGACTTCAACTCCCAGAATTCCTCAGCCAGCTTTGCTTTGCTGGCAAGTTTGGAGACCCCTGCCCTAAACACTGGAATGGGATGAAGCAGATGAGAGGATTTAATGAGGAGTTTGGAAGTTTAACTTCGATGCCATGTTTTCAGCATTAATGGTTTTAACAGTTTTATGTTTTACTTTTTTTTTTTTAACTAATGTTTTAATTGTTGACTGGAAGCTGCCCAGAGTTCAACATAAGATTGGCAGCTATATACAAGTAAGAAGGAAAAGGGAGGGAGAGGCGGCGGTGGCTGGATGAGAAATTAGAGCCAGGTTACAGAGGAATCAGAGGAGAGAACAGCACAGTGGAAAAAGGAAGAGCAAAAACACCCTTGAAAGCAATTAGCACAGCTCCTTTGATTCAACAGCACAGATCAAAATGGCATTAGTTTAAAATAGTGAGTGCCTTCCCAGCAGATAAGCAGAATATACATCACAAAGAAATAAAAAACACAACCAGACAGTTCACTGCCTCTGTTTGACTGGCATGCTCCTGTGCCTTCACTCCTGTGCCTCTTTGCTTTTGCTTTTTCTATTTGTCGGCTCAAATGGTCTTTCTCACTTCTAATTAACAGAGGTCAGTTCTTTATTTAATCATTGTTCATGGCCACCCAACTTGCAAATTAAGAATTCATCAGATTACATTCCCCCCACCACCACCACCAAGGTCTGGGGTGTGGATGTTTCTAATATCCTGTGCAATGAGGGTTGACATACATGACTCATTTAACTTCTCTGCAATTTCCTTCACTGCCTTTGGTCTTCTTTTGCTCAACTAACAAAACCATTTAATTTCCACAGAGCAGAAAGACCCATTATATTCTTCATTATTGTGTTTCTTCCCAGTCTCTCCATTTGACTATTTATTGCTGTGCAACAATATATTATATAGATCTAGATATCTTCAGCCTTCCTGCAGATCCATCGCAAGCTTGAAGGCCATCTTCCGTGTTTCCTTCCATCATTAACCTTTTTCCAACTTATTGAGGAAAAAAGTTAATGTGCTAGGTCCCACTCCATTGCACACAGAGATGCCATTAACCAGGAACAACACAAATGAAAAGTTTCCTTCTTTACTGTGTTAGACGGTTGTTGTAAATTATTGAGATATATTTTGTCTAGCTATTTGTCTGGGACACAATGTTCATCCTTTTTTCCAGGAATTAAATGGCACGTCTTTTTATTATTATGACGTCTCTAGCAACAAAATTGGAATTAAGAAAATACACATAGAAAACAAATAATAAGTAATTTAATTGCATAGACCTACAATTACTTATTTATTACTTCTCAGCACTTTACTGGGATTGAGGTTGGGAATAAAGTATAAAACCTCCTTTCCTAAATATCGGTTTATGTGCGAAGGCATTAATATAACAAAATATGCTCAGCTGAAATTTTCTTACATTTCCTAAGTTCATTAAAAAAGCTAGGTGGAGTTTTACAGGTACATCTAAAGCATCTTCATATCCTACTCATCCCCTGTGTGATCTGCACGTGGCTGTATTATACATTGGTAGAAGCTGAAGTAGAGCACATCTGACTCAACACACACAATCTTTCTTTTTCCTTTTTCCTGCAACCTTGACCTTCAACCACTCTCACATTCCACATAGACCCTGGAAGTTCACTGAGCACAAATTCTTGGTTTGCCATTTGTGATGATGTTAAATTCATCTCCCCCTGCATTTCCAGGGGGAGATGTACATATAATCTGATGCAGTGGTGAAATGCAATTTTTTTTACTACTGGTTCTGTGGGTGTGGCTTGGTGGGCATGGTGTGGCTTGGTGAGTGTGGCAGGGGAAGGATACTGCAAAATCTCCATTCCCACTCCACTCCAGGGGAAGGATACTGCAAAATCCCCATTCCCTTTCCACTCCTGGGGGAAGGATATTGCAAAATCTCCATTCCCAGCCCACTCTGGGGCCAGCCAGAGGTGGTATTGCCAGTTCTCAGAACTACTCAAAATTTCCACTACCGGTTTTCCAGAACCTGTAAGAACCTGCTGGATTTCACCCCTGATCTGATGCCTTTTTTATGGGCTGCCCCATTTCATGTTGAGACCAATAAGTGTGAGATCATCCAGTTTGAATGTTACTAGGAAGAGGCTGGATCAGATTAGTATCTTCTGGCTACGGTTTTGGAAAAAAGGTATCATGTGTCTAGGAAAGCTTATGCCACCAAAAAAGGCATACTAAGTAATAACGTTTCAAAGTTATATTATGTTTTTTCCTGGGATGGGGAAAGTCTGTTAGAGAATGATTTTTGCCAGGTAATATTAGGTTCAAGCAATATGTAATTATGTAATGCATTTTCTAATCTTAAGAAAAGCTTTCCTTGAATAAATCTTTTAATTAACTTTTGACTCAGAAGTACTTATGTTAATGTACTTAGACCTATGAAGTACAGTTAAGATGCCTGTTGCTGTTCTCCTTATAGTAGCACGCTCACATTTTTGAGCAGCGAAATTACTTTCTACTCCCGCTGAATATATGTTGTTTCTCCCTGTAGGTCAGATTAAGTTTTCTAAAATTAATCTTAAAATACTTACAGTTGTTTAAGCAACTCTGTACATTAACCATGCTCTATTTTGTAAGTTATGGTAGATGTTGAGCAGGAGTGCCAGATAGTTATCATTAACTCTGATAGCTCCATGGAAGTCCTGATGCTGAGAGGCAATCTGGTAGGGGGCTGCTGTTGTGGGTCACCATATGGGTCAGGCACTGCTTTAAAGTTTGGCTTACTACTTTTGTTAAAGAATCTGATAAACCCTATGGGAGGCAGTTGGGTTTTGCTAGTCTCAGGTGTGGCTTGGTAGAAATAAAGACAGAGTCCAGATATTTGCTTCAATAAGCGGTACACATTTTTTCAGCTGAATAAAGATGGGCCCCTCAAAGCAAGAGGGAACCCTAAACTGTCACATAACTGTGACACGTACATGTATATGCTTGCTAAGTTGTTTACTTCATTATACAGAGAAGCCGGCACTCTATAGATAAGATGAAGAAGCACAGAAATAGTCAACCACCTCCCTTGATGGCATTCCAAGGATATTGGGTGGTACCTCAGGGATATTGGGTGTTTCCTGTGGAAATTTCCATGTCCCTGAAGGCCTGCTGAGGTAAGAGTGCCAACACATAGGTTCTCTCAAGGCTGTCGTTAGAATTATTAGATTCCTGATCAACGGCTGGGCTGGGTACAACTTGATTTGTTCCAGTATATATAATTGTGCTTTTACATTGCCTCTCTTAAGTCTCTGCAAGTGACTTTTTGACAGCTGAGAATTACATGAATAGATTCCACATGGGGACTGCTATTGCAATATCTTGTAACTTTGATTCTTGGCTACTTGCTTTTTCAATATGTTGAGGTGAGAGGGGAGTTGTTAACCAGCTGCTTTTCATCAGCAACATGTTCCTGGGCTTTCTTTAATTCCAGGACATATTTCTTCCAGATGTTTGGTGATATCTACAATATAAATCATGTGAAGCTGATTAAGAAATTTAGGGTGCAGTGTTAATTCTTAAAGCCTATAAGTGATGTAAATTATGAGTATTGACTTCAAGGGACAAATCATTTTAACATCTACCTGAAATTGAAATTAATTTTAACCCACTTCATGGGAAAGAGTATTTTTCTCTTGCAGACATGCATGAATACATATATTTATCAATTCCATTTGTATAAAGCTGATTATCTGAAATTTCTTGATATTTATAAAAAACCAACAGTTAAAACATCAACAATAATACAGTTACAAGTTAAAATATCTATGGTATACGTTGAATAATTTATAATTATAAATGTCATAATCCTAATAATCTTGATGGAAGCATTGTCATCTAATCCAGCAAAAATAATAAAACAACAATTGCAATAACAATTATTGATGTGAGTAATTAGTTTCCAATTGTGTTTCAGATGAGTTCAGTTTTTACTGTCCTCTGGAATGTTGTTAAACATGGGATAAATCTAATTTCTGAGAATTGGGACCATAACAAAAAAAAAAAAATAGCACTTGATCCTTCTTACTTCGCAAAAGTAGAAAACACAGAACATAGAATAATAGTGCTGGAAGGGACCTTGAAGGTTTTCTAGTCCAACCCCCTGAACATAGTTGGAGATCCTATACCATTCCAGATAAATGTCTGTTTCAGTCTCTTCTTGAACTTCCAGTGATGGAGCACTTACAACTTTTGGAGGCAAGCCATTCCACTAATTAATTGTTCTCACTGTCAGGAAATTTCTTCTTAGTTCTAGGTTGGATCTCTCTTTAATAATCTTCCATCTGTTATTTCTTGTCCTTGTTCCTCAGGTGCTTTGGAGTCCCTCAAATATTGGAAGAATGCTGTCATATCTCCCCTAACCTTTCTCTTTCTTAGAATAGACTTACTAGTTCCCTCAGTCATTCATCATATAGTTTAACCTCTAGACCCCTTATTATTTTTGTTGTTTTTCTCAGAACTCTTTCTAGGATCTCAATTTTTCTTTTTTCTTTTTATATTGTGATAAACAGAATTGAACACAGTATTCTAAGTGAGGTCTCACCAGTACAGCATAAAGTGGTACAATCACTTTATGTGATCTTGAAACTATCCCTCTGTTGAAAATAAGATCCTCTTACATACCATGATTTGCAGTTTCATGGGAGGCAATGCTTTGTTCTATAATTATTCCATCATGCCTGCATTGGCATCATTACATAAAGGGGCTATATACAAAATCATGGTGTCAGAAGATATGCTGCTATAGTGTACATACAAGGAGGTTTTCAGCAATAAAAAGGAAGAATTTGAGTTTTGGTGCAAGATAAAATAGACTTTGTACAGCAAATGAACCCAAAATGAGACTTTTTTTGTGTGTTCAATATTAACAAGGAAGGATAAAGTGTGATATACTTTATCAGTTGCTGTAAACATGAAAGCGAGTGAAAATGCTTGTTTCAATGGACTCTTACATCCTCAAATATCAGAAAATTGTTTTAATTGTGAGATTGGATGACTTGGATGATAGAAAAGCTCATCACCTAGAAGTCTCCTGACATCACAATCCACTGAAGACTTTGCAGAGGTGGAATGAATATAGTTTAGCTGGGTGCAATATTTCTTTGGCTGAAATCTACCATTTCTAAGTGATAAATTGGATTAGCTTTAATCCCTTTAAAAAGTGCATATTGCCAGGGCTGATTATAGGGGCAAACCACTGAAATGCTGGGCTCAGTTCTATTCAGCTCCTCAACTTTCTGTTCAACAGATGATACAAATAATCCAAATAATTTGTCTTTTTTTTTTCCATGCTGCCAAGGCCTGTAGTGAGATAGTGTGTTTGTGTGTGGATGTCATGAGATAATATGCAAACTTTTTTCCCAGTGGACAAATAATGTCCTATGACTGCTTAGAGTAAAACTTATGAATAAAAAAATATCATCTTATATAGCAGGAATCATATATACAAATCATGTTTGAAGCCATAAAAAGAGCAACAGATCCAAACAAAGTGACAGTAGAGAATCCTTACTTGAAGTGTATTTTTGTTGGAGGCTAATTTGCACCTGGATTTTTCAGAATTATGCTTAACTGCAAGACAATCCCGCCCCCCCTTTGCTATATCAATATTTCTTCTGAACAGTTGAGCAATTGATTATATATCCAGCAACTTGGCTTAAATTTAGCTGGATTTTACAATTTGCAGGCATGCTTCAGATAACAGGATTATCCAATTGATGTATCTCTCTGTTCTGCAATACAGAACAAAGGGAAACACATTCATTTGCCAATGCAATGCAGAACAGCATTATGTTGTCTGCAGATGGAAAATGCTACACCAGAGTCTCTAGTAGTTAAAGAGGTTCCATTTCACCATGGCTTCTTTCATCTATGGAGATCAAAAGCTGTGCTGAGAATTACCCCCAAACATGTAGCAACCTATAGAAACTATTCTGTATGATGTTTTAATGGCTTGTGCGTGACACCCTGCAAATTTCTTTTCCTCGGTTCTTGGAAGAACGAGTGAAAAAAAAAATCAATAATACACAAAAGAGAAATATTGATTTTTACTGGAAATGACTTCTTCCTTCTCCAAAGTATCACAGGCTGTGTTTAAAGAAGCATTGGATGTTTGATATGCTTAAAGCTTCAGGCAAATGCTACATTTAATAAAGCTTTTAGATCAGTGTGGGTTCTATGTAAATTTCTTGGTAGAGGGAAAGTGAATTAAATCAATCTGTGGCATAAGCCTTTCCTTCATACTTGTATTCAGACTAAGATATAAACTTCATATACATATTAATAGTTATGTATGGGGACGGGGCACATACCTTTCCAAAACTGGAAAAGAGACATGGTAATCTATTTCAGTTTTAATTTGGATGTATTTTTATTTTCCAACTGCTCGATAACCACATTTACCTAGGCTAAGTACAGTATAGCATATAAAACTATATCTCGCCAAGGCTCAAGGTTGACTCAGCCTTCCATCCTTTCTAAGGTAGGTGAAATGAGGACCCAGTTGTGGGGGCAATAAGCTGACTTTGTATAAATATACAAAAGGATGAAGGCTATTGCTGAGCACATTGTAAGCCGCCCTGAGTCTCCGGAGAAGGGCGGCATATAAATCAAATTAAAAAAAAAAAAAACGAAAGTTACAATAAAAGTCTGATGTTGTTAGCTCCTGAGGTTATTTGTTTTCCTTTGCCCAATGTAGGACTGACCCTGTTCCCACCAAGTCTCTAATTCTTTATACTGGTCAGTGTCCACATTGGCATATTCTTGGAGATGTTTCACAAGGCAAGGCAGAAGAATACATACTTTATGAGGGAAAGGCTCCAGATGTTCTTCCCAGGATCTCGGATAGTAAGGACATCTTAAGTACTGAGAAGCTGCTGTCTGCCAAGAGAGGGCAAAATTGGATTGAGGGAATCAGGGGCCTATCAGCCTCTTCATATAGGTGGATCCTATTTAGCATTTCAAAAAAAAAATAAAAATTAGATGTGTTGAATTATACCACAGCCCCTGCTGGATATTACTTCCCGACCCCCTGTTGAAGATACTTGAATACAAATCTACAAAAACAAGTATGAAAAGTAATTTTTAAAGGTAGAATATGAAATGATGGGGATGATAGTGGTCCTTAGAGGTAGATAAGACACCCTCACAAAATTGTCATCTGACCAACATCTTGTGGCCACAGGTCCTGTTCAGAATAAGGTGGATGTTTGAGCCAACATTAAACATAAGAATAAGAAAGAAAAATAGGAAATTCAGTTTGAAATAATACTGAAGGTATTATGAAGTAATGCTTCTCCAGAATTGTTTTTCAATAAAGGATTCAATAAAATTATTAACAGAAGAAGAAATATTTCTTTGGCATCATTATCAGGTGATTTTGTAACAGCACAAAAAAGATAGAAATTATCTTATAATTTCTTATAATATTTTTGTCAATGGCCCAGTACTGTCTAATGAATGACCACTACTAGTAGTTCGAAATAATTAGTACGAATAATTGGATATAGTGCCTAACTTTTTTATATACATTATATTATTTATGTCTGATTAGCTGTCTTAATGATATGTCTGGCATAAAAAGTGTTGCAAGTTCTTTCAGGCTTGAAAGTCACGAATATTTAGGAGTACAGGTTTGTGAATACGAAATGGTGTCACGCATCTTTTAGCACATTCTTACTTTATGTTTGGGCACCAATTAGCAGTGTCAGAAAAAATGTAAAGAATTAAGCAATGTCAGACTTAAAATGTAAAGGATAAGCTCATGATATAGGAAACTCATTAAACAACGATTAAACTGTCCTTATTTCTTAATGAGACATGGGGATAAATCTTCACAGTTCAATTTTTCTTGTTTAATCTTCTCTCTTGCTGTATGATTTTTCTCTCTTCTTAAAAAAAAATCTTTTTTCAAGGTCACTTGCTACCACTTGAGGGAACATGTTTAATTTTTCACCAGAGATAACGCAACTGTTTCTTAATATTCCTGATATAAACTTTTGCTTGCTCATTTTATTTAACATATGCTCTGTTACAGCAGGTCCAAACCTACTGGGACAGAAAAGTGTTAAGACTTTGAGATTGCTGGCAGGATATCCCTCTGTTTTTCTGATTTGCAGTTAAACAAAGGAACATCAATTTCTGTGAGAGTGCAATACTTTCCAAAAAAGATTAAGTTGGCTGGGGAAAGGTTCAAGTAGGAAATGTAACTTGCATTCTACTTCAGAATCTTTACTCCATTAATATGAAAATCTTGGATTCTTCCACACGGTTTCTCATTCTTTCTCTTGAGGCATTATGAAACTAGGGACATCAGGAGTGTCTTTGACATCTCATTGAAAGTAATGCAAAGCTTCATTTATATTACAGATCAGGATTACATCCTTTATAGCCTGATGCTATAAGCAATCTTGCCACAGCATAAAGCTATCACATAGAAAGTATATGACAAATTGCCCCCTTCAGCTCTAACACTTATTTGAGAAATTATTAATCACCATATTAACACTGCCCCATGGCATCAGAGTCATAAAATCCTGGCTTCTGGATCTTCAAAATACGGACAGTTTAGTTTTGTTGGATAAAAGAATGGATTCAATGTTAAGAAAAGCACAGAGGATGCAATAATTAGAATATAAAGAGCATGTACTGTCATTGTAGGAGCTTTTAAGATCCATTGGCTCCATCTTGAATGTGCTAAAATTATTTCACTGGTATATCATAATGAGTCACTGTATAGGACAGGCCTATCTCAGTGCAATAAAAATCTCAGCCTAAGAATGGAATTCTAAAAGTTACAAATTCTTCTCATTTTTCTGTCTCATGGGCTTTATTTCCCATTTCTGGAAGCAGATGTGTGGACAAGAAAGTTCCAAGCCTTCACATTAAGATACTCTTTCTAAAAGTGGTTAATTTATTATCATTATATCAGTTCTCCAAGAAGGGCAAAATAATAAACATATAGTTATCACATAATTTTCATTGTGATTTAAGTTCCTGAAAAATTTAGGGCACCCATTTTGTCCATTATTCTTTCATGTATATTTGTTTAAGTGTGGCATGTAAAATTTGATATATCCATTGGTATAGGCTCTATGGATTGAAAAAGATGTGTATTTCTTTTTCAAGTTGTGCATTTCTCATCCTTGATTTTGGAGTTTTTTATCATACCCTTTTATTATGTTTAAGAGAATAGCAAAATCAATAAAATAGTATAACACTATCAAAGTAATACAAAACCCCTCAATAAAGCACAGTCCAGTCCTAAATTCAGGTTTCCTGAAAGTAAATTCTACTGAATTTAATTTGGAATGAACACTTTAAAGGCCACTTCAGGTGTTGGAAATCTGTATACTGAGCCCACCAATCATTCTTTGGGCTTTGGAGATCTGACATGGAACTGTTCTTACTTGAATGTAAATATTGCTTCCCCCACAACCAGGAAACCTGCTTTATTGGGGCTCAGATCACAAGGAATGCTGCATTTGCATTCAAATAAATACAATTATAATTCCTTTTCAGAATTTGCACCTGAACATGTGAAAGTCTGGGAGAAAAAAGGACATTCTCAAGCCATTTTCAAGCATTCAGCTGAACTTTAAAAAATTAAAATGCGAGTCACAATGGAGGGGGAACCCAAATCACACAAATATAGCTAAAAGCAATTGCAATTAAGTTTTAATTGCTTCATGGTATCATTTTTCTCCATCAGTGTAAATTAGGGGCTAATAATTTGTTATCTATAGATTTTACATTAACTGGGGAGCATTAAGGGATGATTCTTGCGTTATGAAGGGTTGGCTTAAGCTATATTAGAATTGAGTCTGTTGTATACCTCTACTCCATTCCGTTTTCCTTCAGTTTTCTCTCTGTGCTTTTTTTCTACTCTATATCTATTGAAGATACTCAGACCTTATTGAGTTCCTTTGGGATTATCTCTCATTTTCGTTTCTTTCCTACAAATGTTTTTTCTCCTTCAAATCTCAAGGTTCCCCCAAGTTTGCTCCTACCAGCAGATCTATTCTGCATGTGCTTTGTAAGAGAGGGGGGATTCTTTGTTAACCAATAAGAGTACATGGCATATTGGAACAATTGAATGTGAAGTTTATTTCTTTAAAGAGGGTCATGTAGATTCTTCATTTGTTGGCATGCAGTTGAGGATATTAACTGCCACCTATTTGATACTGAGGATATACTTGCACGTGTCTCTTTCAGATAATTGGGTGTTTAATACCTGTGGTGCCACTGGATCACAAGGGCCTACTCAGACCCAGTGCAATGATGCCTATAGGATCTCTAATTTCAGTGTACTGGTAGGAACAGAGGAACATTTTCCTGGTGTACAGATATGGAGAGTTCCTGCAGACAATATATACAGGTGAGCTTTCTTTTACTTATTCATTGAAACATTGATATCCTATTCTTCAGCCCTAAAATGTTCCCAGACTGATTTACAGAATAATATGAGCAAGACAGTTGCTACTCTAAGACTGCTATATATATACACCGGTATACAGTATATATTTAAAATGTGATATGGAAAGACAAGAGGAAAGAAAACTGAAAGGTACTCAATCATAATCTATTTGTTTCTTACAATAGTTACTATGTTAAAAAAATGAGCTGGCAGCTGGCAGAAAATCTGCAGAACTTGATCTCTAAAATCTGCAGAGCTTGTTCTCTAAAATCTATTTTCCCTCAACTTTGTTAAGCCTTGAAACGTGAAAAAATGAAGAGACTAAGAAATTTCCCCATTGCCTTCAAAGGGCAGAACTGGACTTTATCAATTATTTCAGGGACTAGAAAGAAAGAAAAAATCCTTACTCTGGAAAAATATAGGGTGAACTAATGACCCTAGATTTTATCCTTGGCCAGTTCCATTTAAAAGAGCTTAATTAGCCTGTTGTGCAGATGAGCCCATGTCTAAGAGCTGTGATTAGCATTTACAATTATAGCAGGTATAAAATGGCATAAGGAACTCTCACATCCGTGCTGTAGTATGAGTAGAGCAGTAAACCTTCTATCATAGTTTAAGGAGAGAATTGTGCAGTTAAATATTAAACATCTAGTCTTATGGGAGTGGTAGCACAGTATCCAAGGATACCATAACACTTCTGGCAATTCCAAGAAATCTTTTTCATCCCATTATAATTAAATAAATATTAAAAATTTATGGTGTAATCCAATGCAAAGAGTGAGGAGATGATCAAAATCTTGCAACAACTCATTGAGAACTCTCCAAGGTTTTCTTTTGTAATATCTTTGTAGTTTTCTGTAATTTTCTCCTTTTCTATATGTGTATTTATGGGGCAGGGGAATTGTCAGATTCGTTATTTCACAACAGTTGATGACTTCTGGTTTAGAATGTCTAGATATTAGTGAATAGTGAAACTACCAAAGGGCTGCCAACCTGACTCAATCCAAAGTGCTGGCCAGAATCCAATATGAAATATATAATTGTTATACTGTTTAGAAGCACGATTACGATGCTACTAAGTTCAACCCATTTGTAGGTAAAAAAAATTGCCAAGAGAATCACATTTGGCTGGGGTTTTTTTTAAAAAAAATGAAAGCACTGCATTATTTTAAAAAAAATCAGAAAATGTAAACTATCGGGGTAGGCATGTGTGATTCAGTTTATTTCTAAATTGTGCCATTTCCACATGAGTTAATACAGTTGATCCCACCTGCGATATTTTAACTTTGGTTTTCTTCTTCCAAAATATATGTATCTATTGTATGCATATAATACAAAACATATTTTGAAAATGCATGCTAAGTTACAATGTATTTTCCATAGCCATATGGTGTATTTTTGAGCTTCGAACTGCAGTATCAAATTCTGAATGTTTAAACCAAACTGTACAGAAAATGGAATCTTGTCTAACATCAAGGTCACCAAGGAATACCAAATGTTGCAAAGGGATCTGCACTGGAATGGAAGGAGTAAGACAATATTTTAATGACATGATTTTACTTTTGTCATTTATTAAATATAATTTTTATTAACAATTTTAATTACAATAGTAAAATTAATACAAACTAAACATAGAGAAAGAGAAGAGAATGGAAAAAAGTGAAAGTGCAGGAAAAAGAATAAGGAAGAAAAAGAAAAGAATATAGAAAAAGAAAAGAATATATAAAGAAGTGACTTCCAACCTTCGCAACAGGTATAAACAAATCTACCGTGTTTCCCCCCAAATAAGCCCTATTCTGAAAATAAGCCCTAGCTTGCTCCCAATATAAGACCTACCCTCAAAATAAGCCCTAGTTAAGTTCCCACCCACTCCATTGCAACTGGTTGCATAAGGTGGGTTGAGGCGCATGGGTAAAAATCAAGCTAGGGCAGAGATGGGGGGGTGGAGCTGCCCTACATGCCCCACACCCTCTTACCTTAGGATAGTTGCACCTAGGCCTCCCACTTCCTGACACCTGCCTCGCCTTGCTGGCCCACTTTTTTTTTAATTTGATTTATATGCCGCCCTTCTCCGGAGACTCAGGGCGGCTTACAATGCGTTAAGCAATAGCCTTCATACTTTTGTATATTTTATACAAAGTCAGCTTATTGCCCCCACAAACTGGGTCCTCATTTCACCTACCTTAGAAAGGATGGAAGGCTGAGTCAACCTTGAGCCTTGGAGAGATTCGAACCAGCAGAAATTGCAGGCAGCTGTGTTAATAACAGGGTGAGTATACCACTGTACTATCAAGGCTCTTCTTCTTCCACTTCTTCTATGGCCGCTTGCCACACTTGCGCATGTTGCCCCCAGGCCTCCATTTCACCCTGCAGCTAAGAAATGAGCTCCAAATTGATGTGTGCAGCACCCCTCCCCCAGCCTCCATTTTGCCATCTGGAAAGGCCTCGGATGGTAAAACAGAGGCTGGGAGTGCCGCACGCAAGTGGTGACAATTGCCCGCAGAAGGAGTGGGTTGGCAGTGGCCACATGGGCTCCTACTAGAGAGGGCTGTTGGTACCACCACTGTGAGATGAAACAGTGGAAAAGACTTCCCCTGAAAATAAGACCTAATGCCTCTTTTGGAGGCACAAAAAAATTAGATCGGGTCTTATTTTGGAGAAAACACAGGTAATAACTCTTCATACCCTAACAGGTTACAAACAAATATCTTTTCATCCTGTATACATCCCTTATTTATAAGTAATTCCTTAAAACATTAACTTTTCCATTTTTATGTCAAAATAAAGGATTATTATGCCTTTGCAGAAAATGCCTTTAATTTTGATCAACTAAACTAACTTTATATTCCTTAACAGTCTTAAGTTTCAATCAAATATTGTTGTGTTATTTTTTAAATCACAGTATTAACTGATATCAAAAATAGGTTTGTATTTTGTTTTCTGCTTAGAACCTCTAGCATCCAATTTCTAATATTATCACTTATCTTTGTTCTGACCTTGGATAGCCAAAATAAATCTCAGTAGAAATTGTTTATTTTTTAATAGTTAATTCCAAAATCTGATAATAAAAATCAATGTTCCATATTTATCTGGACATTAATCCATATATAACTTTCTTAGATCAAAATGCTACTTAATTATTTGCTATTTATTTCAAATTCTGTTTCTTAAGCCTATATTTAATTTTTCTTTTGTTCAGAGTTGAAAATAAACTTACCTGATAAAGACTTTTCCAATATGTTATTTCAAAAGACTCTAATAGCTTTAAGTTGATGGTAGGTAATTTTAGAAATGATTAGAAAGTAAGGCTTGCAAATGAATTGTCATTTAAAGATGCTGCCATATTTACGAGGAAGATGGCTGATTATTTCATTTCCCAGCATTCAAAATGTCTTGTAGTCTTCTCATGAAGAGCAGTTGTCTAGAGTACACATGGGTGACCTTTAATCCTCTTCTTATCCAGAGAGGTTCTAAAGAATTGCTCTATTCATTGGAAATTCCTATGATTTTGCTTTTTTTTTTTTTTTAATTTGATTTATATGCCGCCCTTCTCCGAAGACTCAGGGCGGCTTACAATGCGTTAAGCAATAGCCTTCATTCTTTTGTATATTTTATACAAAGTCAGCTTATTGCCCCCACAAACTGGGTCCTCATTTCACCTACCTTAGAAAGGATGGAAGGCTGAGTCAACCTTGAGCCTTGGAGAGATTCGAACCAGCAGAAATTGCAGGCAGCTGTGTTAATAACAGGGTGCATTAAACCACTGTACCATCAAGGCTCCTTTTGTCATTTTGATGAAAACCTTCCATCTTCCTGATTATTTTGAAGGGCTATTTCTGCATATTCTATGATAGGATGGATGGATGGATGGATGGATAGATAGATCATAGATAAAGCTCCCTGCAGTGCCCAAATCAGCCCATAGTAGTTTAAACAGCTGAGACACGACTTGGTGAAATTGAGTTGAAAAAGTACCCAAATTTGCTCACCTGCCCATTTTTAGGGAAATTGCTGCTAATGAAAAAAAAAAACCTAATAATGTTTCATTCAGCCATTTAGAAAAGAATGACTTGCCTGTGGGAGAACAGGTGGGAAGAATTTTTCAAGGTTGGCATGTAGTATGAGTATATATAAAATATTGCCCTAATGTAAAAGAGAAGAGTACTAAATTATATGTACAGAGGTCTCATTTATTTAATGTTAATGCTGTGGGAAGAAACAACATTTAATAGTATCCCAAGGCTGATTGTATTCTTTAATACACTAGCAAGTAGATTGTTTTGACTCAACATGTCTCTAAAATAAGCAGAATTAAAGCATTAAAACATGAAAGACAAAATGCACAACATCCTATTAAAAAAGCTAGACACTATATTGATGACTTGTAAGTTTTGTTCTCTATATTGCAAGATATTTTAGCCTATTGCACAATACCAGACATAGAAGCTTATTTAGGATATCATGGAAGCACTTTCCTTTGATTGAGATCTCTAGCTAAGAGAAATTACTGCAATTGGCTTAGCTGAGTTAATCAGAACATTCCTTTGGGTCAATTTCCCTAGCAACTTATATTGTTTCTGTTGTTAGATCTTCAGTATTGCTGGCCCTGGTTCTTTGCATGATATCAGGTGAAGCTCTTCGGGCCTTAAAATACATCAAGACATGATGGGGTGTGGGGTATGACATTGGAGAAAAGGATGAATTTCATTTTTCGCTAAAATATGACAAAATGAATGAGCTTTTTTTAAAAAGGAGGGGCATCCCTTAGAAAGGAGCAAAAAAAGTGACCAATTAAATGAATATGAAATAAATTGTCCATGTGGAGCATTTTATTGGTGGTTTCCTCTAAGTTTAAGAGTCTAGTATATCTTTAAGTAGAATGAGCTCAGTTAGATTCCATATAGAATCTAGTCTGATAGAAAAGTCTGATACTTGATTTATCTACTGGCAATAAGCACCATGCTTTTGAACACCAATTAATCCATTCCTACAATAGTGTTTCTCAACCTTGCCAACTTTAAGATATGTGGCCTTCAATTCCCAGAAATTTCCCAGATACATGCTATACTTATAGGCTACTTGTGATATTAACATTTTCAAAGGGGTTTGTGTGTGTGAGAGAGGGGGAGAGAGAGGGGAGAGAGAGAGAGATGCATTTCAGTAGGCATTTGTACTTGCTGCCTACTCCTTGATTTTTCTTTATTCTATTATTTCCATGGAATGAAAGCAGATTTAATTTCTACAAAGTTATTTTCTTAACTACAACCATTTAGGGTTTTAGTGTTTTGGTGTGGTGTGGTGTGGTGTGGTGTGGTGTGGTGTGGTGTGTGGTTTGGGCCAAGAAAAGCCCATTGCCAATGACTCCTTGCAAACCAGAGACATTTTCCCCAGTTTCCAGCTCAATCACATCTTTCATTTCATTTCTTAAACCAGAGTAAGACTGATTCAAAGTGTTAAGAAAGGGCAGAAAAGCATTGTTTTCAAGGCAATTGTTGGAAGCAAAATGCTTGGAAGTTTTTCTACCTGACATGCAAAATAATATAATCAGCTGTGGGTCATGTGCATTGTGATGTATTTTGGAGTGAAGACATCACTGGTGCCATCCACCATCACAGCATGCATGCATTGCTCTTATTATATAATCTATGTCTGTCTAAAAACAATGGAGTAGTTCTCATTGCTGATAGAGGTTTTCATCTCTAACTGAACTACGGGAAGATGAGTAGACATCAACACCAACTGCAGGAATATTATGATTTTCAGTATTGTGAAGGGACTTGAGCTCCATGGAGTTCCTTAATTATAATGGTTTCCTTCTTAGTTTGGGGCAATGTTTCCTTTTTTAGTCAGGCAAACTGACAATATGCCTTCATCTAGCTGGTAACTTCTGACAAGTAAAGAGTCTGATCTTCTCTTTCATTGTCCTCAATCTTACCAAGGGTCCTCTGAAACTAGTTCCATGTTGGTTCTCTTCCTCTTTAAGTCACTTTATAGGTATAATACTGTTTATAAACTAGGAAGCTTTCAATGGTACAAGAAATACCTAATCCATTTTAGAATCACTCTCTACAGTAGTCTTTCTCTAAACTGAAACCAGCAACCCATCTATAATAACCATTAGAGTTCTCTGGCTGAAAGCCATCACCTCTGTTTTGAAGCTGCTTCTTCTCACAGGTTTTCCTGGGTGATGTTTAAAATGTGTCCCTTTGCCTGTCCATATCTATTGCCCCCCCTTCTCTCTCTCTCTCTCTCTCTCTCTCTCTCCCCCCTAAATCTAAACTTTTTCTTAAGTATAACTTTTTGTGATTGAGTGTCCACATGGATGCCTGAAGAGCCAAAAGGAAACTAATTCTGAGGGCAGACTCATCATAAGAAGGCTCCATAGAATTCTTCTGGCATCTGCAGATTTATATACTACTTTTTAAATATATATTCTCTTCCAGAATAATTCATGTCCAGTTCATGTCCTCACAAGCTTAAACACTTTCTCTTGGGACTGGTGCCCACCTCAATTTCTTTTTTCTGTCATTTGGCTGATTGATTATTAGTGAAGTGTCATGGCACAGATGATTGATTCTGTCAGCAACAACAAAAGTAAAAATTAGGTATATTCAGATCCAACTCCTTATCATCTTAGGGAAGAGCCTGATGGCTGTTCCTTAGCAGCAAATCCTCACTTTTGAAATGCATCATTGCCAAAGAAGATACTGTGCACCTGGGATCCATTCTTGTTTTATTTTTTACATCAGGATAGGATTTTTTTTAATACTTCTAGATTTGTTAACTTTTAATTTTAATTTTAGTACCACAGCCTGTTCTGTTACTAATTTTATTCCTGCTATTTAATGATAACAATAGAATGGAATTACATTTTTAATATGTATTTTTAAACAGCTTTTTTTTTTTTTTTTTGCTCTATGTTGCTCTGGTAAGTGCTTTATAGAAAAGAGAAAATTAAATAGAACTCAAGGAAAAATATGCAATCAATCCAAGAGAAAAAAAGGTTAAGATCTCAATTTGTTAGTATTCTTTATCTACATTTTTCAGAGCCCCTCCCCCCAAAAAATTCTATAGCAGTCAGTCCATGCCCCAAGTCAAACAAATTGCTTTGACATAGAAAAGACCATCAATTGGCCTCTTACGCCATGATTTAGTGTCCCTCAAAACAATAATAATGCAGCAAGCATGGATTTCTTTTGCAAAACAAGTCCCCATTTTTGTATCCCCAGATATTGTCAAAAACACCATTGTATACATTCTTGTTGCTTCAACTACTGTCATTCATCCCAACAAGACAATAATTGGCACTATAGGAGCTGTGCAAATTTGCCATGCATTATCGATGGGAGAACAAATGCCCTCTTTGTAGCTATAGACTTTGACAAATGTGTAGAGTTGTAACCTGAAGCTAACTGTTCTTCTTTCACAGCTGGTGAATGAGGCACTAAGAGCGTCTCTCTGGGTTCCTGACTTTATTGCTTACATGCAAAACCTACTCTTACACAGAAAAATATGGCCCCTAATTGCTGCCAATTAGCCCTGCCAGCTTGCCTTGCTGAATAGTGCACCTCATTAGCCATTACAGTTTCCTGCTGAAAATCAGCTCAATGCCTCCTGCTCCTCCTAGCATCTGTTCAGGAGCTCCTATCTCATGGCCATCATGTCCTCTCATGTGTCAATTGCTGCCTTATTAAAGAATGATAGCTTGCATTATGGAAAGTGACACATGAGCATAATCGGATCAGATTCCAAGAATACCCCCCTCCCACACACACACACACACACACACTTACTTTATGAGCCATTTGGAGCTAGGGAGCCAATGTTTTCAGCAAATCCTTTGGCAGTTTCTAATCATCTTGAATGAGTTTAGATTCTGGGCTACTTAAACCTGTGACCAAGATATAGCAAAGAAGTATCACTTAGTTGTCAAGCAAATGTAAAGTTTAGAAAATGACAAACCCAGGAAACAAAATCTGTACTAGGTTATTCTGTGGTCAGAATAAATAATTCTGGTTGTATTTCTCTTATGACATTTTGTCTTTTTTCTGTTTTGTTATTCCTTTACCTGCAGCATCTCAGGCTATGGAGCAGCTGGTGGCAAAGGGAAAAACAGTATGATGAGATCACATGGTGTGAATGTTGTGGGAATA
This sequence comes from Arizona elegans, assembly GCA_022577455.1. Lineage (NCBI taxonomy): Eukaryota > Metazoa > Chordata > Lepidosauria > Squamata > Colubridae > Arizona > Arizona elegans. The sequence continues at coordinate 281,130,848 of JAKOOJ010000001.1, read as the reverse complement.
TTTCCACTCGAGAAGAATGATACCTTATATATCTTGGTGGGACAACAAGGAGAAGATGCTTGTCCCAGTGTAAGTGATTATCCTTCCACCATTTATTATAATGATGTTTCTTCTCATTTCTGTGCAGCTGCTAAAATCTTGGCATCCTGAGCTTCCCAGACTTTGTCCTATTGATTGTATCCTATTCTTATAGGTTTCCCATCATCCAACAAAAGTATCTGGCCCAGGAAAAATGGCCTGTTCTGATCCAATTGCACCCCCACATACAAACATTTCCTCTGCTCTATGCCAAATGCCACTGTAGATCAATCACTCCATCTGCCATCCTGACTGCACACAGCCTATCGTTACATCAGGCAATGCATTTTCAGAGATTTCAAATGATGTCCACCTTTTGCCAAGTCTGTTCTTCTGAATGGGAATTTGATTTCTAATATAAAATGCTGCTGCGGCATCTGGGTAAACTGTCTAGTGGAGGAGGAGACAGGATGGATGTGACTGCTGATGAGTTGGGTATTAAGCAAGAAGCTGGTACTAACCATTGCTCTGGCTCTTTACTTACCCAGTAAATAAAACTCATCTATCTTGAGAATTATTGTGGATGAAGCATCTTAGTGTACAAACTGGAAGCCTGCTTGGTTTTAGAGCACCAGGTATGACAGCTGGATTCCTGCAGGCAATTGTGGGGGGTGGCGGGGAGGACGACAGATGATAGGACAATGATTTAACTGAGTTATGAGTATGATGGATTCAGGCACATTTTTTTCAATTTTGATTTATTTTTCTCATGGGAACGCCAAGATGCAGAAAATATTCAGTGGTATCTTTTGAAAATGCCCAGCTTTTTGTTCTTTGTATTTTTAAGGAATCTTGTCTTGAGCATCTTTTGGATGGCTAAGATCCAAACAGTCATTCTTTATGCTCTACCTGAACAAATGAAATGGGGGGTTCTGTCTCCATGACAAGGGTTAATTGCACAATATTAGAAAAATAGCTATCTAACAAAATGAAATCCAATGGGGAAAAAAGTAAGGTTCTACATTTAGGCAAGGAAAACCAAATGATATGTGTAGTATAGGTGGTACCTTGCTCAATAGTAGTCACTGTGAGAGGGATCTTGGAGTCTGGTGGACAATCACTTAAATATGAGCCAGCAGTGTGCTGCAGCTGCCAAAAAAGTCAGAAGAATCCTAGGCTGCATTAAGAGAGGGATAGAATCAAGATCATGTGAAGTGTTAATACCACTTTATACCACTTGGTAAGTACCACACTTGAGATACTGCGTCCAGTTTTGGTTACCACAATATAAAAAAAGATGTTGAGTCTCTGGAAAAAAAACAGAGAAGAGCACAAAGATTATTAGGGGATTGAAGGCTAAAACATATGAAGAACTGTTGCAGGAATTGGGTATGTCTAGTGTAATGAAAAGGACTAGTGCTTGACATGATAGCAGTGCTCCAATATCTAAGGGCTGACTCAAAGAAGAGGGTGATCAACCTATTCTCCAATACATCTGAAGGCAGGACAAGAAGCAATGGATGGAAACTAATTGAGGAAAGAAACAATCTAGAACTAAGGAGAAATTTCCTGACAGTTAGAAGAATTAATGAGTAGAACAATTTGAATCCAGAAGTTGTGGGTGTGCCAATATTGAAGATTTTTAAGAAGAAATTGGACAACTATTTGTCTAAAATGATATAGGGTTTCCTGCTTGCACAAGGGGTTGGATTAGAAGACCCCCAGCATTCTTTCCAACTCTGTTATTATGTTATTCAGATTTCCCTGATGCTTCTTATAAATGAATACAAGAGGTTGATTGTCCTTTCAGAACCAGACAATTTTGCTTATTTTTTATCTGTGATCTGGGCATTGCGGCGTACTCTAATATATGAAGTCATTAAATTACAGGCCACTGTAATCTTTACAAGAATTTATTGAGTGGTAATGTAATCGAGGCAAAGATATTCCATTGACTTTGTGAAAGTAGTAGCAGTAGTTTTAACTTGATTGGATTGTAATCAGTTATGTGTTTGCTGTGAAGTGTGTTTCATATGCATAGTATTTATACATAAAATACTGTGTGTGTGTGTGTGTGTGTGTGTAGAAACCCAACTATGATGTTACAATTGGAGAAGAGATGGCTAATCAAACAACTTTGAGTCACGTTGTTAGATTAGCCATCCCTCCTCCAGTTGTGAATTGGATGGAGCTAGTAGATGTTTTCTTATGACACCAAATGGCCCTTGAAGGACCAATTCTAGTCAAGCTCCTAATGATCAACAAATTAAATTTAAAAGTTATATTTAGTAAGTTAGTACAGTTCTCTTTTTCTTCTTGTAAAGGTTAAATTATTGTAACTGGTTAATAATGTATATAAGCTACAGAGTAAGAATAATGCATGTTTTTCTGTCTTTGGTCTGAAATTCTTATTGTGAAGCATGAAGCATGACCAAAGGTGCTTTTCTTCTTTTTAGAGATTATAGATTAAATTGATCTAAACAACATGGCATTGCCTGATGTATTCAAACAATACATCTGAAGCAGAGGCCAAGTCCTGCCTGTGTATTATTTGATAACCATAAGAGAGAGATGTTTGGATAAACAAAGAACAGTATGAAGTCATGGACATAGTTCCTTGTAATGATTTTCAAGGAATTAAATTTCTCAGTCATTTGGCAGCCATCAAGTATCTACAGCAGCATCTGCAGTAGGGGTGAAAGTCTGCATAAACACAATTGCAGTATCACAATCCAAGTTCTCTCCCTTTTGTATGTATGATGTTGTGGCATGGGATAGGGTTTGGCTCACCAAGCTATGCCTGTCATCTTACAGATTTTGAAAATGCTACAAAATACCTTGGGGTGCAATCAATCAGTTGCAAAAGAGTCACCTCCAGGTGAGATGGGCAGCATATAAGATGGATGGAACATTCAAGAAAGTATATAAATATACTGTGGCTATTTGATCACTGTTCAGAGGCTGAATAATGGATTATAATGAATAAATGATCCAATTTGATTGATTGATTTAAATGTTTATGGTTGCCTATTACAAATTCATGACTCTGGGAAGCTAACAGCAATTTAAAACTATATAATAAAATACAACAATTTAAAAAACAGCACAAATACAATCAGCTTCTACCTGCATGGCCAGTTCAAAAATTAGGCAAGCAGTAGTTCAAAACATCTAGAGGAAATTGGGTTCACTATCCTTAGAGTGGGATTAATCTAATCCCTCAAACATGAAAAGTCAGGTTTGTATGTCACTTTAAGATTCATGAAAAAAAGCTGGAATATAAGTAAGCATCTTAGCAATGTTAAACAGGTTTGGTTCTAATCCCTGAATAGGCTCTGGAGTGAATGCATCCAGTCACAGGTAATTTCTTATCTGTATGTTAGAAGTTCCCTAGAAACAGAATATATTTGCACTGTGTCTATTCTGGCAGTAAAAGTTTATTAACAATATTTGTAAGACATCCCCATCCACATGGATTGTGAGCCAATCTAAAGTATCCAATTTTTAATTAGTACTTCTCCACACACAGCATATGCCTCAGTGTGCAAGCCTACTTTTAGAAAAGAATATACTGAACTTCTAAGTCTCACAGTACAGATAGCATGCCAACATAAAATTAAAATCTGTGCTGTTTCCCAATACAGCCAGGATGGAGGCAAGATCTTCTTGCTGGGCCAAGGAGCAGAATGACAGACCCAACATTCATAACTCTGCCACTTATGCCCTCTCTGAGCTCAGTAGAGCAATGTGGTACATTAGGAAATAAATTTCTAATAATTAAGCTTTGATGAAAAATCTCTTGAAATATTCAGGAAGACCAAATGGCTACTGGCAGGAAGATGGGGTTGTTTTTCAGTCATCTCTTTGCAAATAAAAATACACCATTGCCTGAGGGAATTGCCTAGCACTTTTATCATTACATTAAACAGCGAATTAGCACAGTTAAAAGCCAGGCAAGAACCTAATTTCTATTTCATAGTACCTGTAACCTACTATCAGTTTCATGCCAATTGGCTTGGGCCTGTTCTAGACATGCCTCAGAATGAATTGATGCTGTACATCCCATGGTGACTCCTCAGTCTTCTGCTGCAGAATGTCTTATTTCATTGCTTTCTAGTGTATCATGCTATATTTCCTGTAATAAAGTCAATAAATCAAAACCTATCAGGAAGTTAAAGTCTCTAGCACACTCCTTTTCATACTAAGTTCATTGCAAACTGTTCCTTATGCAAAGGAGGATTCAGCCACAGTCTGAAAGAGCCAGATGGTAAATTTGATAACAAAGGTTGAATATTCCAGAATTTAATGTTCCAGCACAACTGAGGACAACTGGATTAGAGAAGACAGCTCTTTCACTTTGGAACTCTTCTCATTCTACTCCAGGTGTAATCTAAGAATTAGGCTAGGGATAATACAGGTTCAATAGCTCTGGTTTCCACGGAGGGGGCCAAGAAGTGATTTCTCGATATGAATTTGTTTACCTGGTTATATATGCAGATCCATCATGCCATACAGAAAGTCTGCCGTGGAGAGAACAATGTGGTTGAAGATGAAATTAAAGCAAATGGAAGCATCCAAGAATGGGCAGGAGGAGGAGGTGGAGGAGGAGGTGCAACGTACATATTTAAGGTATTATTATGTTAAGGGGTACTTTATATTCTGATTATCGTCTCTTCTTTTGGAGGCAGAGGATTGAATTTGAGATTTTTTTCCAAACAAAATATTTCTCTAACACCAGGTTGTATTAAAAGAAAAGGTAAGCAGAAAAATTGAGGGTGTCAAAAACAGAATGAGTAGGAATCTGGCTTTGGGGAACTACAACTGAAAGAATATAAATCTTGAAGCAAAGCCCTGGTTCCTATATTTTCCACACCTTCCCTCTTCCCTCACAGCCTCAAGAAAGTCATTGTTTCTATTTTTTCTTAATAATTTCAGTTTAGTACTGTGCCCAAAGCATTAAATGTTTTTAATGAAGTTCCTTCATAGGAATACATAGGAATCCATCATAGGGGGGGAAAGTAGGGCTGTCTTAAGTGTCATGGTCCATATTTAAAATTTATGCAAGGTAAAGAGCTGCAAAGAAAACCTTACATGAACAGGTTTGAGTTTTTAAGGGTTGCCTGCCTCTTTTTTATTCCAAGATATACCTGTGTCATAGTTTGCATTACAGCTTTTCTATGTTTCCAACTCAAAATGGTAGAAAACTGTCACAGGTTTTCAGCAAACATAGCCAGCCAAGTCAGTTTATAATCTTAGCAAATTAGTAATGCTTATTGTTTTTAATTGAAGTGAAAAATAGCATTTTTAAAAGGTTGGTGGTGTTAATTTTAAATCCTACAATTCTGCAAGTACAGAGAGACTTATCCTAACAGCTATAGCTTATTATTGTCTGTTATGCTATAGATCAGTGTTCTCAACCTTATTTCATAGAAAGCAATGAAATAAGACATTCTGCAGCAGAATCCCCTCAATCCTGGGGGATTCTGGGAGTTGAAGTCCACCCATCTTCAAGCTACCAAGGTTGAGAAACACTGCTATAGATCATTGTTCTCATAATGGATAATGATAAAAAAGGTTGCTAAGTCAAGGTAGTGATTCTCAGTACAATATAGTTCTCTAAAGAGTGATTGTGTTTTACCATAAACATCTGGAACAGTCTGTAGGCCACCAACATACTACCTAGAAGACTTCTCCATTAGCCTTATAATCATGGATACATATCACTTCCTCAAGTTCATGTGGGCTAATTGGAGTCACCAACTCCAAAGGGAGACTGGGCTGATTAAAGCAGCCTGCTCGAAATGTCTAATGTATCTGGCAGCTTGTTTTTGTCCTGAACTTGATTTGCATCTACTTGAAGCTGTCAACTATTGGTACATGGCAGGGTATTATCAATACACTGATGACATCCAAGTACATCTCTCTCCACTGAGCTAAGAGATGTGATAGAAGTCCTGATCCAATGCTTAGACACTGTCAGGGCCTAAACAATGAGAGGCAGATTCAGTCCAAGCAAGACCGGATGGCTGTTTGTTCAAATTCTGAGGTGACACTAATTTCAGTATTTGTTTGTTTGTTTGTTTGTCAACAAATAAGAAAACAAGTAACAAAGTAGACACAGACATGGACACATGAAAAAATTTTGGCACAAAAAAAGGATATAAATTGGCAAAACCTAGTGATAAACACATAGAATTATTACATATAATTGGGAACAGTAGGACAGGGATGGTAGGCACGTTGGTGTGCTTATGCACGCCCCTTAAGAAACATGGAAAGGTATGTTAAAAGAAAGGGTGTGTGTATTGAAGGGTGTGTTAAAAAGAAAAGACTTGTAACCAAATAGCCACCAGGTTACATCACTTCTACTGAAAAAGCAGTAGAGACGGTGACCAGGAGGGGTTTTGGCCAGGTGGACATAATAAAGGCACACCTTTGACATTTCACAGTTGGATTGCTGAAATGTGATTTCTTGCCTTTGAAGATTCCCTGGAAACTTCAGCTGGTGCAAAATGTGGGTGCCCATGTGCTTACAAGACAAGACATGACAGTATAGTCATGTGATACTATTTTTATAGGATCTACATAGGTTACAATTCATTTCTGAGCATAATTCAAGGCACTGGTTATCATCTACGTGACTCTGGGTATCTTCGCAGCCACTTATCCTTCATAAATTCTGAACAGAGACTGCTTGCAGAAAGTACCTTCTTATCAATAGGTACAACTGAAGGGAGCATTGAAGAGGCATTTGTAATGGCTGCTTCCATCCTTTGGAATAGCTTAGCCATCAGGGCAAGGACTTTATAGCCATCTGGAGAATGATTAAGCCTGGCTAGTCCAGAAGGCCACAGCTGAAATCAGATCTGTGGCCACCAGTGACACTGCAATTGTTATTGTGTTGTAGTTTTATCATGTATCGTTGAATTTTTATCCGTATTGCATTATGCGTTTTTGCAGAGGAGTGAGGCAGTTTATAAATTTATCAACTAGGGAACTGACTAATACATTCTAAAATTGCATTTTTTTCTGCCCACCATTGGATTCTTTGAAGCCTTTAAAGCCACAGTAGCAGCACTTCAAAATTAAAGCCAGAAGACCTAAAACAACAAATACCAGCCCATCAAGATTGCCAGTACAGGCACAGAAGCAACTGCTGTCTGGTTTATTTTGAAAAAGAAAATAAACATCTGTAAATTGTGGGTGGCATCCAAAAACAAAATTTGCTTGTAGCATCCAAAATCTATTAAGCCAAGATTTGTTAAAGTAAGGGTTCACTGTGCATAAAAATGCAACAATAATTTAGATCAATCTACAGCCCTGTGGGGGTTGTAAAGTACAGTTTACACATAAGGGACACATTTATTATTTGCACACCTGATACCGTTAAACTCTCATTTTATTTCTGCCTTTGAAGATTGAGAACGGAAAGCCAGTGCCCTTGATCATTGCAGCAGGAGGAGGTGGCAGGGCCTACAGGGCCAAAGCCTATGTATTAAGCCATGAAAGGCTGGAGAATGATATGTCTATTCCGGGGTTCAATGGGAAAACTGGAGCCGCAGGTAAGAAATTGTTCCAACCTCTTTGCCGGGCTTAACAAAAGACGTGGTGTAAAAGCCATGGCTTGTGATCCACAAAGGAATTTCCAAGCAGTCAGAACACACATTTGGCATCAGCTGATCTATTTCTGCTGCCTGAAAAACAAGGGCTGTCTGTTGGAAAAGCAGCGGTCGGTGTCCTCAGACTGCTGCAGTGACAATTCATCAGACTAGGTTCCCACTATCCATATGGTTCTCTCTTGTACATTCATAAAATTATTTGGATCACAGCCATTAACATTAGTGAGGAAGGATTGCTGGAGCACTATTGGTGGGAACGTAGAATCTACAGCTGTCGTTTTCTTCCCATATCGTTTTGCAGAATTATTCATGTTACTTTGCCCAAATTATAAATATTCATGAGATTTGTTCGAAGAGCATGATATGCTTCTGAATATATACAGTGCTTGAGAAGCAGAAAAAGTATAAATTATATTTTGACCAATTAATCAGAGTGATATCAGAATTTGAAAATAAATAAACTCAGAGTGAAGATTATTCAGTACAGATTAGTCATCTTTTATCCTTACAGCATATAGCAGCAGTTTGTATTTGCAGTTTAATAGATTTAAAATCATTTTAATATACATGTATCCTGTTCTGTTATTGATGAAAAAATATCTTTTTCAAATCAATCCACCTCTAAATGATTTTTTTTTAATTATCCTTATATAGATTAAAATTTTAAAAAGCTTCTGCAAAAACGTATACCTTAAAAAGGGGATCTTTTGCCCTGTTATTCTTTCAGAGTCCTAATGTAGCTTCCTAATACTAGAGCAAGATTTAAGGGCAATTTATCTTTAAGAATAATAAAATAATCCCTGTTGCTGATTATGGGGATAAATTAAGGTGACCAATCATCCTCCTTTAGGGAGGACAGTCCTTCTTTTGTAAGTTCTGTCCTCTCTCGAAAAGTGTCCTCCTACATGTCCTCCTTTTTGATATTTGAAGACTAATCTGTAAATCTCCGTATTCAATCAATGCCGATCCAATCCATTGTGTGTGATGTGACGTGTTTGTAATTGACATGAAGATTCATCAAGGCTCGGTACAGTACAGTAAGACGTGATTATGAGATGCATGCACTCCGCACAGGAGAATTGTTTTGAGAGAGTGCACCACACACAAGAGTGCACCACATGCAGGTGGCTTTGTTTACTTCTTACCGAAACACAACACCGCACACATGCACGCATTAGACACAGTTCTTTCTCGGTGAATATTTCTTTTTTTTATTTTTTTATTTTTTCAATTTATTTGTGTCTTTCTCATTGTAAAAAAGTTGGTCACCTTAGGGTAAAGGCAATATATGCTATTTATTCTGTGGCTCTGTGCTGAGTTAGAATGATCTTACAAACAATTCAGGTATCCACACTAGCTTGGTTTCATGGTCTTTATTTCTAGTATAACAACCATTTTTAATGTAATAGATATTCTATTCAGTCCAGGCTTCTTTCCTGACTCTTCCTTTCTAATTGCCCAAACTCCTTCAAAATATGAATTTAAAAGGTGCTCAGACTGTAACATTCTGTCTCTGGTAATGCAAAAACTCTCTGAGACTTATCTGGCTTCTGATAACAGTTGCCTACCGCTTCTCTGAGCACATGTTGTTTGGAAGACAGATGGGCCCACAGGGTATAATCAAAAAAAGTAATGATAGCAGCCCTAACAATGCAAGTTCCTTCCTTCCTCCTTTCTTTTTCTTTCTTTCTTTCTTTCTTCCATTGTATGCTAAAAACAGGTAGAACTTTGATCACAACTGTCACAGCCATCACCTTGACCATAGTAGCAGACACCTATTTTGGGAAAGAAAAAGCGGGGTATGAGAAAGAGTAAATGGAAGTTTTAATGACACATTCCTTCCCATCACCAGCATGTCGCCACCAATACATTGTCACAAGGATATGCAGTTCAAAAGCAAATTAAGACATTTCAATGATCTTGTATACTGGATGTAAATGTAGACAATAAAATGCTTACATAGTGTGTTGCACAGAGAGAAAGAAAAATAATTGTCAGTATGTTATGTCTAGCTGACTATGTGACCAACAATAGCAAAATAGAAAATTGGAAATATAAATAAAACAGCTGATATGAACTACAGATATGAAAAGTTAGAAAAAGTAACAACAATCAAACCAGTAATGGCCAGCACTGAAACAAACTGACATGCGGACATACCAAAGAATTAAAATAAGAAAATTGTGGCATATGCAGAATGATCAGAAGAAAAACTGGCAGCACTGAAGTTTGAGTTCAAAAAAGATCTGGCACTTATAATGCAGGAATTGTAATCCTTACAGTAACACCCTTAAAATATCTATTGAATAGATCAATCACCTTGCCTACAGTATGGCAATGGTGGTTACAGTTTCAGAATTAGAAAACCAATAGCAAGCTCATATTCAATGGATTTTAATTGGGAGGTTTTAAATTTTGGGCCACATTTGTTTAATTCTTTTAAAATTTTAAATTTTGTAGTGGGATGTTTATTTTATTCTTGGCTGTGCACCGCCCTGAGTCCAGCAGGAGAAGGGCGGTATAAAAATTTAATAAAATAAATAAATAAATAAATAAATCCCAAAGTTGAAGATCAGATTGGAGGCCAAGATAAAGAAAGTAAGACCAGATGCAAGTAATAAAAGGACCTTAAAGAGAAAAAAGTAAAACAAAATGTAAGGATGAAGACCAACCTAATCAGAAAATATTGTTTTAGCATCAGAAAAAAATGAAGAAGCTTTGGAAATCATAAAGCAAGAAATGATAGCAATAGCTATGAAAATGGAACACTATGAGGCACAAATCAACCAATTTAAACAAAATCAGCTATTTCGATCAGAGCAGAGCAAATTCTACCAAAGTATAAATGGTAATAAAAAATCTGAAAATGGAAAACCAAACAAAGAGGAGGCAATATCATTTTTGAAAGACCTATGGCAAACTCAAAAAGACTAATAAAAATGCTGGATGGATAAAAAAAATTTGAGGTTGAATTTAGTAAAAAAAAAAAATCAAATGGAAGAACAAATAATAACAGGATAAAAGTGTAAAAATCAAATAAAAGGATTAAAAACTGGACATCTCAGGGAAACATTGAATTGGATGCTTTTGTCTTAAATATCTGACTTAAATTACATCCAATCCAGTGGTGGGCTGCTGCTGGTTCAGACCAATTCGGGAGAACTGGTAGTTGCAACCTGCTATCCTATATTGCTTTGTATTTGATGCTGCACACATAAGTGGAAGACACTTGCGAGCGAATTGCCATGTTTATTGACACCACATGCATGTGCGGACAATGTGCGCTTACATTTCCGGTGCTGGGCGAACCAGTTGTTACAGTATGTGACATCCACCTCTGATCAAATTATACCTAAACAACTTAATGAAGTATTGCATAAAGGAAACATAGACGACTAATTAATAACTGGAAAAACCTGTCTGATTCAAAAAGAGTTAGTGAAAGAGATAACACCAGGAAACCACAGGCTGATAACATGCCTGCCTAAAATGTTTACACTACTCATAAACATAATAGCAGACAATATCCAATTATTTAGAAGAAAATAACATCCAACCAGTAGGGCAGAATGAAAATAAAAGGAAAAACAATCAATCAATCCACTTCCGATTGATAAAATGGTTTCGGAGAATTGCAAAATCCGAAAAACTGATTTATATACATACATGGTCTAGATTGATTATAAAAAGATTATTATTCTGTGAATAATAACAGAGTTGGAAGGGACCTTAGAGATCTTCTAGTCCACCCCCTGGTTGAGCATGAGACTCTATATCATTTCAAACAAATGGATGCCGAGTCTCTTTTTGAGAGTCTTCAGTGATGGAGCACCCACAACTTCTGAAGACAAGCTATTCCGTTGGTTAATTTACAAGACCGCCTTCTGCCACCAGTAGCCTCTCACTGACCAGTACACTCCCATAGAGAGGGGCTCCTCAAGGTGCCATCGGCCAAACAATGTCGACTGGTGGTCCCCAGGGGGAGAGCCTTCTCTGTGGGGGCACCCGCCATCTGGAACGAGCTCCCCCTGGAGATACGGAGGATCCCGGACCTGCGCGCTTTTCGCCATGCCATCAAAACATTTCTTTTCCAGCAGGCTGGCCTGGCCTAACCTCTCTTTTAAACTTTTAAACTTTTAAAATTCTTTAAATTTTAAATTTGTCTTAAGAATTTGGGGTGTTTTAAATTTCATTTTCCGGGCCAAATTATTTAATTGTATTTTAATGCTTTTTAACATTTGAATTATATGTATTTTATCTGGCTGTTCACCGCCCTGAGTCCTTCGAGAGTAGGGCGGTATACAAATTCAATAAATAATAATAGTAATAGTAATAATTGCTCTTACCATTAGGAAATTTCTCTTTAGTTCTAGATTGCTTTTCTCCTCAGTTAGTTTCCAACCAGTGTTTCTTTCCTTGCCTTTTGGAGCTTTGGAAAATAGTTTGACCCCCTTATCTTTGTAGGAGCCCCTCAAATATTGGAACAGTGCTATCATATCCCTCCCCCAGTCCTTCTTTTCATTAGACTAGACATACCCAGTTCCTGTAACCATTCTTCATATGTTTTAACCTCCATCCCCTAATCATTTTTGTTGCTCTTCTCTGCACTCTTTCCAGAGTCTGAACATCATTTTTGTATTGTAGTGACCAGGACTGGATGCAGTATTCCAAGTGTGGTCTTACTAGAACTTTGTAGAGTGGTATTCACATTATCTTGATTCTATTCCTCTATTAATGCAGTTTAGGTTTGCATTGGCCTTTTTGGCTGCTGCTGCACACTGTTAGCTCATATTTAAATGATTATCCATTAGACCTCTAAGATCCCTCTTGCAGTTACTGGCATTAAGCCAAGTGTCATCTATATACCTATACAGTTGGTTTTTATTACCTAAGTGTAGAACCTTACTTTTATCTACATTGGATTTTATTTTGTTACATAGGGCTCAGTGTTCAAATTTGTCAAGATCTGTTTGGATCTTGAGCTTGTCTTCTGGGGCATTGACTATTCCTCCCAGCTTTGTGTCATCTGCAAATTTGATGAGTTCCCCTTCAATCCTCTCATGTAGAGCATTTATGAAGATATTGAAGAGTACTAGGCCTAATTTATTATTTTATTTTTATTTATTAGTCCGATTTATATGCCGCCCTTCTCCATAGACTCAGGGTGGTTTACAATGCATTATAGCAATAGCCTGCATACTTTTTTGTATATACCTGCTTATTAGGGCTTTTGGGGCCCCCCTAAGTGGTGTTATTCTATACAAAGTTGGCTTATTGCCCCCACAATCCGGGTCCTCAATTTATCTACCTCGAAAGGATGGAAGGCTGAGTCAACCTTGAGACTGGTGAGATTCGATTGCACTAATTGCAGGCAGCTGGCAGCTAAGTGCTAGCACTTAACAGCACTTTAGTCCACTGCACCACTGAGGCTCTTCGGTGGTGCATTCAGTAATACAGAACCAGTGGGGTACCCCACTGATTACTTCCCTCCGAGTGGATGTAGTTCCATTGAGTACAATTTTTCAACCAGTTGCAAATCCACTGGGTGGTGGTGCTGTCTATCCCACATTTTACTACCTTGCCAAGAAGTAGGTTCTTCAAAAGAAAGAACCTTCAAACCAACGTCTTTTGTTTTTCTAATCAAAAGTAGACATTTGATTCATTACCACATTGTTGGATCATCAAATGTTTGAAAACAACTATTATCAATAAAAAACATTAGAATGTTTATAGAAAAAAATAATGAAACAAGTGAAGACAAATTGGTAGCTGGAAATGAAAAATATGGGTTTGTCAATATTAGTGGAGGCATCTTCCAGGCTTATTATATCTTTCTTATTATATGGCATTTCTATGATCCCACTTTCAGTGATTTTGAAAAAACAAATCTTGGATACCACACAGCAAAAATGCTAATAAAACTTCACATTTGCTTTGTACTGATGGTTTGAAATTTTGTGGAAAATCAGAAATTGAAATCCTTCATTGACAAAAACTGTAAAAGATTTCAGCACAGCTATAGCCATGGACTTTGGCCTAGAAAAATGTGCTGCAATAGCAATAAATAGGGCTAAAATCACAAAAAGTAATGGAATTGAAATGCCAAATGGCTAAACCATCAGAAGCCATCAGGATGAAATCTACAAGTGCCTGAGCTTTTTATAATTGGATAACATCAAGCATGGCCAAGTGTAAAAAGTGATTAGTAAAGATATACATCCAAAGAGTGACAAAATTGAATGGAAGAAACAACATCAAGGCCATGAATACCTGGACCATAACTGTGATACAATAAACTGCTAGAATTATTAACTGAACATAAGCTGAGCAGGACAGTTTGGACCAAAACACAAGAAAACCTAGACTATTCACTATGCATTATATCCCCATAGTGGTATTGACAGATTATACCTGCCCTGCAGCAATGGAGGCAGATAATTATTTCAAGGCCAACGAACTGTCAAAGAAGAAAAGTATATATCAGCTGACTATGTGAAAGACAGCCAAGAACAAGCATTAATGCAAGTTAAAAATTGGAACTTGCTGAATATGCAAAACCAAAACATGAATATTGAAATAATGTAATAAAAATATTCACAGATTGCTGGCAAGGGAAAACATTGCATAGTCAATCTCTACAAAAGACAGAGAGCAAAGTGGATAAAAGATAAAACGAAGCACGTGCAAAGCGCGTACATGAAGCGAACCAGTAGTAACACCGGTTGAAACCCACCACTGGTCATTAGGTGGACAAAATTGCCAAATGCAATCTGAACGTCTGGCTGACTGTGTGACAAACCACAGTAACAGCAGAATAAAAGAGAAAGAACTAGAGAAAATCACAAGATATAAAGATCTACAAATAGAAGTAGCAAAACCGTAGCAAAAGAGCCGAGGTGGCGCAGTGGTTAGGGTGCAGTACTGCAGCTACTTCAGCTGACTGCTAGTTCAGCAAATCAGTGGATCAAATCTCACCGGCTCAAGGTTGACTCAGCCTTCCATCCTTCCGAGGTGGGTAAAATGAGGACCCAGATTGTTGGGGGCAATATGTTGTTCGTGTTGTCTTTGTTGTAAGCCGCCCAGAGTCCTCGGAGAGTGGGCGGCCTAGAAATGCGATAAATAAATAAATAAATAAATAAATAAATAAATAATAAATGAAAGCAAAGATAGTACAAATAGTAGTGGCAACTGGGGTGCAGTCCAAAACATCTAGAGCAGGAGTGTCAAACTCGCATTGTCACAGCAGCATCACGTAACATATCGTGACTTTTCCCCCCTTTGCTAAACCGGCCATGGGCGTGGCCAGCATGTGACGCATCCAGCCCACAGGCTGCGAGCTTGACAGCCCTGATCTAAAGCATCATTTGAACACCATTAACATTGAAATTACCATCAATCAATTGCAAAAAGTAGCAGTACTTGGAACAGATCATATCCTGCGATGATACCTTTAACACCATCAAACAACAACATCTTGAGAAGGGCTCTATAGGTGGACCAAAATGCCAAATCCAGTGTAAAATTCTGGCTGACTTTGCAACATAACAACAACAACAACAACAACAACAACAACAACAACTTGTTCAGTTCAGTTGATTGAGTGTCATGTTTAATGAATAAATAATAATAATAATAATTTATTTTGCAGCAAAATTTCACAAACTGACTACCTACAACGCAATGACCACGTTGTTAGATCATTTACTGGAAATTGTGCCAGAAGTTTGGATTTGAGTATAGCAAAAACCACTGGGAACATCAGGTTAAGAAAGTTTTAGAGAATGAGAAACTCAAGATCTTGTGGGACTTCAGGATTCAGACTGACAGGCACTTGGTCCACAACACACCTGACATAACAATAATTGAAAAGAAAAAAGTATGGTTCATTGACATTGCAATACCTGGTGATGCACGGATTGAAGATAAGCAGCAAGAAAAAATTACAAAGTACCAGGACTTGCAAATTGAAGTTGAGCTACTGTGGAAAAAGAAATCATGTGTTGTCCTGATTGTAATTGGAGCCCTTGGAGCAATACCCAAAGGGCTACCCCACTATTTAGAAATTCTAAATTTGCCGGACTTGAACATTTTGACTCTCCAAAAAACCACCTTACTCGGAACAGCTTACATCCTCCGATGATACCTTAACAGTTCCTAGGTCCTTGGTTAGGACTCGAGCTGCTGAGCTATTAACCAGCCTCAAAGGCTGTGAATCTCACTAAAGATTAAATAATAATAATAATAATAATAATAATAATAATAATAATAATAATAATAATAATAATAATAATAATAATAATATAATTGCAAAAGGCAGCTTTGCTCACAATCTCATCTTACATCTTGTGATGATACCTTTAACACCATCAAACATCAACATCTGCCTATTCCAGGTCCTTAGGAAGGACTCGATAGGTTGATAAAAATGCCAAATCCAGTCTGAACATCTGGCTGACTGTGCCATGAACCATAATAATAATAGCAATCCCAAAAAGAAAAGTTGAAAAAATATAAGCATGGTATTGCTAGGAAAACAGGGGGAAATCTGTTATGCAGTTTCTGTTCCTTGTTAAGCAGACATTTTTAAAAAAACTGCAATGTTATTTATTACGTTTATGTTTTGCATCTCTTGTCAAAGTTACTGCTGAATGGCATATAATTATTTCATGGGAATATAGTTAGAAACAGGTTTTATGCCTTTAAGTCTGCTTTGTACTAATCTAGTGCCCCCCCCAAATGTATTTAATTGTATTTCCAGAATACCTTAAGCCCAAGGGTTTGCCTCTTTATAAATATCAAGACAGCTGCTCCTATGAGCATAGACAGATCAGATTGTGATAATTAATGTTGCAGAGCACCAGTGTGTGATATTTTGTTACTTATTTTAATTTCTAATGCCATATTTCGCATTATTTGTTTTTCCAATGACAGCTTGCATAAACATTTTAAAAACAACGTGTAAAATATAATTTCTAAATCATTTGCATAAAAATACATCGAAATGGAAACAAATGAAATGGGCTAAAAATAAGTAAAGGGATAACAACAAAGAATAATAAAACAGCAGGAGTTAACAGACTCAAAAGTGTAATTAAAAACCCATAATGCGGGACTAAGTACCAAAAAACAGAAATTAAGTTACACGGCTCAGAAGCATTAAAATGTACTATATTTATCACAAAAGGAAAACAAATCCAAATGTCAGGAAAAGTAGATAAAAAACTATAATTCTGCACAATGCTCATTTTCCCATTTTGTTAGGATTACAATTGCTTGTTGACACTGTTCCTTGCAATTTTCTCTTCTGTGTGTATATGAGAAAAAGGAACAGACTGGTATTCATAGGTGTCTACTTTAGCCAACAGGAAAAAAGAATACAAAAATACCATTCAGTGTTCTCTAGATAAACCATACGACTGATCATTCATTTTAGGGGAATGAAAAATCCTTCCATTTCTTAATTTCTCAACCCCTCTTCAGCAGCGACCATAGTGAAAAAGTTCACTAGAAAAAGTTGCTGTATGATCATTTGCTTTGGGAGTTGAGTGAAGCAGACCTCCTGGAAATTTCAAGAACCTGGAGACATCCCCACATAACCCTTAACCACCTTAACAACAAAAGAAGTCCAAAAAAAATCACACTTGGCTCATGAGCATTTCTCCCAAATTCTCTTCTCCTTTGAAAGCATTTCTATAGGAAATTCTCTTTTATTATCTTGAATAAGACCCATAGAGGAACAAAAAATGATATTATCACCCATTCACCTTAGGCAGGAGGAAATATAAAGAGCAAGGGGAAAGCATCAAATTATTACAGAAAGATCATTTGTTCTGAGCTCCCTCTAACCTATACCATGCTTAATTCTATTGTACAATTTAGGGACAAGGAATGTACACCAGATATTAGAGCATTAGGTTGTTTGTCAAAATTGTCTAGGGGACAGCAATTTGAGTTCCTACATTCCTACATGTCATCCGTCC
Source organism: Arizona elegans (assembly GCA_022577455.1). Lineage (NCBI taxonomy): Eukaryota > Metazoa > Chordata > Lepidosauria > Squamata > Colubridae > Arizona > Arizona elegans. Next base: position 281,113,231 of record JAKOOJ010000001.1, on the reverse strand, counting down.
TGTCACACACACACCCCGTCACCCCCCTCCCAGTTTTTTGTTGTTGTTGTTTTTGGCAACACTCAGTTTTGTAGTTGAAAATTGGTGGCGTCATAATTCTGAAATAAAAACCATTCAGAAACTTTGCTATAAACTTAAAACCCTACAGTTATTTCATTTCTTAAACTTAGTATAGTCCTAGAGCTCAAGACATAGATTCTCGGACAATTTGTGTTCTCATCATGCCCATTACAGCCTAAGGCAAACAAAGATTTGGTCCAATCTGTTCGGTGATGGCTTTCAAGAATTTCCCATTAGTGATTTATCTGCACTTTTATTTGGGAAGTAGCAAGAACTGAACCTTGGTTTATCTGAATGGCAAACCTGAATTTTGGCACCCTGTTTTTTCTCCCTTAAAAGTCCTATTTCCAAATGCACCAACTATACATGTGTGTGGGGAGCAGGAGATGTTATAAGTTTCCTCATATTAATTATTTCAGTACCAAGCAGTGGTGGTTTTATTACCGGTTCTGTGGGTGTGGCTTGGTGGGCGTGGCATGGTGGGTGGGTGTGGCTTGGTGGGCATGGCAGGGGAAGGGTACTGTAAAATCTCCATTCCTGCCCCACTCCAGGGGAAGGTTACTGCAAAATTCCCATTTCCTCCCGATCAGCTGGGACTCGAGAGGCAGAGAATAGATGGGGGTGGGGCCAGTCAGAGGTGGTATTTACCGGTTCTCCAAACTACTCAGAATTTCCATTACCGGTTCTCCAGAACTTGTCAGAACCTGCTGAAACCCACCTCTGGTACCAAGGAACACCACACACACACACACACACACACACACACACACACACACACACACAGTAGACTTGGTCTAAGAAATTCAATTCCTGAAACAGGCAAATGTGTTTTACTCAGATTTAATATTTTACATGTACTTATACATTAATTAGAGGGCATTTATCTCTCACATACCAATGAGATATAAATTATTTGAATGGATATATTTATAGACAGGGCCATACTCCATGAATCTAACTGTTCAGTAACATCATATAGATTTCTTCCAGTATGTGTATATCTTAGGACTGCTGTGTAATCTGTACTGTAGATGACCAGAATTAGGTTTAAGAATTTAAACCTTGAGAGAATTGTCGAATGTGTATGTACAGCCGTGTATACCATACTACAAAGCCCAAGGAAATGTTTAGTCTTTCTTAGGAAACCTGTACAAACTCTTGATCTCATTCTGATGGTCTGTGCCTTCTAGGGCACTGCAACAAATACTTATGCAAGTTATTTTTCCTTCTGTTGAACTGCAGGTGGTGGAGGCGGCTGGAATGATAACACTTCCTTCCTCTGGTCAGGAAAATCCTTGCTGGAAGGCGCTACCGGAGGAAAATCCTGCCCCCAGGCCATGAAGAAGTGGGGGTGGGAGACAAGAGGGGGTTTCGGAGGGGGTGGAGGGGGGTGCTCCTCAGGTGGAGGAGGCGGAGGATATATAGGTAAAGTGGCTTTGTGTTCAAGGTGTCCCTTTCCCTCCCTTAGTGCTAATACTCAGCAAAATCTTGAAATATTTTTTTTTCCTATAATTGACATATCTATATTTACCCTGACATCTATCTGTATATTCAATTTTTCATAATGCTGCATATTTATACAGGATGGCCAAGAATCTGCATGGTTGTATTATAGCAATTTATCCATTGCTAGATTTTAAATTCTGTAGATAACCTTGGCTAAAAGGGAAGGAAGGACAGCTGTGAGGAACTTCTGTTTTTCCAAAGGCAAAAAAAAGCACGTAACTTTTCACAGCTTGACACTAAGATGTGTCTGGAAAGTGATCCTCAATGTTCTTTGCTTTCCGATTTCAAATTGTGCAATGTCCACTGTACAAAAAATGGAAATCTACAATTATACCTGATTGATTTCAACTATACATTTTTAGGCTCTTATTGACAAACAATGAGTTGGAAAAATCGTATGCAGAATTCTTGACCCCTGTGTATATATATTGCCTTTTAATACTAGATGAATATTGTCAAATATATTTTAATGAAAAAAACCCAGAGAAAAATCAACTTTTATGTATGTGTTATGAAGGCTGGTGTATATCCCCATGGTTTGGATTGAGAGAGAGACATTTATTTGGCATTACTTTGTGGCATTAAATCTCTGCAAATTACACTAGTATCTCTGTCAAACTGATAAAATACCCCTTGGCATTAGTGCAAGTCCAAATCTGTGGCATAGCCAATGTGGCAGAATGTTTGACAAAAGTATTCAAATGCATCCTATTTGGTGAAAAGAAAATGCTCATGAGGACATGCCATCAACCTTCAAGATTCTGCTGCAAATGTTTAAAAGATGGTGATGTTTGCTTTTTGTTCCTTAACATTACAAAAGAGCAAATCACACAAACCATTGGGTGGTATGGATGTGGTGGTGTCAAAGAACTGTTTTCATTAAGGTTTTTTTTTTTTTACCATGAATATCCTCAGTCCAAAGTTCAAGAGATTAAGCAAATAAATCAGGCCTCTTATCTTCCTTGCAAGTAGATTGCCAAGAAATTTAACAGTGCCACCAGAATAGAAGAATAGGTCTTAGTACTTACTGGTTGTTATACCCTGCCTAGCTTAAAATGGCCTTCTCAAGGAAAACAAAAATTTTGCCAAAAAAAAATTATCTTCAATCACTTTGAGCATCCTGAATCCTACTTTTTCTCACTTATAGGTAAATTATGATACCTTACGTTACTAACACCTTTGACTACAAGTGAGGTAGATGTGGTGACTACCATGTTTGTATTAGATAAATGTTTTAAGTTGATTGTTTGTATACCAGAATGTGAGGACCAGTTCAGGTCCATATCAAAAACATAGCAATCTATGCTGTTCAGAAGAATTTACAGAAAATCCTGTTCTTGGCACATTGTTGAGTGATGCAAATGGTACAGATGACCTTTTACACCAAACTAAAAGCACATTATAGTAACTCTATCATGGTAATCAGCTCTTCAAAAATATATTTGAGAATCTCAGGGGAAACTAATAAATATTTACAGCATTTAATTTAACTGCATACATATTACATAAATACATCTAGCATTCTCAAAAGATATTTTGGATTATAATTGCCAATAATCAGGAGAGATGTTATAACCCAAAAGATTTATCAACACTCTCTCATATGTACATACTTTCTCTTGGAAAAAATAGAATGATGTCTCCTCTATGAATATTTAAATTTACCAATGATTTAGTTATGTATTCTACTCTTGAAAGAGCAACTGGGATTGGTTGAATGATTGGTTGGTAGATTGATTGGCTTGAACAAAAATTAGAATAGAGTAGAGTAGAGTAGAGTAGAGTAGAGTAGAACAGAACAGAACAGAACAGAACAGAACAGAACAACAGAGTTGGAAGGGACCTTGGAGTCTTTTAGTTCAACCCCCTGCTTAGTCAGGAAACCCTAACCATAGGGTTAAATAAATAAACAATAAGAAATGAATGTACAGTTTCATAACCCACTTTAACATTGGCTGCCATTTCAGAATGACCATATTTATCCATAAGTTTCCATACTGGAGAGGTTGAGACTAAATAAGCTAATAAAGGAATAGTTACCTAATTATTACTACTTGGTGTGTATAGTTTAACTTTTGCATATCATGATATTTTCAGTCTTTCACTCAAATGGCTGTACGAAGATTATGTTATGCCTTTTTCCCCTAATTTGTCATCTTTTTGGCTAGGACTTTGCCATATTGTTCATCTACTTCATTAATAACCCAAAAGTCTTGTTAAACTGAGATTCTGAATGTTAAAAGCTTAAAAAACCATTAAGCTGCAACCATATGGAATTGATTGGATATTTTGCCAGACGTATGCTTTTTTCTCTGTTGGATGCTTTTTGTTTTGTAGTGTTGATCATTGGTATAATTTATTTACCTGCATTTGACAAATACCAAAAAGGTAGCCATGTTGCATGAAAAAATGTTTGTGTCACCTGAAAGATATATTGTGGCATAAACTTTAGAAGGTCAGACTACTTAATCAGATCTATTCCCACTGGTGATGAATAGATAAAGCATGTTTGAAGTATAAACAAATTCTTGAAAATGAATAAGTACTTTCTAGTGCTCCAAAGTTGAGTTTATACATGTATTCCAATTGGCCAAATGTATGTGTATTAAGTACAAGAATTTTATAAATCTATGGTAGACTAAAATATTCCTTCTTTGATTGTTCAGAGTGAACAATCAAAAGAAAAAGTTACTTAGAGGCCTTGACTTTATTGCTCTGTTATTGGAGAGGGAACTCACAAACCTTCATGTACTTGGAGTTCCTGATCACAAGAGGTTCCTTAAGATGGTCACTTTAATTGAAGTTGGAATACCCAAAGTGAATTATCAAAACATCCCGTGATTTTTGTTCTGAGTGATATCATTTTTAATATGTGGTAACTTATGGTATCTAGTGATCTGTTATCACTATGCCAATGGACCATTATATCTATTGGATTTAATTCTATATTCATTTGTATTCAAAATATAATTTTATCTCTTACACCAATTGGCCTTTTGGCCTCATAATCCCGAAAGATGGTGAGTTATATTTTTTCAACATTCATGAAGATGTATTTATATCAGATTACTCACATAAAGCTCACACACCAAATTATGCTACAATGGATTATTTAGTCTTAAAGTGCCTCAAGAGATTTTGTTGCTCTTTGATGTGCATTAGTGAAATCCATATAAAAATTATTTAAGATGATTTTCAATTCCATAGGGGGCAATGCAGCAGAACAAAATGACCCAGAAATGGATGGAGAGGATGGTGTATCCTTTATTAACAGCCAGTATGGTTCACTCTTTACTCCTGCGTTAAAAGGTATTTTCAGTTATTTATTTTATCACATGTACAGATAGAATATCAGCAGTAGGTCTTCTGAAACAGCTTAAAAACATGTTAAATTAGGCATTGTAAAAACCTCTTAGGAAGGTATTAAGTTCTACATTCCTAGAGAACAATCTTTTCTAAGGTGATGTTCTTCAGATGTTTTGACTACTATTCCCCTAATACTGAATTATTATGCCCAGCAAATATGCTGGTTAAGAACTATAATTCTAACATGACTGGAGCAATACCGTGTTGGGGGAGTGATCTCCAACAGAGATGGGTAGAATCTGGAGCAATTCAAACCAAGTATCTTCCAGTAAAGGTGGAAAAGGGAGTGGGAGTAATTTTGCATTTCTCTTCTGCATATGTGCATTTGTAGTAAAATCCATAGATAAAAAGAATCATGTGAAAATATAATTTGGGCATAAATCATATGTGCAACTAGCAATATTATACTACAACTGAAAATACAGGGCAACTATTCCTGCTTACCACCCCCACCCTGCCCCTTCCAATAACCAAAGCTATATGACCATATCAGTTTTGCTGGTAGTTTCACAATTATCCTACTTACTGGTTTTTTATTTAGGGTGAATCTTTGACCTACTACAGGTATTATCCAAATCAATAATTCTTTCATCTACTCTCTAGTGACAGAGGGGCATGGTGAAGTCAGCATTAAGCTATATTTGAACTGCAGTCATTGTGATCATGATATGTGCCACGGAGATTTGAAGACTCAGGAAATTGTTTGCATTTGTGGCTATGGATATGTGTTGGCTAATGATGGTGTCTCTTGCATAGGTAAGACATTGCATAACAAACATTAATTCGTTTGCTCTCTCACTATGTTGGATTACCCTCAATCAGACTCCATTGCTGATTTTGGATTCTGATTACAGTGGCAAAAACAAATTTTTAGGGCAGTTCATTGTGGAAGTTTAATTGATAATTTGTGCAATTGTACTAATTCTAGCTCTCTTGCAAATATTTAGATACTACCTCCACATGGCACTACATTTTTTAATGTGTGCATCCAAGACATCTTTTTTACTAGTCCAAAAATATGTGGGTCCATGGTTTTCTACAGATACAGATTTTTTTTTTTGAATGGGAAAGTAACAGGAAGAGAAGTTAAAAACAACTAATGTGTTGTCGTTTTTGTATTTCAGATGAACTGATCCTGCCCACCAAGAATCCTCCTCTTTCTTTGGTCTTGTCAGTAGTGACTTCAGCTCTGGTTGCTGGTCTTATTCTAGCCTTCTCAGCAGTTATGATAGGTGAGTTCTTTGTTCACACCCAATGTATAAATTATCCACACAACTCATTGACTGACTGACTGACCGACTGATTGATTGATTGATTGATTGATTGATTATGTGCCATCAAGTTGGTGTTGACTCTTAGTGACAACGATCTTCTCCAGGATGATCTGTCTCCAAATAGGATCTTCAGAACACCCAATGGTGTATCTATTGCCACTGTAATTGAGCCCATCCATCTTTCTGCTGGACATCAACTTCTCTTTCCTTCCTCTTTTCCCAAGATTATGGGCTACTCGAGGAAGTCTTGGCATAGCACATTCACAATATGTAATTTGAGACTGGTCATTTGTATCTCAAGTGAAGATTCTACACTGATTTTTTTCTATGGTTTGTTTGTTTGTTTCCTTTGCTATCTGTGATATTTTCAAGTGTCTTCTCCAACATCAAAATTCAAAATTGTCGATGCTCCTTTCATTCTACTTTCACACAGTTCAGTTTTGTGGAATATTATACAATAGTCTGCAATCTGTTAAGTCTCCTTTCTCTGGCATTGTATATAGACTGACCTTTTCCAATCTGTTGACTACTATGTCATTCTCCGCATTTGGTCGCATAAGTTAGAACCTTTACTGATTTTTCTTCCATTGCTTGCCATATTTTTATAGATATTGTATCAATTCCTTTAGCTTTCAACTTGTTAATGACTGGGATACTGATCTAACATCATCTTTTAGTGCTAGAAAAAAAATGAATATATTCTAAGATATCCTGCATATTGATATCTTTACTGTCCAGAATTTTAGTAAACACCTTCCATCTTTGTTTGATCTAATTTAAAGCAATTACTATCTGTCCATTGGCATCCTTTAGTGTACCAATTCCAAGTTGGAACTTTCTCCCTGAGTTTGGAGATCTTTTGGAAGACTCTCCTTGTTTTTTCATGTCTGTTTCCATCTTGAATGTCTTTACAGATGACATTGTACTACTGTTTCTTACCTCTTCTAACAGCACTCTGAAATTCTTTTTTCTTTTTAAGATTTTTGTCTTTCTTGGCTTTGGCTTCTTTTTTTCTCCTTGGCAATTCCCATTGTCTGTTCTGACATGCTGTATGCTTTCTTCTGTTTCTTGATCTTTGGCAGTCTCTCATTCATCCTTAATAACTGCTTTGATTTCATTCCATAGTTCCTATCAATGAGGTTTCCTATCAATGAGATTCAGGACTACAAAACGATTCCTGTTGTTCTTCTTGAAAATGGTGAGTATCTAGTCAAGATCCTATCGTGGAAACTGGCTTTGTTCTACTACTTTATCTTGACTTGGAACATCCACATGTTTCTCAATTAGTCCCTAGGCACAACATTGCTATTATAACTGAGACTTTCTATCTCTAGATAATCAGGTTTTTGTGTAATCCATCTGGTGACTTCCATATATGTAACCATTATTTTGGTTGTTTCAAGAAGTGTTAGCAATACAGAAACAAATCAGTCAGACTGATGAGTCATTCTCCTACTTTTTTCTGTTTCCTAGGCTATATAGACTTTTTCCTCCTTACTATTTCTAACTTTGGATTTCAGTCTCTCCAACCACAAGGAGACATCTTGCTTGCATATGTTCTGTTGATTCTAGCTTAAACTTGACCATAAAATTCATTAACCACCTCTTCTTCTGCATCAGTGATTGGGACATAAACTTGGATAATCAATATGCCAAATCTAATTGATATCATTTGGGCATTGACTACATTGTACCATGTACTGACTTTGTTATATCTTTCTGGACCATGAAAGCGGTGCTGATTCTTCTTTGTTTTTCACATCCTGAGTAATAAACAATATGGACTTCTGACTGAAAGTATCCAATTCCAATCCATTTCAATTAGTTCACATCTAAGATGACAGTCTCTGGTAGATACACTTCATCTTCCATTGTGCATAGTTTTCACATGGTCAAGTTTCTTACATTCCACATTTCCACTGTGATTTTGCAATTGCAACATCAGATATTTTTCTGCATGCAACATCAGCAACTAGACATCCCTAAAGCTTTACTATAACTGCATACGCACCATTATTACTCTGAAAGATCCTCAGTTGTTCCTCAGTAATATGGTGAATGCCAGCTGACTCAAGGACCATCATTTGGCACTATACCGTCAGTTATTTTATTTTGTATATCTGTATGGTTTACAGGAGTGTATTTATAATTGCCTTCTCCCATCCTGTATGCAATGGATGCCTTTGCAATTGTTACTAAATAATCATTTGTCTTCCTGCTTACTTTAACTAATCACCTGGAATGATGTTCATAGCTTGAGTGACCCTATTGGGAGTCTATATTCTTGGCATACATTCCTGGTGTTCTCTGCTTATCCCTTCCTGGAACATATACTTACCCCTGCCACAATAAGGCAGCAAAGCAGGACTTAAGGAGGCAGAGACATTTCCTCCTATGTATCAACGATGTAACCTGGTGCCCTCAAGGCAAACTAGGAATATGGCTAGGCTTGGTAATATTTCTGTGATCCCAATGCATTTCAATGGCACAAGTAAAGCTGCTTCATTGACTAAATGACATGAAAAAGTATTTATTTCAATTATTTTAAATATTGATGCAAGTTAGATGCCATTGCATCTGCCCTTTGGAACATCTTTGGAACATCTTAACTACCACCCCCACCCCCAAAACAAGGTCATTTCCAGCCCTCCTCACCTTCCATGAGAGCTTAAACAACTTGTCTAGGGGCTCCAATGAAGGAATTTCACATTGGGGGTGGCCAATAGATTAACATCTTTTTAGCTAGGTTGATTTTTGTATAATATTGTATTTATATTATTCAGTTTTATACAGTTTTAATATTGTAAGCTGCTCAGAGTTAGGGTGCGGTAAGATAGGTGGCCAATGAATTTTATAAATAAATAATTAGAAGCAGATTGTTTTCAGGAAGATTCAACCTTGATTGCCATTTATTCTAGGATGCTGCCTTATGCCGAAACAAATCAGTACAATGCATTTGTTCTACCACTGAGCCATGGCTCTTCTGGTTTCACATATAGAAAATTCAATAGTCAGCAGGCTTTTAAATGAGATTGATAACATATGCATTGTTTCTTTGGCAGGCACCATATTATTCATGCAGTACATTCAGTAAGCTATTTGATGTGTTTATGTATGAGCTATGTTCATGATTTCATGTCAGCTACCTTTAAGAATGTATGATAGAAGCAGCAGCATCATTGGAAGTAAAATTGTGAATAATTGTCTTAAAACCCTTCAGATATATTCTTCATTGCGATCCTTATAACATTATGCAGAACAGGCTAGCTCTGTAATTCTTATTATTGTGGCTGGGAAGGTGAGAATAAGCAATAAAGATTTGATTAGGATCATTTTATGAATTCATTAGAGGGGCAAGATTCAAACCTGGAAAAATATGGTCTTGTTATTTTGAACCCCAGAATATGATTCCAGGACTAGATCATGCCTGCGACCTGATAGACAGTCATTTCTCCTCCAAAGAGCCAATAGATTAGATGTAAATTTCTGGAGTCAGAGCAAATATGATAATTAATAGATACGCTTTAATTACCTTTTTAAAAATTAAAAAAACCCACTATATGTGTGTGTACAGATTGCTATATTTTCTAGCTGCTCCCCACCCCCTTCCCCTTCCCAAAGACATTAACTTCTTATACTCTCATTACAAGATTTTGAATGAATATTTTATTTGACTTTTAAAAGCCATCATCCCTGTATTGGGAGAAATTATAATTGGTTTCTCAAATCCTGTCCTACATCTTGCACACAGCCTAGTAATTTATCTGTAGAAACAGAAATAATGTCACTGCAGCAAAATCTACAACACAGCACAGGGTTAAACTTCTCAGAATCAAAAACGTGCTGTGGGAAATTTTGTGCCCAGTTCCAATTACTCTTTTAAAGTAACTTTTTACATGTCCAATTAATTTTGATCTACACTCTACCTCTCCACCATTCCCACCCACCCCATACAGCATGTATTGCTCCCACAGGATTTTGAAAGGTTAGAACAGAGACTAGCTGAAGTCTGAAGTCCATATAAAGTTATTTATTTCCTTTTTTAAAAAAAACTTTAAGGGCTTTGCAAAGGCAAAATAATATTGGAAAACTAGCAATGAAGATAGGCTCTAAAATATATATTTTCTAAAAATACTGACATTATTTACACCTATGTCCTTATTTTGTGTTTTCTATGAATCATCTCAAAGTTCAGATGAGAAAATATGAAAATTGTAGAAGGGAGTTCAATTCAAACCTTGCAGGTATTGTCTGCTCTCACAAAGCAGAAATACCATTTCAGTTTTGCTAGCAGGGGAGAATGCTTTTTAGGGAAGGACACGGTTTGTTCATCCTGCAACAGATTTGCATCTTTTTAAGGCTGTTTTATTATTCAGAAGAGACCAAGTTTATAATGTTAGTGATAGTTAATATCTCCTATTAACCTGATAAACATATAAAGGTATCCAGGGCCCAATACAATTTTGAGACAATCTTGGGAACAATCGTTAACTAATGGGAATGATAAGCATTAAAAATTTTAACTGCACTGCAAGACAGACAGACAGCATCATCTTATCCTAAGTACTCCAGGACTGTATATACCGTATTTTTCGGAGTATAAGACACACCCTTTTCCCCCTAAAAGAGGCTGAAAATTTGGGTGGTTCTTATACTCCGAATGTAGCTTTTTCAAAGTTTTTTTTCAGCCCTAACGAGGCACTAGCAAGGTGCTAGCGAGTGAAGCAATCTTCCCAGCTTTGCCTGCTCCCTCGACTCTCCGCTGTGTTCTACTGTGCTCTGAGTGCTAGCAAGTGAAGCGATCTTCATGCTTTGCTCCGACTTTCTTTAGAAGCTTTTTTTCAGCCCTAATGAGGCGCTAGCCTAGTGAAGCGATCTCCCCGTGCTTTGCCTGCTTTTCTCATTGCTGCTTCCTCTCAGCTGTGCCTTAGAAGCACAGGGGATCCCCAAGCAGGAGATAAAAAACCAGCAAACTAATGTGCTGAAGCTGACCAGACTAAGGACGATAGCCAGATGAATATCTGGTAGGCAGATTTTTTTTCCTATTTTTCTCTCCAAAAACTAAGCTGCGTCTTATACTCTGAAAAATACAGTAGGTACTCCTCAACGTACGACCACAATTGAGTCCAAAATTTATGTTGTTAACTGAGACATTTGTTAAGTCAGCTTTACCCCATTTTATGACCTTTCTTGCCACTGTTTAAGTGAATCATTACAGTTCATAAGTTAGTAACCCAGTTGTTAAATGATTCTGACTTTGCTTGTCAGAAGGTTGCAAAATGTGATTTCATGATCTTGGGACACAGCAACTGTCATAAAAATGAACCAGTTGCCAAGCATCTGAATTTTGATCACATGGTCATAGAGATGCTACAAAGGTTCTAACTGTGAAAAAACAGTCATAAGTCACATTTTTCAGTGCTGTTGTAACTAAATGAACTGTTGTAAGTCAAGGACTATCTATACAGTAAGAACCATATTTTTCAGAGTATATGACACATCTTTTTCCCCCAAAAAAGAGGGTGAAAATCTGGGTGCGTCTTATACTCTGAATGTAGCACCACCCAGCCTCTCAAACGGAGGTTTCAGAGGCTGAAAAAAGCCTCCACACAGAGCTTCAGAAAAAAAGCCTCCAAACAGAGCTTCAGAAAAAAAGCCTCTGAAACGAAGCTTCAGAAAAAAAGCCTCCGAAACAAAGTTTCAGAAAAAAAGCCTCTGAAATTTCATTTTGGAGGCTTTCAGAGGCAGAAAAAAAAGCAAGGCACAGAGCTCACATCCAAGGAACCTGTTGCTAAAATTAATGTCTGGGAACAGGTGATTGGGGGTATTCCGTGAGGCCAATCCACCCACCAATCAGCTTTTTTCTTATTTTCCTCTCCAAAAACTAAGGTGCATCTTATACTCCGGTGTGTCTTATACTCCAAAAAATACAGTAATTATTAAAGATGGTAAATGAGTCTCCCATTTCCCGGGTTTGGGGCTGCTGACAGCAGTAGACTCCTTTGGAGAATAAAAACCAAAACTAAAGTTCAAATCATATCATTGAAAACAGTTTTCAGGCCCTCATAGAAAAAGAAACCAAAATAGAACAGAACACTAGATCATATTTAAAAGGAAATGACCAACCGGACCTCTGAGGATCAGAGGAATAACAACGAAAAGAAGTGTAATAGTTGGTAGATACCATATGTAATTTGATATGGACCAACTAGACAGGCTGACTTACATGAAATATGCTGTCTTTTGGGCGCATGAATCAGAACAATTGCAAACATACTTCAAGATAATTTTAAGGTACCCCTTCCTGCTGTACCTTCTGGGGTCAGGCAATGTGAATTTCACCCATGTGAATTTCTATCACATCCTCTCTGACTTTAGAATGTTGGAAAGAAAGCTGAATCTGACAATTCATAGTTCCCCATTACTACTCATTGGACTGGACATACCACAACATAGCAAATCTGTCCATAAAAGCTTTATTGCAACATACTTCTTTTCCATCAACAGGCTCTTGATCTGGGTCAACCTTCTAAACCAGGGGTCCCCAACCTTGGCAACTTTAAGCCTGGCGGACTTCAACTCCCATGGCTGGGGCATTCTGGGAGTTGAAGTCCTCCAGGGTTAAAGCTACCAAGGTTGGAGACCCCTGTTCTAGACAAGGTGATGTTGCCATAAAAATATGCATTTAATACTCAGTCCTTTACACTCAGTCTTTTAATACCCAATTCAAACAAAAATCTCAAACCCTAGAAAGTAGCATACAATGTTTGACTTTTCCCAAAAGTTCTTGTACTATTTGGGATGAAGTACTGTTTCAGTTACTGTTATGGTTACTCCTTTTCTAGTTGCTACCAAGCTCTTGGCAAAATTCCAAGCTCCCGGCAGGACTCCTACCAGAATGTCCTGTTCATCATAGCATGTGATCCAGGCAATTGAATGAGTCCTCTTGACTGCTTGTAACAGCTGCCAGTCTCCAGACATTGCCCCCATTTCTCAACTTTGGAGATAACCAATCACTTTGCTCATCATTTTTCCTCCTACATCCACCCCACTCTCCATACTCTGTTTTGGCATTTGCTTTTGTAAGCTAAAGGCTTGGATTCAGTGGGGCTGCCTCTGGACATCAGCACATCCTTGAAAAAAATCAAGGAGTGCTGCTCATTTATCACAGGCAGCTGCAAAACCAGTTTGGGTGCTTGGGAGTAACTAGTTATGTTATGAGTGAAGGTATGAATGCAACAGGGAAGCGTTTCTGCACGAATGCAGCTAGTTTCCAAAAGAGGAAACAGCAACTCCAAGTTGACTCCTTCACAGGGAAGGAGAATTTGACAATGGGATCTGTAAAGGGCAGCAAAGGTAGTAAGGGGAATTATAAAGGGAGACTGTAGTAACAGGAAATATTTAGCCTTGACTAAATATGAAGACTATGGACTATGAAATGTACTCTTCGAATAGCTGAAGATATCATACGAAGATCTATTTATCATATTTATTTATTTCCAGACAGAGATCTCTATCAGATCTGTCATCTCAGAGTATAAAACAAAAAATAATAGTTTTAAGCTATACGAAGGTATGTTCCAGTTACTGTAAATGTCAAAAATACTCCATATAGTAAGAGCAGTTTGACTGTAAGAACTATTACTAAGAGACAGGTTATGAATTCCTCTACATAGGAGGCATTCCAAAGAAATTGGACAGCCATTTGGTCAGAGATGCTTTAATTTGAATTTCTACACCAAGCAGGGGGTAAGAATGCGGCCGCGCGGGGAATTATGGGGGCGACGAGGGGCTCCCATGTGACACCTCTCCTGCGCGAGCTGCACTGGCTCCCGGTGGTCTTCCGGGTGCGCTTCAAGGTGTTGGTGACCACCTTTAAAGCGCTCCATGGCTTAGGGCCGGGGTATTTACGAGACCGCCTTCTGCCACCAATAGCCTCCCACCGGCCAGTACGCTCGCACAGAGTGGGCCTCCTCAGGGTGCCGTCCGCCAGACAATGTCGGCTGGCGACCCCCAGGGGGAGAGCCTTCTCTGTGGCGGCGCCCACCCTTTGGAACAACCTCCCCCCAGAGTTACGTACAATAACAGACCTCCGGATTTTTCGTCGGGCCCTGAAAACCCATTTATTCCAACTAGCTGGGCTGGCTTGAGTCAAATTTTTAAACTATTTTAAATTGGAATTGTTTTTAATTATGGCCAAATTATCTAATTATTTTAACCAGTTTTTAATTTTTCTATGTCTGGTTTTTACTTTGGCTGTGCACCGCCCTGAGTCCTATATTGGAGAAGGGCGGTATAGAAATTAAAACAAATAAATAAATAAATAAATAAATAAGACTGAACAACATAAATTTTCCCATATAACTCCATGTTGTTGTTGCAACATCTCAACCAGAGCATAACTGCGTTGGGTGTCCTTGCAGATAACTGTTGGATCCAAGTTTGAGACAAACATTCCCCTAAAATAATACTTTTAGCAAGTTGTCAGTCTTTCCCAGTAGTGTTTTCAAGAAATTTCAATACTGTTTCCTCTAGCACCTCATCATTCTGAGCTGGTGACAAAGAAGCCTTCCAACTTTCCTGTTTCTGGGAAGGCTGTCACTAAAAGATAGCATTTGGTATCTGAAGCATTAGCTTCAAGGTATTCTGATTGCTAAGAAATTCTGAAGCACCTTGGACCTCTTTCTCCCATTTGATTAGATACATTGAGGGGCTGGCAATAAAGGCAGTTTTTATTTCCATTATAATCATGATAGGTTGGTAGCTCACTGGTGAATGTTGATAGCAAACTGTTGAAGATTGCTTGCCTTCAGAAGTTGTGGGAGCTTCACCACTGGAAGCTTTCTAGAAGAGACTGGACTGCCATCTGTCAGAAACGGTGTAGGGTTTTCTGCTTGGGTGGGGGGCTGGACTAGATGACCTACAAGGTCACTTCCCACTCTGTTATTCTGTTAAGATCTCAAATCATCACCCTTGCAGAAATCACGTGCCAATTCTGGATTAGTTCTCTCTGTATAAATTGGTTACAATCCTGTAATAATGCCAAACCCATTATTTCACTGGACAGTGCTCCACATAAAACCTTTTTCTTCATCCTCAATATCTTACAAATAATTATTGGTGAGTACATAGCCTTATTCTATTAACCTCACTCTTGTTGTCACTCTTGCAGTCAATCTGCACAACACAATTCCCGTATATCTTTGTGTGCTTTTAACCTTATGGCATTTCTCAATCCCATTCCTGATTCTCTTACTTTTTCTAGTGTATCGGCAGAAACACCACCAAGAGCTGCAAGCTGTGCAGATGGAGTTACAGAGCCCCGAGTACAAGCTGAGCAAGCTGCGCACTTCCACAATTATGACAGACTATAACCCCAATTACTGCTTTGCAGGAAAAACTACTTCCATTAGTGACCTCAAAGAAGTGCCCCGGAAAAATATTTCTTTGATAAGGTAAACCAATCTGCCTGGCTTCTTTATGCTCACATTCTAGTCTGTTAGAAAAGTGGACACATCAATTCACATGTGCACCTTTTGCTTGGTCTCAGAAGTCTCAAATGAAGTGGAGAATGTAATTGAAATCTGAATTTCTAGTCTGATCTAGCAGTTCTTAAGTTTGACAGTTAAATCTTTTTCCCGTGATTGATTGAAAAGGTCATCTTTTCTAGGAGTTGAAGTCCACTTATTTTAAAGACAATGAAATTCAAAAACACAGTTTCAGTTTCATACATTATTGGTAGCTGCAAGGTCATTTTGACTTGCAAATGTACAGGGTAATAATGCCTAATTGCTGGCATTGCCATGTGGTCCTAAGCAAAACATCAACAACCAAACTCTAAACCTTAATCAAATGTCTAGAAAGTGTAATATAATTCAAGCACCACTCCTAATGTATCTAGGGACATGAAGGACCCATGAAAAGAGCCTTGGTAGTACAGGGGTTTAAGGCACCCTGTTATTAAGCTGGTTATTAAGACCAGCTGCCTGCAATTACTGCAGGGTTCAAATCTCGCCAAGGCTCAAGGTTGACTCAGCCTTCCATCCTTTCTAAGGTAGGTGAAATGAGGACCCAGTTGTGGGGGCAATAAGCTGACTTTGTATAAATATACAAAAGGATGAAGGCTATTGCTGAGCACATTGTAAGCCGCCCTGAGTCTCCGGAGAAGGGCGGCATATAAATCAAATTTAAAAAAAAAAAAAAAGGACAAAGCAAAACCTTTACCATATGGCTTATTTGATTCTCGATGGAGAAGCTTACATAGTAAAATATACAGATACTGTATAAAAAGAACCCTACTGGCAGAGTCCAGCCATTTTTTCCCACAAAGCCTGTTAGAGGTCTGTGGATTTCACAAGCAAGACATACATCCAATAGGACTCTGGCAATTGTGTTCCACAGCAAATAATATATAGATAACTTATAGCCACATCACTATGTTTTATAAAGACAAACCACACAATGCTTCCTCTCTAAAGATATCCTGCGGAGACTGATCTTGACTACAGTTGCTAACTTTTCCAGAGGAGGGTTAATGTTTTTCTCTCTGTCATTTTTACCATTTAATTTTCCACCTGAAATTCCTAGTATTTGTTCTAAGGGCACAATTCAGATATTTATCATTTAAATGTGCAGTTATCGATTACCTTCTACCCAATCAGATCACTTGACTATTTAGTTCAGTATTGAATATCTGGTAGCTAGGGACATTGGCAGATTTTTTTCCTCAGAAAACCTATCCAAGTCACTTTCCACTGAAGCTGGTAGTGTCACATCCATCCGCATTCAGGACACTTTCTCTGCCACTAACTAACCTGGACTTCTTTCAAAGCAGGTGAGAAGTCTGAAGGAATTTCTATTGGGAAAATATAGAAAGGTGAAAAGAGCTTTTACAAAAATAACCTTCTTCAATACTAGGATAATAGGAATTCCATTTGGACTACTCAGAAGATGCTATAACATTTGTAAAAATCTGGGAGAAAATGTCTATAACACACATACACACACACGTTGATACACATATACACATACATAGATGTACGATGGGGGAGAATCACAGGTCAACTTGTTTCTTTTGCTTTTCAGGGTAACTTCCTAATGAAGACAGGTGCTACCCTGCTTTCTGCCAGTGATATCCTAAATTAAATATTGTTAGTAAATGTCACAGGATAGTACAAAATTGTAAAACTTCTGCCTCTTCCATTTGAACTGTGCTTAGCTTCCCATCCTTCCAGACCTCTGACCTTAACAATGATCCTTCTTATTTTGTTCTATAGCCACCATGCACAAAGTATGTGGATAGTTTTCTTAGGAAAAACTACGGCACTTTTCACTTTGTGAGAAATTGCATTCTGAAAGTATGCAATATACTAGGAACAAAAGTATCACTATTTAAACATAAACCTAAATCAAACATTGAAAAGAACTGAAGAAGGAAGCCTCTTGATAACCTCATCATTCCACTATTGGGTATTGATTTTATAAGTTCTAGTTATAAAATTCTGCAAGATCAGTTTTTCAAGATAACGGAGGCTCTGAAAAACCCTCCTCTTCTTCTTCTCTCTTTATATTAGTTTGTGGAATAAAAATTGAATTTCATTTTTTTTTATGTGTTTTCCCACAGTTGCTTTTCTTGGAAGGGAGCTATCTGTGATGATCTGTTTTTTCGATTTCTTGCTGTTTCCTGCAGTTTTAAAGAGTGATTTTTATTCTCTCCTATCTATATAAAACCGCCCAAGTTTTACAATTCCTACACAAGAGAAAATAACTTGCTTTCCCCTTTAATACTCTACAAGCAGCCCCACATACTTTAAAAAATGTCTTTAAAAAGTTTGCAAATGTTTCAACCAGGGCCGGATTTTCCTATAGGCTAACTAGGCTTCAGCCTAGGGCCTCAAGATCAAAAGGGGCCTACACAGTGGTGGGATTCTGGGGGTTCTAGGGGGTTTGGCCGAACCCTTTGTTAAATTGCTGGCTCGCCCGCCCCTCGCCTCCCACTCGCGCAGCGCCAGCCTACCGTAGCCAGAGGTAGTCAATTGTGGCTCTTTTACAACCTGTGGCCTTCAACTTCCAGAATTCCTGAGACAGAGTTGAAGGCCACAGGTTGTAAAAGAGCCACAATTGCCCACCCCTTCCCTAGCCTGAGTTCCGCTGCCTGGGATCCACGTGGGCTGCCACATGGTTCCCCACCGGCTCCGGACACAAGAGAGCCGGATGGAGAAAGCAGCTTCCATGCTTTCACTCACCTTCGCTCTCTGCTCTGTTGGATTGCCGGCCGTTCGCTTACCCCGCCCACTCCCCATCTATTGCTGCCTCCGATGGCTAGAGGAAAAAAAACTTCAAATTCTTGCCATGGGGCTTCAAAGGGCCGCCCTAGAGCCAGTGGTGCAGCCGAACCCTTTGTTAAATTGCTGGCTTGCTCCGCCCCTCTGCACTACTATTTATTGCCAATAAATAGTGGTGGGCGAGGGGCGGGGGAGCCAGCAATTTAACAAAGGGTTCGGTGTTTTTTTTTTGTAATTTTATTGGCCCACAGAGCTTCAGCATAGGCTAATTGGCCTCCCGGCTCTCAGCTGATTTGTCTCAGCTGTTTTCCTCAGGGCTCTTCTGCTTCCTTGCAAAGAGTGCTGATTTTTTTTTCCCCTACCTATGCTGAGAAACGAAACTGAAACTGCTTTGCTGTTGCTGCAAGGTTGGAAAATTAGGCAGGCAGAATTCTTTTCTTTTTCCTCACCAAAAAAGGTAGGTGCAAACAATGGGAAATTTAGGGAAAAAGAGGAGAGTTCAGGATTTTAAAACACAAAAGAAAAAAGCTCTATTTAACTAGGGAATTGTAATAATTGAGATACTATTAATTGTATATTTCTGAAAGCAGAAATGGTTAAGTTGTGGTTTGGAGGAATATATGAGGGAAATTATTTGGCTTATTATTATTGGTAAATATAATTAATGGATTTGTAAGAAATTGGATTGCATGGAAATAATTGGAATATTCATGTTCATATTGATTAATATACAAAAAAGGTAGTTATATAACTAATTGATTTATATTAAAATGTTGAATTTATATTAAACAACTAATATTACATAATTAACCAATGTGAGGATGGATATAAAAATAGATGACAATGGGAAGGGGTATAATATAGAATAGAAGGGAAAAATTGAATTTGATTAAGATTAGAGATGAGGATGAAGGGTAATATTGGTTTTTTACAAAAATAGATGAGGAATACATATGGCAAAAAGGAAATATAGAAATTGTAAATTTAATTGAAATGACTAAACACTGTTTAAATTTGTGAACTGGGCAAATACTCTGTTCAAAGAAAATACATTGTATGTTTGTATGTGTGTTTCTAATTATTGTTATTTATTCATATTTGTTCTCTTTTATTCTTTACAGTTTAACAATTCATTCTTTATCTTAATATCTTTATATTTGTTTGGGGTTGGCTTTCTTCCCTTTCATCTTTTTTATTGTACAGCAATCTTTCTCCTCAAACCTACCACCTCTCTCTTTTCTTTCCTTCTTACTTTCTCTTCCTCCCCCTCTTCTTCTCCTCCCTATTTCCTCTTCCTTTCTCCTTCTTCTCCTCTCTTCCTCCCTCTCTTACCCTCCCTCCTACTCTAATTTCCCTTCCTTTCCTTCATCCCTCTCTATTGCTGTATCCTTTTATGCATATGGACTACTCAGAGGGCTGAAAAAGTTATTTCTGACTGGTCCTCGCACTTTTGACCAGTCCTCGAACTTAAGACTGTCCTCACATATTATGTTTTTGCCCTATCTTGTCACCATGGTGAAGAGAAGCAGTTGTGAAATGAGTGACATGGTTGTTAAGAAAGCTGCACAGGCATAAATGTGAGGATGGTCATAAGTGTGAGGACCGGTCAAAAGTGCGAGGCCCAGTCAGAAATGACTTTTTTCAGCCCTCTGAAAAAAAGTCTATGCACATAACCACGCCCACCCGGTCACATGATGAGCTACCCACGCCTACACAGTCATGTGACCAGCTAGCCACGCCCACCCAGTCACATGATTGCCAAGCCACACCCCCAACTAAGCCACGCCCACAGAACCTGTTGTTAAAAAAATTGAATCCCACCACTGGTGAAAGGGCCTCATAAGTGGAATAGCCTAGGGCCTCTTTTCATCTAAATCCGGCCCTAGTTTCAACTCAACAATCCCTCAGCCAGGTAACCATAAGTACCTCTTGGGATTTGTTTGTTGCTGCACATACATTTTTTTTTTACATCTTTATTAATTGCATCCTGGAATGAACAGTGACAGAAAATCTGTATAATGAGCACACGGGAGAAAATATATAATAGAAAGGTGTATGAGTTATTTATTAGTTCATTTTTTTTCAATTTCCCTAAATAATTAACCCTCCAATCCTCTTTATGAAACTTGCACAGTGTCTACAATAATCATGTTTAGGCCCAGAGTTAATCTACAGTGAATCTTACATCTAATATAAAATTATTTCTTTCCACTTTAAGGGTCTCAAAGGCCAATATTACAACCAGAAGACTGTAGTTAGTAATTGCAAGATCAGTTCACACAGAGATCAATGTGATCATTTGGATGGATGACATATGTCAGGAGAGAGAGAGGAGGAATTATATTTGGTTCATGTTTCTGTCCACTCAGCATCATTTTTAATACGAGCAACTGTAGTTTCATTCTGAATATCTGGGTTGAGAATTAGTGGCACCAGATGAAATGACTGTATAATACAGTTCCATCTGATCCAAACTTCTTCCATATCTTCCCCTTGATCCTTAATATGAATGCCATATTAAGGATCAAGGCTGAACAGAAGATAACACTTTGAGACATTTCTTTGCCCTTGTAACTATTATCCTATAAAGTCCCTCCTATCTGGTTCCATCTTCTTTTTAAGATATTCTTGAAGCTGGTGAGGTTCAAACTTAGGTTAAACATGTAGCAACAGCAATAGCATTTAGGCTTACATATCATTCCATAGCGCTTTACAGCACTCTTACATTAAAAAGCATTATTTGCAGATTGCCCCCAATCATTTGGGCCCTCATTTTGCTGACCACAAAAGGATGGAAAATCGAGCCTACCTTGAGCTTTGTCAGGATTAAATTCTAGGTTTTGGGCAAAGTTTGCCTGCAATACTGCACTTAACCACTTAACCACAGTGCCACCAGGGCTCCTGCATGTAGGATTCCTTTTTTAAATTCTAAAATAAGCAAAGTAACGATCAACATAGGCATTGTCTACAATGCAAAGAAAGATTTTAATGCTTCTAATGACCTGCTTGCTTCCTGAAAACTAACCCTGTATATGGAGGTGGGGTGGCATTTCCATTGGTGCCAACGTTAATAAGTTCAACTGCATTCTACTCATTTATTATATTGTTGAAATGGTTTCTGGATGGCACTACTGAAGAGAGATGTTGTCATGAAGCAATCACAATGTACATATGGTAATAAAAAAGAATCAGGTTTTAGATCAGAGGTGGTATTCAGCAGGTTTTGACCAGTTCTGGAGAACCGGTAGTTCGGAGAACCGGTAAATACCACTTCTGACTGGCCCCGCCCCCATCTATTCTCTGCCTCCTGAGTCCCAGCTGATCGGGAGGAAATGGGGATTTTGCAGTATCCTTCCCTTGGAGTGGGGAGGGAATGGAGATTTTACAGTATCCTTCCCCTGTCACGCCCACCACCCATCAAGCCATGCCACGCCAACCAAGCCACACCCACAGAACCGGTGGTAAAAAAATTTGAATCCCACCACTGTTTTAGATGTCACAAGATTTGGGGGTTGGGTGGTTGACATTGCTGACATTGCTTGCTGGTTTATTTTTCTTGGGTTGCAAAAAAGCAAGCACACCTACCTCTTCCTTTGGAAACTATGGGATTCTAGTACTCCTTTTTCCACCCAATTCACTGGAGGCAGTAAAAAATAATGAACTAGAACTAGAATGTAATTATTGACTATGTGAGAGCCAATAAAGTGGCACTCACAGTTTCACTATATTTTTAGGCATTTCCAAGAGTGCTTTCTAACTAGCCTTGGCTGGCATGCCAACTCATATCACTTGCATTTGTAATGGAGCTTTTATTACCCTGATTTGCTAATTTCTAAATTTTAGAATAATATATTATACAGTAATATATTATCCATGGGGCTTCTTTTACAGATAATGTGAAAACTGAAATTATTTCAGATAACTGAGAAATAGGCAGCTCTCCTGTGCTTAAAAATATGTGCTGTGTTGGTTCCTGCTTATTTCAGGATCCAGATAATGGGTTCTTAATCTTTCAAGGTCTGTATAACTTGAAAGAATAACAAGATCTAGCATTTTGGGGGGGAAAGATTCTAACATAGTTGACATCCTGCTGTGCTTGGATTTTTTCAACCTGCAATGATGCTTTTTCTTCATAGAATATTTAAAAATTGAATTCCCTTCTAGGCATCTGAATGAAATCCATTCTAGCATAGAAAACAGTGACTGAGTCTCATCCATTTTAAACCTGAAAAATGCAAACCTATATATTTTGTACTTGGTAAGAGTTACATGAATCTTGTTCTCTGTCATCAAAAATTATTGTTCTTTTATATATAACAGCTGCTGGTACTACAAATGACAGAAGAGAGATTGGCAGTGGGATGACTATGTGGGCGTAGTGAAATTGGTTCCTTTTTAAAAATATCTCTTAGAGTAGCTCTTTTTTTAAATCTCTCCCTTGAGTAGCTCCATCCAATAGTAAGACTGCATTAAGAAACCTCTCACTATTTACATAATAGTCCAATGCAATTAATAAAACACCAAGACTTTTCCATTTGAACATCCTGATATGTTCAAATACTCAAATACTATTTGAGAATTTGAGAATCTATATTGTAAGAATTGTGCTTTTGGGTTATGTTAAAATCATCTTCCCTTTCTGGTCTTGTCAGGGGTCTAGGCCATGGAGCTTTTGGGGAAGTGTATGAAGGGCAGGTGATTGGGATCCCAACTGACCCCACTCCTCTTCAAGTGGCTGTAAAAGTAAGTTTCAGTGAGACAAATTTGCCTTATGGGACATATCACATCAAGGAAGGGCTATGATTAAGTTCAGTTTCTCTGAGGGGAAAAGGGTGAATGTATTCCTGATTATAGACACTTGGAGGCATTAAGAATCCAGAACTGCCACTCAGATGATTATTGCTGAAGTTCATAAAAGTTATTAATTTTAATTCATAGGCATGTTTTTGAAACTCTGATTCTTTCAAATATTACTTATCCCAAGCAGGAAATACTTTTGATTGTGTTCCCTTTCTAGTATTGTCATTGTGACTCTCATAACTTCTATATCAGTAGCTATTGTCCATGCTAGTTGGAAATTAGGAACATTTAATCTAGCGCCTATAGAACTATCCCTTTGGGAACTTAGCTCAGACTTTTCCTATTCAACATCCTTATCCTGTCACAGTTCACCACCCTATGTTGTTATTGATATGCTAACAGAAAACTGAAGTTTTCTCAAAGTAGTTGAGTAATGGAAGAAAATGTTTGTGGTTATAATTGTCTGAGACATACGTATTAAATCCAGATTTTTTTTTTCTGATAATATACCATCTTTCTCAACTTGGAATTTGCAGATAGTGTTGAACTACATTTCTCATCATTCCACCCAGAAAGCTAAATAGTTGAGTTTCTATATGGAGTTTCTGTAGAGAATTTCTAATAGGAAGTTTCTAAAGATTTAGGTATCTTTTAAATGGCTTAGAATAGTCTTTGGAAAGGTGGTATCTAAAACACTTTCCACATGAAAGAAATTTCACTTCCCCTCTCTTCTTTCTTGACTAGACATTGCCAGAGGTTTGCTCAGAGCAAGATGAGTTGGATTTCCTGATGGAAGCTCTTATAATAAGGTGTGTTCGTTCAAATTGGTCGCCTGCTTTTCTACCTCAAATACACATCTACCAGTATTAAAAGCACTGGTCATTTTTACTCTCCAGCTTTTATACAGATGAATCACATATAATGCAGTAAAATTGTCCAAAGCAATTGCATTTCCCTTATTTTCTTCAAACTTTACAATCTGCCTATAAAACAATCCTCTATCAGGACTATCATTCATAAGAGATGGGATTAGTTTAAAATCACCACAGAAGACAGATAAATTTAGGATTATCTCCTAAACATAACACTGGGGTTAGTTTAACATCTCAGATTTTCTGGTTTGTTAAAGAGTCTCTTAAAATTATAAGAATACTTGAAATTCACATAGTACTAAGAAATAACATTTTTGCATAGTGAATGTTGGCTTTCAGGGATAGTAATAATTTTGTAGTTACCATCAAAGTATCATAAGACTAACTTTATTACTATTGCCCCAAAATCTGAGGAGAGAAAGAAGGAACAAAGTAGCTGAAAATTATAGATAAACTGTTAATCTGTTCATTTTTTTTCTTTTTTGGAGGCGGGGAGAAAAGGGTTGTTTTATTTTATTATTATTTTCCATATAAAAATTCACTGACCAAATTACTATTTTTTGACTTGCAATATTCTTCTATAATCCAATCCAACAGCAGATTTCTTTTGACCACCAGTCCTCATTGATCTGGCTTAACACAAATATCGATCTGCAATTTTATAATGTCCACTGTGGCCAAATGAAGTCCAATGCTCCAGGAGAGCAAGAGAGCTTTAAAAAAAAGGCTTTGTTAGATGAACAAATCGCAAGGTTCAATCTGTGTCTTTTTGCATTAAAGGTTTTTTTTCCCTCAATCTTCCTTGCAGCAAGTTCAATCACCAGAATATTGTACGCTGCATTGGAGTGAGCTTACAGGCTCTGCCTCGCTTTATTTTGCTGGAGCTTATGGCTGGAGGAGACTTGAAATCTTTCCTGAGGGAGACACGGCCAAAGCCGGTAAGAGAAAAATAATAGTTCAGTGTAATCTCAGCTTCCAGATCACCTTGAAAGTTTTACCTAATTTAAATATAGCCTAGTTCTTTTTGCTAATGTTCCAATATTTGCTTTTAAAATATTGCAGGGAATTACAAGGATTTTTAGTACTTTGACAGATTAAATTGAGCAGGTCTTATGTTGCTGATTAGGGAACTGAACAATAGATTGATTAAGTGAACAATTCACCAGCAATTACTCTGAAGGAAAGTTGATTTAGCATATTATTTAGGAGCAACAGTTCACACTTAAAGTGAACCAACTCTAACTCTGCTACTGATTCAAAGAATAGAATAGAATAGAATTCTTTATTGGCCAAGTGTGATTGGACACACAAGGAATTTGTCTTGGTGCATATGCTCTTACTGTATATAAAATAAAAGATACATTCATCAAGAATCATAAGGTACAACACTTAATGACAGTCATAGGTTACAAATAAGCAATATCAATATAAATCGTAAGGATACCAGCAACAAGGTTACAGTCATACAGTCATAAGAGGGAGGAGATGGGTAATAGGAACGATGAGATGATTAATAGTAATGCAGATTTAGTAACTAGTTTGACAGTGTTGAGGGAATTATTTGTTTAGAAGAGTGATGGCATTTGGGAAAAAACTGTTCTTGTGTCTAGTTGTTCTGGTGTGCAGTGCTCTATAGTGTCGTTTTGAGGGTAGGAGTTGAAACAGTTTATGTCCAGGATGTGAGGGGTCTGTAAATATTTTCACAACCCTCTTTTTGACTCGGGCAGTATACAGGTCCTCAATGGAAGCCAGGTTGGTAGCAATTGTTTTTTTTTTAATTGCAAAAGTTTTACAGTTACATTTTCACCCCATTTCCCCACCCCAACCCACCCCAAACTCCCCAACCTAACCCTCCCTAACCCCCCTAACCCTTCCCTCCCCCCGGACTTCCACAGAATATACTCCCATCAAAATCCCCTTTATATAAAACTTGAACCCCTCCATCCCCCATATAATTTTTCATCTTCACAAAATTCAAATATATCTGTCTAAATATAATACTATCAGTGAAAAGCTATTTGATACTCCCTAGTTTGATATTTGTTCTGCACATAATCTATCCACTTTTTCCATTCCCATTCATAAGTCTCTTGTGAGCGATCTTTTAGATATGCTGAAATCTTCGCCATCTCTGCAAAGCTGGCCATATTCAAAGTCCACTCCTCGATAGTGGGCAAAACTTCATTTTTCCAGTATTTACCTATCAGTAATCTCGCTGCTGTTATCATTTCCAAATCAGCTTTGTTTCATCCAATGTAAAACTCTTAACTATCCCCAGTAAAAACAATTGTGGAGAAAATTGAATTTTTTTCTTCAAAACATTCTGCATGACCCACCAGATTTTTATCCAGAAAGCCTTAACTTTCTTACAAGTCCACCAAACATGATAATATGTAGCATCTAAACAATCACATCTCCAACATTTTGGCTGAACATTAGGGTACATACACGACAATTTCTTGGGATCTAAATGCCATCTGTAAAACATTTTATAAAAATTTTCCCTCAAATTCTGCGACTGTGTGAATTTAACTTTCTGAACCCAAATTTTTTCCCATGTTTCCAACATCAGTGGTTCTGCAAAATTTTGTGCCAACTTAATCATACAATCTTTAACCAATTCAGTTTCTGAATCCCTTTCTAACAAAACATTGTAAAGCCTTTTAATATGCATTGGACCTTTCTCTTTTATATGACTAACCAATTCTTCCTCATGCAACATAATACCAATTTTTTGGTCCTCTTTCCATCTCGATTGAAGTTGATTATACTGTAACCAAGTTAAATTAATCCCTTCGTCCAACAGTGTTTCTAATGTCTTCAGTTGCCATCTGCCCGCATCTGTAAAAAGAACCTCTTTATATAAAACCCCCCGAGTGACATTATATTTGTATTCCACATAATATGACCAAGATCCAACCATAGCGGTATTTTGTAATCCCATTTGAGTCGGTGCTTCTTCCAAACTCTCATCAAAGAGTCTCTAAGTATATGGCTTTTAAATACTTTATCCACTTTGTTTTCATAAAATAAGTAAGCATGCCATCCAAATTCCAGATCAAAACTTTCTATATTCAATATTCCAGTCTTTTTCCTTCCAAACCAATTGCTTGCTTGAGTCAAAGCTGCTGCTTCATAATATAACTGTACGTTTGGAAGTTTAAGACCTCCCCTTTCTGGAACATCTTGCATAATTTTCAATTTCACTCTCAGTTTTTTCTCGTTCCAGACAAACTTATTCACTCCACTTTGCCATTCTTTCAGTTGTTTATCACTTTTAAGCACCGGAATCATTTGAAACAAAAAAAGAAATCTTGGCAAAATGTTCATCTTAACTGCTGCTATTCTTCCAAGTAAAGATAGCTGCAGTTTTTTCCAAGTCTCCATATCTTTCTGTACATGTCGCCACAACACCTCATAATTATTTTGAATCAGTTTCATATTTGATTCTGCAACCTGAACTCCTAGATATTTAACCTTTGGTACAATCTCAAAACCTGCCCTCCTTTCAAGTTCGTGTTTTCGATCTTGTGTCATATTTTTAACTATCATCTTAGTTTTTTTCTGGTTCAATCTAAATCCTGATACCATACCATAGTCTTTTATAATGTCTTTCATCTGGATTATTGATTCCATCGGCTGTGTTAGGGTAACAATCAGATCATCTGCAAATGCCCTTATTCTGTAGTCCTCTTGCCTTATCACTATACCTTTCAAGATATTCGAGTCCCGTATTGTATTCAACAAGACTTCTAGTGTTAAAATAAACAACAATGGGGATAACGGACAACCTTGTCTTGTTCCTTTTTCAATATTAAAATCTGTTGTCAAACTTCCATTAATAATCTGTGCCTTTTGCTCTTGATAAATTGCTGAAACAGCCTGTATAAATTGATCCCCAAAGTCCATCTCTTTTAAAGTCTTTAATAGAAAATTCCAGTCCACTCTATCAAAGACCTTCTCCGCATCCAAGAAAACCAGCACTGCAGGGATCTGTTTATTTTTCTCAAGATATTCCAATAAATCTATAACTTGCCTTACATTGTCCTTCATATGTCTGCCCTCTATAAATCCCGCTTGATCGTCATGAATCACCTCTTGAATTACTGGCATCAACCTGTTGGCTAGTACTTTTGCATAAATTTTATAATCATTATTCAGAAGAGATATTGGTCTATAGTTCTCCGGTTTTTTAGGACCTACTTGCTCTTTTGGTATCAAAGAAATATAAGCTGTTTTCCATGATGGGGGTATTTTACCCCCTTGTTGTATATTACAAAATAAGTCTCTGAGTTGTTCCACCATTTCTGCTTGCAAAGTTTTATAATACACTGCTGTCAAGCCATCCGTTCCAGGAGCTTTAGCTGTTTTCAATTGTTTAATTGCTGCAATTATCTCCTCAACTGTTATAGGATGATTCATTCTTTCCTTTTGTTGATTAGTAATTTTTGTAACTCTTTTATTTTCTAAATATTTTTCTATAAGTCCATTCTGCATATCATCTTTAGCATATAATTTGGTGTAATAATCTACAAAGACTTCTTTAATTAATTTTTGTTGGAAAATTTCTTTCCCTCCAATATCGATACTATCAATAGTCCGCATACTCTGCTTCTTCCTTAATGTATAGGCCAACCATCTACCCGGTTTATTGGCATTACAAAATGTATTATGCTTTGCATACTGTAAATTTGTTGCAGCTTGTTCCGCCATAAGCATTTGGAATTGATCTTTCAAAAGTTTTATAGCACCACATATTCTTTCATCTGTTGGATTTTTAATAAGTAACTGTTCTTTATTCTTTATTTCTAGTTCCAGTTCGGATCTTTTTTTTTTTTTTTTTTGTCGATTCAATTTATGTTTAGAATTCATATGAATGAGTACCCCTCTCATATACGCTTTACTCGCATCCCACACAATTTCAATTGGGGTACCCTTATTCAAGTTTATTTCAAAAAATTCTTTAATCTGTTTTTTAAGTTCTATTATATTTTTTTCATATCTAAACAGATTTTCATTTAATCTCCATGATCTTCTCTCAGTCTTTCCAGTCTCAATTTCTATCCATACTGGACTATGGTCAGATAGAGTTCTTGGAAAAATCTTAGTTCTTTTTGTTTTAACAAGTAAATCATTTGATAATAAAATAAAATCAATCCTAGAAAAAGATCTATGTCTATCAGAGAAAAAAGTATAGTCCAAGTCTTTTGGATTATGTATTCTCCAAATGTCTTTTAATTCCAAATCTTCTTTCATATCAAAAAAGGTTTGTGGTAGTATGATCCTTGACTTCGCCAGACTCTTTTTATCTAATTTGGAATCAATTACTCCATTCCAATCTCCCATGATTAAAATAGATCTGTAATCCCATTGCAATATTTTGGTGTGCAAAATTTTATAAAAATGATCCTGTTGTTGATTAGGAGCATAAATTCCAATCACAAGAATTTGGCCATATACAGTGTGTAGTTCAATTGCTATAAACCTGCCATCTTCATCTGCTTCTATAATTTTAGCTGACAGTCTTTTATTTATGTAAATAACCACACCATTCTTTTTTTCCACATTTGAAGCTATGAAATGTATTCCTAATTTTGAATTTATCAAGTATTTTTGATCTTGTGTTCTGACATGAGTTTCTTGTAAACAAATTATATCATTATTAAATTGTCTCAAATATGTAAATATCTTCTTCCTTTTCTGTGGTGAATTCAGTCCATTCACATTCCAAGATAAAAACTTAACCGTCATATATACCTTTTTGAAGCAACGAGCAAGATTGCCGGATATCCTCCGAAATCTTCGGTTTTGCTCCCCCCATGGCTTCACTTTCTTTCTTTCTTGACTCCTTTTTTATATTGTTGTGCCTTAGCTCTTTCCTGTAGTTGCTTTTCTTTGAGTTGTTTAGAGATTGCACGAGTTATGCGCTGGTCTTTGGCTTCAGCCATTCGATCTAGGTCCAAAGCCACATCTCTTGTAGTCAAAATTGGAGAAGATTCTAACAGAGGCTCCTCCAGAAAACCTCCTGTAGCACCCTGCAATTCCACTGGCTCTGATTCAACCTGCTTAAGCTGCTCTTCCATCTTTTGCTGAGATTGCTTCTCCTTGTCATTCTCCTTTATCTCCACCACAGTAGATGTACGTGGGGATGGTGATCTCTCTTTAAAAACAGTATAGTAAAAGTGTTCCGCCTTTTCAACAGTATTCAATCGATGTCTTTCTCCATTGTACTTCAAAATTATACCAG
Organism: Arizona elegans; assembly: GCA_022577455.1. NCBI lineage: Eukaryota > Metazoa > Chordata > Lepidosauria > Squamata > Colubridae > Arizona > Arizona elegans. The sequence goes on along the minus strand of JAKOOJ010000001.1, from coordinate 281,082,822 downwards.
TTGGGGCATCCCACCGAAATGGAATCTGTAATTTTTTTAAATCATTTACTAAAAAACCAAAATCTTTTCTATCTTTCAACATCTTAGGCGGTAGTTCTTTATAGATTCCAATTTGAGCTCCCTCCACTTGCACAGAAGAAAGAAAAGATTTTTGCAAAATATCATTTCTCATTCTTCTATCTGTAAAATATATCACCACATCTCTAGGCAATTGTCTTTGTCTGGCCACCCACGAGTTAACTCTGTAAATTTTATCTATTTTATAAAAAATCTCTTCAGAATTAATTTTTAACAACACAGCCAAAGCATCAGCACAAATCTGTCTCAAATCTTGACGATCATTCTCCTTAATACCTCTAATTCTTATGGCAAATTCCATAGACCGGAATTGCATCATCGTAATTTCGTTTTCAACTCTCTGCATTTTATTGTCCACATCAGAAATTTTAAAATCAGTATCCTTTATTTTGGCATTCACTTCTGATTTAAATTCTTCCAGTTTAGAGTCCACTTTAATAATAATTTCTGAGAGGCCAGACACCACATTCGATAATTTATCAGTCACCTTGCCATAATTCTCTTGCACCAGCTTTGTCATTTCATTAATTTCCTGCTTAATTTCCTGTTGAGATTTTTGAAATTTATCATCCATTTCCTGTTGAGATTTTTGAAAATTAGCATCCAGAGCCTGAGTAATAAATTCTTTTAAACTTTCAAAATCAAAATCTTTTTTCTGACTCTGCTGAGCAGAGGGAAACTGCTGTTCAGATTTGTGTGTGGGGGATCCCCCCCCCCGCTGCCTTGCCTTCCTGTTTCTTAGAAGCCATTCTGCCACGTAGATTAGGTTTTCTGAAAAAGGAGATCCTTTTTCCTTTTCCAGCACCACAAAGTCCTCTAAAAAAGTCCCCCAGGTTTAGTCAAATTGAAGATAGAGTTAAACTGAAGCGAGCTCAGGCTTATTTTAAAAATAATTTTTTCCACTCTTCTCCTGTTCCTGCTTGTTACAAGCAGCGCAACTTTGTAACTTGTTGAAATTATTTTAGAAGACCACTCTCACTCTCAGCTTGCTAACGCTGGAGCCGGGCGCCATTTTTTCAAGTCACTTTCACTCGCTCAGATTTTTGCTTAAGTCAGAAAGTCACAAGAGAAATAATACTTGCAGTTTCTTGGTTTAGAGGTTCAAGTTGTTTTTTCCGCTAGTTATTGAAGTCAATTTCATTCAGTTTGAACGTTTGCTGCAGCCGGCTTGCTCTGCGGAAGGCAGAGTCGTCCCACGCCGTCTGGAGTCTCAGCAAGTTGAAAGGGAGCCGCGCCTGTTTCCTCCCCAGTAGCAATCTTCTGGGGGCTCACAGGGGCTTGACCTGCGCCTTGCTTACTCTGCTCCTCAAATCCTTCAGATTCTGGAGTTTTCAAGCCGCTTCTCGAAGTCGAAGCGGCTCTACAGGCGGCGGGGCTGGCGGTCCTTAAAAAGGGACCATCTTTCACCGGAGGCAGACAAACCGGAAGTCCGGTAGCAATTGTTTTTTCTGCAGTTCTAATTATCCTCTGAAGTCTATGTCTGTCTTGTTGGGTTGCAGAACCAAACCAGACAGTTATAGAGGTGCAGATGACAGACTCAATAATTCCTCTGTAGACCTGGATCAGCAGCTCCTTGAGCAGTTTGAGCTTTCTGAGTTGGCACAGAACATTCTTTGTTGTGCTTTTTTGATGATGTTTTTGATGTTAGCTGTCCAATTCGAATGTTGATATATGACCATTGGCATTGTTTTACTTTTAGGAGATTGGGAGCTTTTTAAAAATAAAATAAAAAATTTAAGACTATTTTTCCTCCCATTTAATCAAGTCCAATTTTTGAAGACTACCTGGAGAAACTTCTTGGCAAAGGTTTTCAGAAGTGGTTTGCCATTGCGTCCTTCCTAGGGCTAAGAGAAAGTGATTTGCCCAAGATCATCCAACTGATTTTGTACCAAGGCAGGACTAGAATTTAGTCTCCTAGTTTATAATATGATGCCTTACCCACTGCACTACCCTTTATTATACAGAACATATAATTTCCCTTTAAACAAAGATTTTCCTTCTAAATGCTGGAGGCACCGTTTTCAATAGCTCTTATGGCTACAAAAGAGCTGTATGCTGCCTACTCTTATGATAAACTGAAAACTTACTCAAACCATGTTCTATTTGGTTTTTGTTTTGTTTTTTTAGCTAGAGTTACTATTTTTCTTTCAGCTCCTCCAAGTCGATTTCAATTTAATTCAGAATGTTTTTAATGGTAACATCTTATTGCTGCAAGAATATGATGGTAATAGAGGTAGAAATACAGGACTGTTCATATTCTCGGAACTGAAATGAGCAGAAGCTAGGAACATAAAGCTATCTCCTAAGCAATTAAAAGCTTTTTGTGCATTAGAAAAGCAATTGGGAGAAGTTTGGGGAAGAAAAGCATTAATTTCCCTCTGTTGTGTCGTACAGCTTGGTGCTCAGAGCAGTGATTATGCTGAGCAATGGAACCAATTTGTTTTGCAGTCACCTTTTACAAAGTTTGACCTAACAAGGGAAGGTGTTACTTTAACTCTTCCCAACCTGTTCTTGCAAATGGCAGCTACATCCTTTCTAGCTGGCTGCCTCATTCTTTCATCTGGGTGAAGAGCAGCCAAGAACTGGAAAATGAATTTCCCCTGCACTCTGCCTCTCTCTACAAAATGGGTGCAAACGCTTCACATCTCAAACAAATTACTCTGTTAAATCGCCCTTGGTGGAGAAAGAGCTTCTACTTCAACAGACATAAAATAAAAGGCAGTACACGAGGTTTTCTTTTTTCCATTAAACCAAACTGTGACAAAAGCTTTGCATAAAATTTTACATAAAACGTATATAGTCTATTTTCCATCATCCCCGACCCCTAAAGGTCAGCTGTGCTGCCTCATCATGACAAGGGAAGGGGGTGTCCCTGGGACGGGTGAGCAAAGAACATACAAGCGGGTATGTCAAATGTATACTTCTCAGCAAGGTCACCCAAAGCATCAAAGTCATCCCATTTGCCCAATTAAAGCAAGCAGGTAATCTATACTGGACAGTAGCATATAGAAAGATGCAGGAGGTAGAGGATCACTTTAGTGACAATGAAAGGCATCAAATCATACTGCACAGGTAAAAACCATGGTGAACTATTCCTATACCTTTAACCAAGAAAACTGCAGTGATAGAAAATATAAAATGATTGACAATATAGTGTCAGGTCAGATGGCACTCAACCTGTTACTGAGGAAGAGCTGAGGTTCTTTTAAAATATGAATGGTGTTTATGACACAGCTGGATTACAGCCTTTCAGATGTTTAGTTCTTGATGTGGCCATACAGAAGATGAAAATCCAAAGCATTTCTTTTTGGAGATAGAACAATTTCACAAGCAATAAAATAAGTTATCTTATCTTTTTAAACAGTAAAAAAAAGAAAGAAAGAAAATGCTTTAAGTAGTCATTGGTAAACCAATCAGCAGCAAAGGAGAAAAAAATATAGAGATGTTCAAAACAGAGAAAGTGTTTTGAAAAGAATCTATCTATCTATCTCCCTCTCCCTCCCTCCCTCCCTCTCTCTCTCTCTCTCTCTCTGCCCCCCTCCCTCCCTCCCTCCCTCTCTCTCTCTAAAATGATAATGCAGGATTGGAGCAGATAACAAATTGGGTTAGATTTGTTCCTAATATAAGGGACTTACCCCAACATGTATAAAACATAGAGTACTGAACCTCCAGAACAATAATAGATATACTACAATAGACAGTGCAAACATCTTAAAAGCACATTTATATCTCTAGTGTAATGCTAAATAGAAATTTACTACTTGGTGAATCAGAACTCCCTGCGGGATTGACTTTTTCCTAGGCTTTCTCTATGGCAGAGGTCTTCAAACTTGGCAGCTTTTAGGCTTGTGGATTTCAACTCCCAGAAACTATGCTGGCTGGAGAATTCTGGGAGTTGAAGTACACGAGTCTTAAAGCTGCCAAGTTTGGGGACCCCTGCTCTATGGTTTTCTACAAATTCTTACCTTTAATTGGGGATGAGGGTTGCTTTTAAAGCCAACTCTTTTAGCTCCTCTAGGGATTCTGTTCTAAGCTATTTTTCTTTTTAGCAGAAGTAGGGAAAGGAATAGGAGTAGCTTTGCAGAGGGAGATAGACAGCACATAAATTTAATAAATACATGAACATTTCACACTCCTGTGTATTGGCCATTTAGGATGAGAATCAACAATCTGGAGCATTCAGTGAATATGAATGTGAATGTGCTTGTCTGACAATTTTCTACAATCCTGAAATACTTACCGGTACATGATTTGACCCTTCACTTTCTCATTCATTCAATTCTATCAGACTGGCGGAGATTGTTTTATTGCAATATTTTCCTGCATGTGGTTTTTCAGGTTTCCTAAAAAGAACACCTGTCTAGTAATGAGAGCATATGCACAAAGACAAATCCCTTGTATGTCCAGTCACACTTGGCCAATAAAAAATTCTAATTCTAAATACTAATTATTTTACTCAATGCCAGATTTGCAAATGCAAATGTTTTGCGAAGGAACATAGAGACATCATGTTTCTATCTGTCCAATGAAAAATATTTTTTGTTTATAATCTCCTCTGTCCCTGGACTATCAAAATCTAGAAATGCTGCGTATCATGCCAGAAATAATTTTCTTGGCGGTCTCGATTGGTCTATATCTTTACAGGATCTGATTTGGAGGAAATCTGTCTTTCAAAACAGGAAACATTCTCATTCTGTCAAATAATTTCCTGGATTCTTGAAATTTAGGGAAACTATTTGAGAACTGTTCTTTTTATTATATAGTTTCATTTTTCCTCTTCAGGAATTTAGGTTCTGCAATAAAAAAGGGAGGGGAAGGTAATTTGAGCACTAGAAATTAATGCTGGAGATGCAATACCATATATTTAGTTGGAAGTGACTTCAAAGATTGTTCAATCAAGCTTCTGCTGATTAGAAAATTTGTCCCTTTATTCATGCTTACTTTGCATAGGATTGTTTATTAGCAACAAAGAAAGTAGAGAAAATGGGATGCCCAGAAAACAAGAAGATTTGTCCCTGTGAAATGCAGAGATCAAGACCTTAGGAAGAAGTGTTTAGAATTGCAATAATGTAACCTAAAATGTGTGTGGGGGTGGGGTTTGAAAAAAAATGTATACACTTAGCTTTATACTGTTAGCAACACTAATTCTAACAGATTCTGTGATTGCCTATTTTTTAAAAAACCCTTTTCAGCCCTTTTTGATTGTTTAAATTCATATTCCTGAAATAATTCTTTGATTCTTCCTTTTAGACCCATCCCTCCTCACTAACGATGCTGGATTTGCTCCACGTAGCTCGTGATATTGCTTGTGGTTGTCAGTATTTGGAAGAAAATCACTTCATTCACAGGTCAGTAGGAGAAGCTATTATTGCAGAAGGACTATTCTCTCTCTCTCTTTGTTTGTGTGTGTGTGTGTGTGTGTCTGACTTGTAGCAGGTTAGTATACAAGCCACTGACAACAATGGTTGTGTACTACCACCCTCTAGAGGTCTGCTGCTTTGAACATAAAAAAGAAGAAGGAACTGAGGCATTATTTATTTTTTAAAAGTTCTTAAACAGATTTATATTCTGCCTTTCCTTCAGGAGCTCAAAATGCCCTATATAGAAATTATTCTGTTTCAAAGCAAGTTTGAAGTTTTCTACTTCTGCATTTTTTTATTTTGGCTTTTCTATTTGGAAAATGTGTGTGCTCAATTATTTTAACGATAATAGCTTTATCTTTAGTTTTCCAGTAATTAACAGCTGGTCTGTCTAGGTTACCACACAAATTTAATTTTATTAATTATTTTTTAAAACAGCCAATTGTTCTTTCTCTAGAGACATTGCTGCTCGAAATTGCCTCCTTACTTGTAAAGGTCCTGGAAGAATAGCTAAAATTGGAGATTTTGGGATGGCCAGGGACATATATAGGTGAGAAATATTGGTTATTATTTCTTATTATAACATCTACAAGGGAATATATAACATTCCTTTATATAATCTCTCTCTCTCCCCCCCCCTCCCTACTTCCCACCTTCCCCCCGCCCTCATGAGTGAATGTAGGCTTCCACAAGATTTATTTCATTGTATGCATTGGTCTTTTTCAGATATTTATATTTTGCAATACTCAGGAGGATATGTATGCTCTCTTCACTAAAATTCTATGTTCATTCTGTGGAATTTCCTTGGCTTACTTTTATTGTTATTTTATCAGCCATTTCCGGTATTGTGTTGAAACAGAATCCTCTCCAACCTTGTTTTCTCTACTTTCCTCATACCGAGTGGCAGGACCTTATCCTGAAGCTTTATCCCTTTTTGTGCTGACCAGACCCATACACACTCTTGCACTACTGTCTCTGTTTATCGCATATAAAAGTAGGGAAGAAGGTCAGGAGAATGTAATTACTGACTCTGGAATTTCTCCAGGGCACCAGGATTAATGATTCTGCGGTTGTTAAATAGGAAGACTTTAATAATCTACTATAATACAGAGATTTTATTGATAATGTACTGTTACTGTCCTCACAGTGCCCTCTAATGTCATCCTGGAGAATTACTTCACCACATATTTCGGTACAGTATTGATTCTGGCAACAAACCCAAAACTTGGACTATTTATAAGCAGGGTTAGATAAAGGGATTTTCTTGACATTTTGCAGACTTCCCTTTGAGAATGCATTCTTTGTAGTAAATGTGCAAGACATAAAAGAAGTGAATTGTTTGGATTATTCATTCCAGGACAATAGCAATAGCACTTAGATTTATATACCGCTTTATGGTGCTTTACAGCCTTCTCTAAGCGGGTTTTACAGAGTCATCATATTGCCCCCAACAATCTAGGTCCTCATTTTACCTACCTCGGAAGGCTGGAAGGCTGAGTCAACCTTGAGCCTGCTGGGATTTGAACTGCCAAATTGCAGGCAGCCGGTAATCAGCAGATGTGGCCTGCAGTACTGCACTCTAACCACTGTGCCACCAAGGCTCTGAGGCTTATGGGCATATTGAATGTCAAGCAATGAAAATGAATCTACAATTCCTATTATTATTTTTGGCAGTGGTGGCTAGAAATGGCAAAACCCATAGCCCCAATGCAGTTGGAGAATTCCAGCTTCAGGAGGCTGGTTTATAAAGCCATATCACTTATAATACCTCCATAAAACACCGTGGCTCAAATCAGCTCAAGTTGCAAATGAGATAACCTCATTTCTGCCTATCCTTTGTCAGATGAGGCCAAAGCAAGGGCAGTTTTGTCAAAAGACCCCCGAAAGACAAGTACAAGATGGCAGGAGCCATAATCGGAGCTACTATCCTGTGAAAATAAAGAAAAAATTAAGGAACCCAGTTCCAGACTAAAGTATTCATGTAAGGGGACACAGCTTTGGCCAGCCTTGAATGGTACCGTATGTTAGAGTGGGCGAAGCCAGGAAGAAAACTAAATTTGCTTTGATTCTTCTGAATTAAAACTGAATTAAAACTATATATGGTTAATATCATGACTCTCCAATTACAGTATGTATTTACATATTTACCAGATAGGGAGACAAATTTTCTCCAAGATGTAAATTAATGGGAGACCTTGTATTCTCTGATTGAGAATACTAAAAGCTAAAAGAATAATTTTTTGGGAAACCAAGGTTTGCTAGAGAAGTGCAGATGGCCACGGGCCTTCTACTAGGAAGGAGATCACTTTGAAGAAGAGCAGGAAGCTTATGTCTTGCTTGGAAGGGCTGGGGAGTTTCAACTCTTTGTAACCCTAATTGCGGTTTCTCCCTTTTCCTTTTCTGTTGCATTATTCCATGCTTTGTTTCTGTCCAGTTTTTTTTTTAACTCTTCTTTGCCCTTTTCATTCAGTCACCACTTTACTTTCTCTCTCTTTCTCTTTTATTCTCAACTTTTGCCATTTTTACTGGAAGAAAGGAGGTCAATCTGTGTGTTTCATGTGTAGGTTGCGTTGTGTGATTTTTGTGTGAATAGTACACTTGTCTCTGAGAAAGAAGGGCACAACAGAAAAGGATTCGTTGGCTTGCAAATGGAGTACATTGTTTTACAGACTGTTCAATTCATTAATAATTAATTAATGCTATATTATTTGGGTGGAATGTGTTCCATACAAACATTTGTTTATTTATCGGGTAGGCGATTTCCAGCAATGGATTCATGTAGAATTGACATATCTAGATGGACAAAGTAGGAAAAGCATTGGACAGCATTTTGCTTTTCAGTCTCTTATTTCTTATTTATGGGGATCTCCTGAGATCTAAGGCCATCTTCCTTTTAGGTAAATGCCTTAAAATGTCCCCCTCTTCTACATTTTATAGATTTCTAGGCCAAATTCTAAGACTTGTGTTTTATAGTTTACCTGAAAGAATAAAGATTCCAACCCTCCTTCTCCACTTACTATTCTGTCAAACGCCGGGGAAATCAGGAGATTCAGGCAGTTCAGATGAGTGTAAAGATTTATTGCAAGCTTAAATTCTCTACAAGAATCTGAGCTACTAACAGTCAAGGGAAATGAGCAGAATTAAGAAAGCATTCAAGGTGGGCTGGACTTAGATCTCTTTTGGGGGCGTGCAGAGACTATGACTGATGACGCATTTGACTTCTCCCTCGGGCTGAGCCTGGTTGTCTCCTCCATATTCCTGATTAAGGTCTACCTCTACTCCCAAAGTCTCAATTTGCTCTGTGGGAGAAAGCATTGAACTTGCACATGACAGAAATGCCCCCCTGGCCTTCTGAAAACAGGTACATCTCTGAAATTCTCACCTGATCCCACATTGCAATTTATAATCACAATTTGGTTCCTCGTACTCAAATTGTTGCCATCAAAGAATGGAACTATTGCTTCAAGCAGATTTAAGGATGTAATTACATATAACAAATCAATGCCATTTCCTTTGTTTAGAAAAGTAAAAGATGGATATTCCTCTTTTTTCTTATAAAAGGGAGAATTTGTTTCAGAAAGAAAAAAAGTCTCATGGCTGCCATCAGCAGAGCTCTCAGAGCCACCCACTTCAATCAACTGCTGAAGGAGCCAATACTTAACTCTTGTTAATATTCTTGCCTCGACTGCAGAGCCAGCTACTACAGAAAAGGAGGGTGTGCAATGCTGCCTGTCAAATGGATGCCACCTGAAGCCTTCATGGAAGGGATATTTACATCCAAAACAGATACCTGGTAGGCTTGCTCAGAATTTTTTTTCCATTTGGCAAGCCAACAGCTGCTCAGGAGTTTAAAATATCCCTGCCCACATTTTTTTTTGTGCGATAGAAGCGAAAAGTTCTTTATGCATGCCTTTTTCTTCTGCCAAATAATATAGCTTGTCAAACAGGTGCCACAGTTCCTTGACACACTATAGAAACGAGTTAGATCCAAAGCCACTGACAGAGAATAGTTAGAAAGCATGCAACCTAAAGGACTTTGCAAGAATTGTCCTACTTGTTTAGATAATTTTGCTCAGATTTCTGCAAATAAAGCTGTGATTTTCTTTCTTGCTTTTCTGTGTCCAGGTCATTTGGAGTGTTGCTGTGGGAAATATTCTCACTTGGATATATGCCCTATCCCAGCAAAAGTAACCAGGAGGTCTTGGAATTTGTCACAAGTGGAGGAAGGATGGATCCACCCAAAAACTGCCCTGGCCCTGTGTATGAAAATTTATGTGCTCCATAAGTGCATGCCAAAGATTAAATAGCTTTAATTTCTGATTTTTTTTCTGGCTATGCGTATATAGTCAGTCAGACCCGTATGCAGGACATCTGTCAGATAAAACAAGCAATGTTAAAAGCAAAGGGCTGTGATGTAGATCAGGGGTCTCCAACCTTGGCAACTTTAAGACTTGTGGACTTCAACTAGCAGAATTCTGGGAGTTGAAGTCCACAAGTCTTAAAGTTGCCAAGGTTGGAGACCCTTGATATAGAGAACTTTTTCCATGGTACTAAGCATTCAGAGAGCATTGAAAATAAGCTGTTTAGAGAGTTTCTTATTGTAGAAATTTGTGGTAATTCTGCATTGCTTGAGTTCTCCCAAACTTAAAATGCTATTTTTGTCCCAGAATCAGCATCTGTAATAACAGATTCATTATTCATTAGGACACAGGATGGCTGTTCTTGCTTGGTTTTTGATGAATAGTCCCAGCCTAATCAATAGATACTCTGTTATTCAAAGTTCTTATTCTCTAGTATTAATTAAATACCTTTTCTTGTAAATAATGTAGATTTAATTTATTTAATTACAGATAACTGAATAGATGTATAAATAAGTTCATGCTTCTAAGAAATTGCTAATCAAAGATTCCACATTTTTTTCTTATATAAATAGATGTTAGAGACCTAGTTTGTGTAGCAATTAAGTGTCAGCCTAGAAACCAGGAGATTGTGAGTTCTAGTCCAACTTTTGGTACAAAGCTAGGTGGGTGACATTGGCCCATTCACTTTCTAAGAAAATGGCAACAGCAAACTATTTTTGAAAATCTTGCCAGAAAATGTCAGCAATTGACCCAGGCAATTGCCAGGAGTCAGCAGTGACTCAAAGCCACACACACACATGTTATTTGGGCAATATCCCAAAATATAGTTTAGTCTAGATTAAGCATATAGTTTTAGCTCAGTTTTAGCCAAGCAATGGCTGAATGCCATTCTATTGTTATCATTCAAATTGCAGCTATGATGCTAGTTGACAAGGATCAAAAATTCACTTTTGAATGGTAATATTAAAAAATGTCATTATGATACTGTTTCCTCTTATGCTGTGACAAACTGAATGTCAACCTAAATCTGTCCTTTAGTGCCATTTTCTTGTGGACTTCATTTTCTTCTTTTACTGTTGTAGATATCGAATAATGACCCAATGCTGGCAACACCAGCCAGAAGACAGGCCAGACTTTGCCATTGTTCTGGAGAGAATTGAATACTGCACCCAGGTAAGCATTGCTCTCAGGCTCCATCACTGTGTGTAAACATGGTGCAGGAAAAGACAAAAGGGAAACATGCCAAGCCTACCGAATATAGTATACTGATAATGTCTTTTTCTCAACTTTCTGGGCTCCTAGCCCTCCCTTAGCAAGGCAAATGGGGAATGCAAACAATTATTGAAAGAATAGTTCAACCATCTCACAACCACATAAAGAATAGACCATCCATATCTAAAAGGGATGGTTAGCTTTGATAGATATTTGTCTATGGCCTTTATTGTCCTTCTTAAATAGACCATATTTGCACAGATCTGTAAGTCTTCAGCACACCTGGAGTTAATTGTATTTGGTTTCCCCAAACTAGAGTGATGTTTTTTGGCTGCTAGTGCAGGCACAACTTGAAGTAATTGTACTAGAAAAGACTACATTCTAGAAATATACTCCAGGTTCACATATACATTATTTTCACATCCCACATCGTTTTCTCTTACATGTTTAATACACCCAAAATGTGTAAAGGTTTTAAAAAAACAGAACCCAACATAATCAGAGTAGTTATATTCCCAGCATATGTTCCAAAGGCAGTCTTATCTTCTTTTAGATGTAGTTTCTGGTCCTCATGGTGCTGCAGATCAGAAGTACAGGGAAGAGTCTGTCTCTTAAATATTTCTTCCACCCAATCCTAATACTATATATCTGAAAAAAGTTTTGTTTTGTTTTAATCACTTCCTATTGTTTCAATATTCCATTAAATAAAATATGCTGTTTAGCAGTGGGTTGATTAACCACAGTGAGCTTGTGCACACTTCAAAAATTATTTGAAAAAAGTTCTTTGGATCATGCATCTTCTTAAGAGAAGAGCAGGCTTTCTCTGCTCTTCCTTTGTTGTTGTTGTTGTTGTTGTTGTTATTGTTGTTGTTAGTCGCGAAGTCATGTTCAACCCATGGCGACCTCATGGACAACGTTCCTCCAGGCCTTCCTGCCTCTATCATCCCCTGGAGTCCATTTAAGCTCAAGCCGACTGCTTCAGTGACTCCATCTAGCCACCTCATTCTCTGTCATCCCCTTCTCTTTTGCCCTCAATCATTCCCAGCATTAGGCTCTTCTCCAGTGAGTCCTTCTCATTAGATAGCCAAAGAATTTGAATTTCATCTTCAGGATCTGGTCTTCTAAAGAGCAGTCAGGATTGATCTCCTCTAGGACTGACCGGTTTGATCACCTTGCAGTCCAAGGGACTCGCAGGAGTCTTCTCCAGCACCATAGTTCAAAGGCCTCAATTCTTTGGCACTCAGCCTTCCTTATGGTCCAACTTTCACAGCCATACATTGCAACTGGAAAAACCATAACCTTGACTATACACACTTTTGTTGGCAGGTGATGTTTCTGCATTTTAGTAGCAGTAGCTCTTCTTAAAGCAATTTAACTACTTTCATGAGAGCATAGGAAAAAGGTGCTGCTGTCTTAAGGAATCCACTCATAAATGTGACTTCCACACCGAAGACATGGAATCCATATTTTTTTTTTACTCATGTGAAAGAATAGTTTATCAGTCTTATTTTCTTCCTGGCATATTTATTGTGTAATTGTGAATTTTAATATTGTTAGGAAGATGAGGGAGAGAATATCTCTGTTTATGAACAAAAATATATTATTCCACTACTATTTTAGTCATAACTAGAAGATAAATACATGTTGAACTACTGTCTCTCCTTCCCTATAGGATCCTGATGTCATCAATACGGTTCTGCCTGTGGAGTATGGTCCATGCATTGAAGAAGAAGAAAAAGTTCCTGTGCGTCCTGAAGATCCTGAAGCAATTCCTCCTCTGTTAGTGTTGCCGCAGCGAGAGAAAAAGGGTGCTGAGCAGCTCCTGCCTTCCGCGTCCTCTCTCCCTTTCGTCATTCCAGCAGGCAAAGCTCTCATGAAAGCAGCCGCTGTTGAGCCAATTACCCAGGCTAACATCCAGACTGCCCTAGAAGGGGGACATGTCAACATGGCATACACTCAATCAATTCCTGCAACAGAGCTCCACAAAACCCGGGGATCCAGAAACAAGCCTACCAACCTCTGGAACCCAACATATGGCTCTTGGTTTTCAGAGAAGCCAGTTGTCAAAAAGACTTCTCAGCTGGAAAAAGAGGCAACAGAGCAGGAAGATTCAAGGCATGAAGGCAGCTGTACTTTGGGGCCCAGCATAATGGCTGGAAGGCTGCCAAGCTCCTCCCTTCTTCTAGAACCATCTTCACTTACAGCCAGTGTTAAGGAAGTGCCTCTCTTCAGGCTTCGCCATTTTCCTTGTGGCAATGTTAACTATGGATACCAACAGCAAGGCCTTCCCTTGGAAACCTCAGCCCCACCTCTGTGCCAGCAGTTACGAGGACCTTCACCTTAGGAACCAGCTCAATCAACCTCTAATCTTCTTGACTTTCTTCCCATGTGACTCGTGAGCCTTGGCACAAACTTCAGTGTCAACCATATAGCAAGCACGAGAACAGAACAAAATTCCCTTCTGTTATGTGCCAATCTGCTCTGAAGTGCCATCACCCCTGAAGCTTGTTTTTTTAAAAATCTCTTAATAAGTTTCAATTTATCAGTGCTCCTTTATATACACACCTACACAATCATACCTTTAAAAACACATAATTCTCTGAGATAATAGTCACTATTACAAGCAAGGCCCTGCCCTCAATTGCATAATATCACTTGCATGGTTGTTTGCTATGGCCTTTCCTGTGTGCTGCTTCCTCTTAGTTGTTTATATGCCATTTCAAAACTCGCTGGCCAAGTGTTTAATGTTTAGGGATTTTCTATACTGCCAAACAATATTTTGGATGTCCTCATGATTTCAGAGAAGGTAGGGAAATGTCGTCTTGTCAAAGGCAAAATCACATAATGTGGACTCTGAAAGAGCTCATACTCAAATAGCATCATAGCTACCACATGCATGCAAAACTATGGAGACCTAGAAACAGAATAGCTAAATGTGTCAATGTCACTCCTTTTATTCTAAGGTAGAAATTGCAGAAAGTCAAAGAACACGACCAAATGAAATGGATTACCTTGGCAAGGCAGTAAAAACGCTCTCCTTTCCCCATCTATTGTGATTGTTGGTTGGCAACTGTTGAGCAGTTAAATCTAACACTTATCTTTCAGCATGTATTCATGTCATTGATGGATCTGCCAAAATGTGGCAGATGAGCAAAGGATTATCAAGATAGTAAAGGCCAGATTGCATACTACTGAAACTCTCATTATGTCACTGTCATTATATCATTGCTGAGGGCAAAGCTTGGCAATCAGAGGAAGAGAGTCCTTTGGTATGAATATCAATTCTTCCAGGGTGTGAAGATACTAATTATTATAATATGCGTAGTAGTCTAGGAACCAAGCCAAAAGCTTTTATAGAACAAAAATTTAGGAGAAAGGGATGTTAAAAAATCCTCACTGCCCATTTTTCAAAGCATATATAACCGTGATGGCCACCTCGTGGTGCACGAGGCGGCATGCAGAGCCATCTTTCCGGGCACATGAACTGTCACCCAACTCACCTGCAGCTGCGCATGTGCGCGCACCCCAGCTGGTGTTCGGGCCTCCGGTGTGCTTGCACGCCATTCAGGAGACCCAGCTGATCTTCAGAGCTCTGCTGTGCATGTGTGAGTGTTTGCACATGTACATGAGAGTACTTCTGCGCAGCGTGTGCATGTGTAAATGGCGTTCATGTGCATGCATTGCAGGTGTGAAAACCACACACGTGAGCAGATGGTGCGATTGCGTGCACAGTGCATGGGCACGCAAAATCTGTGTGCATGCACAGATGGTGCAATTGCATGTGCAGCGCATGGGGGAGCCACATGAAAGCCATGCACATTTGTATATGGTGTGGCTGGGGGCACAGCGCATGGGGGCCTGCACAAAAGCCATGTGCTTGTGCAGATAGTGTGGTTGCACACGCAGCTCACAGGGGACGCACATGAAATCTGTGCACATGCGCAGATGGTGTTGCAAGCGCAGTGCATGGGGGAAGAGCTGCGCATCAGTGCGGATAGCACGTGCGCACAAAGTGCACGAAGCAGGTACCTGTTCGGCACTCGGTGAGTAAAAGGTTCACCACCACTGATATACAATATAATATATACATATACTGATAAATTAGGACTTAAAACAACAATTATATTAAAATTCAGCAAGCCGTAGAGCCACAAGCCAACATGCTTGTTAAAAACAAACATTAATTTGACTTGAATTGAAAAGGTTTATTAAAATATCTTACTTTGTGATTAGTTGCCAAAATTGTACTTACACAGTAATACCTACTGGGTGAAAAAATTAAAGAGATGGTGATGCCTGTGGTATGAGAATATTGATACAAATGAAGATATTAGCATTGTTCCAAGCAAGTAAACTAGCACATTGAACCAAAGTTGCTACTCAGGTGTGCAACTTTCAACCAATTTTCTAGCTTAAGTGAAAAAAGTAGTATATTATGTGGTACTAATAGTATCTTACGCTGACCCAACCTTTGCATCACTGTAAAGATAAATGAAGACCAATTTGTGCCTCCTGTCTTTGTTTTAAGATCCTAATAAACGCAGCTATAGTTCTGTGCAATTTGCATTGCATAAGATCATTAATTTCATTAGGCCTTATATGCAAATGAAGATGAGCGATCTTCCTCAATGAAAGCAAATGTTATTGACTGTCAGTGGCTCTTGGCTTGCTGTAATAACAGTCAATAGAAATTGCTCTGTAAAGTAGGCAAATAGAACATTTATGAACCCATCCCAGTGAAAGAATATCATGGTCCTGCCAGGAAATAACCAAGAACCTTAAAATATGAAGTGAGGCTGGCTTTCTCTCTGCTCTGAACAACCATTTATCATCACTTTTATATAGGCAGCCCCATGTTCTGTAGTTGAGTCAGGGAGCTTAAATTAGTAAGTATGTGAGTTTCCTGCTTGACATTTCTACTTGCATACAGCAAAAATCACATTCTTTGTGAGAATTGTTCCTTATGCTGATAAGACCAGCAATTACCAAACCAATCAACGGTTACGTTCCGTCCTGCCTTCACAAGAGGGGAACAGCCGGACCCCCTTAATTGCAAGAGTATGAGAAACTGGACAAGAGATTTTACCATACAGTAATTGCTTCTACATAACAGTATCATCTGAAAGAAAGAAATTTACTGGAATAAGTATGAAGCTTCTCTCCTGAAAGTTTGGGCAAGAAACAGTTAATCCAAGGAACACATTTTTCAAATCCAGTAGTATGTTAATTACAAGGAAATTTAAAGTTGCAACAGAAGAATTCTAGCAAGTACCTTACTTTCAAATAACATGTTTATATATAAGCAATTATGGTGGCAAAATTGTTACCTGTTTTCTCACGCGCTTATTGTTTAAGAAGCAGTTTGCTCTCGTGAATATGGGACAGAATGTACCAGATGATCATTTTGGTTTATGCTAATTTTATCACTGTGGTTTGTGTTTGATTCAGTTCAGGATAATTAAAAGCAGAGTTCTGGATTCTGTAAAATACAGAATACAATACTGAAGCAGGTTGTGATGTTGCAGTGACTATATCAAACCTCATGTCATAGCTTATTTGTGTACATTATGTAGCTGTGTGTGTGTTGTACCCTTGTTTTGCCTCTTCCATTAGCCAAGGACAGCACTGGCCAAGAATTTCTCTGGAATGTTAATTATAGTTTTAGTATATGCCAGAATTCATAAAAAGCTCCACAAACCAGTAGCCATTCTTACCTTCTCAGCAAAAGGCCCTCAGTGGTGCGTAATTTTGCGCCCTTGAAAATCATTGTACTGAGTTGTGGTTGCTTAAGATTATTGTGTATAAGATGGTAAGCCATATAATTCTCTAAAGCAGGGCTGTCAAACTTCCGACCCGTGGGCCGGATGCATCACGTGCTGGCCATACCTACGCCCATTTTAATGAAGGGGGGGGGAGTCCTGATACATCACATGACACCTCTGTGCCAATGTGAGTTTGACACCCCTGCTCTAAAGAAATAAATTTATCTTGATGCTTGCAAAACTTACAAACCTCATTATGAAGAGAATCTTGAGTCTTTCCACAGCAGTTATTTATCAAGGACAAGCCTGTTAAGTATCTAGCACAAGTGCATCATCAAGCATTTAAGTTACACTACAGAATAACATCAAATGCTATGCCAGGGACAGCAAACAGACCACAACTGAAGCTGTCAGACCATCACAAATACATGGGAATCATGTTAATCTATAAAGGAGTGTGTTCCCCAAGAATAACCCCCACCTGGGCAGAAGTCACTTTCAATAATTTATATGGTCAACGTGGCAAGTTTAGGGAAGAGCTGAAGGAATATATCACACAATTTGCCTTTTAGCTGATCAGCGATGCAAATCTCTTTCTGAGGCATGAGCTCTGAAGCTATATGGAAAACATACATTCATGCTTCCCTACCTTGAAGTCTTACAGGGAAAAGCAATGAGCAAAAAATGACTGTGGTTGATGCAAAGTCTTGAAGTTTATACACACACTATAGTTGCACTGCAGCAGAAGAGAAGCACCACAGAGAGAGAGGAGTTCCCCCATAATTACAGTTGGGAGAAAAGTATACAGTTATAGGAAAATCAATGAAGCAGAGGCAAGGAGAAACTACCGTTTCCCCCATAATAAGACATCCCCTAATAATAAGCCCAATCGGGCTTTTGAGCGCATGGCAATAAGGCCAAGCACTTATTTCAGGGTTCAAAAAAATATAAGACAGGATCTTATTTTCAGGGAAACACAATAGGATTCCTAATCTACTGTATTTATGGTATGAGTCCGTTCTCCAACTATTCTCCTTCAACATCTGTCTTGATGGCTGCCTCCAAAACATTGTCAATTTCTTTGCCTTGAGTAATAAACTTGATTAAATGGTACTAGAACACCATCAGAAGGCTCCTTCTTTCAGAACTATCCTATATGAGCAGGATAAAATGAATTACAGATCGACTGCTGATTTATCATAATACAGCCGGTCAACCTCCTAGTTTTTATCCCATGTGAGCCCGGAGCCCGGAGTAAAATTAAGATAGAATTGGAATTTGCTTTGTTTTGCAATATAGCAACTTTAAAAATAATAATAGGTGTACAGCAAACTTGGTGAGCACTGTGAGAAGTGTCTGGCTCAGTGGAACCCCAGTATCACACTAGAAAGGCCAACCTTGAACTGTAGCTTCCATTCATTTGTAAATTTATTAGCTTTGAACAACATATTAGGAGAACAAGTTAAATATGGTAGAATGGGGTCATGTTCGTGGGTAAGACTAATAGAAGGTATGCTCCTAGATCCACAGCTATACCACATTTGTACAGCCCTTTTTCAGGTTCTGAGATTCAGGAAGAGTATTCTCTTTGTGGGAAAGGGAGTGAAATTCTAACAAAGATGCAAGGGATGCTTCAAAAAAGGATGGTACATTCAAGTAGAACACCCATTTTCTCCATTTTGTCTGGAATGACACTGCTGTAGGTATAACTTTTACATTCCGTCTCTCCTCTGGTATTAGATGCATGAGAAGTCAGCTAGAAAGCATATTGCAAAACTTAGCCTGTTTTTCATGGGATGTACTCTTGAAGTGGACATACATAGAAGTGCCGCAACACACAACAGAACATACAGAGATGTATTTATTTCCTTTCATTCTGAATCTACAAATTTAGGCCAGGGGAATGGAGTTTTGCTGGGCTCATTCTGCAGTGCACAATAGCTGCTGTTCTTTTAAGAATTTCCTTTCAGAAATCTGCTTCTGTAAGTGAAGCCATCAAGCTATGCCCAAAATTTGAATAAGTACTACCATTTCAAAGGCCTTTTGCAGTTACACCTGGATGTCTCAACCCTCTGTGCCTCTCTTGGCCTGTATTAGAGCTTTGTCATTAGGAATGTGATTCATGTTTGTACAGAAGCTTGTGCAACATTACTCATAAACCAAGGGCCTATGCATTTCAGGGATCCTTCTCAAAAATCAAATACTAATATATGGTCATTACATATTTTCTATTGTATTTGTATTGTAATCTAGTGTAGTGAACCTAAAGGCATGAAAATAAAATGACTGTAAAGGAAGGCATGTGTTCAATGGTGTATTATCTTCACAACTCAAAAAATTACTGTTACTGGAATATGAAATACATTTGGTCAGTATATAAAAGTCACGCAAAGGTTAAATACCTAACAATAATGCTAACAAGGAATGAAAATTTGAATAGAAAGCTAGTTATTAACTTAAGAAATGCTAAATTGATTGAACTAGATTAGCAGTAATTCAGGCTATGAGGGCCAGAGGTTATGATCTGTGCTGGTTAGAGGGGAGCTATTCATTTTAAATGAGAGCCAGTTTGGTATAGCGGTGAAGGAATCGAGTTAGAAACTGGGAGAGTGCGAGTTTTAGTTCCACCTTAGGCACAACAGGTGACTTTGGGCCAGTTGTTTTCTAAGCCCTAGGAAGGAGGCAATGGCAAATCACTTTTGAAAAAACTTGCCAGAAAACTGCAGGGAGTTGTCCAGGCAATCTCCAAGAATCAGGAGAAGAAACAAAATCATTTAAATAGGACTGGACAACTGTTCTAAATATACTATGTAAAAAAACTTGCAAAACCTTTAGTTTTATTTAGACCTGCTAGAATAATGGACAGACAAAATCATTATCACTTTTTCATTACAGTATTATTTCTTGGTGATTATACTTGGCTGTCATAGTAGATCCATTTTCCTTTCTAAGCTGCACTTAAGCTTAACTTGATTCCAACAGAAGTGAAGTTACGAAGTCATTGTGGGTGATTATTTGAATGATTAAAAAAACCACTAACTCTCCAAAGAGAAAAAGTGGTCACTTGTGTTTAGCCAAATATCACATAAGAGTATTTTTGTTGTTGTTGTTGAAATGTGATCAGTTATATTTTTGACAGTTGCTGAAATATTTTGATCAAGTGTACTTTTATGTATTACAATCAGTGACCTGAATTATCAATGTTTTATTACCTTACTTTACAAATATTCTGTTTGGCATCAAAAGTAATTACAATCTAGAAAGTAAAATTACATTTTAATGTCATTCACTCATTCATTCATTCATTTATACAGTATATTTCCACACAATGCCCCAAAGGCAGCTTAGTCTTATATGTTTCAATTTTATATTTACTTTCAATAATTGGAATTATTGCTGATACAGTGTAAAACATGAACATCTAAAGCAGCTCCATGCTACATATGATTAGAGAGTTTGCTCTAGAAATTAAGATGCTGGACTAGGAGCAGGGAAACCTGAGTCTTTATCCTGATTTAAGCATGGAAGTTGACTGGACAGCCTTGGACCATTCACTTTCTCTAAGCCCTTGGAAGTAATGTTAAAACACTTCCATAAATATTGCCTAGACCAGTGGTTCTCAACTTGTGGCTTACAGAACCTGGGGAGTCACAATGTCGTCACAGCTTGATATTCTTCAAGCGAAGGCTTGAAGAAATGTTATGATTTAAATATTAAGTTTTGGGGGTCCTTGACCATGGTCCATGGCCACAAAAGGTATTTAAAGGGGATCCATGGTGAAGAAAAGATTGAGAACCACTGGTCTAGATTGCGTGTACTTGCAACTGTAGTTGCCAGGAGTCAAGAGTAAGTTGAAAGCAAGCAAGCAAAAAATAATAATACATGGCTTCAAGAAACACTCAAAATATCTAAGGGATTCCACAAAACTCCAGTTTGAGAGTTTCTGATGTAACAGGCTCTATTTTTCTGAAATTATATATCAATCAAACTGAATTATGAAATCTTCAATCCTGGATTGAATTATCAGGGGTAAACCCAATGGAAATAAGTAGGCATTGTTAGTCTTCTGAAATTCTTTCTGCATGGCTTAGCAGTCATTTTCAGAAGTATCATAGTGGCAACATTTAACTTTGTGGTTATGATTCAGTCTCTGTTTTTAGCATGCATTTTATTAATTTAATTTAGCTTCCTAGTACACCCACACTGATTTGATATTAGTTGGCAAATAAGAAACTATAATCTAATTTGGATCAAACAAGTAATAACAAAGTTACCACTTCAGAGTTGAGCCAAGTTATAAGCCAAGGAAAGTAATATATTATAAAGCCATGGTTTCTAATTTTATCTGATGAAACCATAAACTAGCTGCTACAATCCATTGAGTATACATACCAGGGCTGTTTATATGCTTTGAAAATAATTTGGAAAAAATGCTTAAGGTCTGGCACAGGCACAAGCTCAAGCCTTTTCTACTATTCATTAATGCAAGTCAACTTTTCTAGGGTTCTGTGTAAGTCTGGAAAAAAAGTTGCAGTTGTTCGTTAAAGTCTGAAGTACTTTTTTCAAATTATTGCCCCAAAGTGTTCATCTTTAGTACAAAGTATTTGCTATTATGTAGAAAATTGCACTCATTAACATTCTGTGAAACTGAATGTGATTGAAGCAAACGATTATTACAATCACCAGAGTAACGATAATAATTGAGGGATATAAATGTAACAAATGACAATGATAATCTGTAAATACTGCAAAAATACACTAATAATTGATTACAGAACTGTTGTACCAAAAAGTATCAATACATTTTTACTCTTTAATTATATTAAGCATTTCCCTGGAGGCTTCATTAGTCAAACACAAAGAGGGTGAAAGAAAAATATAATGCAAAAGATACAATATACAGCACAAGGAATATATAACACTTTTATGTTCAATATCAAGGTATCTATGGACCAATTAAATTATTAACAAGGTTTTTTCATTGAGTGGGGTGCTCAATGAGAACTTTGGAACGTGGAACTTTGAGAGCATGTTTTGGGCAATATTATAAAACAGATGCGACCATGGGACTGGTCATGATGAAGACTTTACCTGAAGGCAAATGAAGCCTTCAACTATGCTGGATCTCTGTGGAGCCCAAAGGCACTGTTGGAAATACAGATAATGTATGAAGCTGGTGTTTTGTGGCATGTTAGATTGCCATTTATTGTGCTTGACTAAAAGAATCTTTGAATTCAAGTGGGGTGAATTGCCTAATGAGCACCAAGGAGCATATCAGTGATTACATTGTTATTCTCGAGTTTCTTTTGAGATTTCAGGTTTTACAGACATAAATGGAATTTTTAAACATCTGCTTTATTTTGTATTACTGGTGGCAGCACCGCTTTTGGAATCATAAGGCAGCTGCTTCTTCCTAGGCTTTATGATTAATATAGTAACTTGTTTCACACACATGTACATGTACAACTCTTGAACCTCAAAAAGCATATGAGCTCCATGAGCTTTGAAAAGGATTTAGCTGATTAGAAGAGAGGAGCTTTGCACACACTCCCATGTACACTATACACTTCTTTCAAAGGTTTTGCATAACCATGCTTAGTAACAACCCTTTCTGTCAATATAAATAACAAAATAAAATTTAACTATTAAGAAAGCTAATTTTGGATTAGGAAATAGCAAGCATCAATATGCAACTTCATCCTTAAATTCATTAACTACTTTTTGCATGATCTTACAACTAAAAATAAGCTTATAGCCATATTATGTAACTATTCTCCTTAGTCAAAAGTATTCATTAACGAGAGTAACAGTGTTGCTAGATCATGAGAAATATAGATCAGGAAAATTTCTTCTAGCAAAGCTGAAAATACCATTTTATCATTAAACATTTTATGCAGAGTAAATAAATCTTGCCAAAAGTCCTTAATGATGCTTTAAATTGTTGCGGTTTTAAGTGCAGTTTGACAAGATACTTCATTTAGAAGAAATAAACCATTTGCTGGTTTCTTTGGCTTTTCATTTATATATATACTTTTTAAAAATGTATTTTGGATGCAGATAGCAAACTATAGGTTTGCACATAATTTTTCGGCATCCATGTTGGCCTCTATTGGCCTGCAAACTAAGTACTCAACTTCTATTCAGCTGAACTCTTCTCTGGCTTGATGTATTGGCTGTGAAACAGCCTAGCGCCTGCAATAGTCAAAGAAACACATGAAAATACAGCAAAACATCCACAAAGTTTCTGCAATTTCAATTCCCAAAAGGCAATCATGATCAAATCATCCTGGAGAGTTGAAGATGAGAATGATATCACATACCAAGTGACTTTGTTCCCACCTGCCTTAGGAAGAAGGTGCATGTTTTCTGAAGCAGGAGGAGTTGTACATCCAAGCACATATTTCTCCAGGATCTTAACACTTATTGATCTCCTTGGGACACGTATAACTGGTGCAATGCTACAGGCTACAGTCTCAACTTACCAAATGGCTTATCTAAATGATCATAGAAAATACTTCAGGAGAAATAAAAGTGCACATTAAATGTCCCAAAGGCTTTTTTTTTAAAGTGCTTCTGGCATACTTTTTTTTTTTAAGTGTCTGCGCGCGCACACAGTTTAAAAGTGCTTTTGCTGGAAACCTGAAAATATCCATTTTTGTAGCTTTCATGTCATGTCAAATAAGCAAATTCTACTTTTCAGGTTTTTTTTCAACTGATCATTTTGTGCTTTCAGGAAACTGTCTAAAGCTAACAGCTTCCCAGAGTTCTTTCTCAGTCGCTTTTCTATCTTACTGTTTTTTTCTAGAGAAAGAATTTTAAACAGTTATTTAACAAACTGTATGATCTCTTGATGCATTATAGCTTCACTAAAATACAGGATGAAAAGCTCATTGTCAAAATGGAGTTAGTTCGAATAATGGTTATTATTGGAGTAACAGAGCAGCTCAAATCCAAGATGTTTCTAATACAAGAAGTATTCAAGCAAGAAATGTTTTACAGTGAAAGCTACTAAGATCTCATTCTTCAGTCACTGCACACTTCCAAACTGTGAACATCTTAGAGCCATGAAGCTTTAGGATGTTAGGTAAAGACAGGGTTCCAGGCAGGTAAAAGTCAGGTTTTCCTCATCTGTTTTTGTGAGAGCCTCATCTTAACTGAAACGATGTTCTTCAACAGATGTCATCAACAAGTTTCACTCCATTAATCCCACGATAAGTTACTCGACTTGGACGCACCAAGACTCCATATTTTGGCTTGCAAGTGAAATATCGCTTTTCACCCACAGAGCCATCATTCTTGCCCTTGGCACTCCGAAGTTCCAAGCCAAGCCAAATGCCTGGAGCAAAATTGGTGGGCCCAATGTAGCGAATTGTGCCCATCTCACTGGAGCTGGTCAGGAGGACCTGAGAGCCTTCATGTAATTTCACTGGGGCATCTGTGCTTGTAGTAGTAGTGTTGCTCCAACTACGACGCAAAGAAGAATTTTTTGATCTGGACAGAGAAAAAGAGGCAACAACATTTATTTCTAATTGAAAATTTAAAAAAAAAGTAAAATAAAAAATACAACATTGCACAGCAAAAGGGAATTGGCCTCCAACGTATCAAATTAAGCCCAAAGACCTCTTTCTACTAATTGATTCTAATTCAATTTCCAAAGCAAAACATGTATCCATTTGACTTATTCTTTGATCAGTTTACTATATTTCTATTCTATCAATGTTATGCAAGAAGAAAAATTTTAAATAATCTTCTTCATTCATATTAAACTGAAAGTCAACAAGATTTTACAGCCCTTTCCTCTAAATGATCTTATTAGCTGTGAAAGAGCTAAATATGCCAAAATTCTGTATAAGAAGGGAAAAAAAGATTGCTCTCCTGTTGCAATCCCAATAGCTTATCAGTTTGTCATGTGACAAATACACTCCCTATATTTTAAAAACAAGAATGTTAAAATCAAGTATTTAATGTTACTTCCAGTGCAGTCTAAGCAAGGTTCCAATAAAAAGCAACGCAAAGTATGGAAGATGAGAGAGGCAAGCATTTAAATGATGTTAGTCATTTAGTCTAGCATGAGCTGACAGGAATGTGGCAATATAGACCTAGATTTTTTACCATCTTGAGTTATTCACTTCAGAATAGATTACTGCTTATTTTTAACAACTATCAACCACTGCTGCATGACAATTCATAGATATGCAGAACATCATTGGCATTGTTTTTCTTACAGACATTCAGAAATAGATATGGGATTTGCATGCATATACCAAAATGATTCCTTACTCATGAAGATTCATGCCTCCTCAGATAAAAGGGGATTTTAAATCTTCTAACCTCAGAAAATTAGGAATATATACATTCTGTTCTTTCTTCTATAAAGTCACTTACTTGACAAAGAAATTTCTCCTGTTTATCTCTTTTTGTGAAGCTGCAGAGGTTGTACTAAAACTTCGTTGGAAACCTGAATGAAAAAAAAGCAGAATAAGCTTTTAATTGAACATGCAATACATTTCTATGGTGATCTTGTAACTATGAATCTTGAGGTATTTTGGATGATGAGAAAAAACTGAGGTCAGCAGAAAAAGCCAATGAAGAAGGCTACACAAAAAGCCAATGAAGATCTGTAAACAAAGAAAGTATACTGAGAACGGAAAGCAGGATGGGTCACAAGAAGCTAATTGATAAATAGCTGTAGCAGTAGACAGGATGTTGAAGAAGCTAACGCTCAGAATAAATTGAGGTTGTCAAAAGATACTAAAGAAATCAAAATGGTTTATTAAGATAAACTCAAAATAATAGGGGAAAAAGAAGTTTGCTAACTGCTTGATAAACACAGCAAAATCTAACAAATAACAAAGGAAATCTACTCTGAATCTTTTTTTATCATTCCATGGAGAGGAAGCTTCAACATGGTCATGGAATATTCTCCATTAATATGTTTAAATCTCCAGATTAGCTGCTTCCTCTGGGGTAATGAAAGAACTCATTGCTTAACCCATGGCTTAGGACCTGGCTATTTGCGGGACCGCCTGCTACCACCAATAGCCTCCCACCGACCAGTACGCTCCTATAGAGAGGGGCTCCTCCAGGTGCCGTCGGCCAAACAATGTCGACTGGCGGCCCCCAGGGGGAGAGCCTTCTCTGTGGGGGCACCTACTATCTGGAATGAGCTCCCCCCGGAGATACGGAGGATTCCGGATCTGCGTACCGTCCGTCGCGCGCTTAAGACGTTCCTATTTCATCAAACTGGCCTGACCTAAACTTTTCCTCTTTTTAAATGGGAATTTTAAATTTGGTTTTAAATTATTGGGATTTTAAAATGGTTCAGCCAAATTTATTTAATTTGTTTTATCTCTATTTTAAATTTTGTATCCATATGTTTTATTTTATGGCTGTTCACTGCCCTGAGTCCTTCGGGAGTAGGGCGGTATACAAATTTAATAAAATGAAATGAAATGAAATGAAATGAAATGAAATGAAATGAAATGAAATGAACTCGCCACCAATGTGGTCAAGTGTTTATCTGTAAGTAATACTGGGGAACTGGTAAAGCGTCAGTTAACTAGAAGAGAACTAAATCTCCATCTACCAAAAGGAGAAAAAAGAGGAACCAGGGAACTACAACCTGGCCAGTCTGACACTTAAGCCTGGGAAGAGACAGAACAAATTGTAAAGGTTTGCAACTTGAAAATAATGCACTAAGAAGCAGGTGTTAGTATGGACTTGTCAAGAACAAGCCCAATCACCTTTTGATGTAGTAACTTCTTTAGTACTTTGTAATTATAAAGATGTAATTACAGCAAAGATTTTTATAAAATCCCCTCTCCCGTGGTATTTTGATTAACGTTGGCCACAGTTGGTCAACTGTGGGCTGGTTAGCATCACAATTATATGACAACACAGTTGGCTCAAAAGTGCACTTATCAATGAATCATATCAAGATGAAGAAAGGTATCAATTGAAATGCTGCACAAACTGGAAAGAGCTATCATGTCCCACGATGTGTGTTAGTCAAACTTCACCTTAAGCAATCTATCTAATTCTGAGAACTCTAAAAAGGATTCATAGAAAAATTCAGAGGAGAACAATGAAGATGATGTAGGGATAGAAATTAAGAAACTAGGTTAACTTAATCCTGAGAAGACTGAAGCAGGATATGATAGCATTCTTTAAAATAGGTGAAAATATGTCAAAGCAAAAGAATTGTTCTCCATTCAGGTTCCAAGTATAAGACATGGATTCATGAATTTGAGATGCAAGAAGGCAGATTCCAATTTATGCTAAAGGGAAAATGAGAGCAATTCAAAAATGGAGCTAATTTGCAGAAGTGAAGTCTCAATTGCTCAGTGTATTAAAATGGAAACTAGACAGCCATCTTTCACAGATGATTCAATTTGCATTTCGGCATTAAGTTGGGTATTGGTTTTGAAAGCGTATATGGCCTCTTCCACTTCCAACATTCCCAGCCACTATGCCTAACAACCAATCTAGTTACTAGTTAATATTTATGAATATATTGATATACACACTTTAAAAAACACAGCACAAAAAAACTAAAGTAGTTACTTTCTAATTTGCTATCCCTAATGATTCAGTCTGTGTTGAAAATATAATTGTTTTTTCTAACATGAAACTTTCAACTTAATCTCTGAACTGAAATACTTAAAATAATGAACACGTGTGGATTGATCTTCAATAGATACCTCAGAATTAGAGTACTAACTCTAAATCTATTATTAATATTAGAAAACTAATAATAAACCACACACTTTGGATTTTATATAAAAAGATGTAAGATAAGCTTTTAACTGCATTTCACAAAGATATATGTCATAGATCTCTGGAATCTAGGAATATAATCAATAGATCTCTGGAATCTCACAAAAAATCCACTCTTCTTAAAAAACCAAATTTAAATCCAGAAATGCATTGAAAACAAAAGAAAGAAAAAGGACATAACACTTGTATTTTCCTATTCTTTCTCACTTTACATCATATACAGCAAATATATTTTGTTCAAGAAACTACAATTTCGGTAATTTACATAGGTAACCAAAAACAAAAACAGATTCATGTTGTATTCTTACCAGGGAAAGAATGATTCATTTTACTTGAAGTATCTGTGAGAGATTCTAGTGATCCTGTTAACCTGCAAATAAAATCATGTATGTTTTTTTCTCACTCAAGATAACAAAAGAAAAATAAAAGCAGTGTAATTCTTCCTTTATTCTACTACTGGTAAATATCTTTCAGCATATAACAAAATACTACAGATTGATTTTTCTGAAATCAGAATACAACCTTCCCGAAACTACAGGTAGTCCTTGACTTATGACCATAATTGAGCTCAAAAATTATGTTGTTAAGTGAGACATTTATCAAATTAGTTTTGCCCCATTATATGATCTTTCTTGCCACAGCTGTTAAGTGAATCATGGAGTTGATAACTTAGGATCCAGTTATTAAGTGAATCCGGCTTTCCCAATGACTTTGTCAGAAGGCTGCAAAAGGTGATCACATGACCTTGGGACACAGCAACAGTCATAAATATGAACCAATTGTCAAAAAAAATGTATCACATGATCAAGGGGATGCTGCAAAGTTCGTAACTGTGAAAAATGGTTGTAAGTCACATTTTTCAGTGCCGTTATAATTTTGAATGGTCACTAAACAAACTGCTGTAAGTCAAGGACTATCTATAATGCCCTGAAGATGGATTCGCCCTATAGTACTCATAATCCTGAATCAAGATTCCTTTACTAGTTGAAGAAAATTGATCTAACATAATCAAGAAAGAAGTGCTGGGACATCACTGCAGAAAAACTGGTAATGGAAGGCCCAACTGGAAATGGGTCTTTAGAACAGATAAATAGTTTCCCCTTGATTCACACTATCCCCATTATTCTCATTCTCCAGGTGCAAGAGGGACAGAATAAATATCTATCTATTCCTTAAATGAATAAAGCATTTCAGGGATCAAAAACTCTGTAGCAGCATATGCAGCAACGAAGTATGTATCCTGTAAATCAGCTTTTAGGAGCCCCGTAACAGAATTCTGTTTCTCACTTCTTATGGTTAAGTAGCTATGAATCCCCAACAGCAACCACAGCTAGGAGAATCTCAATTCCAAGATGTGGAAAATATGTAACTTAGACATAAAATTTCTGACACTAGTGGAAGATTATCATGGTTCCAAATCCAACTTCTTGTCAAGCTAGCGGCTAATACAGACTTTTTAATTGGCGCTTCTTTGTTTTCTTTTTTCTCTATAAAGAAATCTATTGTTTCTGCTGAATCCATGTCATTCTTTTATGCTGTCTGTGTCAGTGTTAATTTCAATTTTCCACTGCACGTTCTCCAAGATACTCTTCAACCTAACAATGCTTTAGCCTCATTTGCCAATATTTCCCCTTCTTTTCCCACCATGATATTTTCTCTTCTACTCTCCATGCCACCTCAAAGTCCCTCTCATTCACAACACTGAATAGTGTTTGCTAGGGTACATCACAATTTAGCTAATGGTAACCAAAGTGCCACCAGCAGTGTCAGCTCTGAATGCCCACATAGATAGATCTGTTTCCAACCTGTCTCCCCAATCATTTTATGGCACTAGAGGTTAAAGGAAGATTTCAGAAATCTTTATTTCAATTATGAAATTGCATATACTGACATTAGATGCAACTACTTCTATTTAAAAAATTTCAAAATACAACTCAGCTTTATTGACTATCTCACATTAGTCTTAAAGACTTATTAGTTTCTTTGGCCAAGCTTATATAAGAATAAGGATAATAAAAATTGAATAGATGAGAATATTGCACTGATGATGTTACCTATTTTGGTAATGAAATCTCTGCAAGAAACCACCAAGCTCAGAGATGACCAAACTCAGAGTACACCAAGCTCAGAGAGCACCAAGGACCTACAGTTTGGCAAGAGTGACACTGATCTAGGCTTCTCTCCAACTGGGAAAGGTTTCTGAATGAAAGTAATACAATAAAAATAATTGCTGCTGAAACCACAATCTATGGCACTTACTTTTGCACTCTAGATGGTGGTGCAAAAACACCATATCTGGGGGGACATCTGAAGTACTGTATTCCTGCAACTGAGCCATCATTCTTGCCACGAGGTTTATCCAGTTCTATGCCATACCAAAGCCCTGCAACAAGAAATACTGTATTTTTTGGACTATAAGACACACTGGAGTATAAAGACGCACCAAGATTTCGAAGAGGTAAACAAGAAAAAAAAAACTGTTTTTGCCCTCCCTGATCCCCAGGAGCAGTCTGAAGGCCTCCCAAACCCTCTGTGCATCCCGTTTTTGTGAAAAATGGGCCGGTTTGGGAGGCCTGCAGAGTGCTCCTGGAGGCTGGGAAGGGCAAAAACACACCCGTTTTTGCAAAAAACAGGCCCGTTTTTTGCAAAAAAAATGACCCCTTTTTGGCCTCCCAAACCCCCCCCACGTGTTGCGTTTTTGCCCTCCCCAACTCCCAGGAGCACTCTGCAGGCCTCCCAAACCCTCTGCATGCCCCGTTTTTGTGAAAAAATGGGCCTATTTTCACAAAAATGGGACGTGCTGGGTAGGGTTTCAGGAGGCCAAAAATGGCTATATTCGGTGTATAAGACGCACCAACATTTCCACCCTCTGTTGGGGGGGGGAGTGTGTCTTATACTCCGAAAAGTACAGTACCTTTTTCCCCCCCCAAATGGGGTATTATTGTCCATTAAAAAGTTTCATTTGAAAAGAAATGCTCCTCGCATTTTGAATCTGCAGAACCAAAGGAGGGGGAAAGCTGTGTCAAATAAATAAATCAGCTTCAGCAAACTATCCAGACAATGGTGTTCTCTCAAAATTTGTTTCAGCTTGTATTTTAGCATTTAACTCCACTACATATACAAAGAAGCTGATGGAATAAGGAGAGGAAAATAGGGTATCAATTGCTAAATACTGCAATTCAATCTAGGGAAGAACAATAAAGCTTTAAAATCAGACTTTTCAATTTACAATCAGTGCTTCAGAGGCAACAGTTACATCTGCAAGTTTATCAGTAACTACACATTTAAATAAGTTTTAGGAAACTGTACTTTAAATTATCTCAGCTGGAGTGAAATATTACGGAGTGCAATCTTTTGAAAAAAGAGAAGACATGCTCAATTATTGTTGCTGATTAGCAACTTGACTTCTTCAGCCTTTTTGTTAGGACAGTCATTTTTTTCTATTAATTTTTCCAATATGCAACCAATCAGGTGAAAAAATAATGTCTCTAGGTGTTCTGTTATCTACTCTGGTAAAGTAGGTAGAGAATAAACTCTAATAACAGACAGACTCTTTATCCTATCTACCACTTTCAATATGTTCTTTCATCTATTAAAAAGATAGAAATCAATGTATTTATTCGTTCATTTCTTCCTTAATGTAATAAAATAGCAGCTTATGTAGAATATAAAATAAGTGAAAACATCCAAGGCCTAACTAAAATCCGAAGAGGAACTATCCAAAACAACATAAAAAAGAGATAACAATAAATAGCTAACCAAGCTAAAAGTCAGAATTCCAGATGACAACCATTTATCAACCATGATGACTGATAGCATTTTAACTTAACATTTCATGGATTTTTCAAAATAAAATAAGCAGGAAGCTAAATGTTCTGCTTTCTATAAAGGCAGTAATTTACACTCAACACAAAATTAAAATGATTTTTTTACTTACTATACAAGATGCCTGTGATTAAAATTATTGCATACAGTATTAGTATATATAGGTTGACTAATAGGATTGTCATCACCTTACTTTTTTTTTCAAGAGGATCAGGACTTTCCAATAAGACAATCTGGCCAGTTATTCATATTCCAGAAATGCACATATTAAATTACTACAATGTACATAAAAAACTATTTTGAAAATTTTAAAAATTATAACATGAAATCATTTTAATCAGTTAGGTCCTCTCCAATGTATCTCTACTGTATTCCATCCTGATATATTTCTGGACACAATTTAAATGCTTGAGAAATTCCTTCATCATTTCCAACAGGAAAACAAAAATTGATTCTACGCTAATGTATTTGTAACCAATTAATAATTTATTGAGTTTAAACTAGTAGCTTAATTTATAATACAATTAGCTAATTAATAAAACTAATTGTTACTATTGGTTTTTAGTGTGATTCCTATTGGTTTTTACTGTAAATCTTCATTTAATTAATATTCTATTTTTTTATGGTAATTACATTACATATTTTAATGGCAACTGTAAAGCAAACATGATAAACAGTAAAGTTACCTGGTGCAAACTTGGTTGTCCCATAGAATCTAACTATTCCAGTTCTTTGTCCTACCACCAATACTCTTTCTCCAATCTGAATTTCCCCTTCATCAAATGCATTTTGCTTTGCAGATAGAAAAGTATTATTTCCTTCTGTATAGTTGGGTTCATAAAATGCAAGAGATATACAAATTACATTAAATAAGAAAATACCTATGAACTCATTATTCACATACAGGCTCATCACAGTTATGCTCTAACAGAATTAAACAGAATTACAGTATAAGAACTAATATATCTGTATGATTTTTAAATTTAGCAAAGACAATTACCTACAAATATAGGAAATTAAGATTGGTACTATATGAGAGGCTTATATCATATTACTTTACAATTCACTTCAAATATGTGAAATCTAAACAATTTCAGCCAAAGAAATTCTTAGCTCCGGCTACCATTTGTGATATTCTGTTTTCTTTCACAGATGTCCTAATGATTTTTAGATAAGATATAGTTATTTCCCAGGGTTGCATAAAGCAGCCAGAAGCATCTGTCCTCAAAGCAACAAAGCAGCTGCATCCTGTGAAAAGCTAAGATAGCTGCTTTGAAAATTAAGGTTAGTTATCTATGCATGCAGAAAGACCACAATTGGAGCAGTCTCTGATATTTGGAGAACATAAGAAAAGTTGGGAAAATTGCTTTTTTCTCTTTAAGTATAAACTAGATAAATGAAATTTACACACAGTTTACATAAGGTCCATAGCTGGGCTGCTGATTTGAGGTCAACTGCACTTACCAAATATTCCCTTGCCACTTCACTCACACTTCTTAGGAATAACAAAACTTACCGGGAAGATCTCAAGAATTATAGAATGTAATAGCTGCATTAGAGTTTAGATATGTAATCTTCCCATATCTCTATCCTTATAATGGTCTATTACAACAAGTAATTGAGCAGAAATTATACCAGCCATAGATTTGGATGAATTTGGGTGGTCTTTCATGTTTTCCTTCTTCTTATTACTTGTGGAATTACATTTCTTGGGACAATTCACCTTGCTATCTAATGATACAGTTGAGGATGAAGAGCTACTGAATCCAAGGTAATTTGCTAAAAATAATAAAACAAAGTTATTCAGCTAGAAAGCACATAAATACATGAAAGAAGTGTCTATTTGTCACATTTTTCATTCCTTGTGAGCATAAAACTAACTGATCATGATGGACACCACTTAGTTTTTCAAGTCTATGTTACTAGTATGTAATACTTGTTAAGCCTAGAGCATAAATGTAAAAATAATGCAGCCTTAAGTAATAAAAAATCTCGGTTCTTTGCTTTTGATAGCTAGTCTATTAAATCTTTGATGAGAAACAGGGGGAATGACATTTTGTGGATGAATTATGAAGTGCATGGACTAGTGCCTACAGCATGCTGTTATGCATCATATTAATATTAAAATCCTGTCTATAAAGTAAGATTGGAAGGTAAATCACTTTCATTTCAATTTGTGAAATGTTGATGTACAAGCTCCTTATCAAGATTTATGTCTATCTGTCTCTTCTTTTTATAACTTCCTCTTCTGGCACTTTTCACCTGACAGTAAAGATTTTGATGATTAGGCCTGAGGTAATTCATCCATAGACCTGGAGATAATGCAAGTTTTTCTTTTAGTTACAAACAGAATGTGGGCTTTAGGATGTACAAGTACCAAATATGGAAAACATCACAAAGAGCTTTCAAGTAGCTGCAGCTGCTTGTAACATGTACCCTTGCAGTATGTACCCTTAATCACAATCTATATAATATTAGGTCCTTGAACTAGTATTTTGTTAAACATCCTGAAATCTTCAGGAAGGTTCACAATCTTTACAAGAGAATGTCCTATTTCATGAACAATGTAGAACATAATGAAAAATTACAGTGCAATGAAAGGGATGGAGCATATCCAACAAGAGAGAGCTCAAATCACCAGGCATTTTACCAGTCACACCCCATTCTATTCCATTAGACCTCAATAAATGCTGCTGTCTTGGTATTAAAAGGGTATATTATAAGGATAACTCCAGAAACATTAAAATAATGAAATATGGAGGTCCTGAGCCCTTTTTGACTCCCAAAGAGGAAGAAATCTGACAGAGACATAAAGTTTAGCACTCCATCAGTGATGGCCAAAGTGTATATGTTAACCATGTAAAACTCATGTTTCCTCCTTTTTTAAGTATTCAGTTCATTTCTCTGTGGAGTTTAATTTATTCTCTTGTTTGATTTAATATGGTGAATTTATTCAGATTTATTTATTTATATTTTATCAATGTATTTATTTTGTTGCATTTCACTGCATTAGTTGTATGGATTGGCTTGGGATCCATAGCATACACTTATTTATGAACACTGTGACTATAATTATCTGTGCATTTAAAATTATTATTTATACTGTCAATTAATAATCTTATTCACAGCTCCATTGATCTCCTTTCCTCTTGCACTTTTCTGAGGCAAAACTAAAGTATTCCATTTTGAAAACCGTTGCTTCTCTTTTGCCCTGCCTCAGGAATAAGGTCAATAAAGTTACTGCCCTCACATGAAGACAGCAATTGCTGCTGTGGCTGGGTGCAGCAGCTGTAATCTCCAGCAAACTCTGTGGTCAGAGGCCAACTCAGCCTTGGTGCAGTATTTGAATCACAGAATGAGAAGAATGGGCAAAGGCCACTAGACATGACTTGCAGCCTCTCAACCAAAGTATCAGAAGGTGGACTCAGCACTAAGCAATAGGCAACCTGCTCTGCCTTGAAACATCACGTTCATCTCTGCCCATGTGCAAACTGCCCACACCCAGCTCCACTTCCATCATCACCTCCCATCTTTCCTCTCCCTGTGGGCAAATAGAGCAGCCACCATATAGGAATTCTAGGAACCAATTCTAGGAACCAATGAAACTGTGCATGCTCTTCCGAGCTTCTGGGAGAGTTTGGATTAATAGCACCTACATAACTTAGAAAGTTTAGCTTGGTGAGGCCTAAGGAACTACCCAAAGTAGAGGACTCCCTAAAGCTATTGGTCACTTTTCCAGGACATTTTTGCTAGGAGCTTACCAATGGGAAAAGTGAAATTTGGCCTTCTACAAAGTCAATATTCCCTTCACCAAATAAGCTAAAAATAAATCAGTTTAGCTTTAGCTGTTCTCTCTCTCTAAACAGAAATAGGCACGGGAGCATAAAGCCCAGCAGCGTTTGAGACAAAATAACCCTCCAGTGGACCAATTAAGGTCCAACACATTACTGACTTTTGAACACTCTTCCTCCATATGCATTAGAATATCCATTTGATTCAAAAGCAGTTTATGGCTGAAATAATGATGAATTATGATTCTATGTTTTACCTCATTAGGCTTCCAGCCAAGCACTCCTATATATAAATAAGTGCCACTGAAAAAGAATTATATATCCTGGCATAAGCAAACAAGATTTTCAAGGTATGAAGAACTTTATCTAAAATTACTAAAACAGTATCATTATAGATTTCCCTTATCTAGACCAAATATAACAGCCAAAAATATCTGGAAGACACATTACCTTGTTTACCTGATACAGTTTTCTTTACTTCTTCACTGACTACAAATGTGGAATTGGAAATACCATCTTTTCTTGATAAGCCTGTAAGCCAAACCAAACCTATGAAGCCACCACAGTCTAAGTAACATATCCAAACATCTTTATACATATAACAATTAAACATGTAAACAGATATTTATATATATCCTCTATTTCCCTCTAAAGGATAATGGAATATTGAAAGACTCAAGGGTAAACTCACCTATAGGTGCATGAAGCCCTTTCTTACATTTCACAAGCCAATAAAATCAATATTACATCAACATGCCTTCTTCAATTTTCAGTTAAAGAGATCTCAAGAGATGCAGTAGCAACTAGACCATCCATGACCCTTGGGTAAACATTTCAGAGATACTGCCTTAACAGATTCCTCAATGCCTTCACAAATGGCAGAGCTTTTAATATACTTGAAAAGTTCTTAAAACTTCAAAGAGAGATTAAGAAAAATATCTGCCTTGAAAACAGCTCATGTTGAACTGTACTGTATAGTTCAGTTGAAAATTATGAGTTGATTACAGGAGATTTTTTAAAGATACTTTTATTATGTTATAAATGCTTTATGTTTTATTAAATTCACCAAATTTCAATTCTAAGGAAGTCATCCCGGATTTTTGTGAGTTACCCATTTGAGGTACCTTGGTCTAAAAACTGTTGCCCTATGATGCACTATATTGCCCTATATTGCCCAGTTAAAGGTTAAGGGAACAAGTATTTTAGTAGTACATAAATAGATGGGTCTGCTTTTAAATCAACTATAGAAGATTTTAAGCAAAGCTCTTTCACATTATAACAATTGTAACCTGTCATTTGTATAAGCTAGCCC
This sequence comes from Arizona elegans, assembly GCA_022577455.1. Taxonomy (NCBI): domain Eukaryota; kingdom Metazoa; phylum Chordata; class Lepidosauria; order Squamata; family Colubridae; genus Arizona; species Arizona elegans. Next base: position 281,046,345 of record JAKOOJ010000001.1, on the reverse strand, counting down.
AAAATACATTTGAAATACCGAAGCCTATTTTTTAAACAGGAATTTAAAAGCATTGTACAACATAAGCAATTATTTGCCAAAAGAATATGCATGTAAAGTATACAACCTTCCATGCAAACAAAACAACAATGCTTAGCAATATTTCACTTAGCCTCTAAAAATATACATGATTGAATATTAATAACATGCGTTAATTTTTTAAAAGAAAGTGAAAATTCCTTTAAAAAATTCAGGAAAAAAATCCAAAACACAAAGAAAAGATCAGAGAACTTGTCCAGTGCATTGAGCACATATTTTGCATTAAAAGTTTTGAGCTTTAGGGCTGGGAAAGACTCTTATCTAAATTCTAAAACAGCTACAGATGGGTAATGTCTGTTAAATATGCCAAGGAAGCAAAGTAATTAAAATAGGAGAAAACACTCATTAGTACTGAATATCAATGCATGTTGGATTTGTTCCTAATTAATCTTTGTCAACCTAATATTATAATACATTTTATTGCTTAAGTCTCTGAAAACAAAGGCTACCTACAAACTATGAATTTTGATTTTAGTCTGTAAATTGTTACACTTTCTGAAGTGTTTTTTTTTCAAAACTTCAAAATAAAATGTCCCCATGCTTACCAGAATTCACTTTAGAGGTTATGTGGGTTACATCAATTTTCTTGGATTTGATTATAGACGATGGTCGTGAGGAAGAAGCTTTTGTACTTTTTTTGTGTCCAGAAATTTTACTTATTTTAGAGAGTGGTGCAAAGATACCTGGCAGAAAAGATACATGATAAGGTACTAATACTTTTTTAAAGAGGCTTGTACAGTACATTTTCATATGTAAAGGAAACTTGAAAGTAATATAAGGAAAGAGGCAATCAAACAAAACATTGCAAGTAGTCTTTGATTTATGACCGCAATTGAGATTGGAATTTCCAATGTGGTAGTAAAGCAAGACTCCATCAGTTAGTGATGGCAATCCCAATACTCCTCATTAACATTGTTAAACAAACTCCAGTGGTTCTTAGCCAAGGATTCACCTCAAGTCAAGCCATTCTGGGCTTGGTTCCTTCCAGCCACGTGCCTCAATAAGACAAGAGACTGCCTCCAACTCTCCCCACTTGCCTATGTCCCACCATCTCTGACCGTCTGGCTGCCCTGTACCCTGCCTAGTGGGATGGCAAGCAGCTCCATAAATACACAGCTCTGGGGCTGCTTGCAATGTTGTAGTTCTGGGCTGCAACTGCCTCAGCCCGGTCCAACAAATCTGAAACACCTGGGAAGCCCCAGCATTCACCCAGCTGCCTTCTCTCCCAATTCCCCACACCAACCTTTCATCTTTTGCATTCAGCTGTTGTGAGGCTGGGAGCCACATGTAGGAAATGTGAGCCAACCCTAAACCAAAGCCTGGTGCCTTCCCATTGGGGGAAACCACTTCCAACCTTCCCCATTGCCTGGCATTCTAATTTGCACTACACTGGGTTTGGGGGTGGGGTCGGGGTATGTTTAGGAAGCATCTGCCAGAGTAGCTGGAGCAGTTGGGGTGAAGCAGTTGCAGGTCCGAAAAGAAACAGCAAAGGCAGCAAGGTGCTTGTACTTCAGCTGAAAGCTCAATATGGGGAAATGGGAAAGGCGGCTGTTGGGCAAAGGAATATTTCCCGGCCCTTCCCAGGCACTGCAGATTGTTGCACCACTTGCTAGTGGTTGCTGGGAGCAGTTGCAACTTGGTGCTGTGCTATAGTTAAGGGGATTCTTGCAGCCTCAGAGCCACAGCGCACCAAGAAGCCCCTGAGCCACACCAGTTATGGGGTTGCTTGCCACTTCCCAAGGCAGGGTATAGGTAAATACAACAATTAATTAAATATCAATTTTAGATAACCTACATAAATTTGGGTATATCACAGGTAACCAAAATACATAGCAGTATTGGAAATAGGAATAAGAAATATCAATCTGAATTACAACACCGGCATGCAGAGTAAGCAAACTAAAGTACTTAGTTGGATAATTTTCAATGACAGACTCAAATAATATTAGACAAATGAAAAAATGGCTTAATATGAGAGAAATATGAAGAAGTTTAAAAATTAAAAGTAATACCATGTTTTGGAGTGCACTTGAAGTACTGCACTTTTCCAACAGTACCATTGTTTTTGCCATCAGGTTCATCCAATTCTATACCAGCCCACTGACCTCTGGCAAATTCTGTCATGCCACAAAATCGTAATATGCCAATCTGGAAAAAATATATATATTTTCAACTAGGTTGAAAACTGACGTGACAACAGCTGAAAGTGATAATAGAATATTATGTTCTGAAATTATTCTTTGAAATTATTCAAAGAAAAAGCTGAATGTGTTATTCTCCATTGTTCTTTACTCCAACACAGGACCTGAAGGCTCCTTCACTGAAGACTATATAGGTAGAGGAACAGTCCCAATCTTATATAAAGTATTATATATAGCTCTTCCACACATCACATTGATAGAATAGATTGCCTTTTGAACAGGAGAAACTTCTTGAAAGGAAGTGTGGCTCGACGATGAAACCATCACCCAGAGGAATGGTATTTTATTTATCGTATTTTTCGGAGTATAAGATGCACTTTTCCTCCCCTAAAAGAGGGTAAAAATGTGGGTGTGTCTTAGACTCCAAATGTAGCCCCGCCCATGCACCGGCCCCCACTGTTTGGCCTCTGCCTCCCAGCAATTTACCTCCTTACAGCAAGCAACAAACAGCAAAACAGCCCATTTCAGCTTCAGCACAACCTGATTAGCACAAGCGGTTGATTGTCAGTTAGATCGGCCTCCCGACCTCAGCTGTTTCAGGCTGCTGGGATTGCCATTGCCTTATTTCCACGCAGGCCTCCGCTGCTTGCTGCAAGCAGGCAAATTGCTGAGAGGCAGATTTTTTTTTCTTGTGCTGAAAATGAAAATGAAACTAAAGCAGGCTGTTTGCTGCAATGAGGCAAACTGGGAGGCAGAGGCAGAGTTATTGTGAGTGTTTTATGGACTTATTTTCTCCTTTGTGTCCTTTTGTTGTAAAATTTCTGTCTAGAATCAACAATTAGTTGGAATTTAAAAAGCATTTCACTAACTTAATTAAAATGTTACTTGAAGGAAAATAAAGAGGGGGAAAAAAGCTTTACAGCTAACAGATTGCATGCTGAACAACTTATTGATTCTGATTACAATACCAATCTATGCAAAGAAAAAAACTTAAAAACAGTTCCAAACTGGTAAAATTTCATATTATTTCCCATATCCATGCACTAGCGTATATCTTGTTTTCCTCCCTAAAAAAGGTAGGTGCGTCTTATAGTCCTGAGCATCTTATACTCCAAAAAATACAGTATTTTATTTTATTATTTTATTTTATTTTTAGCAGTTCTTAAGCAGAGATGAGAAAATATTATGGGATTTTTTTTATTTTTGTCTTTTACATTTTATACAACTATACTATGACATTTTATTCTAATGCACCTCTAAGAACAAAAAATCTCTTTTTATATTCTCTTGTTTTACTCATGGCCAATTTGGGATTTAGAAAAGGACAAGTATGTCTCCATATTTTCTTTCTTCTTGTCCCTCTATTATTTCCTTCTCTGCTTTTTTTTACTGTTAGGTCCACAGCATGCTCACCAAATTGTTCCCTCTCTCTTTGTCTCTATTCCTTCCACCCCCTGCTTGCATTGTCCTCTTGATTTTAAAGCTTACCTACATCCATTATGTTACAGCTTGTATCAAAATACTGTAAAGAGAAAAAGCGATGTAACAAGGCAAAAGAGTCATGCCTGTGCTGCTCTTCTCCCAATTCCAGAATTTAAAATGAAAGCACCATTTCCTTCTGCCCTGCCTGCAAGTGCTGCTAATTTTCTTAAGAAAAACCTTCAAGTGGGAATCTCTCCATGCTCCATTTCCTTCAACCAGCAGCTATTCCAAAAGCAACTTCTATCTTTCATTTTAAAGCCCGAGTGAATAAAGTTCCATCCTCCTGAAGGCTGTACAGTAATTACCAGGCTGTCAGGGCCTCTGAAACAGCAGGTAAAGTATCTTTTCCAGGCCCAAAGCAGGTGGTCGATTGACTTCTGCAGAACTGAGAGTGCAATGTGCGGAAAGCCTCTTCGAGTCAGAATGTGGTTAAATGCCACTTTTATTACCTCCTCTGCTGCTTAGTTTTATGAATCTGAGATAGTCTTCTCCTAATGCTATAGAAGGGAGGAGGTCCCCAACTAAGGGCCATTATGGGTCCAGGGAAGTGTAGCTCTTGGAAATAACAACCAAAGAACGGAATTGAATACCTGACTTTTTTACAGGGATTCTGGTTCTCCCCATTCAAAGTATGGTAACCATACTGCACCATCCTCTGGCCTGCAGTGCAGATGCAATTCTTAAATGGTGGATTGGTGAATAAGATCTCTCTCATTGGTTGTTTAAATATGAATAAGGTTCAATCTGGTTTGTACCATTTTAACTTGGATCAGACAGCTGTTCTGCACATGTCTGGGATAGCCTTAGTCCTTATTGCAGCCCCAAATAGATCAGAGATGAGAAGAGGGAGCAATTAAAGGATAAAGAAATTACTTGTTTCAGACTTGCTGCTTGTGCAGTGCCAATCTAGAGTATCTGACTGAATATTATGTACTAAGGATAGTACAGGAATTGTGTCAGAGAACCACCTACTTTGCTACTCAGCACTCTCCCCAACTAAACAGACAGATATGGTTTTGGACTTGATCTTGAGGTCTTCCAGAATAACAGTTCTGGAGGAATTCATTATCCAGGACAGCCATGATTGCAGCTCCTCAAGATTTTGTGATAGCCATAATAGACATGGTTCTGCCGAACTTATCACTGTTTAACCCAGGTAATAGATGCTCAGATGTATTGGACAGAACAATGGTCTGAACCAGGGGGATTTAAATCTGTTCCTTGTCATGGTGAGAACATTTCTAATTTATGCTTGCAATCACTTCCTCTCTGCAGAGCTGAAGTACTAATTAGAATTATCCAAACTGAGAAATAATTGTTTATGATGGATTCTAGAAAAGGGTAGAATAGTGATGGATGCTCTTTTTAAAATCTTAGTTTACCCTTTGGTTAGCATGACTTGGGTAGTTCACATGATCACTTGTGGATATCCTTTACCATTATGCAGCACTCCATTGAGGCTTATTACACATTTCAGCTGAAGACTATGAAAGAAGTGGAAGACAGATGGCAGAAAACTAATATTAAATTTGATCCAATATCCATCATGCCTTTGATGACAATGATGAAGAAGCAATCTCTTCTCCTCCATTACTAAGTCCTCTCAATGATGGCCATTAGAGCCTTTCCAAATGATTCAGAGTCTTCTGGAATCTGGTTCAGAACAAGCTGAAATCTGTTTAGACACTTCGAGGAGAAAAAAACATATTTGCTACAAAATCTAACTATGGACTAGAGGCACAAGTATCCTCAGTGGAATGAAATTTCTTATTACTTGAGATTGCGCATCCATTACAAACCTACTTGGACAGAGTTTGCTACCTCAATCCACGTCCTGGTAATTTGTCAGTTTGATTATTTGAATGCATTCATACATGTGACTATCCTTGAAGACAGTTCAGAAACTTCAGTTAATTACTGCAGTGAGAATGCTGACTGGATTTAAGTATAATGAACATAGTATGCCAATTGCATACAATCTTCACTGGCTCTCAATTTCATTTTTAATTCTAGAAAGCTCTTCACTTAGAAAAACCTTTCAGAACTTGCAATTACAGTAATTGAAATAATGTCTCTTCCAGCTTGTGTCCTATTTATATCTTAATTATCATATTTAATTTTACAGACAGAAATTCAGGATATAGGCAGACTAAATAAATAAATACAGAGGGTTGGTAAGCGAGACTGGCCTTTTCAATGGTTCCTGCCCAACTCTGGGTTACCTTCCCTAGGCATGAAGCCAATATTGTCTTCTCAACAACTAAGAAATACATTTTTACTCTCCCACATTTTAATGAATTGATATTTTAATATTAAACAGGTATAACAAATGCAAACACTTTGCTGTGCTGTTTTTAATTGTCAGTGTTTATATCATCATTAATTTTATTAGTATAGCTTGTGCAATTTAATTACTATTTCAACTTTAATTTTATTATTTAAATGTGTTGCAAGTCACCTTGGAAAAATGATTTTGAAGGTTAACATACATATTCTTCAGAACGAACACACAGTTAAACTATTCCAATTTTATGACCCTATAATTAAATGAATACAATATCTAATAGTATCATACATACATACATACATACATACATACATACATTGTATCTGATATCAAACTACATTGATAATAAACAACACCTGTTCGATTGGGAAGGAACAAAAATCATTGACCATGCCAACACCTGCCACATACATAAATTTATTGATGCCTGGTATTCTACAAAAGGAGCAATTAACAAACATAGATCTACATCCAGCATATGAATACATAAGAAACCAGACCATTCGAACAACCAATCAACAAGAGAACCAATCAGCTGTTCGGAATTTAAATATAGCTACAAACGAACAACCAATCACACAACCAACTGACCACACTGGAACACAAGACATTTATAAGCTAGAAGAATAGGACAAGAAAATCCTACTGATGATGTTACTAGTCTGATAACGAAACATTCAGAAACTAAATTGAAACAAGCTTGGAGAGCAAACCATTGCCAAAATATTTTTTTTTATGTTTGAAGCAAATATTAAAATTCTCAAAATGCTAACTTTGGCTCAGATAAACGTATCTGCTTAATACAGCATATTTATACAAAATTTTAACACGCAAACTACCAATTTCAAATTATTTGTTGGTCACTAAATAAAATTGCATTACTATCAAACATGCTAAATTATAACATTTAACCAAAACTTCCTATTATCTTATTGATTAAAAAATTGAGTTTTAATTCAGTTCTACTTAAAAAAAATAACTTGTTTCAAAACTCTTATTTAAACCATTGTGCTTTATGCTTTACACTTTATTAAAAGCTAAGAATTAATTTGCTTTGAGCAGTGTCTAGAAATAGCAACTAGGGTAGCTATGAGATATCTAATCTTCTAATACATCAGAAAACTGACAGTTCTATGAAGTTACAGATACTGTATTTCTATTCATAGCTGTTTGCTTTCCAAACTATATTTGCATCAATTCTTTTGATGAAGACATTATTTACATTTGCCATAATGAAGCACAATTTACATTTATTAAAAATTAAAATGGATCAAGTTAATAGAAGCAACATATGGATCAATAAAAGTTTGTAACATTTATTTTAAAGTGCAAAGTGTAGTGCAGTTTTATGAAACTGGCAATCAACCTGGTACTATGTTTGCTAGTTCAGGACAGAGAACATGTGCATATTCCTTAGGTGGGCAAGGATGATACAATTTTTGCATAATGTATCCAAGTGAGCCAGTTACAGATCTCCTTAAAAAAAATTAATTGTTACTAACTGATGTGACAGAATTACAAGGAGAATCATTTAGCTCATTGTGATTAACAGCCCTACATATCAACCAGAAACATTTTCAATCCAGTTAATTTTTTTTTTCACAATTTGCTTATTAAACATACCTTCTGTCCTGCAATGACAACTCGATCTCCCAGTTTTAGACCAAGGGATTCAAGCATGTCTTTTCCAGTGATAGTATCATAATTTGGAAGCATTATATTGGAAAGGTTGCAAACCAGAGGTACCGCATCTAAAAGCATCTGTTTGATTTCTTTAGCGCTGGCTGCTGCATCAGCCATTTCCAATGGCATATCTACTGGATCAGGAACCACATCAGCGGGTGTCTGCCCTTTGTCATTCTGTGAAATAACCACCAAAACAAAGCAGTGAATTCAGACACAGTATTGATCCAAATCAAAACAGAGCTATTAGCACACTAACAACTATTAAATAACTAAATACGCCATCATCATCAAACTAATCTTAAACTTCCATTGCCAGGATCAACAAATTTCAAATAATTTACAAAAAGATCTAAAGATAAACAGAAGTACCAATATAACTTACACATATTTTCCTGTGCATTTTTTATGTTTCCAGTATAAAAATAAACTGCAAAGCATTTTTAAACGATCATTGTAATTCACATTCAGTTAGATAAAATAAATATTTGGTAAAATCAACATCTCACCCTAAAAGCAGGGTTAGCGCCGTGTTCCAGTAGACACTTTGCAGCTCTAGTACATAGGTTGAAGGCAGCAATATGCAAGGCAGTTCCAAAATCAAAGTCACTGCAAGTGGCATCAACGTCTACAAGTAAGAACCAAGTTGATATGTGGATATATGGGAAAATAACAATGCTGTTTTTATCCTTAATGACATACTATAGGCGAATACAATTCCTAAGTCAACATTAAATAAAGCCAATAGAATTCAAAATCAAGATAGAGAGGTCAAACAGTCAGTCACCCACTAAACAAAGCCAATAGTATTTTTTTTATTTATTAAATTTATATGCAACTATTGCTTACCAAATTGACTTTTTAGCAATAAGAGAGGCAATATCAATTTGCTTAAATACAATTCATTGTCAGATTAATAAATAGCAACTTTTAGACAATCTAAAAACACTGGGACATGAGAAGCTGGGATATGAGAATTCAACACCACCAATAGTAACAAGTGAGAGCAAGAAAAAGGGCAAAAGAAAGATCAAGTTGAAGGGGAAATTTTAGCAGAACCTTTGAGGGAAGGAAGCCCTGTTAAACTCCATCTCCCCTCCCATTGCTATTTTTCTAAAAGCAAAGTAAGAATTGATCCTTAAAAATACCTGAGAACTATTTATTGGCCCTGTTCCCACATTATGTTTAATTAGGCCAGAGAATAAGTGTGAAGAGGCTGAAAACAAATCAGACAAGAAATTGAATAAATCACAGAATCAAGTCAATTCCTTACTCTATACAGGAATCCAAATTCAAGCATCTATCAAAAAGAGAAACCTAGGCTCTACCAAAACACAACCAATGGAAGGGAGTGCATGACATCTCAGGGTAATTCCTTTTATTGCCAAACTGTACTTCCTTTAGAAAACTTTTCTTTCAATTGGAAACTGCTTTCTTGGAAGTAAAAACTTTGTATCCATGCCATGTCTCCAGGTATGGCAGTAAATAGGCCTTAGATTTCATCAACATGACATCTATGCTTGGACTTGACAAATGGTACATTTCCTCATCTGATTGTCAAACAAAATATCCATCCATTTAATTGTTATCCCATTCAGTATATTCTTAACTGGCTGGCAATCAAACTGTCATAGAAAACTTTGTCAAATGGTTTAAAGAATCAACGTTTATTATAACTACAGCACTAGTATGGAAGTTGCACAGTTAAAAATAGAGGTTAATTGACAATCATGTTGATTTCTAATAATCATATTTTCCAATATTTTATTTTGATTGCTTTATTTACCATATATTTGCTCCTTTTTAATTATGTCAAAAGAGCTCTTATTACATTACTTGGATTTATACCGATTTATGGGGGATGGAAATATTGTATATGGACATTTAACATTTTTTAAAACAACCCCTCTCCTAAAATATTAAAAATATATCCTACCAAATTCTTTTGTTTTATTTTGTTTTGGTGTGGCTTGCTTTCTCATTTTTAGTGTTAATGATTTGTTCATCACTTTATATTTATGTACGTATATTTTAAAAGACTGGTCTACACCAGACTTAAAGTTATCCTGGGAATAATCAGAATTTTTAGTATTTCTACCTATTAAGTCTATACAGAACATTAGAAAGGGATTTTTTACAAAGTGCATCGATATAAGCAAAACATTCCTCTTCAAAGTGTCAGATCAGTTCTGATCTCCAGAAAACTAGGCAGAAGTACTTTGAAATCTTTCTCCATTTGTCTGTGTGCATATTTGTACTTCAAGTTCACATTGGTCAATCCACACAAAGTGTTATCTGTGCATACATAAACTGTTTAAATTCATAATTTTTGTTAAAGGCAGATACAAATTCTTTCCTGATTATTTGGATAATTTAACTCTGAAAATTAAACATAAAGTCTATAAAGGAAGCTCTCTGTTGCACATGCATCCTTTCTAATTAAAGACAGAATAAACACGAATAAAAGGGAGCAAAGCTAGTTTTAATACCTCATGGGTAAAAGTAAACATACATTTGAAACAACTGAAAGAAGGTTTTAAGGGTGAATCTGCACAATGCAGCAACTGCCAAATTATAATTATTAAATTTCTAATATGATAGGGTGAATTTGCACAATACAGCAACTGCAGTATTATAATGATTAAACTTCTAATACGGGTGAGCAATTTAGTTTGCTTCTGCCACTATTCAACTTCCAGATTTTGTTGACAATATTTGAGACTGCAAAACAGCAAGAATATGGCAAAGGAATCCAAGGATTATTTCTCTATATTTTCAAATGTCAACTCTCACATCTGCAACCTGCCTTCCAAGCTATATGCCATTATGAAAGCATTTTTTAAAAATGCAAGACATCTGAATAAACTTTATTCTGATGACATTTATCAGACATTCTGCACAGTTAAAACTTATAAATGTGTAAGGAAACTAAAGGTAGTTCTTGACCTATGACCACAATTGAGCCCAAAATTTCTGTTGATAAGCAAGGCAGTTGGTTAAGTTAGTTTTGCCCAATTTTACAACCTTTCCTGCCACAGTTGTTAAGTGAATCAATGCAGTTGTTAAGTTAGTAATTTGGTTGTTAAATGAATCTGGCTTCCCCACTGACTTTGTCAGAGGGTTGCAAAAGGTGGATCACATGACCCTGGGACACTGTAACTGTCATAAATACATGCCAGTTGCCACATGTCTGAATTTTGATCACATGACCATGGGGATGCTGCAACGGTTGCATTAAAAAAATGGCCATAAATGACTTCCGGTTTGGCGTCGCTATAGCACAATCATAGGGAGTGGGGCTCCGCGAACCTAGGCTGAACTCTCATTGGGGGGGCTTAAAGGGCTAGTTACCTCGTAGGGGGGGGACAAAGAAAAGAGGGACGCCTTGCAGATCGTGGAGAATGGCAACTCTCCTGCTTGATCCAAAGCTCACTCTCCTATCCAACAATGAGGAAAGAGAGGCGGCCATTATGGCCACCGGGAAGCTGGGACAACCAAAGAAAGAAATCTGCTGGAGCAGTGTTTGAATAGTAGACTGGAGCTGGGTGAGATGATTATCAACTTCTTTAATAGAGATTAACCCTAAATAAAAGAAACTCCAAAAAGATAACTCTCCAAAAGGTTTAAAGCAGCTAATAATTACTTAAAGATTACAGACTCGAAAGAAAATGAAACCTAAGAGAGGATATAATTTTTAAACTACAGAAGGACTGGATTTGAACATTTTATTGGCAACATTTTGAAAAGGCATTTTAGAATGGTGGAAATATCGGGCTGAAAATTGGGGTGAAGTGAAAGAAATTTATTTGAAGAAATTAACCTGTCAGATTGGATGCTACATTGAAATTTTAGGCGATGATGCCATCTACTGGTGAAAGAAAGGAAATACACTATATTTTTACAAAGCTGGGATGTCCTTGGAATAATCTATAACTGAGTGGAGATAAACACACCTGGAGACTGTGTTCTTTTTTTTCTTTTGCTGTACATGGTCTGACACCTATTTGTTTCATGACTAAGGAGGAAAAAAATTTGAGATTTTTGAAGATTGCTAAATAGAGTGGTTCACAAACACTTGGAACTATTATTGGAATCAAAGAGTTGGTTAAGTGGCAGATGAAAACAAGGAAAAAACTGGAAGGAGTAAACTGACTGGTAGAGGACTATAAAAAGTTATAAATACTGCATACTTCGAGGAATGACTCTGGGACTGAGTGAATAGTTTTAAGATCGGCTTTTTGATGTTACAGACAATTAAGAGTGTGGGATTTTGATAGATTTGTAACTTTGGATTTATTAAAATAAGATAAAATGCCTCAACAGGAAATAACAAGCATGTTTCAAAAAGTAATGCCATTGATGTTTCAAAGTATCTATGAAACTATAACAAAGTGTCAAGCCTAGAAGCCATCTTTTGATTGGGCCTTCAGGCCTGTCACATTTACTACTGTGGGAAACTGGGAGGGGGATTGTATGGCGCGTGGGTGATATATAGGATTTGATGTATAATATAGATGTAAGAGTAGAAAATGTTCAGCAAATAACAATGAAAAATGAACAGGAAACCCAGGAAACAGAGGAGAGAATAGAAAAAACAGAGTAAGGAAAAGAGCAGACAAAACAACAAATGAATCCAAAAGGTAAGGAGAAGGAAGAGATAATCAAAACAGATGAAACAGATCAAGCTGACAATATATTTAAAGACTTGAAAAAAAGAATTGGATAAGCGGAAAGACACCCTTGAAGTGAGGACAGAGACACTCATAGGCATAGTGAAGATCTGGCAGTGAGAGGCAGAGGTAGAAGAGAGACTACTTAAACCAAGAAAGAACGATATAGGGAGACACAAAGCTTTAAAGGAGAAATATGGAAAGCATGCCAAAAATCAGTAAGAATTGAAATACTAAAACGAATGAGAGATGACGGATAGAAATAGAATATTCACCAATATAAGATATGTGTTATCAAGATTTAGAATAGAGGTAGGAATTAGAAAGAGGGAAAATATTTATACTACTATATATTTTAAAATTAGTATGTAGACAAAAGGATCAGAAGCTGAAAGATGATTGTATTTTATATCTTTAAACAATGTTATTAAGGTTACCATGGTTATTAGCATTGAGTAATATAATATAATATTAAAGAATTAAATGATGAGGGATTAAATACAAGGTGGAGCAAATATTACAATGTTAACAACTTTAATTGCAAGTATATAATGTTATGATAACATGAGTATGTTTAATGTAATTAATATAATTAAAATGGATAAGAGATGAAAGATAGAAATAGAAAACTTATTAATATAAGATTGGTGTCATCAAGATATGAAATAAAGGTAGAAATCAGAAAGGGGGAAATACTACAATAAATATTGTTATATAACATGTTAAAATCAGCAGGTAGATGAAAGGATAAGAAATTGGAAAAATGACTGTATTATGAATAATGTTACTAGAAAGATGCGAGTATGATTAATGCAAGGTAATCAAAATTGTTAATTTTATTATTATTATTTGGTATCAAAATTAACACCCAGAAACCACACTGTTCATGTATTTAACACTTATATACATTTAAAAATAAAACACTTGAATAAAAAAGATGGCCATAAGTAACTTTTTTCAGTGCTGTTGTAATTTCAAACTGTTACTAAATGAATGGCTGTCAGTTGAGGACTACCTGTATAAGGACTCTAGGTTTCTGGATCAACTTGAGTTCCAACAAATGCACTTCAATGGGTTGATTAGAAAAGAGAAATGCTACTTCACAAGCTTAATTGCATTCTATTTATAGATAAAACATTTGGATTAATTCAAATGAATGCCGGGAGCCAAATAAAACAGATTGTTGAAATTTCTTCCAGATTTTATTTTCCTTCGTTAAATATTTTGGAAACCAAACAAGTAAACCTCTCTTTCAATGTTACATAAATATGTCTCCTTTTCTTTAGACAAAAGAAAAATATCTGGAATAAAGTGCAGCAAATATTTTAGCATCAGAGAAAACACTACCTGTTACTGGAAGCCCTCATGGCTGTTAACTTTATGTAACAACCATGTTGTTTCAAAGTGCTGACATCAGTTAAGAATCTGCTCAAAGCCATCCTCTGTGAACCAACCCTCCCTTCCAAGAAAACACAAAGGCTTTATAAAAAAACTAATCTTATTTATTTATTTATTTATTTATTTATTTATTTATTATATTTCTATGCCGCCTTTCTCCCGTAGGACTCAAGGCAGTGTACAGTCAAGAAAAATATAGACACACAAACATCATAAAATTGTTAATTAAAATTATTACTTAGTTTGGTCAATTAAATAAAACCCAGAATTAGTTAACATTTAAAAAATCATTCACATGTTCGTATGTTTAGCCCTGCCTGTTGGAACATCAGGGTCTTGAGGGCATGGCGGAAAGCACGGAGATCAGGGATATTCCGTATCTCCGGGGGCAGTTCATTCCAAAGGGTTGGAGCCCCCACAGAGAAGGCTTTCCCCCTGGGAGTCGCCAGTTGACATAATTTGACTGAAGGTACCCTGAGTAGTCCCTCCCTGTGAGAACGAACTGGTCGGTGGGAGGCTATTGGTGGCAAAAGACGGTCTCGTAGGTACCCAGGTCCTAAGCCATGGAGCGCTTTAAAGGTGATAACTAACACCTTGAATCGCACCTGGAAGACCACCGGGAGCCAGTGCAGCTCACGTAGGAGAGGTGTTACATGGGCATAACGAGCTGCGCCCATAATCACTCGCGCAGCTACATTCTAGACCAGTTAGAGCCTCCGGGTGCTTTTCAAGGGGAGCCCCATGTAGAGAGCATTACAGTAGTCCATATGGGAGATAACTAGGGCATGAGTGACCGTGCGCAAGGCGTCCCGATCCAGAAAGGGACGCAACTGGCGGATCAGGCGAACCTGATAAAAGGCACCCCTGGCCACAGCCGTCAAATGAACTTTTAAAGATAACCGTGAACCCAGGAGGACACCCAAGTTGCGGGCCCTCTCTGTGGGGAGCAAGATCTCATCCCCTATTGTCAGTGATGGTACCAGCTGACTATACCGGGACGCCGGAAGCCATAGCCACTCGGTCTTGGAGGGGTTGAGTCTGAGCTTGTTTCTCCCCATCCAGATCTGCACGGCCTCCAGGCAACGGGACATCACAGTAAGGGCATCATTGGGGTGGTCTGGGGTAGAGATGTATAGCTGTGTGTCATCAGCATACTGATGAACACTCACCCCAAAACCACGGATGATCTCGCCTAGCGGTTTTACATAAATGTTGAACAGAAGGGGTGAGAGGACTGACCCTTGCGGCACCCCACAAATAAGGTGCCTCGAGGTCGACCTCTGCCCCCCTGCCAACACAAACTGTGAACGGTCAGAGAGGAAGGAGGAGAACCACCGAAGCATGGTGCCCCCTATTCCTAACCCCTCCAGCCAGTGCAGTAAGATACCATGGTCGATGGTATCAAAAGCCGCTGAGAGATCTAATAGGACCAGGATAGAGGAGAAACCTCTGTCCCGAGCCCTCCAGAGATCATCCACCAATGCAACCAATGCCGTTTCCGTGCTGTATCGTGACCTGAAGCCCGACTGGAACAGATCCAGATAGACAACTTCATCCAGGTATCGGGGTAGTTGTCGCGCCACCACACTCTCAACAACCTTCGCAACAAAGCGAAGATTGGAGACTGGACGATAATTTGATAATATAGCCGGGTCCAGGGAAGGCTTCTTGAGAAGGGGCTTCACAACCGCCTCTTTCAAGGCGGCGGGAAAGACACCCTCACTCAGAGAAGCATTTATAATCCCCTGGAGCCAGCCTCGTGTAACCTCCCGGGAGGCCAGTACCAACCAGGAGGGACACGGGTCCAATAAACATGTGGCAGCGTTAAGCTTGCCCAGAATCCTGTCCACGTCCTCAGGAGCCACAGAGTCAAACTCTTCCCAGATAATGCTCTCAAGACCTGCCCCCGTCTCCTCCCCTGGATCTACCCAATCGGAGTCCAGGCCTTCCCGAATCTGAGCGACTTTATCATGCAGAAATTGTACAAAATCCTCAGCTCGACCCTTTAAGGGATCTTCTCTTAAATCTTATCAAACACCATGAACCTGGGCTCACAGGGAATATACTGTTTCATGTGATTGCCATCATGTAACTTATTCACACTCTCTGCCTCTTACAATATAGCTAATCTTATGCTGTCAACTGATATGTTTGAGGAGAGAGAAAGAAGTTCTAATGATTTGCTGGACAAGTGAAAAGCTTACTCCTTATCATCCACATCACTAAAAAAAAAAAAATGTGCTACAAGAAACTGGTAATATAAATCATTGCACTATTGAAAAGAAGAACCTGGATTTATCAGTATGCTAGAAATTCTGAGAAATTTTGAAGGAGGAAAATATATTTGGGAATAAAAGAAATAAATAAAAAAGTAGAAAGAGTAGCCTGTTCCATCTGTTCTAATTCACACTGCATCAAGCTGAAACCCAAAGTAAAAAATTATGAATATATTAATTTTTCATAATGTTAAGTGATGAAAAAAAAAAACAAAATTGACATGAAACCTCATAAGATGATCAGAAAGCAGTCATTAATTCCTATTTTCCACAAACCAATATCATTATGAAAATAAAAAGGGGTGTGGAGGATTATTGAGCTTCTTAAAGAAAATGTTTTAAATAAATAAATAAACTAAAAATATGTGATATCAGCATGTTCTATATCACCTGCCTATGACAACTCCATAGAGTGTAAGCATAAAAACAGACATCTTGAGGAAGGGAAGATGAGTTGTCATTTGTTATTAAGAAACAAAGATGGATATAATTTTCAAAACAATAATATATTGCACATAATTAGATCCATTTCAAATTTTATTTTATTTTATTTTATTTTAGATTTATATGCCGCCCTTCTCCAGAGACTCAGGGCGGCTTACAATACGTTAAGCAATAGCCTTCATATTTTTGTATATTTTATACAAAGTCAGCTTATTGCCCCCACAAACCGGGTCCTCATTTTACCTACCTTAGAAAGGATGGAAGGCTGAGTCAACCTTGAGCCTGGTGAGAATTGAACTTGCAGTAATTGCAGGCAGCTGGAAACTAAATACTACCTTTAACAGTAGCATTAGTCTGCTGCGCCACTCAGGCTCTCTCTGAAGAATCTACATCAGAGGAAGGCCACATACTATCTTCCATCTTTTCTAACTAATGAATGTTCAGAGCCATAATTTCTGAAATAAATACCATTTTAGCCCAGTTGCTTTGTTATTGATTGATCTCATAACCTACAATGTAATATATATGTATAACACAAAAAAAATCAAGTATATGGCAATTCAAAGTTTCCACTAAAATAGTTGCAATTGATATGGAATTTTAGGAACTGACAGAGTAAACAGAAATTCAGAACTTCAGTATGGAAAATGTGTATGCAATTTATAGGTATTAATATATATATATATATATATATATATATATATATACACATATATATATAATTTCTAATATTACTTTCCATACTTATTGTAAAATATACTGTATATTTTAGACTTAAATCACATCACTTTTAAAAAATCATAGATCTTTTCAGGTGGACACAACGATGGTAAATATCAGTGCTGTGGCTGTCTATTTAAACACTGTAGGGGCAAAACATTTCTCTTTACCTTTCTACATCCTCCAATTGCCAGTAATAACATAGATGGAAACCATGAATACAAGGTAGGTAGGTAGGTAGGTAGGTAGGTAGGTAGGTAGATAGATAGGCAGGCAGGCAGGCAGACAGACAGGCAGACAGATAATTAATACATACTGCAGCTAAAATGAGTAATTAATTAATGGGTGATTATTTGGAGTCTTTAGCCAACATTGTTATCACATTACAGTATGTATCTTTGTCCATGTTTTTAAATAGTCCTCATATTCAGGGAAACATCAACTTGGGAATAGTCTTACCGATAAGGGAAACGAACGTTTTATTTATTGGTATTACATCTGGTGAGATTTACCTTTTGGTTTTGCATTTTTCAAAATGATAGTAATGAGTTCTGGAACATCAAAATAGGAAGCATAGTGGAGAGCATTCATATTTGTCCAGCGACTCCTCAAATTGATATCTGCACCCAGCTCAATAAGTTGAGAGGCAAATTTTGCTGCTGTTTTCACATCTCCTGCAAAGCAAATAGTTTGAAAACATAGCTTATATGTAGTTTAGTTGGTTCTTGATAGATTTTCACAACATACTACCTAACAGAAGACTATGTTCAAAAGACATTGGCAAGTTTCCATATAGCCAGTCCTTATAAGATGTTTCCTTACCAGAGTTTGAAGGTTAGCCAGACTATAACTACATCAACAATGAAGAAAAAACTCAGAAAAGTTTCTTAGTACTTTGTATATAGCCTTTTTCTCTGGATGCTCAGAGCAATAGCATGAAAACTGCTATCTCAATACATCTGGAGAGAATCAAATTGGGGAAACTTGTTCTACAGATACATGCAGCAAAAAGATGCTTGAGTTTTGTCTTATTTTCCGTAGAAAAATATATTTTACGATATGCTATGCAACTTTCAATGTGTGGATTTGAGTTAAATTGTGTTGACTGTTTCTGTTTTAGGACAGCAGAAATACTGCAGGATTCTCTGCATCTCATACAAGAAGAATAGATGTTCAAGTAACAACAGTTCCTTCCTTGCACAAATGCTGAAATAACAATGGTGGTGGTGGTGGTGCTGCTGCTGCTGATAATGATGGCTTAAACATCACATGTTATTATTCTAGATCATGAGGACAGAGAGCTAATGGATAATTTAACCAATGGTAGATTGAGTTCCATAATTAATACAGCAATGCTAAAAGAAATCTGACCAAAATATTAGTGAAATTATACCTATGATATAACTTCAGTGGAATAATACTATTGTTTTATTTATACACAGCAATTAGGACTAAAACTATTTAATTCAACTGTTAAATTATTTTACATTATTTCATCTATACCATGTACTAACATGTAATTCTATTAGTTCCTAGGATTTTCAAATGATAAAATATAAAGTTTCTGTCTGTTTCCACCCCATTAATTTTAAATTGTTGCTGTATTGGGGGTTACAAGGCTACAGAACAATAGGAAAATAGAAAAGGTAATACAATTATTTCAGTTTAGCAACAATTCCATTTAGAAAGTTTGGAGAGAAAGGGCAGCATACAAATTTGGTGATTACGTATAGTAAATATGGCCACTCCATGAGTTTTAAAGTGCTATTTGAGGTATCAGAACAACCTAACTTATCATCAAAGTTTTACAGGAAGTGATGTTATGATGTTACCAAGGGGCATCACTTTGGCCGGTGGGAGGAAGGGTTCAGAAATTCAGTAAAATGATTTTTGGGGTGCTCGGGAAGATATGTAGCTTGTGAATAGAATTCACTGAAGGTGAGGAAACTGCTGCAGAAGTTCCAAACTGTTCAAGTTGGTAGAATTTTGGACACAGAGGTATGGAATTTCTAATATATTAGAATATTACAGGTAGATGATTTGAAGAGGAATGACACTTTATTCCTCTCTCTATTGGCATAACCAATATACCTGGAGAAAGTTTGGAAGGACAACTACTATTCCTGCTGGCAAAACTAGCCACAGAAAATTTCCATTTCTTTTTCTTACCAATTCCATGAGCTCCTGACTTGCAAGTATAGTGCAAGAGAGTCATGTCAGTCAAGCCATCTCTGTCATTCACGTTACAGCCTCTCTTAATGACCTGTTTTTGAAAAATATATCATTTATGATTCTGATGCAGCAACTCCTATTTCCTGGAAGGTAAAATATATATCACTCTCATAGTGATTGATACCTGGTAACAAATTATTTTACTGCCAAAGGAATTAGCTGATACATTTCACAGCAATGATGACATAAATATCTGGGATCATGTGATTGCCAAATTGCATTTCATCAGTTCACTTAGTATTATAGTTACTTAAATAAAAAAAACTTGCCAAAATCATGTAAACCCCAAAAGATATATAGCACTTAATGCACTTTTTACGAAGGATTTTGCTCTTAGCAGATCATGAAAATTTACTTAAATTTCTACTTAATAAGAATGCAGATGTAAAGACATATTTGTTAACAATGAATTATAAACAAAAAGTAAACAAATATTCCCATATATTAAATGAGGGCATAACATAAAAATTTATAGATAAATCCACGAAATCAATAAATGCCTCACCTCATTTCCTATCACATCAATGTTTTGCTGAACTTGGGGAACCCACTGTCTTAAGATAGCAAATAATTCAGATACAGAAGTTTTGGGATTGAAAAGAATTTCCTGGCATGCTGTATCATTTGGATCGAAAAAAGAGAATTCTACAGGAATGAAAAAATGAAAGAAAAATTTAGTTGCTAAAAATATTCAGAAAGATTTAAAAAAACACTATTAGTCAAGTTTCATACAACTTAACAAACCTTCACCACCTAGTGCCCCGAAGATGCTAGCTAAACATACAGTGTACAAATGTAAAGCATGTAAAGCATGTAAAGATGGTTACCATCTTTAGAGCGCTCCATGGCTTAGGACCTGGGTACTTAAGAGATTACCTTCTGCTACCAATAGCCTCCCACCGGCCAGAACGCTCCCACAGAGAGGGACTCCTCAGGGTACCGTCGGTCAAACAATGTCGACTGGCAACCCCCAGGGAGAGAGCCTTCTCTGTGGGGGCACCCGCCCTCTGGAATGAGTTGCCCCCGGAGATACTGATGATCCCTGACCTACGCACCTTTCGCCGTGCCCTCAAGACGTTACTGTTCCAACAAGTTGGGCTGGCCTAAACATTAATTTTAATGGGTTGCTTTTGTTTTTTAATGATGTCGGGGCCAAATTATTTAATATGTTTTTAAATTGTTTTTAAATTTTATATATGTGTTTGTTTTATCTTTGGCTGTGCACCGCCCTGAGTCCTTCGGGAGAAGGGCGGTATAAAAATTAGATTAAATAAATAAATAAATAAATAAATAAATTTGGACAATCCAAGATTGGAAAATATTTTACTATGTAATCAATAAGGGATTCTCTAATTTGATGAGATTGAATATTCCACGTAGAGTATTTTTTTACAATTTTCATGTTTCATTTACAATTTTATTATTTATTTAAATGTGGCAGTCTCAGGGTACTACCCTTTCATATTTTGCTATACAAAATCTTCCTTCTTAACCCAGAAATACTATTAAGGAGTAACATTGTATTTGACGAGATGGCACTTAAAGTAGATATACAAATGAGAGGTTATGAGAATGACATGATAAAGGGTGTTTTGCTGCATATATATAAGAAATGGGTTGATATTTAAAATAAAATAAGTTATTATTTCTGGTAATGGATTTTCTGCTGACATGATAAAAAGATTATGTTTTATGGACTTCTCTATAGATAAGAGATGGGATATTGGATCAAGAGATCATTGTTTGTAAACTAAGAGGGGTTGAAGAGTTACAAAAATAGATTATATTTATTATGATGATTGGAAGCCATTTCTTTATATATGGCTTTTGTCTTTCATTGCTATATTTTTATTTTCTATGTTTTTTTCTTCTCCTTTGCACCATTTATTTTCTATTTTACTTCCTTTTAGTTTGCATTAGATTTTTCCATTGCCAAGTAAAATTCTTAATACAAATTAAATATACAAAAAAACCCATTTAGGAGTATAAGATTAAATGTATGCACTAGAATTTTCCTGGAAATGCCTGTTATAGTTTTATTGATATTCAAAAATATCACTAGAGTTTTATTGAGATTCAAATATAAATCCCTAAAGAATCATCAGTGTTTTCAGACTGGAGTGGAATTCTTTAGGTGGTGACATAGTCTTCAGAATGCAAAATAGAAAAATACTGGTAAGTTACTGTGCAGTAGGAAAATACTTTTAACCAAATTACTATTGTGAAAAGTTCCCCCCTAAAGAGGATGAATGTGAGGGAGGAGGGAGGAATGTTTTAAACTAAAGAACAATAACTGTACCTGAGATATCATTTATCTGAAGTAGGATAAATTACTTTCTTCAAACAATTTTAACTATGCAGAAAGAAAAATAGGAGAAGAGATTTTAGAAGAGCATTTTAGATTCCTTCACTCTTGGATTCAATGGCAAGCACTTGTTTTTTTTTCATTTTTAAGCATGAATCTATTAATAGGAAGCATCTATGGAACTGGCTGTCTTGGCATTCTATATATTAAGCCCATAAATATTGAAATAAAGACTGTAAAACAGAGTCAAAGTCACATTTCTGCAGGTTGAGTGCTATATAAATTTTAAAATAAATAAAATGTCCCTGCAATGATCAGTTAGCTAAACCAGTACTGAATGGTTTTAAACATCTGAATCTCTATTATTTTTAAAGTAGACTATTAATACTGGAAGCTTTCAGAGCACTGATAAAAAATACTAGACCATATTTAGTCCTCTCTGTTGTTTTGGAATTCATGGTTCAAAAAAAGAACCTCATATAAAAGAGACAAGCTCGTCTGCTAGACAAGATGGGTAACTGGTTTTTTTTTAAAAAAAAAATACAACATGAAGCTATTTCAGAATTAGTTATGGACTGCATTTGTACTTAAAAAAAACAAACTGAGTTCTGGAAAACACTTTATCAGAACAGTAACAATTGTTTCCCAGAATAAAGAGATGTGTCATTTTAAATCTATCTTTAACAGAAGGACAAATAAAGGTATCCTCTGAAATTTACTCCACATTCACTTGGTATCCTGTTACAGATAACAAATTATTAGCTGTTCTTACCACTTTACCTTCTGCTAAAGTTCAGATACTAATTATATGGCAAATAATACAAAATAAATCTGGATTTGTAGTGCCATTTTTTGTAAAACCTTTTATAATAAAAATTGACTGATCATATGCCCACTGGATGGAAACTTAAGCATATTTTGGGACTTCCTGTTTGCTCTCTGTCGCTGCCAGATGGTCCCTCGGGACTGCCAGCCCCGTCGCCTATAAAGAGCCGCCTTTACATCTGAAAGGCGGCTCGAAAAACTCCATTTCCATAAGGAAATGTGAGACAGAGCAGGTGAGGGCAGGTAGAGCTCTCTGCGAAGCCCCGAGAGTTTTTTTTTACTCTTGGGGGCGAAGCAGATGAGGCTCCCTATTTCCCTCGCCGCTGCTCTGAGCTTTGGGAGACCTCTGCTTTTTTGCAGAGCCAGGCAACGAGAACAAGCTTTTTAACGAAAATTAACAGATTAATTAAAGAGGATGAGATCTGGACCTGTGACCCTAAATCGCAAGTATTTTCACTTACTTTATAAAAGATACTGAAGAAAGGAAAAAAGAATTTTAAAATGGCAACTGCCGAGACCTGAGAAGGGAAAGCTGAAAGGGAAAGTCCTTCCGTTTCTTAATAAGCTACAAAGTAGCGGAATAAATACTGCTGGCTACAATTCAAGAAAAAGTTCTATTTTTTATGTTTTCTTTTTCCTGGAGATCTGATACTGATCTTGTTTGGAAAGAAGTTTTCTTTTCTGTTTTTAAAAAAGAGTTTGTCTGTGTGGAAATATGGCGTTTAAACTAACAAAGCCAGACAAACAAGCAGTGGGGGGGAGGGATTCCCCCATCTACAAACTACATGAACAAGTTTTAAACCTACAGACTCAGAAAACTGATTTTAATTTAATTGAATTTTTTTGGGAGGAGATTGTAAGAAGGGATGAGATTGTGAACCAGAATCTTGAAAAATTCAAGCAGGAAATTAAAGAATTGGTACAATTAAAGTATGATAATTTGCAATGAAAGATTGTAAGAATGACTAATGGTTTTTCAGAAATTGCTATAAAGTTGGATACACATATTAATTTATTAGAGTCTAAAATGGAGGAAATTGATGATAAGATTTATAATTTGGACAATAAAATACAAAGAATTGAAAATGATTTGATAAATACTCAAGACAATAGCTTGGAAGAAAAATCTAAAATGGAAGCAGATCATAAGACTTGCAATGTAGAAAATATAAAACAACGGATTGAAAAAGAAGTTTTAATGCTGCAACATGGCTTTACAGAATTTGCGATTAGATTGAGAGGACTGCAGGAAAATAACAGAAATGATTTAAGGAAAATATCTGCTGAAATTCTGGCTGGGATTTTAAAGGTTCATCCTGAGGAAGTATTTTGCAGGATTGACAGAGTTTACAGAGTAAATTCTTGGATTGCAAAGCAAAGGCAACTGCCTAGAGATGTGATGATTTACTTTACAGATAAAGAAATAAGAAATAATATTGTGCAAAAATCTTTTAACTCTACTTTACAACTGTATGGAAGAAAAATTTGGATATATAAAGAGTTACCGCCTAAGATGTTATTGGATAGAAAGAAATTTGGATTCCTGGTGACTGATCTTAAAAAGCAAAATATTTTATTTAGGTGTGATGTTCCAGTTGGTATAATATTGAGATATCAAGGAGAAAGATACCAATTAAATACTGTTGAAAAAGCAGAAGAATTTTATCATAAGATTTTGAAAATGAGCTCAACATTCTCATGCACAACACAAGATAAGCAGAAGGAGTTGGAAATAATGGAAAAACATCGAGCTACAGAGGTTTTTGTAGATGAATCGCCTTTGGATCCTTTATATGTCTCAGTTGGATTACCTATAAATAAGAAAGAAGTGGCATTGGATTCTAATGTGATGACTCATCAAGTCACAGACAAGCATGGAAATCAATCAGTTGATATACAACTTATAGAAAAGAAACCTGAATGACGATCTAAGCCACAAAAGCAAAACCAACAAGATCAAGTTATAGATCAGAATGAAAACCGAACAGTTGATATACAACTCGTAGAAAGGAAATTAGGATGGAGGTCAAACCCACAAAAAGTCAAGAAAAAAAGAAATAGGTCTCACAAAAACAAAAAAAATTAAACTAAGCAACAGTGAAGCCAGTTATCTAAAAGATGATTGAATACATGAAAAGACAGTTGAGGCGAAGTATTGGTTAATATTATCCTGAGGAGAGTGACAGACCTCTGCAATGCCGTAATTTTGGGATGTGAAAAGGGCCTTAAATTGTTGGATTGGAATTATCTATTTTGGATTCTTTGACGTTTATTACGTTTATGCTGAGTTATATGGCAAGAGAGTTACGTTGGGGCATGCAGAAGATCTGGTTGTTACCCCATTATGTTGGAATTAATAATCTTGATGAAAGCCACTACTACAGATACTATATGGAATACAATTATAATGTCACTCGGGTGGTTGTTTTCTTTTTTATATATATACTAGAAGATACTTATTATTGATGGGGGCAGATGATAACTGAGGATTCTGAACATTCTGTTGGAATTGGGATGTTATGTTATCCTAATATGGGTGATAGATTTAACAATCCAGTGAAAAGACATCAAAGAAGACATTATATGGATTACAAGTTTAAAGTTATTGATTTTATCTATATAAGGGTATATATATATTTTTTTTAGCAAGGTGGGCAGAAGAATAAAGATATTAAGAATTGTTAAGTATGGAAATTTTGTAGGGAAGTGGGTGAAGACAGGCTAGTTTACTGATTGTTTAGTTTAAGAAAAGGGATGTTTAAGAGATATACCTATGGGGATGGAGGAAATGGACAGATTATGAGTTGAATAAATGTTAAATGTTAAATTAGGATTTATTATATAGTCTTAAAGTGGAAGGTTGTTTTGAAATGTTATATTAATATACATACAAGGTTTGATTTAAGAGATATATGTATGGGGAGGAGAAAAAGGGCAGATTATTGTTAAATTGGGAGTTATAATAATATTACTATACTAAACCAGAAGTTATTATATAATGTTATAGTAGAATGTTTTTTTGAAATGTATAGTAAAAGGGGGATATAATAATATTATTAGAAAGAAAGGGTCAGTATTTGGGGGATGGAGTAAGGGGATGGTAAAGTATTAGATAATCTGTTATGAATTTGGATTTTACTTTGAAGAAGTCACAGGGGGAGGGGTGGAGAGGGGGGGTTAGGGAGGAGGGGGGGAGAAAAAAGGGGGGGAAATCTGTATTTGAAAAACTTTTTCAATAAAAAAAAAAATTTAAGCATATTTTGATACCATCGACCATGGTATCTTGCTGCACCGGTTGGAGGGGTTGGGAGTGGCGGGAACCGTTTTGCAGTGTTTCTCCTCCTATCTCTCTGACCGGTCACAGTCGGTGTTGGCAGGGGGGCAGAGGTTGACCCCGAGGCGCCTCGTTTGTGGGGTGCCGCAAGGGTTGGTCCTCTCGCCCCTTCTGTTCAACATTTATGTGAAGCCGCTGGGTGAGATCATCTGTGGCTTTGGGGTAGAGTTCCATCAGTACGCTGATGACACCCAGCTGTACATGTCCACCCCAGGCCATCCCAACGATGCCCTTGAAGTGATATCCCGGTGCCTGGAGGCCGTGCGGATCTGGATGGGGAATAACAGGTTTCGACTCAACCCTTCCAAGACCGAGTGGCTGTGGCTTCCGGCGTCCCGATATAGCCAGCTGGTGCCAACGCTGGCTATTGGGGGTGAATCATTGGCCCCCACGGAGAGGGCTCGCAACTTGGGCGTCCTCCTGGATACACGGCTGTCTTTGGAAGAGCATGACAGCCGTGGCCAGGGGGGCTTTTCATCAGGTCCGCCTGATTTGCCAGTTGCGGCCCTTTCTGGATCGGGACTCCTTACGCACAGTCACTCAGGCGCTCGTCACTTCCCGCCTGGAATACTGCAATGCCCTCTACATGGGGCTCCCCTTGAGGAGCACCTGGAGGCTCTGAGTGGTGCAGAATGCGGCCGCGCGGGGGATTATGGGAGCAAGAGGGCGATCCCATGTGATGCCTCTCCTGGGCAAGCTGCATTGGCTTCCAGTGGTCTTCCGGGTGCGCTTCAAGGTGGACCTGGGTATTTGCAAGACCGCCTTCTGCCGCTGATAGCCTCCCACCGACCAGTACGCTCCCACAGAGAGGGACTCCTCAGGGTGCCATCAGACAGGCAATGTCAGCTGGCGACCCCCGGGGGGAGGGCCTTCTCTGTGGCAGCACCTGCCCTCTGGAATGATTTGCCCCCAGAGATACGAAGGATACCAGATCTCCGGGCCTTTCACCGTGCCCTAAAAACTTTTCTTTTCCATCAAGCAGGGCTGGCGTGACCCTCTTCCCCCCCTTTTTTTAGCTCTTTTTAGCTTTTTAGCTTTTTAAGTGTAAATTGGGTTTTAATTGGATTGTTTTAAATTGTGAGCTAAAGCTGTATAATTCTTTTAATTGATTTTAAATTTTGTATTGGTATGTTTTTTATCCTTGGCTGTGCACTGCCCTGAGTCCAATAGGAGAAGGGCGGTATATAAATTGAATAAATGGAACATTGGATTACCTGAATGTCCATTTTATGATCGTTGCGACGACATTCCTCAGTTCTGGGACCTTCACTCCTTCGATTTGTCTTACTGAGTGCTTGTCAAATATTTATCCCCTCTGCAGTATGGTTCCGCCCCTTCCTTCTGCGCATGCTCAGTCTTTTCACGAAGTCTACCTCCATCAGATCTGAAGAATACACTCAACGGAACTGTAACTGCAGAGGTGAAAAAGAAAGACACCCCCCACGACCACCAGGCAATACGCCAAGGGTGAGACAGAATGTCGTCGCAACGATCATAAAATGGACATTCAGGTAATCCAATGTTCCATTTTCATGCATCGTTGCGCCGACATTCCTCAGTTCTGGGATATGCCCAAGCTCAATAAATTAGGGTGGGAATTACTCCTTGTCATTGTCCTGGCTTCGTGGGGAGATTATTGATTGTAAAACTCTTCTCCCGAACGCCGCATCAGCTGATGCAAAAGAATCTAATCTGTAATGTTTAACAAAGGATGAAATAGATGACCATGTAGCTGCCTTACATATTTCATCTACAGATGCCTGTGTAGCCCAGGCAGCTGAAGTTGCAGCACTGCGTGTTGAATGTGGTAACACTCTTCCAGGTAAACTTTCCCCTTGTGAATTATATGCCACAGATATGCATGTTTTAATCCAGCGCCCCACTGTATTAGAAGACACTTTCTTACCCATTGTAGAAGGTAAGTATGATACAAATAGTGCTTCAGTTTGTCTAAATGATTCAGTTCTTTTTATATAACGTCTTAATGATCTACGCACATCTAGTGTGTGCCACATTTTTTCTCTAGGATGTTTAGGATCTGGACAAAAGTATGGTAAAATTACTTCTTGAGCTCTATGGAAATATGAATTAATTTTTGGTATAAAGGATGGATCTAATCTAAGTACTACTCTATCTGTATAAAATATACACAAATCTTTCCTAATTGAAAGAGCAGCTATTTCTGATATTCTACGTGCAGATGTTACTGCTATTAGAAAAGCTAATTTCAAAGTTAGATATCTCATACTTATAGATGCCAGTGGTTCAAATGGTTTTTTTGTTAATGCTTGTAGTACTAAATTCATATCCCATGAAGGATATCTATGAACAATAGGAGGTCTTAAATTCATAGCTCCCCTTAGGAAGGATTTAATTCTCATATCTTGTGAAAGAGATTTCTTACTTGGTCCATCTATGACTGTAGCCAATGCTGCTACTTGTCTCTTCAATGTTGAAGGAGCCAGACCTTTGTCTAAACCAGATTGAAGAAATAATAGTACATCAAGTACTGTTGCCGATGTAGGATCTACATGGCTTGTAGTACACCATTCGACAAATGCCTTCCAAGACGCGTTGTAAATGCGTGTAGTAGATGGTCTTCTGGCTGCTTGAATAGTTGCAATTACTTCTGAAGGAATATTATCTTTTGTTAATCTGGACCTTTCAAGCGCCAGACGGTCAATTGTAACCAGTCTGGCTTTGGATATCTTACTTCTCCTTGTAGTAGAACTATCTGATTTGGAGGTATTCTCCAAGGTTTTTTTATTGAAAGATCTAAGAGGTCTGCAAACCATGGTCTGCGAGGCCAATAAGGTGCTATCAATATCATGTCTGCTCTTTCCTCCCTCAATTTGTGAATTACACTCTGAATTATTGGGACTGGAGGAAATGCATACAGAAGTCCCTGCGGCCAAGGAGATCTTAGAGTATCTTGGCCTTCTGCTCCTTGAGTTGGAAAACGAGAAAAAAATCTTGCTAACTGGGCGTTTTGATTTGTAGCAAATAGGTCCACTATTGGTCGACCGAACCTGAGAGATATCTGTTTGA
The DNA here is from genome assembly GCA_022577455.1 of Arizona elegans. NCBI lineage: Eukaryota > Metazoa > Chordata > Lepidosauria > Squamata > Colubridae > Arizona > Arizona elegans. The sequence goes on along the minus strand of JAKOOJ010000001.1, from coordinate 281,017,422 downwards.
ACAGCTTGGGATCTAACATCCATTCTGATCGGTCTATTTTGCCTCTGCTTAGCCAGTCTGCTTGTACATTTATTTCTCCTGATATATGTTCTGCTTTTATCGATAAGACATGTTTCTCCGCCCAAGACATGAGACGATCCGTTTCTTCCATTAGAATTTTTGATTTTGTGCCTCCCTGACGATTCAAATGTGCCTTTGTTGTCACATTGTCCGTTAAAATCAGGACATGTTTGTTGGTCACATGATGTTGAAATTGAATTAACGCCAGGCGCACTGCTGTAATTCCAACCAGTTGATTGGTTTTCTTCCCACGTAGACCAAATCCCTTGTGCTATCAATGAATTGAGATGTGCACCCCATCCATAAAGGCTTGCATCCGTTGTTAACGTTACTTGTTCTGATTGTAGAAACAGAGAACCTTTCTGAATTGCCTCTGTTATCCACCAACGTAGAGATATTTTTACTCGTGTTGGTACCACCACTTTGTGAAGAGAATCCGCTCGTCTTTGCCTTTGAAAAGGTAACAGAAACCACTGAAGATGGCGCGTGTGGTAACGAGCCCATGGCACTATTGTAATTGCAGATATTAGCTTGCCTAGAAGTTGAGACAGTGTTAATAGTGCAGTTTTCTTCTGTGATATTACTTGCAAAACTAGACTCTTGATGCTGTTTTGTCTGTCTGGAGACAGGTAAACTAATCCCAATTCTGAATCTATGATTGCACCTAGGTGCAATAATCGAGTTGTTGGTGACAAGTGACTTTTGTCCACATTGATTGTAAAACCGTGGTTTTGTAGAGATTGGATGACTAATTCTCTGTCCCGACATGCCTGATCTTTTGATGTTGACAAAATTAAAATGTTGTCCAGATAACATACTAGACGTATTGGAATTGACCTGAGATTGGCCGCCACTGCCGCTAACAATTTCGTAAATGTTCTTGGTGCAGAAGAAAGGCCAAAGGGCATTGCCCTGTACTGAAAGTGTCTGTCCGCATATGCAAACCTGAGGTATTGTCTGTGTCTTGGGTGGATGGGCACATGTAAATATGCTTCTTTGAGGTCTATGGATTGCATGAGATCTCGTTGTCTTATACATTGTAGAATCGACTTTAGTGAATGCATCTTGAATCTTCTGTATAAAACATTCACATTCAGCTGCCTCAAATTCAGAATTCCCCTCCAACCCCCTGAGTTTTTTGGCACCAGAAAAAAGATCGAATAAAGCCCGGTTTGAATTTGGTCTTTTGGAACCTCCTCGATCGCCTTGATTTGTTTCAGATGCTTGATCTCGAGGTTCATCAAATTTTGTTGTAAAGGTTGATTTGACCAAGGGCATTGGATGAATCTGGTCGATGGGTTTGAGGTGAATTCCAAGGTGAGGCCGCTGGTTACAGTACGTAAGATCCATGCATCCGTTGTTGATTCCTCCCATTGGTGATAGAATAGTTGAAGTTTGCCCCCAATGGGAAGGGAAGAATTCGAGTCACTTGCCTCTACGAGATTGACGTGACATCGCTCCTCGAAAAGGTCTTCTGAAAGATGATTGGCGGCTGCCTCTTCCTTGAAAGGAATTTCTATTACTCGAGTATGAAGAATAGTAGGGTTGAAAATTACCACGTTGTGTATAGGTATTTGAATTCCCTTGATCATAGCGAAAAAACTGTCGTTGAAAAGGAGAATATCTGCGTTCTGGTCTTCTATATAGAGAGGGTAAAATCTTCTTTTTATCCCTGCCTTCTACCAAAACCTGCTGCAAGGACTCTCCGAATAGAGAATGGCCTTTATAAGGGGCTGATATGAGCCTCCACTTTGACCTTGAGTCAGCTTTCCAGTGACGTAACCAAAGAATTCTTCTTGATGTTACAGAAGATGCCAATGCCCTGGAAGCGAATTTCGCAGCATCTAATGAAGCATCTGCAGAGTATTCTGCTGCTGCAATAATTTTTGATACGTCTTGTTGAATCCTAGCTTGTTCAGGTGGTAACCTATCTCTTAATTGTCTTAGCCAAATAAGAGAGGCCCTGTTAAAAAATGATGCTGAAACTGCAGCTCTAATTGCCCATGCCGCGGCTTGATGAGTTTTGCGACATGTCATTTCAGCTCTTTTGTCTTCAACTTTAAGACCTTCTCCAACTTCACTGACTAACACAGAAGATGATGTAAGTGTTGCCACCGGTTCATCTACTAATGGCAATTGCAACAATTCATCCAAGTCTGGTGGAGAACAATATAATTTTTTATCAAAGCTATTGGGGCCAGAAGTTGAACTAGGATGATCCCAAGATTTTTTAATAACTTGTGAAAATAGATCTGGGCACGGAACAAAGTCCAAATCAGACTTGGGTACTTTAAACAAATTATCATTTGGGTTCATTTGCGTATTAGAATCAGATGACTTATCTAAATTTAAACCCATATTAGTAGCTACTTTTGCTTTATGTAGCAGTGACTTAAATAAAGCTGGTTTGAAAAGACCTTGAAATGCTGGTTTTTCTGGGGTCATATCTTCCTCATCCTCTGATAATTCAAACTCTTCTAACTCTGTGTCATCCCCACAGCTAAAATATTGCTGTTTAGGAATTGATTGAGAATGATATTGTTTACTGGTAACTGCACCAGTATGACAAGGACAGCTGGTTTGTTGCAAACCTGCTTGGAATATTTTAGAAATTGCATGTGTAACCATTGTTTGGAAATCCATTTCCTGACCACTGCTTTGAATATCTTCCCCCCTAAGCCCAGCAGCAGTTGGGGTAAAAGTGGCTTCAGGAGGACCTTGATTTAGTGGATTAACAGCTGAAGAAAATGGTCCTTGAGGAGCAAAGCCTCTAGGAATATTTATCATAAATTGACCTTGTGGTTCTCTAAACATAGAATCTTGTGACTGAATTTCTTCAGTTTCCTCATTAACCTGATGATTGTTATCAATAGGTTATTGATTATCAGACATTTCAGAATGATATATATTAGAAGCCGATTGTGCAGCACACTTGGCTTTGACAAATTGACGCTCTAAAGCTTTATGTCTACGTGTTTCCATCTTATTCATTGCTTTAATAATGTCATCAGACAATGAATTGGCAGACTGTTGTGGCTGTGTCACATTTTTTGTTTTAGCTCGTTTTTTTCTTAATTGCTGAGGAGAATTCACTTTAGGAGGAGAAGCGACCTGTTCCAGGTCAGATGATAAATTATCGTCTGCCATATTTAATTAAAAATGTATTCAATCAATATAATTAATTATGATGATAATAATAATAATAATAATAATAATAATAATTAATTTTTTAAATATAATTAATTAATTCAAAGGTATAATAATCTTTTTATCAAAAAAAAAAACAATTAATTAGAGAAACTTCCCTGAGATGAACTTCTGTCAGTTGATGTAAGCAAATGATGAACGAAGTTTTGACAGTTAAAAAATGGCTCCGCTGTCAGTTGCTTGCCTCAGCAACTGTCAGTTTAACGAAGATTCCTCGAGCCCAACGTTCCTGAACTGATTTCTTTGTGCTATATTAATGGTATAACACTCGAGTGTATAATATAAGAAAAAATCACAACTTTCAAAAACAAGTATGCCTGGCGCAGGCAGGAACTTTAAATAGTCTCTCAATTACTTTAAATTAAATAGATTCTTTCATTAGGAGTCTGAAATTCAACCTCAGAAACTCCTTCGCCGCTAGCAAACAACGAAGCTTCAAAGGTGTTGGCAGTTATTTACTAGCTCTAACACCGCGGCTCAAATAAACCAGGCAGCTTCCAAGCGTTACATTGTAACTTAATTAACATTTAACTTCCACATGAGCCTAAAAGATACTTTAGTAACTAACTCGCCGCTGAAAACAGGAGAGGGCTGCAATGGTGTTGGCGGTTATTCACCAGCTGTAACACCTCGGCGAGAATAAACAAACAGCGTCCGAACCTCAGCAGATCGCTGCTGACTGATCGGCAAGGCGGCTAGCAGCCCCTTAGCACCGCAATTTGAACTAAGAAAAAATTCCACTTCAGTAAAAACGGCAAAATAAGCAAACAGCGTCCGAACCTCAGCGGATCGCTGCTGATTGATCGGCAAGGCGGCTAGCAGTCCCTTAACACCGCAATTTAAATAGTGATGTTTTTTTTTTAAGGCAATTGTAATGCTGTCAAGTCAGATTCCATTAACGCAGCCCTCTAATAAATTATAATAATAATGAACATAGACAGATTAACTGTAGAACAAAAGCACTCTAGACCTGTTAAGTCGACTGAGTGAAAAAGACTGAGCATGCGCAGAAGGAAGGGGCGGAACCATACTGCAGAGGGGATAAATATTTGACAAGCACTCAGTAAGACAAATCGAAGGAGTGAAGGTCCCAGAACTGAGGAATGTCGGCGCAACGATGCATGAAAATAATAATAATAATATGGAGCTTAAAAGCATGCATACAAGACATGTAAGATTTTTTTAAAGTGGGAGTAGCTAATTGCCATTAATTAAAGAACAATTACTTTGATACAGATTGTGGCTGAGATATATGTGCAATTTCTTTTAATAAAATTAGAGATCTTGGCATAATTTATTTTCAGAACAGCAAGCAAAACCTGTAGTAGGTGTTCATGTACTCTATTGTTAATAAAGCTTTTATTTGAAATCATTTATTTAATAAATATGCAGAGATCGGGAGGGGCAATTTATTTGCTTTCTTTGTGGATGTTGTTATTCAATACAATTTATACTTAATTTTATCTTATTTTTAATTTTATTTTTTTCCTTCACTATCTATATCTTGTCCATGCCTTATATTTTAGGGAATCCTCATGTTATCCTCTCTAAACAAACAGAGATGCGAAATAAGATTGTGATTTGGCACCTTCCCTTTTTAATTAGTCAATGAACTAATTACCTGTTTCACTTTTACTCTGTGCAGATAATAACAATTTTATTTTAAATTTATTTTATTTCATATATCCAGAGTCTTAAAAACCACAACTTACCAGGATAACCACTTGACAATTTATTATAAGTCTAAGCATCTAAATTTAATAGCCAAAATAGAGAGAAATCTTATTCTAGATATTACTGTCAATAGAAAAGAGTTGTCTATTCTCAAGCTGTTAGACATGGAGACCAAAACATGCAACTTACAAATTTTCAGACTTATTTCAAAAATGTAGCTTCTCTGAGTCATATTTCTCCTAATGTGAACAAGTGCAGACAAAGAATAGAATAGAATAGAATAGAATAGAATAGAATAGAATAGAATAGAATAGAATAGAATAGAATAGAATAGAATTTTTATTGGCCAAGTGTGATTGGACACACAAGGAATTTGTCTTGGTGCATACGCTCTCGGTGTACATAAAAGAAAAGATACATTTGTCAAGAATCATAAGGCACAACACTTAATGATAGTCATAGAGAAATAGTCAATATAAATCTTAAGGATACCAGCAACAAGGTTACAGTCATAAAGTCAGAAGTGGGAGGAGATGGGTGATAGGAACGATGAGAAGATTAATAGTAATGCAGACTTAGTAACTAGTTTCACAGTGTTGAGGGAATTTGTTTAGCAGAGTGATAGTGTTGGGGAAAAAACTGTTCTTGTGTCTAGTTGTTCTGGTGTGCAGTGCTATATAGCGTCATTTTGAGGGTAGGATTTGTAACAGTTTATGTCCAGGATGCGATGGGTCTGTAAATATTTTCACAGTCCTCTTTTTGAATCGTGCATTATACAAGTCCTCAGTGGAAGGCATGTTGGTAGTAATGGTTTTTCCTGCAGTTCTAATTATCCTCTGAAGTCTGTGTCTGTCTTGTTGGGTTGCAGAACCAAATTATTTGTTATTCATTAACAATTTATTTAGCTTTGTATTAAATTATACATTTTATTTATTGAGCTGCCTTATTTAATTGCAATATGATTTAATTAATTACAATATATGCAAATCTGAAATAATTTGTTTTTATGAGAGGTTATTTTGTAAGAGGTTATTTACCTGCTTGCTTCTAGTCTTGCACCAAGAAAAGATGCCCAAAGAGGAAAGAAGTTCTAATATATTACACAATATCAGTTTTTCACATGACTAGCATATAAAATATTGTACAACAGCTTCCATGACACTTGGACAATTTTTTCTCATAGCACTCAAAATTGCTCTTGATACCCTGGGAAAACAATTTTATATATTTCATACCAAACTACTTTTTTCTGCTGGAATCCAAATGATTTTCCAAGATCTGTGTTATGCACTGTTTATACTGTATAATAAAGCTATTCTGAGAAAGATAATTCACTACATCTAGCATACAGCACATTTTAAGAAAAGAATTGTAATATTTCCCACATAATGTTGATTAGTTTTATTTTAAGTTCCGAGCATCCCTTTGGAATCAATCTACTCTCATTCAAGATTCTGAAAACAGCTCTGCAAAGTTATCTCCTTCTATAAATAGTCTTACCATATTCTGAAGGCATTGGTGCAGCAGAGACTGAATGTGTAATTGAATCTTCGGAGCCAGAGATAAAATACTGGTGTCTTCTACTCAATGAAACTTCTTCTTCAGAAGGGTCAGGAAGTTCTTCTATGGTCATCTTTTAGAAAGCCACCTTTGGCTAAAAAGGATTTTTTTCAAAAATATCTCATCAATTGACAAATGACCTGAAATATTATTTGCTCATGTAATTTGTATTTCTGTTACTTACTAAAATATACTAATAATTAAGAGATTCAAAATATTTTGAACATCGTGTGAATTCATAGGTCATTGCATCATCAATCACTCCTAAATATTAGAATTTTATAACAAGATTGAGATGAAACTAAGGCAGAATGAAATCTTACTTAGCAAGGCATTATTTTTTTTTATTATTGAAAAAGTTTTCAAATACAAGTTTTCCCCCTTTCCCCCCCCCCTTCCCTAACCCCCCCTCTCTACCCATCCCCCCCTGTGACTTCTTCACAACAATAGGCTATTTCATAACTAGTTACATACATAATATCTTTCCTTTCCCTTACTCCCTCCTCAGAATACTGACCCTTAGCATATTATTCTTATAACTCCCATTTTTACGATAATCTGCCCTTTTTCTCCTCCCCTAAACTTATAGTGTATTATTACAATTTAACATTTAATCTTTTATATATATTAATAATATAACATTTTAAGGCGGCCTTCTCCCTACATCCAAATTTAACATTTATTCAGTTCTATCCATTCCTCCAATTCCTCCACTCCCCAAACTAACCTATTTCAACCCTTCAATTCCTGCAAGATCATGCAATACAGTTCTAATTATAATTATAATCCACTGCCCACTATGCTAAAATATACACATATCTATATATGCATTCCATTTTGTAAAAAGAAAAAAGACAATAACTTTAAATTTATAATCCATATAATATCTTCTTTGGTGTCTTTCCACTGGATTGTTAAATCCATCACCCATAATAGGGTAAAATAACATGCTGGTGCAACAGTTTGTTCAAAATCTTCAATCATCTTCTGCCCCCATCAGTAGTAGATATCCTCGCATCTATATAAAAGTAAAAACAACCACCCGAGTGACATTATAATTATATCCATATGGTTATAGTTGTGGTATTCATCAGGATTATTAATTCCCATCATCCTAATGAGTAACATCCAGATCTTCTGCATGCCCCGGCGTAACTTTCCTGCCTTATAACTCAAAATAATTATAATATATTTACCAAAAAAAAAAAAAAAATCCAAAGTAGATGATTCAAATCCAACAAGGTGAGGCTCTTTTCACATCCCAAAATCACGGCATTGCAGAGATCTGCCACAATCCTCAGGATAGTATTAAACAATTGTTCGCCTCTACTATCTTTTCAAATATTCATTCATTTTTTAAAGTCCCTGGCTTCAATGTTGCATGGTTTAGAAACTGCTGTTTCTATGAGATCTATTTCTTTTCTTTTTCTTTTGCGGGTTGAATTTCCATCCTCGTTTCTTGCCTACCGATTGTGTATCGGCTGGTCGATTTTCATTCTGCTTTATGGGTTGTTCTTGTTGGGTTAGTTTTATCATCTCATCTTTCTTCTCCGTCACTTGTATATCAACTGGTTGATTTGCGCACTTGTCTGTGACTTGATGGTTCATCAGCTTGGTGTCGGATGACACTACTCTCTTATTTATAGACAGACCAGCTGGGGTATCCAGGGAATCCAAAGACAATTTATCTGCCACAGCCTCTGTATTTTGATATTTTCCTTTTGTTTCCAACTCCTTTTGCTTATCCTGTATTATGCCTAAAGGTGTTAAATTCATTTTTAAAATTTTTTGATAAAAATCTTCCGCTTTTTCAACAGTGTTCAATTGATATCTTACTCCTTGATATCTCAGTATTAAACCAACTGGCGTGTCCCACCTGAATAGGATTTTTTTTTTTTAACTCAGTCACTAGAAAGCCAAATTTCTTCCTCTCCATTAGCATTTTAGGCGGGAGATCCTTAAAAATCCAAATCTTTCTTCCATGAAATTGCAAAGTAGAATTAAAAGAGTTCTGCACAATATTATTCCTAATTTCTTTATCTGTAAAATAGATCACCACATCTCTAGGCAATTGCCTTTGCTTTGCCAACCAGGAGTTAATTCTGTAAATTCTATCAATCCTGAAAAACACTTCATCAGGTTGAACCTTTAAAATCCCAGCCAGAATTTCAGAAGATATTTTCCTTAAGTCATCTCTATTATTTTCCTGCAGGCCTTTCAGTCTAATTGCGTATTCTGTAAAATTATATTGAATCATTAAAACTTCTCTTTCAATCCTCTGTTGCACATTTTCTCCATTACCAGTCTTTTGGTCAGCCTCCATTTTAGATTTGTCTTCTGGACAATTATCCTGAATATTTACCAAGTCCTTTTTAATTTTTTGAATCTTGTCATCCAAATTCTCCTCCGTTTCCTTCATTTTAGACTCTAATAATTTAGTCTTTGCGTCCACCCGAATCAGAAAATCTGATAGACCATTAGCTGATTTTAAAATCTTTTGATTCAAAAAGTCAAACTTTGATTTCACCAATTCACCAATTTCTTTAATTTCCTGCTTAAATTTTTCAAGTTGCTGGTTCACAATCTCATCCCTTCTTACAATCTCTTCAAGGAGAAAGTCTATTATATTAAAATCAGGTTTCTGACACTGGAGAGTTACAATTTGTTGGTGCAGTTTCTTAATGGGGGAAGTTCCCCCCCCCCGTTTGTCCAGCTGTGTAGGTCCCGATGCCATTTCCCACACAGACAAGATTTAGCAAAGAAGAGAGAAAAAATAGAAAACGGAAGGACTTTCCCTTAAAAAAGCAAAAAAAAAACCTTCTTTTCAATCAACAGCAAGAAAAGACACAGGAGCGAGGTTTTATCTACAAATGTAGCCAGTGATATTTATTCCGCTACATTGTAGTAATAAGAAACGGAAGGACTTTCCCTTTCAGCCCTTCTCCAGCAACGGCAGACGCCATTTTAAAAGGCTCTTTTTCCCCCTTTCCTCTCCTCTTTCCTCTTAAATAGTTTTTTAAAGGGTAAAATACTTGCGATTCAGTATTAAGGGTCCAGCTCGCATTTTCGTTGATTATTCTGTTAAGTTCGCAGGCTTGCTCTTGACGCCTGGCTCTGCATAAGCAGAGGTCTCCCAAAGCCCGGAGCAGCGGCAGGGGATGTGGGGCTTCTCATCCGCTCCGTCCCAAAAGTAAAAAAAAAACTTTTGGGACTCTGCAGAGAGTTCTACCCACCCCTGCCGGCTCTATCTCCGTTTCCTCTTGGAAACGGAGTTTTTTCGAGCCGCCATTCCGCTGTGAAGGCGGCTCTGACAGGCAATGGAAGCTGACGATCCCAAAGGAACGTCTGGCAGCGGCCAGCAGCAAACCGGAAGTCCAGCAAGGCATTATTAATTGACAATATGGTATAGGATTAGCAGGTCTCCTTATCTAAATTGAAATATAATATTGCATATGGTCTTAAATCCAAAAATTATTTTCTTGCAATTTTCTAGATAAAATTTGGTCCTCACATTGTTTGAAAATCATGGGAGTATAAGGCCAAGAACCTACTTGTTACAGACATAAAGTTATGACACATGTGATTAAATATCCATTCTTTGAAAATTTTAATTTTTTGTTTACATATTCTATTTCTTTTAATAGTTCTGTCAAATGTTTTTGACAGAATTCTGTCTGAAATTTCTGAACTGAAATTCAGAATGAATAGTTCCTAAATCTGAAATTTAGGAACTATTTCTAGAGAACTGAGGAGCAAAATGTACGAAATATTTCTCAAAGGATATTATTTTTTCTGTCTCACAAAGGCTTGCTAACAGTAACAGCATTGCATCTTTAATTTTTAATTAAATATTTACTTTTCAACAGAAATAACTTTAAGATCACTTCTAAGTAAGGTAGATAATAAAATACTTTCCCCAAATGTGAAGTTATAGAAATAAAAACCTGTTTATTCACTGTTTTTAATGCAATGAAGCATTTAAAAAGAATATAAAAGGTTTGTCATTGAACAGAATTTTATAGTAGTATATAATCTAGTATAATAATCTATAATACAGATTAAAGAAGAATAATCTGTAATCTAGTATTATAGATTAATAGTAAGGGATGGTTTTAAATAGAATGAAGGATTGCAGGATGACTATTATCCGTATGTAAATATAAAGCTATTGCTGATCACCTGAATTCATTACAGGATTCTTTATAAACATACATCAACTATTCTGTGGGAAATTAATGTATGAGCCAATGTATAGCACTCAAGATAAAAAAAGCTATAAATATAATTAAAGTCAGACTTGCATAGATTTCACCAAGTCAAAAGAGAAGTGTTTCTCATTCATGGGATAAGAAAAATACTTATATTTTAAATGCATGAGAGTCAATTTTGTGGAATGGTTAAGACATCAGGCTAGAAGAAGCCAGGAGACTATCACTTCTAATCCTGCCTTAGGCACGAAGTCACAGGATTTATTTAGCTTAAGATGATGGTACATTAGCTAGGAGACTACAATCAGTGTTACTATATGTTTGCCTGCCTAAGACTGCTAGTCCATTTGGTTCACGCTCATACTCAATCTAAAAGTGCACCACAGGGGGTGAGCTAGGATGCACTCAGAATGGCTAACAGCATTCAGCAGCAGCATCCAGGGCTTTTTCCCTCTACCAATGTCACCTTGCATTCGAACATTGCACTCGTGCAGATCCAGCATCTATTGTGTTCGTATTTCCACATGAATTGCCACTACTTTTCCCACTGAAGTGGTACTTATTTATCTACTTGCATGTAGCAGGCTCTCAAACTTGGCAGAAGCCAAGGCAAGTGCAGGAGCTCACCCCGTCACACAGTTCTAGGACTTGAACTGCCAGAGCACAGACTTTCTCCAGCGTCTTTAAGCCACTGCGTTCACCATGCTTCCAGCCACTTGGTGGCCTTGGGCCACTCACTTCCTCTCACCCAAGGGAAGAAGGCAATGGCAAATCTCTTCTGAAAATCTTGCCAAGAAAACTGCAGGAGCTCATCCAGACATTTCTAGGATTCACACTAATTTGAAGACTTCCCCACCCCAAAAAATGCACTAAAGGAAACATACCATTATTTATATACTACTTTGACATTATATTACTATTCAGCTGCTATTAGCTTCAAAATTGCCAAGTTATTTCACAGTATAATTCATAAAACATGAATACTTCTATGGTCTACAACTAATCCTTGATTAACATTAATGGGGATCAGAAATTCTCATAAAGCATGAGGTCACATGTACTGCATCATTTTGCAACAGGAATCTGGGTACTCCTCATTGCTGTCATTAAGTATATTAAGCGAGTTCCAGGTGACTTACAAGCAGGCCAGCAGGCAAGTATATAGGTAGGGCCAGTTGTTACCAGGTGGAGTGACCAGCACAGGAACAAGAGTGGCTGCTGCTGGGCAGGGGGATGGTACATGAGTAGCCCATGAAGTATAGTACAAGCATAATGGAGTTGGGGTTGGCTGCTGCTAGGCAGTGGATGCTGCAAGCAACTTACTATCTTTCCTGCCAGGTTCCTCATTGACCTTCCTTGTAGGAAGCTAGCAGAGAAAATTGATTGTGTGACCACTGAATACTGCACCAATCATAAGTACAAACTGGTTGCCAAGCACCCAGATTACAATCATGTGACCAAAAGGATGCTGTAATGGCCAGAATTCAAAGGACTGTTTTAAGTCTCCTTTGTCAGCACTGTTGTAGCTTTGACTGGCCACTGAACAAGAGGTTGATACTTTAGGCTACTAAAGTAAAGCAAAACTCTGAAGTGAAGTTTATGTAAATACTTACGAAAAATGGAAGAGAGGGAATGTAAGACTCAGAATCCATTTTTTTTCAAATGAAATGTTTTCTTAACAACCTTGTTATCATTTGCATGGACTTAAGTAAAACCCTTCACTTGTTTCTTAGATTTGGCAGAAATATATCTAAATTCATATCAATTTGTTTCACTAATATTTTTGTATTTTATGAAAAGAAATTAGGTAAAGCAGAAAAACACTCCCTTTTCTTTCCAGGTATCTTAGAATGTATAAGTTCTGTTTTAGAACTGCTATCCCATGATCTACTGATTATTCCAAGTTAAATATAGAAAAATATATTAGGACTACTTCTGAAAAGTACTGTTTTTCTGCATTTCTAGAGAACAGTTCTAATTAGCTTGATTCATTGCAATCCACTAGTTTAGGTACATCTGGGTCAATAACTGTAAATTATCTGAGAATTATATTCTGCAGACCTCTGAAGACAATGAGTCAATTTTAGTGCACTGCAACAATACATAAAGCAAAAGTTACCAAAATACATAAAAGTTTTAATATTCCTTAAACATAATTACAACTGGTCGATTCGCTTTTATGCTTTCATATACTTGGGGATGTCTGTTATTTTAAGAAATAGATTGGTGAAACGATATATAAAATAAGACAGCAACCATTTTTTTATTATTATTATTTTAATTTGATTTATATGCCGCCCTTCTCCGGAGACTCAGGGCGGCTTACAACGTGTTAAGCAATAGCCTTCATACTTTTGTATATTTATACAAAGTCAGCTTATTGCCCCCACAAACTGGGTTCTCATTTAACCTACCTTAGAAAGGATGGAAGGCTGAGTCAACCTTGAGCCTGGTAAGATTCGAACCTGCAGAAATTTCAGGCAGCTGTGTTAATAACAGGGTGCATTAAACCACTGTACTACCAAGGCTACCATCATTTCTGTTTTTGACCTATTGTTTTTATAGATTCCAATTCCACTAGTATTTTGAAGGAATTTTTTTCAGGATTCTATCCAATAAATTTTAATTTATATTTATAAATTTATTTATTTCATATGTTTATGAATCCAGCTATTTCTCTGATAGAGCATATTATAATACAATGTTTTACTTCAGGATATATCTGGGTGCTCTCTGAGCTTAGCTGTTTTCTGGCAGATGTTTCATTACCAAACAAGATAACATCAGTGCTACAAAGGTGTAGGGCAGTGGTTCCCAACCTTTTTTTGGCCATGCCCCACCTAAACATCTCTAAAATCCTGATGCCCCCCTCGGACATATAATTCTTACTATTCAAAAAGTGAGCCTAAAAGGCCATTAACTTGGCTTAAACAAGGTTCCAAATTGCCATTAAAAATCAAATTGCCCCCCTGTGGGCCACGGGCCCACGTTGGGAACCACTGGTGTAGGGTTTGTTCTCTTTTTATATACTAGTGGCTTGCCTTGACAGTGTTCTTGGTGGTTTTTTGATTAGGCTGTTTAGTTTGTCTGAGTTGATAGCTTCTTATTGGGATATTGTAAACAAACAAAACAAGTAAACAATTGCTGTTCTTGTATTAATCTTGGTGTTTATCTGGGTGTTGAGCTGGTGGGGTGGTGTTTTGGTTTTTCTTTCATTTTTGGCTTTTTGACTTTGGAATGTGGTGTGTGTGTGTGTGTTGTTTACTTCTATGTGCCTGTTGGTGGCTGCTTTGTCCGAGTGACAGGTTTCCAGGAATTCTCTAGTGTTTTTAGACTTTGCCAAAAACCAGTATCTGAGTATTGTGAACTATGTAATTAAATCAGGTATCACAAAAGTATATGATATAGCATATTGCACATATTCTACCGTAAAGTCTTAGCACTCAGAGCTGACTAGAAAGTATATTTGGCAAATTATTGACTTTGAAAACTACTTTTCTCTGAATTATACATAAGTTCAGGACATGATCTTATTGTTGTTTACTTTCAGTCTACTCCTTACATTTCAAAATGTAATCCTGTAAATTGTGGAAGAGTATTCTCATGTGTAATTCTGAGTATATTGGAATTCATTAGAGTAATTAATTCTTTCCAGATAAATTCAGGAATGATAAAGACCTCTTTGGTGGCCATTTTTCAATCCACTTTTATTGTACTGTACACTCTCCAGAATATTTGAACTGCTTAAATCTACTTAAATAATCTTCAATAGATTATAAGATACATTTAAGAATATAAAATAATTTATATTATTTTAAATTGTAAATTAGATATTATTTCTACTTTAATTAATAGGCTGTCTACTCATCAATAATTCTGGGTGACTTACAGAAATATTTAAAGTTACAGATCTTATGTTTTGTAAATTGTGAATATAGTAAGCATTATTTATTAGCAAAACAATTCTCCAATAATACTTAATTAAGAGCTTTGTAAGAAAAAAAAAGGCAAATACATCTTTGACAGACTTGGCTATGAGTCACACCTTCCTTCAAAACAAGTTTTGGCTTTTCAGCTCACCAGCTGCATGTAGGTTATCTGAAGGAAGCCAAGCCACCCGTAACTAGGCTCAGATTCATCACACACTGGATATCTTTCAGTGAGTTTGTTCACTCCTCAGAGGATGGTACAACAGATTCCACATCTTAAATGTGCTAGCCCTAAATCTACTTGATTTCATTTAGTGAATAACTAAAGAATTCAAAATTTACTGGAGAAAAAGTCTACATTTTAGTTGTGCATAGTTTAGGCTGCAAATAGCATTAAACACCATTAGGTCTTATCCTGCTACTAAATATAGCACAAGCTTCATCAACTACCACCAACAGTTCTGTTAAAGTTTCACCAAGATGCAGAGCCTTTAAAATTAATATTCTATATTGTGATAACTGCACAGAAATCAGAAGGGTTTTTTGTTACAATTGGATATAAGTATAATACATAAATAATAAAACCTAACCACAGAAACATTTCTAATTTGACATGGAAGGCATTTATTAATCTTCATAAATTAAGGGGCGTTTCCTGTTCTACCAATAAATGACTGTGCTTCTGAATGTTCAAACATAAATATGATTATTAAAATAATGTTACACTATCTGTTCATTTAATAGAGGGATACTGGCAGAAAATTATTAAACAGAAATGATGTCACAAAAAGTTTGGTATGTCAAAGAAGTAGCCAGGCTAGTTCCTCAAAATAGAAAAAAAAATGTACTAGTACTGAAAGCTGTTCTATCTGGCTGCTTTACACATAGAAAAATATCTATCTGGCTGCTTTACACATAGAACAATACTTCCATTAGCTCAAATTAAATCCGACTTCAATTAATCAGTAGCAAATGGACAGAAGAGTAACTTCAATGTCAATCTATCCTTAGCCTGCAGTTTTATCTTAAATGCTCCCACTTTAAAGACATGAGACCTATTAAAACTGTATTAGTGAAATTGTTCCTTCTTGGCATACCTTAGGCGGACCAGGGGGCCAGAAAATCAAGTCTGACTTAAAAAGTCTTAGTAAAAAACAAGAAAGAAAGAAAAAAGAGGCTATTTGTACTTCGGGTTTGATAAAGATGCAGCTGATCGTGGGAAATGGGGAAGGGCTCCTTCAGATAATACCACAGCAGTCCCACCCCTCCTCCCTTCGTAAGAACCTCTGTTGCATAACCTTTTTATACATTCAGAAACACATCCTGGGTGCCACTCCAGCTGTCTTGGCTTCGGCTCCCGGTTCTGCCCGCAAACATCGCCACTGTTTCATCTCTCGCCCCCACCTTGCCACAAACCCCAAGACGCGCTCCCGAAATCAGCGGTTATAACAAGCGCACGCAAACCAGGTGCACGTGCAGCCAAACGGCAGGTTTCCCTTCAGACGTTGGGGGTCCCACGTGACATCACTCCTCTTTCTCCCCCCCGCACCCGCCCACCTCTCACACCACAAAACTGGGCATATCCTCGACCCCCCCCCGGTGCGTCATTCTGCCTCCCCCCTCCCCGTCTACACCCACGCCACGCCTCCGATTTAGGGAATGAGGACCAACCCTTCGGCACGCTCTGTCCCGAAGTCTTTCCAGATAACCCGCACGAAGAAAGCAGCAACAGCAGCAGCAATTCCCGCCCCCCTCCGCGGCCGCCCTCACCTGCCGTCCCCTCCGAAACTGCGGCTCCCGAAGCTCAAGAGAACCGAGGGGAAAGTTCCCGCCCACCAATCTGGGGCCCCGCCCACCGCCCAGACGTCGGAGATGGAAGATCAGGTAGTCCCGCTAAGCTTCCTACACCCCGCCCCCGACCACCCCCATGCAGCAATGTATCTGCAACAAGATTCTCCCCGTCGCTAACCTTCACTCCCACTCCAGCACGCTGCTGTCCGGTTTAGCCAATCCGTATCGTTAACTCCGCCCCTTATCTGAGATCTTTTGCATATCCATGATTCCTTCTTCCCTGGCCTTCGCCGTCCGATGAGCCTCTTGCGTGGTTTAGCTCTGGTGGGGGGGAGCACCTGAAGCCACACCCACACCCGATGGCCAGCGTTCGTTCTTCAGTTTTATAAAGACGAAGAAGAAAGAGATGCGCATGTGCAGACCTCGATGGGAAAGCAACTCGAAGGGCTTCATCGGGTCTCAAGCAATTTGTGTCTGGTTTCAAAGCTGATGGAGGGGGAGGACTTTCGCAGCGTCGTAAACATTGCAGAGCGTAGGCTCGTAAAGGCATATATATAGGATAGGCGACCTAAAAGGACTTTGTTTTTGTAACTTTATCTGTCTACTTTGATTACTGCATCCCCACACTTATTTTTGTCCTTTTTTTACGAACTTACACTATCATTAAATGATAACAGGATATAGTAATATGTTCTCTTTCTCAAAAATAACTTCATCTTATTGCTTCGTATAATATCAAAATAGGCATTTTACAGTGCTGCCAAGTAGGCATATACTAAGGAGGTAAACTCTTTAGATTGGAGTTTTGAATAACTTGCGTAGCATTGTGCTAATAGGTTATAAATTTGTACTGGCTTTTTTGTTGGAATTAAACTACAGTATTCTTATTTTTAGATGGAATAAAACTATTCTTATCCTTATCTCCCATTAGATGGAATTAAGTAGCTGTGGCCGCAAGTAAGCACATTTAAAGAGGAGCAAAAGAATATCCTTTTCCCCCTTGAATAAAAGAAACTATGATTCTGATAGTAAATACTCTTAATAAAATAAGCAAGCAGAGGAATATAATGGAACTCAGCCAGTCAGCTGACTGTCAGCTGAGAGCTAATTTACCACACTCTTAGACTAGTATAAGCAATGTGTTCTTCGACTATTTATAAATCTTAGTAAATAGTAAATAAAATTTAAGACCAGTTAAATTTATAAAACAACCTAACTAGATCAGAAGGAGCAATCTACATCTATACAGTGGATATAAAGTTACACAGGCTCTAAAATTATGTAAAGTGTGATAACATCTAAAATTACAAAAAATAATATTTAAAATTTAAATATGGTTATATTATATGTAAAATTGCAGGAAAAAAAATCTAAGATTACATAGTAGAGTACATTTATAAAGCAGGAAATTGATCCATCAGGATTCAGCAGCTCTTCCATGCTGCTTCATGAAACCTACCCAATTCCATTCATTGCTCCTTTTAAAGATATAATGAATGACACATTTTGACATGCACAAATGTTATTGGTGTACTGTCAATGAATCCTTCAAAGCACCCTTTATGGCCCACTACACAGCCCTGTGAAGGTTTTAGTTTTTCAAAAAATGCAGCATTTAATAGCCAATATCTATGTTAAGTGTATGTGCAAAAGGGGAAGGAGCCAAATGCACTTGCTTTGTTTATAGCTTCTTGCCTTTTCTTGCTCTGATTTAGAACACTACATTTAATTGGGCAAATTTTCCAGGTGTCTCTTGCTTTCCATTTTGGAATGAAATGAAACGGCTGGTATGTGCATTTAAAACTCTGTTAACTTGAACCTTTAGGCAAATTATCTAATTTCTCTAGTAAGTGGAAAGTAAAAGCACAGGAACATTTTATATTGAGAAACATGGATATAATTATGTGGTGTGCTATGTTAAAGAAGAAAAATCACTAAAGCCAATTTGAACAATATCTCATAGTTGGAGGGAGTATACCTTCAAAGAATAAAGTTTCAGCTTCAAGTGGCATAAAATTCTTCTAATGTAGGATTTTTCTATTGGAATGACTAAATTTTATATTCTTGGAATCACACAAAAAACAACCAGTTGAACTAGTTATAAAGAAAGAAGCCATGCTACAGCCAATTCTTGGTCTTTCTGACTTCTAGGTAACCTATTAGGAACTAAAAATATTATAATTTCTCTGCATTTCTGGTTCTTGATTATATAATTAATTATGGTCAAAGACTAATCATAAAAAGAAATGTAGGATGATTATCTAAGGATATAATTTTAAAATTATAATAAATTAAAAATTTTATATAATTTAAATTATATAAAAATCCTGAAACAATAACCGGAAGTAGTGAGTTCTAAACCATACAACTATTAATGAAAAATTTGCAACCTAATAGGTTTCTGGTGATTGATCAAATTAAAAAGAGTGATAACCTCATAGCCACAGAAGCACCTGAATTTATCTGTTTTGATCACTATTAGAAATATAAGGGAATTTGTAAAAGCATAATGGTACAGTTTCAAGCTCTGTATTTAAGCATAAGCAAATGTGACTGACTAATTGTCCAGGTAGTCTTCTATGTAAACCACAACTGAGCCTGGAATTTTAGTCATTGAGTGACACAATTGTTAAGTAAGACATTACAACCACCATCCTGGGTCTCCCAGTTCAAGTTGTTAAACAACCATTTGGTCATTAAGTGGAATACTAGGGAGAGGATGCCAGCCTTCCAGGTGTGGTGGGTGCAATGGTGGGCTGCTGCTAGTTTAACAGCCAGTTTGCCCAGCACCGAAAATATGAGCATGCGCGCAGCCTTCCGTGCATGCGTGTGGCCTTCCGCGCATGTGCATGGCTTCAAAAACACGGCGATATAGGACGGGATAGCGCCAGGGTGGGCGGGCTGGCCCTCCTGCAGGTCGCAACTACCAGTTCGCCCAAACCAGTCTGAACCAGCAGCAGCCCACCTCTGGGTGGGTGTGGGGAAAGGGACCAGAGCCTGGACCATTTCTCCACCCGATCAATGGGAACGATCATGAAAACGATGTCCTTTGTCACTGGAAAATCTCTCAGCACACTGGAGGTACACACTTCAAAACTAGCAAAAACGCTAGCAAATTCCATTGTTCTAGAAAACTCAGAGCACTAGCATTGGTTAGCATTTTCCCCCTCTGGAGGGGCAGAGATGATGGTGTTTGTTAAAATGCTAGCAATTGCCAACATTCTGGAAGGCTGAGAATGATGGAGTTCGGTAGTGTTTTTACCAGATTTGAGGTGCCTACCTCCAGCACATGGGAGGATTTCCCCTCCGTGCATGGGGAAGAGGGGAGTTCCTTCAGTGATCTGGGGAAAATGGACCTCAAATCAACATCCCCTCTACTTACAATCTTACTGGGTGGTTTCTCTTTTGACTCTCTGGGGAAATGGGTGGAGAAGATTGCAAATGTAAATTATATGGTGTCAGGGCACTTGGCAATCAGTCGTTAATGTGAATAGATTACCAAGTGCCCAAAATGCAATCATGTGACAGAAGAGCAGGCAGCATAATGTTTTACAAGAACTGGAAGTGCTTTGTGAACCATATAGCACCCATTCTGAGACCATTATGATTGCAAACGGTTGTTAAATGAGCAGTCATAAATTGAAGACTACTTATATGTAGCACCCCATTTGTGCTAGGGTAAAGAATTCTGTTAGTCCAGGTGGCAAAAAAAAAAAAAAAATCAGGAGTCTGGTGACAGCTTTTTTAACAAATTTTACTAAAGGCATGCAGTAAGCTTTGGACAGATTTTTAGACAGATCATTACCTTTTTAATTAACAAGTCTAATATATTGAACACTCATTGTGTTGGTTGAGACCAATGAGATTGCTTGAAACCTTTTGATGTATTTGAGTTCAGCAACTTCTCATTCAAAAATGTCATTTAGTCCCATTTTACCATTTTAAGGTCTGCCATTGAATGTCCTTTGTCAAATTTGTCAATTTTAATATATAAATGCAAAATATCTGCTTTAAATTCAGTCAGCATCATATGAAGGTCAAGGGTAGATACTATAGTGCTAGCAAGGAAAGGCCACAGTATACCAAATCATTATTGATTTGACTGCTTTTGATAGATCTAAACCTACTTAACAAAGTATCTGGGACCAAGGAAGTTCCCCCAAATATTTGCTACAGTGAGACTTTTAGTTGGCAGAATCATACTCTGAGTCCTTTTGAGCAACTTGAATTCAAAGAATTGAAAAAAGGTAATTAATAATAATGTGGGTTTCTCTGATAGTCTCAAACATTATTTAATTTTACCACCTACTTTTTGAGTAGGAAGCACTAACCCCAGGTTTTTCTTGCTGGCTCTGCATCCAGGATTTTTATCACTTGTCATTAAAGTGAAGAAAGGCACAATCAGGTTGGCAACTTGCATAGCTGGTTGGAGCAGGCATTATCTTCTATGACTGTAGTTTGCAGGAAAAACAAGGGCTGGGCCCACATATATAGCAACCCTAACCGCTAATTCTGGAAATACATGTCTTATTGGATTCTAAAACAAGAGCAGGCCTGTCTATTTTGAAACTAAGCATGGAGTAATTTTTCTCTATGTTTAGTTTCATGGCTTTAGCAACATGTACCACCACATTCACCATATGGAGTCACCTGTGTCTTATAGTGTACCAATACATCATTTCTTATAATTTTATCAAGTAAGATAGAGGCAAGATAGGACTTTTCCAAATCCCTATCACAGTCAGACATGCTCTTAGTTTGGTGCTGGTCCTATCTAGTAATAAAAACTCTTGGGTATATGAGAAAGCTGTTACCCTTCAAAACTAACCATTGTATTCAAAGCACAATTGGATAATGTTTATCCCATTTGTTATAAGCTGTCAGCCAGTCCATGTAAAAACACCTGTATGCTACATGGATTCTGTATTTCACTTGGCACAGAGCATCTGGGGAATTATAACCACAATTGAGACCAAAATTTCTGTTGCTTAGTGAGGCATTTGTTAAGTGAGTTTTGCTCCATTTTACGACCTTCCTTAAGGAAGGAAGTTGTTAAGTGAATCATTGCAGTTGTTAAGTTAGTAGCCCGGTTCTTAAGTGAATCTGCCTTCCCCATTGTATTTGTTTGTCAGAAGGTTGCAAAAGGTGATCACGTGACCCTGGGACACTGCAACTGTCATAAATATGAATCAGTTGCCAAGCGTCTGAATTTTGATTACATGACCATAGGGATGTTACAATGGTGGTAAGTGTGAAAAATGGTCCTAAGTCACTTTTTTCAGTGCCAATGTAAATTTGAACAATCACTAAATGAACTGTTATAAGTCCTATAGTGATGAAATACTGTATTTTGATTAATACAAATTTTTAAAATCCTTCTAACAATTCATTTGACTTTGGTTAAATTTGCCATAGTGATAAAGTACTCTATGGCATATTTTATTTTTGTACTGTAAGCGTAAAGAAACAGCTATTATAATATTTAGGATTTTCTTCATCGCATTTCAAGTCTCTTGGGAATTTAAGGCAATGTACAGGGGAATCTTCCTTCATTTTCTTCCACTGCAGCAATTCTTTTCATTAGGTTGGGCTGAGAATACAGTGTTTACCTTAAAGGGAACTCCAGATTTCACTGGAATTTAAATCTCAGTCTTCCCAAGCTTATACTTGCACTACCCAAACTTATAACTACACCATATCATTGCAATGTTTGTAAAGGAAAGGTATGTTGCCCTTGAAAATAGCAAAAGAAGCTAGAGTTAGGATTGGAATTGGTCTCAGAGTTAAGGTTAGGTCTCCTTGGAATCTTGGCTGAAAACTGATATCTGAATCATTTTTCAAAGGAAAAAAATGGTTGCAGGTTTTTGTTTGGAGTTGTTTGTGGTTCATACTAAAACACTTGGGAAAATCCCTTTGCCATTGAAAATGAAACTACTGTATGGCAAGAGTTAAGGTTAGCCCCTTTTGGAGTCAGGGCCAAAAATTGATATCAGGGATAGATTCTTAGATGTTTGTAAAGGGAAGAGACATTGACAGCTTCTGGTTAGCATTGTTCGTAGTCCACAGTGAAATACATGGGAAATCCCATTGCCATTGAAAATGAAACTAGTTAAGGTTAGGTCTCTTTGGATTCAGAGCCAAAAATGGATAGGAGGGGTAGATTCGGAATCATTTTCTCAAGAAAGCGACATTTTAGCTTTTGGTGGGGGGCGGGGTAGTTGTTTGTAGTCCACAGTAAAATATTTTTATTTATTTATTTTTAATTTGATTTATATGCCGCCCTTCTCCGAAGACTCAGGGCGGCTTACAATGCGTTAAGCAATAGCCTTCATACTTTTGTATATTTATACAAAGTCAGCTTATTGCCCCCACAAACTGGGTCCTCAAAATATTGCCATTGAAAATGAAATTGGGGTTAGAGTTAGGGTTAGATCTCCTTGAAATCAGAGTCAAAATCAAGAATAGATTCTGAATCGCTTTCTAACCAAGCAACCATTACAGCGTTTCATTCACAGTAAAGTATATTACACTTCCTTTTACTTTGTCTATGTTGATGCTGTTAATACTAACAGAATCAAGAGTAATAAATTATATATTCTAATGTACTATGTATTACATATTCAGTTTGAATGCTGGCAAAATCCCTTGGCACATACGTAGCTCTGCTTTTGGTTTCTCTGCTGCTAATGAAAAATCACAAAATACAGTTTATGTAACTTTAAAACACATCAAAATTAGCATTCAAGATATTGCTACATTTTCTTTCCTATCCAACTTCTTTAAATTTCAAGTTATAGGTCAGTCAGGAATAGAAGGTCCAGACACATAAGAAATAAGGAGGAAACTTAATTAATATTTAAAACGTTAATACCGATTTTCTGCAGGAGCACCAGCTTTTGTGTGTGAGCTTGAGGTTGATAAGTTATGTGAACTCTTTTGTGTGTGTTGTGTACTAAAGTCAGCTACAGATTGAAAAACTGCTTCACAATTAAACATTTTTTTTGAAAGTTCAAAACATTCTTAAAGATCCATCTCATCCTGGAAACCCTTTTTTTGAACTTTTACCATCTGGCAGACAGTACAGGATAATAAAAACCAGGACAAATAGGCTGAAAAACAGCTTCAATCCTAGGGCAGTGAGTATATTGAATTCTACTGTATAGTACAATACTAATGCAGTATCAGATTTTCAAATCAATTGTATAGAATGTGAAGGATGTGTGTTTGTGTTTTATTTTTATAGTTATAATGTACACTGAAGATGGCATTTAATTTCGTATGAGGTGCAATGACAATAAAGTTAAGTTAACTTAACTTTAATATGCTTTCTTCACTTCTGTGTATTTAAAGACTAGTATTGCAGGATCCAATCTGGATCGGTAACCGGGACCAGAGGTTTAGTCTCCTGAGCTTTTGAACTCTTGTTGGAGCCCATCCTCAAGGAACTTCTCTCTAGGGGAATGTGTGTTTTGGACTATTCCATGTGTGGTATTTATGTGGTGCCTGGTTGGGTGTGGCTTATTGGTTGATTGAGGTGTTGATGGCCAGCTATTAAGTTATTGGCTGTTGTTCCCTTGTGCTGCCAAGTTCTCCAGTCTTAAGTACCTGACAAAATTAGTGTTGCAGACGATTACTGACATGCAGAAAGAGGATCCAACTATTTTCAGCACACTTCATATTCCTTTTCTCAGAATTTCCCATAGAGCATTCAAGATACTTGAATTTCATCAAATTTCAGTTTCCACTGCAGATAAGACTCAAGTACCCGTAAAGTGGGAGTGGAATAGTTCTATCAGCATTTTTCATTATCTTGGCAAGCAGGGAACAGACAGATCAATTGAAAATAAATTATATTTCAAAATCTCTAGTGGTGATCCCAAGAAAGTACAATACCATTTCAGAACAGTATATTGTGGAGAACTTAGAATGTTGTTTTAGATGCAGATGGATTCATCTTATGAAACATGAAACTGTTATTAATATTCATATACATTTCAACTTCTTGGGTGTCTTTGATAATCCATATCTCTTGCAATATTAATGTAACAATAAGATGTATATTGACTGACTCAGAAGCCCGTTGCAACTTTTATCTCTTAACAAGGAAACGGCATGAAAAAATAGCTAACATAAATAGTCATTAATAGTACAATACTCCATCAATTATGTCTATATCTTCTTTTAAAGCCTTCCAAGTATATAGTTATCTCTGTCTCTTGCTAACACTACACGTTACATAGATTATAAAGCATGTGAAGAAATTCATTACTAATAACACACATGTTCCAATGCTGAGTTTCATTCAATGACCTGAGTTCTAGCATTACGACAGGGGAAACAAACTTCTTTAATTTTCTCCATTTCATGATTGGCTTAAGCTTATTGCTCTAGAAATAATATTAAGTCCCCAGTATTGAATTCTTTCTGAGGTTTAATGTAATCTACAGCAGATCTGTGAAGTAAGCACTATGAATCCATCAAGACCCTGGAAAAATAAAGATTATTCATAATAATCAAAGCATTTACGTTAGAATAGATCTACCATGACTGAGGTATTTCACTAGCTCGTTCTTGATCAAGAATCTGATCTGTATTCAGACTGACAACATCTCTTGTTTGTACTGGCTGTAAAGTGATTGGGAACCCCTCCAAGATCATATAAAGGGCATTTTCATTAGACTAATCAACTGCACCTGGTTGTGTTAATCCAGCCTTTGGGCAAGAGAAGATTACTGAGCACTCTTTTGATGCTGAGAAACATCACTCTGGTGAATAATTCATAGCCTCCCATGAACTGCTGCAGGTGCTCTTGCACTTGAAGAAATCAAAGCAGAGCTGGGGGAAAAAGTGCATGCTGAATTGGGATCATTATTTAACTCTGAAAAATAGAATTATGCAAAACAGCTTTATCATTTTGGAAAGTTAAAAGGGAGGAGAGCTAAAACTATTCAACGCATTCTTGGAGAAAGTCCTCAAGGAAATGAATGCTTGCTCATGCTGTTCTTGAGATCGGATAAGACTGAACAGCTTAATAAGCTTTTTAATGCTGTTTTCTTTGGCTTTGTAAATTGTGTTTCTTCCTAATTGGCATTAGTCATCCAAGGTCACGTTCAGTCCTTTTAGGTGATCGTGTGGTAGTATTTTGCCTTGCAGACAGTGTTCTTGGAACTGAATTACAACTGCATCTGTCTTTGGAATTTCAGAGCCCAAAGAAAGTTTAGAAATGAAATACAATGAGAACCCATTGCAGTGGACCAAAAGCCAATTTGTAAAATGCAGTGTGTAACAGGAATTGTCCTGTTACAAGGGCAACAAACTAGCTGTGGGCTTCTTATCCTAATTAGCTTAAATCCTTCTTTCTGGTTGACATCTGTTAAGGCAGAAGCAAGATACATAAGCTCTCTTAATCCCCTAGCTCAGTCGAAAATGCCACAGATATTTTTCATAGGGGAAATTGTTAAAGGGGAGAATACATGATCCAAGCTGGGACTGAAGTTTCTTAACAACTGGGCAATCTGCAAAGCACTGGTTCTTCAAGATGAAGCTTTCCTCAAAAAATGCCAGCTCCCAACATCAGCTAAACTTGTAAGTTATCATTCTTTTTTCATCTTTGCTTCATCTATTGACTATCTTTCAGTGGTAAAGAAACTTAGGAAGGCAGAGCACAATGGGTTGTACTCCTTCACGTAGTGATATTGTTAAGAATCCTGAAACAAAGTTGATGGATAAAAGAATTACATTAGTTGACCGAGGAGGTGAAGGTTTTTCATTTCCTTTGCTGATCAAAGGCTCATCTTCTTGTGATACTGAAGGAATAAGAGAGGAGGAGGCTCAAGTTAAAGATCACTTCTTCAAAAATTTATCAAATGAAGAGAAGGATGTTAATTTCTATTCCTCATCTGAGGATCCTTTGCTGTCTGAGCTGGACCAGGAAGAGAAAGAAATTGAAAAGATAGTCTCAAAGACTGAGATAGCTATTTCTGAATCGATGAAGTTATACAAAGGCAAACATATGGCAGAAGCAATTATGATAAAAAAACAACGAAGTTCTGAGTCAGAAAAGGTTGATGCTACCATGGGAGATAAAAGTGAAAACAACAAAAATCAAAAACACAAAAATGGAAAGAAGCAAAGGAACAGGCAGGGAAAATCAGGGCGTCCTTGCAAAATTAAAGAGAAATCCAATCCTTCTGTATGTCAGCCGGAGAAAAAGGTAGATTTCCCAGACGCTCTTGTTAAGGCCCATCAAAACGCATATGCATATCTCAATCCTAATATTGCCAAATATAAGGCTATCTTATGCATGACAGATCAGGTTACTGAAACGCAATTAATTGTGCAACAATTGGTGAACTTTTTGCTTTTTCGTTTTGATGGAATCAACCACCTTTTAGAAGAAATTATTGAAGATGGAGAAAACCTGCTGAAAGAAGTGGGAGGGACCCTGGTTTGGCCAGCTGGCAAAGAAAATCCAAAAGAGCAGCCAGATCTTTTGCAACAATTACTACAATACACTGTCAACAAAATGCAATTGTTAAATGGAACTGTGGCCTCTTTAGCCTCTGATGTCCTGCAGGAGTCTTGCAGCTTTTTGCAGTCTGCAAGTACCAGTTTAGAAGAAAAAATGAAAGCAAAGCAACATCTTGATGAGCACCTGGTCAGGATAATAAAGAACCTTGAAGAATCTGCAGTTGGATCTTCCAATCATTACCTTGATGATATGACTCTTTATTCTGAAGACAGTGGAATAGGCATTGACAGTGAATCAGTGAAAGATCTGAATATTATTGATCGGCATGGAATGGAAACAAATTGTGAGGGCATTCACAAAAGTCCATGCAACTCCAGGAATGGTGTAAGCATGTCCCAAGACTGTGTGCTGGAAAAACCGTTTAAGAATATATCTTACTCACCTCCACAGACAAGGAGTTCAATATCATCATCTGAGGTAGTATCAAAAATTAGATCCACTTTTCTCCAACATCAAAATATCTTGAAAACTTTTAACTCTGGGCACTCTGATATAACCCATGAAAGTAATAGCTTCAAACAGAGTGAATTGGGCAGCATTTCCTCCACAAATGAAGACAATAGTGCCAACAGTTTATCTGAGGAAGAATGTGACTCTATAAGTCTGTCTGAAAAAGAAAAAAATGCTTTATCTAAAAGAGCTATATCTTTTCCTGCAGCGCAAGAGAATAGACAGAAGCCTTCCACCAAACAAATAGATAGCACAGATAATGAGATAATTCTCAAAATGAAAGATGCCATTAGTGAAAAGATAAAATTTGTTCCAGCTAAATGTCGGCAAAGGGCATGGATGGAAGATGAAAATGGAAAAGAATTTCTGAGACCTAGTACAGCCTCTGGGGGCCAGAAGACACGGATTAAACAGAAACGGTCTAGGTCTGAGGTGTCTCTCAAAAGTCATGCTGAGGACCCAACTCTTTTGGAACTTCAAAGAACTCAAAAAGATCTTGACAGAAGGTTAGAATTATTTTATCAATTAAATGGAAAAGAGGAAATCATTGATACATTGGAAATATTGAATCCAAAAGAATTGTCTGACTCAGAATATTTTGAGCCTATTGCTCACAGAACTTCCACTAATAAACTGAAAGCATCTCTTGCTAAAAATTTCAATATACTGCCTGATTCTTCATGTAGATACAATGAAAATGTAAAATGTAAAAAATCGGCCACAACTGGCATGTCTTCAGAAGATCTGATATCTATAAAAGAAAATTATTCTGGGACCGCCAAACCGAACACTCTACCATGTAAATCTGTGAAAAAATTAATTGAAACATTTAGCCCATCTGAAAGTCTGGTGAAACACTCAAACTTAAGAACGTTGGGCCCAATAAAATGTGTCAGAAAGTTTGGACTTCAAAGCATTTCTCCCAACCTTCCACTTTCCAAAGGATTTGTGCCCTTAAATCATAAACATCAAGTTTCACCATTAGAAGATACCAGTTGCAAAAACATCAGAACTAGACATTGTACTCTTAGTGACAATAGTTCAATGGAATTTGCAAGTAGTCTTGATACAAATGAGGATTCTGGTGAGATTGATATGGAAAACCTACCTCCTCCACCACCTGAAATGTTAATGGAAATGTTACTTGAATCGACTGAATGTTCAGGAGATATAAAGATGGAAGAAAACTATTTGGAAGTTGTTGATAAGACTACCAGAGCAAATGAACAGTGCACCACCAAGAAAATTACTCAGATTTCTCCACGGAGGAAACTTTCTATCTGTTCACTTGATTTGTTACCAAATAAGAAACTCAGCAATTCCCCAGCTGTCAACAAAGCACCAAATAACGAGATAGATACAAATAAATATTTCTTGGAGTTGAGTGCAACTCATATGTCTGATTGCCGCAAAAGGGATGATGAAATGGAAAAGGTTGCAGATCTATACAAACAGTCTTGTAAAATAATACCTCTTCCAAATCCTAAAGAAGCATCAGAACCAAATGGGAGCAATCCAGGAAACACGATTAACAATGAAGTTCCTTTACCTGAAAAGCAAAGTTCTCCTGATTTATTAAAGAAAAATGAGAAAACGTCAGGTTTTATCAGCCGAATATCACCAGTAAGAATACCACCTACCTCACCTCCTAATCAGAAGAGGTTTCCAAGTCCACCACTGTATCACAGAGCTATTCATCAAGTTTCTTCTCCCATTCTACATCAGCAACCTAGTCCCTCAACTCACTCCAAGTCAGCAAGTCCCCCAGTACAGAGAAAAGTGATTTCCCCACCACCCCAGCAAAATCTCTCTAATCCTCCAGTAATACGCAAACAACAAAGTTCCCAGAATCAAAAAGTGTCCAGTCTACCATCCCATGACCAAGAAGCAAACCCACTTCCTTTTGGAACTACTCCATCTATTTCCCCATTTCAGTTTCATAGATGTTTACAAAACAATATGGACTCCAAGGACGAGCCACATTCTGCCTCCCCAAAGTTTGTTAGCAATGCTCACTCAATATTTTGCCCAGCTACTTCTTCTTTATTTGAAGCCAAGCCAGTGGTGTCATCAAACATCAACCCAATGGGAGGGGCTATGGCCCACCCTGAAGCCTCAACATCTGTAAGGAGAAATAGCATCAGGCAACTTGTGGGTCAAC
Source organism: Arizona elegans (assembly GCA_022577455.1). Lineage (NCBI taxonomy): Eukaryota > Metazoa > Chordata > Lepidosauria > Squamata > Colubridae > Arizona > Arizona elegans. Next base: position 280,987,851 of record JAKOOJ010000001.1, on the reverse strand, counting down.
AGAGGACGATCAACAGTGCCGCTAGTCCTCAGCCTTGCCTCAGAAGGAGCTTCTCTGATCACAGGCCTGAATTCCAGCTTCCACTGCCAGTTTTTGTTACAGCAGAAAGTGACCCTGTGCTTAATCAAGCAAGGTAAGAAGCCTTAATTTCAAAACTTTTCACTGCCTTTAGATGTATAGCCTGATTGTCAGGATCAGCATGGTTTATAATTCAATATAGTAGCTCTTTTCTGACAAGCCATTGTTTCCATGAGTAAAGACTTGTAGAAAAGGGGCACATCTCCTTGTGGCACATCTGCACATTGGTTTTAATAGTACATAATCATCCTGCTCTAATTTCTGACATAGTCTGAGAACACAGGCAGGCTAACATCAGCATCAGCCAGGCTGCTTCCTTATCGGGTTTCTTATTGTGAGAAAGGATTTCAAATTTCCCATCTCTGAAACTAACTAGCTGGCTATAGGCTTTTTCTGGTAACTACATTTCACAAAGTTGTGCTGAAGCTAACCTCTTGAAGAAACCTCTTGAAGAAAAGGTAGTGTGCTGATATAATAAACACATGACCAAAAATAGAGAAATTTTGCTTATTACTTAAGAATGTTCTTCTTTTACTCAAGTTATCTCTACTGGCCTAGGTGTTTTACATATACCGTATTTGACAGTCTAAATTCCTCTTGGTAGTGTTACTGTTTTACCATGCCTGATACAGTGTGATGAGTTTTCTTATTGTTTCTTTACTCATCAACAATCATTATTGCTGATTGTTCTGGAATCTCTTCATGTGAAGAGTAAGTTCCAATGTTTAAAAATGTAAGAATGTAATAAGCCTCCAATTAAAATTGAGCAAAGAGTGTAATGCAGCTGCTAAGAAGACCAGCACAGTCCTTGGCTGCACCAGTAGAAGCATTAAATGCAGATTATGAAAGGTAACTGTTCTGTTTTTCTTTGTGGGGTTAGGCCACACTTAGAATATGATGACCAGAATAGTTAAGGACTTGGGAAGCTCTAGTTTACAAAGGAGAAATCTAAGAGGATATATGATAGTTGTCCCAGAATAACTTAAAGTTTGTCACCTGCAGAAGAGAGCAAAATTATTCTCTGTTGCAACTGAGAAAATATGGACTAGCAGATTGAAATTAAAAGAAAGATATATTTATGCTCAACAACAGTAGGAATTTCCTAACGATCATTGCGGGATAATGGAAGAGTCTATCAAGAATTATGGTAGCCCCCTTCTTAATTGGAGGCTTTCAAACAGGAGGTGAAGAAGAGGATACTTTAGTGAAGCCTGAATTAAAGAGGAGGTTGGGCTAGATCAGTGTTTCTCAACCTCAAGAACTTTAAGATGTGTGGACTTCACTTCTCAAAATTCCCCAGGATACCGGCTGGGAAATTCTGGTATTTGAAGTCTGTATACCTTAAAGTTGCTGTTATTGAGAAATGCTGTACTAAATGATGTACAGTAGCCTCTTCCAACCTATACATTATATGTTTGTATGCATTTTATTTACCAATCACGTTAATGAATGTGACAAAACAGGCAACCAGTTATTAGGGGAAGTCTACTTGGCAAGCCTGTAGTTACTGCTTCTATTTTATTATGGCCATTTATTTTTTTATTTATTTTTTAAAGAGGACAGAGGCCTTAGGTTTGTTTTTTTTTTTTTAATCAGCTATCTTCAAGCTTGGATTCAGCTTGACAACTTGAAAGCAAATAAATAGGAAAAAAATGTTTGACAGATTATTACATCAACAAGCTGACTAGCAGTTTTCTATGGAACATTTATACTCTCATCAGATTCTGCAGTATAACAAACAAATGTGTCAATGGTCCCAAATTAGAACTGTACAGTACAGTAATGTCCATTAACAGTTTCCTGACAGTTTCCTTTCCCTGAATAACAAGGGAATAGAGACTGTCAGACTTTGAAGCTAAGGGAGCTAGCAAACCACTGTAATGATATGAAAAGAAGAGGTAGATTACTTTAGTCTTCATTTGGTTGTTAGTTAAAATCAGACACAACATGAAAAAACACTACAAAACCATATAGTATTTGAGCATGTATCATGAGGGGAGAAAGCTTTTATTTTAACCTAATGAATACCAGATTAAAATCTTCCACTTGTATAATGGTTCGGCTGGGAGCTGAAAAGGGATGCTAATCAAATATTTCACTTAATGTTAAGGCATCATATCCAAACGTAGTAAATTACTGTCATTATTGTTGTTTACAAATTCTCAAGAAACCAGTCTTTAAACTCAGGAAATAGGCTTCCAAATCACAAATCATAAAAGTATGTTGTAAAACTCTCTTATTTTATTACAAAATATTATTTTAAGGTTAAATGTCTCAATAAAAATCATTAATATTATAAAACAGATTGCTGTAAATAAAATGCATGATATTTTGATTTATGTACAAAACCTGGAGGTAGATATATGTCCATACTAAGTTTCTTTTTATTATTGGAGTTTAAGAAACTGTTCTATCTGACATAATTCAATTTTTTAAAGTTTCCTATCAATATTTTACAATAGTCCAACCTGTATTATTATGATTTATTTTACTATATGTTAGAAGCAACATACATAGGCATTTTGCTCTATAAATAGTATAAAATATTAGACTTTCCCTAATAAAATTAACCTACCTTGTTGATAAGGATTTAAAACAATTTTTAGGAAGTGTATATTTGTAGAAGGAAACATTGGGTAATTGTGATAATACATAATTGTAGGAAGAGGAAATGCTAGATGCAATTCTGATTGGAGGACATGAGTTTTGTATCTAAATCATTACTTGTCTCTGAATTTTACATTGTGATGCAGGAACTCAGGTTCTAAAGGTTTTTCATCAGGTTTTGTCCATCTGCCCTTTGATTTTTCTGTTTTATTGTTACATTTTGGACAATTGGCTATGTAGGTTTTGAAACTGTGGCTGGCTTTTTTCATATAGTTTCTCTGCTTAGTTTATCCCTTGAAGGGGAAAAAAATATTCCACAGCCATTTAATTTCAAGGCTGTCCTTGAAATTAAATGCACTGCTCCCCCCCCCCCACACACACACACACACACATACACCATCAAAGTAATAAAAACAATGAAAAGTATGGCCATAAGAATCATTTATGGTACAGGCCGGAAAAGCCTATCATGTAACCAATGGTAACAGGATAGCAATGCAGCTGGCCAAACTTGGTGCTATCACTTTGTTTTAATGTCTGATCTCTCCTGTGTCCCTGTCAAAACAGACATGGAAGATGGATCCCAGAAGCTGGAAGGGACATGCCCACGGCAGTTAAGGTGTTTAACAGGAATTGGACTGATCCTTCTCTTGAATGTATTAATAATCTCATTATTGTTAAAGCATGTTTGGTTGTATTGACAGACAAAGTTGTGTAAGAAGAGGATATGTGTTACTCTAAAATGGAATGCTTGAGACAATTTTAGGCTGCCTCAAATATGTATTGAGGATGAGAGGAAAGCAACAACATAAGGACTGGAATAAAAATGTGGTTCCCGGGGTATGTTCATGTTGTGAGGATGCAATGGTGAGATCTTTTTTTATTGAAAAAGTTTTCAAATACAAATTTTTTCCCCTTTTTTTTCACCCCCCCTCCTCCCTAACACCCCCTCACCACCCATCCCCCCTGTGACTTCTTCTAAATAAAAACCTAATACATAACAGATTATATAATATTTTATCATCCCCTTACTCCCTCCTCCAAATACTGAGCCTTACTTTCTAATGATATTATTAATATTATTACTTCCCCCTTTTACCATACACTTCAAAATAACATTCTACTATAACATTGTATAATAACTTCTGATTTAGCTCAATAATATTATTGTGACTCCCAATTTAGCAATAATCTGCCCTTTTTTCTCCTCCCCCATACTTATGTCTGTATATTAATATAACATTTCAAAACAAACTTCCACTTTAAAACTATATAATAAATCCTACTTTAACATTTAATATTTTGTATATATTAATATAACATTTCAAAGCAGCCTTCCCCATAAATTCTAATTTTACATTTGTTCAACTCTATCCATTTCCTCCACTCCCATAAATATATCTCTTAAGCATCCCTTTTCTTAAACTAAACAATCAATAAACTAGCCTGTCTCCACCCACTTTCCTACAAAATTACCATACACAACAATTCTTAATATCTTTATTCTTCTGCCCACCCTACTAAAAAAATATTCCCTTATATAGATAAAATCAATAACTTTAAATTTATAATCCATATAATGTCTTCTTTGATGTCTTTCCACTGGATTGCTGAGTCCATTACCCATATTAGGGTAACATAACATCCCGGTTGCAACAGAATGTTCAAAATCCTCAGTTATCATCTGCCCCCATCAATAATAAATATCTTCGTGTATATAAAAAAAGAAAACAACCACCCGAGTGACATTAATTGTACTCCATATAATATCTGTAATAGTGGCTTTCTTCAGGATTATTAATTCCCATCGTCATAATGGGGTAACAACCAGATCTTCTGCATGCCCCAGCGTAGCTCTCTTGCCTTATAGCTCAGCATAAATATAATACATTTATCAATGAAAAGAAAACCAAAATAGATAATTCCAATCCAACAGTTTAAGGCCCTTTTCACATCCCAGAATTACAGCACTGCAGAGGTCTGTCACTCTCCTCAGGATAATATTAACCACTACTTCGCCTCAACTATCTTTTCATGTATTCAGTCATTTTTTTAAAAAAAAAACTGGCTTCACTGTTGCTTAATTTAGAAATTTTTATTTTTGTGAGACCTGTTTCTTTTTTTCCTTTCTTTTTGTGGGTTTGATCTCCATCCTAATTTCCTTTCTGCAAGTTGTATATCAACTGATCGGTTTTCGTTCTGATTTATGACTTGATCTTGTTGGTTTTGCTTTTGTAACTCATATTTCTTTTCTATAAGTTGTGTATCAACTAATTGATTTCCATGCTTGTCTGTGACTTGATGAATCATCACGTTAGAATCCGATGCTACTTCTCTCTTGTTTATAGATAATCCAGCTGAGGTATCTGAAGAATCCAAAGGCAATTCATCTACGGAGGCCTCTGTAACTCGATATTTTTCCTTTATTTCCAACTCCTTCTGCTTATCTTGTGTTGTGCATAAAGATGTTGAGTTCATTTTTAAAAAATTTTGATAAAATTCTTCCGCTTTTTCAACAGTATTTAATTGGTATCTTTCTCCTTGATATCTCAATATTATACCAACTGGAGCATCCCATCTGAATAAGATATTTCTTTTTTTGAGCTCAGTCACCAGAAAACCAAATTTCTTTCTTCCCAATAACATCTTAGGCGGTAGTTCTTTGTATATCCAAATCTTTCTTCCAAACAGTTGCAGAGTAGAATTAAAAGATTTTGGCACAATATTGTTTCTTATTTCTTTATCTGTAAAATAAATCACCACATCTCTAGGCAATTGCCTTTGCTTTGCAATCCAGGAGTTCATTCTATAAACTCTATCGATCCTACAAAATACTTCCTCAGGTTGAACCTTTAAGATCCCAGCCAGAATTTCAGAAGATATTTTCCTTAAGTCATCTCTGTTATTTTCCTGTAATCCTCTCAGTCTAATCGCATATTCAGTAAAATTATATTGCATCATTAAGACTTCCTTTTCAATCCGTTGTTGTATGTTTTCTGCATTACAAATCTTTGGATCAACTTCCATTTTAGGTTTTTCTTCTAAGCTATTGTCTTGAGTGTTTATCAAATCATTTTCAATTTTTTTGTATTTTATTGTCCAAATTGTCCTCAATTTCCTCCATTTTAGACTCTAATAAATTAATATTTGTATCCAACTTGATCATAAATTCTGAGAAACCATTAGCCATTTTTATAATCTTTCGTTGCAAAATATCAAACTTTAATTGCACCAATTCTTTAATTTCCTGCTTAAATTTTTCAAAGTTCTGATTCATAATCTCATCTCTTCTTACAATCTCCTCCAGAAGAAATTCAATTATATTAAAATCAGTTTTCTGAGACTGTAGGTTAAGAACTTGTTCATATAATTTGTGAATGGGGGAATCCCCCCCCCCACTGCTTGTTTATCCGGCTTTGTAAGTCTAAACGCCATATTTCCACACAGGCAAACTTTTTTAGAAAAGAAAAGAAAAGCAAAGTAAAGAGAAAAAAGCTTCTTTCCAAGCAAGATCAATATCAAATCTCCAGGAAAGAAAAAACACAAAAGTGGAGCTTTATCTTCAATTGTAGCCAGGAGTATTTATTCTGCTACTTTGTATCTTAATAGAAGACAGAAGGACTTTCCCTTTCAGCCCTTTTTCAAGCCTCGGCAATCGCCATTTTAAAGACTCTTTTTTCCTTCTTCAATAATTTTTATAAAATAAATAAAAATACTTGCGATTCAGGGACACAGGTTCAGCTCTCATCCTCTTTAATTGATCTGTTAGTTTTCTTTAATAGGCTTGTTCTTGTCGCCTAGCTCTGCAAAAAAGCAGAGGTCTCCCAAAGCCCGGAACGGCGGCAGGGGAAATAGGGAGCCTCATCTGCTTCATCCCCAAAAGTAAAAAAAAAACTTTTGGGGCTTCGCAGAGAGCTCTACCTGCCCTCGCCGGCTCTGTCTCACATTTCCTCATGGAAATGGAGTTTTTCGAGCCGCCTTTCCGGTGTAAAGGCGGCTCTTTACAGGCAATGGGGCTGGCGGTCCCGAGGGACCGTCTGGCAGCGACGAGAAGCAAACCGGAAGAGGTGAGATCTTAATGAAGTACATTCTTTTGTCATTTTATGGTTCTAATAAAGATAATACTCAACTAAGGATTTGGATTATTTTTCTCCATCAACCATCATAACTCATTGTAGTTTTTACTGAAGATGTTGTGGTAAATTCCCTTTTTCATTGCCCCTAAAATTTTTAACAGAAACATATATGTCAGATGTGTCATTCAGCACTGGTAACTAGTGCTGAATGTAAGTAGGTAACATTACCTAGTTTGGGTAGGGAAATGTCTGCAAGAAAACACCCAAGTTCAGAAGCACCAAGGACCCCTCATTTCAACCTTGAGCTGCAAATATTCTCCTTCATTGGTAGTATGTATGCCAGTTTTAAGTAGGATGTTGATATGTATCCTATGGTTCCACCAAAATTCAGGAAAATTGAATGACAGATGTAAAAATTCAATATCTTGATAATCTCAACTTGCCAAGTTATGATAGAATGCTTGAAAAAAGTTATATTATCTGTTAACGTAGATCACATGTTTCTTCCAGAAGTTCATACATAGCAATTTCTCTTACCATTTTTTTCCACAACAGCCCTATGAAGCAGGCTGGGATGAGAGTATGATTGATCAAAAATCAATCAATAAGCTTTCGTGATTGTAAATAAACTTGAACTTGGATCTTTCCAGACCTAATCCAACATCTGATCTACTACACTGCATATGCACAGAAGTCTTTAAACATTTGTGGGCATAAACTAATGGGCATGTTGGGCAATTAATAATAATTCTAACACAATTGTAATTTCAGTGCCTTTCAGACCTTCCTGCTTTTTACATAAAAACAATACTGTATATTTTAAAAATCCATTCTAGTAATATGTGTTTAATGTGTGCATGTTTTATGCAGGTCACTGAAATATGATATTTAGAATGCAAAATATTTGCACTAGGAATTCTTGTATTCCAGGGATAATTTTATTGTTTTCTTCAAAGAAATTGGGATTAAAAATGAACTGATAATTTTCTTCCTTTTTTAGATTAACACACCTTCTCTTGTTATTTTATTTGAAATATTAAATTTCACTAGGCTTTTTTTTCTTTTGCAGCATGGAAAATGGCCTTTTAAAGGAAGAAGATTCTTGGAAAAGCAAATGTTTCTCTGAGGGAAAAGGAATAGGCAAGTCATCTTATCCTGAACTCTACATTGTGGGTCAAGGACTCCAGAAGGCCTAAGTGAAATTAATAAGATTGGAAGAAGTCAGAACCCAGACTGAGGATATCTACATGTTATCCTATGGAACCTACATTCCTTTTACTATCTATATCCGAGCAGACAAGATATTGGGTAGAATTTGACAGCTGAACACTGTGAGGCTCTAAAATACATTTGTACTGCATTCTAAGCTGTAGAGCTCACATCTTAGAAAATAAGAGTATATTCAAAATATGCAAAGATCAATGGTGTTGTGAGCCACAGAAAGCATGTAGAATGCCAGACATCTCTTACACAACCTAATTTTAGATAACTCTACTAAAGGAGTAAAAGTCTACATAATTTAGAGCAAGGGAAAGCAGCCGATGAAAACATCTGGTATAGGAGTCTCCTTTATCACTTAACATTTTTATGAAAGTTTGTTGTTAAACTAAGAAAAAAGACTACCATTGGAAGTGGGTATGCCTATTTAACAAAAGGATGCCATAGTAGGCACAGTCAGTTGCAAATAACTATTTTATTAGGCAACAGAATGGTTGTTCCTTACCATCCATTATTTACACATTAAGAACAACTGTAAAAGAATTAAGAGTTTCTGGAAGTCTAGTTAACACCAAGGAGATGCCCATAGCCACACTAATGCTCATGGTCACTTTCCAGTAGTAGCTTCTGCTGGACTACAGAAAGCTTAATAGAAAAGCAGCAATATCTGTTAAAAAAACCTGGAAGCACAATTCAATAGTGCACATAACTTTCTTGGACAAAGATAGATGATAAAGATGATAGATAGATAGATAGATAGATAGATAGATAGATAGATAGATAGATAGGTTATAGAGATGATATCTATTAGTAAGAACACTGAGTTCTGTCTGTAAGTGAAGTAAGCAGGTGATATAGTATAAACAACTGGGATGAAGTATGTATTGGAATAGTAACCCCAAAGGAGATTTTTGGCCATCTTTGGCCAGTCCACACATACTGCAAAACTAGGTTGCATATCACCTAGTTTTTGACTGTATATCCATGTATTCTAGTTAGCTATGTATCTTTATTTTGTATTATTCTGAAGTGCCATCATTAATGTATAAGGGAATAAAAATTAAGTAGCCGATACACAAGAGTATCAATTTAGTATTTGTATTTAATAATGATTTCTTTAAAACTCTGTTTTTTCAGAGGTAACCTCAGTCATTGTATAATCTCACTGCTTCCATGTTTCAGGCTTCATCTTGATTAGAAAAAAAAAAGTCACACAATTATAGCAGCGCTTAAGATGTGGATGTGACTGAAGAGATGAAGGCACAATAAACCAAAACTTTCTTATATTCCATTCAATTGTATTTGATTCACAGTGTAGAATTGCAGAAAGAGTACAGTCCCATTGCATTAGTAATGTTAATGAAGTTGTTTGATGGGATACTAAATCATGTATCATGATTTAAAGCATCATTTCCCAATGTAGCATACACCAGATGGATTGGATTTCTGGACATCTAGATTATTCCATTCCAGTAATCCCAAAACAGTATAAAATAAAACAAATTTAGAGGGCATCAGCCTAGGAAGGTTCCTTTAAAACAGAAAATAGTCTATATTGTGAAACGTGAAAGCCATAGATTTATTTTTTTAAGAAGAATTTATGTATGTAAGCACACTCATTTGTTACTAACCTGTTTTATGAGGATGATTTTTCTAACAAAAAAATCTGTAAAAGTATTTTAAAATTTTATTTTATAGTTATGCATATTTTTGTAAATTTCACCATGGGCTTTCTCCACATGTATATGATTATGAACATGACTTAATAAATCAACTATAAATACCGGTATAACATGGTAATTATTTTAAATATATATTCATTTTTGGTTTTTTTTGTTTGTTTGTTTAAATCTACTTTAAGAAACCAATGTTCGTGTTTTAGACTGTGTGTGATTTTAAATCAAGGACTGATTAATACAAATATTAGGATGAAACTAAAAATTTGTTGTATAGGCAAATGTTCAAACCTTACCTAATAAAATCGTGCCATCAGGGTGGAACTTACTATAGCTTCAGAGGCATGCGCAAATATTCCCTGCTTTTCTTAGGAAGAAAAAAGCTGTCTAGTATGTTGCACTGCAAGGTCAGTCCCTTTGGTGCATGCACACAACATCATGATGGATGAAGAAGAGGGGCATCATGATGCTTTGTCATTGGCTCAGGCAGCCTATACAGTAAATTGTATGAATTAATGTCACACTTCTGTGCGGATGCCACACTATGGCTCCTTAAATTCACATTTCAAAGAACAGAACAATTAATCAGTGGAATGATTTTCCTCCAGAAGTTGTGGATGATCCAAGCCTGGAGATTTTTAAGAAGAGATTAGGCAACTATTTGTCTGAAATGGTACAGGTTTCCTGCCTGAGCAGCAGGTTAGACTACAAAACCTCCAAGGTCCCTTCCAACTCTATTATTCTCTTATTCTTTGCAATTCATTATTTTGAATCTGCTATCAAATATATCAGCTGTTTGCTGTGGAATCAGCAGAGAAATTCGGACAATTACAAGAAGGCAATGGAAAAAGTACCGTTGTTTTGCTAAGAAAATTGCATGGATCGGTTCATGAAGTCACCAGGAGTCACATTCAACTCAGTGACTTGATTTGACTTACAACCCGGAATGCTAGTAACCCTGTTTCTGTTCATATTACATATATTCATGTGGACAACAGATAGTAGAGTTGTAACAGATTGGGACAGCCTATAGATTTCATAAAATAGGTATTTAGTTTCAGCATTTTTTTTATTTTTTTTTTATTTTTTTTGCAAAAATATAAGTGCCATTGTGGAGTATGGAAGAATTCTCTTTTTTATAGTGTTTATCCAGTATAGTATTTTTAGTTAGAATAACATGTGATAAATTCCAATAGGAGCAAAACAATCACGCTGGTCAATGAAACTAAAAACACCACACAGAATATAAAACAGAGAATTCTCCCTTTCCTCAAGAGGGGGAATGGAAGTTCCGTAAAACCTAGTACATGCAGTGATGACATATTATAGCATCTGTATCTCTCTGCTTTGAGTGCTTAAGGAAAGGTAAATTTTATATAACATGATTTGATCGTTTTTTCCAATAGTGAGGCAATGGTGATGAAATGAAAGAGCCATAATATTAACCTTTGGAAAGTAGTATATTTTTTACAATTAGTATTTAAAAATGTGTTACTCCTACTGGAAGCTTAATTCCTATTCCTCTCATTTCCTATCAGCATAATTGAATATTTTTTAATGAACTGGGAAGAGCTTAGGTCTGCAGGTTATCTACCATTTCATTACATTATTCCAAGAAGCCACTCAAATATACAGATTTATTTAATTCATCATTCTGATATTCCCCTTTTCTTTTCCAACTAAATGCACATCCAAGCAGACTGTTTAATGGGTTTTCTTCCAGCCTGGGAGGATACACAAAGGTATGACACTATAATTTGCCCCATTATCAAAGCATATCTCTATTCTGTCTCAGTAACAAGGCCAGCAAGTGAAGCTTTCCTGACAGTTTAGTGCCAGGTAAATAAAGTGTGGTGATTGATCCATTTCCTGCCAGCAAAGACATACCCACTAATCACTCTTTGTAAAGTGAGGTAGGGCTGGGAGAGGAGACGACTAAACCAGAGGGGTCCAACCTTATTTATTTTTATTTTATTTGTCAAGAACGTATTTGGTAATAAGTATAAGCATGGATTGGATACATAAAATAGATACAAATAGAAGAAACATTAGGACAGGAATGGTAGGCACACTTGTCAACATTAAGACTTGTGGACCTGAACTCCCAGAATTCCCCAGAACTCCCAGAACTCCATGCTGACTAAGGAATTCTGGGAATAGAGTCCACAAGTCTTAAAGTTGCTGAAGTTGGACAAAATAATAATAATAATAATTACAGGTGAGGTGGGCTCCTCTGCCTCCCCTACCTTCCTGGGAAGTTTCCATTCACTGTGCAAATAAACTGTAAATTATCTCCCACTCGTTCTCTCACTATCTAGCTTACTCAATCTGTTCCTTGTGCTTTCTCTGACTCTCTTCTCACTTCTGCTTGTATTGTTTCATCACTGTTCTGTCTCTTGCTCCCTTGCTTGTATTTCTTGATTACTCACTCATTCCTTGCCGTCTTTCACACTTTTTCTTGCTCTATACATCACTCCTCCTTGATTATTCATAGGATCTCTTTTGGGAGTGAGGATCTTTTTACTGGTTGTCACTGCCATGTGAGCTGCTTGACAGTCCCTGCCTGTTAAATTTTTGTTAGAGATATAAGAAGTAAAACACTAGAGTACTATTGCAAAAACTGTTTCTCCTTCTGACAGTGTTTCTCAATTTCATCAGAGTACTTTTAAATTGTATGCTGCTTCTTTTTGCAAGAAGTATTATCCTTCTCATCTTTCCTATTAGCTACTCCTATTGGTATCTTAACATTATCATTTTGTTGGTTGTATCTTTATGATTTATCACTTTTTTACTTGTAGGTACAGTGAGAGCTTATGCCCTGCAGACAAATTCCTTGTATATCCTATCAAACTTGACCAATAAAGAATATTCTATTCTATTCTTTTAAAAAAAAAGTATAGAAAAATTGACCACAAATTCATATCTCCAAATTTAATGAAGAATTGTGGCATGGAAATAAGAGAAGTACTAATATGGATATGTTTTGCTATCCAGTTCCAGAAATAAGAGAAGAAGCAAATAAGCAAGAAAGTACTGCATTGTTAATGGGAATAGAAAAAGGAAACTGATGGATCTAAATAAGGAATGATCATCAACAAACATGTTTTGAGATATAGAATATCAGGGAAGAAAGACATGTTTGCTAGATGAAGGAGTCGAAAAAAAGTCAGTATAAGTCAGGGCAGCATAAGCCCAGAACAATGAGGCAAAAGACAATTTTGACAGCACAATGATGAATAAAGAATGGGAGAAGATCAGAAAGAAGAAAAGAAAGAAAGAATCAACCACCAGAGAAAACAGTAGTAGCTAAGGAAAATTTAGAGGAAAACTATAGAACTCACTGAAAAATTTGTGAAATAAATTTTATACCAAGTTCCCCAGACTGCTTCTGCAATTGTAATAAAATGGAAGGGGTGGGGGGGTGGGGGTTGCCAGCTTGCAGGGTTAACTCACTCCTGAATTCCATTGAGAACTCAAAAGGCAAGAAAAAAAAATGTTGGGTTGCCTTTTCTCACTTTTTCTTTCATGTTCTAGATTAAAAATACATTTGCAATCTTTTTCTTTTTGTATTACTCCCATTACTAATATATCTTTCAAAATTATCCTTTTCAATACAATATCCACACATCCTGTGGACAGCTAGCATTTTAAACCTGAAAAGTATGAGCCTTTGCAGCCTACCCATTTGGGAAGCAATTAGGAATTTCTTTTATTTTTAATGGGCGATAACGGGCCTATGGTTTGTGCTGCTGACATCTTCAGCATTTGAAAATGGAATGAAAAATGTGTGGTTTTGCCTACCCTGTGGAGAATTAGCCTACCAATTTACAACATGTTCTAGGGTACCCTTTTACAGACAAGGAAAATTATTCATCTATATCAGCGGTGTCAAACTCAAGCCCGGGGGCCGGATCTGGCCCACAGGGTGTTTAGATCTGGCCCACAGGGTGCTTAGATCTGGCCTACGGAGTTACCCTGGAAATATCAAAGGATTGGTCCGCGGTGCCTCTACCAGTGAAAATGAAGCTCTGTTTTCACTGGCAGAGGGCTGCAGGAAGTCGTTGCAGCCAAAAAATGGAGCTTGGGAGCCCGTTTTTGCTGGCAGAGCACTCGAGCCACCAGAGGCACCCCAACACAAGTGACGTTGAACTGACCATGCCCACCATGGCCATGCCCACCATGGCCCCCAAGGTGAAACACAACCCCTATGCAGCCCTCAATGAAATCGAGTTTGACACCCCTGATCTATATACCACTAAAACTCTCTTTTTGATACTTTGGGACCTTCAATTGAGTGAAACACTGCATCTTGGAACAAAATTTTATCAAAAAAGATACTTCAAACAGCTGAGTTACAGAATGCCGGGATTCTTTATTCCAGGGGAATTGAAATTTTGAACCTTTTTTTTGCTGTTTCATTTTTTCCCCCCTGCTGTTCAGTTCTACTGCTGTGCTGCCATAGTCACCCACAGTCACATGATCATATTTGTTCCTTCATTTTCAACATTCCCAGAGCTTCCCACAAGTTGTGGGGAACCTGGAAGGAACTGATATGATTGCTGAAGCTCTTTGCCACCTTCCCCCTAGCAAAGTTGTGGGAAGCTTGCAGGAAGAAAGTCAGTAGAGAAATGGTGCATCCATCCCATAGAAGCACAGTCCCTCTGTATTTGCCCCACAGTGGCCAGCCATGAATTCTTTGCTCCCTCCTCCATATGGCAGCAGCTGTTACCTGTGGGTTGGGCTGGGAAAAGAAGGGAAGGGGAGGGAAGGGGAGGGAAGGGAAGGGAAGGGAAGGGAAGGGAAGGGAAGGGAAGGGAAGGGAAGGGAAGGGAAGGGAAGGGAAGGGAAGGGAAGGGAAGGGAAGATTTCCAGTGGTCACTGCCAGCTTTACACAGAGAACTTCAATGGGGAAGCTGACAAGAAGTTGATACTTTGCCTGCCTGTGATCATTCTGTTTCTTTGTTTAGGTAAACAATGGCTCAATAGGTCATGGCTGGTCTAGTTTTGACTTAAAATAATAGGTTTTAACAATTAAGGGGTCATCTATCTTTCATATTTTGATTTGAGATGAATATATAACTTTACCATTTGGGGTCCAACAGATGTGAAATCTGCAGACATACTTCTATTCTCCATGAAGTCAAGCTATTCTCCAAAGCTCCTGAAGGCAGAACAAGAAGCAATAGATGGAAACTAATCAAGGAAAGAAACAACCTAGAACTAAGGAGACATTTCCTGACAATTAATCAGTGGAACAACTTGCCTCCAGAAGTTGTGAATGCTCCAACATTGTAAGTTTTTAAGAAGAGATTGGACAATCATTTATCTGAAATGGTATAGGTTTTCTGCCTGAGCAGGGGGTTGGACTAGAAGACCTCCAAGGTCCCTTCCAACTCTGTTATTCTATTATTCCTTGAGAACATCTTTTGAGATTTTTTTGGATAATTTTTTGAGAATTTTATCTTTTGAGAATTCTTTGAGAATGCTGTACATACAGAAATCATACCTTTTAAAAATTATTTTACAGGCATTCCTGTACTACCTTTGGACATTCAGAAAAACAACCCTAAATGAACTGGTTCAAAGACTGTTTATAATGGAAGCAAAAAGCAAGCATCGAAATCACTTAGGATTTCTTTCTTTCTTTCTCCTAACCTTCCTCTTAAAACTGACCTTAGATGCTGATTTTGGCAATTTTAACCTCATTTTGGGATGGATCTATGTATATGCTATGCAATCTCTGAAATGAAGCAGTTTGAAAAATGCTCATTTTTAGAATAAGGCAAAGCAATAAAGTGTCTATGGTTGTCACCAAATCTCAACATTTATACAAAAATTGTAAGCAAAGCACTTTAACTATAACTTTATCATTATTTCCTGAATTACTGTAGTAATTCAGATCAAACAGATCATGTATAAAACCGTGCTACCAATATCTCTTCTACAGACTACAAAACCCAGCCTTGCTGATCATGATTGAATGGTTTCTGGAAAAAAGTAAGGACTGGGTGAACATTAGAGATATCTGTTACTTTCAGAGCCAATTTATCACTGACTTCTTAAAGCAGTTCCTTCAAGTTTTCTCCAGTTGCCAAGGAGCAGTATTATGCAAATGAAGTTCAGACTAGCAACATTGATTTGAATGAAGAATGTGATTTTTTTTTAAAAAAAAATGTGGATTTATTTTTAACTTATGAAATCTAAATTAAAATAGGAATGTACATTTCTTTATTTGGGATAAAACCAGTGGTGGGTTGCCCCCGGTTCGCACCAGTTCTATAGAACCAGTAGTAAAACCGGTGGGAGGCCCCGCCCACCGCCCCTGACATCACCAAAACTCTTCTGCACATGTGCAGGAGAGCACGAGCACGAGTGAAGCGAGCTAAGCAAGCATGCATGCGCGGCCCCGCTGCAAAACGGTAGTAAAGGTAAGTAGAACCAACCCCTGGATAAAACATATGCACAGCTCTAAAGCTACCATACATTGAAGCCACTTTCCAAAGAATGAGTAACATTCAGTATCATTTTATGCTTGTTCTTATTCTAGAACTAAAAAACCGATTTGGTTCATTTTATTAACTGTTGTTTCCAAAATGTTCAGGAGTGAAAATCTTCAGCTTTATTGTTAGCCAAAAGGTATATTTGATTTTCACAATAAACAGAAACACTTTGCAGATTTAACTGCTTTAATGTGTATATATATAGACAGTATTATAGCAGAATTTGTTCATTGGCTTCTCATCACATTTCAATACATTGTATGAAAGTTTATGAGGTGTCACCTCCTCAGCCAGAAGCTAAAAGTTGGCAAGGACACAAAATAAAGATTTCATAAAGAATTTTTTCTGTAAAGCTTTACCTGTACAATAGCTTTCTTGGCCACAGAGGTCATATATGCCTTGTTTAAATCATGAAGCTTGGACAACATAAAATTCACTTTGCTAAGATCTAAATCAGACATAAGTATCCACAATGTTTTTATTTCCTATCAATTCAGGGTGTGGGAGTCCTACCTTTTTTTTTTTTACATCTGGCCAGAACCATGGTTCAAGAAAGTGGGATCCTAAGTAGGATCCTAAGATAATGCCATATAATGCAACATCCTGATTTTGAATTGATTGATTAGGTGCTATCAAGTTGGTGTTAACATTTACTGACCACATCGATGGATTTTCTTTGGGACAATCCACATATAACTCAGTTTTTTCAGATTTTCCAAAAGTGCCCAATGCCACAGTAACTGACTCCATCCACCCTGCTACTGATCATTCTCTTCTTCTCTTCCCTTCTGTAGACTTTTTAAAGGAGCTAGATCTTCACATAATGTGTCCATAATATGATAATTTGAGTCCAGTAAAACTCTATTTATTTGGCTATCCATGGTATTCTCAGGACTACTTACTTTAAGTATAATTTCTTTAAATGAATATATTTTTCCATCTTACTTAAGATTACAAGACAAAAAAATTAATGACGGTAAGGTGATCAAGCAATCCCATGTTTTGGACAATAACTGGGTACCTCAAGACACATTGCAACAGAAATCTTCCATGGAAGACAGATCTTCTGATCTATTGAACTGTTTCCCTCTTCTGGTTTTTTTCTTCTTTAATATTAAAAATGGCACCATAGTACTGCTTTCACTTTACTCTACAGGGGAATATTTGATATATCTGTATAGTTTTCTTTTCTTCAATAACAGAAAAGGAAGAGGTAGAAAGGAATTAAAAATTTATCTCCTCCCAATTTCTTACTGTTTTCCAGGTTAACTTGTAGTTTGCAGCCTTTGCAATTGCTTTTTTTAAAGGGAAGAAACTGACGGAGAAAACTGGATGCCACCAAACATATTCTCCAGTTTGACCTTGGGGAGAGCATGCTTGCTGATGCCATATCTGGCTAATGGTTAAAAATGTTCTTGCCTGCACAACTGTTCCAGGTTTGGAAAACATATTTTTCTTCTCTGTCTATACACATTCTAAACCAAGAGCAGCTCTAAGTTCAGCAACAGGTGGAAAAGTATTGTTCCGATCTATTTATAACTGCCTCCTTCTCCGGTAGCTGCTTAGTCAGCCCTACAGGGATTGCTAAATTCCTCATTCTGTTCCTGGTCATCTCTGTCAGCCACACTTGAGGGATCACCTTTGTATCTGGCCCCTAATACTAATAAGACCCACACAACACTAATAATAGTTGTTCATCCAGATTCCAACATTTGATTTTACATCTCAGTCTTAAAAATAGCATCCAAGCAGATCCTATTGGCATTTCTGAATAGGGAAATTATTTCTTTATTCTCTCTCTCGCTTGTGTATACACGCAGGAGGCTTTAAGCTAACTGCTCAGCTTAATTATCATGCCTACGAATGAAGGCAGACCCGCTGTGAACAACAATTGCTCATAAAGAAAGTCGGCAGAAGGGTGGGAAGGGTTCAGAGACAACCAAGAGAAAAATCTTTGTTGCATCGCCCACACAAAACATAGGCCATAAATTAAATATCTACAAACTACACGTAAACAAGTTTCAATCTTTTTCTCAGGTTATGGAGGGTTAGAAAATATCAGGAAGCATAAGACCCTGCACATTTGTAGACTTGCATTTTTTGGTATCTGTGTGGGTTTGCTTTATCTTAGCATTGCGAGAAAAAAGACTCCAAGGTGTTTAATATCCAACCTTTGAAAGGCTGGCAGACCCAGCCTTTCAAAGAGGTAGAGTAGGTGCATTAATTAAAACTAAAATGGAACAAAGCTGGATTACATAATGTCAAACCTCTTTACTGAAGAGACCAAGGATCAAATCTTACAAAATATTCCCCTTTCCTGTTATTTTTACATTTAAAGTCGTCCTTTCTAGACTCTTGCCCTTGAATTCCCATCATTGTTGTCTGCATTTATTCTGATTTATTCTAATTGGCTTTAGAAGAAGATTTATACCTCCAACAAAGGCACTTGATTCAGAAATTCTATCCCCATATACGGACCAGTAGTGGGTTGCTCCCAGTTCGGTCTGGTTCTTGCAAACCAGTAGTAACGGCGGTGGGAGGCTCCGCCCACCCACCCGGATGTCATCATGGACATCATCATGGACGATGTACACATGCGCAAAAGCGCACACACGCTCCCATTGTGAACCAGTAGCAGAGGTAAGTAGAACCCACCTGTGATACGCACCCACACATGCATACACTTTTAGAAAAACTACTAAGCAGGATATTCACAGGGTCCTCTGGATTGGATGCTATGGAAATAACTAAGATCTTCTTCTTAAAACTTCCCATTGTAGAGTTTTCCATACAACAAATTTCTTTCCATGAAGTTGTGTATGAAATGGCATGGCAAGATTTAAGACTGCCTGCAAATTTGTTGTCTCAAATTTCACTTTGGATAGCCTGAATGTCTTTGGAGAATAGAGAAGATGGTTCCTAAGTCAAGTCTACAGAATCAGACTCATTTTCCATCTAGCCCAATATGGACTATTCTGATATCAGGATGATTTCCATAATCTCCAGAAAAGCTCTCCCAAGTCATTTGTCATCTGTTCCTTCTTCCCCATTCATTCTTCCCCAAATGAGGGTCTCACCTAACATATTTTATGCATATACAAACTGCACGTACATAAATTTTGAACATGGACTTGGAACCTCTGTTTCAATGCTCTGAATAGTGTAACTTTTTCACAGAGAAGTGCCTCAAAAATTACATTTCTTGGATGCAATTTAAAAAAATGTATTTTTCCTTAATATATAAAATGTTAATATTGCCTGTTTGGGGCCCAAGAATTCTTATCAATATGCTTATTTGATATTTCAAGCATTATTTGATCTTTCAAGTATTAAGGGCTGTCTGCTACTATTAGCAGCATGAGGTGTTTCTCTTCCTATTCTTCAAGCCTTCCTCCTCCTGATTATTATTCATTTTATTATTCCCTTTATATCTGCTTTCCACTGGAGGCTCAAGGTAATCTTGAGGGATTTTCTATTTTATCCTCGTAACAGTCCTCTGAAATAGGTTGGAGTGAGAGATATTGACTGTCTCAAAATCATCCAAGGTGCCATTTCAAAGTTAAAAGGCCATTTCAAAATTAATCTATAGGAATGGAACAAATAATTGAGAGCCCAGTTTGAAATTTTCAATTCTGTTTTAATACACATTCATTGTAAGAAAAATACTACATTTATGCTCTTATATATTGCTCTTTGTCTCGTTCAGAAAAAATGGGATGTAGCAGCATAATAACAAGACAATCTAAAACTGGCTAACCAAAAAAAGTTTCTACATTTCCACACTGTGAATTATATCCTTATGTGTGCTCTGTGTGAGTTGAATTGCACTCTTCTGTACTGTGTGTAACTGCATATATCTCTGTGTTTATATCCATGTGAGTATGCATCTCTGTGTATATATGTCTAACACTGCTTGCTGTGTCCTTGTGAAGGTTAAACAAGAAAATTGGAGTAGAAACTGGCACACTCTGTCAACAGGATAAATCTAGCAGAGGCTAATGAAACCTAAGCCTTTGCACAACTCTTGCCAACTAAACTGACCTGACACTTACTGATCCTTTTGTGGTGGGTGCTAGGTAAGTGTGATTGTGATTCATAATGCCTCTTCAAAAAGAAAGCTTCAGATTGAAACGGTTCTATGTTTTCAGGCATCCTGAGAATGAGGCAGTGGTACAGGATCCCTTTTAAGTAAATAATAAAACTTTAGGAATTGCAAGGCAGGTTTCAGGGTAGCAAAAGGTGGAATAACAAGCTAATAAATAAATAAATAAAACAAATGTTCCTCCCTCTCTCCCTCCCTCCCACCCTCTCTCTCTCTCTCCCCCCACCTGTCTTATCAGCATTATAGGCCCTGGGCAAAGCAGTGTACAACTACTCACAGGGATAAAAATGTAAATGGTTGATAAAATTAAACATATATTAACATTAATTTAAAAAGTGCAGTAAAATGTAATAAATATGTTGCTGTATTTATATGATACAAGGCAGGGTGGATTTGATTTAAATCAAGTTGATTTAAATCACAATTTAAATCATGATTTAAATCACTAGTGAAAAGGCTTGATTTAAATCAACTCGATTTAAATCATAATTTTTAAAAAGCAATTGTCATCTCTACTACTCCTTTGACCCACTGTTGACTCACCGATAGTCCCAGTGTTGCAGAATATACAGCCTCATGCTACATAACTAAGCTCCATTTCATTCTGAATAAACTAAATTATTTATGTATCTTAAATAGAAAACTATCTTACGATAGATTTTTACCCCAAAAGTTTTTTATTAAAATAAATTCGATAAAAATCAAAAAAATCCAATTTAAATCAAAAAAATCCAATTTAAATAAAAAAAATCTGATTTTTTTGATTTTTTTAAAAAAATCATTGATTTTTATCCACCCTGATACAAGGTGATTGGAGAGTTAACATATGCAGATTAGTATAGGTGCCCAATGCTCGTGGGGCCCACAGGCAAGGGCCCATCAGGCCCATGTGTTAGACAGCCCTGCTCTCTCTCTCTCTCCCTCCCTCTCTCTCTCCCTCTCTCTCTGTCTCTCTCCCTCACACACATATAGTGTTGATGGGTCGGTGAATGGGGTGTCTGTGCCTCATCCTATGTTTTTTCCTATGTTCACTTATTTTATGAAGAACTATTTTAGAAGAGAATCAAGGGCAGGAGGAAGGATTTACCAATTCTCTTTTGCAAATCCTGGCATTCCATCTAATCCCATCTGTTTCCTACCCTTAACCCTCAGCAGTCTTTTTATTCCCAGAAAACATTCCAATCCAAAGGAGAGAGGTTGTTTCCTGGTATTGTCTTCTCCTTCTGCCTTCTCAGTTTCACCTTGCATGTTTTTTCAGACCATTAAAAAAGGAAATACTGTTAGTAAAACTGACTTCTGTCTATTTTCATTAGCAGGAGTATCCCCTACTTAAGGGAGATTGGGATCCAAACGGGGGTTGTTTTCTTCATATATGCATAGTCAACTCATAAACCACACAATGTGAATTTAGAGAGAAAGGAAAATTTAACCCAGTCTTGGAAAAATACATGGGATTTTGAGAAGATCCAAAACTGCACCTTTGTACATGCACCTAACAAGTTTACAGAGCAAAAACTTGCTTTCCCCTTTATGACTTTAAAGTGAACAGCACTAAGGAAAGAGTTGCTCTACTGTAAAATTGCGCCAAATTCTCACTGTTGCAATTCCACATTAGCATTATTTCATGTATAGATTGTTTAACTCACACCAGTCCAGAGAATGTGGGTGGCCTAGTCACATACAAACAGCATTTCAAATTAATTGACTCACTCAATGGTGGATGCCATTGAACAATCAGCATGTTAGAATAGGATTGTTTTATCTGCCTCACAGAACATGAGGAGGGAGGGGATTTCTCAAAACACATCAAAAAATAGAACCCCTTCCTCAGAAAACGCTGTCACCTAGTCAGGGGTGGGCAAATGTGGCTCTTTTACAACCTGTGGACTTCAACTCCCAGAATTCCTGAGACAGCCAAGCTGTCCACCTAATTTCTCAAAAATGGAAGACTTTCAGCAAACCTTCTTGAGATGTTCTTAGATGTACAGACTCGGTTGATTTGGGAAACCTACTGGTAACCAGTGCAAAAATATTAGAAGCAGTGTTGCCCTGCAATAGTAGGACTGATTCAGCAGCAGCACATCTTGGATCATTGCAGCTTCTGTAGAGCTTGATGGAAATATGCAAGAACTGTTATCTAAGCAAAAATATCTGAAACATTTTAAAGTCCAAAACAGGCAGATAACATTCATAATCAGCTCAGATAGACATCTCCCTAACTCGCTTAACTTTAAGAAATAGGACATGCAGCACCATAAGACTTGAAAATTCCGTGATTATATCAATCTCAATAAAAGTGATTTTAGACATTCTGTGAAGTTGATTTGCTCCACATAGTGGGGCTAGCAACTTCTTTCTTCAAATATTGCAAATATTATCCCAGATAAAGCATGTTACAGTAATCCAGATATATTGAGATTATGGCATCAATTATCAGGGATCTGGGTCCAGGTAGGCCTTTGGCACAACAGTTAAAGTTGGGCGAAGTCCCCACCACCAGCAGCCACAGCTCCACCTGTTGTTTAGGCGGTATCCAAGAGTACAAGAGAAGCTCCAGACGCCAATTTATGGTGTGGGTTTAACCTTATTCAGAATAACTACTGGGACTGATGTCTTCAGATGTTTATTGACATACAGCAATTAATTCTGGAGATAAGTATTTAGCTTGGGTTTATTTTACCTGAGACTTCAGATATTGATTCAAGCTTTCCACAATATTCCTGACATGGCTTGATGTGGTGAGGTACAGCTGAATATCTTCAATGTGCTTATAACAATTCACACCAAACTGACACATTCCTTTCCCCCTTGGCTTCTAAATTGTAAATTGTAAATCGTAAATCTCTTAAAATGTCACAAGAAAGAACACCAATATCATTTGAGTTTTTCTTTAAATACTTTTGCTCTTAACTTGTCAAAGATTTTAATAAGGAACTTGATTACAATTAGAATTGCATTCAATTTCCACTCATGCTCTCCCCCTCCCTATCCCAAAGGATCTATGGGGCTATTCTCAAAATAGTTCAGGAACATATAGGCTTTGGGTCTGGTTTGAGGGAACACTTCATTTGGCTTTACATTTAGGCTAAGGCAGTAAGCGTTTTGTTTTTCAGACATTCATGAGAGTCAACCCATAGCAGTATAAGGGCATTTACAAACCTCTGTTGCTAATTACTTTTGATTACTGCTAGTTTAGACAAAATACCCATGTTAGTTGCCCTTAGACTGCTATTTTCTTTCAGATAATCCTTCCCACCTTACTCTCAGGTTAATGTAGAGACAACAGGGAATGGCTTTGAAGGATAAAGGAAAGATCCATTTCCAAGGCAATGATCAGATAAATGCAGCTTAAGTCCATTCCAAGAAATTAATCTGAGAAAATGGTTCAGATAGACCCATCCCTAATTCACATGGAGATAAAATGAGAGAGTGGGAAGCACATTCAGACTTGCAAGATCCTGTTATTATAGCTATTCTGATAAAAGTAGTTTTTTTTACCAATATGGCATTGATTTCTTGACTTATCCTTTGGGGCTGACACTCAATGCTTTTTGAACACAGAGGATCAACATGGAAATGCAAATAAAGGAAGTCTAAAATGTATTTTTAATAATTAAAACATTTTACTTTAAAAAAAATATTGCTCTAATGATGATGGACATTCATGCCATGTTAGCAAATGACAGCTGTCCATATAGAAATGCTGCAGGGATTAATTTTGACTTCTAGTATTTCAGAATGAATGTGGAAATCATTGCCAAAGGCTAGTGCTTCTAGTCCTGGAGTACAACCAGACAATTCCAGATGTTCCAAAGCACTCTACTGTATTGTATTACTAAAGGAAGGGCTGTATAGATACTTTGCTAATTAAGTGAGGAGGGGCAGATTCAAAAACAATGAATGGAAAGTAGTGACAAGTTATATCATCTCCAGTCCAGTTCCTAACACAGTAAGGAATTGAGATAAATGAGATTTTCTTGGTTCTTCCAAACAGCAACCAAACCAATCTGATAAGTATGATATTCCATTTTTTTCCTCCTTGATGGCTTTTTAAACAAAAATTTAAAAATGAGAATATACTATTGCCAGTACTAAGTAGAAAAACTGTGTATCATCGCCTCTATAACAAGTTAACTGAATGGAAGAAAAATATTGTTTGGAATATTTCTTACGCATTTTGTGCTCAGTATTTATATTTCAGATTTCCTCTTCTTCCCTTCACAATTTTTTCCAGTTACCACCTAAGGAATAACTTTAGTGGGCAGTTTACATGACAGTTTGGAAGGTACAGTAGTGACCAAATTTGTGGAAACCTTTTGAGAAAAAGTGTATCTTCTAAAACTAGCTAATAACATCACTTTTTCTGGGAGTAGTATTATAAAATTATATATCAATGGAAAGATAATTTAATCAAGAATGTAATGCAATAACTTTTATGAATGAGCATTTTATTAGAAGAGCAGTTACAGTATAAAGAAGAAAAGTGAAACGTGGAAAAAATGAGATATACAAAAATTATCATGTCAGTTTACTTAGCTGGGTAACCTTTAGTATGAATTATGGTCTTAAGTCTTCCCATGGAGTGAACCAAATCTTTTAGTTCTGCAGCTGTTATAATGTGAAACCAAGATTGAATGATTGCTTCTATTAACTGGGTTTTATTGCTGGGTCACTTTTGACTAACAAGTTTCTTTAATTGGCTCCATAGATTTTCAATTGGGTTAAGGTCTGGACTATTCCCAGGCCATTCCAGCAGTGGAATATGATTATCTTGAAACTCAAAAAAAAAAAAAAAAAGTGGTGTTATTAGCCATCAAACCTCAAAAATACACTTTTCCCTAAAGGTTTCTACAATTTTGGCCACTACTGTACCACTAATTGGTATTTGCTTAGTCTGGCATCTTTTTGTGGTCATGTAATCCATCTTCTCTAACTGACAATCCATAGAGATAGAGGAAGTATTGTGGTTTAAAGTTTACCTCTATCACTTTATCACACAATATTGATATATATTACATAAATAATTTTCTCTTTTTATATATATAAAAGCTGTGCCTTTTATGCATTATTATCATTGATGAAATCTCTATGGGTCAAAAGTGGTAGAGTTTAAACCTTAAAAAAATAGATGATTTAATTCTACAGCGAAATACATTATATACATTTTCCATTATAGGGTTATTACTAAAAGCTTTCAAAAGGAGACTCTTACACTTCAAAAATAAAAAGGTTAAGTAATGGCAAGTTTTGTATCATTATCCATTTTTGCTTCTCTTTGAAATGTCCCACTATAATTGTTCCAGAAATAGTAACAGGCTTTTTTTTCATTGAAGATCCATATCTAGAAGATCTTGAAAAAGTTTGATCACATGTTGTGGTTGGTTGCAAACATATTCCTCAAGTTTCAGCCCCATTTGTTTGTGCAAGCTTTTAGCCAGTTTAGAGACCATGGTTCTCACGTTTCCACTCTTCCCAGGTAATACCCCATTACCAATCATGTTATTCAGGAAATACCAGAGAACAGGAAGGATGTAACGTTCCACAACTAGAGGCTTCCGTGGATAAGCAACAGCCACAAGACCTGAAAGCAAAAGATTGCAGATCTGTAAATAACAAGATTGATGTTTCTCAACCTTGGCTGGTTGGGGAATTCTGGGAATTAAAGTCCATATAACTTCAAGTGGTCAAGGTTGAGAAATAGTGAACTAGATAGCTGCTCACTTTTTTGATTGCAGATGTAGCACTGAAACTTGAAAAACTGTTAAGACAATTTCCTTTTCAATGAACCACTGCTTACTTAGTTATGTTTGTATTACAGTGGTATCTTGGTATTCATCGTTAATTGGTTCTGGAAAGTGCAATGAGTACCAAAAACAATGAGTACCAAACATTTTTTTCCCATAAGGAATAATGTAGTAAGTCACAAGGCAGCCGACACTGACAAATTCTAGCTTGTGCATTGAGTACCAAACAAACGATGAGTACCGGGGCAAAATTTTCATATCCAAATGCATTGAGTACCAAATTCAATAAGTTTCAAAGCAGTTGAATACCAAGTTACCACTGTACTCTCCTCAAATAAGCATTAAAAGTATTGTGCAATTAAATAGATAAAAATAACAGTCATTTATTTAAATTTTAGCCTGGTATTTTCATATGTTGTTGTTAGGTATACATCAGTACTTTTTATAAAAGGGAAATCTTTCTGGATAATAATCTGCTCTCTGCTTTAGTAATAGAGGCAGTTTTTTTCCTTATTGCTGTATTTCCTCCATTCCTTGATTGCTTACATAGGCAATCTTTGCCAATTGGACTGTATCAATGGACAAGAGCAATAGAGTCATAACATGGTTTGAAGGGAGAGAGTGAACATGGGGTCATCTTTTCTAATAAAGTTGTCAACAGATTTATAACAGAACAAGTAATTTTGCAGAATTGCTAAAATTCTTGAAATTAGTCCCCATGGAAATATCCATGGAAACGTCTTGCAAGTAATGGAACATAAGGTATGACTGTTTAAACAAACTTTTCAGTGCTTTAGGCTAGTATAATGCCAGTATTATTGCTATTTATTTGAGAATTTGACTACTGACAGGGTGCCACAATCTGATATGCAAATTATGTGCCACAGCAGCACATTGCATGAGGGGCAGGCACTAGCTCCAAAAATCATTAGGAAAAAAAAATCATTCAGGTAAAACCTAGCTAAATAGAAAACAGTACTCTGTGCTAAGGAGGACACACATCTCATCTGACCAGTGTCTGGTCTCATCCAGTTTGCCTCAAAAGCCACATGGCATAGTTACATAGAAGGAGATCATCCAAAAAAGAGGAGATCTAATATCAATAACATAGGAACACAGGCTTCATGTATGTACAGTCAGCTGCAGAGACCGGTGACAGAACACATACCTATGACTAATAAAGAAATGTACAAACTTAAAAGCTAGGAAAGTCAAAATACAGTAGGTTGGAAACAAAAACTGTATATAAATGTAATTTGAATCTTTTTTTTTTTTTGTCAATTCCTTCTGTTATGTAACTATACCTAAAATATATTTTGAATATTTGAAAATGGTTTGGGGGCATTAAGTGGAATTCTGCACATGGGTACCTTGTCAGCAGCAGCTCTGAATATTGATATTTGATTATTATTTTAAAACAAAAAAACATAAATGAATTAAGAAATCAGTTTTGTTCTTAATCTTAAGGCCAAGTTGCCATAGGACAACTCACCGCAGGACAATTTTAACAATTCAATTTAATTATTTTAAATAAATAAAAACGTATTTTAATTTTTGTCATTCACGTTTCATTTGGTCCCTCCTTTTGCATCCATTCTTTAATGATTCTATTCCACCATTTCTTTGATATTAGTGTAACTCTTGTCACTCACTGAGTTGTCTCTTGGTGAGTTGGCTATGACAAGTTGGCCATGGTGAATTGGCTGTGGCGAGTTCGCTGTGGTGAGTTGGCCATTGGATAAGGGAAAGGCTAAATTTTGAATGTTAATTTTGTTGTGGCTTCTCACTGCAACTATGGGCCTGATGGTGACTTTGAAGGAATTACTGTTAATTCCTTTGCAGCCTGCAATGTGAGATAATAATGATCCACCTTATATGTTTGATGTTAGAATTATGAAACAATGTACATTAAATTTATTGCTCATTGTAAAAGCTATAGTAATAATAATTTCTAAATAATAATTTGTACAACATCGTCTGGATATTTTTTGCAAGTTACCATTATTGTTCTGGTCTGTGGCTAAGGATGCTTATGGCATAATGGTTCATATATGTTTTCAAGAAATTAATTATTCATTATTCATTCAAATATTTGGGAGGACAGTTTACTACATCAAATCTAAAGCTCTGTGTATTCAAAATTTAAACTGTGAAAAATATAGCTTATTAATTTAAAAAAGTAGATATGTACAGTCCATACAGATTTTTAAAAGAACGTAATTTTCATCCAAAACATTTCATAAGCAGTAAAAAAACCTGAGAAAGTGTACCTCAATAACAAATCTGTGCTGTCATTCTTGTGCCACTTCATTTATAGAGTATAAAACTGGATTTAGAAGAGTAGGGTAAGTACTTAACTGTTTTATTATAAAGCCATTTGGTAATTTTACTAAATGGAAGTTCTTCTGATCTTAAATGATTATTATTGCAGTTTTGTGGCTTCAGTGCTTTTTTCCCCCAGGAAAAATTATAGCTCTTGAACGCTGTTTGATTTTGGTGATTGATTTACAGCATAATAGATGGCTTGGCTATCTATTTCAAATAGAGACTTATTCAAAATGTCCGTATCAAATTTCTAAACTGCAACATTAAGTTAAAGCGTACTCCATGGGTCAAACACCAGTGATGCCAGTGACCTTTTAATGATATCTGATGAGGATATCTTGAGTCCAGTTACATCTCAGTGGCCAATGAAAAATGATCATGATAAGCTTTAGGATGCATATATTGAAGGAACTAGTTTCAATTTTGGGGTTCTGCTATAAGGAGTTTGTGATCTGTTCTCTAGATCACAGCTATGGATTGGACCTCTGGCAAATGTTTGCTTCCATTGCCCAATAGATTAAAGAGATCATAGCAATTGGTTTGCAGCAGGGGGAAAAACCATTTTTCAGTAATAATTCCTGAGTCATCCAAATGCCTGGAAAGGACATGATACTTTGGTCCAAGAAACAAAATCAATAAACCAGTTTATTTTACTGAGAATGTTCTAGCCACATCTCTCTTCTTCCTCTCATTCCTTCTTAAGAAAAAAAAAATCAGAGTTTCTTAAATCATGGTTGTATACCTTTATATTATATTTTAATTTAGACTTCTTGTCAAAGCTTATATCAATTTCTTTGTTCAATGGTTTCTTCACTGTTTTTCAATTACTATAAACCAAAACTGTTATACTATATTTAAAAATTCAAAGAATAAAGGGGAAAGAAAATGCAAGTATTTATTGGTTTGTATCTAAAATGCAACTGAAGTGGAATATTTGGTTTATCCAGTATTCATAAACCTGACACAGAAATTTCCAGAAAAACAATTTTGTATCTTTATTAGGAAATAAACTCAGCTGAATACCCTCAACAAACAGAATGGGACAACATTTAAATCTCTGTGGAATAAATCATGTACTGTATATATTTTTTGTGAGTTACTCTTCTCTATTTTGGAGACATGAGCCCAACTGATTCAACTTATTGTGATACCAATCTTTTCAAAATGACTGTCCTGCCAGTGTGTTGCTAGAAACAACACCTCTAAGACTGAGATATGCCTGTGCTAATAAGTCAGAGATCCTCCAGAGAAAGAGTTGGCCCATATACTCAATAAGCAGTCATTTCTCATTTCAAGTTTGAAAAGTTGTAAATAGAAATATACTGTCTTGAGCTGTGAATAAAGGAGCTCTTTGCCTCCTACTGTTATCAGAAATATTGTTCAGAAGAAACTCCACACCACACATAGTCTTTTCTAACCTGCCAGACGATCCGTGATGTCCTGCAGAGCTCGGCCAGTGAGAAAACGCACCCTGCTGGCAAATATTTGAAGCAGCAACAGGTTGTCTGAAAGGGACAAACATATTGTTTGGATGCAAACTACTGTGGACCAATCAAAATGGTTGTGGGACGTTACATAAATTACCACATAATAAACAATGAACAATTTCATGTCATGTTGTATTTGAATTGAGAATAAGATGTTTTTGCAAACTTAGATTTTGTTCCTACAAGCTACTATCCTTCAAAAACATGCCAATCTTCCCCAATTTGCACTCTTCCAATGCGTTAGGAACACAATAACCAGAATCCCCAGTAACTAACTCAATTGAATTGAAGGCTTGGGGAAGTATTGAGCTTGAAACAATATGACTAATGCATGAACATTCTGTCTCACTGCTTCTGTGAAATCAACAAACAGAAATAACAAAACAGTTAGCATCATAGCATTGACGTTCATATGATTTGCTTTTGCTTGCAAATAATCAAATGAGGCATCAATGGATCCTGCTTGGCCAGACATTCTTTCCCAATGCATCCAGATGTAATCAACACTCCTTGCAATAATCCATTTCGCACTATTAAAAATGCAAGCTATTTTAAATAATGATATATAAAAAGCGTAGTGAAGAAACATTGTTTGTTCAGTATGCCTTTACTGAACAAACTATATTTTATTGAACAATGTACTAATGTACTCAAGCCAGCATCTACAACTCTTCAAGATGGAGTATTGCCTTTTTGTTAAAGTTCTTTCAGCAATTATGCAAGTGTTTGATGCAAAGGATATATGATCTCTGGTTCTTCCATGCCAATTTATAAAGAAATATGAAGTGGTGGATTGATTTAGGACTATGGAATTCCTGCTTCAGTTAACAACCAATACCATTAAGTCATTTGGTGGGAGGGATTATAAAGCATGTGTATGTTAGGTGGCTTATGACAATCCAGGATCAGGCATTTAACAATGGTTCAGGTTTCAGACTTTAGTGAATAGGTAGCATGCCTACTTGATTTTAAATGAAATCTATTCCAAACTATCATAATGGAGGAAAATGGTACAGCAAATAAATACAGATTAATTAAATGTGACAAATGTTGATTTGTTGGCTGGTTATTTTTTAAAAAAGAATATTTTCCTAACTTGTTCCTTCTCAGGTTATGCAGCCAAGAAGAATCAAAGAGAAGAAAACAGCAAGGAGCAAAATAATTCATGTTCTGATCAGTGCCATCCATTGTGATAGATGGAAGAGGAATGATGTGTGTGCTGAGGAAGAGGATGATGTGTGTGCTGAGGAAGGCAACTCTTGTCCTTTTAGCAATTAATGGAAAGTATAACCATTTGCTGCAGCAGGAAGAACACTTGCTTTGAAATGCTAATATCGAATGTGGAGAGTGGGTGTTAATTATTGATGATCATTGCCCCTCTTAATAATATCTTTAAAGTTTTTAGTTCACTTGTAAAACCGACTTTCAAAACGCATTCTAAAATAAAGTACGGTACATTTCTCCATTTTTTTGTCTTTCAGAAAAATGTGCTGTACATTTCAAAAATCTGAAAATCATGAAAGCCCCAATAAGCTATTGGTAGGAGATTAATTTAGAGCTGCTTTTCCAGAAGGTCAAGAAATGGGGAGATGTGATGTTTGACAGCAATGTTTTTTTTAATCATCTGCAGCCAGCCTTCACAAAGTGAAGAATCAGGTACCAGATGAAAAAACTCAGATACTGAAATACAGTCAGAGGACACATCCTTTTCAATAAGTGTTGTTCTTGCACCCATGCAAACAGGACCATTCTGCAAATGTAAAGCAAATTGTAAATCTTCAAAAAGTATTGATGTTGATTATTATATTAAGCAATTTTTCTTGCTGCTCTGACAGAAATGGGAGAGTTTCTCTATCTCCATCTGATATTCTGATTCAAATAGACTTTTCATAAAATCAGCGTAAGGAAGGTTTCGGTATGCTTTATATGTTACTATACAGAAAATAGTACCAAGAAAGAAAATGAATATAAAAAGTAATGAAAATCAAAACCAGGAAGGAAAAGGTATCTTAGGAAATATCCATATCATGACATTACAATCAGTAACCACATTTATGAAACCAGTTATTTTTTAAGAGTTTTATTAAATTTCAAAAACTTAAGTTAAGTTAAAAAAGTTAAGTTAAAAAGTTAAGAGCTCATTATATGTTTCAAATCCAAACATTTCTGTCCAGTAACATCTAGAACTTGTGATTTCCAAAATCATATGAGCCCCATACTTATAAATGACAATCATATATTCCCTGGAAGTCAAAGAAATGTATACACATACTGTCCTCTTGTGGTGGAAGCTCCTAAAGCATCCATAGATAAGGTAAATGGTTCCCAGTCCAGTCAAGGAAGGAAAATAATGTTATTCCAAACACAAAGAATGATAATTTCCAGACTGTCCATTATCCTGTTCCATAGAAGTATTTTTAATTCCAGTATCAGGGTTATTTTTGTCAGAAGCAGTCCACTGGGATCCAGTGTAAAAGAAGCAAAGGATCTGGATAAAAGGAGAATACTCTCTGTGCATACTCAAGTCTCTAGCCAAGTATAGGCAACTCGTGCACATGTTGCTAAATACAACTAATAGCTTCTCTCAGCATTGACTGTGTTTCCTATAGAAGCTGGAAGCTGTAGTTCTACAATGACACACATCAGCTATGTCTCAGAATTACAACACAGTAAAATTAATGTCTGATTCTAAATTCAGTGCTCGTGTTCTTCAATATAGGCAGAAATATGACATGGTTTGGATATAAGTAAATCTACTAGGACATCTGTATGTTAGTACTAACTTCAGTCGTGATTCATGAAATCCTATAATACGTCTGGCCTATTCACCCAGTACAGTATTTTCATATCGATATAAATCTATGTGGTATGAAATTTACAGCAGTCCTTGGTTTTGTAGTTATTGGCAATTGCAATTTCTGTCTTTGGAGAACAATGTTTGAAAGAAGCCGTCATTTAGACATGGATTTATGCTTGTTTGTTCTTCAGAAATGAGCTCGGTAAACTATAAATTTCCTTTGAAGAAGAAGAGTACGCATTGGAGATATTTATGGATTAGAGATAGGAGAATGAGCTGGATGAAGTTCATAAGTTAGGGCTTCTATAAAGCCAGCACAGAAGAAGCTTATTTGGGAGATTGTCCTCAAATCAAGAGCAAAATAACTCATGGGCTATATTCACACAACACACATAACCTTGTCCCTGAAATTTGTAGATTTACACAATACATGGAGCCATACACTAACCAAACACCCCCACCCCCATCCCCATCTTCACATCATATAGTAAGCAGTGAAAAAGCAAACCAGGATTCAAATTTACCAAACTTATTTTTTTAAAAAATATGACAATTTATAAGGCTGCCTAATCAAGATGTGACTATGGGTAAATAACTATCAATCATACAACCACATTAATAATTAAAAACAAAAAGCAAGCACTATGCACAAGGATAAAAATCCAACCAAAAAACCAGTCATTGAATTAAATGGGTCTAGCTAACACCCATGTCCAATGTTTATTGGAAGAGTCAAGTCTTTAACATCTTTCAGAAGGTCATCAAGGCCATTGAAATTCTAGGGGAAATTCTAGGGGCCACTGGCCCATTGGTTAGGCCAGTGGCTCCCAACATTTTGGGCACCAGGAACCTGTTCCATGGTAAAAAGTTTTTCTATGGACTGAAGGGAGTGTGGTTGCCTGCATCCAATGGATGGGGCTCCACTTGTTTGTGTGACCCGGTTTCTGACATGCTGCGGCCTAGTGTTGGTTCACAAACCAGGGGTTGGGGATCCCTGGATTAGCCAATATAAGAGAGATAGGTCCCATTACAGGTAATTCTCGATTTATAGCCAGAATTGACCCTGCAATTATGCTAGTAAATTGTGCCAGTCATTAAGCTTGTCATCATGTGACCATATCCAATTTTACCTTTTTTTGTGCTGGTCATAAAGCAAACATGACAGTCATTAAGTGAATGCCACAGTCAGTAGGCAAATACCGTGGTCCTTAAGTGAGCCCATTGTTTGCCATAGATATTTTTTGCTGGAAACCAGAAGTATGTCCCAGTTTCCGGCAAAAAAAATCATATTCACAATCACATGGCCATGGAATGCTGTTTACAGCCATAAATATGGGGGTAGTTGCCAAGGGCAACTACTACATGACTAGGGCAGAGACAGCCATCACCATTTTGAATCCAGGACACAAGTACCTTTTAAAGGGTTTGCCATAAGCTAGAACAGTGATGGCTAACCTTTTTGCCATTGCATGCCAAAAAATGGGGGAATGCAGGGTGGTCGCGCACGCACCCATGTTCACACCCATAATTCTATGTGCCCTGCCCTCCACACATGTGCACAGACCCCCCATGCTCCCCCCGCTTTTGACATGTGATGACCTGGTGGGCACAGTAGGCCTGTTTTTTTGCCCTCCCCAGGCTCCAGGGGCTTTCTAGGAGCCTGGGGAAGGGGGAAAAGCCTTCCCCACACCCTCCCAGAGGCCCTCTGGAGGCCAGAAACAGCCTGTTTGCCGATTTCCAGTGGGCCCAGAAGGCCCAAAAATCAGCTGGCTGGCGCACGCATGCGGGCTAGAGCTGAGCTAGGGCAACACTGGTGTGCCCACCAATATGGCTCCGTGTGCCACCTGTGGCACGTGTGCCATAGGTTCGCCATCACGGAGCTAGAATGTCAGTAAGCAACCAGTCATAAATCGAGGAGTACCTGTAGATGGCATTGTTTAATGCAGAGGATCCATAGCATGCCCATGTTTAATCTATATCTATATTCATGCAGCCAACTGAGAAATGGAGTGGAAGAATCGAGTAGAAATTATGGTACATCAAATTGCATGTAGGAACTTTTTGTTAATTCCCTTCAGTTAAAAAATAATCATAAAAAAGAAATGGCTTAGTCTTCTACCAGCACTGAATTTTACATGGTGGAGCATCAAAGTGCAGGTCCACTTTTGCAATCTAAAATTATATTATTAGCTTCTCGTGATTCTACTGCCTAGTTCTAAGGCATATACAGATCTGGCCTCTCAAGCAAATTTGAGATTCCAGATTGGCCTAGAAAGAACAATATAGTTCCATAACTGTAACACCCAGATCATTGGGGAGGATGTATTTTCACTGCAGAATCAACTTTTAATGGGACATAATTTTCCACCAATCTGCAATAATTGACTGCAAAGGCCTTTGTTATTTCAAATCCAATACTGCATCCCTCCATCCCATATATGTACAATTTCATTTTCATATAGAGGAAGTAATAGATGGCAGTTTTTATAGAACCCGAGATGAGTTTATTTTATATCTAGTAAACTGAAGTCTAATGGTTAAGGTTCCTAGGTAATAATAATAATAATAATAATAATAATAATAATAATAATAATAATAATAATTTATTTCTATATCGCCCTTCTCCTGAAGGACTCAGGGCAGTGTACAGCCTATTAAAAGCACAAAGACAAACAGTAATTTAAATAATTTAAAATTATTAAATAATTTCGGCTCAATATTAAAACCCCAAAAAATTTAAAACATCCAATTTAAAATCATTACATTGATAGCCCGGCCTGGCGGAACAGCAGGGTCTTAAGGGCACAGCGAAATACCCTGAGGTCAGAGATCTTACGCATTTCCAGGGGCAGTTCATTCCACAGGGCTGGGGCTCCCACAGAGAAGGCCGTGTGCGCACCCCCGACACATGATATGGCCCCCTGCACCCATCATACCTGCCTCTCCCACTCATTATTTCAATTACACTGCCCTTCCTGTCGTCCCCCTGCTCCCCGGTTAAATTTCCTTCCATGACCCCTCTGCTGCAGCCAATCGACCCATCACCCTGCTCAGTGGCTATCTGGACCCCCCCAGGTCCACCTTTACAACCCCCTCCCTTCCTCCCGGGTCCCCTTAAAATTTTCATTAAAAATTTAGATAAAAAACCCCTCAACCCCCTCTTCGCTACATGCCATCTCTCGGGGTTCCAAAACCCATCATCAAGATAGGCCCTCGATAACATGGAGGGCCAGGCCTGCGAGAGGGGGGAGTCTCGCAGCACAAAGAGCTCAGCCGGTGAATACATCCTAAAGTCTGTCTGGGGAAGATGAACGAGTCCAAGGATTGGTGATGGTTAGAAAAAGGTCCAGAGAGAAAGTTCACCATTCCAGCATGAGTCAACCGGGCTCCACTGTCCTCTCACAACAGTGGAGAGGGGTCTCAGGCCACTGCCCCGGGAAAGCAGTGACCAAGCTACCCTCTCATGGTGGCTGGTAACAGCAGATCTTATTCAGTGACAGCTGCAACAGAAGTGACTCCCTCGGTACCTGCGCCCAGGCTTAAATTCTCCTCACAGCAGGGCATTACAGATGTCGATAGTACTGATGGTATAGCCGGAACCGGGGGTCAACTGTAGTCATTTTAAGGGCTAATGAGTCCAAGTGCAGGAAGGGTCCAGTCAGGATGATAGTGATCCCAGCCAAAGCCCACAACCGGGCTGCGGTGGGAAGAGGGGGGGTGGAGATGGACCTAGGCCAATCCACACCAGCTCTTCCAGAGCCCAGCTCTTCCCAAACCCTCTAGTCTCCACAAGATCTTCTAATCCCCCCTTAAATCCCAGGTCTTCAGAGGGGTCACCAACCGGGCAGCTCCAAATCAATCTGCCAGGAATCCAAGATAGCTCCTATATTGCCCCAAGACATCGGAGCTTCACCCGCGAACCGCCATCTTGGAGCATGCGCAAAAAGGTAGTGGAAGACTCTTGAGTTCTAGTCCTGCCTTCAGCCAGCTGGGTGTCCTTGGGCCAGTTACTCTCTTTCAACCCTAGGCAATGGCAAATTACTTCTAAAGAACATTGCCAAAAAAAAACTGCAGGGACTTGTCTAGGCAGTCATCAGGAGTCAACACTGATTTGAAGACACACACTTACAAACACATACGCATACACACACACATACAATAATCAAGCTATTCTACCACTGCTAACTAGAACTGTGAGGGGAGATTTGCTCTAAATCACATATTCTAAACTTATATGTGAAAGTAAATGCACATATACTGAGATCTACAATTGGGGAACTTTGGATGTAATTTGTAACTCAAATGAAATATGTCCTCAAAAGTATGCATTAAATTAGCACATTCACAGTCTACCTTCTTTAAAATTCTATAATTCTTTTTCTCTGGTGGGGGAGGGGGGAAGATATGATATAACAGCAAACACAAAAATACACATATCTTGCAAGTAGATAACCATTACCTAAGTAAGTAATCATTGTGTCCAGAACCTTTACTGCCGCACTGTAAATCCCAGAATTCTTTGAGTTTAAGTTGTCCATCACTATCGTCACCACAGAGAACAGGACTGGATTAAAGCCATTTTTAAGCAATGGAATCATGGAGACAACTGATTCTAATGCATACTGGTTCACCTTCTTGTTGGAATCCTGAAGCCTCAGGGCAAAAGTATCAAAAATCTGTTAACATTAAGAAAATAAGCAAATAAATTCTACCATAAATATCATACATAGAAATGTGGGAATTCTTCCAACAAGTTATGAGCCAGTACATGAAAATTTTGCTTTAATATATTGTGCCAGTCAAATATCTCTTGTATTCACCCTCATTTATCAAGTGTTAATAGAGGTCATTTGCAACAAATCAAACCATCTTCCAGTTCATTCACCAAGGCCCACATTTAGCATAAGATTTTACAGCTGTAAAAGTAAAATTGTTAATCTTTAAGGTATAATAGAATAACTTGTTCATTAAGGAATGGCAGGGGTGTCAAACTCCCATGCCCAGTTTAGTGAAGGGGAAAAGAATCGCAATACGTCACGTGACACCGCTGTGATGACGCAAGTTTGACACCCCTGTTATATGGTATGAAAGAAAGCTCCCTTTCTAAGTTGTATACCTTCAAGGTGGGAAACAAGAGGTAAAGGAAATATGCTAATGTTCCTATGGGAAGCAGTTTTAAATTGAGGGGCTAATAGTATATCTCTCTCAATGAGATGAAAGCAGAACTGCTTCTACTCCTAATGTTTTAACAATTAACAAGATAAAGCAGAAATGGATCTCCAACAAGGAGAATCCATGTGCCCCAACTATTATAAATAATTCTTCATAAAAAATAGTAAATTGGAGAAATGTTTTTTTAAAAAGAGTACAATTAATTCATCTGGCTGTTTGCTAGGATGGTACTGCCCTTGCAACTTTAATAAATATTTATGTTTTAATTAAGGATACTGGTATTCATAATGGATACCTGCACAATATTTGAAGAGACGAAGTGTGGATTCTTCTTGCAATGGTCCATTAGTAAGGCAATTCCATCTATTCGTATCTGAAATTCCTTGGCCACAAGCAGTTTGTTCAGCTCCTTCAGCTGTTCCATTACTTCTATGCTGCGAAGTGAAGAGCAACGAACTGCAGGTTGCGAAAAATTAAGAACATCTGAGGTAGACCTGGAGTTGAAAAGTGAAAAGCTTTTCACCATATTTGCTAACCATATTATAATACAGTAAATAATTTTATCAAGCCCTGAAAGGAAGCACAATTTGCAGTATGCCAAATATATCGTGCAAGTTAAACAATGTTCACTTAACCTTCATGACTCATTCCAGATGCAATATGGACAACTCTGAATCAACTTCAGAATAGTACAGTAAATTAGACAAAGCTGGAGATGGGATTCTTTTAATTTATTTCCTTGAGTTTACAAGTGCATGGCCACCCATTCCTCATTGATTCTGAATAGCATATAAGAGATCAAGCTAACTAATTATATGATATTACAAAAACACATGCAATTAAAAACAGTGCAGTACAATTAGTAGCATTAAAAAAAACCTTTGAACGCTCTAAATAGGCCAATGGTGTCTTGTTAAAAGTCTCCTCTCCCAGATAATTGTTGATATTTGACAGATCTCCAAAAGTCCTGAGGGTGTGGGGCAGATGATAGAGAAGCAGGCAGTGCTATTGGTTTTATGAATTTAAATTGTGTGAGATTTTCTACAGCAAATTAAGAATTGTAATTAGTCTTGGAAATAAACTGACACTAAGGGTAGGTATTTCAATATAGGGATGATTTTTTGAGAAGCTTCAACCTCCCCACCATATTCATGGCTAAATGCAATTTCCAAAATGCCCCACAAAAATGAATTACCCTAAATCAAATGAGATCATTATGTAACCGATGCACATCTTTCTTCCCCAGATAGGGACACAACTGGTTTATCAACCAAAGCTGATAGAATAGCGCCTTTGGCACAGATTTTGTGTGATTTTTAATGTGCACACTGGATTTAAGAGGATCTAATCTGATTTATACCTTGCAGAAGGAAACATGCTGCAACAGCCCAATTTTCACCACATAGTGACCAATTAAGAGCAAAAATAAATCTCCTTCAAACATATCTGGTTGTCCCCTTGACTTAATATAAGATCAGGCATGCTATTCTTTTTGTTAGAGACCAAAATAGCATTAAAAAAAGAAGAAGGAGAAGAAGTATCAAGAGTTGTAGATGCTCAGTCCGAGTCTTCAGATAATCTTAATGGATATAAAAGCTAGAGAGAGAAGTTATTATGACTGAATGGGCTCTACCTCCCCTCACAGGACTGCCTCTTCTTTGTCCATTATATGTCTCTTTGCTCATACTTCTTTGATGAAGTATCCTTTTAGTCTTCCAGAAGAGGCTAAAGAACTCATATGCAGGCCACAACAACAATAGGAGTATGAACTATACAAAGGAAAGGGGGGTAAGAAGAGCAGGAGTCCACAGACAAAAAGAACAATTTGTAAATTTGAACAGTAAGTCTAGAGAATTAAGACTCTACTTTTGGTTTTGCAAATGATTTCAAATGATTAAAAACACAGAATCTTTTTAAAAAATTCCTAAATTCTTCCTCAGTTGTGAATTAGCAGTTTCCTTCTCTCTTTCTATAAAACATATCCTGTTTTTCTTTATTCCTTGCTGCTCTGTTATTGCTGCTAGTCCTGCTAATTACTAAAATGTGTAATTTCATGCTCCAGGCAATGCCATCCAAAGGATGTCGCTCACTCAGTGCCAAGAGAGATGGCTTCCACCAGGTGTGGAGCTATGCAGCAAAGGGCAAGCAGGCAGTGTGTATTTCCAAAACATTCTCCCTAAACCATCAAGCTCTCTCTGCAGCTAGAGTGGGAAGACAAATAGTAAATTCAGCTGGAAAGTTGCTTCTCTGAGATGGCAGACTTAGAAGAAAACTTACAGTATACGCATTCTAAAGAAGAGAGAAGAGGATTAGCTCTCTATATACAGTAAGGGTGCTTATCAAAAGGCAACAAAGAGACACCGCCAAATAATGCTTCACTGACATCTAAGAGCTACTTGAAGGTGTGCTGCCTGGATGCAGAAACTCTGTTCTAGGGCAGGGGTCTCCAAACATGGAAGCTTTAAAGTTGTGGACTTCAACTCCCAGAATTCCTTGGCCAGCCATGCTTAAGTCTTAAAGTTGCCACATTTGAAGACTCCTGTTCTAGAGGACAGACAAAAGTTTTCACAAGTAAGTCTTCTCTCCTAAATTAAGGGTTTTCAGCAGTGGCATAAACTATGTGTCAACTTCAAAACAGATCGGGCTTGTCATAGCCATTTTCTCTGTTTCTCATCTTGACACACTTGTGGGGGGGGAACTCTGGAATGTCAGACATCAAGAACTTACTATCTTGTGGGAACCAAGGTCATCCTAACAGGTGCTGGCCAGAGACTGGAAGAGGATACCAAGGAGATGCCAGAACACCTAACTGGACAATGTGACCTGTGACAAGGAGGGAGGGGACTGTCTAATCTTTCATTATTCTGAAAGTTCAGGAAATAGCCAGAGCTGGTTTGTTTTTTCAACTGTGATGAAATGATGTACTCAATAAAGGAGTTCTTTGAAAAAGCTAAAAATCTCAAGAGTTGCTGAATTGGTTGGGCTCATTACTCAGAACTTTGACATTATGAGGAAAACATCAAGCATCTCAAGCAAATGAATTATGCTTAAAGCAACCACAAAAGAAAGGCTCCAGAAAGGAAACAAGCTTTTCCTTTGACTGTAGCCTCTCAACATGCATGTAGAATGTAACGGGCACCTGAGCTTTTTTAAAAAAAATTAATAAATAAAATACAGCATGTCTCCCAGTGATATGCTCTGTGTCTTTCCAAAATCCAACTAATCACATAAACAATGATACTTCCCACCATACCCTTCGCCTGAAGATAGGCTGTCCAGTGAAATTGTCAAACTGCCAGTCTTTGATCCTCTGTAACTTTTGGCAGAAGAAGCTTGGGAGGCTAAATCTTCTGTCCCCTATACAGATAAAGTCACACAGTTATTTTAACATTCTGGTCAATTACACACGCCTCCACATTTTCATGTTAAATCATTTGGCTGATTTGGACTAAGAATGTAATACAAAACGAGCCATTGTGGCTTGGAAACCATGGTGAATGTATTAAGCTGTGTGAACTCTGCTAATTGGGGTGTATTTAATAAAGCAGAGTTAAGAAAATGATGGTTTTACTGCTATAAGTGAATGAACTGGTATATTAGTGCTTTACGTCATTTCTGAAAAATACTCAATTGTGCAGTCAATGCCCATGTACAGTATCAGATATTCTGTTA
Organism: Arizona elegans; assembly: GCA_022577455.1. Taxonomy (NCBI): domain Eukaryota; kingdom Metazoa; phylum Chordata; class Lepidosauria; order Squamata; family Colubridae; genus Arizona; species Arizona elegans. Next base: position 280,946,397 of record JAKOOJ010000001.1, on the reverse strand, counting down.
ATTTATGCATTTCCAAGATTGTCCCTGGGCTTCCATGCTTACTTTTTGTTTAATTGCAGCCATGACATCCCGCAGGTCATGTGATGGTACATTTTGTTTCAAATACCCATCAAATTTTGAATGACACATAAGCATATTCAGCATCTTCCGGCCATAACATCTAATGGAGGAAAGGAAAATCTTTTTAAGGTCACCAGAGAACAAAATTCCATCTTCATTGAGGAAATGGCATTTCCTGCTGTTACCTTGTGTCTTGATGGCAGTCCTGAGCCATCTTCACTAATGTCTGCACTAACAATTCCGTACTTTCCCGATTGCCCGAGAGCAGTTTCTCAGCCCCAATTTGTTCCATGACTGTCAGTAAGTGTCCAGCAGCACATTTTCGAATGAGAGGGTTTCGGTGGCTGCAACAAAATGATCAGTGTTGTCAGACACAGGGTACGTTTTGTCTCCATGCCAAAGTAGAAACCTGCCAAGGTGTAGGCTGATAGCAACAATTCTTCTAGCTCACTTTCATTTATCCTACAGTGTATGCTTCTCTTAGAGTATGGATGAGAAAACACTCTCCCGTGCAAAAGAAAGGAGTCACAATCTACCATGATGGGCAAACACAATTTCCAGCTTAATTTACAAGGTTGCTTAGTGTTCTTTCTGTTTCTCTCTGCCACTCTATTTCATGGACAAACAGTTTTAGGTCCAAAGAGCTGCAATGCTAAGTCAAATTTCTGGTTTCCATTTGTAGGCTCATACAGAAAAATTCAGCCATCCTCTGGCAGGGATAAGGAAAATTTTGCACCCTAAGTGCTGCTAAACTAAAACACTTCGTGCCTGCCTCCTTTATGTTCAATAGTGAGGAGTGCTAGGAGCTGTCGTCAGCTATCTCTGAAGGGTTACACATTTCCCCAAATTCAGAGGTATGGAATTCTCTCCTACAACAATTTTCTTTTTTGTAAATGCTAGCACTTACTGCTCATGCCCATAGACCAGCAAGGATTGAGATTGCAGATGAAAAGGTAATGTACATACGTCACTCCATTGGCCATGAGGGCTGTCATTGCTCGCGAAGGAGTCACACTCTGTGCCATGATCCCCAAGGACTGGTCAGCTGCTTTCTGGATGAATTCACTAGTATCACCTGCCTTTTGAAGCAGGACTCGAGAAATCTCCTCAACCTCTTGATCCATGTGCTTCTTCATAGCTTTGAACAATTCAGCGAGTGTCCCAATAGCAAACCTAGATACTTTAGATCGTAAGTTGCTAACCTGATAAAAGAAAGTCATATGATCTTATATACTTTTGCAAATTGTAAAGAACAACAGCCAGAGAATCAATACAGGGCCATTTTCTTATCCAAATAAAGTCTCCAAAATTCAGCAATGTCTAAGGGATTAGATGTCTAAAACTAGTATCTCTTATTTTATTTACTTATTAGATTTTTATCCCAACTTTATTATTTTATAAGTAACTCAAGGCAGCAAAAAAATATATAGTACCTTTTTCCTCTTATTTTCCCCATAACAGCAACTCTGTGAGCTGAATTGGGCTGAGAAAGAGTAACTAAGCCAAGGTCACTTAGCTAGGTTTCATGTGTAAGACAGGACTAGAACTCACAATCTCCTAATTTCTAGGCCAGCACTATAACCACTACAGCAAACTGGCTCTTATTTTTCTCTGACTTCTGAATATTACTTCTACATACAGAAATTTATTGTACAAATTTTTACAATATATTTTCCAAGTTCCACGAGAACTTGTACCAAGGGATTATATGTACTTGCCCAAAAAGCTATTATAAGCTCCCAGGTCTACAGTATTTCTTGATAGAAGAAATAGAAAACCTTTATTGCTATATTCCATGTGACAACCAAATTTTGCTTTGCCTTTATCTTGACTAACCCTTTTTAAACTCCAGAACAGAGTCTGAGTTTATTATAATTTTAGAGAAAAATGGGAGACCAAAATTATGCCAATGGTTTCCTAATATTTGCCTAAAGAGGAAGCATGATGGCCTTTGAAAACTCTGCTGATAGCAGCCTATCAGCTGTTCAAACAATGAACAAGTGTGGAGTTGGCTTGTGACTTTGCTTAGCTCTTGCTTTTTATTAGAAGGGTTTAAAATGAGAGCAATAAAACCTCTCCGTTAAGCGGTCAAATACAGTAAACAGAAAGTCCGCCGTAAGCAGATCCAGGAAATTAACTCCCAGGAACACAAGAACTAGCTAACTCCCAACATCCAATATGAGTTTTATAAGGCCAAACAGTATTTAGGTCTGGAAAAATGGAAAATGCAAGTACTGGATTGGTCATGCAATTTTGGTATTATTTCCCTTTTCCTTGGTAAAATGTTAAGAATCAGTGAAATTCCATTGGTAGAATAGAGAGAATCAAGCCGTTTATAGTTAAGGAACAGTTGTCTGTCCTTCAGAAAGCCTGGAACTCTATGACTGTATACAAAAATTTCATTCATTCATTCACTCACTCACTCACTCACTCATTCATTCATTTAGCTTAGAGATTGCCCAATTCTAAATTACTCTGGGTGGCAACAACAAAGAAACAACCACTATCCTATAGTAAGATCTAAGAGGAAACTCAAGTTTTTAATGACTTTCTGAATACCATTAGGGTGGGAGCCATATGGATCTTGGGGAAATGCTATTCAAATAGCAGCTGCTGAGACAGAAAAGCATCTTCCTAGGTCCTGAGAGATGGCATTGTTTAATCAAATTCATTAGTGTCTTAATACTAAGCCATAATAAATGAGTTCATATATCACTCTAAGCATGAGCTTCTACCAGAATGAAAGGAGAGGGGCAAATAAGATAATTTGCATCACAACATTGTTTGCAAATTATATTATTTAAAAAATTCTGGCAATGTCTGGATGTAAATATGAAAAACCAGGCTTTACATCATGATGGCCCAAGACATATCATTTTCATATCACTGTAGCATACTATGATTCCAAGCAAAAAAACCCAAATAAATTCCATTACCCTTCAGCATTCTGCACAAGCCATGTTGAAGGAATGGTTTGATGGTAACCATGGATAACTTTCAATAGCAAGGCATTTGACAAGACAATTTGAGAATTTTCCATTACTTTTGATTAAACTTTAGTTTTGATATGCAATAGGTTAGTTTCCAGAACACATGCAGAATGTAACTATACAACATGACATATATATATATATATATATATAGTATATGTAAGAATAGATTTATTTAATACATAAGAATTTATGATTTGACACATTTGGTGGTGTATAGATACAAGTAAATATAAAATTTGCTCCTCATTCAATTTCAAATATACGTAAGCAGAAGACTTCCCCTTTTCCTGAGTATTGTTTTATGTTCTTCATAATCAACATGAATGAGCCAGACATCCAGATTCTTGCATTTTATTTATTATTTATTTTGATATCTTTATGTCAATGTTGACTCCTGGCAACTGCTTGGACAAGTCCCTGCACTTATCTTGGCAACATTTTCAGAAGGGGTTTGCCTTTACAGACAGCCCCAAGCCTCAAGCAGGCTCAAGGTCCTCCCACTTCCTTCATACTTAAACAGGACTATAACTCACAGTCACCTAGTTTCTATCCCAGTACCTTAACCACTGCACCAAACTGACTCTTAGTTATTCCTAAATACTAAAACTAAAATGTTCAATTTCATTCTCTTTTCTGACCTAACTTGCCAGTTTTATTTTACATACAGAATGTATTTCTTATACAAAACTGTCACAGTGTCTTTGTCATATATCTTACTCAGAAGAAGTCATAACTCAGTGGAGAACATATACTTTCTATGCAGAAAAATACCTGTCACTGCATTTCTAAACCTGTTTCCATTAGACTTGACGAAAGATATATGTTTCCACAGTAAGGCATGTTTCTTAAGCTTATACTTTGCTGTCTAAGGTCTGGGAAATTTGTCACAAGTAAGCTACCCAAACAAGCATATCTCAGTCTGCAGAATACAATGATAGTCCTTTTCTACTACTGTCTAAAGCACAATTGAATACTGTATACAGCATATGCTCACAGATGCAAGAACTGATTTTACATCTCAAAACGCAAAATGATTTATGACAATAGAGACCTTTTTAAAGACAGGCCTCTCTCATTTTATTCACAGGCACCTCCCCTGAATCAACCAGCCAGTAAAACAACACAATTGAATGTACCCTGGCTATCTGAAGGACTCCCTTGACCATAGGAAGGTGAGGTGAGGTGAGGTGAAGTGAGGTGAGGCCAGCCAATCAGCCATTTTTGTCCTCCTGAAAACAATTGTATTCTGGGAAGTTTACAAGAATTTTACGAAGAAAATAAAAAGTACATTAAAATTAAGGTGACCATCTTTTTTACAATGAAAAGGAGGACATGTGCATGTGTGCCGTGTTGTGTTTCGGTAAGAAGTAAACAAAGCCACTTGCACACAGCACTCATTTGCATGCGGTACACCATCTCAAAACAATTCTCCTGTGCGGAGTGCATGCATCTCATAATCGCGTCTCGCCGCACTGTACCGAGCCTTAATGAATCATCATGTCAAATACAAATACGTCACATCACACGCAACGGATCGGATCGGCATCGATCGAATACGGAGATTTACAGATTAGTCTTCAAATATCGAAAAGGAGGACATGTAGGAGGACACTTTTCGAGAGAGGACAGAACTTACAAAAGAAGGACTGTCCTCCCTAAAGGAGGACGATTGGTCACCTTATTAAAATCAAAACTGTCACAACCTTCAATCAACATATTGTTCTCAGGTGTTATCTCAGGCCCCTATAAGCCTTTTGACACCATGTGGTTTTTAGCAGCTTCCAAAAAGCTAACCATGAGTGGGAAGTCTTATTTGTAAAGCATAGGTATGGGCACCATGAACTGTACCTCTGAGTTCCAGTCCAGCCCCTGTCACTTTGCAATGGTAGAGGCGGGGCCCTGGTATCTTCTGCTGGAAACTATGGACTTTCACACTTCATTCTGCTCCATTCTCTCCATCTTTTGCTCCCCTATCCTTCTCCTCATCATAATAAATTATGCATTATCTTAAAGCATGTTTTTCAAAACAATTTTATACAAATACAGATATGAACACATTTGTATACCTTGTTTCCCTGTAATTTTATTCCCACCCTGAAGATAATAAAAAGTTTATTAACTTTTTTCTAGTATAAATAAGCATAAATAGCACATTGGGCAGACACACAGGTGCACAAAAGTATAAAAGCTGCTTGGAGATATACTGACTGAATAGAAACAGATTGGAAAGCATCAGGTAATCCACCAGAGAAGATTGATTGGACATATGTTAAATATCCGTTTCCCACCTCCTTTGTAGCTGCCAAGGAAACATCATGAAGTCTACCCTGAAGAACTTCTGAATGGCAGGTAGCCAAGCATATGATGTTGAAGAGTCCTTTCTCCTTCAGGTGCCTGAGAGGCAGTTATCAGAAAGATGGAAAAAGAGAAGAGAAATCATTAGTCACACCTGGCATTTTGCAGAAACCTCATTTCTCATACTTGGTAAGACTGTGTGTGAAAATGAGATATGTCACAAAAGTAACTTGGTAGAACTATAGAAAAGTAAAGACTCAAAAGTTCTCATACACAGTGGATTTTAGAACTACTGTGGAAACACATTTTATCACCTGTGTATATAGTGTATATACCATACAGAATCCCCTGCGAATTAAGCTGAATAAGAGGGGGTGATTTATCTACTAGTTCTGCATAACAGGCTCCATTCTTGGAAATGGCTGAGCAGCAGAGTGGCTCCCCTCCAGAAAAGAAAGCTTTTATTCTTTGTACCTTCACCACCACTTTGTTCTTATTATACTATGCTCCCCAGCACCATCTTACTACATTAACAACTTTGCCTGTTGGTGACCAAACAAAAATGAAGATAGGTAATAAATTTCAAAGTAAATGATTGGATTCCTTTAACTTCCTTGTTCATCCAACATATTTCTATAATTTTCTGCTTCTCGTGTACTTAAAGATGTTTCACTCTTGGTCTTAGACTTATTAGCAATATGCCTATTTGCATTTTTGTGTTCCATTTCATGCTCTTCATTTGGGCAATGCTTCGGTTTTCTGAAGGAATTTTTATTCTCCCAGATAACTTGATGTCTATGGGGATTCTCAGTCATCCATGTCACGGTTGTCCCAAAGCAGTGGTGGGTTGCTACCGGTTTGCCCCGGATTGCTACCGGTTTGCCCACCCACCCGGACATTTCTGGACATGAGCAGAAGGGTTGTGTGAGCACACGAGTGAGCCCGTGAGCAAACCGGTAGCGACAGGATTTGAAACCCACTATTGTCCCAAAGATGCTTTTTCAAGAGGCAACTGGACTTTCTGGGTTTTTTTAAAGATATTTCACTTCTCATCCAAGAAGCTTTTTCAGCTCTGACTGGATGGTGGGGAATGGAAGGATTTATATTCCTTCCAGACAGCTGGTCATTTGCATTCTTTTAGCAAGTCATTGAGGCCAACTGGAGGTTTATTTGTATTATCAGGGTCACCTGACCCCAAAGTGCTTTTTCAAGAGGCAACTGGACTTTCTGATATATTTTTTTCTTCAAAGACGTTTTGCTTCTCATCCAAGAAGTTTCTTCAGTTTCTTGGATGAGAAGTGAAACGTCTTCAAAGAAAAAAAAACAAAAAGTCCAGGTGCCTCTTGAAAAAGCACCTTTGGGATAACCATGATCTGGATGACTGAGAATCCCCATAGACATTCAGGGTCACCTGAGTAGTTCAAATGGATGTGGAGCCTTCTTGGAACTGTTGAAAGGACTGTGTTGTAGACTGGATATAAATGATATTGTATCTCCTTTCCCTCTATTGAGAAAGGGATGTTCAATTTTGACATAGATGGCCTCTTTGACCCCTCTTTCAAACCAGCGGCCCTCTCTGCCCAAAATGTGAACTTTGCTATCTTCAAAAGAGTGGCCTGTATCTTTTAAATGCAGATGGAATACTGAATCTAGTCCTGATGGGTGATGGGTCCCAGATAGCTTGTCTGATGTTATTCATTACCTATACTTATAGTTGGACCTGGCCTTCCAAACTTAGTTGCATGTACATGTTACATGACACATTGTGGGTATCCTCAGGAGGAGCATGGTGGAGGACGAGAGAAGTGCAGATGCACCCTTTAACCCTAGCTCCTTTTAAATATGCCAGGGGTGAAATCCAGCAGGTAGCAGAAATTTTGAGTAGTTCGGAGAACCAGCAAATACCACACCCACCAAGCCACACCACACCCACCAAGCCATGCCCACAGAACCAGTAGTAAAAAAAAAATGGATTTCAGCACTGAAATATGCATTACATATGCAACATTTGGCAAAAACAGGGCAGGGCCCTTACCACTCGGTGGTGGCACCAACTTGAGTTTTTTGATACCTTCTATAGGTGTCTCCGCCTCAGCTTCTTCTTCCCCTAAACTGGCCAGTCCCACCAGCTGCTCTGGGAGGGAGCACTAAAAATTACAATAACATAAACCCCATCCCTCTTCCTTATTTTTTGCAAAAGCATTGGCTTTTTGTGATGGAGAAAAAAAAAGCTAGCCATACAACATCAGCTGGCCCTAGTTCATGGCAAAGCCAAATCTGAGAAGAGCCACAGAGTTATGGGGAGCCACTGTAAAGAACCACCATGGAAAGGAAATCACAAGAGGTGGAATGAGGCATGAATTCCTGCCATTCAGGACCTACTTGTTTTCCCCCTACAGGGGGAAAAAATGTAGTAAATCTGCCTTTCTTCCTGGGTGCAAGATGTAAGATTGCAGGCCCCATAGCATTCTCATCACGCAGACATTATAATTATGTTGGGGAAACCAACATATCTGAGAATATTGCCACCTTTGCCAATGTCATTTATCCATTTCCTCCCACTTTGAAGACATGTTTTTCAAAATGATACATGATTGTATTACACTTCCTATTCCTACCCAACTTGCCTTTAATGCATGAATTACAAATATTAATATTTTGGTGGCCACCTGCAGCACAATGTACATCCTGCACCAAATCTTGACATCACAGACTTTCATGCAACATAGAAAGTAGTATTCTTCCTTTCCTTACCAATCATTGCTACTGAGCCACTTGAGAGCATCGATTAATTCGTGTTCTGGATGAGACAAGGGTCTTATCTCAAAAGCATCCCTATTTACAAGGTCTTCTTCCCATTCTGGAGAGTGTTGGAGATTTGCTGGCAGGGAATTAGCTGTAAACATAAAATTACACTCAATTGTTATTTTATTTATATATCGGTATCAGTAGTGGGTTGCCCCCAGTTCGCACCAGTTCTATAGAACCAGTAGTAAAATTGGCGGGAGGCTCTGCCCACTGACCCCAACATCATCAAAATGCTTCTGTGCATGTGCAGAAGGGTGCACGCACGCGTGCAAGCAAAGCAAGCACACACACGTGGCCCCGTTGTGAACCGGTAGTAAAGGCTGCCACCCTGTGAGAAACAGCACTGATGTCATGAAGTCATCTAACATTATAATGCATAGTGCAAGAACCTTCTGTATAACTTTTTCCTACAAAACAACTGGTATGAGTGTGTGTGTGTGTGTGTGTGTGTGTGTGTGTGTGTTTGTGTGTGTATGTCACATCCTACTGAAAAAAATATCTATCTATATCTATGTCTGTCTATCTGTCTTTATCTATATCTATATACCTATATATAGATATATATAGATATCTAATCTATGTCTGTCTATCTTTCTGTCTGTCTATATCTATACCTATCTATCTATAAATCACATCCTACTGAAAACGTGATGGTTTTGCTGGGTTCTGGAAGAAGAAGACTCAGAAGTAGAGTCAGAAAATGCACATCTTTTCCTTCCGGGTCCTTCTTTCCTAATTGTTTATTGTTTAAGAGGTGTGAAAAAAACCACTTAAGACTCAAAAAATGGAGTTGCCATTGTCTGGCAAAGCAGCCATCATATCTCAGCAACTCAGACTACAGGTACATCCACACAATGGCTCTGGTCACCCTGTGAGAGACAGCACTGATGCCATGAAGTCATTTAACATTATAATGCATAGTGCAAGGACATTCTGTATAACTTTTTCCTACAAAATAACAGTATGAAGTCCATGAAGTCCTTTCCCATTCATATTATAGCAAAAGCAAAAGGGGTACATATAAAAAGCTGGCAGAATTTTTATGTCACACCTGACGCATGTCTCAAGAAATTGCTCTCTTGGCTGATAACAGGGATGCTGGGCAATGAGGGCCTGTTCACTCGTTTCCTTAAGGCCACCCCAACAGAAGCTCTGCAAGGGTTGCTCAGGTTGAGGGTAACAGGGGTGGCTCCATTGTGATTAAGCCAACTGGATCCTGCAGAAAGCAATTTAAGGAGGTCAGTGAAGGATGGAGGAAGAAACATCTGACAGAACATACAATGGAAGGGGAAAACAATTCATCTACTGCACTGTTGGACCAATGGACGTTCACATTAATAAATGATCAAGACTATTTTACTATCCTCATTAGTATTCCAGTCTTATGATTTTTTATTTTAAAAATATCCCTAAAAAATTCAACTGCTTATGACCGTATCAAATTCTGACACACCCAGCTACACATTAATCTTTACTGAATGTACTTGTTAATGTAAACTGATCAAGAAAGTGGAGATTTTTAAAATACGTATCACATTGATTCCATTTTTTGGACAAGGAATTTGCTTCAATGTCAGCATTTAAAATACAATTTCCCATGTAAGCTCTTTTAAAAAGAGCCAGTCTCTGCCTCTAACTCTGAATCGTGTGCTTTTTTTCCTTTCCTTTTTGGTGAGTTGACCAAAGATTTAGTTTGATAACATTTCTGTTCTATGCCTTAGAACAGGGGTTTCTAAACTTTTTTCCATCAGACCTCCCTTTGGTGTAATATTAATGCACACACTTCTCCTAAAAATCCAAACACCAAAATGAACACAAATCAAAACAAGAAGGAAACAAGGAAACTTGGAGAAAGATGGATTTATTGTAACAATGCAACTAAAATGTTCTTCACATATTCCATGGTCTTTGTCTGCACTTCCCCAAAACAGCTAACCCTTAGATATGGAAAATCCTGCCTTGGAGCATTTCACTTTCTTTTCTTTCATTTCTGTTTTTAGAGATAAATCTAAATTGTAACCTTGTTTGTAGTTCTCATTGGTTATCTTTTTAATGCAAACCAAGTCCCATTTAGAAGGGGAAGTGGGGGGGAACTATTGGGGAGGGAGATCAGTAATGGAGCTGAGTAGATCTAGATCAGGACTGTCTAACCTTGGCAAGACTTGTAGACTTAAGCTCCCAGAATTCCCCAGCCATGCAAAAGGGTGTGTGGAATTCTGGAAGTTGAAATCCACAAGTCTTAAAGTTGCCAGGGCTGGACACCCCTGATCTAGACAATCAAGTAAGGCAACTTGCTTTCTTTCCCCAGTCCAAGGGGTAAGTCTAGTTTGCCTTGCTTCATGTCATTGTAGCAAATGGGTCCACTCCTTCCTACCTGTCCCATTCTGAAAGAACTTCAACAATAATTCAACATTCACACACAAAATAGCTCAATAGTTTTAAATTATATGCATACATATATTATTCTGGCATCCTTTCTCATGTGAATCAAAAAGTGAAATGTTTCAGGTTTTGAAGAAAGGAAATACAAAAGCTGCTACCTAATTAATCAGGGATGCTATCAGGGGTGAAATCCAGTTCTGACAGGTTCTGAAGAACCGGTAGCGGAAATTTTGAGCAGTTTGGAGAACCAGCAAATACCACCTCTGGCTGGCCCCAGGAGTGGGGAGGGAATGAAGATTTTGCAGTATCCTTCCTCTGGAGTGGGGTGGGACTGGAGATTTTGCAGTATCCTTCCCCTGCCACGCCCACCAAGCCACACCATGCCCACCAAGCCACGCCCACAGAACCGGTAGTAAAAAAAATTGGATTTCACCACTGGATGCTATCTTAATCAAGTACAACTTTTTTTTTACAAAAAGTTGAATTAATCAGTGTATCAACTAAAGATGATAGCATTTTGAGCTCAATGGGATAATCTTCATTCCACGTACACTGGTTGGTTCCAAAGGTCCACTTTAAAAAGCATCACTGGGCAATTGTCCTCCAAAAGACCACCTTTTCTCCCTAATTCTGAAAGGATAGTCTCTCAGCAAAAAAAAGCAAAGTAAAAAAAAAAAAATGACCAGGCATAAGGGTCTGGATTTGGCAGAATGCAGACTAATATCTTTCCCTGCTGCAGCAGAGAGCATTGCCAAAATTTCTTTAAAATGCCTCCAAACCTAAAATGCATAGTTAATGGAAGCAACATTGATGGTCTTTCTGAAAGCTTTACATCTTAAAAACATGTATCTTAAGAACATACAGCTTAAAATAAATAAACAGTTTCTACAAAATAATTTTCCTTTGTTTTAATTTTTTTAAAATTAAATATTGTTGTGCACCTTATGCTCCTAAACACACCCATCATCTCAAAAGTTGTACAAGTGGCCCCAGGAGAACCTTTCAAAGTTTCCAGCACACTGAAAATTATAATGTGCTTGAAGGGACAAACCACTAAATCCATGGAAAGTGATTGTGTTACTATATTTAACTGATTTGATGTAATTTTAATTCAGATAAAATTAAAATTAGCTTTTATCCTAGACCCTAATAATTTTTCATGCGCAAGTCCCGTTATGTTACACAAAAGCCGAAGTTGCTTTTTTAAAATATGTGGTTTGGACAAAATATTATGTCAGATCCAACAGAATCTCTATTTTTAAAACATAAAACCCGTAGAAATTCACCTGATGTCAGCATAAATGGGGCCAATACTGGCATATAGATATTTTTAATTAAAAAAAAAACTTTTAAAAATTCATTTTAGTTGGCACTATTTTAAAAAAAGTGGTGTAAAGCAGCTACTATTATCAGAATTTTAATTTGCCAATATAACGTTCAACTAATCTTCTGTTGGATGCTGCAGCTTCAAACCAATCAGACAATGTGCTTACTAACAGAGCTGGATTGTTTAACCTACTTTTCCTACTGCTGTCTAGGGCTCCATTTTAATCCACTTTAAGTTCACCAGAGGACACCATGAGTGCAGGCGGGCGGGGAGTAGGTAGGCTTCTTAAAGCTGGAACTAAACCATTTCTAATGTAATTGGACAAAATGAATCCAAAAATAAATTTCCCCCTTCTTTTACATTAATCACATACCGTCCAGAACATTTCTTGACTGTTGTTCCTGGATTTTTGTGGATCTTTCCTTTTCTCTCCCTTTCTCCTTTTCCTTTTCTTTGCGCAAGAACTCTATCTCCTTTAGCTGCTTCTGACGCATTTTCTCCTGAGCTGACTTGGATATTGTGACATGAATCTGGATGCAATAGAAGCATACACACTTGATACAACTATATATGTGTATGGGTGCAGATGCATATATGTAGACAGAATAACTTGTACAGAATAGCCAAGAGACAGATTAATTGATTACATTACTATTATTAATTTATTATAACCCAAAATAAAATTTTTATCAATTATGGTTTCATGCTCTTCATTTTTCATTGGAGTCAACCTGACTAGATAGGCATGGAAAATTCCATCAATTTAGCATGTGTAATTCAGATTGGCCAAATACTTTGGCCACCTAATGAGAAGGAAGGACTCACTGGAGAAGAGCCTAATGCTGGGAACTATTGAGGGCAAAAGAAGAAAGGGACGGCAGAGAATGAGGTGGCTGGATGGAGTCACTGAAACAGTCGGCGTGAGCTTAAATAGTCTCCGGGAGATGATAGAGGACAGGAAGGCCTGGAGGAACATTGTCCATGGGGTCACGATAGGTTGGACACGACTTCACAACTAACAACAAATTCAGATTGGGCTTTTAAAAAGTGAGATTCAAGCCATATTAGACACGAATCATGACATGGCAGATTCTCTCACTAGATCTCTGAGCATCTTTACAAATATCTATAAAGATGGAAGAAGGAGCAGCGCTGTTAGAAGAGACTTGAATGCCAGCCATTTAATTCTTGATTTAAGTCTGAAACTAATTGCAAGCAGAGAGGGAAAGTGCACCATATGTAACACAGGTACCTGCTGAAGTTTCTTTCATGCTTAACAGCAGCTTTGAGACCAGGAGCCCAATTTACATTAGTGAAATGGTGCAGGAGAAAAAGCATTAAAGCCCAGTTCCTAATGATACAGAATCAATCCAATTTGTTATACTCATACAAACACACCAGCTGCTTTTCAAAGGAAAACATAAGGAATTCTAATCCTGTATTCCCCTTACCTCATATTATTTGTCACCCAAAGTTGGAATTACTAGACAAAGCTTAATCTGAAGCAGATACTGAATCAGAAAAAAATATCAAGGGATGTTGTACAACATCAGAAAAAATAAAGCAAGAAAAAAAAAGACCTGCAGCAATTTTTTTTATATAGGCAATCTCTTATGAAATCATGTAGACATATTGCTAGTTTGGGGCTGATGTTAAGCCCATACTGACCCTAAAGCTGTTCAGCCTCCCAGATAGAAAAGCTTAAGAAGCACAATGCTGAATTGATTAGAAAGAATCTGATCTGGGACAACTAAAATGGAAGTGGTAGATTGCAGTGTATCAGAATATACCCTCCCTAATCAGTTTAACATTGTGTTGAACATAAATTGCTCGTATCAAAGGCCAATTCACTACTTCACATTTATTATAATTCTCACACATTTTCAATGTGACATTTATTCTTTTGCATTCCATAAAATGCAATGCTTTTACTTAAATTATGTATTCATTTTGATGGCTGCTGCTGTTTGTGGAGTGTGAGTGTGCGATATCATACAGACTTTGTTGATATTCCACAATAATTAATAACGAATGACTCAAATTTATTCCTACCACTTTATTACCTACCTACCTATGCATTGGGAGTCAAGCTATTTATAAGCTTATTATAAAAGCTTATCTTTAAGTGAATCTTTGAAAAGACCAATATAGTGTAGTACCTATGATGCTGGAATGGAATGGAAAAACCTACCTCTTAGGCCAGCTTCTGAGCTGAATACACACTGGTTGATTTTGAGCCAGGGGCTCTTTTTCTGCATGATCTATCTCAAGAAGCTATTTGTGGAGAGAAAAGATAGAGCAGATAGAACTGCCTTGAGTTCTTGAAGAAAAGCCCTTTACAGAAGGGAAGGAGGATTGATGGATAAATGGATGGATGAACAGATGGATGGAATTCCAGCTTAGGCCAGCCTATCATTGGGCAAAATGAAGTGTGGGGAAGCCACTAAGGTTTTCATTATTTAATTCATCATCACTGCCTTTCTGTTGGAGAGGGAAGCATTCATGTTGATGGCTGAGCTCCTGGGTTGTTGATCCTGCCAGTATCATTCCCTCTCTCTCCTCTGTTCTTCTCCTCCAGAAATTCCTTTCCAAAGCTTGAGGATTGTATCTCAGAGGAAATCCATCATTCATTGCTTGATAATGCCAGCTTTGCAAATGGCAGAGCAGAGCCTAACAAGTTCAGCTTTTATGCCCGCCTTCCAAATAGCATTCCCAGTATCCCTTTGTGCCAGTTTGAGTCCTTCTTCTAATGATTTCTTTACTTCTTCCTGCTAAATGCCAAGCTTAAAATTCACCTTGGCCTTCATGCCAAAGGATGCAAAAGATGGAAACAGAAACATACCCTTCCGTTGCTCTCTTTCCATTCATCATCTTTTAACAGGTGAGGATTTGAAAGCAAGTCTTCCTTGGCCAGACAAAGGGAGGAGGTGGCTGGTAGCAGTAAGGATGCCAGTGATCCCCCAACAACCTTCCAAGGTGCAGGAAAGCCATTCTGGAAAGCAGGTTCAGACAATCCAGTTTCTGACAAGCCAGTTAAAAAAAAATGGAATATATTACTGTGAACTGTAACTACTGTATTTGTGAAGACAGCAAGAGCTGAGCACATTGTAAGCCGCCCTGAGTCTTCGGAGAAGGGCGGCATATAAATCAAATTAAAAAAAAAAAGAGCAAAGGAAAGAATCAAGGGGCATTCCAACAAATTGAATCATCCACTGTAGATGGAGTTAAAGGGCTCTTGTTCATAGAAAGATTAAAGCATTGTACCAGTATAAAATTTACTGTCCCCATTGATGATCCTCATCCTGCCACAAACACAATGTCAGTAAATGGTGCTATTGTTATTTATGGAATTTGGGAAACATTAAGGTTAGAGATTGGTGTTGCCTCTGACTTTCTTTCCATCTTCTCTTATCAAACTGCACCCCAGGATGAAAATACCCATAAATCACTTTCCTTAAACATGGAATAGGCTGCACTAAGAAAAAAGTGAGTTAAGACAGAAGGCTAAACTAGCAGGTTAATCACCTGAGAAAACTCAATCTGCCTTGTGCAAGTATTTTGTATGATTGTATTCACAGAGAAACCAGCTGATAGACTCCTTTCAGACCCAGATGAAAGGATACAGTTCCAGAAGAGCATTAAATCCATCTTCAAAGGAGCCCAAATAACAGCTCACAGGTCTGGAAAAGGTTTTCAATGACTATCAGCCATTGATGAGAGAATTATTAAGCATCCTTTCATCTCTACTCTTTCACTTGCAAATATTTACAAGCATGAAACCATTTAGCTGACACAGAGGTGTGTTACCATATATGTTTACTCTAATTTCATTACTAAATTGACATTAACTTCTTTCTGTTGCTTTACCTGGGATTTAAAAAATGTACAGGTGCCAACCATCAACTCCATGGGAAGGTTGAAATAAACAGCTTACTTCTTTCCTTGGCACAGAGTGACCTGTTTCTACACTTTCTAACTGTGTTAGTTCCAGTGGATAATCACTCCCATCAATATTCTCTCTCTCTCTCTGTCTCTCCCTCCCTCCCATCAACTCCTGAAATAAAGAATAGATACTGTAGCCCCTTTCCTTCTTTCTTATTCTTCTGTCAAGAACTGGTAAGATGAATTATATGAGGAAAGTTTTGATCGTGGCAGTACAGTAATTATTTATTCCCTGGATTGATCCTTACAACTTAAGTTAGAATAGGAAGTGCCCTCTCCAAGTTAGGCAGAGCTCAAGTGCAAAATATGTGTGTTCTCAAGTTCCAGGCTCAATTCCAAGGCAACTCATCTGAAATCTTGGAAGAAGCTGCAATCAGGGAGCACCGACCCTATTGAGCTAGAAAGATCAATATTCTGATCCTATAATAGGCACAAATAAGTCAAAGAGGGACAAAATTGGGTTGGAGAATAAGTAAACATTAATCAATGGTGTTAATAAGTGTTATGTGGCAGGAGCTTGTCTGTTTTAAATATGAAATCACAGCTGCCATTGGTCATCATACACACGGAGTCTTTCCAAAAAACTAGGATGCTGCACTGTATCGGCATAGTATGTGTGCCGATCCAAGTTGCAGGGCGTTTTGTAATTGACAAGTGGAAATTTTGACAATGTGCAGATTTTCTAAGTGCCGTCCAAGATTTTCTGGTATTATTATGTTATAGTCTGAACAGGGATTGAACAATGACCTAAATGGCCTTTATAGTTATATGCTATTTACTTATAAAATTATAAATATTTTTTATTTTATTTTTATTTTTTATTTTTTTATTTATATGCCGCCCTTCTCCGGAGACTCAGGGTAGCTTACAAGGCGTTAAGCAATAGCCTTCATACTTTTGTATATTTTATACAAAGTCAGCTTATTGCCCCCACAATCTGGGTCCTCATTTTACCTACCTTAGAAAGGATGGAAGGCTGAGTCAACCTTGAGCCTGGTGAGAATTGAACTCGCAGTAATTGCAGGCAGCTGGAAGTTAAATACTACCTTTAACAGTAGCATTAGTCTGCTGTGCCACTCAGGCTCCTAATTTATACTCTGTTCTATTTCTATTTATCCTAAGATCAGGATCCGGATAGAAGCAGAGAAAAAAGTCAAAGGAGCCTGGATAGCTCTGCAGACAAAGGCACTGTAATTTAACATCAGCTGTCTGCAATTAAAGTAAGTTCGAATCTTGCCAGGCTCAAGGTTGACTCAGCCTTCCATCCTTTCTAAGGTAAGTAAATTGAGGACCCAGTTTGTGGGGGCAATAAGCTGACTTTGTATAAAATATACAAAAGTATGAAGGCTATTGCTTAACGCCTTGTAAGCCGCCCTGAGTCTCCGGAGAAGGGCGGCATATAAATCAAATTAAATTAAAAAAAATAAAATAAAATAAATAAATAAATAAAAATGAATATGAGCCACAGAAAATTGTAAAGACCTCAGACAAAAATAACAAGAAGGTTGCTTTGCTATATTACTGTATCCCATATACAGTATATATTCCATTCATATATACTATATGAATGGTTTAGCGAAAGCAGCAAAAATATTAGATATGCATTCTAACATCTTTGACTGCTAGATACTGGATCTAAACTCCAGATTTTGGATCCAGATGAAATACCTGTTCTTGTCTGAAAAGAAATTTAACTGCATCATAAAAGAATACAGCTAGTTTAAAGTAGTTATCGCAATAAATTTGTTTTCCAGCTATCTCTGCTGTGGAATAATTATCAAGGCAAGCAGCTTTACCCTTTGAAATTAACACCTTTGACCAGGCAGTCACCCCAGAATAAAATGTGACATTTCATTTTAACCACAAGAAATGACTCTCCAGCTGAGCTTTTTGTACCAGTGAGAATTAAAAAGGATCTGCTTTAAAAAACAATGAACTCAAACTATAAACTAATCATAATTTATACAACAACGTTGTTTAAAAATCAAGAAGTCTTTGTGTGTTTAATTCATTCCAGCCTGGAGTACTTTTACTGCTAAAGCTGCCATAGGGGGGAAAAAAACTCATTTTTCTGTTCAGCAGATCAGTAATATAGTTTCATGATTGTTTGTGCAGTAACAGAATGCCCTGCACTATGACAATAGAAATAGGTTCTTTCAGCTTCATTAATTTTTATTTATTACATTTACATTTATCTACTGCCTTTCTCCATAGTGCTCAAAGTAGCATATATGATATATTCTCATAAAATCCTGTCAGGTAGCTCAGACAGAGAAATATAAAATTAAGATATTACACAAAAAATTCCTAGAGTTCATCTTAATAAGATGAAGATGGGAACACACAGCCAATCTTGGTTAATCTTGGAAAAACGAGGCAAGGTCCAACCTGGCTACAACATAATTAGAAAAGTATCCAAAAATTCCAAGAATATCAGTTGTATCATTTCCACATTGTCATTAAGAAAACTACTGCATGGATGTTTCCAAGAAGTCACCAAAAGTTATATAAAATCATTTTCATTTTTAATTTCCTTTTATTAAGGTACAGTTGAATGTTTTCAAACAGTCTGTTCTGACTGATCCTACCAACCAGAAGGAATCTGAGAGTTGTCCATCCTTCCCACATGAGGAGGAAAAATGAGAGAATTAGCTACTCACTGCCCAGCAGAATTCCATGAATGAGACAAGGCATCTCCACTGCAAAAGGCTAACTTTGAACCGCATTTAACTTATTCTGAAATATCCAACCATTGTTTAGGCTCAAATAAATTACTATATGTACCTACCCAGTGTTTTTTGGCTGTTGTCTTCACCATTTCCAAACTTTGATAATGATCTTAAAGGCAATTGGGTCAGGGGAAGTGAAGAGAGAGGGGGGGTGGGAGAGAGAGAGAGAGAGAGAGAGAGAGGGAGAGAGAGAGAGAGAGGGAGAGAGAGATTAAACTGTCTTTCAGCAAAAAAAGGCAAATATAATAATTTAGGGAACTCTTAGTTGATAGAAAGAGTCATGGTGATGCAGTGGTTAGAATGCAGTACTGCAGGCTAATTCTACTGCCTGCTGGTTGCCAGCAGTTCAGCAGGTCGATTCTCACCAGCTAAAGGTTGACTCAGCCTTCCATCTTTCTGAGGTAGGTAAAATGAGGAACCCAGATTGTTGGGGGCTCTATGCTGATTCTGTAAACCACTTAGAGAGGGCTGTAAAGCACTATGAAGCAGTATATAAATCTAAATGCTATTGCTATAGAAGGAACTTTAAGTACAATAACTTGTTGGAACTCTCATTTTGCAGGGAATGTCTGGAGTGGGCCAAAAAAGTGTGTCTAATCAAGACAATGAAATGCTTAACTCATAACTAGCTTGCAAACACAAGCAAAACAGAGATCTCAACCAAGAATTTCCCAACCCATTGTTCAGTTATTGTACAATGCCATAAGCATCAAATCCCTCTTCACAAGCTGCTACATGCAAGAACAAAAGAGGACAACAGCCTTGTGGGATTTGTAGAGACATTTGGTTTCTTTAAAAGCAACTTTAAGATTTAGAAAGATTTTGGTCTCATTCAGCAAAACTCTCTTTTTATTCAGAATCTTAGAAATTTACTTAGTTGTACAGCACTGCAGTGTAATGCGCGTTTCTATTTGAACAAGTGAGATTTAAGATGGTCTATTACTTAATGAAATTGAGAAAGTTTACATAAGACAATGAATAACCTATTGGAGAAACCTTCTCCAAAATAACGTCAGTGTGACCCAGATGTATGGGAAGCGTAACTCCCAGGATTCCCCAGCTAATATATCAAAACATTGCTGGGAATTGGAATCTAGCCTATCTGGAAGGTGCCATTTGGTGAAGGCTGCCTTAAAATCAACTAATGGGGCTTTTTAGATGCGACTTTGGGAAAAAAGGAACAAGAACAGCAGAAAAGGCTTACCTTGTTTTGGAACACTCATCTATAGTAAATGAGACACAGTCTGCCTGTGGCAAGCTTGGAAAGAGTTCTGCAGCCTTCTGCAAATTTTCTTCACATGCCTTTGCTAACTTGGGGATGGGTGGGATCAAAGCAGCACCTAAAGACTTTTTTGGATTCTCATCAGGACCATGCACGATCTACAGGGATGGATAGGAGAAAAAAATAACTTTAGAACTCTGCTGAAAGTCACTGGGGTATGAGAACCAGCTTATTTGAGCAACCGCCTCTTCCCATTTCATCTACCTGTTTTTAACTGTTTGTTTTGTTGTATGCTGCCTAGAATCATATTTGTTTATCTAGATCAGGGGTCTGCAACCTTAAACACTCAAAGAGCCATTTGAACCCGTTTCCCACAAAAAAGGAAACACAGGGAGCCACAAAACCTTTCCTTGCCTGACTATTTCTTGAGCGGCCACCAAACAAGCATATGTAGTTGAATTAAACGTTCTGCTTTCTTCTGAAACTTTTCTTTTCTTGGATTTATCCATGGTTGGCCAACCAGGATTTGAAAAGCTCAATAAATTCCGTACCAGTGGGTGTCACACATTGGCAGTTGTGACACATATTTTAAGTGACAGGGAGCCGCAGCAGAGGGGTGAAAGAGCCATATGCTGTTCCATAGCCGCAGGTTGCTGACCTCTGATCTAGATATTTATCAAATTTATTTGCCACCTATCTATTTGTAAGATGTACAGCTCTATTAATTAATTAAAGCAGTTCTTAAGTGTATATTGACTTATTGCAGTACAAGTAGTCTTTGCTTTCCGACTGCTTCATTTAGCAATTGTTTGAAGTTACAACAGTGTAAAAAAAAAAAAAGCTTCAAAACCAAACTACACATTTGCAACCAGAACAGAGTCCCATGGTAATTGCTATTCAGCCGCTTCCTAACTGGCTTGTGACAATAGCAATAGCACTTAGACTTACCACTTCACAGTGCTGTACATCCCACTCTAAGCAGTTTACAGAGTCAGCATATTGCCCCCAACAATCTGGGTCCTCATTTTACCCACCTCGGAAGGATGGAAGGCTGAGTCAATTATGAGCCTGGTGAGACTCATACTGCCAAACTGCTGGCAGTCAGCAGTCGACAGAAGTAGCCTGCAGTACTGCATTCTAACCACTGCATCACCACTGCTCACGACAAGCAGAGTTAATGGTGAACACAGAAGTAAAAATCCTAAATCATGGTCATGTGATGTTTTATTTAATGACTGTGTTGATTCACTTAATAACTGAATGGGAACCCAGGTCATAAACCCATCACAGTCCTGTGATTTTCCACTTATGATTGTTGCTCTTAGTGAAGGAGTTGCCAGTCTCAATTGTGGTTGCTAAACAAGGACTACCTACACAGCCACCCTCGACTTTTTGAACCCAGTTGAGACCACAATTTCTGTTACTAAGCAAGGTGGTTGTTAAGTGAGTTGTAGCCAATTTTACAACTTTTTATCACAATTGTTAAGTGAACCACTGCAGTTTTTAAGTGAAGAACATAGTCTTCAAGCAAATCCAGCTTCCTCCATTTATTTTGCTTGTCAGAAGCCAACTGGGGAGATTGAATGTCCCCCAGGACACTGTCAGTGTCATAAATACATACCAATTGCCAAATGCCTGAATTTTTATCACATGACCATGGAGATGCTGTAACCGTCGTAAGTGTGAGGACCAGTCATAAGTCATTTTTTTCAGTGCCCTTGAAACTTTGAATAGTCACTAAACAAAGGGTTGTAAGTCAAGGGCTACCTGTATTTATTGATTTTATTGCAGTAGGCTCAGTTATCTTCTCTCTAGCTGAGAAAGAATGACTGATCCAAAGTCACTTAGAAAGGTTGGGAGCTTATTAGGATTTGAACCCTGATCTCTACTTAATGGGATACTTGGTCAGAAGTTTACACCCCTATGAGCTTCATGACTCCAAACAATGATTGAAATATAGACCCGTGACCTAAGAGAAGCTTGAAAGGGGATAGCATTATAGAGATCATTTGAGTTGAGGAGATTTAAATATTCCGTTTGGAGCAAACCTATGTCAAATCTATGACAGATAACAGTTCAGCAAGGACCATAAAATCAGTAGCTCATAACAAAACTATCAACTCAAGCCACCTGAGGGACCACATACAGAAGACTGAAATGGAACTGAACTAAACATTCAGAAGAAATTTCAGCTAAGGCAGTAATTCTAATTAGATGGAGAGGCTTCAGGAAAGTTTCTGCATTTATATCACCCTGCTGTATAAAGTGAGTGATTTGCTTGAGAGCTGTCCCAAAGCCTGACAATCCTGCTCTAAGTTCCCTGCTGCCTTAAGCTTTCTTTTGTCTGAGTCTAACTTTCTCCAGGGCTTCACCTTGTCAAACAAGCTTCAACTAGTAAGTTATTTAGATAGGCAAGGGATACTTTTAATGCAAGAATCAGCAACTGATTTGACACCTCACTTGTCAATACCACATAAGCAGAAGTTCTTGCAATTTATTTTGACTTGTTGGTAGGAATATGTTTTCAGGCACAGGTATCAAGAACTGAATAATTCTTCTTTAAAACACTAATCTATACTGGCATAGCTAAGAGTCAATTGGACCTTTCAGAAAACTCATGTAGAATATACAACTCCATAATGGAAATCAGAGGTCACATTATGTTCCCATATACAGTATAGAACCTCTTTGCCCTTAGAAGGTGGTACAGTGGAAAAGAAAAGGCCAGGATAATTGGACTATTCTTACTGAAAATAAATAAACCAAGGGGAAAATAAGATGCCCCTCAACTCCAGCTAAACCAAGCTCTGCTTCAGAAAGTAGCAACACTTGGCCAACATTGTCAAGTTGAAAAGCTACGCAGAGTCAGGTCTGAGAAACTAGAAAAATTATTTATTTATTAGTCATATTTCTATGCCACCCACTCTCCGAGGACTCTGGGCGGCTTACACCAAAAACAGTATACTAAATAGCATATTGCCCCCAACAATCTGGGTCCTCATTTTACCCACCTCGGAAGGATGGAAGGCTGAGTCAACCTTAAACCGGTGAGATTTGATCCGCTGATCTGCTGAACTAGCAGTCAGCTGAAGTAGCTGCAGTACTGCACTCTAACCACTGTGCCACCTCAGCTCATATAAACATAGAAAACTTGAGGAGACCATCAGAGCTGTAGGTTACACTGGAAAATCAGAAATCATTCCAAAATAAGGCACTGGCAAGCCACTTCTGTTACATTGCCAAGAAAACTACAGGAATGTGTTCAGAAAGTCAGCAGGACTTAAGCTCAACTTCAAAGGGTCAAAAAAACTAATCTCTTGTTTATGCAGAACATACATTTTTCAGTTGTACAGAAATCTTCAGGAAGCAAAAAGATGGGAGAAAAAAATCCACATCGCATGAAAGCTGAAGTATTTCCTTGTTTTCTGGCTTTTCACTCTATTAATGTTAGCTGTGGAATAAGAGCTCCCTCTACTTGTTTTTCCTTCTTTTCTTCTTTTTTCTCCTCAGAGTTTCAGCTCTTGATTCCTTTTAAATTCTTATCTTTAAAAAACTTTACTGGAATAAATTTAGCTCTCACTCTCCAGGATATATATGTATTATTCCTAGCCTTGAGTTCTGGCCAATTTTGCAACTCTTTTGACCTTCCACCAAAGTCTGCTTTTCAGAAGAGAAGCCTATTACTTTTTTGCATTAGTGCTCCTCCTGCTGGCCCTCATCAACTTCTCAACCTAAATGATAAGATAAAATCACAGGACCCTTGGTCCTCTTCAAATGTCATTTAATAATTGTCATATCTAAGTTACTGCAAGTTATTAATTTTAGAAGAGTATCATATCACATTGAGTGTGCTATATGAAATATATAGTCTTCCTTAGCAATTATTCCCACATCAGGAATGGATTTTTAATGCAGTACAGCTCACCTTGCTGATTCTTTACATAGGCTGGTTTAACTTCTTCCAATGATACCAAAGGAAAAGAACAAGAAGGAGATCTGTTGAAAAACTCCCAACCCAAAAGTCCCCAGGAATATTATTCTAATATTCCCAATGGCTACATCAATCTCCTGAAGCTGGTAGCCACCTCCCAATGAGTTACCAGGCTGGGAATGATGGGAGGTGTAGGGCAAAGTTGAGCTGTGCCTTCTCTGGAAACAATAATTTACAATGTGAATCAACAATCCTTAGATGCAAGCTTATTTTGTCTATTCTTATACTGCATGCTCTCAATCTATAGGTCAGTTCTCAGTGGTCTGTTAAGATCTTTCATTTGACACAAAAGCAAACAAGGGTAGCTTATTTTTGTTTCATATTAATAAGAAGTCATTTTGGTAGTATAGAGCCAAGAAAAATAGAATAGTACCCTGTTTCTCCCAAAATAAGACATCCCCTGATAATAAACCCAATCAGGCTTTTGAGCACATGGCAATAAGGCCAAGCGCTTATTTCAGGGTTCAAAAAAATATAAGATTGGGTTTTATTTTAGGGAAAACATGGTAACACTAGTATCCATATTCTACAAGGATTTAATGATAAATGAAGGAAGTAGAGTTAAGCAAGGACTGCTTGGCTTGGGTTATTAAAAGATCAAAGCATGGTCCTAATGAAGAGTTTAAGGGCTGCAGTGGCTATTAAATAAAGCAAGACTAATTCAGTGCTAGGTAAAATAATAAGCCTTCCTGAAGATAAGAGTAGTTTATTTGTATACGCAACTACTGGGAGAGATGGTAAGCTTCCTTTTAAAAGAGGTTTCAGATCAGTGGTCTAAACTGCCCCTTCTATGATTCTATGATTAATTTTTTTTCCCTAATCTTGGATCTCACTAGAACCTGCTCATTTTTTTCCCTTGAATATACATTTTTTGCTATTTTTTGGAACAATGCAACTTGAATTTATATAACCCATGCATTCAAATCCTCATTTTTAATAGCAGATATATAAAGGAAAGGAAGTTATTCTAAAAACAGAATAACAGAGCTGGAACATAACTTGGAGGTCTTCTAGTCCAACCCCCGGCTCAAGCTTCCATTTCTTAGGCACAGGCAACATATATTTTATACCTGCTGGATGGATGTTAATTCTGGATTAATCCCTTCAACCTGTAAAGAGCCTGAACCATTCTCTCTAACTTGTTGCTCTGTTTCTTGAGGTCTGTTGGTCTCTGGGGTGTTTGGTATGCTCTGAATAGGAGGCATAGGCTTGGAAGTGACGAGCAGTCTTTGAGAAGCAGATCTAGAAATGGCTGGTTTCAGGGCAGGCTCCTTGGGAACAGCTTTGTCCAGCAAGCCTGCAAACATAAAAGATAAAAAACATGGCCATGGGAATATTTGCAAGCTAATGTTGAACTTCAAGGCAGTGTCCCTCAGCAACACCAAACTGATTGCATAAGGAATTATCACTCGTTTTCTAGATCAGGTTTATCCTACAGTGGGTTATTTTCAATACCAGGAGATGCTCTGAATAAGGGTATGAAGCATTCTTATCCTCCAATTATCTCTATGCATACAGAGATCAAGGTGCCAGGTTAATCCAACCCCTACAATAATCATGAGCTTCCAGAAAGGAATCCAAGAAACAGCTATATCCTATTTCTGAATAAGTAGCACCTGGGCCTTCCTCCTAGCTGAAATGTGGAAATAAAGATCTCACAATTAATTCAAAGACACAAGATCTAATGGTATCATCATCTTCATTTAATGACCCCATGATCCCTTGTCGGGTGGAATCTGGGCAACTGATTGGAACTGAGTGTTTACTGGCCGGGTGCCCTTCCTGTCACCAATGCGGAGTTATATTCAGCAGATACATTCTCATCGTGGCCAGAGAGAGAAATATCTGCCCCTACCTAGGATCGAACTCACAGTCTCCTGATTGCGAGGTGAGAGCTCCACCTCTAGGCCACCGCACTACACAAGATCTAATGGTATGCTATACCTAAAAAAATTAAAAGGGATCCAGTAAACTGGGCCTTTTAAAAAAAAACGGCATCAGGTGTATACAACAAATTCACATAAGGCCAGGCACACGTGTAACATGCAAGAAAGAGCCCAAATTGGTAATTCTATCTACTGCGTGGATTTGGCAAGCTTTACTCTCATTTCAGTTGAAGCAGCCTTCAGGTTGATTTGAAAATAGTTGGTGTGCAAAATGGTTCTCAGTTGCTTTTATATTGAAGTCAGTAAATCAAATCAAATCAAATCAAATCAAATCTTTATTGCAATCACAGACCAGCATAATGAAGTCAGTTTGTGGCATCACCTACTAGACTATGGGAGAAGAAACCTGCACTACACAAGCACATATTATCCAACACCCGTCTTTAAACTTTAAATAAATACTTTGTCATTTTGGTCCAGTTGCCTTGCAGATATGTGTTGCCAGATTGATTGATAATTGTATTACTAATGGCAGATTTTAATTACTCTGTATTTCTTCTCTCTAATGATGTAGCTTAACTGAGCTTTAGACTACGGAGCCAATGATTCAAGAATTATGGTTTCAGTGGGTTCGCTATTCTGGCTCAGCCTCCAGCCATAAAATTAGAATAATGACAACTTATCCAAACAAGGCTGAAAGCTATACTTGATTTATAGCAATTATATATAAAGGTTACAGATAATGTTTTCTTACCAGAATTCATCATACCTTTTTTTGATGCAAGTAGACCTTCGGACATTCTTCTTTTTTTGAGTTTATCCTTGATTTGAGCAGTCTCCATGGCTGCACTGTTTATCTCCAATTCACTGAGACTGTACTTTGGCTGGGCATTAGGCATCTGTGAAGAGCCATTCATGATTGTGCTATCTGTATTCTTCTGAAGGCTGTTTCTATTGTCCCAGCTCTCCAGAGAAGAAACATATGGAGGTTCTCCTTTGCTTCCCCATAAACATGATTGTGTTTTTAAAACTGATGCTGTGGAACAATTTAAGAAGGGCAGCTTGGTTATTCAGAATGAATTTTACTTCTCCAGAGAATTAAACGTCTGCAGAGATTCTCAGTCATCCAGGTCACGCTTCAAGGTATTGGTTACCATCTTTAGAGCGCTCCATGGCTTAGGACCTGAGTATCTACAAGACTGCCTTCTGCCACCAGTAGCCTCCCATCGGCCAATACACTCCCACAGAGAAGGGCTCCTCAGGGTGCCATCGGTCAAACAATGTTGACTGGCGGCCCCCAGGGGGAGAGCCCTCTCTATGGGGGCACCTGCCCTTTGGAACAAACTGCCCTCGGAGATAAGAAGGATCCCGGATCTTCGCACCTTCCGCCGTGCCCTCAAAACTTTTCTATTCCAGCAAGCCGGGCTGGCGTAGTTCTTTTAATTGTTTTTAATTTGTTTTTTTTAAAGGGGTTTTTTTTAATCAATATGGGCCAAATTTGTTGAATATACTTTAAAATTGTTTTAAATTTTATATTTCTATGTTTTTATTTTTGGCTGTACACCGCCCTGAGTCCTTCGGGAGAAGGGCGGTATATAAATTTAAATAATAAATAAATAAATGGTTGTCCCAAAGGTGCTTTTTCAGGAGGCAACTGGACTTTCTTGTTTTTTCTTTGAAGACGTTTCACTTCTCATCCAAGAAGCTTCTTCAGTTCTGACAGGATAGTGGGGAATGGAAGGATTGCAAATGACCAGCTATCTGCAAGGAATATAAATCCTTCCATTCCCCACTATCCTGTCAGAGCTGAAGAAGTTTCTTGGATAAAAAGCAAAACGTCTTCAAAGAAAAAACAAGGAAGTCCAGTTGCCTCCTAAAAAAGCACCTTTGGGACTCCAGAGAAGTAGGAAGTCAGGAGGTTGATTAAGAACATCAGATGCAAGGATAGTCAGACAGTCAGATGCAAAGTAAGATGTGACTTCTCTTCCTTCTGCAAAATTCAGACAGTAATAAAATGTTCTGAAAAAAAATAGCTTACCGTGCAGGGATGGGGAAAAGAGAATTATTGAAAGGTCTTAGAATTTGCAAGACTATTGAATGGGATAAAATGAATACTATCTAGAAACCAAAACAGCAATATCATGATGCCAATATCTCTATATAAAATTCAAATTTCCTTGTGTTTGTAATTTATTCCTGGTTTGAGAGCAGATCAGTATTATGCAGTATATTGTTGAACTGCTTCTCACAGGTTTTCCATGAGCTAGACTTAAATTTGCAACACCACTATGAAAGGCTGACTATTTCTGCTTCCAGTCTAATATATTCTTCTTTCAAATTGTCTCAATACTTGCAAGTTCCCATAAGATTTCACCTATATTATGTTGATAATAGCACTATTTTCTGGCTTTAGCTAATCCCAAGATTACTGCTCAAGCTGTAGCACCTTGGAGATCTGTGTGTACATAAAAGTCACTGAAATGTGTGTGAACATACACACAAATTGATCAATAAAAATCATACTCAGCTCTACTGGACATCAGAGAAAGTCAGCTTAAGTCTCATTTCCTATTTATTGGGGTCCACCAACCACCACCATATCTAGGCTGCCAATCATATCCAGGGCAGTGTCCTCACCCTCATCTGTGGTCCTCCATCCATTTCCTTGGAGCTGCAAAGTAGAATCAATGCTTCCACCTCTAGATGACTTGCATCCAGATTTTAGTTTGGGAATGCTGCCACAATATATTGCAACCTGAGCTTGATACTTTCCTATAAAATAAAATAAAAATGAATAATAGAAGGGAGAAAAGAGAACTGTCATTTGTTAATCCTTTAATCTTGCATATCCCTTGCTTTGCCTCAGGTTAGCTCCACTCGGGACAGAATTTTCAGGGGCGGAGTAGGGAAACCCAATATGTAAGCAAACTTCCATTCTGAGAATTTACAAAAAAAAAAAGGAAGGAAGGAAAGAAGGAAGGAAGGAAGGAAGGAAGGAAGGAAGGAAGGAAGGAAGGAAGGAAGGAAGGAAGGTCTTTACCTGACATAAAATCATCATGTGTTGCCATGCGCCTCGAAGAGTCTGAGGTACCTGCACAGCTAAGGAGCTGCAACTTCTACTCCATTTTTCTGGACCCAGAACAGTCGTTGCTTCTTTCCCAGAATATCTCAGTTTCTGCATGAAAGGACAGTATAAACATCACAATGTATGGCATAATCTTTATGACTATTACATTCTCACCTGCCAGATAAATTTTTAAATACATAATTGTTGCTATCAACTATTTTGATTTAGCTATAAACTGTTACCACCATTAAACATTTTAATAGAAAGTAGTGCATAAATTTGTGACAGATAAATAAATAAAATAAAGAACCGAGAACTGCTTCATGCATTTAAAAAATCCTACACAAAAATAATCTTTCTATTTAAAAATCATGCATTTGCCATATTGAGTGAAATAGTCATATGAATTATTAATCAAGTTGCAAATACAGAATGGGAAGTTAGTCTTTAGTATGGCTGACAATAATTCTCTGGTGGTGGCAGGATATGGAATTCTGTGGTAAATAGATTGATGTGATACTGAAGGTTGGATGGGTTGCTTGCAATGAAGACATTTTATGTTGCCTTGTGGAACCTGATAAATCAGAAACTCTTCCGGTTGGTGCTTCTCAAGGATAACAACTAAGACGTTTGCCTGTTCTTGGCTGAGAAGTCTGATGATGGTGGAGTATGTAAAACCTCAGAAAGAGCAGAATTATAATTTGTGGTACTCCTAAATTCATAACTGTTCATAAAGGACTAAGACAAAAATAACATCTTCAATTGATACTGTACAGCAGATACGACAACAGGAATAGCTACAAAGGTACATCCACTGATAACCTCACATTGAGTGTTGGGTTACTCTAGTGTTGGGTACTCTAGCTGGAGTCACCTTTGCTCTTTGCCTGAGGTTGCAGCTGAGCAGAACATAATAGTCAATGTGTTGAATGGGACACTGGTAGATTGGTTTTAGATTATGGCTATTAGTAATTGAGTCAAAGTTTTTGCTTTTGACCAATACTGGTTGGTGCAAACTGGAACCATAAGAAACTGTAGATGGCCTTTCTTCCCATAGAACCAGATGGTCACTAAGATCAACTGAAGAGGCCATACTGCATCTACCTATCCATCTGACTGTTTAAAACAAATAGGCCTTTTTTGCAGTTGCTCTTCCTCCTTGTCATTCAGGAGACACCATATTTCTTAACTACTTTGTTAAAGATTACTATATGAATCAGAGGTGGGTTTCAGCAGGTTCTGACCAGTTCTGGAGAACCGGTAGGGGAAATTTTGAGTAGTTTGGAGAACCGGTAGTAAAAAGTCTGACTGGCTCCATCCACATCTATTCTCTGCCTCCCAAGTCCCAGCTGATCGGGAGGAAATGGGGATTTTGCAGTATCCTTCCCCTGGAGTGGGGTGGGAATGGAGATTTCTCCACACCCACCAAGCCATGCCCACCAAGCCACACCCACAGAACCATTAGTAAAAAATTTTGAAACCATCACTGGTATGAATCCAATATTTTTCTTTCCCTTCCATATTTTTAATGGTTTATGCTTAGTAACCTATTAGTTTGTGTTATTATGCTTCATATTTATTTTTAACTGAATACAATGTTTACAGTTGTTGACATAAGGAATATAAAATCTGCAAATAAATATTACTTTAATACACCTTCTTACAAAGTTTTCAGTTAAAAACCATTGCATCAAGAATTTCACAAAAATGCAAAGTCCACAAGATCACTAGGTCACAATCATCGCATTTCTGTCAGCGATGTAAATCAGGTCAATTTATGTTCATTTTCAGAAAAATCAAATGTGTGGGGTCCTCTCTGAGCTTGATTATTTTCTTGCAGACATTTCATTACCCAACTAGGTAGGATCATCAATGCTAGCAGTGGATGTTGCTCTTTGTTTATATACAGGATGTGATTTTCCCTGTCAGTGTTGGTAGGAGTGTTCTTGGTACTGTAGGTCCTTAATTAGGATGTTGTTTATTGTTCGTTTCTCTGAATAGGTTATTCCTTGATTGGAGCATTTTTACTGCTTGATTGTTGGTCTGATATTAATAGCAATAGCACTTATATACCGCTTCATAGTGCTTTACAACCCTCTCTAAGCAGCTTTCACATTGTCCACAACAATCTGGGTCCTCATTTTCTTGACCTCAGAAGGATGGAAGGCTGAGTCAACCTTGAACCAGTGAGAATCGAACTGCCAAACTGCTGGCAGCCAGCAGTCAGCAGAATTGTCCTGCAGTACTGTGTTCTAACTACTGTGCCTGGTGTTTATCTCTGCTTATCTGAGTATTGATTGCTGATGAAGAAATGTTTTAGGTTTTTTGTTTCCTTTTTTTAGCTTTTCGATTGTCTCACTTGAATGGATGTGGTCACCTCCATGTGCCTCTTGATGACTTCTTTGTATAAGTCCCAGGCTTCCAGGAATTTTCTAGCATTTTGGACTTAAATGTAACTTGGTGTAGGATGCTCAGTTCAAACTATGATGAAGTCTGTCTCTGTACTATTAAGGAGTTTTCATGATGTCTCTTGGCTCATGGATGTACTCTGCTAGTCTTCTATCTGTCCTTCATAGTGGCTATTACAGCCCTTAACTCCGAATCTGACTGAACACTCTTAAGAGCCTTTATTAGGACTTATTTAGTGGCGATATGGGCAGCAAAATGCTCACATTTTTCCGCACTTATTGCATCCGCTAATTCACGCCCAACCACCCTATTTAGGGTGACTCACTCCCTCCTAATGTAGGAGGAGTGGAGGAGCCCTTGCAGGGTAGAGCTGAGGAGTTTGTACAGTTATTGTTGGATTAAGTCGCTCAGATTTGGATGGACTCTGATTGGGCAATTCCGACCGAGATGACGGGGGCAGGTCTTAGTCCCATTGTGTGGGATGAGTTTGAGCCTGTGACTCCTGAGGAAGTGGACAAGGCTGTAGGAGCGATGAATTCCTCCACTTGTTTGTTGGACCCGTGCCCCTCCTGGCTGGTTTTGGCCAGCAGGGAGGTGACACGAGGCTGGCTCCAGGCTTTAGTTAATGCGTCCTTGAGGGAAGGGGCCTTCCCGCAACCATTAAAGGAAATGATCATAAGGCCCCTCCTCAAGAAGCCTTCCCTGGATCCAGCAGAATTAAAGACCTTTCGTCCAGTCTCCAACCTACCCTTTGTGGGAAAGGTTATAGAGAAAGTGGTGGCACTTCAGCTCTTGTGGTCATTGGAGGAAACAGATTATCTAGACCCTTTTTCAGTCTGGCTTCAGGCCTGGCTACAGCATGGAAACTGCTTTGGTCACGCTGATGGATGATCTCTGGCGAGCCCGAGATGGGGGTCATTCCTCCATCTTGGTGCTACTTGACCTCTCAGTGGCTTTTGATGCCATTGACCATGGTATCCTTCTGGGATAACTAAGGGAGCTGGGATTAGGAGGCACTGTGTTACGGTGGTTCTCCTCCCATCTCTCTGGTCGGTCACAGTCAGTGTTGGTAGAGGATAGAGGTCGAGCCCTAGGCCCCTCATTTGTGGGGTGCCTCAGGGCTCGGTCCTCTCTCCCCTCCTATTGAACATCTACATGAAGCCGCTGGGTGAGATCATCTGATGACATGGGGTGAGATATCAGCAATACGCAGATGATACCCAGCTGTATATCTCTACACGCATCAATTCAGTGATGCAGTGGATGTGATGTGCTGGTGCCTGGAGGCTGTGAGGGTCTGGATGGGAATCAGCAGGCTCAGACCTAACCCAGACAAGACCAGGTGGCTGTGGGTATTGCCCCCTAAAGACTATGTTGATTGTCCATCCTTGGTTATGGGGGTGGGGAGAAATTGTCCCCCTCAGAATGGGCTCGCAATTTGGGTGTCCTAGACTCACAGCTAAGATTAGAGCAACATCTGACTGCTGTGGCTAGGGGGACCTTTGCACAGGTTCGCCTGGTGCACCAATTGCGACCCCTACTTGGATCGGGAGGCTCTCCTCACAGTCACTCATGCCCTTGTCACCTCACGGTTAGATTATTGCAACATGGTCTACATGGGGCTACCCTTGAAAAGTGTTCAGAGACTACAGTTGGTCCAGAACGCAGCCGCGCGAGCTGTCGTGGGTGCACCTAGGTACACCCACATTACACCAATTCTCCGCAAGCTGCACTGGCTTCCTATTGGTCTCTGGTCACAATTCAAGGTGTTGGTTATTACCTTTAAAGCCCTACATGGCTCAGGGCCAGGTTATCTTCGAGACCGCCTTCTGCCACATAGCTCCCAGCGACCAGTAAGATCCCAGTAAGTTGGTCTCCTTGGGTCCCGTCAGCTAAACAATGTCAGCTGGTGGGCCCTCAGGGGAGGGCCTTCTCTGTGGCTGCCCCAGCTCTCTTGAACCAGTTACCTCCTGAGGTCCAGACCATCCCCACCCTATTGGCCTTCTGAAAAGACCTGGCTTTTCCGGCAGGCCTGGGGCCATTGATCTCACTCTTGTGATCTGGCGAGAACCGGCCATGAATGGTGTGAATGAGTTTTTAATGTTTTTAATGTTTTTAATTTTTCAATGTCTTTTTATAATGATTTTTTAAATGTATTGTGAGCCACCCTGAGTCTTCGGAGTGGGGCGGCATATAAATTTAATTAATTAAATTAAATTATACAGTAGATTGTAGATAACTCCTGTTTTTCTTTTCTTTTAGGGCTACTGGGTCTTTTGATTTACTTAAGGTGTTTTGGAAAGCTTTAGTTGGTTTGTATACTATGGTGATGGTTGTAATAATCTGTTGGTTGTTTCTGAGATGTTTTTAATGTATGGAAGCGTTACCTTTTTTCATAGCTTGTGTGAGTTATGTAGTAATGGGTTGAATGGTCAGGCACTTTTTGCTAAAGTTGCCTGGGTATCCATTTTGCTGGAAGATGTTGTAGAGGTGATCTATTTCCTTTTCCTGATGTTCAGGGTTGCTATTGTGGGCTTGTGCTGATCTAAAAATTGTTCTTAGATAGCCTCTCATGTGGGAAGTTGGGCTGTTACTTTGGTAGTGGAACACTTGGTTAGTGTGGGTGGTTTTACAATAAACTTTACTAAACAGTCCTTGCTTATGTTGATAAGATATCCAGGAAGGTCAATGTATTGCTTTTTTCTTCTCTTGTGAATTGCATTCCTTTGAAGATGATGTTGTTTGTTTCAGGTGTCTTTACCTTTAGTTGTTCCTATTTTATTATGATGAAGGTGCTGTTTCATCATATTGATCCATATTTTAGATTGTATGTGTGAGACTGTTACAGTATTATGGTTTCTGCTACAAGTTCTGAGAGCAGTGATCCCATGGGTGTTCCTCTGATTTATTGGTATATTTGTCTGTCAAATTGGAAGTAGGTAGAAAGGCAAAGGCCCATGATTCATGATCCATAAAATTTATTAGTACACAATATTGCACACATCAAGACTACTCCAAGACATTTTTCTGTCTGAAGAAAACAACAAGATATCTTTACCATTCATCCTACAGATAAGTAGTTGAATTTTATTACTGACTCTTGTCTGGAAAGAATACCCTTTTGCAACTGAGGGCAGCAAAATAGCTTGGGGAATATTAGACAAAGTGCCTGAAAAGTACATGATTCTGCCTTCAAAATGAGGGTGCTATCTGGGAGTTATTGCCACCATTCTCCAGCATCTTTCATTTAAACCAACCAATTCACTCTATCTAATGACCCAGATATAAATCATGCATCGAGAGCATCAAGAAAGTAATTGTTTCATGACAGGATTATACTATTATTCCATTATTTCTCCCAAGTCAGATTTACTATAACGAGTTTGCCTGATCTGAGCCCCAGGTTTGCATTTAGGTTATGAAACTCCTAACACAGACGAACCCACTAAAGATTGCCACCAAACTAATTGGCAATTGGCAGGAAAGAAACATCATTAAATGCCCAAGGAATCATCAAAAATCAGTATTGAATTGATTTGAATGCAACTTAAATTAATTCATGTTTAGTTTTAGTTGTATGACTCTTCCACTTTATAAAAAAAACAATACATGACAATAGATGGTGGAAGAACCCTGGAGAACCCAATACAGTCACATGGCAAAAATAACATGTGGTGATTTCAGAATAAATGCCAAAGATTCCCTGTGAAACTGGTCCACACGCAGCATTTGCTTAAAGAGAGTAAATTCTTTGGATATTAGAGTATGGAAAGAGCTTATAATGTATATTTAAATGATGGATAAGCTTGATTATTAAAAGAAGTATCTTAATTCCACAGTAAAAAGAAGAGGCATTTCCACAACAAATCAACCTGATCAATCATTGCAAGGGGATTGGCTTGTAAAGACAAAATCTGGAAAGACAAATTGAGTGCTTCATGCTTGCTTAAACTGTGACAATAGAATAGGAACTTGGGATGGAACAATCAGTATTGATTCATTCTTCCAATAAAAATGAAATATTGAGAATGCCTATGTAT
The DNA here is from genome assembly GCA_022577455.1 of Arizona elegans. NCBI lineage: Eukaryota > Metazoa > Chordata > Lepidosauria > Squamata > Colubridae > Arizona > Arizona elegans. The sequence goes on along the minus strand of JAKOOJ010000001.1, from coordinate 280,911,246 downwards.
GCCTCAACGTGAAGTCAGCCAATTAACTATGAATTTGGATATAATTTATTTCTACATTTATCATGCTATAACCTGACAGCCATTGCTTAGCCATCTTCCCTGTGCAAGATTTCTTCTCTTTAGCACTCTGCTCTGTGAATCACTAAATTTGATCATATGAAGGATTAAATAAGATTAAATAAGATAGTGTCAAATGCCAAGACAGGAAACTTCTGCAATGGAAAGTTTCTAAATGATCAAAGTTCCCATATCTCTTCTTTAGTCTTAAGGATAATGGTCACACTTCCAAGCAAATTATTCAACTCTAAGTGGCTCACCTTTTTTTTATTCTTTAAAGAAGGTTATGAAGCTTTTTAGGGGTCAGTGGCATTCTCAAAAATAAAGGTAATTCTAGCACCTGTGCTTTGCAGCATGCTTTTTGATTGATTGATTGATTGATTGATTGATTGATTAAATGTTAATCTAAAGATCCAAGTGGCACAGAAAACCTTTAAGTACAAAAAGTGATGTCCATGTTGGGAACTGGATGTAGGAGATGACCAGGCTGAGCCTGAAGGAAGGGTCAAATGCATCATAAGTCATGAGTCCCTGTGTGCCCACAAGAGAGCTAACTCCATCCACCTTGAATGCCTCTCTTATCTCCTGCTCATTTCCCTTGACCATTAAGATTATTGTAGAAAGCTTAAGCTTGCAATAAATCTTTATACTCATTTGAACTGCCTGAATCTCCTGATTTCTCCAGCGTTTAACTCTGGGTTCACCAAAAAATGCTAAAGATGGTTAAGAGAAGGTAAGAATTAAATCTACACACCATGTATCCTCACATATAAGCCCATCCTCAGATAAATCAATCCTTGAATTTCTCATATGTTTTAATTTTCACAATTGTGGGTAATTCAAGGATTATTTTTTTTTTATTTTTAATTTTTTTGTACCATTTTGGTTAAAAATTCCAGGGTCATCTTAACCGCAGATGGATTTATATACAAGTATGTACAGAATGTAAGGATACATTTGAAAACGATTGTCATACATACTTGCAGATAAGCCCATCCATCGATAAGACAAACCCAATCTTTTGGGTATATTTTGGCCTTTATAATTCTTCACTTATTCATGAACACATATGGTATGTTCAGCCTGGAGAAAAAGAAAACAAAGAGAGAAAGAGACATTCTTGAATGACCCTCACTCAGAAAAGGGAAAAGGTAGATTCTTTGGAAGCAAAAGAGAACTTATTTTTAAAAATTTACAATATAGAAGAATAGATTTTGGTGAAATGTAAATACCTTCTTGATTGTAAGAGTCTTGTGACATACAGAGCTACCAGGAACAGACTGAATGGGAGACTAAAACACCGCACACTCAACATTGGAAGCAAAGTTATTCAGCACAACCCTCTTTTCAAGTTGTGTATAATTGTGTATAATTGTAACTATCTTTTGAAATGCCCAGCTAGAGTTTTCATGATTTACCATTCTTAAAAATAATCAAAGCATAGAATTATTAAAATGCAAACTCAGCCACAAAAATCCATTATACCTAAAATCTTATACTAGCATTGAAGTACAGTAGAATCCAGTAATAAGTTACTTATTCAAAGCTTTCCCAAAAAGAAAACTGTAACCTTGTTTATATTCTTAATTCTTCCAGAGCTCCCAGAGAAAATTATTCTTTAAAAAGGTTGCTACACTAAGACATTGCATAAAGTAAGTTAATCACAGAGAAACTATTCTTGAGACTGATTATAAGCAGAAGCCTGAATTTGAATAAGGGAGGGGAGAGGCTGAGTGGTTTGGAATCCAAACTCTAGCTGTAATTTGACACGTCTATGGAGTGGCAACTTTAGGACATTGCAAATTATTTAAACACCTTGGCCAATGTTTTCAGAGTACATATTGTTACTGTCTCCATTAGAGCTGCAGCTAAGACAAACGGATTTCTGAAAGGTGACTGATGGATTGTGCAACAAGCTTTCACAGTTAAACAAAGAGGCAAGGACAGAGAGTATATTCTCATTCATTCTTCTTAGGGACCGTGCAGTCAATGACATGCTTCTTTTCACTTCAATGACTTTTAGATCAGAATCTTGTCATGAAGACGCTCATAATGGAAACAACTTCCATTTCCTCTCACTGCCCATTTCAAAATTAAATCCGTCTATAAGTTGGGGCTATATTTCCTCAAAGCCAGGCATATCAGTAAATAGGGAACTAGTTCAAGTATAGGCTAGATACAGTTACAGATTATATATTATTTTTATTTATTTAATTTCTATTGCCATCCATCCCAACCAAGTGACCCTGCGTGCCAAACAGTTCTAAAATAATTAAAACCAGTGCAAAATAATTATCGATTTTGAGTAGAGAAAAAGGGAGAAATTCGGCCATTAATATCAAAAGTGTGAAGAAATGTTTACATTTTAAGTCTGGCTGGAAAACCTTTCATATTCTAAATTTTCATACTTGAATTTACCACTGAAACACTGAAAGCAGTGAGTTCTTAGTGCTTTGCATTTTGACATCTGAATGAGTGAAGAACTTTTTGTTCTGAGCTAAACTGTACAATCAAAGTCAGCACAAAAAGCTCCTGAACCTGATTTCATCACTTTGTCTATCAATACTGGGACATAGGTCTTTTGGCATTCAGCCCACCATTTACTTGAGGAATCACAGCATGCTTTAGTATGTCACTTCTCTGAGTTTTTAATTGCCTCTCTAGAGTGGACTCGGAAGGAAGGGCAAAAATCAAGTTCCCACCTAATTACCTTTTCATTGCAAAAATTAGGCCATTTGTATATTACCTTCATGATTTGACTTTCCTACTTATTCCTTTCTGCATGACTCCACAAGCTAAAACCTCACTTTCCATGCCTCATAAATTCATGTTCATTAAATAATTTATGCAATGGGCTAAGTAGAGTTCACCTAAAAATATATTTCAACTAACAATGAAAACTGCAGCAAAATCTCTTATTTCAACATTTAATCTCTCCTGATTATTTTATATTGAATGTTCTTGCATTGTACATAGGAGAATAAGATTTCAATTTTGGACATAGCGATTATAATCCAAGATAATAATAGGGAGACAGCTGCTTGCTGCTTAATGGATAAAGAGACCATCTGGCTACTAACTTTGCTTTGCAGATATGAATGGTCTGTAGAGCTGTGAACTCACTGAAAAGATAAGGGAAAAGTGGGGGGGGGGGACTGAAATAAAATTACATAACTTTCCAGCTGGTTAAGTCCTATGAGTAGGCACCATCTCATATGTGTAATGCTGCTGCTAAAATAAATGTTAAGTAAGCAAAATACTAGCCAAAATGTTGGCCAAGCCATCCTAATCAATATAGCCATTTCATTTATCTAGCAAAATGACTGCTTTAGGGTTAACCTATAACACATTTGAATGTAAAACTTTACTTAATCTAAAGGAAGGAAATGAGGAATACACGTAAAAAGGAAAGATATGGAGATAGAACAGTCAAGAAAGAAGCAGAAAGAAACAGTTGAACATTTTGAAACCGTATGTGTTCTGGAAAAACAATAGTCTATGATTCTACAGAAGCAGACCACTGATCTTGACTCTCCTAAAATGCAAATTGTATGCTTCTAATGTTACAAGAAAGCCAAGTTCCAACAGGAAGAGGTGCTGGTGCCATTCAGAGGGGCAAGGATATAAGCTCAGTCTATGTAGGATCTAAAGGCAGGATGCATCATTCTTTGTTCTTCCCATTAACTAATAAAAGCCAAATATATTATGCTAAATGAATATATAGATATGTTTTACATTAAAAGGAAGAAGAAAAATGAAATCCATACTGAGTAATATACATATATTAGGACTAATCCAAATGACATCCAAACCAAGTTTTTTTCAATATTTCTTAACACAGAGATTTAGATTAACATGATAAAGAATCAAACATCTTTTTTATTTATTTTAGTTTATTTTTCCATAGCCAGGAAAGGGAAAACCTGTTCCAACTTCTTGTCATAACCTATAAATGTGCAGACAGAAGTAATAATGCAGCTTTTGGGTCAAAAGAATACAAGAGTCAAGATTATGGATCGATAGTTCTGTTTTACAATTCAGAAGTAAGACTTGACACGGTCCATTCAGGTATCCTGGAAGAATTATTGAATGATTATGTTCTAATAACTCTAAAATATATATAGCCAAACTCTAAAGCGAAGCTCTGCCACTTCGGTTTAACTAGACTACAAGAAAGAAAAAAGGTTGCCTGAGAAATTTTTAGTTGGTCTTTTATCAGAGAAGTGTGACTATGTCACTTATTAAGTGAGTGAGCCAAGAATGATTTGAACATCTCTCAAGTCTATAACTGCTGATTTTCACACATTTCGTGAAGCCAGAAGAGATCATTACAGAATGGTCAACTGCCTAGAAACAACTAACCAGACTCACACTATTCATGAAAGATAATTTGATTAGTTGATTAAAAAGTTTGCCAATCTTAAATTGCTCAGATATTTTGTTGCTTCCCTCTTATCATCAAAGAGAAGATCAGTAGGCTTAGGTCTGTTTTACTTTTTTGCCCATTTCGGCTTCTTATTTGCTTTTTGTACTTGGGGACAAGAGATTCTAGGCTAGAAAAGGTTGTCATCTTCCCCTCTCCATGTTCTAAAACAATTTCTAGCATCAGAGCTGAGGCACACTCTGCTGCGGTAGTATCAAGCAGCAAAGCAATAATCCAGAGGGAGAGAGAGTACCAGCAAACATCTCTAATAATGTGCTGTGGGAGCGTCTGCTTCATACCCCATGGGGAACTGAAAATCTTGAAGCTTTCTTGTCAATGGCAAGAAAATGGCCAGAAATTTAAAAACTTTCTCAGGAATTTCCAGAAGGAAAGAACCTGTGTCTATGGATTGTATCTATGGATCAAATCAGTTTCTCCAAAGAAGGCCTGGGTTTTACTATCTTTACTAGGGAGATGCACAGAATAATACTTCAGCCTTCATTCAGTTCACTTGTTATACTTATGCAGCACTGACACAACAGGGATTTCCAGAGAAACCTGGACCTACCATTCAAGAGAGAGAAATAGCACAGGAAGTAGAGATGGATGGGAAGTAGAAAAGTCTGGAGTTCCTTCATACACTTAGAATTCCTCAAGGCATCAGGTACAATAAGGCCATGTTTATCAACTTCAGCAACTTTAAGATATGTGGAATTCAATTCAAAGAATTCCCAGCAAGTTCTATGGCTGAGAAATTTTGGAAGTTGAAATCCTCACATCTTAAAGTTGCTAAAGTTGAGAAAAACTGCAGTAAAGTATGAGAAAAAGCTTGAAGGATATAAGAATGGTGGGATTCAGTGGTGGGTTGCCCCCGGTTCTCACCGGTTCTATAGAACCAGATAGTAAAACCGGCAGGAGACCCCGCCAACTGACCCTGACATCATGAAACTGCTTCTGCGCGGCCCCGATGCGAACTGGTAGTAAAGGTAAGTAGAACCCACCCCTAGTGGGGTTAGAGAGGTATTCAGAGAAATCATTCCCATGTTTAGACACAATAAGAAAGACTTGAATCTTTTGAACAAGCAGAAAACATCATGTCTTTACATTGCCAAAGTCAACAAACTACATCAGATGAATGGCATCTCTGCCAGTTTTTCAAACTTCCCAGTAAAAAAACAAAAACATTGATCCATAATCAGAAATTGCAAAATATTTTAGTAACACAGCTATCAAAACATTACTCAAATTTCTAGCAAAAAATGGAAGCTTATGAGGTTTTTGGTAGAGCTTCATAGTTCAAAGCAATATAACTTAAATTATCCCTGTTTGTTTAAATTGTAGATTGCTTGAATTCTAATAAAAAGGAATTTGAGATTATCTACTTTAGGAATTTTGGTACCATGGGCTGTGTTCTCTCTTTTTCCAGAAAAAATGCCACAAATCATGTATAATGCAAGGTATCTTGCAAGTAAACTAGCTTTCCAGAGAGTTGCTGGGTTTCTACTTTTCACACATTTGATGAAAGCTATTGGACATATTTAAACAGATTTCGTTTATTGAACACACCAAAGTAATTCATGCATAATATTAATCCACTGTTGGTAAATTTGTGCATTACATTAAGACAAGAACAAACACTGCCTAATATAACTTATGAATATTAAATGGAGGTTGCACTGGAGCAAGCCCAGCATCCTGGATGCTGTAAATCTGTTTTGGGATAGTTATGGACTTCAGCTTCCATAACTCTCAGCCGCAGTGGATAAGCCCATACATGCACCTTTCCACCTGATGATTTTTCCCTCCAGTATTCCACCTCACCATTTACAAAAAGATAAAACTATTGGATGGCTGGTAAATTTCTCTGAGATTATTTTCTGCTCTATGAACTACTATATTATCACTCTTTTTCACAGAGGCCATTGCAAATTTCCAGCTATTTCATCGGCCACCAGAAGTAAGAACTTGTTATGTCCTCCTCAGCTTCAGTCCTAAATTATACTCTTACAGTACTCCTTATAAGGATCTTGTGGAGGGCCTTTTTTTCACTTTTCCAGAAATAGCTACTCCTCTCTTTGGAGGGTTTGAATAGCCTCTCCACCTAGGAAACCTCATACCAGATCTGGAACAGAATTTATCCCTTAATTAAAAAATAAATACCAAATAGCTTAGGGGCTCCATGACAGGTTCTACAGGCTGTGTGCTTGTGGCAAAGTAAACAGCCTTAGAGGAAAGGGCTGATCCCTCAAATAGCAGTGAAGTCCGTTCTTGTCACTCACCTGCTCTAGGCTTTTATGTCAGGATCCTGAACAAATGGGCTGTGTGTGGCAGAGCCTCAGAAGGTGGGTACAAGTGCTTTCCTTTCCCCTTAATAATTTTGTCCTTCCTCGGCAGCTTTCAAAAGCTGTGGGTATCTCTTCATGGCCAACCCTTTTCAGCACTAGGCTAATAAGCTTGCACTTGCAGGTTACACATGCAGGGCAGCAAACAGTGTCACCTACCGTGAACAAACAAGGCTGCATAGCAACCATGTTTTCTAAGGAGTCTTGAGATGCCGGTGGCGTGAGGAAGAGATTTTGCTGGCCTGTCTCTCCTGGGGTTTGCATGACAAGCACTGGAGTGACCTGGCGGCACCTTATTTCTGAAAAACTCTCAACGATAATAGGAAAGGGGATTGTGTGCGCTGGGCCTTTGCTTCCAGGAGCCAATAACATGATCAAACATACATTGCAAAGATGCACTAAATTCTCTAGGGTGTGTGTGTGTGTGTGTGTGTGTGTTGTGTGTGTGTGTGTGTGTGTTGTGTGTGTGTGTGTGTGTGTGTGTGTGTGTGTGTGAGAGAGAGAGAGAGAGAGAGAGAGAGAGAGAGAGAGAGAGAGAGAGAGAGAGAGAGAGAGAGAGAGGGAGAGGTGGATGCACCTTCTGCTTACTGAGGGGACAAAATTGTCACCTCACAGCCTTTCCTCATTCATGCTTTCTTTTAGATAACAATTACTGACTGGATTAAAGTATTACTGAGGGAATAAATTGTTTTGCAATTCTCTTGTCATATATCTCACAAATAATCCTGTGAAGTAGATAATATGACAGATTGATGATTATGCCTCATTGAATCAGTGCTTACCACTTTTGCATAAAAATTTAGAATCGGAGAGTTGGAAGGGGTAGTAGAAGTTATCTAAGCTGGCCCCCTGCTCAGTTCAGTATATCTTTGGAAGATATCTATCCTGGCTCTGTTGGAAGACCTCTAGCAAATTGACCTCTCTACCTTCTGTGGCACTGGTTCCTCCTTGCATCTAACCTGAGCATACTTATTTCTAATTTTAACTCATAGGTTCTGGTCCTGCCCTTTGGGATAGTAAGTCCACTCTTTCTTCTATGAGACAAACCTCCTGCTATTTGAAGATTACTATCATATGTCCCCCCAGTCATCTCTTCTGGGGACAAAATGTAGCTAGTTATTTCATTTCCCTCTGAAAACATACAATCACTGAGAATGCATATTGTATTGTATATTATTTTTTTGTGAAAAACTCGGTTCATTGACTAAGTCACAACTAACTGGATTCCCACATAATTATGTTATGATTAGTGCAATTTCTGAATGGGAATGGAATGGATTTGGAAGACCAAACCCATTTCTTTTCAGGTAACCTATAAGTATTCTAGATCTTTGTGTACTGTTTGTTGATATCATCTTAGCACTTAGACTTGTATACCACTTTACAGTGCTTTACGGACCTCTCTAAGCGGTTTACAGAGTCAGCATTGTTACAGACGCGACGTTTCACTACCCGGCAACACGGAAGCGCTCCCGATTGGCTGAGACTTGACAGCTCAGCCGGCGGGACAATTAAAGAGATGCCATTGGCTGCTGCGTTTACCAGCTGAGATATAAATAGCGGCTGTGACAGAAAGAGGGTTGAGTTGGTTCTGATGTTTTGTTGTTGCTGTTAATACTTTAATAAACCGTTCCTGTTAACCGTTGCCTCAGTATCCCTGCCTGTTCTTTCAAAATAGAACATTGGCGACGAGGATGGGATTCTCTCACTGAGCAACGGCATCGCGTATCCTGAACTCAGTTCCCACTGCGGAAGGTAGATATTCCCTGATCCTGAAGAAAAAAAAAAAAAAAATTTCGTGCCAGTTTTTTTTTTCTCTCACGATGGCTAACCCGGCAACATTCGCTCCTTTCGTGCCGGCTTCAGAGACATGGGATGCTTACATCGAGCGTTTTGAGTGCTTCCTACAAGCCAATGACTATGCTGACTTTTCTAATGACAGGAAGCGAGCCCATTTCTTAAATGCTTGTGGACCTCAAATCTTTGCTACGGCCAGGGCTCTTGTAGCTCCCCTCTCTGTGTCCACGGTTCCCTGGCCCACCTTGCTGGCGAAACTGAAGAGCCACTATGCACCCGCCCCCTCTCGAATTGCCCGCCAGTTCCTGTTCCGTCAGAGACTGCAGAAGGAGGGGGAATCCCTTAACACATACCTCGCTGCCCTCCGGGAGGAAGCAATTAATTGTGAATTCGAGAACCTTGACGACTCCCTCCTCGAGCAATTGGTCTGCGGGGTGCACGACTTGCGGCTGCAGCGCCGCCTCTTAGCCAAAACTGATATCACCTTACAGTCGGCTGTAGACGAAGCTCGTGCTTTTGAAATATCGGACAGGTCAGCGGCAGAGATGCGTAGATTTCCGGCCGCCCTACCAGCCACCCGCTGTGCCGCTATTCACATCGGGGATGCTTGCCCCGACAACCTTTCTGATGACAAAGACGAGGTGAACCGCCTTAAAGCAGCTGGGGGTAACAAGAGGCCACCAAATAAGAGGCAGACTTCTGCACCCTGCCTCGGCTGTGGGGAAGAGCATCCCCGCGCTTTTTGTCGTTTTAAAACTGCTGTCTGCCACCGCTGCGGGAAGAGAGGGCACCTGGCCAAGGTCTGCCGTTCTGTTCCTCAGGAAGCTACCACGAGCGCTCCAGCTAACGGCAGACTCGGCAGGAAGGGGTTTTCCCCCCCAAAGGACTATTGTTTTGCCATCTCCCGGGACAGAACAAACCCCTCCGTGTCTGTCAGCCACGCGTCTTCAGGCCAGCACAAGAAGATCTTCCTGACTGTCCAGGTTGAAGGAAGGCCGTGCAGAATGGAAGTGGACACCGGGTCCTCCAAATCCATACTCGCCTGGCAGACACTGAAGAAGCTGGTGCCGACCATCTCACCTGAGCAGCTACAGCCTTGCAACACCAGGCTCCATGATTACCAGGGGAATAGTATTCCCATTTTGGGCTGTGGCAAATTCCTAGTTGAGAAAGGGAATTTCTCAGGGTCCCTCCCAGTTCTTGTTGTTAAGGGTAGCCTTCCCAGTTTGTTAGGGTTAGACTGGTTCGAGGCGTTGGGGCTCACCGTCTCGGGCGTCCACACCACTGTCGCTGATGGTTTCGAGGCCCTAACCTCCGAGTTTGCTGAGGTCTTCGATGGCTCCCTGGGTAACTATAAGGGTACCCCCATCTCCCTTAACCTTGACCCTCAGGTGGCACCCATAAGACTCAAACCCCGACGGGTGCCTTTTGCCCTCCGCCCCAAGGTGGATGCGGAATTAGACAAACTATTGGCCCAGGGAATACTTGAGCCCACCGATTATTCCAAATGGGAGACCCCCATTGTCATTCCCACTAAGCAGGACGGGTCTATCCGCATATGCGGTGATTTTAAGTGCACCCTCAACCGTGCTTTGCAGGCGCACCCTTATCCAGTCCCAGTAGTCCAACATTTACTACATTCTTTGGGTCATGGTACCATTTTCGCTAAATTAGATATGACCCAGGCATATCAGCAGCTTCCTGTTGATGATGCCACGGCTACCGCTCAGACTATTGTTACCCATAGGGGCGCTTTTAAGTGTCGCCGCCTGCAGTTTGGGGTCTGTGTTGCGCCGGGCATTTTTCAAAGCCTTATGGAGCGATTATTACAGGGAATCCCCGGTGTCATCCCTTATTTTGATGACGTTTTAATTTCTGCCAACAACAAACTAGATCTCCTAGAACGCACCCGACAGGTACTAATTAGATTCCAACAAACTGGCCTGAAACTCAAGAAGGCCAAATGCAAATTTGGAGTGCCACAAGTTGAATTTTTAGGTTTCCTTGTGGATGGGTCTGGCATCCACCCTACTCCTTCGAAGGTTGAGGCCATTAAGAAGGCCCCGACTCCCACGTGCAAAGCGGAGTTACAGGCTTTCTTAGGCCTGCTTAATTTTTACAGCATCTTCCTTCCACATAAGGCCTCTGTGGCAGAACCCCTTCATCGTTTGTTGGACAGTAAGGCTCCCTGGGTTTGGGAACAACCCCAGGCCACAGCCTTCACAGCTGTAAAAAACCTACTCATATCTAATGCTGTGCTGATACAGTACAATGCTAACCTCCCCCTCACATTAGTTTGCGATGCCTCTCCATACGGCATTGGTGCTGTATTGAGCCACGTATTGCCAAATGGAACCGAGGCCCCAGTTGCCTATTACTCCAGAACCTTGTCCTCTGCTGAGAGGAATTATGGGCAATTGGATAAAGAGGCATTGGCGCTCGTGGCCGCGGTAAAGCGGTTTCACGATTACGTCTATGGTCGTTTTTTTCAATTAGTCACTGACCACAAGCCTCTCTTGGGTTTGTTGGCAGGCGATAAACAGACCCCACAAATTATGTCCCCCCGCATGACTCGGTGGTCAATTTTCCTGGCGGCCTACAATTACCAGCTGGTCTATCGCCCTGGGGCTCATCTGGGGAACGCTGACGGTCTCAGTCGCTGTCCTCTTACCATAGCTGTTGATGACCCTGCTCATGACCGCTCCGTCCTGTTAATCGATGATTTCCCTGATTTAGTAACAGCATCAGATGTTGCCAAACTCTCAGTTAAAGACCCTACTCTAGTGCAGGTTCTGGATTGGGTTCGTCGGGGGTGGCCACGGGGCCCGGTCCCAGGGGAATTCCGACCTTTTACCACCCGTCAGCATGAACTGTCCATCTCACGGGGATGTTTATTGTGGGGTAGCAGGGTGGTGATTCCCCCCGCTCTACGTAGGCCTGTTTTACAGCGTTTGCACGAGAGCCATCCAGGCACCGATAGAATGAAGGCGTTGGGCCGCAGTTATGTTTGGTGGCCAAAAATGGACCAGGCCATTTCTGAATGGGTAGCCAGGTGTCAGCGATGCCAGCAGTCCCGACCTGTGCCCCCTGCTGCCACACCTAGAGAGTGGGAAATGCCCAGGTCCCCCTGGTCCCAGCTCCACATAGACCTGGCTGGACCTTTCCTGGGACAGAACTTGTTGATTGTGGTTGATGCATACTCTAAGTGGGTGGAGATAGCTCGCATGGCATCAACCACTTCAGACGCTGTGATTAAGGTCCTCCGCAATTTATTTGCCACCCACGGCTTACCCGATGTGGTGGTATCGGACAACGGGCCCCAATTCACCTCGGCCACGTTTCAATTGTTCCTTGTGGGGTTGGGCATCCGCCATGCCTTGGTGGCACCTTATCATCCGTCCAGTAATGGCCGGGCTGAAAGGGCCGTCCGCTCGGCCAAGGATGCCCTAGCCCGTTTTGGCCCAGGGGACTGGCAGGAAAAGGTGGCGCAATACCTCTTGGCGCAACACTCGACCCCTTGCCCGCTGACCAATCGAAGCCCTGCCGAACTCCTTATGGGCAGGCGTTTACGGACCACCTTGGACAGGCTACACCCGTGCTTCACGCCTGAGGCACCCGTAGATTCATCTAGCCGCCCCCGGTCTTTCGGGGTTGGCGATTGTGTGTATGCCAGGAACTATAGGGGTGACCCTCCGTGGCTGCCTGGATGCATCATTCTAATAACAGGACCATGTTCTTACAGAGTCGAGCTCGAGGACGGACGAGCCTGGCGGCGCCATATAGATCAATTAAGGGGTCGTCTTACCAACCAGACCCCGGAAGATGCGGAACCGTCTATGGACCATCTGCCAGAGACGACCTCGCCCCCACCTCCATGGGACGATAAGGCCCATGATGCTTCACCAACAATAGTGCCTCGGCCATCCTGTTTTCCTGATGAACCAGTGTCTCTTCCGCCCTCTGAGCCTCCTGCTACTGCATCCTTGCAGTCACCGGTAGTTCCAATGACTCAGGGGCTAGCGCAACCTTCAGGGTCGTTCTCTGAGAGTCCGGAACTAGCCCCGTCCCAGGACAGCGAACTCCGTCGGTCAGGACGAATGCGCAGTCGTCCGTATTTCCTTAAGGATTACGTTTGTGCCGTCCAAGGGGGAAGGAGTGTTACAGACGCGACGTTTCACTACCCGGCAACACGGAAGCGCTCCCGATTGGCTGAGACTTGACAGCTCAGCCGGCGGGACAATTAAAGAGATGCCATTGGCTGCTGCGTTTACCAGCTGAGATATAAATAGCGGCTGTGACAGAAAGAGGGTTGAGTTGGTTCTGATGTTTTGTTGTTGCTGTTAATACTTTAATAAACCGTTCCTGTTAACCGTTGCCTCAGTATCCCTGCCTGTTCTTTCAAAATAGAACAAGCATATTGCCCCCAACAATTTGGGTCCTCATTTTACCCATTTTACCTCGGAAGTATGGAAGGCTGAGTCAACCCTGAGATTTGAACTCCCAAATTGCAGGCAGCCAGCAGGCAGCAAAATTAGCCTGCTGTACTGCACTCCAACCACTGTGCCAAAATCTGCTGAGCTAAAAAAAACTCAAGTTTTTAATCATGGCAAGAAATGTGTTGCCCTGAATAGGCCCATAAACCAAAGATTCTCCATTTTGTGGCATGAGATACAAAGCTTTTTCAGTCTTGGCATCATTGTTCTAGAATCTGTCCCTAAAAAAGTTCATCCCAGCCAGACTCATTTGCTTGTTTTTAAAGTTTATACCTTTCAAATATATTATGTGAGAAAAAAATGTAACTATCCTACACAAATACACATGTGGGTATTTGTGCCTCTCTGAAATTAGTTCCTAGTCAATTGTTAGTATTTGGCTGCTAGACTGATTAATTCTACTCAGAGAAATATATCAGAACTAACAACCAAAGAGAGGAATGTCATATAGTAGCTCTGTGTTCAGATAAGTCGTAGTAAGAATTCTTCTCTCATCCTGCCTCTCCACACCCAGCTCCAACTGATACCCTAGTATTCTGCTATGGGTCCTTAAAAGGGACCAGGTGGCTTGATGGTTTTACATAGATTTACATAGACTTCACTTTAAAATACACCTGGCATTGATCTGAGCTGTTTTGGCTCTATGCAAATTCTTGCAACATTCCCCCAGTGCCCAGGACTATAGCTAAAGCAAGAGAAACAGTGAGAAGTTAAAATGGATTATGCCTGATTCCCTCCTGTCTTCTAGCAGGAACCAGTTGCTGCCAAGCACCTGGATCTTTTAAGCAACTGCTTTTGTGGTGAAAATAAATTTCTGTTGCTGCTGTTGTTATAAGGCAACTATCAATACCCTGTTCCTGACATAGTCAATTCTCATTATTCGTTGTAGTTATGTTCTATTAGGTCACCACAAATATTGAATTAGTGAGTTTAAAACCATCTGGCAATGTATGCATCTGGCAACTCAAATGTTCTGTGTGTCTGCAAATAACCAAAAAAGCACCATGGGTATTGATTTTGCAGGTACAAATCTATTTTAACAAACAAATGAATTCACAAATACAAAATCTGCAAATAACAAGAATTGCTTGTACCTGTTTCTAGAGATACATGTCTACTGTATACATTTTGGGTATGTAGTGAAGAAAAAGAAATCTAACAAACAAAATGGAGGTTGCACTCTTTTTCCTCCCTGTGTTTTGGACATGATCAGGGTGAACTCAACTCGTCTGTTTGTCTAATCCACTCAGACCCAAATTGACCCTTCCTGATCTCTGCAATCCCATCTAAACCAAAGAACAGAAGCCTCCTCACTGGCTCAAAGGGCAGCCAAGGGCAGCCTAATAAGGAAGTTGCAACATAGCATTGTAAACTAAAAAAAACCCAATCTATGTGGTTGCCTCAAGACCCATCTCAATAACAATGGGTTTCCTCAGCAGGTACAGGGACACGACCCTGCTTAGCTCCCTCAAAAGTTTCCAGAAAATCGGATCCCTAGGATTTCCCACCTTGTAACCCTCAATTTCTATAAAAAATTTGCTTTTCTATCCAGCCCTGACTGTACTCCTTATTAAGGGATTAAAGGGTTGTAAAAAGGGAGTCATTGTGCAGGCTCCCTCTTTTTTTGTAAAGCAGTCACCTGACATTCAATGCAGTGCAATTATCAGCACAATAAACATGGCGCTTTTCCTCAGTGTTATGCTCTGTACTTCTGAATTTCCCATGACAAGTATCATCCCTTCCTCCACTGTAGCTGCCAAAGCAACTTGAATGATTATAGCTACTGGCAAAAGCATCAGCTTGCCAAATTACCACCACAGGTAGCAAAAGGCTTTAAATGTAACACAGGGATGGTGCTTTGACAGCTTTATACAAAATGTTCCCTTCCCCCACACACTACTACACACATACACTACACCCAGATAAATATACAGAAACCCAGACTGGATAGAGTAGTTTATTATATTTATTTTGCATGTGGAGTAGAGAGTAAGAGGATGTTTGTTCTTTTACAGTCTGTAGTAGGTTGGAACAAGGTAGTGATTTAATAAATTTTTACACTCTGATTGCTCAGCTAGAGGGAGAGCACAGATTAACTCCATTTTCCTCGCCTGCTCTCTGGGCTCCAGCTTCAGAGTGACTTGAAGGGACTGAAGAGTGAGAATCCTGCTGTCAGAAAAATGCCTTCAGTGATCAGTGGCACTGATTACTTTTTAATTACCTTGCTGCTGGTTATGGGAATTGTTTTGTTTGTTCTGGTAGAGTGCTACTTCTGGTTATTGGGAGGTTCCTCCAACCTCCCAGTGTTTACTGTTATTTTAGATATGCATTTCATAGCCACTTAGCTTCTTTTAGTAGAACTAAGGCTGCAATCTTATGTGTGTAGGAATGCATCAAGTGTTCTTGAAATCAGTTAAGGCTGACTTGGAAACAGACACACAGAGAAATTCACTCCTAATTAAAAGAAATAAACAGTACCAGGAGGGAAGAATATTCATTCAATTTCTCATACCACACACCCGTTTAATAAACCTGGAGCAACAAAAAACGATAACATACCATCGAAAGCCAAATAGAGTCCTGCAGGGGAGATTGGGAAATGGCTGTGCCATCTTATTATGTAGCAAAGCAGGAGTTGAACTTTTGACAGAAAGAACCATTCTGGAATAACAGATTAGAAATATAATTTCTAATATTTACTACAGGGCTAATAAGGAAAAAGTCTTAATCATCTTTAATTCCTCTATATTCTACCCTCACAACCAATATTTCCCTGCTATAATAAAAAGTATGAACAGCTGGCTAAAAATACAATATCTGCAGATATTTGGTCAGTGATGAAAAAAAGAAGTACTATACAGGTAGTCCTCGATTTACAACCACAACGGAGTCCAAAATTTCTGTTGCTAAGTGAAACATTTCTTAAGTGAATTTTGCCCAGTGGTGGATTCAGTCTTTTTAACAACTGGTTCTGTGGGCGTGGCTTATTTGGGGGCATGGCTTGGTGGTCATGTGACTGGGTGGGCATGGCTAGCTGGTCATGTGACTGGGTGGCCATGGCTATGTGCATAGGGACTACTCAGAGGGCTGCAAAAAGTCATTTCTGACCAGTCCTAGCACTTTTGACTAGTCCTCACACTTATGACCATTCTCACATTTATGCCCGTTGCAGCATTCTTAACAACCATGTCACTCATTTCACAACTGCTTCTCTTCTCCACGGTGACAAGATAGGGCACAAAACGTAAAATGTGAGGGCAGTCATAAGTGTGAGGACCAATCAAACGTGTGAGGACCATTCAAAAATAACTTTTTCAGCCCTCTGAGTAGTCCATATGCACATAGGGACTACCCAGAGGGCTGAAAAAAGTGATTTCTGCCTCGCATTTTTGAGCGGTCCTCGCACTTATGACCACTCATCATTTATGCCCGTTGCAGCATTCTTAACAACCGTGTCACTCATTTCACAACTGTGGTGCTTCATGTGACCGGATGGGCATGGCCAGGTGGTCATGTGGTATCACTTCAAACTGCCCTAATGACAGTTTGCTGCAATGGTCATAAGTCACTTTTTTTCAGTGCCATTGTAACTGTTGTAAATCAAGGATTACCTGTACAAAAATACAAAAAGCTTCTTTGCTTGCAAAAAGCTGTCCTAAATACTAATCATTAGATTAGAAATACCTGCAAACTGGAGTTACAAATCAGGCAGGGTGGCAGAGCACCTTGAGGAATTAAAATGGTTAAAATGCAATGATAACTATCAGCAGCCAACTCCTGCTCATAAAGTGAAACCCTTTAGCAGAGAGGTCATTTAAGCTCTCCAGAATGAAGCAAAAGAGCAAACAGAGTATCTGTTGCTTGTTAAACCAATTACCAGAACAAATAGACACAGGAACTAGTCAGATTTCCGAAGCTGCTTCTTTTCAGGAACAGAGATTAACATTTTTCCTTCCAAACAAAGCTGAATAGGGAAAATTGTCTCATCACTAAACACAGGATTAAACTTCACCAAGCACAGAATTAAACTTCACCAAGAACCGGTTTTAGACCAAAAGTCAGAAAGGGTATGTAAACTCACGTCTGAATGTCAATCTTTCTAGTTAGCCAAGAAGCCTTGCTGAATGTCACTCATCTTGGTTCCTTGTCATTAAAAGATTCTGCTTTGTTATTCAATTATTTCTTCAAAGTGCTGATCATTGCATCCTGGCTGGAAGAACTCTAACAGCAGAGTTCCCAATAGCGGTGAAAAAGCTTAGAACAATCCTTCCCCTTTAAGAAAGTCAAGCAAAAAAAAAAAAAAACCCTCCAAGAAGCTCCAGAACTGGAAGCAACAGTAAGTCTAGGTACTGTCAAGAATGTAATAAGGGTTAACTGAGAGGCAGTTTGTGTAAGCAGGGCAATAAAGATTAGGCTAGGAAACAACAATTCCTTACAGGATTAACCCTGTAAAGTGGAAAAAAACAAAAGGCGATTTCTTCTAACAACCGGTTCTCTGAATTGCGTAACTACTTAACAACCGGTTCTACCGAACCGGTGCGAACCAGTAGAATCCCACCACTGATCTTGCCCCATTTTACGACCTTTTTTGCTACAGTTGTTAAGTGAATCATTGCAGTTGTTAAATTAGTAACAGGGTTGTTATGTGAATCTGGCTTCCCCATTGACTTTGTTTGTCAGAAAGTCACAGAAGCTGATCACATAACCCCAGGACATACAACCATCATAAATATGAGTCAGTTGCCAAGCATTTGAATTTTGATCACCTGACCACGGGGATGCTGCAACGGTTATAAGTGTGAAAAATAGTCATAAGTCACTTTTTTCAATGCTGTAACTCTGAACGGTCACTAAATAGCAACAGCACTTAGATTTATATAACGCTTCATAGTGCTTTTACAGCCCTCTCTAAGCGGTTTACAGAGTCAGCATATTGCCCCCAACAATCTGGGTCCTCGTTTTACCCACCTCAGAAGGATGGAAGGCTGAGTCAACCTTGAGCCAGTGAGATTTGAACGGCCGAACTGCAGTTAGCAGTCAGCTGAAGTAGTCTGCAGTACTGCACTCTAACCACTGTGCCACCTTGGCTCAATGTTCTGAACTGTATTCTGAACCTAGTCTAATACTACCTGTATTAGACTAGGCAGCATCAAGCTGATCTTAGCTAAAAGCTAAGTAAGATTGGACCTGACGAGCACTTAAGTAGGAAAGAACCAGGCTGGGAAGTGGAAAATAAATATTCAGAAGTTGTTAGTGGGATATCACCCCACTAATTTTATTGTTGCCAAATATTTTTTTTAAAAAAATTGATTTATATGCCTCCCTTCTCCGGAGACTCAGGGTGGCTTACAATGCGTTAAGCAATAGCCTTCATACTTTTGTATATTTATACAAAGTCAGTTTATTGCCTCCACAAACTGGGTCCTCAATTTACCTACCTTAGAAAGGATGGAAGGCTGAGTCAACCTTGAGCCTGGTGAGATTCGAACTTACAGTAATTGCAGACAGCTGGTGTTAATCACAATGCTATCAGTCTGCTGAGCCACCAGGCCAATATTAAATGAGAGCATTCATGAATCACCAGCAGTAGAATGGAAAAGATTTTACTATTCTCCAAATACAATCTGCAGATCCAGAGGGCGCAAAAGATGAACACTGAAAGTTAATTTACACTGCAAGAAAGATAATACAATCCATGTTTATTAAAAAGTGTGGGAAAGTAAATTCATTCCTCTTCTCCTTCAGAGTCTTATTCCAATTTAATCTCAGTTTTCCATTGTTTATGCTATGTTTTAGATAGCTAAAATACACACCTAAATTGTTCAGGGAAAATAAAATTCCGATCCATGCATATGTTTGCATTATCTGTTCATTCCTAATTCACAGAAGCCAGAATTCTGTATGATCCAGCTTTTGATGTATTATCACAAATATCCTTCTCCAATTAAATTTGCATAACATAACCATGGTGTACTAAATGCTAAACAGAACTGCAACTGTTTTTCATTCATGCTTAAATGTACCTATGTTTTTATTGATTGATTCAACTCTTGCACTAATTTGAAATGTACTGTAACTGCTATTCTTTAAAACTGGAGTCGATACCCATATCTTTTACATAAATAATCCTATATTTGGCAGAAAATGACCATAGGTGTTGCTAGACTTTCTCCTATAGCCAAGCGGTTGTGAGAACAGGTGCCTATTCTTTATGTAAGAACATGTCTGTTTGAGATACAACTGATGGACATTCTTTGTTAAGACGCTAATATCAATGATCTTGACAGATGGGCAGGAAAATAACATATTAGCTGAAATATCAAGCAGAGTCCACAGGTATCATTGTAGAAAACATTCCTGATTTTTCCACAAAAAATCAGTGTTTTTCCACTTCAGATCAGGGCTGAGTTAAGTCAAGAGGGTATCCATGACTACGTGATCCAAGCCATCATCTTGATCCCCTGCCTCCCATGGATATCCCTGGTTTAGCGATCTTTAATTTGAGCAAGGGCAATTTTTCATCAAGGGTAATCTGTGTGGCAGCAATATAATTAGAGCCAAAGTCAGTAACCATGTGTTGCCAGACGTTTGAATTAACCTTTGGAAAAGGGCTTTTTGCAACTCTGAAGATGTTCATTTAAAGCTGCAGCTTTAATAATGCCTTTTCCCGAAAGAACACATAAGAAAGAAAAACAAGAAAGCTTTACACTGAGTTGACGGGCTAACGAAGCCACCAAGTATGTGAACAAAAAGAACGGGAGGAGGAGAGAAGAAATAACAGGAACATTATAAATTCCGCTCAGGAAGCAAGCAGCAGCTCAAGGAAGAAACGCCTTGTAAAGAGGGGCAAAAGCTGTGATGTGATTGATTCCTTACAACCGTAAGAGTGAGAGGAAATTTTACCTTTGCCCCTTCCCTTTTGCTTCCCCCACCTTGATTTTTCTGATTCTTCTCCATCCCCATGCCCCTGTACAGAGGGTCACTCAAACCGTGGAAAATGTTGGCAGGGACAGGAGTGGAAAGAAGAAGGACCTGTTAAACTGTATTGGATTTACATTTTACCCTGGATTCATCTACTGGCAGAATGAGCTCGCCGTGTCTTTATTCTACACAGATCATTGACCAAACTCTAAACTGAGTAAATACAGCAAGTTCAGTGATGGGAGATAACTGGAAAGACAGGGGCTGTATAAGACATTAAAGGGTACCTTGCCCATCAGCTATGCTTTAATCCAGAGGTCCAACCTTGGCAACTTTAAGACTTGTAGACTTCAACTCTCAGAATTCCTCAGCCAGTTTAGGTAAGCTGGTGGAGGAATTCTGGGAGTTGAAGTCCACAACTCTTAAAGTTGCCAAGGTTGGAGACCCCTGCTTTAATCGGCTTGCCACTTGATTAGTTTATGGGCATAGAAATCATATGATCTGGAGAGAGCCTCATTAGGCTTCCTCTGTCATTAATCCAGTTAATTGTACGTATTGTCTTAAATGCATGGCTAGCTTAGCTTTGTAGCCAATTGCACAGTGTCCAATTTCTCTTGGAAAGAATGTGTTCGCTCTGGCTAAGACAGAAGAGGCAAGGGAGAAAATAGATTTTTAATCCGTTCTAAAAAGAGTTAAGCTTGGAACATTAATAAACATTAAGAAATGATTCCCAGTTGTTGTTTTGAGATGTTGCTAGGACATGGCCTGAGCTAGTCTTTTATATCCAATATTTATTATGCGGAATATGAGGCACTTTTTGTTTACAAAGCAATGCTTAAAATTAGGGGATATGAAAAATGAGATTTCTGAATCATTAAGGATCTATTCATGTAAATTTGACCCCTACAGACTGGACATTAAATCATATGAAGTCCTTCTTAGTTAGGAAACCTAAGATTGGAAAATATTTGTTCTTTAATCCTTCTTCGAACTAGCTCTAATCCTTCATATCTTCCCTGATTTAATTGCTGATCAACAACACTTCATTCCAAATAGTTAGTAATTTTGCATTGTCAAACTTTGTAAATTTAGGAAAGAGCAGGAAATACAGACCCTGAACTACCATTTTAAATATATAGCTGTTTCGATGGCCTTTGCCAAGCTTTCTCCACATTGCTCCCAGCACTACAAGTCTGACTGCAGAAAAAATTAGCAGCACATAAATAAAAGCACCATTTCTGTCCTGCACCACCACCTGAAAAACCAAGAAGAAAATTAGCCTCATCTGTTCTTTTGGCTAACTTCAGAAGTGTGGACTCCCCCAGTTGGGAAAATCAGACAGAACAAACTTCATTAATACTAATTAAGGAGTCGTGTAGTATATTTCTGGAGATTCAGGAGCCAATAGAAAAATCTAATTTGGACTGGCTTAGAAATAGAGTGTACTTAACAACGAGGAGTTTGATGCTGATATCTGTATTAGAATAGATAGTAGAGAGTTCCTAGTTTTTCTACCATTCTAGAAGGATCATGAACTGAGCCTTTATAATACTTTATAAAATATCTTTAGAGCATCATAATAGACCTGCATCTTAGAAATATTTTTGGCACATAAATTCATGCTACTGCCTTAATAGAGGTTATCATGTGGTTAATATGAATGTCTATAGATTGGAGGAGAATCTTGTTCACCTTATATCTCTTGTCAGATATAAACAGTATCCCATAACATGGATCCAGTCACTACAGTGTTGTTCCAATTAAGCTATTGAGAAGTGGAATATGGCCAATTGTAAATCACATTGAATATGATTAGACTAAGATAGTAAGAACCCTTATGAAAGTTTTGGCTGTATTTAAAATAGCTTTTCAAAATGTGATTTTACCCAATAGCATAAGGATACCTTTTATCCCTGGCCAGCAGAGTGATTGGCTATGTTAGCTGCTGCAGCAAGATGAAACTCAACACCACTGCAATACAAAACCAATTTGGGAAGTTTATTTATATTCAACTATATAGTCCATAAAAAATAACCTTTGGCTCACCAGCGGGCATTCAGTTTCCAATTTCACTTTGTACTTCTAAAACCCATGAATGTGGAATTATCTGCACCCTGTAAACTAGAAAGACTATGTTCCATCTTGTATGCAACTGTTGTTGCCTCCAAGGTCGAATCCATACTCAACAATTTGCCTTAGTCTTTCAGATTAACTTGGGCCATCAACCACAGTACATAACAATAGAGCAAAAAAAGCTGCTGCCAAACTCCAAGCTTAAAACTATCATAGAAGTTAAGAAAGACAAAAAGTACTGTAGATGATCAAACCAAAATATTTTTAAATATATGCAAAGACAGCAACCCAGGCCTCTGCAATTATTTGTTACCTAGCCTGGTAACGAAATGTTTGGAATCCAACCTACAAGCTCAAAGAATGAACCTTCACTCTCATCTTACACCCGAGCTATTCACCACTACTGCAATTATCCATTTGTTGATAGATTTATATGGAATTGGGGGATAAACTGCTGAAAAGATAGAGAATAATAGCTGGCATTTTGCCTCTAGCAGGACAGCCACAGTGGGACAAGAAGAAAAATCTATTTGGTTTGCAAACGGCTCTTTTCTGCAGAAATATTTTATAATGAGATGAAGGATAGGAAGGGAGTGAGCCAAGATCTCACACCGCTGTCCCTTCCTAGTAGCTAGCTAGTTAAAACTAATCCTTTTTGCCATTTCAGTGGCAATTCTGCAAATTAATGGCATCCTTACAAATACAAATCTGACTCATGGTGCTTCAGTTGCTAAATCCCTACTAGTGAGAGTTTCAACAGGGAAAATTACATGAATTTCATAAAGACTGGTCGTTCTTTGTATCGATTCCACCACAGAAAATCTGACATTGAGTCTTACTCTCTTGCCTAATATTTCTGCCTGTAAGACAAAGAGATTTCCTCCAAATGCATAGCAAAATATATTGATATCTGTGTGTATACATGAAGAAACTTTTGTCAGGCCTGGAAGCCATCTTTTGCATTGGGCCTTCAGAACTGCCACATTTAGTGTTGTGGGAAACTGGGAGGGGGGAATTGTATGGAGCAGGGGTGATATATAGTCATAATAACATTCGTTTCTCAGAGAGTCAAGGACATCTTGCCCTGCACCTGGAGGGGAGTGACTGGGAGGCATCTCCAGTTGGGACAGTGCTTTGATTGGACCTCGTGATGGACATGTGGGTGCTGGGCAGGGACCTGGACTTTCCTTTGGGTGGAGAAAACCTGGAAGCTTTCAGATTAGAGTTTTCCCAGATGTGCAAATATGACATCTCTAATAAAATGGAACTTTGAGGAACTTCAAGCCTCAGAATCTTTCTTCATTGGGGGTGTCACTTGGAACCCTGACAACTTTCTCATTACTATTGTACTATCATGTTTTTAGGCTTCTGAGAATCTGAAAAATTCACTGGCGTGCCAGTCAGTTTATTATAATGCAAACAGATAAGTTCCATTTTATTTATTGCCAAACTGGTATCTTCCAGATGTTTTGGGATGATAATGCCACCATCTTACAATACCCAAATGGTGTTCCCAAGTCATCAAGGGAGGCATCTTGATCAGTTCAATTCCTATGGAGCATTAACTTTCTGATCTGAATTGCTGCTTGATATCTTTGCTATAGACTCTTCTGTCTGACTGTATTTAAGTGCTTTTAGGAACTGAAAGGAAAAATTGGCTGCCCATTCTTTCGATCTCTATTCTACTTTAGCAACAAAGCAGAATGAAAACTCTGCTTTCATTAGCAGAAGGAGGGGGGAACGTAGTGGGATGGAGAATGTCTCTATGGGTTCCAGTCAGGGGTGAAATGCTCCCGGTTTGGACAGGATTGCCCGATCTGGTAGCAATGGAGGCGGGTGGTTTGGAGAATCGGTAGCAAAAATCCCTGCCCACCCCCACCCACCATGCCCAGCTGAGCACACAATCATCAGAAGCTTTTTTTTTACTCTTAAAAGCATTTTTTTACAACCTCTTCAGCTGAAAAAATGCTTTTAAAAGAAAAAAAAAAGCCTCTGATGATCGCGTAGCTCAGCTGGGATTGTCAAAGGCTTTTAAAAGAAAAAAAAACCTTTTTTTCTTTTAAATGCCTGTGACGATCCAAGCTGAGTTGCCTGATCGTCAGAGGCATTTAAAAGAAAAAAAGCCTCTGCCAATCAGGCAACTCAGCTGGGACCGTCAGAGCCTTTTGAAAGCATTTTTTTACAACCTCTTCACCTAACGTTTCCAGGTGTCCACTATTTGAGTGGATAGTCCGCTTTTTTCACATTATGTTCACTATTTTTTTTCACAAAATAGTGGACAAAATAGTGGACATTTTTTTTATTCAAAAGCTTTATGATGAAATTAAAATGTAATTTAATATTTTACATATTATTTTACATATATTTATAATATATTTGATGTTTTGAATTTTAAGTAAAGTTTTGAAGTGATTATTTTAATAGGTGTTAAAATGTTTGTAAGAAAATATATAATGTAATTGTAAAATTTTTTTTTTATTTTTTTACTATTTAACAGCCCCCCACCCCCACCCCGCTTGTCCGCTATTTTTTGGAAGCAGACCTGGCAACCCTATCTTCGCCGAAGAGGTTGTAGAAAAAATGGTTTAAAAAAAAAAGGCCACGTCCACCCAGTCACATTACCATCACCCCCAAGCCACGCCCACAGAACTGGTAGTAACAAATTTTAGATTTCACCACTGGTTCCAGTTACTGGGAGGAGAAGACCTGAAGACCTGTTCTGCTGTGGTTCTCCAATTCCATGAAGGGAATGCTCTGCTGGATCAAAGAACTAGCATCTTCCTCCAGGCAGGAAAGAAGCATAGGGAGAGTAAGTACTTTGTTGCATATTCTCTGATCTCATAGGGTCATCACTTCTGTAGGATCTGAGTATTCAGGCTGGCTGAGGAATTCTAGGAATTGATGACTATACTTCTTAAAGTTGCCAAGGTAGAAACATGGTGGTTTATGCCATCATCAGGTGACCAATATGGAACATGTCAGATCATTGCCTCTAACCTTTCTTCAGTAGGAGGCACCTCAAATGTCCATTCCAGCTTGTTCTGGGAGAAACTGGAAAATAACTTTTTAGAAGTGGAAGTATAAACCCAAGTACAGGCTGCTGTTAAGCCCACACAACTGAGCAAGATCAAGAGAGCAAGAACTATGTAGTTCCATTATGGTACTTTAATGCAGGTCTTGGGGTAAATATCAAATCTTGGAAATTGCAAAAAGGTTTTCTATCCCGCTCCACTGAAAATGAGTTCAGGAAGGTGGAATATCTCTGAGTGATTTGGAATAGTTGTTTCTAGGTTTCTGAGTTGTCTTTTATATAAAAAAGTGCCTATGATAAATTGCCTAGGTAATTTCCTTTTATCTCATGATTGTTTAAGTTTATTCTGCCTTTTATTACATTCCCAGGATCTTTAGTTTCTCTCTTAGTTGCCTCCATGATGGGTCTGAGGCAAGTTGAAGGTGGTATCCATTTGTGTTAGTGCTTTTCAAACTAGGAACTTTAAGACAGGGGTGAAATGCTCTTGGTTCGGACCGGATCACCCAATCCGGTAGCGATGGCAGCGGGTGGTTCGGAGAACCAGTAGCAAAAATCCCTGCCCCCCTCCCCCCATGCCAAGCTCAGCGATCATCAGAGGCTTTTTCTTTTTTACTTTTAAAAGCATTTTTTCTTCAGCCGAAAAAATGCTTTTAAAAGTAAAAAAAAAAGGTTCTGATGATCGCGCGGCTCAGCTGGGATCATCAGAGCCTTTTAAAAGCATTTTTTCTACAACCTCTTCGGCTTAAAGTTGCCAAGTTTGAAAAACACTGACTTATGTCTTCTAAACATGGATGCTAAAGCACCTCCAATACAATGTGAACAACTTATATAGACTTTTGTATCATTTTTACTATGATGGGTCCAATATTGATTATTTCAAATTCAGAGTTTTCTTTCCTTTTAAGCTGCTAAACTGCATTTTACAGTGGCCATGTTAAGATTATTCAAGTTTTTATATAGTTCCAGGACCGCATAAACAGCTCACTTGCAACACTTAGCTGTAACAGAGAGAAAAACATTAATGATAAAGATAAGTAATGAGGGAAAAAAATGTAATGATTAGGTCACAATCTTAACTTGCTCAACCTGTCTTTGTTGGTAATACAAAAGAAAGCAAATAAGCGTAAAACGGAAAGCCAATGTACTAATTAACATAATGCACACACATTAGGAAATAGGCAATCAAGACTGCCTAGAGCCATGATGGCGAACCTATGGCATGCGTGCCGGAAGTGGCCATTGCCGATTGTTCTTCTGGGCTCCGGCGTGCCAGCCAGCTGGTCTTCACGTGCGCGAGAGCACCAGAAACCAGAAGAGCAGTCACATGGTGTGCATGCGCATGCCGGGAAGATGATCTTCTGGTTTCCAGTACTCACATGCACACCAGCCAGCTGATCTTCACATGTGCATGCATGCCAGAAACCGGAAGACCAGGTGGGGTATGTACATGCATACGCTGGAAACTGGAAGATCATCTTCCCAGCGTGTGCATGAGCACCGGGCAGCTGCTCTTCCAGTTTCTGGCATACACATGCACGCTCCCGTTTCGGCACTCACTGCTGAAAATGTTTGCCAACACTGGCCTAGAGTCACCTAAAATGAGTGGCTATATATTATCTATAATGAAGAAATCAAATGAAAAAAATAAAAAAAAAAAACACTTTGATTTCTGAGGAAGAAATGGCTGACTGAAGATGGCTCTATGTTCCATTGGGCTGAAAACTGCAGTTAAGGAGACAGATCCTTTGACCATCTCCAGAGAAAGAGAAAATGCCAGATTGCCCATGTTGAACTCCGTACAGTTGCTCCTTCTGAGGAGACTGCAAAGCAGCAGTCTCCAGAGGGTGGAAGGATCAAGATACAAAGGAATCTGCCATCCGTGCTCCCGTTGCAGTCAGAGCATTTAAAGGACATTAAGTTTGTACTTCCTTGTTAACCAACTTCTGAAATTGCCTATTAACTAAGTTCTTTAAAGAAGTTAGACACCTTCAAAACCACACGGCTAAAAACGCTGAGTGAGTGCCATCAATCCTTAATAGAAGACAATAAAACTGTATCCTTAAAAGCTTTATGAATTCAAAATAAACAGCAAAAAGCAAGACAAGATTAAGGGCTCAGGAAAAGTTAGAATATTTGATTTTGAACATTACAGCTTTAAAAAATAAATGCATCTTCATAGGAAAGAAAAGTTATTTTCAATATTTGGAGACCTAATAGAATAAGCAACTTATAACAGTGTTCAGAGGTATTGTTGAAGAATGGCAATGGGATTTTGAACCGACTTCATCAACTATATTGTGTGTTTATATTCCCAGAAGAAACTGCTAAACTAGAAGAAGCTGTTAGAGAAAGAGATGTGGAACAAAACCTGTCTGAAATGATTTTAGAGAACAACATGAACAAGCATTTATCACTGGATATAAAAAAAAAATAGAATCAGGCTCTAAAAAGAAAGACAGAAATCAAAATGCCGATTCAACAGAGTAATTGGAATATATTTTTCATGTTATACTTACAGAACAGTCTTCTTAAAGTTTTGAAGGAATTTGAGACAAGGAATATTTTTTGGTTCATTTTTTGCTTTCTTGAACCTTTTGTTCTTTCTTTCTATTTACTTTTTAAAAAATTTATTATCTTTTTTATTACCAGTATTATAATTAAAACTATTAATATTTTTCCCACCAGGCAGAAAAAAATAGAAAAAAATAAGAATACAGTAAAGAAATTAAATATGTAAAGAAATTATTTCCCCTTCACTACTAATATAAACAACTTTAGTAATTATCACCTTTTCTTAAATTACAAAAATGATCTCTTCTTCCCATATCTTATCTCTTATGTATAAACAAATCCCTAAAGCCTCATCATTTCAGTCCTTATGTCAGCAAAAGTCCATTAAGGATTACCAGTGATAACAACATATCTGTTAAACCTTGGTCAAATAAACCACCTTTATATTCCCACCTACTTCTAACAATCTTGATTTTTAGTCCCTTCAAATAATGTCCCAAAACTTGTTTCGTTTTCATTTTTCTTTATTCCTTTTCGCAAATTTCCTCAAAGCTTTAAAAAGCTTCTTTTGCAGTATAGGAACATTATCCAGGTCATTTACTTGGTTTACTATTGGTATATCCCTTTTAATTAATAAAACATCAGTCTGCCCCCCCCCCTCTCTCTCTCTCTCTCTGTGTGTGTGTGTGTGTGTGGTTTTCCATGTAAACCATAATTTTTAAATCCACTTCCAGATCAGTCTCAATCTTTTCAGGTAAAACTTGTTCCTCTTCCATAATAGCTTCTAAACATTATCTGTAGAGGAAGGCACTCTTAAAATTAACTGCTGAGTCTATTGTTCAAAAATATCCTTTACTATATCCAATGTTAAAATATCCTGCTTTATTTTGCATTTATGAATTGAGTTTGTGTGTTTTCCTAATAAACAAGTTAAATAACTAATTAAGTTCAGGAACTGTAAGTATTTCTGCCTTCTATGCATATCTGCTACATGTTCATGAACATATTAATTATATTTAGAATATTCTGCTAAATGTAGCAGTAATATGAGAAATTTTCACCATCTATTTGTAGCAGAAGCATCATCATCTTGTAGTCTGCCTGGAACATTGCACTACAATCGTTCTATGTTTTCAGCTGTAAAAAAGTGATATGATAACAATAGTTGCATTTTAATATTTAAGACTTAAAGCAGACTTTACATTTTGTATTTTTAAATAGTTTAGTATTGTCTATTTCTCAAGTTGTT
Source organism: Arizona elegans (assembly GCA_022577455.1). Classification (NCBI taxonomy): domain Eukaryota; kingdom Metazoa; phylum Chordata; class Lepidosauria; order Squamata; family Colubridae; genus Arizona; species Arizona elegans. The sequence goes on along the minus strand of JAKOOJ010000001.1, from coordinate 280,882,349 downwards.
GAAGTTGGTTTGTCTCCCAAGAGATGACTGAATCCATTAGCCATGTGACTCTATTTAATATAGCCATGAAATGGCGCTATTGAAATTATTTTACTTTTGGCATTTTTAACTTACTCATTGCCAGAAAGGCTGCACTGGTTGTGACAGTCCTACTTTTATCATACACAGGGTTACAGGAGAAAGCCAGCAGGGGTGTCACCTGGAAAATAGGACTCAAGCTAAGCTAAGAATGATGTAGAACAATTTGGCCAGAGTTCAGTTCTTTATTTGCTGACACATAATAGACAGAATCTTGCCTGACTAAACCCTTAGTAGTCTCAACCTCGGTGGTGCAGCAGACTAAAGTGCTGTTAAGTGCTAGCACTTAGCTGCCAGCTGCCTGCAATTAGTGCAAGTTTGAATCTCACCAGGCTCAAGGTTGACTCAGCCTTCCATCCTTTCGAGGTAGGTAAATTGAGGACCCAGATTGTTGGAACAATAAGCCAACTTTGTATAGAACAACACCACTTAGGGGGCCCCGAAAGCCCTAATAAGCAGGTATATACAAAAAAGTATGCAGGCTATTGCTATAATGCATTGTAAGACGCCCTGAGTCTATGGAGAAGGGCGGCATATAAATTGGACTAATAAATAAATAAATAAACCTAATGGATATATCCAAGAGATTCTAAGGATTGTCTATCCTTATTCTGTTCGTTTGTCTTCTATCTAGCTATAGGCTGACTAGCCTTCTTTCTCCCCACATCCTTTCTGGAATGTGCTCCCTCCTTCCTGGAAAACTACCAGTTCACTGTAATCCATCACACCAGTTTCTCCTCCATGGACACATTTTTCACAATAGTGATGGTAGCAGAAGTTGCTGTGCCCTTACAGAAAATGGAGCTAGGGTATGAAGATCTAATGGATTTCTGAAAAGAAGTTTGAGATTTTCAGCCACTTTCACTACAGTTGGTTAGAATACTGGACAAGGTTTTTAGAATGAAGGCAAATATATGTGTCCCAGGATAATGTTGTAAGATCCAATCAGGGTTAGTCACCAGGACCAGAAGTTTAGTCTTCTGGGCTTTCAGACTCGTGCTGGAGCCTACCCTCAGGAAACAAGTGCTTTGGACTATTCCATGCTTCATATTTATGTGGTGCCTTCCTCTTGGTTAATTGGTGTGTTGATGGCCAGTGATTGGTTTTTAGAAGCTGGAACTCAGATCTCTAGCCAAACATCAAATACACTGGGAAGTAGACTGCCAATTTAGTTTACTTTGCATGGCATTTGTGAGGCAGGGTTGAATTGTGTCATCTCAATGAAATGAAGAATAGGACTAAAAAATTAGAATATATATTTGCCTTGTAGGTACACATTGAAGAATTGAAATATTTTGGCTGAAAAACCTCATAGAAAATTGGTTCCTGACTACTGTAGATCTCCTTATGAACAAATCTGCCAAGTAGCTGTTCATAAGTCTTCTCTTCACATGTGTAGGGCCAACTCAAAGAATTTGGCACTAACTGCCTTTATGTTAGTGATCCTTGCTGCTCACTCTTCATGCAAGCGCACTCTGCCTGGCTGGTGGGTTTCCAAAAGCTGCAATGCTTAAAGCATCACTTCAAAGCAGGCACCATGGTTTAGTTCAGAATAGGTAATAGACTGGTGATGTCCATAGTCTGCAGAAGGTTTAGTGACAAACACATTTGTGGAGTGCCGCAGGGATCGGTCCTCTCGCCCCTTCTGTTCAACATTTATGTGAAGCCGCTGGGTGAGATCATCCGTGGCTTTGGGGTGAGATACCACCAGTACGCTGATGACACCCAGCTGTACATCTCCACCCCAGGCCACCCCAACGATGCCCTTGAAGTGATGTCCCAGTGCCTGGAGGCTGTGCGGGTCTGGATGGGGAGGAACAGGCTCAAGCTCAACCCTTCCAAGACTGAGTGGCTGTGGCTCCCGGCATCCTGATATAGTCAGTTGACTCCATCACTGACTATTGGGGGTGAGTCGTTGGCCCCCACAGAGAGGGCTCGCAATCTGGGAGTCCTCCTGGATATGCAGCTGTCTTTGGAGGAACATCTGACGGCTGTAACCAGGGGGACCTTTTGTCAGGTTCGCCTGATTCGCCAGTTGCTGCCCTTTCTTGATCGGGATTCCCTATGCACAGTCACTCACGCCCTCGTCACCTCTCGCCTTGACTACTGCAACGCTCTCTACATGGGGCTCCCCTTGAGGAGCACCCGGAGGCTCCAGCTGGTCCAGAATGCAGCAGCGCAGGTAGTGACGGGAGCAGCATGGCGCTCCCATGTAACACCGCTCCTGCGCGAGCTGCACTGGCTCCTGGTGGTCTTCCGGGTGCGCTTCAAGGTGCTGGTTATCACCTTCAAAGCACTCCATGGCATAGGGCCTAGCTATCTTCGAGACCGCCTGCTGCTACCGATGACCTCCCATCGACCCATGCGCTCCCACAGAGAGGGCCTCCTCGGGGTGCCATCAGCCAAACAGTGTAGGCTGGTGACCCCCAGGGGGAGGGCCTTTTCTGTGGGGGCACCTACCCTCTGGAATCAGCTCCCCCCAGAGATAAGGAGAATCCAAGACCTCAGTGCCTTCCGTCGTGCCCTTAAAACCCATTTTTTCAAGCAAGCCGGGCTGGCTTAAGAAGAAATTTTTAAATGTTTTTAAATGTTTTAATTGGTAGTGAGTTTTAATTGGGCCAAATTTATATATCTTTTAATTGTTTTTTTAATATTTGTCCTGCATGTTTTTTAATTCTGGCTGTACACCGCCCTGAGTCCTCAGGGAAAAGGGCGGTATAGAAATTCAATAATAAATAAATAAATAAATAAATAAATAAATAAATAAATATGAATAAATAAATAAATAAATAAATAAATACAAGATTTAAAGTTTTCAAACTATCAAAGCCATTGATCCAAGTTTACCTCAAAATACAGCCCAATTTCCTGTTCAGAAAGAAATTGCTAAGGAAAGCTGATCAGATGCTTCATAATGAGAATAAATGCATCAGACCACCTCCAGCCTACCATATCATCCCAAATCTGGATTTATTCACAGAAATTTAGGCCCACCATATCTGATCTTAACTAAATGAATTCCTGGCACACTCAATTAAAAGTTTATGTTTTAGTTACTGCAGTCTCCCTCTTTGACAAATCTCTCACTAAATTCCTTCTTGCTGATCTTGCAGTTACTTCTGGCTTTGTAATCAATAACATTTAATTTCACCAGGTTTCATAAACAAGGCTGACAAAATACAGCAACTCTATAATCAGATAAACACCCCAAAGGCAAAGCTGGGTAGATACTAATCCGAACTGTAATGGCAATCAGTAATCTACCTTGCATCATGACACAATCAACCATGTGTAACCAAAAATTAGATAGAGTGGGTCCACAAATCATGACACCTTCAGAGTTATAAAAACCCAAGTGTCAGGCACAGTCTATTCAAGGATTAATTGGAAAGGGAGAAAGGAAAGGAGTTTTACAAAGCTCTTTCAAAATGATTATTTCCTATGGTGCTAATTTCCCCTCAAAGAAAACATTCCTTGTAGGACCAAAGAATATCCAGTCAAAGTGGAGACTTTAAACTGTAATGCATGGGGACGTTTGCTGAGCATTGTTTGCTGTACAATCCATGTGTAAAAATCTGTAGTTCGGTTTACAAGGAGACCTGATTGTGTTTAGGATCAGAATAGGGTGCATACTCTATGCTAACAAAGAAATTTGTTATCTATCTATCTATCTATCTATCTATCTATCTATCTATCATCAATCATATTTAGAAATCAGCCATCTCCTTTATAGAATGTCTATATAATATATAATAAAAAAACAGTTAAAAGCAAGGATAATATAATCAAAAAGAAAAAGGTGAGGGAAGGGCTGCAGAAGGCTAACTAGCCCCATGACTGTGGGCTATATTTTACAGGCCCCAAGTGAATTGGCAAAGCCAGATCTTCAAACATTTGTGAAGGGACAGGAAACTGGGGAATTGCCTCACGTCTAAGAGAAAAAGCTCTTTCTACTTCATTTTCAGTTGCTTCAGTTATTAACCTTTCCTTTACAGCTGAGAACATCATTTTAATGGCCAGAATTGTAGCTCAGAATCGTGCTTCATATACAAGGTTCAATCCCTGGCTAATCTAAAGAGGGCTGGGACATATCCTGTCTCAGGCTGTAGAGCAGTGATTCTCAACTCCAGCAACTCTAAGATGTGCGAACTGGCTGGGGAAATCAGAGTTGAAGTCCACACATCTTAAAGTTGCTGAGAGAAACTTTGCTCTAGAGAACTGCTCTTAGCAACATGGAAGGGAGTGTGGCAAGTGGGATAGCTGTTCTGCATAACAATCCAATGTATTAACAACCAGCAAGAACATATGAGTATCTGCTCTGTTTGCCCACAAATCAGTGGCATCCCAATGAGTAAGACTTCCTTTCCCTAAAACATCACCTCTGATATCATTAAAGCTGACATGGTAAGTCTGGAACTAGAATCAGACCATCATCATCATCGTGATCACGATCCAATCCTGCAGTAGAGACAGGCTGAGGTTTAGGGATTCTAATTCAGGGTTTGTGCTAGATGATTTCCCAAATCCTTCCCAACCTAATGAACCAAATTTTCTTCAATAGTCTTCCATACTTCTGCAATGAATCTCTTCTATATTATAAAATCACAGGAGGAATGCTGAGAAAGCCTCCACCATTTTTTCAGTTTTAAAATGAATCCAAGGCATTTCCATGCCTCAGAGTAATATGTTGACCTTAAATTCATGACCTCAGATAATGATTACATAAAACAGGTGCATTTGAAAAGTCCTCCTTGTACTGAACTTGGATCTAACTGGAGAAGTAACTGTTTTCTCTCTGCAAGTGCAACCACTGCAACAACCCAATTTCCCTTACCCTTATGGTGAAGAAAGCAAGGGGATCAAGAAGCCTCATGGAATGATACAACTCTAATGCGGTCACAAAGCCTCTGCCCCAAGAAAGTTATTTAGGGAGCGTGTGCCTGACCGTTTCAATAGAACTTACCTTGATAAAAATGTAAAAGTGGCACACATGGGCTTTCCAGCTGGATAGAAGAGCTCTTTATCCCAAACTCATTGATGCAGGCATGAAAGAGATCCTTGTTGATCCCTGTCTCTCACAGCAACTGTTGTCATGGTTATAAATCATTTCTTATTGCCCTCCCTGGTCAGTAACAGAATATTAAGAATGGATTTACTGGGTGAGCACACTCAGGTTGGCTCTTCTCTCTGAGTGAAAGTTGATAGTAATAGACTCTAGTCACTTTTATTGCCAATAAAAAAAAATGTTAATGGAAACTAAAGCAACTTATCAGTATCTACAGACATATGAATAAAGAAACGTATGTACTATAGTTGTTGTTCCATGAAAGAAACAACACAATTGGTGAGGGAAATGGGAGAAAAAGAATGCATCTATTCTATGAGACACATAAAGTAAGTTTTTATTTTACTACAGGTAGTAAATTGGCAGCTGCCTAATTTGATTACATGCGAAGGAATACTTTAACCCTGGGAGATGTAGTCTTGAAAGTAAATAGAATTAAACAATAACAACAAAGGACATGTACAAATTGGAGGTATTGGGGTTGGTTAAATAGAAAACATGAAGATAATCCTTTATTTGCTGACGCTAAGGAAATCTAGAATTTCAGGGAGTCCTATCAGTATTTGTACTGTGCTCTACTCCTTTGGAAGGAAGGGAACCTCAAGCCACCACTAGTCGGCTGTGTACATTCTGTGTACCTTATTAAATAATTGCACCTGCAAGTCTAGGTTTACAATAAAGGGAAAGGTGGAGATGGTCATTTGAGTGAATTCCAACTGCAAGGACAAAAAAGTTGGATGGGAAGCAGGGACGACTATAGGAGAGGATCAAAAAATTGTGGTAGATGATGGATGTATGTAAAGCCCTGGCTCTTTGAATGTGCATCAAATCTGCTGTGTTGCATTTTGTTTTAGTTTTACTAGGCTGATTAATTTCTTGGACTTTTTTAAAATTATCTTTTTAAAATGTTTCCGCTACTACATTTTCTTAAAGTAATATCATGCTAAGAAATGTTTCTGCTATTACATTTTCTTTTTTCTTTTTTTTTATTGAAAAAGTTTTCAATTACAAATTTTCCCCCCTTTTTCCCCCCCTCCTCCCTAACCCCCCCTCACCACCCCATCCCCCCTGTGACTTCTTCCAAGAAAAAACCTAATACATAACAGATTACATAATATTTTACCATCCCTTTACTCCCTCCTCCAAATACTGACTCTTACTTCTAATGATGTTATTAATATTATTACTTCCCCTCTTACCATGCACTTCAAAATAACATTCTACTATAACACTGTATAATAACTTCTGATTTAACACAGTAATATTATTATAACTCCCAATTTAGCAATAATCTGCCCTTTTTTTCTCCTCCCCCATACTTATGTCTGTATATTAACATTTCAAAACAGCCTTCCACTTTAAAACTATATAATAAATCCTACTTTAACATTTAATCTTTTGTGTATATTAATATAACATTTCAAAGCAGCCTTCCCCATAAATTCTAATTTTACATTTGTTCTACTCTATCCATTTCCTCCACTCCATAAATATATCTCTTAAACATCCCTTTTCTTAATCTATACAATCAATACACTAGCTGTCTCCACCCACTTTCCTACAAAATTACCATACACAACAATTCTTAATATCTTTGTTCTTCTGCCCACCTACTAAAAAAATATTCCCTTATATAGATAAAATCCATGACTTTAAACTTATAATCCATATAATATCTTCTTTGATGTCTTTCCACTGGATTACTGACTCCATCATCCGTATTAGGGTAACATAACATCCCAGTTGCAACAGAATATTCAAAATCCTCAGTTATCATCTGCCCCCATCAATAATGAATATCTTCATATATATAAAAAAAGAAAACAACCACCTGAGTGACTTTATAATTGTATTCCATATAATGTCTGTAATAGTGGCTTTCTTCAGGATTATTAATTGCCATCGTCATAATGGGGTAACAGCCAGATCTTCTGCATGCCCCAGCATAACTCTCTTGCCTTATAACTCAGCATAGATATAATACATTGATCAATAAAATAAAAAACCAAAATAGATAATTCCAATCCAACCCCTTTTCACATCCCAAAATTACGGCATTGCAGAGGTCTGTCACTCTCCTCAGGATAATATTAACCACTACTTCGCCTCACCCATCTTTTCATATATTCAGTCATATATTTTTAAAAAATAACTGGCTTCGCTGTTGCTTAATTTAGAAGTTTTTATTTTTGTGAGACCTGTTTCTTTTTTTCCTTTCTTTTTGCGGGTTTGATCTCCATCCTAATTTCCTTTCTGCAGGTTGTATATCAACTGATCGGTTTTCATTCTGATTTATAACTTGATCTTGTTGGTTTTGCTTTTGTGACTCATATTTCTTTTCTATAAGTTGTGTATCAACTAGTTGATTTCCATGGTTGTCTGTAAATTGATGAATCTTCACGTTAGAATCCGATGCCACTTCTCTCTTATTTATAAATAATCCAGCTGAGATGTCTGAAGAATCCAAAGGCAATTCATCTACAGAGGCCTCTGTAACTTGATATTTTTCCTTTATTTCTAACTCTTTCTGCTTGTCTTGTCTTGTGCATAAAGATGTTAAGTTCATTTTTAAAATATTTTGATAAAATTCTTCCGCTTTTTCAACAGTATTTAATTGATATCTTTCTCCTTGATATCTCAATATTATACCAACTGGAGCATTCCATCTGAATAAGATATTTCTTTTTTTAAGCTCAGCCACCAGAAAACCAAATTTCTTTCTTTCCAATAACATCTTAGGCAGTAATTCTTTGTATATCCAAATCTTCCTTCCAAACAGTTGCAAAGTAGACTTAAAAGATTTTTGCACAATATTGTTTCTTATCTCTTTATCTGTAAAATAAATCACCACATCTCTAGGCAATTGCCTTTGCTTTGCAATCCAGGAATTTATTCTATAGACTCTATCGATCCTACAAAATACCTCCTCAGGTTGAACCTTTAAAATCCCAGCCAGAACTTCAGAAGATATTTTCCTTAAGTCATCTCTGTTATTTTCCTGTAATCCTCTTAGTCTAATCGCATATTCAGTAAAATTATATTGCATCATTAAAACTTCCTTTTCAATCCGTTGTTGTATGTTTTCTACATTACAAATCTTTGGATCAACTTCCATTTTAGGTTTTTCTTCTAAACTGTTGTCTTGAATATTTATCAAATCATTTTCAATATTTTGTGTTTTATTGTCCAAATTGTCCTCAATTTCCTCCATTTTAGACTCTAATAGATTAATATTTGTATCCAACTTGATCATAAATTCTGAGAAACCATTAGCCATTTTTGTAATCTTTCGTTGCAAAATATCAAACTTTAATTGCACCAATTCTTTAATTTCCTGCTTAAATTTCTCAAAGTTCTGATTCATAATCTCATCCCTTCTTACAATCTCCTCCAGGAGAAATTCTATTATATTAAAATCAGTTTTCTGAGACTGTAGGTTAAGAACTTGTTCATATAGTTTGTGGATGGGGGAATCCCCCCACACAGCTTGTTTGTCCAGCTTTGTAAGCCTAAACGCCATATTTCCACACAGGCAAACTTTTTTAGAAAAGAAAGAAAAGAAGCAAAGTAAAGAAAAAAAAACTTATTTCCAAACGAGATCAGTATCAAATCAAATCTCCAGGAAAGAGAAAACACAAAAGTGGAGCTTTTACTTCAATTGTAGCCAGGAGTATTTATTCCGCTACTTTGTGACTTAATAAGAAACGGAAGGACTTTCCCTTTTCAGCTTCCCTGCTCAAACTTCAGCAGTCGCCATTTTAAAAGTTCTTTTTTACTTTGTTCCATATCCTTTGCAAAATAAGTATAAATACTTGCGATTTAGGGTCACAGGTCCAGATCTCATCCTCTTTGCTTAATCTGTTAATTATCTTGAAAAGCTTGTTTTCGTAGCCTTGCTCTGCAAAAATGCAGAGGTCTCCCAACGCCCGGAGCAAACAGAGAGTGATTTTCTTAAAGTAACAGCATTGTACCAAGAAAAGGAGGGTGAAGCAATTCCTAAAATAATTTCAATTTTACTACCAAGATCAGGCATACTTGAAAGGAAGCTGAAATTCACACGCTCCATATGAGAATCCTTGTGGATTTTGCACTGGCAGAACTACCTGATAATGTGAATGTAGTGCAGTGCAGACTCTAAATAATGTTTCTAAAAACATCACACTGGTCATCAAGGAAACATCACATATAAGCAAACATTTTTTAGATCCCAAAGGAATCTGTTCATTTTCCCTAATCTCACCTGCTGAGTTTCTACACTAACCAGAATGATTTCCTGACCAAATAAGCTAAGAAGTATAAATATGAATTAATCAGTAGGATCATTGTAAAATGAAAACACTTGTAGTCGGTCTCAATGTAGGTTGCATCCATAAGAATGTGATTTGCACACAAATACAATGATGGATGAATGCAGGAGAATTCAAGGGAAGATTAACTTACCCTGCTACACCACCACCCCACCCCCGCAAAAGAAAGTTAAGGTCCTTGCTTTTTCATTCTTGGATGGCTTGTAGTGATTTCAAGTTATGCAGTTACAAAATCAGTGGGACAGTCTCTGCTTCTGACCAGAGGTTCCATTGCATTTGTCTCTCCCATGTGATACACACCCAGGAGTCCCATTTATTCAGCTAGAATGGTGCTATTCGGATGAGAAGCACCAGGGAATTAGGCTTACATAAAACAAATATCAATTCCAAGGTAAGGAAAAAAGGCAAAATCTATTAGGCAGAGTACTGTGTTCCTTATTGTTTCTTTATTTTATCTGATGCCTTTAGATTATGAGGAATAGCAAAAAAAAAGAAAAAGAAAAACCCACACACAACACAACATTTGTAGAGCAGAAGAGTCTTAAATTGAGCAAAAGATAAACCAGTTATGGAAGATTAGAGTTCCCTGAAGGTAGTACACAAAGGACCTAGTTGGTAAGAGAGAACATGTGATTGTTTGTACAGGTGCACGTAGAAGGTAAGCAGTGCTCTAAAAGCACTGGAACATTTTCCCGCAGCTGCAAAGAACGAGAAAAAGAATGCCTTTGAATTGAACATTTATGAGTAAAAAAGGCTCTTGCAATTTTGAAGTATGTGCAGCCCGCAAGATTCTTTAATTCCAGGTTGACATCTACTTCCCTTGTTCTTTGTGCACGCAATATATGTAGAGAAAGCCTTGGTTGACAGGTAAAAATAACAGAAAAACTCAGATGGCTTGTTTTACTTGTGAAGATACTGACATTTGCAAATTAAGATAAAATAGTTCGGAAGAATGACATTTGGCTTCTGATTTAGATTCTATAGCAGGGTAGTTTTCTTGTTGGGGTTCAATCTCTGTCCTGTTCTAATAACCAAACAAGTGCAGGTATTCACAACTTTGAGTAGTTATAGAAAAGTAAGTCAATATATTCCATTATTATTATTCAATTATTACCAGTTACAGAAGCCAAATATATATTTTTCTATTCATTCATTCATTCATTCATTCATGAGTCGCGGTATCGCAGTGATTAGAATGCACTACTACAGGCTACTTCTACTGATCACCGGCTGCCAGCAGTTTGGCAGATCGAATCTCATCAGGCTCAAGGTTGACTCAGCCTTCCATCCTTCCAAGGTCGGTAAAATGAGGACCCAAATTGTTGGGGGCAATATGCTGACTCTGTAAACTGCTTAGAGAGGGCTGTTAAAGCACTATGAAGCAGTATATAAGGCTAAGTGCTATTGCTATTGCTATTAATCTTCAGATCAGACAGATCCTAAATTAAGATCCAGGATCCCTGCCATCACCTGAAAAGTCCTTGTAGAGATTTTGTCTTGGTAAAGAATTTTGCTTCTTTTATTCTAAATATTATGCATTGCCTCTATCCTATTTCTATATAGGAAGTTATAAAAGTATGTCTGAGTTTGATTTTAACATTTTAATGCCCTGCATTTCTATGTTAATATATTACTCAGTACAGAGAGCCAAAATCTGAAATCCAATTTAGATAAAGCAATTTTTTAAAAAGATATTTTAAATAATAAGAATAACAATAAGGGGAAAAAATAAAAGAGCTAAAATTATCTGCACTACAGATCAAATACTTTTCAAAATAAGAGCTATCCAACTATAGCCAATTCAACAAAAAAACTCAGCTTAAAACAACGTGTGAACTTAGTCATAGACTTGATCTGGGGTGGGTTCTACTTACCTTTACTACCAGTTTGCAACAAGAGTGGTATGGTGGTGAAGGCACCCAACTAGAAAACAGAAGTTCTACTCCTGACTTGAGCACAAAGTCAGTCAGGCGATCTGGGGCCAGTCCCTCTCTCTCAGCCCTAGGAAGCAGTCAAGGGCAAACCACTTCTGCAACCTTGCCAAAAAAACTGCAAGGATTTGTCCAGGCAGTTGCCAGGAGTCAAAACTGACTCAAAGACAATATGTGCACACACATGCATCACAAAAACAAAGCCAAGAAAAATGTCTGACCCCATGGCCAGTGAAATTCCCAAGTTCATATGGAGATGAACTGGGGAATCTGTGGATGCCCAAGTTAAGTACAAAAGGTTGCAGTCAATTGTTTACAATATAGAAAATAACTGGTGTGCCCCGATCCTGATCTTGCTTTGCTCAGAGTATGCAAGCAGGAAGTCATGGAGAAGCTAATTATTTTGGTTTTGAATGTACCAGCCTCTAAAACTATAAATCTTGTTAAGCTGGGTTTACTCTCTGTGGAGAAAAGCAGTATGCTGGCCCTTAAAGAAAGAGCTAAATTTTAAATCCTGTTATGGAACATGGATCATAAATGAATAAAGAAAAAGCCGAATCAAAAACAATGTTTCCACTCTGTTTTATAGATGAACAGTCTTGTTTTGTTTTTCCCCATGGAACACACGTCGCTCAAATATTTGGACCATAATGCTCTTAAATGTAAAATTCTTCCCACAGTGATGGCAATATTAACAGGATAACATTTTAAGTAGATCAGGTATCCCTTGTGATTCAACTTACAGCAGTCTCAGGTCCTCTCATGGGCTTAGGACCACCACAATGCATTCTGAAAGCAATCAAGAAGTAGTAATATAAAGCAGAATATATTAATGTTGCAAGAACCAATTCAATGTACATCATGTTACTGGCACCTTGTATCATTTGCCAATTATTTACTATTATTCTGCAGCACATATGTGCCACCCAATGGCCACTTTTAGAATTATATTTCTAATACATTAATAAGATTTTGGAGCCCCCATTGGGCATCAATGAACCTGAATGTTAAAAAACTAATTCCCTAAAAGTCAACAAGTGGAAAAACACCTCCCAAAAGGAAAAACCACACAACACAATGTGTCATAATGTATTCAAAATAAACAGATTTGTATACCATATGTATGTATTAAAAAGCAAGATACATTATGCAAATGTGTGAATGCAACCAAATGTTTTCTCTCATCACCTCCTTATTAGATTTATGGATACACCCCATTTGTTACAATGCTGGATGTGAATCTGTGACCATTTCTGAATGCAAATTATTATATTTCATCTTAGGTGGGTTTGTTTTGTTTTGAAGATAAAGATTTTTCTTAAGTTCAACTCTTACCTACCACAGAACACATCAATGTACCATAATTTTTATTGCAGCAGTTAGAAATGGTTGGACATCGTCTTCAAGTTTTACTTTTCCATTCTGGTTGATCACCCTGGGAATTCAAGTTGTCTCCCATCTAAATACTTAGTATTTACTAATTAAATACTAATTTTAAATAAATTAGTATTTATTTAAATAATTAAATTAGTATTAATTTAAACTTCCTGAAATTTTCAACTTCTACCACAGCCAACCTAGTACTGCCACCTGCTTGGATTAGATTTATGTCTTATAAATTTATAAAGAAACTGAATTCCCTAAGTTTATTTGGGTTAGGGAGAGACCCAGAGTCATTCAAGATCCTTGTTATGGTGGCGATTTGCAAGGAGACTCTGAAGCAACATTCAGGAGCAGGTGAGTCATCCATAAAATGGGAAGATTAAAAGAGCATCACTTTAATTTTCAAATTGACGGTAAGTTGTGCTTTTCATTCTTAAACACTTTACAGGTAAAGTAACTTGACTTATAAGTGTTCATTTAGTGACTGTTCAAAGTTACAACGGCACTGAAAAAGATGAATTGATTTTCACACCTACAACCGTTGCAGTATCCCCATGGTCATGTAATCAAAATTCAGGAGCTTGGAAACTGACACATATGGTAGCAGTCCTGGGGCCATTGCGATCACCTTTTGCGACCTTCTGATAAGCAAAGTCAATGGGAAACCAGGTTCGCTTAACAACTGTTATTAATTTAACAGCTGCAATGATTCACTTAACAACTGTGGCAAGAAAAGTCATACGTCTCACTTAGCCACAGAAATTTTGGCTCAATTGTGGTCATAAGTCAAGGACTACCTGTATTTATTGTTTTTACTAAGCTAAAAGAGTCTTTTTGATCACAGCCTGTTACTCCTTTTGAAAATTAGCGCTATTTTGGAGATATTATTGTTGGAAGGATGGTATTCGTTAGAGGTGAGCTAAAATAAAGCAGTGTGGAGTACTTTTTTCTTTCATCGTTTTCATGAATTTGCCACCTTTATTTGACATTGTTATAATTTCTGCTTTTGGATTGTTTGTTGTGGGAGGATGACATCTTCTGATCTTAATGGGTTTTGATTGACCAGGAGATACCAGCTTAACTATCTAGGTTTTTTTTTTAAAAAAAAAAAATACTTTGACCACAAGAGGGAACTAAAGAACAGATGATGAAGCAACATAAGACGCCATCTAAGCCAGAAATAGTAAAAATTATTTTGGAATATTTAAACAAAAAAATTCACTTCAATTACATTCCAAAGAAGTCATGAAAGAGGAGCAAGGATGTTAAAAAGATTAATTAGAATTCATTTAAGTTATAGATGAAATATATATTCTTAAAATGAATACAAAAATGTTAGATTTGAATGTGTATAATGATTTTTGTTAATATGTTTAGAAAGACTAATAAGCGTAAACAGAAATATAGTATATATCACTTCCCATAATGGGGGAAGAAAGAAAAAATGGATTTGGTTAAGAATGTAATGTAAACAGCTTTAAACAAAGAATTTATTTGATCTTGTTCCTGTTGGGGTAGTGTTTCTGGTTTTCATGCTTGAAATAGAACAAAAATGAAAACTACAATTTAGTTTGAAAATTTAATAATTATGTAGATGTAGAACTGGATTATAGTAATTATCGGTAATATAAAAAATGTAGGTTGTAATTATATTAGTACTTTACTGTGTTAAGAATCCAAAGTCAACATGAAGGCCTACCTTAAGGACGGGCTTTGGAGCCCCGAGAGGTGGCATGTTTTAAAGCGGGGATTGAGGGTTTTTTTAATTAGGGTTTTTAATAATCTTTTAAGGGGAACTGGGAGGGCGACCAAAGGGGATGGGGGGGGGTAATCCACCTAGGTCAGGGCCCAGCCCGGCACAGGGTAACGGTTTGGAGGGCGCAGGACGAGGGATTGGGAATATCATCAGCATGGTGGATGGGAGCAGAGGACTTTATCTTATGCCGGGGGTGCGCACTTGCTACTTGAGAGCGATTGCGCGCCCCGGTCCTCAAGGCTCCCCTCAGATACTAGGTGGCTCAGATACTCAGGACCTGGGCCTCTGGCTGATGCTGTACAACGCCAGGTCCATGGTAAATAAGGCCCCCCTCATTTGCGATCTTATTCAAGAGGGGGGAGCGGACCTGGCGGGTATTACGGAGACCTGGTTGGGCCCGGAGGGAGGGGTCCCTCTGGTTGAGATGTGCCCACCAGGCTTCAGAGCATTCCATCAGCTGAGGGCCCAGGGGAGGGGAGGGGGGGTGGCGGTTATTATTAACGAAAGTCTTGGTCCGAGGGAGATTGCCGGATGTGAGTCCCTCTTTGTGAGATGGGGGCATGGGGTTCAGATGGGCTTGCTGCTTACATACCTGGCTCCCTGCCGCGTGGCAACGGCCCTGCCCAAGCTACTCGACGTGATAGCCACGGTGGCAGTTGATACACCCAGGCTTATGGTCATGGGTGATTTCAACCTGCCATCCATTGGTGAAACGTCGGAGATGGCTCGGGAGTTCATGGCTTCCATGACGGCCCTGGACCTGACCCAGTTAGTTCATGGCCCCACTCACAGGGTGGGACACACGCTGGACCTGATTTTTGTCTCTGGCCAGTGGTTGAGTGGTCTTATTATAGGGGATATAGACATGAAACCCTTGTCATGGTCAGATCACTCACTCCTTCGTCTGGACCTTCGAACCGCTACACCCCACCGCAGGGAGGCGGACCCAATAAATGGATCCACCCCAGGCGCCTGATGGATCCTGATAGGTTCCAGACGGAGCTTGGGCCAATTCCTGAAGATCTGGCACACGACTCGGCCAAGGACCTGGTAGCTGCCTGGGATCGGGCGGCTGGTGGGGCCTTGGATCGAGTTGTGCCTTTGCGGCCTCTGACCCGGTGTCGATCCCTCGCGGCTCCTTGGTTCACCGAGGAGCTGAGGGAGATGAAACGCCAGAAAAGACGCCTAGAGAGCGGTTGGAGGGCCAGTCTCGCTGAATCTGACTGAACACTGGTAAGGTCGCATATTAAGACCTACCTAGTGGCGATAAAGACGGCAAAGTTTAATTACTTTTCCGCCTCTATTGCATCATCAGGAAATCGTCCGGCCGCCCTGTTCAGGGTAACCCGCTCCCTGCTCCATCCAGGAGCGCGGGAGGATCCCTTGGAAGGCAGGGCGGAGGATATCGGACAATACCTGTATGACAAAATCGCTCAGATCCGGGGGGATTTGGACTCTGACTGGGTAGATCAGGGCAGGGTGACGAGGAATAGTCTTGAGAATGTTATCTGGGAGAGTTTGATGCTGTGACTCCCGATGATGTGGACAGGATTTTGGGGAGACTTAGTGCGGCCACATGTTTACTGGACCCGTGTCCCTCCTGGTTGGTACTGGCCTCCCGGGAGGTTACACGAGGCTGGCTCCAGGGTGTTATTAACGCTTCGTTGAGTGAGGGTCACTTCCCCACCGTCTTGAAAGAGGCGGTGGTGAGCCCTCTCCTCAAGAAGCCGTCCCTGGATCCGGCAATATTGGCCAACTATCGTCCTGGCGAAGGTTGTTGAGAGTGTGGTCGCGTGACAGTTTCCGCAATTCCTGGAGGAAACATCCTATCTAGATCCGTTCCAGTCGGGTTTCATGCCTGGGCACAGCACGGAAACGGCATTGGTTGATGATCTCTGGAGGGCTCGGGACAGGGGGTGCTCCTCTGTCCTGGTCCTGTTAGACCTCTCAGCGGCTTTTGATACCATCGACCATGGTATCATGCTGCACCGGTTGGAAGAGTTGGGGATGGGGGGCACCGTATTACGGTGGTTCTCCTCCTTTCTCTCCAACCAATCGCAGTTCATGTTGGCATGGGGGCAGAGGTCGACCTCAAGGCCTCTTATATGTGGAGTGCCTCAGGGATCGGTCCTTTCGCCCCTCCTGTTCAACATTTATGTGAAGCCGCTGGGCGAGATCATCCGTGGCTTTGGGGTGAGATACCACCAGTACGCTGATGACATCTCCACCCCAGGCCACCCCAACGATGCCCTTGAAGTGATGTCCCAGTGCCTGGAGACTGTGCGGATCTGGATGGGGAGGAACAAGCTCAGGCTCAACCCTTCCAAGACTGAGTGGCTGTGGCTCCCGGCATCCCGATATAGTCAGTTGACTCCATCACTGACTATTGGGGGCGAGTCGTTGGCCCCCACTGAGAGGGCTCGCAATCTGGGAGTCCTCCTGGATACGCAGCTGTCCTTGGAGGAACATCTGACGGATGTAACCAGGGGGACCTTTTGTCAGGTTCACCTGATTCGCCAGTTGCAGCCCTTTCTTGATCAGGATTCCCTGTGCACAGTCACTCATGCCCTCGTCACCTCTTGCCTTGACTACTGCAACGCTCTCTACATGGGGCTCCCCTTGAAGACCACCCGGAGGCTCCAACTGGTCCAGAACGCAGCAGCGCGGGTAGTGACGGGAGCAGCATGGCGCTCCCATGTAACACCGCTCCTGTGCGAGCTGCACTGGCTCCCAGTGGTCTTCCGGGTGCGCTTCAAGATGTTGGTTATCACCTTTAAAGCGCTCCATGGCATAGGACCTAGTTATCTTCAAGACCGCCTGCTGCCACCGAAGACCTCCCATCGACCCGTGCGCTCCCACAGAGAGGGCCTCCTCGGGGTGCCATCAGCCAAACAGTGTAGGCTGGTGACCCCCAGGGGGAGGGCCTTCTCTGTGGGGGCACCTACCCTCTGGAATCAACTGCCTCCAGAGATAAGAAGAATCCAAGGCCTCAGTGCCTTCCGCCGTGCCCTTAAAACCTTCCTTTTCCAGCAAGCCGGGCTGGCCTAATTTTTTTTAAGTGTTTTTAAGTGTTTTGTTTGTTTTTAATTAACGGGGCCAAATTTATATATGTATATTTTTAACTGTATTTTAATATTTGTACTTGATGTTTTTACTTGGCTGTTCACCGCCCTGAGTCCTCAGAGAGAAGGGCGGTATACAAATTCAAAATAAAATAAAAATAAAATAAACACCTTTTTTCAACTTTTTAATCTTTTTTAATCTTCATTTTCATTGTATTTTATGCTATAATAAACATTAATAGAATTTTCAAAGTAGTTGAAGCTCTTTGAACTATAGTCTTCCTAGTTTGAATGGCATGGAATGAATACAGGATATTGGGGGACATCATTTTGTGGCATTGCAGTGGTATAAGATGGTTTGACATGGAAGTTTCCATGATATATCTCAGGAGTTTCCAAACTTGGCAACTTTAATAGTTGTGGACTTCAATTCCCAGAATTCTTCAGCCAGCCATGCGGATATATTTGTAAAGTATCTCCACCTTATTCAGTTAAAACTATGTGTATAGGGGTTCTTTGGTTTCACTTTGTACTACATGGAAACCCATCCAACGCGTGTTACAGCTCAGACAAACAATATGAACAAATGTAAGTTACAGAAAAAGAACAAAATACAAGTAGTCTGTTTATTGTCCACTTGTTCAGTAACTGAAGTTGTGATGGCGCTGAACAAGGGATACTTACAACAGGTCCTCAAAGTTGCAGCAGCTGCAACATCCCCATGGTCATGTGATTGCAATTCAGGATGCTTGGCAACTGGCTCACAATTATGTCACACACAGCATCCCATGTACATAGCCAGCATTTGCAACCTTCACAACTGGCTTCCGGACGAGGAAACCAGCTGAAGGTCAAAAATGGCCATCACATGACTTGTGAGATGCTGCAGCTGCATGGGATTCACCTAACAACGGCAATAGCAACTACCAGAACTGTTGTTAAGTTGGTGCAGCCAAGTGACATTGTGCCTTACCACTGCATTACTTAACAATGGGGTTCCCAGTTCCAATTACCGTTGGTAAGTGACAACTAACCTTTACAATGTAACAAAGGCAGCTCGAAAAAACTAGAATTTATTCCAAACTTGCTCCATGATAGCAAAAAAGGGCTTGGTGCATCTTCAGTACAAAATTCCAGTTACAAGCATTTCATTATGTTCCATATATCACAGACTAATACTTCATAAAGACAATGTATATTTATTCACTTTACAAAGGAGAGCAGCATTAAGTTGCAAATAGCTCCAATTATAGACAAATTAAACTGTACATTATACTGGTGAATGGCTCAAAAACTTTACCCAATTGTTTATATTCAGTTTAATTGAGCTAATAGCAACCCCATTCTTCCCACGATTAAAAATTCATAATAAATGTATAAGTTTTGTGTAACGTTATTCACAAGTCTCTGCCCTCCCCATTTTTCATTATTTTTCTCCCTCTAAAGAACTTTCCCTGGGTCAGCCAGTAAACTTATATACAAGCGCAAAAAACCAAAAAGTTAGGATTATGCACAAGTCTTTTTTTTTAAGTACAGGAAAAATGACTGATTTACACACACATATTAAAAAAAAGTCAGTTTAGTCTTAAAACCTGGTTTGCAATGTATCATTGCTAAGGTATGAATAATTCTCTTATGAGAATGGATGTTGTTGTGGAGGAAAGAGGAAGAACTACCAAGAAATTCAAAGTAATGTTTTTGAATCTTACAAAAATATTTATTTTCTTCCAAAAAATTGTACCAAGATGCCAACTAGGAAAGTATTTAACTAAAGCAAATTAAGAAGATAGAATGGTCTTCAATCCATCAAAACTTAAAACAAAGCTGCAATAGGGTCATCACCCAATGGGGATCGATAAACTATTATCTTGAGCTGTAAAATGAACATCCAAATAAAAAAGATAATTTGCTTGCTATGTGGAAGAAAGTTGTTTCACTGTAATCCCTAGAAATATGGAACTGAAGAATGATGGCATCATTGTGCGCTCCAGATTTGGAAACAAGAGTTTTCCAATATGCCATCAGATATATTAGGAATCAAGTGTGCCCTCCTTGCGTGATCCAAGTGGCTTCCAGCATGGCAATCCAGAAGTGACACATTTTGGTAGCCAGCTCCAACAAGCTTTCTTTCTTTAAACAGTGTGCTATTCTTCTTCACTTTCATTTTCTGGATCCAAATCTGACTCTCCATTGATTTCTTTTTCTATTGCCATCTCCTCCTCATCGTCTGACTGTTCATCTCTCTCATTGTTCTCCTCATCTTCTTTCTCTTCATCTTCATCCCAATTTTCCTGAAGGAGAGAGAGCATCACAAAATATGCATTCGCCATAATCACTTTTAACCTCTTAAGTAGGTGAAGAAAGACACTGAACTTTACTTACATCTGAATCTCTCTCTGCAGCCATCTCGTCATCTGAACCATCGTCTGATGATTCTGTTGATAAAGAACACCAATGTATGATATTTGTAACTAAAGAAATTAAACATAGCCCACCAAATGAAGAAAATGGCAACCAAAAATGTGTTTGATAACTTCTTGTCAATATATCTTTGAGTGCATCTCATCAGAATACCTACAAATAGATCTTGCTTAATACAGGTAATCCTTGACTTGCAACAGTTCATTTATTAACCGTTCAAAGTTACAACAGCATTGAAAAAGGTAACTTATGACCATTTTTCATACTTATGACCACTGCAGCATCCCTGGAGTCATGTGATCAAAATTCAGAAGCTTGGCAGGGTCATGTAATCTTTTGTAACCTTCTGACAAGCCAAGTCAATGGGGAAACCAGATTCACTTAACATTCACTGGCTTAACGACTGCAGTGATTCACTTAACAACTATGGCAAGAAAGATCATAAAATGGCCCAAAATTTACTTAACAAGTGTCTCACTTAGTAACAGAAATTTTGGGCTCAAGCAAAGACTTCTTGTAATCAATCACCTGCTGTACTGGGGGTGGGGGGATTCAAAGTCAACAACATCTGCAAGGTTAGCTACTCTCGGTCCTACAAGGTTTATGCTTATTTTTTCTCTACATGTTCAGCCTATGCACAGAAAATTTGTGTTTACTGCCCACATGCCAAAAATCTGTACTTTCCATGAAACATCTGCTACACATCCTTTTTAAGACATCCCACTGAGGGCGTGGAAATCAGGACAGGAAATGTAGAATGGAAAGCAGGGACAAAAAAAAAGACAAGCAAAGCATCTAAAGAAATCTTCTAATTGTTTTCCTACTAAATCCTATTTAAAAAATGGGACAAACTTCTCCATTCCCCAAGCATTCAATTTTAAGTGAGAAGATTCAACCGAGAAGACACTCAACTAAAAAACAGAGCCAGAAAGTAAAAAAGTATACACTATCTTGTGGGGGCCTGGGTGCTCTCTGATGTTACTTAGTTTGGGTAATGAAACATTGCAAGAAAACAACCAACCTCAGAGAGCGCCAAGGACCCCCTCATTTCAACCCTGAGCTACCAATATTCTCCTTTTCTAATTGATCCAAATTGATTAGTACTGAATTTCTTTTGCTTACCTTCTTCATATACTAGTTTTGCAGTCTGATCAATATCAGGCACATCCTGAACCTGTTCTAATGCAGCCACCTAAAAAAAAAGTATTTGGTATCAACAGAAATTGTAGCTAGGCCATACAGTTGTGTTGAATTCAAGTTACATTACATCAAATAGAAATGTTTAACTATGTATGATTTTTGAAAAGTGTTATTCTGTACACTATTGCTAATTCGTCAAATAATGAAAAAATTTAATTCCAATAAAATAAAATGATTTTTTAAATTACATTTTCACAAGTTTAGTAATACCTGATTCTGCCTTTTTAAATTGTTAACATTGTAAAAGCAGCATTTGTATGTTTTGAGTAAAAATATTATTATACACTATTGTATCAAACATACCTTTCCAAAAACTCAAAATATGTATTAGTCTGTAGCAAAGTAATGAAGGCATCTTACAAACTAATGATGTCACTCGACATAAACTTTTTAATGTCTATGACTAGAATCCACACTATCTTCTATACAAAACAGGCTCTAACTAACTAAAGCTTCTTATCTAGATGCAACTGAAAGTGACGGCATAACCACTCTGTCCAGTGCTGTTATATACTTAGGATGGTAACTAAGTAAATATCACAGGGGAAAAATATCTAGAGAGAAAGATAACTGAAGCTCCAACCCAAATATTAAAAGTGATTGCTTTTTGCTGGCATTAACAGATTGTTTCTCTACTCAAAAAATCGAATTGTTTCTGCATTAATAGGATTCCACAACATCTGTAACCAACTACAAGTTTTATATTTCACTACAAGAGCTGAACTGAATCAATTTTGGCATCAGGAAAAGAAACGGCAGCTGCTACTAAATTACAGCAAACAATGGCCATTGAAGATAAAAATGTTTTAATCTATTTATTTTCCAATGAAATGACATTATAGGCTTGTTCTGTTTAATTTATTAGATTTATGTTCTGCCTATCAATAAATATATAATTAGGTAGCCTTATGAAAACATGAATACATATGTTCTTGTGCTTTAACATCCACCTGAAAAGAAGATAACTCTAAATTTATTGTAACCCCATCCCTGAAGATTAGGAGAAATAAATTTTATGCACCTTCATCACTGTATTCTCAGTGAATCTGTAAAACTTCTCTACTGAAACAAAATTATACAGGTCTCTAGTGGGATAAAAGGCTTCTTGATGCAATGCCTCCAATTAAAGATTGGCAGTTCCCTGGATGACTTAACATAAATGTTTTCTTTTGCCAAAACTGGTTTTCCATTTATGAGAATTGTTGAATTATCAAGCGCACAGAAATTCTGCAGCTTCAAATGATCAACAGAAAGCTACCCTTAATGTTGGGGATCACCTTCTATATTTGAAATTATGCATAACTGCACTATTCCAGAGAAAATTATCATACACGAAAAGCTTTCTAAGTAAGACTGCTACAGCACTGATCATGTGTAGCTTCATTTCCCCCAAAATCACTCTGAAAGGGATCATCAGAATTCTTTCGTGTCATAAATGCTGGCGTACTGACAAACCCTCCCACATTTTATAGAAGACCTCATTGTTATTAGTAACATATGCTCATGGAGCAAGATGATCAACTTTAGCTTACTTGAGTAATAATAAGATATAGTTTTCCATGCAAGCGAGACAGCTTTTGCAAAGTTTTTACTCTGCTTTCCATTAACTCATATAATGTTCCAAGCTGGGAGGCTAGATCTGGCAACTGTGATGGGTATAGAGAAAAAAGAGAATAGTCAACAGAGAACTTATTTCCCGAAAATAAGACCCTGTCTTATATTTTTTTTTGAACTCTGAAATAAGCACTTGGCCTTATTGCCATGCACTCAAAAGCCCGATTGGGCTTATTATTAGGGATGTCTTATTCTGGGGAAAACAGGGTATGAAGACATATACAAATGTAGTCCTAGGCCATTTCTATATTAAACATACAGAATATTTATTTATATTTATATATAACCCTTGCTTAGACTGCCCTGTTTAGTGATCGCCTATTTTACTGCATAATTTTTAAATGTGTTATCTGAGCAATTAAACAGCTTACCTTATCCTATTTCAAATTTGTCATTTTTTTCATCTTAGAGGCAAACATTATACTGCCATGTTATGCACTTAACATGAGGTTCACTTAGTATTAGTGAACTGGGAAAGTAATTAACTTTAAACAAAAGAATTCAACAAGCATAAATTCAACATGAGAAGGGGAGAGAAAATTGTACACAATGACTGCAGAAGCAAAAGGCAATTCATGAAATCTAATTTCCTTTCCTCTGTGTTTTTGGCCCTCCTAGCAGATTTGAATCAATTCTTTTTTACGTTAACAAGCCTATGCAATATAGTCAAACTAGTAAGCAGACAAGAAGTAGTGGATGGTCTGAAAATTATTAGGAAGCCTTGTGGTGCTCTCTGACCTTGGTTGTTTTCTTGCAAACATTTCATTACCTAAACTAGATAACATCATCAATGCTAGACTGATATTATCTAATTTGGGTAATGAAACATCTGCAAGAAAACAACCAATCTTAGAGAGCACTGAGGACTTTTCATTTCTACCCTGAGCTACAAATATTCTCCTTTATTAGTCTGGAAATGCCTTCCCTTCATGCACCCACCAGATGAAACCAAAATGATAAAAAGCCCTGTGTTTCAGAGTACTTACTGTTGAAAGGTAGGAGGCATGCATAGTTAGAACAGGTTTTAACCATCGAACCATTTGTGAAGCACTAGAAAATAACAGCAAAATCATTTATTACAGAGGGTCAGAAAAAAATAAAAATCTTATTTCAAGGTGATAAATTTAAACTGCATCTATAAAGATACAAAGATGGATCAAGACTCACGCATTAATGATAAGTAATATTACAGATAAAAGTATCCACGGAATAACTTTTATCAGCTATACAATTCACAGGCAGCAACAAAAAGAGAATTAGGGTCCCCCTTATTTTTCTATAACAGATGAATGTACAACATAGGACTATATGAACTTTTATCTTTTATAACCTTTTAGAATCTCAGGTATATAGCTAATGTTGCAGCTCTAATCTGCAGTTATATACAGATTTACATTTTAAGAAATCCACTTTTTAAAATAAATGTGTCTCTTTAAGCACTACCATGTTTTCTTTTTAGGCTCCTGCAAAAGTCTGGTTTAATGAACAGCATTAATCTGGTTTAATGAACAGCAAGTGCTGCATTTCCAGAACTTCTAAGGATTTTTTTCCAAGCTATCTTTGAACCATGTACTAGTTAAAATTAAAAAAGCAAATCAGATATACAAAGAGCGCCCCATTCCACATGGCTTTCAAATGAATAACCCAGCTCAATATTTTAAACAGTGCGTGCTACAACCAACCCCCCTCTCCCACTATTTATTATTATCAGAGAGAATATTAGGTAATTTAGGCTTACTTGTATGGATGCCCTTGTAGCCTTTTTGTGAGCTGAAACAGAAGTGGAAAATATAAAGACTGAGATGCATTCAGATTTTTATATAAATTACGGTATATTCTTCAACCAAATGTAGATATGAATTCTCAAACAGTCTAAACCAGCGGTTCTCAACCTGGGGGTCGCGACCCCTTTGGGGGTCGAACGGCCATTTCACAGGGGTCGCCAAAGCCCTCTCTTCCCCCCCCCGGCTTCACTCACCCTTACCCTCTGCCTCTGTTGGATCGCCCGGTCGCCATTCGCTTACCCCGCCCACTCCCAATCTATTGCTGCCTCTGGAGTCCCAGCTGATGGCTAGAGGGAAAAAAAACTTTAAATTCTTGCCGCGGGGCTTCAAAGAGCTAGCTGCAAAGAGGTAAATTCCTGGAGCAGATTTTTTTCCCTCTAGCTATGCTGAAAAAGCGAAATTGAAAGTAAGCAGGCTGCAACGTGACAAAATGAGGCAGAGAGATTTCTTTTTCTTTTTCCTCACCAAAAAAGGTAGGTGCAAAACTGCAAACAATGGGAAATTTAGGGCAAAAGAGGAGAGTTCCAAGATTTTAAAACACAAAAGAAAAAAAGCTCTATTTAACTAGGGAATTGTAATAATTGAGATACTATTAATTGGTTAAGTTGTGGTTTGGAGGAATATATGGGGGAAATTATTTGGTTTATTATTATTGGTAAATATAATTAATTGATTTGTAAGAAATTGGATTGCATGGAAATAATTGGAATATTCATGTTCATATTGATATACAAAAAAGATAGTTATATAACTAATTGATTTATATTAAAATGTTGAATTTGTATTAAACAACTGTATTACATAATTAACCAATGTGAGGATGGATATAAAAATAGATGACAATGCGAAGGGATATAATATAGAATAGAAGGGAAAAATTGAATTTGATTAAGATTAGAGATGAGGAAAATAGATAAGGAATAAATATGGCAAAAAGGAAATATAGAAATTGTAAATTTAATTGAAATAACTAAATACTGTGTTGGAAGAAATATCCTTCTTGGTTCTGCTCCAAGTGAGGAAAAAGACACTGGAAACATGGAGACTGCTTGGAAAGATGGTTTAATGGTGGACAGGATCACATGGCTTGATGGGGCCCATTGTGTTAGTTTCTGTTGCTATTGTGTTGCAAATGTCCTTTGACAAAGGATTGACTTTCTGCCTCTGGCCCATTAACAAAGGGTGGGGGGCAGGAAGGTGGAGCTGCTTTGTCTGTAAAATATGCTTCTCCATTTCTCATCCAGGTAGGGAAATATAATATTCTGCCTTTTTAATATTTCCCAAAATATTTCATTCTTCTAGGAAAGGGGTGGGTGCTAACCTCCTACAACTGTTTAAATTTGTGAACCGGCCAAATACTCTGTTCAAAGAAAATACGTTGTATGTTTGTATGTGTATTTCTAATTATTGCTATTTATTGCTATTTGTTCTCTTTTATTCTTTAAAGTTTAACAATTCATTCTTTATCTTAATATCTTTATATTTGTTTGGGGTTGGCTTTCTTCCCTTTCATCTTTTTTATTGTACAGCAATCTTTCTCCTCAAACCTACCACCTCTGTCTTTTCTTTCTTACTTACTTTTTCTTCCCCCCCTTCTTCTTCTCCCTACTTCCTCTTTCTTTCTTTTTCTCCTCCTCTCTTCCTCCCTCTCTTACTTTCATTCCTACTCTAATTTCCCTTCCCTTCCTTCATCCCTCTCTATTGCTGTATCCTTTTATGCATATGGACTACTCAGAGGGCTGAAAAAGTTATTTTTGACTGGTCCTCGCACTTTTGACCAGTCCTTGAACTTACGACTGTCCTCACAATTTACGTATTTGCGCTATCTTGTCACCATGGTGAAGAGAAGCAGTTGTGAAATGAGTAACACAGTTGTTAAGAATGGTACAATGGGCATAAATGATGACCAGTCATAACTGTGAAGACTGGTCAAAAGTGCGAGGACCTGTCAGAAATCACATTTTTCAGCTCTCTGGGTAGTCCTTTTGTGCACAGGGACTACTCAGAGGGCTGAAAAAGTTATTTTTGACTGGTCCTCGCACTTTTGACCAGTCCTCGAATTTACGACTGTCCTCACATTTTACGTTTTTTGCCCTATCTTGTCACCATGTTGAAGAGAAGCAGTTGTGAAATGAGTGACATGGTTGTTAAGAATGCTGCACGGGCATAAATGTGAGGATGGTCATAAGTGTGAGGACCAGTCAAAAATGCGAAGACCTGTCAGAAATGACTTTTTTCAGCCCTCTGAGTAGTCCCTATGCACACAGCCACGGCCACTCAGTCACATGACCAGCTAGCCACGCCCACCCAGTCACATGACCTCCAAGCCACACCCACAAAATAAGCCACGCCCACAGAACCGGTAGTAAAAAAAATTTAGAACCCACCCTTGGTTGGGGGTCACCACAACATGAGGAACTGTATTAAAGGGTCGCAGCATTAGGAAGGTTGAGAACCACTGGTCTAAACTATTTCAAAATATTTGTAGTGATTAAATTTCACTGTGAATGCCGTTGTGTTATGCAGCATTTGCAGCATAAGCTGAAATCTACCAGAACCAACCCAACTGCCTCTATGGTCAGTGTTAAGATTTTTTTCTTGTATTTTTTCATATATACCCATGCATATTTTTACACAGATACATGGCCAAAGGTACACAATATATACAGGAATCACATGGCTAAAAATTAATATATATAGCAAATATATAACAGAGTGGATAATAATGTAGTGATAATAATTCTAATATAAGTTAAAATTTAAAAATATGTAAACTAAATGAATTCTGCAAATAAATGAAGTTTTTTTCTCCCACAATGACTCTTAATTCACTTAAGTACCACATCAGACTACAGAAATGTTTACCTTGTGATAAACAAAAAGTCCATAAAAGTTGAGTTTCAAATCTGACTTAAAACAAGACAGGGCAAGCCAAAAATTTGGAAAATCAAAGCTGATCTCTTTTCATCCATTGGATTACAAATGTATCAGTTTTATTTATTATGTAATTAGAATAAATTTAAATTTTACTATAGGTACACTAGAAAAGCTAGAATTACAGTAGTTAATATTAAATCTTTTACCTCACGCAGTAGTGGAATAACAGAATATACTGGAATTCTGGCTACTGTTTTCTTTATTACTGCTTCCTTCTTGGTTTGAAGCACTTTCTGTTAAAAAAAAGGGGGGGTCAATGATGGAATTGTGTTATCAGTAAACACCCAAACTACCAAGGCCTCATGGATCTCGGAGGAGACAACTTTTTAATCCTAACATAGATATAAAATTTAATTTGTTTTCCTTCAAAAAGTGGGAATATAGTTGAGCTTGAAAACTTAAAAGTCTAATTTAGGTCATTTAGATAAGAAAGAAATAAAATCCTTCAAAATTCTTTTATTAAAAGATTTCTGTATCATTCTATAGTATATACTACATTGGCATGAAGACACAAAATACTACAACACTCCAAATATAATGAAGTTTCACGTTTTGATAATTTTGCGATGTTATAGAGATCCTCCCCAGCCATCGTATTACTTTAATACTTACATTTAAAATCATAGGATCACTGCTTTCCAAACCCTGAACCAAAAGCACTGCAAAATTATCAGTTTGTGGAAGGCTTCCGGATGGCTGTTTTACTTTCATCACATCAATATCCATAGCACTAAGGCGATCTTCAATACTCTCCTAGATATTAAAAAAAAAAATACACAAGTTAGCATTTTTGTGCTACCTGTGGTGAGCATCTTTCCTTTATAATACTCTAACTGCATATAACAAAATTAGTAGCTCATTGTGCTTCCAGGTTTAAGGGCATGGTAAAATCCAGAGTCAGAGATAATTGAGATTAAATGTATGAATTTAGAAAACCGATCCTCAAAACCAAGAGCAATGGTAAATGTTCAACAATTTTATCCAGTCTTCACTCTAGCTATAGGTAGTGGGACTTGTAATCCAATATATACAAAGGAAAGAGGTTTGGTCAAGCTTTGCTGCCCCAAATCTCATTTCCATCACACAGCACATTTCCATCACTTAACAGAAAAATCAGTTTTGACTCTTCAGTTATTGATCTACATAGCACCTTAATGTTATGTTGTATTTTGAATTTCTTACTCTAAACAATGCCTGGATCTAGAGCCAGACTTACTCTATTATTCTCCTTCCATTAACAGAAGAGAAAAAAAGGAGTAATGACCTTCTTCCCACTGGAGAAAGGGATGGCATTGACTTAACAGGTACAGACATTTATCTCAATATTTTGGGCCACCTACTTTGTTCATGTGAAATTACATCCTTGGACTTTGCCTCTGCCTACATGAAAAAAACACAATGTTTAGAATGCACCTAATATTCTCCAGTGGTGGGAATATTTTCTTTCAGGAAAATCAATGTGTTGTAAAGTCTGTATTTCCTCTCTGAGGAAAATAAAAGTTCTCTCAATCCAGCCTGAAAATTATACTAAAAAAAAATCAGTAAGTTCTAATTCAGAGTATGAAGCATAACAAAGCAGATGATTAATATTCAACAATTGGCTTGTGCTAAATACAGAATACTGAATGGAGAATAATTACCTCTTTGCCATCTGTCTTCCTTTTATTTTTATCCCTGCATACTGAAGATTTCACAGCTGAACTATGACCAGGAATCCCAGGCACTAATGTTTTGACCTCTGAGTTGATTACAGGAGTTTTCACCTAATTTTAAAGGGAAGAAAGATATTTATATGTATCCAAGTACCACTATGTTCTGTATTTAATATTTTTGATTAAACTCAACACCTGAACAAATAATTTAATTAAAACTCAAAACTTTTCTTTAATAAAAATTGCATTGAATAGCTAGTTCATATATATGACAATTTACAATCCTAGAGAAATTCTCCAAAAATTATCCTATTAGAGTGCATATTTCTTCATAATCATAAACTTGAGAGCTCAATTAAGGCACCCATAAATACCAAACTGCTATCAATTCTTCATCAATTGATACACTTTTTTTTTTAATTTGATTTATATGCCGCCCTTCTCCGGAGACTCAGGGCGGCTTACAATGCGTATACTTACGCACTTACACTTACACACACGTATGAACTAATTAATAATTATCATAAAGATTGAGAATGCAATTGTACATTTTCCAAAACACACGGTCAATATTTTATAATTCAAATAATGGTTTTGTTCCAATAAGGAGAAAAAAGCTAAATAAACTTTGATGGAATTCTTTACATGTATATTGATTAAATGGGTGAAAATCTGATGAAAATATGCTTCACCTTTCCAAATGTTTTTATGCCTTTTGTAGCAAAATTCATAGGGCCTTCCATTATTTTCCTGTATTTATGATCACAATAGAAATTTCTGTGCTAAGTGAGACATTTGTTAAATGAATTTTGCCAATTTTATGACCTTTCTTGCCACAATTAAGTGAATCACTGCAATTATTAAGTAACAGTTACCGTATTTTTTTGCACTATAAGACGCACTTCCCCCTCCTCCAAAAGTGGGTGGAAATGTCTGTGTCTTATAGAGCAAATATTGCAGCAGGGAGAGGGGGGGGGTTAGTGCCTTTGCTGCTGAGCAGCTGATTGGCAGTTGGATCGGCCTCCTGGAATACTGCCGATCCGCTGTTCTAGGCGGCGGGGATTGCCACTGCCACTACCCATCGTCGGCCATCACCCGATCGTCGCCCACCTGCTCACCGATGGGCAACAGTGAACAGTTGGCGATAGGCTCCAGTGTTCCCCGCCGCCGGCGGCAGCTCAGCTCAGTTGACCAGTGGTGGGCAGAATGGAGTGGAACCCTGACAAGCCATGTGTTGTGGCTGCGATAACATGCTCAAGCTGAACAGACTGTTTGCTGTAAGGACTCTAGCCAGATGGATCTGAGAGGCAGAGACAGATTTTTATTTTCTTGTTTTCCTCCTCTAAAGCTAATGTGCATCTTATACGCCGGAGCGTCTTATTGTGCGAAAAATACAGTAAGTGAATCTACATTCCCCATTGACTTTGCTGGTCAGAATTTTGCAAATGGTAATCACATGACCCCTGCAATCATCATAAACATGAGTCAGTTACCAAGCATCTTAATTATGTGACCATGGGGATGCTGCAACAGTCATAAGTGTGAAAAATGGTCATAAGTTCCTTTTGTCAGTGCTGTCGAACTGTTTAAGTCGAAGACTATCTGTATTTAATCTCACCAAAACATTATGAAAAAATAAATTCCCTGGAATTTACATGCTTTTTCTTTTATTCTCAAAGAAACATAACACATTTATATTTATCACTTATGGAATTCAATTAGGAGCCCACAGTAGCTATTTTACAATACACATAGAACTGCTGATTCCCACTGCTGGACACAATTTATGTACTATGTATATTACAGAACATATTTTCAAAATATAGCCTATGAATCTAAATGAGCATAATTTTCATAAGAAATAAATGTTCCTAAAATTCCATCTTTACTATCTAATTGCTGAGGACCTGCATTCTATTTTCTTTAGAAATGACTAGTGTTATGTGTATTATTAAAGATGCTACAAGTTATTTGCAGAATAACCAAGTACATAAAATCATGATTTATGGATTATATTTAAGAGACATCAGACAAAACCAACAAAACTGACTTTGGACTTCACCCTTAAATAACTAACAGAATAGTCAGACGTTGACAAATCAGTCCAAACACTGAATGCACATTTTTAATTCAAGAGATACAAATAATTCAAAGAGATACTTCCACAAAATAATCTGTTGAGGTTTTGTTATACAGTCAGAAAACTTTGAAAAAAGATAATTATGTTCTCTAATAGCAAGCCAAAGTGCTTTAGACAGCAATTCCTTTCTACCCATTATTCTATCCAATCGATGTGCTCAGCCAGCCAAGAGAAGGTGTCATCAGAGAAATTCAGTGATGAGTGAAACCAATAAGGAAGTCATCACAGCACATCCAAGGATCAGTAAGCATTCTCTGTTCCATGGATTAGCATATCATAAGCCATGTAGCTAACTTGTAGCACTGGTATGTTCATCCACGTAAGCATGCAGGTAAACAAAATACGAGTAAAGCAAGCATGAAACTATCTTGTATGCATTAAGTGCAATACAGATGTTTAACTGGATTAACTCAACCAAGCACAGAATATGCTGGATATCACTGAAATA
Source organism: Arizona elegans (assembly GCA_022577455.1). Taxonomy (NCBI): domain Eukaryota; kingdom Metazoa; phylum Chordata; class Lepidosauria; order Squamata; family Colubridae; genus Arizona; species Arizona elegans. Next base: position 280,850,571 of record JAKOOJ010000001.1, on the reverse strand, counting down.
AAGGAGGCAAACTGGTTTAAGTTTTATTCATTTACAAAACATCTATACTTTTAAAGAACTGGGATACTGTTATATTTTAATCCTGTTGAAGTCCATCTCATTTCATAATAACTGATATATCTAAATAGGCATCAAATATTGATTTCAAATCTCACCTTTGTTACAGCCATTTCTGTTTTCAGGGTCAGAGTCTTCTGAATGTCCCTTACAAAGCAGATGTGTTTTTCTGTAGTATTCAAAGTCTATTAAATGAGGGTGACAAAAAAACAACTTCAATACTTTTGTGGGTGTTTTTTTTTCCCAAAGCACATTTAAGTTGTTTAAATATTAATTTATGTCCTAATAGTTCTAGCAAAATATCATTACTGAACAGCATGTACATAGTGTGCAGAGTTAAGAATATAGATTTACTGGGATTTTACTAGATTTCATTCTGAAATCAGTGTTTCTTGAAGAAAACGCATAAAATATAGAATTTTATTTAAAATGCATGTTACTTAGAAAAAATGAATTTAATCTAGAACTTCAAACAAAAAATTTACATTATTAAAATACCAATTTGGAATTTAAGAAACCCATACATACCACTTTCTCAATAACAGGATGTAAGGAATTTCCATACACAAGTAGCAATGACTCTTTATCTGAACAAAACGCAGCTGCTAAGATAGGGACTGGCTTTGGTGTGGAATCATTTTCTTCTCCAGGTGTTGCTATCTGGATTGTACATTTGGATGTCAAGGGCTTTTTGCAATAGCTACAGAAAAACAAATTGTTGAACATATAAACATCATTTATACTGTATATCTTAATGGTTTCACTTACTATGAAATAATTTGAGTTATCATATATTTAATAAACACAGTATGATTAGCTTGGATACAAGCTTATGTAAATTCAGTTAAGTGGGTAAACAATATTGTATGATGCAATAAATTATATAAAGTATTTGTAGGAGTTCTTGGTTAAGATATACACACGCATACACACACGTCTTGTGGAAAATTAAGCTAAGATCACATTATAACTAAGAATATTGTTTGGACTCCATATTACTAACAACACCCTGAGAATCGTAACTGGACCTGGAAGTCAACATGGACTGACTGAAACTAGAAGTACTCTACACAGGAATCTTAGAGGAACATGATGCCTACTATTTTCTAATATGTTAATAAAAAGTCATTGGGCCAAAATGATAAGGCCAATTTACTAAGATCTGAGATCTGGAGCTGGAATCTATTGAGAAAAAATATGCCTTTTTTTCTGTGCTTTGTTTTACTCTTTTCACACACACTCCCCTCCAAAATAACCTGATATAGAGTGTCGAGAATTTCTGGTACAGCTATGGGAGGGACACTTATTGAATGCAATGGGGAAAGAGAGAAAGAAAAGATCCTTATGTGAATGGAGTTCCACACTTGATTTATAAAGAATGGAACCCATAGGTCACCTGCTTGAGCTTGGAAAATATTTAGATATACCAGTGAAAGGTTATTATTATTGGATAAATTTTTATTACTATTGAAACTTGTCCCAGTAATTCTTTCTACAGGCTTGTTTGTTTTTAAAAACAGATTAAAAACATGATTCTTTAATCCTAACTTACCCATTCAAAACTTGCTCAAATAAATGCAGTTGTCCATCCCTGCATACCACTGCTATCTTCACAGGCTGAAAAAAACATAATTTCACCATCATTAAAAAATGCCATAATCCAGTGTATCCAACTATCCATTTATCTTAAACAGAATGAGACTTAAAATAGATCAGCTTAAATATATGATTTATTACTGATTTAAATCAAAACTTCCCCTTTTCAAATTCATAGACATGGAAACGTTTGTCAAACCCTAAAAGAGCTGAGTATTTTCATTTTTAGCTCAGTAACAACTTCATGCAATCCAAGAGCATAAACTAATGCTATATTATTCAATGCAATACTTGTAGCTACCAACACAGATACCTCTCTTGGGTCTAGCAGATTCTCCATCTCACATTAAATTAAATGGGAAACTTTTCATGTTGCAAAGCAGAGCATCCAACCTTCAGCATTTTCTAGTTCCATGAATGCCACTGGCATACACCTCTCTGGCATTTTTCAAGATTTGTGACTGGAGCTCTGTTTGGGAGTAGAGAAAGAAGCTGGCACTATAGCATTTTGGGGGGTGAGGTGGAAGATACCTTCCACTTAACAGTGTTATGGAAGTGTTATGACTTGATTTCTACATGTTGTTTACATATTTAAGGCACTGCATGTTGAATCTGACTAACCTACAACATACACCTGGTAATATATGCAATTAAAACATGCACCAATTTAAACAGTAAAATTTGGATGGACCAGCAGCCTCCAAGATACTTGCAATTTTAGCTTCTTTTAGTGATACAGGCTTGAACAGAAGCAAATAATTTAATGAAATATTTTTAAAAATGACAAAGAGAATCAATATTATACAGTATATCTCAACTGTGGAATGAAAAATGTGAATATTCCATTTTGGAGAATCAATGGATTCAGGTCGTATTTTAAAAAATGTGAAATATACTTACAATTTAAAAATGAACATCATTAATCATAACAGTTTTTATGTTTACTGACCACACAAATAATGTTTAGAAAATGCAAAACAATTTTTTTATGCAAGCGATATAAGAAATTTGAATTTTTTTTTTAACTCATATTATTTGGATTTGTTCTATCATAGTCTTTGTTTCTCATTTCTATAAATATTAATACAATTTTGGAAAAAATAGCCTAGTTAAGGATATTGATGTGATCCAATATTCCTAAAATATGGAATTTGCTATGTAGTCCAGATTTAATTATAAACTAACTTGGCAATTGAATTAGCTGTTTTCATATTAAATACTATGAATTATTATTCATGTAAATAATGTTGTGCATGTATGTTTGTGTGTGTGTATATGTATATAAAATTGTAATAAATATATTTTTCATATTATAATCACTATTTTTTAATTTGCTCTCCTGGTTACTTTTTGACCCACTGCAAGAATTTAAAAAATGGGATTAAATGGTTTTAGTTTTTATCCAATAAATGCTATCTATACATTGTACATGTGTGTATAGCAAGCTCAATAGTTAACACAATGTATGGCAATAAGATGAAAAGTGCTTGCCGTATTTTTCGGAGTATAAGACACACCATTTTCCCGCCAAAGAGGGTGAAAATCTGGGTTCAGATTTATACTCTGAATGTAGCCCTGCCCAGCTTCTCAAATGGAGGTTGAAAAAGCATCAGAAACGAAGCTTCAGAAAAGCCCCCAAACAGAGCTTCAGAGGCTTTTTCTCTGAAGCTCTGTTTAGGAGGCTTTCAGAGGCAGGAAAAAACATTTTTTCTGAAACAGTTTCAGAAGTTTCAGAGGCAGAAAAAAAGCAAAAAAAAAAAAAAAAAAAAAAAAAGCAAGGCACAGAGCTCACAACCAAGGAACCTGTTGCTAAAATTCACCTCTGGGAACAGCTGATTGGGGGTATTCCAGGAGGCTGATCCACCTGCCAATCAGCTTTTTTCTTATTTTCCTCCCCAAATACTAAGGTGCATCTTATACTCCGGTGCGTCTTATACTCCAAAAAATACAGTATATCTCATTTTAAGAGGACATGTCTATCTCAAAATGTTACAAGACTTAAAACAGACATTTTGAATATTCTTAAGAAACAAAACGCACTTCAAGACTTTTGTTGTCAACAAATGAAACAAAACATGTTGAGATCTTTGCTGTGATTATAAAAAAACATTTTTTATGCTCATGAAACAAAACACAATTTCATGCATATCTATAAAAGTTACATTCAAGTACTTTTCTTTACAATTCATTTCAACGAAAATACCAGTTTAGATGGATATATGTAAAGCCAAGTAAAGAATTTTTATAGCTACAAATTCTTTGGGCAACAGTTGGTTAACTTCCTTTTCATTCTTCCTGGCATTGTTCAAATTTTGGACAACGTACATAAGAAAACAGAAATAAACCATTAGTCCCTTTCAGATATAAAAAGCTGGAGTTTATAAACTGACTATAACTATGATTGTGTGTTATTAAAAAAAGGACTATGGATTCTTTTCTGGGATGATTTATTTATCACACCAAGCCAGAAAGTCACCAACCACATTGCCATGACATTATGTGTGATCTAAATCACTGTGTTTAGGAAAGATAATGATTCATTCTTTTCATTTCCACCATTTTAAAAATGTATTTTAAAAATTTAAATAAATTTGAAAAAGAAAGTAAAAAAATATAAAAAGAAAAAAGAAAGCAAAAGATAAGGTATAGATTTTGTCCATATTGAACTTTAAATTGAATATACCAGTTAACATAGTAGAAACCATTAACAGAACTACAAACAGAAACCATTACAGGTAGTCTTCGATTTACAAACAACTTAACAATGGAAGTGATTCAGTAACAACTATAGGAAGCAAGGCCGTAAAATGGGGGAAATTCATTTTAATAAATGAATTCTGCTTAACAGTGGAAATTTTGGGCTCAATTGTGGTCATAAATCAAGGATTACCTGTATATAAAATCAATACCAAAAATTATGGATCATCTAGAAATATGGTTCTATGGAAAAGAAAAGCAAATCTACAGGTGGCAAAAAACAGAGATCAATAATTCATTTTCATTTGCTGTTAAACCAGTTTTTTAAAAAATCACCAGCTTTTAATTTACCCCCATAGATATCTAAAGTGGTTTCAATTGTTGCACTAGAATATCGATATTGAAAAAAATAAGCTCTATTTCTTACCTGCTCTTTGCTTTCTGATATTGTCAAGTCAATATGGATTGGCTCATCTGTTACTGTGAAACTCATCACAGCATTCTTTTCTTTCCTGTCTGATCTCACCTGCCTTGAGAAAAACAGGACAGGTTTTAAAAAATGAAAAGACATAAATAAAAAGGATTTTGGAGAGCATAAGAACATAAGTAATGCCCTGTTGGAGTGGACCTCTAGCTGATCTAGTACAGCAGTTTGTTCACACAGCGACCTGCTAACTGCATAAAAAGCACACTGATCTCCATGTAGATGGCCTTAAGAGGTAAAAGGCGATCATACTGCATTTAGGATTGCCAAAAAAATTTGAAAGCTAGACAAGTGGTAGACAAGACTATATTTTGTGGTAATTAATTGTATGAACAAATAATGAATTACATAAAGCATTGTTTTCTTTTGTCTGTCCTGATTCTTGCGTGATCTCTGGTTCTAGCATTTTAGGAAGGGGAAAGTAGCTTCTCCTTGCCTATTTTATCCACATCATATATAGAGTTCAACTTCTCAAAGAAGCTTTCATGGTTGCTATGAATAATCAGAAAGCAGTATGTAGAATATTCACAAAATATCTGAGAAATTCTCTTCTACAATGATATGCAAAAGTCTATGAATTAATTTTATATTATATGCATGCACTGCAGTGATCCACAAACCTCATTTATTTTGTGTATTTCTTACTTTGGGACTAAAGGTTATCAAACAGTGATTGTTAAAGAGTTTGAAAAAAATACATACCACACACTGAGTAACCGGTCATGCATTGCTCCAGATAAGAAATAGAGACCTGTAATTCCATCAAAAGATTGATTTTCAGCTGGAGGCCACATTGTGATGAACCTAAGCATTGAGACTGCTGTAGCATGTCCTGTGAAATGCTGAACAAGAAATGTCATTTAGACTGATCAGGAAGATATAGTGTTTAAAATGCATAGAAAAATCCGAAGTTGAGATACTGTATCCCAACAAGAATCCATTAGCCCAAAAATGGTTTCACACAAGGAACTCATTTTTCCTAAAGTAGGGAATGAATTTAGCTTCAGAGTAGAAGCAGTGTGAATGAAAGGGAACTCTTTTTAAATATAATCACAATCAGGAATTTAAGTTTTCTGTTGAGCTAAATGAAGAGTGAAAAATTGATACTGTCAACTTCAAAATGGATCAGGCCTGCTGCAGCCATCTTTCCATTTCTCAGTTTGCCACACAGTGTGGGAGGGAGGAAGTCTGGAATCTCAGACCAGCCAACAGATCATTCTGTGGGAACCAAGGTCATCTCAACAGGTGCTGGCCAGAGACTGAGGGGAGATGCCAGAACACCTAATTGTACAATGTGAGACCTGTGACCATGAGGGAGGAAATTATCTATTCTTTAATTATACTGAAACCACAGGAAACATTTAGAGCTGGTTTTGTTTTCATTCCTGCCAAAATGATATACTCAGTAACAGTTCTTTGAGATAGTTGAAAGTCTCAGAGTACTCTAATTGGTTGGGTTCATTAGTTGGAACCTTGACAGATAATTAATTTTCTACCACAAATTTTCAAATTCAATGTTTGAAAGTCTTTTGCAGCCTAGGAGAATTAATTGCAGTTACCTCACCTGGGCTGCAACAAGACTTTCAAACACTGAATTTCAGTAGACCCAGTCTTTAGTGCTCAATAATGTGATAAATTGATTCTAACAATTATTCCTTCAGATTTCCATGGAAGATAACATTAAACAGGATTTGGGTTTAAAAATCAACTAAATGTCTAATAATAATAAGAAACTGATAAACATTTTTACCCAATGATATGAGATAGCTATACAGATACGTACACATACACACACACACACACACATATATATATAGAGAGAGAATGCTCATGTTCATTATCATAAAATACTGTAATGATAAAAATAATCTTTTGCAAAGTAGTGGGTTTAAGAATCATTAATGCTTTCTTAATTAAACAAACAACAAACCAGACATTATTCCTGTGACGTGTACAGCAGTGTTTACAGGAACTCAGATTAATGTTGTCAAATACTGCTGTTGGCAGTGCTCAGACACAGCCAAGGAATTACATGTCCTCATTCAACTGTCAGCCAGCTGAAACCACCTTTTAAAAGTGTCATCACAGCAAACTGTCCAGCAGTTTTCAACTATGCTAATGATATTATTAAAAAGATGAAGTAAAGCAATTGATTAAGGAGTTAAGCTCATTTAGGTTCACTGTGTCCCTGAATACATACTCTATACACTTCTTTGGTCTCCAAGTCCCACAGTTTGATAGTTCGACCTGCTGAAAGTAGTACTTTTCCATCTGGACTGATGCACAATGAGCTCACACTGCCGTTATCTCCTTTCCATTTACTAGAGAATTTAAGAAAAACAAATTAAAAATTACTGTAATATAGACTTATTTAACAAAGGGTAAAAGAATATACACGCACATTAGTGCATATGTGTGTGTAACTCTGTAAGTTGGAAAACGGGACTTTAAATGTCTTAAATCACTAAGACTTTGATTTAGAATCTAAACCCAAAATATTCCTTGAATTGGCAACTTCTGAGCAGCCAGAAAAATTCAACCAAAGAGTAAAGGTACAGATTAAACTGCTTTTCCATGACAAAGCTATTTGGGTAAGGACCCAAATTTTGACAGCACGTACACACAATATGACTGCCTTGGAAACACTGCTTATTCACAATATGACTCTTACACCTTTAGTCATTTAACTAAAGGTGATATTCTTCTCAATGAGAACTTTGTAGGGCCCCAAGACATTTCTGGAAATACATGTGATACAAAGTCTGGTAATTGGATTTCTAACATCTAGGAACGTTTTAATTCCATTTGTGTTATAGTTTATATCCAGAGATGTTTAGAAAATATTATGATGTGTCTACTTTCACTTTCTTTAAAAAATATTCTGTCCAACTAGCTTTTATTTTAACATTGAGAAATCGAAGAAAAAAATGTGTTTAATTCTGGACTTTTCCAACTATGTACTTACCATGCTATTTGATAAGCTTTAACGTTCTCTACCTTATCAACATACTCAAAGTTATTAAATTTTGACTTGAAGACAGCCTGCTCAGACAGCCAAGAGAAAATTATCCTCACTTGGTATCAGAAGTGAGTGAAACCAATTGGGAATCATCACAGCAGGGTATTTTTTGTTGTTGTTGTAAATTACTTGAAGACTATACTTAATAATAAAGATTGTACTTTCATTAATAAATGAAATAGGCCAGCCTGTTTATGCAAGATGTTTATTGTTTTATTTCTCATATATAACCAGTAGTTAGAAGAATAGGTTTTATATAATTTTCCCCCTTTACTGCTTACAAAAAGTAAAGATCATAAACAGATGGTTTATATACCTAACAAAGGGTCCAAGTTTCAGTCCTGGATTTTATATCAAAGATGTTATCTGTAATGTGGTTTTTCTCTCTTGCAAATTTAAGATATTTTCCCCTCACAAGGTAAACTATGAGCAAATATTTATTACACCTTGATTTAAAAATCAAGTATTAGATATATTCTAATAGCCCACAAGATAATATTTGCATATCATATTATAATGCAAGCTGTGTTACAGTTAATTGTTCCATTGGATTGAAAACATTTCTAAATTTAAATAAAGGAATTGGGCTGCTGAGTAAAAATTAAGTTAGGATTTAAGCACTTTAAATGAAAAAGCAATCAAGTTTTACTAATTCAGAATGTGTATGGGATTATTCATGATGACTCGATATTTATCTGAAAAGTGAATTATACAGGAATTTTCTTTAGTGATTGCAAATGTCATAAATTGTTTCTTTCCTGATTTTATTTCTTTCAACAATCCTGAGATTCTTCTCAGGGACTACCTGTCACCTATAGTATACGCTGATCCTGTTTATCCAACAGTTGGCATGCTTCGGGGTCTTCAATTAAGCTTTATTATCTGATGGGAATTAGGAAGCCTGCCTCTATGACAGCATCCAGAAGTTTGTACTACCCCTAACCTGGCCTCGTTCAAATGAGCCCTTAAAACCTGATTTTTAATCTAGGCTTTGGGTTAGCTTTAGAGGCAGTCTCTTTAATGGGATTGCTATGTTTGAGACCATGCTTCTTAATAAGGTCCGTAATGTTATTTTCTCACTGTTTTGTAAATTTACTTTTAATATTATTAAATAAGCAAATAATATTCAGTTTAGTATTTGGAGATGAAAAAAACATCTTACCCTTTCTTTACACATTACTCAATCCTAAAATAAACTGATCTGATGATAGCAAAACAGAAATTTCAAGACACTTATATACTAGGCCAGACTCACCATTTCACTTTACACGTCTGCACATTCCACTCTACAATATGTTTGTCATCTGAACAGCTATATAAACAACCATTGTCCTGATGCCACCGTATGCAGTTTATTTTATTGTCATGCCCATTCTAGATAAAAAGAAAAGTTATCAGCAAGTATGATACTTTCATCAAACCAGTTGTGACCAAAATGCTTTACAGGTGGTCCTTGACTTACAACCATCTTTAAATTCCCTAAAATTGCCCTCCCAAACTAGCCCATTTGTACCACATAGAAAGATTTTAAGAGGCAGTCATTATCTTAAGCTGCTTTATTTCTGAAAGCACCAGTTTTATTTACACCTTATGTCTAACTTCCCCCAGACAGAAAAATATTTTTGAGTATCTATTTTACATTGTTAATACTCCTAGCTTATTGGGGGGACTAAATAAATAAATCTAACCACTTTGCTAGTGTTACCACCACTCTGTAGCCTTAGATTTAAAAAAAAAACAAAACACTGGTATCCCAAACTGATAAAACATTGCACACCTAAGCTTTTCTTTAACAACTTTAAGTCAACTGTCTCTTAACAGAAAAATGTTGCTATACATCATACTTACTAGTTTACTCTGTAATTCTCCTTTGACTGTGCTGTATAATAAAATGCCACCAACAGCAGTACCAATAGCCAAAAGATCTAACTGTTCAGCTGCTTCTACAATTTCAGATTTCCTCTTCTTCCTTTGAGGACCTTCCTGTAAAACAGGTAAAAAACCTGGATATTAAATAACAATTTTACAAGAGATATAAAATAAAAGCATATTCAAAATTGTCAGGGAGTATAAACACAGAATCCTCATGCCTTTGCACACTTTGAAAAAGTGCTGAATTGCTCTATCAATATAATCCAAGCTCAGACCTAACAGTCATCTTTATCTTGTTAAAATCCAGCTAATATAAAGAACCTTCAATTCTGCTGAGCAAACATGAGCATTCATCACGCATGGTGATCAGAGACCATAAATACTGATTTAATCTGATATAATAATATCCTTAATAGTATTTAGGCACAGTTCAAAATACTCCAATCCAGTTTTGTTCAAACAAGAAAGGTGCCTTGCTTTAGTAATAGAAGCAACCTATTTCTGCAACATTAACTGTCTAATGAGTTTTTAAATAACTTCCTTTTTCTTCTTCTATATCTAACTGAATCATCACTTCTCTTTCAGAATCTATTAATTCTCCAAGTATATCTTTCATAGACACTGCTTCCTCCTGCTACTGTTCACCACAGATCTACAAGGCCCCTTTATTTCTGTGTCCCTCTGCATTGATCACTGCAAGTATACTTACCTCCTGTATGTTTCAAATTAAAATTATTTCTCTCTGAGTTGCAGTTCCAGCTCTTTAACTCCTATATGGTTTACTGTACGTTTGGAATTAAAAAGTATGGAAACCACAAAAATTCCACTTTGTAATTTCTCCAACCCCTATAATATCTGATTTCAGAGATCATAAACATGTATAAACATTCATACACATTGCTTCAAATATACAAAGACTTCAAATCTCATTCAAAATTTTACCTCTAAGCTAAAATGCATAACATTAATCGGTTTCAAACGTATTTCCCACTCAGTTTAACTGTTACAAACATAATTCCGTCTTCTGATTTCACATCTTGCTCATTTCAATGGCTTCTCTACTTTAGTTTACCTCCATATCAGAATTGGAATCCACAACTTGAAAGACATTTTCAAATGTGATTTTAAAAAATGCCCAAAATGTTGTTTCACAATCACAATTTCATCCTTCCAAGGTCGGTAAAATGAGAATCCAGATTGTTGGGGGGCAATATGCTGACTCTGTAAACCGCTTAGAGAAGGCTATAAAGCACTGTGAAGTCTATATAAGTCTAAATGCTATTGCTATAGGTAGCCCATATGATCTCTTCCTCAAGGTTGGCAGGTAACCCTTCATATAGTCCATTTTAAGCCGTTTACATCGCTCATCCCAGTAAACTTCATTATCCTTCCTTGCTGCCCTCTGGAAAACTGTATTTATTCTTACTTCTTCCCATTTGCCTGCTGCCTTACTGGTTTTCTTTGCTCGGCTGTTTTGATGGTTTCATCTGGGAGCCACTTGCACTTTTTCTCTGACTTCTTGAGTGGTATACGTTCTGCAATTCCAATAATGGTTGATTGAATTTCCTGCCATAGTTCAGGTGTCTTCTCAGCAGTGTCCAATAGATCAAACCTATTTTTCACCTCAATTGTATATGTAGTAGAAATTTTGGAGACATCAATCTTCTTTGGAGGCACTGCCTTTTTGATGCTGCATAGCATGACTAATCTTTGCCATCAACAGTTCATGATCTGAGCTGCAATCAGCACTTGGATATGACATAGGACATAGTCAATCCAATTATGGTGAAGTCCATTTGGCGAGGTCCAAGTGTATAAGTGGCGATTGTGCTGCTTGAACCGTACATTCGTAATCCTAAATTTGACAATTCTTGGCAAAATTGTACAAATCAATCACCTGAATCATTCCTTTCACCTAGTATAAAACAACCAGTGATGCCCATCTCCGCTTGTTTGCCAATTTTTGCATTAAAGTCATCCAGGTTGTAAACAATGTCTTTTTTGAACACTTGTTTCATTGTTCAACATCCGACCCGAGTAACTCACTAACACCAAGGAGATCAATTTCCAATCTGATCATCTCACATTTGACAATATTTAATTTACCGACTTACTCCTCTGATGTTCCACATGGATACCCGATGTATCTCTGTACAACACAGATATTTGTTTTCACAACTGGCTGCCTCAGCAACTGGGATTCTTCTTTTCTATCATTGAGCACTTTAGTTTTTTGACGCTCTTTCCATAGAATTTTCTTGGTAAGTGTTTTGCAGAGTAGGTCACCAGGTCTTTCTCCATTAAAATGTTAAAATTTACAGTATATCCTAGTTTTGATAGCTGTAAGAAGTACAATCCAACAGTAAATGAAGGCCAATCTATTGACTATTTGAGACTTAAGTATAATGAAAATCGTATTGAGTTGTGAATATGAAATTAAAATTTTGGATTTTAATATTTGCACAAGGATGAAATTTTTTCCGCAAGTAGCATAAACTTTGCACGCCTGGAATAACGCAGTAATTGGATAAATGTTAAGATCTGCAACACTTTTTTAAAAAGTGCTAATACACAGGTAAAGTTCAAGTGAAAAAAAATGGGATACAGGAACATGCAAGCTTTTCTTTCCATTACAATCCTTTCCTTTTCAGGAATGTTTACTCAGCAAATGCTCCTTTTCATTTACATGTTTAAATCCCCTTTGATAAACCAGCAAGCTTCTCTCATCAGTAACTATCTACACATTTTCATTCATTTTCAAGCAACCTATATAGGATTGCAACCTCAACATAGCAGCTGTACTCCCACATTCTCACTCTATTAACAAATACTTTATTTTGCCACTTTACTTATATCTATTGAAATAAAAACAGATGTATAAGGTTCTTGAAAAACTAAAGCGTCTTGTGATTAATAAGCTTTAAAAACATTCAAAAGCATTTTAATTGTCTGAATTTATAAATTACTTTTAAATGATTTTTAACAATTAACTCTACAGACTTTTCAAGCCTGATGGAGTGGAGAAATGTAAAATCCTTTTCAAAGGCCCATATATTTTATGAAAAAATAAAAGAGCACAAATGAAGATGTTTATATAGAGGTGCACGCGCACACACGTGTATCACAAGGAGTCAGATAGCCAACTCAAAGTAATATATAGGCTTTACACTCTAAATCTCCCCATCTAAATTGGAGTAACTGAAGAGGTCGTTTAGGATTACAGCTGGAATGGAGATCAAACCTAAAAAGATGCCTTTAGGACAGGGGTGGGCAACTGTGGCCCTTTTAACAACCTGTGGACTTCAACTCCCAGATTTCCTGACACAGCTTGGCTTTCTCAGGAATTCTGGGAGTTGAAGTCCACAGGTTGTAAAAGGGCCACAGTTGCCCACCCCTGCTTTAGGAACTCCACTCTAAAACCAAAACCCACTTCTGGCTACACATTCCTGGAACACTAAAACCGCACATAAATAATGCTGCAAAACGGAGTTTTGTTGGGTGCAACGTATGTTGCAAAGAGTCCGGTGCCAATCCAAAATTATGAACAAACTGGGGAAGAACAGAGGTGGCTCCCAAATCGGAAGCACAGCATGTGCTTGGCCATGCTCAAATAACTTAGACCCACAGTAGGTTTCGACGTGGCTTTCCTTTTCCCAAGATCGATGCTTTTATCTTCCGAAATTTGTACGAAAACGCCCCCCGCTGGGGAAGAAGAAGAAGAAGAAGGAAGAGAAAGAGAACTAAATCCCTTTTTTTTAAAGACAGGGGTGAGGCCGCCAAGTCACGGGTGGCGTGAACCCCTGACGCATTTCAAAGCAGCAGCGGCGGCGGCGGCTGCTTCTTTTCGGCTCTTCAAGCCTCCATGCGTCGGGGAGGGGCGGAGTCAGGAGAGCAGACACATGTGCTGCTTCTGACCCTGAAGAATCCTGGCTGGGGGGGGGAATTGAGGAGAGGCCCGACCCCCCCCCACACACACAGAAAGGTGACGCAATGGGAGGGGAGGGGGAAGAGTAGCCGACAGATCCGTCTTTGGGCGCTTCACCGCCGGTTAAGAAAAAGCAGAGCGCTGCGGAGGTCCCAATGGCACGTGGCTCCAATTTGCACGTTAAGGGAGGGAGGGGGGGATTGTGATTTTATCCCAATTAGGAGAATTGGTTTCAACCCCACCCCCACCGTCTTTTCTCCCAGCCGCTTTGCCCTCAGTGACAGGCCCGCCTCGCTGCTGGGGATGGGCGCTTCCACATGGCCCGGGAACTGAGGCCCAGGCCCAGCAAACGCAACCCAGGATGTTCGTTCTTTGTCGACGGTGCCGCCGCCGGGCAAACCCACCCTTTGAATACCTTGTTGGGAGGCGGTCGGCCTCCTCCGACGCCCGGCGGTGCCCAGGCCAGGCAGGTACAAGCGGCGCTGAGGTGGGCAGAGGGCACGTACTCGTGGTGGAGGCGGCTGCTGGCCGTCTCCCACACGCGAAGCCGCCCGTCAGGCCCAGAGAGAGCCAACAAGCGCCGCTCGTGAGGAGAAAAGGCACAGGGGCTTCCTGTCACGTAGATGGGACTCTCGAAGGCCGCCGCCCGCTCCCGTTCGCCCGCCGAAGCGCCTTCTCCTCTCGCTCCGGCCGCTGCCGCCATGGCGCTCGCTGCAGGCCCGGCCCTCTCTGCTCCCAGCAGGCAGGCGCGCAGCCACGTGGTCGGGCCCCTCCCGAGCATGCGCACTCGCGACCTCCGACGCGCTGCCCTCCGTCATCTCCACGCTTCAAAGATGTCGGGAGGCTGTTTGTGTAGCCTCCGGCTGATGAACCTTCCGAATGAAGCAGCCCAGGAATGGAGCGACGCAGCTGGGAGCCGAGTTAGAAATCAGGGACAAGCCTCATCTTCTGGAATCCGACTGTAATTGTTCATCGTAATAAGAGCTCAGTTACAATCGGCCGAAACCAGCTGGCTGCGGAATTCTGGGAGTTGAAGTCCACAGATCTTAAAAGTTGCCCCGGTTGAAAAAGCACTGGATCTGATACAGGAATTTCCAACCTTGGCAACTTTAAGATTTGTGGACTTCGCAAAGCTGGCTGAGGAACTCTGGGAGTTGAAGTCCACATGTCTTAAAGTGCCAAGGTTGGAGACCCCTGGTCTAATAAAAGAGAATTATTTGTAGCTCCAGGTTGAACTGGTTTAGTCTTTGGTGCTGAGTTTGGTTGGTTTTTTGCAGACATTTTATTACACAACTAGATGCTAACCTAATAGCGTGAAACATCTGCAAGAAGAGAATCAAGCTCGGAGAGCATGAAAGACTTAAAAGCACTGTTTTAAATAGCATCTCTAAATCTGGAGAAATAAAGATGTGAAGGAAAACATTGCAAATGGCTTGACGGTTCCACAAACCAGCCACATTTCTCCGTATTGCCTATTTTTGTTACAGTCCTAAATTCATTTGTTTGAAACAAGTGTGTAAATCCCAATTGGTGGGATGCATATGAGTAGATGCTGATAGGGATGTGCTTTTAATTCCATGTTCACGGTATCATAGTGGAACTGTTCATCCTCTAGAAGATATCCTTTCACATATTTAAAATGTGCTATCAATGTTATTTCAAACTCCTTATAACTCATTTACGCTTTCTGCATTTAAAAACATTTATTTTTAAAGAACCTTAAAGAGTTAAAAGCTGAAAAAAGAACGAATAAAAAGAAAAATGCATTAAGATTTACAAAATATAGAATTACATAAAGAATTCTAGACTTTTCTCAGAATAGATAAAGCTTATGTTGTATTTATTAATTGGAAATTAAGTATTATGGACCCAGTCATTTAAAAGGACAGCAGGCAGGAGCCTGCCAAATACCATCCAATTAGCCTTTTGGATATTTCTTCTAAACTTTATGGTCTACATCTCTTGACTAAATGATTGGAATAAAAAAAAAATTCTATCCAGAACAGGTAATTCATAAAGCATAGTGGAGCATTGTGCCACTCCTTTTATCCAGAAATATACCAACAGACGAGGGGTGAAATTCAAAATGTTTCCCTACTGTGGGCGTGGCAGGGGAAGGATTCCCTCCCCACTCCTGGGGGAAGGATATTGCAAAATCTCCATTCCCACTCCACTGCTGGGGGAAGGATATTGCAAAATATCCATTCCCACCCCACTCTGGGGCCAGCCAGAGGTGGTATTTGCCAGTTCTCCGAACTACTCAAAATTTCCACTACTGGTTCTCCAGAACAGACATAGAAAGCAACTCTGTCTCATTCATCAATTTTACTTCTGCCTTTGTCTCAATTGACAATCCCAATTTTTAAAAAAACTGCAAAGACAGACATCAATAGGAATCTTAATCTTTTCACAATTGAATTACATACTGATACTGTGGCTAGAGCCGTGATGGCGAACCTATGGCACGCGTCCCACAGGTGGCACGCGGAGCCATATCGGTGGGCACGCGAGCTCAGCTCCAGCGCACATGTGCATGCTGGCCAGCCAATTTTTGGGCCTTCTGGGCCCACCAGAAGTAGGGAAACAGACTGTTTCCGGCCTCTGGGGGGCGGTGGGGAAGGCCGGTTTCACCCTCCCCAGGCTCCTAGAAAGCCTCTGGAGCCTGGGGAGGGCAAAAAACCGGGCCTACCGGCCCCACTGTGCCATCGTGTGCCAAAAGCAGGGTGATAACGCACATGCAGCGGGGACGGGGCACATAGAATTATGGGTATGGGCATGTGCGCACGCAACCCCCCCCATGCTCCCCCCACTTTTGGCACGCGTTGGCAAAAAGGTTAGCCATCCCTGGGCTAGAGTAAGAATAAGAGCTGCAAGGCTGTCACGTTTCCTTTCAATGAGTCAATCAGCTGTTTACTTCCTTTTTTATTCATCAATTAAATAAATTCAGTGGAGATGATAGATAGATAGATAGATAGATAGATAGATAGATAGATAGATAGATAGATAGATAGATAGATATAGATTAGAGATAGATAATTTCTAATTAGCAAATAGATTAGCTTTATCGCGAGGCCAGTGGTGTCTCGGCACAGAAAGTATCAAATTCCCTTTATGCAATCAATAGTTGCACTACACACAAGAAGCAGAGAAGGGCGACTATAATTAGCTCCTAAATAAACAATAAATCAATCAAGGGAAAAGCTCTAAAGAAAATGGGACGAGAGGCAAGCCCAGAGATAATTTATTACAGTGGAAGAATCAAAACACATCCCAACACTGCTGCAGAGAGCCACGTGAGACTCAGCCGGCGCAGGGCATATGCATCATCTTGTCTCCCTACAGGGCTAAAATCCAATGGTTTTATACCCTAACATCCGGATCTCAATTGCAGTTAACAAGTCTCCATATGCGGGCAAGACCACTATACATACGTAGAATTTAAGGTAAAAAGATAACATGCTTAACGTTTAGTTGTTGGTTAGGTCTAAAAGCAGAAGCCAGATACCGCCACTCCGGCAGGTTATGCGTAGGTTAAGTTTAAACGAAATAAAACGTTGAGTTTGTTGTGTTTCTTACATTCTGAGGATCCGCGTACTGCAATTTATATTCGTTCTTGAGAAATACTGGAACACGGTTCTTAGATTATTATTGTGTGAAATTCAGCAGGCAGATTTTCCCGTCACGGGGATACAGATAGTAGTGAAGAAAGCAAAGCCAGTTAAATCTCTACTTCTCTTGGAAAAGGATAGAGGGGCAGAATTCAAGGGGTACTGAGAGAATCTGTATCTTAGAGAAGAGCCTCATTTGTTCCAAACCTCGTAGCGAACGACATCCTTTCATCCGCCTCCTTTCGCTTAGTATTTCTATACCCTCGCTGCCTTTAGCCCCCCCCCCCCCCAGCCCTGCCCCCATTGAGGAGTCCATTCATAACCGGAAGCTGAAGAGGAAACCTACGGTAGTTCTTCGGAAAGGCCCCTTTGACTAGATTGCGATTGGCTCCGCAGCTCGCCCGGGAAGAAAAACTCCCGCCTGCGTCCTGTTTGCCTTGCAACCAGCATGGTACCTTTGACAGAGTTGTAGAACGGCGGGTTCCATTAAGCCAAGCATAAAAGATTGGTGAGTTGGCGGCATCTGCTCTCGTCGAAGGACCGAAGCTATGATGGCCTGCTGCTGGCAAAGGTTGGGTCTGGGGGCATCGCAAGGGTGGACTTGGGCATCGCTCCGGACCAAGATGAGAGAGGATCGATCCTTACGCGACGCTGGGAGAAAAGGACTGCACCTCCGCGCTGGAGTGCCAGGGATGGTCATCGGTCATTCCAAAGCGCACCGGCACCAGCTGCAAGGAAAGCCCACAGTCGATTCCCAAGGCGTTAGTCGCCGGGTATCTTCTACCTCGGCGGGGGGCGGAGACGAAGGGGATGAGGTCCCAGAACGGGTTAGCCCTAAATCTCAGCCGGACTCCTTTAGGTTGAGGGAGACGAGCAGAGCTTGGAGAGGGTCGCTATCGCCCTTGGAAAGGCTGAGCCGGATGCTTAGAAAGGCTGAGCCGCCGGTGCTTCTCTCTGCGGAGATCAGAGCTCTGAGAAGCGCCGAGGTGAAGGAATCCAAGTCTCGGGAATGCGAAACGGGCGTCGCAGAGGAGGGAGTCTTTCCTGGAGCAGATTCCCAGCTGGATCGAGGCTCTCTGGCTGAGAAAATTAAAAATGCGTCTTCAAGGAACTGCCCCTTCCGAGTTGGGGAACTGATTCTAATAGAGGGTCATCGAAAACACGGCTTGAAATGGAAGATCCAATGCCTGCTCACTGATACCGGAATGTGTAATACTAATTCGGGTTTCATTAGATTCTCAGAGATCGTAGGCAGACTCCCCGGACAGCTGTTCCAAACGTCCCAGGGTAAAATTTTATTGATTCGGAGGCCATCCTTAGAAGAATATGTGCTGCTAATGGATCGAAAACCTTCCATCATCTCTCCGAAGGTATATATTAATTGTTCGGCACTCCCCAATTCCAATTCTGGAGACTGATAAGTATGTTACCGTTCCCTTTGTTTCAATGGGCTCCACTGAGATCTTGTGGGCTCATTTTGAACACAAAATTAGTAAAATAGGCATTTGGCTTTTTAGGACCCAACATGAGTCCCCACCTAATCTTTTATGCCTCGTGTATATATTTCATATTTCTTTCCTTGGCTACCACATCAGACTTTCCCCATATTTTTAGCCCCCCTCTTGTATGCCCTTTGTAGCCCAATGATCCTTTCTGGGCTGGGGAATTATGGGAGTTAAATCCAGACACATTAAGGTTGCTGAGGTTGAGAAACACTGCAATAGTAAGCCCAAAACAGAGAGAAAATGAAGCACCTTTACTGCTTCATCTTATCATTAAGGCATCCTTCCCCAACTTGGATACTCTTTGGACATTTGGACTTTCTTTCCTCCCAGAACTGTCCAGCCAGCATAGCAATTGCTGATAATTCAGAGTTGATCTATTTATTTGGAAAGTACCTGGGCTAATTATAGACTACAAGATTGACTCAGCCTTCCATCTATCCGAGTTTGGTAAAATGAGAACCCAGATTGTTGGGGGCAATATGCTGACTCTGTAAACAGTTTAGAGAGGGCTGTAAAGCACTGTGAAGCAGTATATAAGTTCTTTTTATTGCTATAAAAAGAAATTGTAGTGGGACCTCCAGATTCTGGTTGGAATTACTTCTGTTGTTATACATATAAAATTATACTCAATCCTGTTCTCTACAGGAATTGCGTGCAAACATCTACAACAGCTGCTGTTCAGTTATGCTGAATATTTGATCTGCATTGAAACTGGATAGACTAAAGAAACATCCCACTCAATACTATTTGAATAGTAGCTTTGAAATATCTGTCATCTTTGTTCTATTAACCTATAGGATGCCAATACAATGCTGCTGTTAATGGATATCACTCAAGGGGACACAGTATTGGAAGCTGGTTCTGGTTCTGGCAGTATGAGTTTATTTCTATCAAAAGCAGGTAAAATGACAGATTTTCGACAGGGTTTTCATTATTGGTGTCAGCTGACAGAGTTTCCATCTTTTATTCTTTATACTAAATCAGACTTTTTGACATCTTAATGTATACAATTGCTCCTCTTTTGCCAGGCTTCAGGCACAAAAAAAATTGTATTTCATTCTTGCCACTTTATCATTTTAGTAGGAGGAAGCCGGGTTTAAGACCAGGATTTCAAGCATAGATTCTATTCCTCATAGCTATCAAATAATTCTTATAATGCAGTACAAGTTGTTGGGTTATGCCTTAGATATTTTGATACTTAATCCATCGTTCATATTTAGTATGTTGTCTGAACATGCCACTATCATGCTGCCTGAAATAAGTAAAAAATTATGCACCTTTTGGTGGTAAAGCCACATTTGAGATGAAATATGAGAAGATGCTTTTCAGATAATACTGCCATGCAATTATTGCATTCTATTTATAGGATTTTTCTAAGGTGTTTCCTATTGTCTATTTGTCATCTTTTTTACCAGTGCTACAGTTTGGTGAAATACAGCAGCTCCTCAAGGCTGAAGAAGACTGAATGATAATTTCAAGGGTAGTCACCTATTGCTGACATCCCTGGAAAAACTTGTCATCTTGCAGCTTTTATGCTGATGGGTTATTTTACTATATATCACCATAAGGACTCCTTAAATCAACAACTAAGGGTTGTTGAGTAGTAGCTAGTCAAAGGTGAATGGTAGGGCAGCTAAAATTAGGAAAAGCGGGTATGGGAGGGAATATAGGTCAAACAGGAAAAGAGTGGTGGTAAATCTTGGGTTTTCCCTGCAGGAGGCTTTAAAGTATTTTCTGTATCATTTATGAAATTGTTTATATAAAAATAAATCAACTTGTTTATATTGTTTTCAGTTGGGTCACAAGGTCATGTTATAAGTTATGAAATCATAAAACAACATCACGAATTGGCAGAGAAGAATTTTTGGCAGTGGCGTAATGCATGGAAAATAGGACATGGTAAAGAGTGGCCAAATAATGTGGATTTCATTAATCAAGATATTTTGACTGTAGCTGAGGATTTGAAATCTATAACACTTGATGCTGTAAGTACTGTATTTGTTTTCTTGAAGTCAGAATTTCCTGTTCAAAGTGGCTTGGGGACTTACAACAGATAATACCATTAGCACTATAAGCAAACACTTTTAGTTTTATCATCATTAACTCATAAACTTGCCAGTCTGATCTTATGGTCTGTGAGTGTGTGCTGCTAAAAACATTGATATACTTTATGCTAAAAACAGATATACAGTCACAAGTCTTATAGTACAGTAAGTACTTCTAATACAAGTACTCATTAAAATCAAACCCTGTTGTGTTTTACTTCAATATTAATATTTTTCTTTTCCCTTTGTTAGGTAGTTCTGGACATGCTTTCCCCTCAGAATGCTTTGCCTGCAATTTTCCCAAGTCTTAAACAAGGGGGGGTCTGTGTTGTATACTTTGCAAAGTAAGTATTCATTCCTTAATATCCAGGTTTTGATCTCAATGCTTAGAGAGTACAATTGTGCAAAACATTTGAAACTTTATTACATGCATGAATGAAGCACCCCTTTCAAACTTTTCAAGCAGACAAATATTTTCCCAGACTAATATTCCTGCCTTAAAGCTGCATCTTGTTGCTTCATGTATATGTACATGCAGGGCCATTTCAACTTTGCAGGAAAGAATACAGCGAAGCGGCTGTGGCGCATGTGTATATGAAATCAAATAGGAACAGAAATTGCATGAAACTTTTTCGTTAGGCTAATTATACCCAGTTCTTTTAACAAATCTTCATAGGATTTAACCTTCAATCCCGTTGCCATCTTGGTGGATCTTTTTTTCACACTTTTAAGACCTTTTTTTTAACCTCCCTGTTTTTCAGTCTGTATATTAACTCAATATTCAAGCGGTCATGTCTCATGTTATTAACCTCCAATGTTAGCAGATTGTGCAATTGCAGCTTTGTAAAATGCAGACAATATGAACTTTTATCTGTTTCCCAGTTGAGAATGAGGGGGGGGGTTGTTGTTTTTGCTTCCTTTTATGTAAATATAAAAATATTCTTACAATACTATAGGACGTATGTATGACAATTAATGAGATTCCAATAGAGCAGACATATACTACAAATATCTTGGAGTGAAATAGTCAGATTTTCAGAAATTTTCAGACACTGTTTCAGATCAACTTGGCTGAAAAGCGCTAATAGCAAACCCGTCCTTAGGTCTCTTTTGAGAGCTCTGCCCATCAGTTCTCCTTATGCTATTTGGAGAATGACACCTGCAGCCTCAGGAAGAAGGCCCGACATGGCCAGCAACTGTTTCGCATAGAGCCAGACCCGGCGTGTCAAGCTGGGATATAAGATAGCAAAGGTCAGCAGGAAGTAGCAAGGCCTATGGAACATAGGGTGTAGGGGCAGCTGGCGCTTTGCACTGTGGCACTAGGGTGGCTAGCTATGACACAGAGCTTGAGGCAGCACTCCTTGGTAACATTGGGAGTGAAAGAGAGGACCTGGGGTGGTAGTAGCCTGCTGAAGCCCCAGCACCACCACCTCTCCACTGTGTAGGACAGCCAAAAGGTTGAAGGGAGAGATAGGCAAATGAGAGGACTTGGAAAGGAGACAAAGAAGGCAGACCCTTAACTCACCAAGGATTAGGGCTGGGAAGACCAAACTGAGAATTGCTTGAATTGAGTTGGTCTTCACCTAATAACCAATAGGTTTAGTTAGCAGCCGCAATGGGGAATGCCGGGATTATTTATGGCCATATCACTTAGTAATAGAAATTCTAGTTCCAATTACTGCCATAACTCAAGGACTACCTATAGAAAAAAAATCAGTATGATAAAATATAATAATGGAACAATCTACTGATATAAATTGTGGATTCTCCATCTGGTTAGACACCTCTCAAGTCTGGTTTAATTAGTTTTTTGTACATTTCAGTTTGGAATGGATGATGCTTATGGTTCCTTCCAATTCTGTAATTCTGCCTTTAATCAAAGTGACACGGTTGAAACATCATGCTAAAATGTGATTTAACCATTGTTTAGCAAACCATAATGACTGAATTTACATGATAGTCTAAGCAAAAGCAAATAATTCACATTATGTCTTAACATGTTATATATCTATAGTTGTATAAACATTACTGAAAAATGAATGTCACTAATAACAGTGATACCAGATTGAATAAATATGCATTAATATTGGGCTAGAAAATAAATAATTAAATACATTTTTAGAAATTCATTTGCAATATATACAATTATTTATTTTTCTACAAGTATCACTCAGGTTATTGAATTGATGGAAGCTATCCGGATCAGAAAATTAGCCCTTTTTTGTGAAAAGGTTTTGGAAGTTACACATAGAGATTGGCTAATATGCCCAGCTACATGGGAAAAGAGAAATGTTCTTAAAAACATAGCATCTGAACTAAACATGAATGATGGAAATGATGTTTCTGCTGAAAAGAGAGGAAATGAAGGTAGGAAACGGGTGGGTTCTAAATTTTTTTACTACCGGTTCTATGGGTGTGGCTTATTTTGTAGGTTTGGCTTAGGGGTAATGTGACTGGGTGGGTGTGGCCAACTTTTTTTTTTTACTTTTAAAAGCATTTTTTTCTACAACCTTAAGAAGTTGCAGAAAAAAATGCTTTTAAAAGCCTCTGACAATCCCAGCTGAGCCACACGATCATCAGAGGCTTTTTTTTTTTTACTTTTAAAAGCATTTTTTTGGCTGAAGAGGTTGTAGAAAAATGGTTTTAAAAGTAAAAAAAAAAGCATCTGATAATCATGCGGCTCAGCTGGGCATGGGGGGGGCAGGGATTTTTGCTACCAGTTCTCTGAATCACCCGCCGCCATCGCTACCAGATCGGGCGATCCGGTCCAAACCGGGAGCATTTTACCCCTGGTTCTGCCCCTTTTGTTTCCATCTTAGCTTTTGGTTGTCTCTTTTGAATAGTGTGTAAATATGGCTTATTTCTCTGTGTATATTGATGGTTGATTTGTCTAAATACCAATGTCTGATATTGTTTTCCTTCAGGGATGACAATATGAAATAAAATTCATGTCCTCCTCTTATGGGAAAGGAAAGAAACGGGGAAAGCTGCTAAAGTTCCCAAGGCTACAGGGAGGGTAGGGGATGAGAATTGACACAGGGATGAGAAGTTTGATAGCAGATTTGTTACAAGAACAAATTTGAATTAAAGAATTTTGGTCATTTACATATTTTATTTTATCTCAACAGCTTTTGATTCTGCCAGTATAAGAATACCTTATGTTGCTAAACCTTTCCCATTTCTAGTTGGTCACACAGGTAAGAATAACTTAGCAAAAATGTTATAAGCTATACATTTCATTATTACTATGTTTTTCATAAGCACTGTGAAAGTATTTTTAAAAATGAATAATAAAACAAAATGCTAATGACTGTTAAAACATTAGTTTTTCTCCCCTTTCATATAGTATTCCTTGTCAAGCTGAGGAAATTTAATTCACTATATTCAAACACTGCTCCAGATGGTATGTGCCAATTTGAAGACTGTACTTCATCAGAAATAACACATTAGAAGAAATTTTCTTTGATATGAGTATGATTTGAGAAACAACTGATGTGTTTACATTGACTAAGATACAGTATGTTTCAATATACTAATGTGTTTAACAAATAAAAGAAATAAAAGAAATTTAGATAACAAATATTTTGATATGTATTTTGTGTTTAATTTGCTATTCATTTTGTTAAGTTTTGTTATTCTTCATTTCCAGTAAACCAGTCCATGGATTTATCTCGACTACTTTTTTTCCCATTCCTAGGCCGGTCATCTGTCAAAAAAATGGAAGTATTTGGGAGCTTAGAGTGTCATTATGGATAAGCAAGCATGCTTTTGTATTCAGGTAGTCCTCGATTTACAACAGTTCATTTAGTGACCATTCAAAGTTACATCACTGAAAAAAGTTATTTATGGCCGTTTTTCACACGACTGTTGCAACATCTCCATGGTCATGTGATTTACATTCAGATGCTTGACAACTGACTCACATTTTTGACAGTTGCAGTGTCCCGGAGTCATGTGATTGCCTTTTGTGACCTTCTGACAAGCAAACTCAATAAGGAAACCAGATTCACTTAACAACCATGTTACTAATTTAATAGCTGCAGTGATTCACTTAAGAAATGTGGCAAGAAAAGTCGTAAAAGGGGGCAAAACTCACTTAACAAATTTCTCACTTAACATCATAAATTTTGGGCTCAATTGTGGGCTCATAAATTGAGAACTACCTGTAATTTAGAACAGATTACATAAATAGGAATAATAGAATGAAAAACCAGCTAGAAAAATAAAGTTTTTACAAGGCTTTCCAGTGAACTGTATAGTTGCTTTGAGCTTAAATGGACTCCAGAGGATGGTAGAGAATAGGAAGGCCTGAAGAACACTGTTCATGGGGTCACGATGGGTCGGACAAGACTTCGCAACTAACAACAACAAATATAGTTGCTTAGACTACTTTCTATTGTTCTTGCCTTCAGCTCATTAATTCTAATTTCTTGGTGCATTAGATGTTCTTTCCTTAAGTTTAAACCCACTCGATAGTTTTCATGTAGACACAAAACATTGCCAGCAAGAGAGACATACTGTATTTTTCAGAGTATAAGACACTCCGGACTATAAGACACACCTACCTTTTTTGGTGAGGAAAACAAGAAAAAGAAATCTGCCTCTGCCTCCCAACAATTTTGCCTCGTTGCAGCAAACAGCAAATAGCCTGCTTTACTTTTATTTTTGTTTTCAGCATAGCTTGATTAGCACAAGAAAAAAAAAATCTTCTCCCAGCAATTTACCTCCTTGTAGCAAGCAGCAGAGGCCCGCGCAAAACAGCTGAGAGTCAGGAGGCATCCACCTGACAATCAATTTATGCTAATTAGGCTGTGCTGAAGCTGAAATGGGCTGTTTCTGCTTGCTGCAAGGAGGTAAGTTGCTGGGAGGCAGAGGCCAAAGGGTGGGGGCCAGTGGATGGGCGGGGCTACATTTGGTGTATAAGACGCACCTAAATTGTCGCCCCCTTTTAGGGGGGAAAAGGGTGCATCTTATACTCCGAAAAATACGGTATATGAGATCTTTAAACATACAGCCCTTTTGACTTCTTGACTATAGTTAGACTAAGTATTACAGCAATATTTTATTTCTATGTTCACTTAACTTACCTTGGGAGTGACACTGATAAGATGGATCAAGGAGCATTTTATCTGTTGGATCAAGCAAACCAGGAATGACATGTTGCTCCATCATTTCCAGAGTGTCAGTGGAGGAGGAAGATGATAATCCCAGCCTTATATAGCGTGTTTTTTTCCCACAAAGTGAACAGTCTACAGGTGTGGCATTGGGTCCTCGAGGCAACTGTACTTTGTTTCTGCAACTGTTTCTTATAGCTCCACTATGGTAAAGAGACCGTTCCCGCTGCCATACATAATGTGTTGAAGCAATTGCCATTACCTGTATCAAAGACTCTTATCTCAGAAAGGATTGCATCAGAACTATCATATAGCAGTGCACAGAAATTATAAAGGCTAGTGGACAAGATTCATTTTCTTAATTAACAAGAACATAATTATAAAACATCAAAAAACTGCTATTCATTAGCAAAATTGGTCTAATAAGTATAGAGCAAGAGAAAGTGAAAGGGCAGGTACCACTTTCAAATGAATGCTACATTTATGTTCAGAAAAAGCTGAACTAAAAAGTCAAAAGTGCAGAAAAGAGGTTGCATGGAGCACTGAGGGCAGTCCTGACAGCTTCATTCCATACCCCTCTATCTGTGACACCTTCACCAGCATCTGAGTAAAAGGTGGTCACTTTTGTGCCATGTGGGTCAGCCTGTTCTGGAACTCTAGAGATCTTCAAAAGATAAGTGAGCGATCGGTAATGGGGTGGGGTGGAGCAAATGGAATCTGGTGGGTTGGGAAACTGGCCCAGTGCTGCCTGTGGAGACCTGGCGGGACAGGATGGGGAGAGGAAGCAACTATGGGTACCCCAGGGGATTGTCAGCAAAGCATGAGATATCTCAGTGGGCGGGGGGAGACCTGGTTGAAAGTAAGTGGCCTGTTCTAGCACTATGCCCCCAATCTGGGATACCTCATGTGCACTTAACGACCTGTGCATTCGATTAATGAATGTGTTGTGGAAAGCAGGATGGGATCACATTCATTTAACGTGATCCAATTAACGAATCCTCCAGTTATGAATGTAATTGGCAGGCTCTATTACATTCGTAACTTGAGGATTACCTGTTGGCAAAATAGCACATTTCCCAGGGTATTTTTTTTTTTTAGCATTAGATCCTCCTGTGCTGTGTAGCATAAAGGGAAGCAAGGGATCTCCAGCAATTTCGGGCTTGGGCAAGTACTTCGGCCTCTTCCCATGTGATGTTTAGAGTCTTTAAGTTTTCCATGAATGTTCTTTTTTTTTAAATTGAAAACGTTTTTCAAATACAAATTTTTTCCCCTTTCCCCCCCTCCACCCTAACCCCCCCTCCCCCTCCCCTCCCCCTGTGGCTTCTCCAAAATAAAACCCAAGTTAATAACAGATTATATAATACTTTACCATCCTTTTGTACCACCCCCCATATACTAACCCTTTCTTTCTAACAATATTATTATATCCCCCTTATACTATACATTTCAAAAACAACATTCAACTGTAAAATTATATAATAAATTCTAATTTAGCAATTTCATCTATTCAACTCATAATCTATCCTTCTAACAATATCATTATATCCCCCTTATACTATACATTTCAAAGCAACATTCAAAGCAACTTTCAGCTGTAAAACTATATAATAAATCCTAATTTAGCAATTTCAACTCATAATCTATTCATTTCCTCCTCCCCCATACATATATCTCTTAATTCAAATCTTTTACGTATATTGATATAACATAACATCCCTTCTCCTAAACTAAACAATCAGTAAACTAACCTATCTCCACCCACTTTCCTACAGGTCTACATGAATGTTCTTCACCAGGTCATAATCTCTGCATGGAAAACAAGACCTGCAAGTTGGAGTGTTTTTCATGCTGAAACATTAGTAATATGGTCAAAATAATGAATCTTTAGGATTCAGTGAAGGCATCTTGTTGGAAGATATCAAGTCTCTTGTTAATACTTACTGACACCTTCCAAATCTTGCTGGCATAAATGGTTGTCAGGATCACTACAGAAGCAAGCAAACAGAGTTTCACTGATATAGATGATGAGGACCAGATTTTATTCATCATCTGGAAGACAGCTGTTACTTTTCCCATACAGTACTTGATGTCCATCTCTGCATCTCCATTTTGGACAATTACATTACCCAAAGAGGTAAACCTTTCTACTTTCTCAAGTCACTGATCTGAATATGATTTCCTGTATCTGTGCGGTGGAGCTCACGTACATGATCTTTGATTTCTTGGCACTTATCCTGAGTCCAATTTAGGTTGCTTCTTCATCTCAGGCAGTCATCACTTATTATAATTTTGGCTTGTTTTCCTTAAATAGGACAATATCATTTGTAAACTCCAGGTCGCCAAGATAGTCTTGGTCAGAATAATGAATCCCTTTCCTGATGCATAATGTTCATCACATAACATGGTCAAGGGCCACAAGGAAGAGGAGCAGTAATAGAATACAGCCTTGTCTAACTCTGGTAGTAATTTGGAAGGAGTCTGGATGGCCATTTTCAGTCTTAATTTAGCAGTTTGATTGTAGGTATAAAATTTAAAGGTAATAACGAAGACTGTCAATACACAGTATAGATGTAGGATCTGTCAGAGAGATTCTTGGTGGACACTCAAATGCTTTCTTAAAATCAATAAAGTTGATGGCCAGCAGATGTCAATGCATTGTTTTATGATATTTCATAAGGCAAAGAAACAAAAACAGCAAAAATAATCTCAAGAATATTTAGTCAACCAGGCAAGAATTCTGTTCCAAGCTATTTGACAGCACTGGAGCAAACTGGCCATGGGGTCTGGTGCCAGAAGTTGAAAACGATCTTCTCAGCCAAGAACATCACACAAGAATTGGGACATGGAATGTGTGAATGCTACACCAGGTTGGAAAACCTCAAATTCTGCAGCTCTTTGATGACTACAAGCTAGATGTCTTAGGTATCATCAGATCAGGTGGATAGTGGCCAAATTATAGGAATGGTAAGACCATCATATGCAAGCCATGAAGGGTGGTATGAAAATGGGGTTAGCCTTGTTTTAGGAGAATGAGCAACAAAGGCACTTATTGGCTGGAAACTAGTCAGCAATAGATTAATTGCTGCTTGTTTTTCACTGTGAATAAATTCCCAAGTAATAGGAACAGTAAAAAAATAGAGTCATTTGGCAGAAGCAGTGGAAAACTAATGCAATTATTACTGTCCAGTTGCACTTACATCCATCATTATGAAATGTTTTGAGAGGCTGATAAAGGACATTATTTTATCCAGCCTCCCTGCAGCATTTGACTCGCTTCAGTTTGCTTATTGTCCAAATCGCTCTGCTATTTCTTCTGTTCTCCATCTAAGCTTAGCGCACTTTGAGGAAAGAAACACTCATTTGCGAATATTGTTTGTCGACTTCAGTTCAGCATTTAATTCAATCATTCCTCACCATCTATTAGACAAACTGAGCCTTTTAGGCTT
This sequence comes from Arizona elegans, assembly GCA_022577455.1. Classification (NCBI taxonomy): domain Eukaryota; kingdom Metazoa; phylum Chordata; class Lepidosauria; order Squamata; family Colubridae; genus Arizona; species Arizona elegans. Next base: position 280,821,203 of record JAKOOJ010000001.1, on the reverse strand, counting down.
TGTGCAACTGGATTCCTGATTTTCCTATTGATAGGCCCAGTATGTGCAAGTTGGGACTAATATTTCTAACACCATTTTCTTGAGCATAGGTTCTCCTCAGGGCTGTGTCCTAAGTCCGCTGTTGTTCATCCTGTTGACCTATGACTGTTGTGCTAGGTTTGCCACCAAATATATTGTGAAGTATGAGGATGATACAAGTGTAGCGGGCCTTATTCAATATGACAGTGAGGATGCTTACCGCAAAGAAGTAGAAGGTTTGGTAACAAAAACAGCTAGTATCTAATTATATAATGTACACTGTATCCATAGGTTATTTCATATTTTCCAATAAGTGCTAGTATCATGTTTTTTAAAACATATACCCATTCTAATAAAGGTCAATTATTCATTAGAGTGCATTGAAAACATGGTATCAACTAGCAATTAAAGTGAGTAAAGATAATTTTGACAGTATTTTAAAAAAAATTCTAGAGTTTTGAAAACAAGGAAAGGTGCTGTTTTAGAAAACAGAAGTTTATTATTATTTACCTATCCTCTTTCTTAATAATATGAAACATACTTTTCTTACCTCTTCACAGCAACGTCTGCTTACTATAGCTCTATAACCCATCTTACTCCACAGTTCATCCCTCAGAGCCAAGAAATCTGGGAAGAGTTTTCTCCAAGTTTTTCCTAAAGCCCATGGGAAAATCTCATATTTTGACTCTTCATCATCTTCTTCAACTGTATTTGCAAGGTATCTACAATAACATGTATATGACAATTAAACATAACTTTAATCAAATGTTTACCACTGTCTCCCATCTTTTTTCCTTACCCCCATTCCCATGTCATTGCAGATTGCTCAAAACAATTTAGTTTGGACAAACATCCCTAAGCTTATATTTCATATTAGAAAAATAGATTATCATTTCTGACATTTGCTTATCTTAACTTAATATTCAGAGTACCAAACTCAGAACTATATGCGCAAAGAAAATCAAAAGCCAAAACACAGAAATAGAAATTCAGGCATCCTGAAAATCTCAGCTTTTTAAAGAAATGAAAGTTTTGCAGTTTCAGAATATAGAAACAATGCTGAATGCAAATCAAGTTAAAATATCTGGCTTTGATATTTCTAATTGATATTTCTCTTATATATGCATTGAATAGATTTATATTGCTGCCATCTTCAAATATAACCCTAGGAGACTAGAAACAATCAGAACAATATAAATATGTAGAAACACAAATACAAAATTAAAAACCATTCTACTCTAATAAAGGTATCATAACAACCAGCTGCCCACACCAGTTGAGTTCACATCCTGACCCAGCACCTGGTGGAAAGAGTCAGGTCTTTATGACCTTATGGAAGACCAAGAGAGTGGAAGCTCTTCAGATTTCAGGCAAGAGACTGTTCCATAGGACAGGTGCCGCTACAAAGAAGGAACACCTCCAAAGTCTTACCAGATTACACTGTTTAATAGAGGGGATCTGGAGCACATACACTCTTTTAGATTTGGTAAGCAGGATAGACAGCCTCAAGGAGAAGTAGATCCTCAAATAAACTGTCCTGTACCATTCAGGACTTTAACGGTGATAATCAGCACTTTGAATTGTACTTGAAAGGTGACTGGGAGCCACTACAGTGCATACAAAATTGAGAAACTTTGGAGTACCAGAACTGAGCCTGCCGGTGCCTGCTGGATCAGCTAAACCTTCAGGCTAGGGAAGGGGGGTCTTCGAGAGCAGTCTTGCATTGCAACAGTAAAATTAAGAGATTACTGTGTGACCATGAATAGGGCTTCATAGTTTTGGGATAAACTAGTGGATTATATAAATATGATGTGTTAACAAAAGCTAACATTTTCAGAGGAAAATATTCACTTGAATTACATACCTACTACAAGGAATTTGACAATCTGACAACTAAATAGAGTCCCTGTGCCCTTACTATAGCTAAAAGATTGACACTGCAGCATTGAAAAGACAGTATAGCCCCATTTACTCATAGCATTGAAGACCTGATTACACTTGTCACCTATGAGAAGATTATACAGTAGATACAGACTTTATATGGACAAGTATAATGGAATGTGAAACTCATTTATACAAAATATAGTATGTTAAAAAAAGAATGATAGTTATATATTAGAAATAAAAATATAAACACTTGAATTGTGTTTACATTAAGTACATATAGAATTGTACCTGTTATTTTTTCTAATGATATATTTTGTTTCTTTTTTCTGTTGTATTTTTCACCTTTTTAAAGCATCTTTTATGCATTTTTTTCCTTTGAGAATGTACCCATTATAATTATCTTTGTGTTTTGTTCTTTTTCTGTTACTCTTTTAAAAGTAAAAAATTAAATTTAAAAACACCACTCCACCTTCATACATTGTATACTACCCATTCTTCCAGACTCTCACAGTAACCCCTCCAGACATTCACAATCTCCAGTTGCCTCAACCACATCACTAATCTAGCCTGTGGTAGAGATGTACATCTGAATATTTCATTTTCATTTTTCATTTCATTTTATTAAATTTGTATACCGCCCTACTCCCAAAGGACTCAGGGCGGTGAACAGCCATAAAATAAAACATATAGATACAAAATTTAAAATGGAGATAAAACTAATTAAATAAATTTGGCTGAAACATTTTAAAACCCCAATAAATTTAAAACCAAATTTAAAATTTAAAATTCCATTTTAAAAAGAGGAAAAGTTTAGGTCAGGCCAGCTTGATGGAATAAGAACATCTTAAGCGCGCGACGGAAGGTACGCAGATCCGGAATTCTCCGTATCTCCGGGGGGAGCTCGTTCCAGATCGTAGGTGCCCCCACAGAGAAGGCTCTCCCCCTGGGGGCTGCCAGTCAACATTGTTTGGCCGACGGCACCCGGAGGAGCCCCTCTCTATGGGAGCGTACTGGTCGGTGGGAGGCTATTGGTGGCAGCAGGCGGTCCCGTAAATAGCCAGGTCCTAAGCCATGGAGCGCTCTGAAGGTGATAACCAAAACCTTGAAGCGCACTCGGAAGACCACCGGGAGCCAGTGCAGCTCGCGCAGGAGAGGCGTTACATGGGAGCGCCACGTCGCTCCCATCACCATCCGCGCGGCCGCACTCTGCGCCAGTTGGAGCCTCCGAGTGCTCCTCAAGGGGAGCCCCATGTAGAGAGCGTTACAATAGTCCAGACGGGAGGTGACGAGGGCATGAGTGACCGTGCGTAACGAGTCCCGATCCAGAAAGGGACGCAACTGGCGAATCAGGCGGACCTGATGAAAAATCCTCCCAGTCACGGCCGTCAAGTGCTCTTCTAAAGACAGCCGTGAATCCAGGAGGACACCCAAGTTGCGAACCCTCTCCGTGGGGGCCAGTGCTTCGCCCCCAATAGTCAGCGATGGCACCTGACTATATCAGCTGACTATATCGGGACGTCGGAAACCACAGCCACTCGGTCTTGGATGGGTTGAGCCTGAGCCTGTTTCTCCCCATCCAGATCCGTACAGCCTCCATATCATCAGTATACTTATGATACTACACTCCATACTGATTTTGACCTCACCCAACAGCTTGATGTAAAACCCTGAGGCACCCCTCATAAAAAGGGCAAAGGGCTAAGTCTGTCCCCCAAGCACTGACCAGAGCTGACCATAGGATATGATGTGATATAGCCAGGAGATCACTAGGATTAACTGGCTGTCATATCTTCAAGGCTTCAGATGTTTCACTTTGAAGTGACTGTTTCTTTAGCACCATCCAGGGAGTACATGTGAATGTCACAGATGTGAACAGTCATCCTGCACTGAAGTTGGTTTATTCAGCAGCAGAGTATTGTGCCACAGCATGGCTTAATAGCCCCACACAAATAGGATTGATGCACAATTGCATGAGTCAATGTGCATTGTTATTGGGACAATCAGAAGTACTCCCACATATTGGCTACCTCTTTTGAGCCACATACAACTCCCAGAAGTAAGATGAAAAAATGTGGTCCTCTTGTCATGGTCCGGTTGGAGCCTGGTTCCAAGGAGGAGGATGAAACGAAGCTAGAGCCAAAGGAGGAAAATGGTGCAGCCTCTCTGGCTCCAGAGGAATGACCGGAGGAGCAGGACGAGGCAGTCCTGGGTCCCTTGGACTTGGGAAGTATTGCCAGCGAAGGAGAAAGAGTGCAGGAGGACCAAGTGAAGGAGGAGGAGAGGGCAGGCAGTGGAGCAGAGGAGCGATGGAGCTCCAACAACGACCAATTACCTTCCCCACTGATCCCCGAGCATGGAGAATGGAAAGGAGGAAGGATCAGCACAGGGCGACCCAACGACTCGGGAGGAGGGTGCCCCGCCCCTCTTAACAAGGCTCAGTAAAGGGAGTTAAGCCTTTGTTCTGGTTGTGTTGCTTCCATGCCCAGCCCTCACAAATCACAAATATCTGAAGATTACTTATAACTCTCAGCTACCAATACTGAGAGATGTAGCCTGCCTGGAGCCAAACAGGTTGAGATCCAGCTATCCAGCTATTTCTATTGCCAAAGTACTTGTAGAAGATGATTTTGATATATACAATATGTAAAATAAAATTGCTCCCCATAATGTTGAAGTTTGCCTTGCATTTTGAAAAAAACACCTGGATGTGCTAAACCCCATGCAATATGGACAACACTGAACTGAATTTGCACAGTGGCCATGGTAGATGACTGACACCCTCCATACCTGGGGGAAAATACCATCATTAAATTGTGCCTGTGGGGCCAAAAACCAATCTAGCCAACATATACTGACAATGCCAAAATACAGGCTATAATGGAGACTGTTGATTTCCTGGCTGTGACAAATGAAGTAAAAATTATATCTGTAATCTAGACATACATATATAATATTTTAGATTTTTTATTTCATATTTTATCTCTTTTTATCAAAATATGATATGAATGTGCATAAATAAATAAAATGTTTCAACAATACAGGCAGAGTTAGAAACTGGAATTCATGAAACAGCCAAGGAAACCTGGAAAAAGATGTTTCTGTTTTACTGATTCAAATACCCCTGAGTATTGCAAAGCATCTCTTTTGACAGATTTTCAGAGCCCTATGATATGGCTACATAGTACTTTTCTGGATTTGTCTTAGAAATATTCATCTTAAATCCAAAGCAATTGGGGTAATAGTGAATTTTGCTAGTCCCTCAGAAAGAGTTCCACTTTTTTAACCAATGCATTGTAAATCTTCTGCCGAAGTTTCTATAACTTGCCTAACTATTTTAATGGGTTGTTTTATTAGAGTTTTGGCCAATTTATTTAATTGTTTTAATTGCTTTTAATTTTTATATTGGTATGGTTTTATTTCTGGCTGTACACTGCCCTGAGTCTTCGGGAAAAGGGCAGTATAGAAATTCAATAAAATATAAAATATAATATTAATATAAATATAAATGGAAACTGACAAATGTAAACAGGAGGAGTGGGTACTTATTTGACAGCTACACCATCCAGTCAAGGAATGACTTTATGGGTTCTTCAATCACAGGGGTTTGGGAAAGACATAGAATAACATTAAAACCTGTTCCTGGAATTTCTATCATTTGTGGCTGTCAGGAAAGGGCCCATGCACCTATATTCTGTGATAGTTAGGGAAAATGTATTTATTTATAGAGATTTTTTTCAACTCTTTTTATGATATTTACTATGTATAAAGCATATATTTCAATTTTACATATGTATCTAAATCAAGGCAGATTCTTAACACTGTTAATTGAATTGTTCATGGTTTATAATTCTGCTTGATGGTTATTGATATACCGGTACATTCTTAGCCTACAGCTTAATAGCGATTTTTAGTCTTTTAAAGCAATATTTTCAGAGATTCTTTTTTTTTAACTGTACCAAATTGACTTAACCCAGACTCAGGATCCTGGACAAACAGGTTCTTTGTATCTCCCCATAAAGGTTGGGAATAGGGTTGCCAGGTCTGCTTCCAAAAAATAGCGGACAAGCGGGGTGGGGGGTGGGGGGGGTTAAGTAGTAAAAAAATTTAAATTTATATATTTTCTTACATTTTAACACGTATTAAAATAATCACTTCAAAACTTTACTTAAAATTCAAAACATCAAATATATTATAATAATATGTAAAATATTAAATTACATTTTACTTTGCTGTCGTGTGTATTTTTTATTTGACTGCGCAGCTTTGATCAATTCTTTGGGTTTAAGGAATAATTCTTTAATTTCAGTACAACATTGAGAAATATTAAAAAATATATAAAGTTCACTTCGAACTGATGGTACAAGCAGTCGGTTACATTCGTCAGTCCACAAATTTCCCATGACGCTGAAAATTCGTTCAACGTTTGCATTTGATATCAGAATTGATGCACAATACTGGAACAGTTTCAGTAAACTCGGAGCTGGCTCTTTCTTGAAAAAGTACGTCCACATATCAAGGGATGAATCGCCTGCAGATGAACATAAACTTCTTCTAAGGCAGAAATTTCATCGAAGAGAGTGTTGGGTGGAAGTTCTTCTCGCCATGGTGATAATAACCAGATGTTCATCATTTCTTCTAAAGTTGGAGGATTATTGCGATCAATTATATTGAAACAACTTAGCGTCTCATATACTGAATCAGGTGGTGAAATTATACCACTTTTCTAGGTACGCAATGGCTCTTTGATACACATTGATGGCTTCTTTCTTGAACTTTTGCACGGCATTCTCAGGCAAATGTTTTTTAATAAGGCAAATAAAACTTTCATTCCAAAAAACTGCTCATCGTATTTTTTTGCAAAGAATCACGCAGCTTACACATGATAATGTGAAGATCACATGCAAGAATTTTCTTGCTTTCCAGCTTCAGTAGGGTGTCTTGCATTATTGACATGAAGAAGTGCGTGAAATATAAATACAATTCTGAAATTGTTGGTTCATCGTCCTTTGCGAGTTCATTTTCCTGATCCGAAATAAGGTTCCAGATAACCTTATGGCATTCATCAGATCCAAGAGAAATACAATTTTAGAGGTATCCAGTTTAAAAGAAGTCTTTCGACCGCTTTAAACAAACTTAACCAACATGGCGCAAAACTTCATGGAATTCTGACTCGCAAAACTCAAAAAATGATTTCAACTCTTCTTGTTTCTTCGCAGAATTTGAAAATTCGGCAAAAACCTTCAGCACTACATTTTCGATATCAAAAGATAACTGCTTTAATACATTTTTTGCACTGTTGTGTAAAATGTGATTATTGCAATGAGCATTCGATCTTTGTCTCATTCTAACTTATGAAAAAAAAGACAAAACGCGATTCTCCTATCCTTATTCTCTTAGACTATACAGCTTTAGATTATGTACCATTTCATCATAAAGCTTTTGAATAAAAAAATGTCCACTATTTTGTGAAAAAAAATAGTGAACAATAATGAGAAAAAAGTGGACTGTCCGCTCAAATAGTGGACACCTGGCAACCCTTGGGAAGCTGTTGTATTTTGTAAAAACCAAACATATACCAGTGTTAAATTTCTTCTTTGTCTTTTAATAGCCAGCATGTAGAGCTCTTGAACCTTTTTTACATGGTGCTTTGTCTTGCTGGGGCTCTATACTTCTTTTCCTCCTTTTGGATCATCCTCTGCTTCTAAAGGAGAAACACTTTTTTTCATTTGGCTGCTGTACTCTGTTTAGTATTGGCTGCAGAGCTTCAAAACTCCCATACCTCTGCCAAGGTTGCAGCTTTATTAGCAATTCTTGCTGTGTTGGTGCTAAGGGAAAACTCAGATGGGAAGGAAAGAAAGCAGTATAGATGCCTGCAATTTTTTCAAACAGCTTACTTGTGCAAATACCCCATGTCTTTTGAAAGGAAAAAAAATAGAGTCTTTGATTTTTTCTTTTCTTTTCATGAGGTTAGTGTAATCTCAACATCTTTACCATTCAGTGATAAGAAGTCAGTAATGAAGTTTGGCTACCCCTTGATGTACAATATTACATTTGATATGGTTGTAGCGTCAGATACCATCTGGTCAGATATGAATTGGTATCTTTCATTTGTTGCAGCCCATGTGGGTAAATATATAGAAATATATAAGTGAATAAATCCACAAATATATTTAGTTATTTATAATTAATGACATACTAGAAATCATAAGGTCCAAGACATATTATTTGTTGATTCTTCTGTATTTTACATTTTATCCCTTTTTCTTGACTATTTTGTTTTATGATTGTGTGTATATATACACACACACCACACACAATTTTCTGAATGTTTAATAAAGTGTACTAAAGTTATCTGGATAATTCAGCTTATAATTACTGCCAAAATCTGACTTCATAGCTTTTCACTTAGACTGAAGCAAATTGAGCAAAATTACTACTTGGTCCAAATAGCGGACCAAATAGAAAATAAGTACATTAGGCAATTATATACTGTATTTAAAACACAAATAGTGGGTTTTAAATATATAATTGCCTAATGTACTTATTTTCCTAACATTTTAGTAATCTCTAGTTTTGGGATATGAACAATTTTCATTAAGTTGGTTTTTGAATTGTAAACATTTATTAATTTTTCCCACTGAAGAAGTTATCTAAAGATTTAGAATATTAAATAAAGTTTTCACCTTATACGGTACTTAAGGTGAAATGTGAAACCTGTTCAAATCAGGAAGTTTAAGCACCTCATTGGATTATAAAACTCCAAAAATATATATTGAAAAAGAAATTGAAAGTTAGATAACCACTCTGGGTAGAGAATTAATAGTACTCTATTGTCCCTGGTCTTTTTTTTTTTTACATGACAAGATTACACAGCACGACTATATATTTTTTGGGTTTTTTCTATGAACATAAAATATAAATTTCCATTCTTAACTTTCATTTTAAAATATTAGAAATCTGCAGAAATCAGTCACACTTCTACTTAGTTTTGACAAGCAAGCTGGGTTCATACACCATTTTGCAAATTAAATTTCTATCAGCCTATTAGTCCAAGGTGCTTCAAGATATAAATATTATAAATATAATTATAAATATTTGTAAATGTATAAATATAAATATCTATTTACTGGAGCCAGCAAGGCTTTGTTATATCTATTCTTCTCTCAAATAATAAATTCTCTCTCTTGCACTTTCATCACAACTATAAAGTTTAGAGTTACTTACAGAGCAACAAAGAAATTAAGCCTGGTGTGTTCGTTTATACTATAGCCAGCCCTCTTGAAATAAACAAAAGTCATTGCCAAAAGATACTGTTGAAAGAAAGTAGAATATTAATGTTCCTCTTTTCCCTCTGGTCTAAAAATGACAAAAGTCATTTGATAAAATCAATAGAAAAAAAAATATCAACAAAAAAAAGCATTATTTTTAATTAATTGCCAAGCACAGAATGGTTTTAAAATTCAGGTGAATCACACCTCAAATTGGATTTTTCAGTCATGCTCTGTCACAGAAACTTGACTCATGTTCTCACTGTCTTAACCTCATTAATAGGACATAAAGCAGGGCCAGCGATATTGCTCCTAACCAACAGATTAAGGATCAGGTAATTTTTCAGTTATACTGGAAATTTAGAAAACAGGAAACCGATGTAAAACTGATATAGAGAAAAATAGGCCAATAAATTGCAGCTACTGGCCTTGTGCTGCAGAGTAAAGTGCTGCTAATTACATAATAGCCTGTCACATAAATTGTTAGTATGCCATGCAGTGTGTCACTTTCTGCACAATCCTGTGGTGTTGTATTGGATACCAATACTTACAGCCGCTGCTCTCAAATTCTTTGCTGTCCAGTATGCGTGTATTAAGAATTAGGGCCATGTTCCCATTTATATCTCAATAAGAGGTATAAATACATTATTTTTATTTAGATTTATAAAATGTTGATTTGTATTATTAAAATATTGATCTATGTGAGTCAATCACATCTAAAGATGTGGCTTTTTAAACAAATCGCCTGACCTGTGGGGTGTTTTTAGTTTGGTTTTAATATGGGTTTTAATTGTTGTGTTTTTAATTAATCTAAATTAATTTATTTTTACTGTTCTATAGTTTTAATCCTTTGTGAGCCGCCCCGAGTCCTTTGGAAAAAGAGCGGCATATAAATTTGACCAAATAAATAAATAAATAAAATCTAATCACAATATTTTTAAATTTTATGTTATTTAAAACAATAATTGAATTATTAAGTTGAAATTAGCATGAAACAATAGGGTTTGGTAGATGACAACAGAGTATACAGTAAATCCTCTGATTTTTAAAGTTATACTGATTTAAAAGCAATAAGTCTACCTTGTCTGCAATTTTACAGCAACAGTCCATCCACAAGAAATCTTGTATCAAATCATCATCTGTAAAATAAGGCAGCAACGACAAACTAATTATAATCTCAGGACACATTCTTTGAAAACAGCCTTTTACCAATAAAATTATATTTTTCATAAGTTCTGATTTGACTATAAAGTCACCAGCTATTTGGGGGGGGGGGGTGTCTTTAAAGAAAACCAAAACCAAGGAAAAAATGGTATGAGTACAAAGCAAACTTCTTTATAGTACATAGATTTATGAGACTTATCTAATTTCCAACCTCTACACATATGAAGGCTGAAGAAACAGTCATTACTATCAGTTAATTCTATAAGCACAGAAAATTTTTATTTATATTTTGGTTCCCATGAGAATAAAATCAGAGTGCTGAAGAGTTTTAAGTTTGTGAGATTTTCTGAGTTACTTCTCATGCACATACAATCAGTTTGCATATTTTATTGAAATATGAAATATTAGGTATCTATTTTCATATAAGTATGTATAAATGGCTTGATAGCACATAATCAGTTTACATATATATAGAACTATGTACTATATGCATATGTGTGTGTATGCATAGATATAACATACTATTAATGTACAAAAAAACCTACCAAATAGTTTAAAGAAAGCTGTCATTTCCTGACGCTGAATAATTAAACATGAACCTTTTGACTGTTTTGGCTTAATATTATGATTAATGTTTTTTCCAGAGGTCTCCCGGCAGTCTTTAAATTTTGGGCGCTTAAGGGCAAGTGTCTTTTTTTGCTGATATGATTTAGATTCACTTGGTTTTACATGAATGGTAATAGTGGGAGGTGTTCGACAGCAGCTCTGGTTATGTTTCATTTTCCTAAATGAAGCTACCTGTTGAAATAAAAATAAATTCTTAGCTGAAATTAAAGTTATAGAAAGGATATTATGAAAAATCCACTATGCATACATGCTATATCTTTATTCATATGCTATGAGCAATTGTTATATCTTTTCCATATTTTTCTACATAAAGTACAATATAATTGAAGTTAATAGAATAACAGAGTTGGAAGGGACCTTGGAGGTCTTCTAATCTAACCCCCTGCTTAGGCAGGAAACCCTACACCACTTCAGACAAATGAATTTTATATATACAGTGTTCTTGGTGATGGTAATTCTACATGATTATATTTCAAAGCCATCTGGTGCTTTTGAAAATAAATTGACCCCACTTTTTTGTGGCAGCCCCTCAAATACTGGAATACTACTATCATGTCACCCCTAATTCTTCTTTTCTTTAGACTAGCCAGACCCCAAACCTGCAGCCGTTCTTCATATCATTTAATCTCCAGGCCTTTGATCATCTTAGTTGCTCTTTCCTAAATTATTTCCAAAGTCTCAACATCTTTTTTGTAGTATTGTGACCAAAATTGGTTGCAGTATTCCATGTGTGGTCTTACAAGAGTTTTGTAAACCAGCACTAATACTTCACGAGATCTTGAATCTATGCCTCTGTTTATACAACCCAGGATGGTATTAGTTTTTCTGGCTGCTGAGATTTTTAATCAAATGGGAGTTTCCCCTGTATTTTATTGTGGTCCACCAAACAACTCCGAACTAAAAGCTGTCATTTTTCCTTCCCTTCAAAAACCTTGAGGAATCTATTCCTAGCATTAGTTTTTGGTCATGACAGCATGTATACCTTAACCCTAACCCTAACCCTAAATTCATTTTTAATTCAAATGGGATTTTCCCATGTATTTTACTATGGTTCACAAACAACTCTAAATTCCTAGAAGTTTTGGAAGTAAAGGAAAGTTTGTTTTTCTTTCAGAGTTTTTCATGGACCACAATAAAATACATGGGAAAATCTCCTTTGAACAAAAAAATGGATTTGCAGTTAGGACTAGGGTTAGATCTATCAGCTGTCATGGCCAAAAAATAATGCTAGGGATATATTCCTAGAGATTTTGGAAGGAAAATTGACAGCTTTTTGTTCAGAGTTGTTTGTGGACCACAGTAAAATACACGGGAAAATCCCATTTGAATTAAAAATGGATTTAGGGTAAGGGCTAGGGTTAGTGTTAGTTCTACATGGTATCATGGCCAAAAAATAATGCTCAGGATAGATTCCTTGAGGTTTTTGAAGGAAGGGGAAATTGACAGCTTTTTGTTCGGAGTTGTTTGTGGACCACAATAAATTATATGGGAAAATCTCTTTTTAAACTAAAAATGAATCTAGGGTTAGGGCTAGGGTTATGATTAAGTCTACATGTTGTCATGGCCCAAAACTAATGCTTGGGATAGATTCTTAGTGGTTTTGGAAGGAACAGAAAGTTGACAGATTTTTGTTCTGAGATATATATTGACCAAAGTAAAATACATGGGGAAATCACATTAAGGAAATCACATAACTAATCTCTTGTCTTTTTTACCAGAAAATCCTTTAAATCATAGCATGTAAAACTTTTAATTCTGTTCTTGAATTACTTCCTTATGTCTTAATTTCTGAGGTGAAATGAAAATAGTAGGTATTTAGGAATATTTTATCTAGAATCAAATGAATAACACCAGGGTGTGTTGCTTACCTCATATCCTGACAATGAAACTGCACCACTGGGTAATTGAAAGCCTACAGATTAAAAACATGATAAATATGTAAATGTTTCTTATCCAGTAAAAAGCAAAAATTTCTCCTTTTATACCCTCTCTTTCTCTCTTCCTTTTCTAATTTGAGGTCTTTCATACTGCAGTAAACTTTTCTGTACCTTAATTTCAGAAAAGGGAACAGGTAACTTCCCTAACATGATTTGGAACTAAAAACTGGGAAGTGTAGTTTATTAACTTTCTAAAAGGCAAAGGTTCTCATTTCTGTGTTAATATTAATTAAACAAAATTTAGAAGCAAAAAGATAGCAAAAAGGCTATCAACAGTATTAAAATGACATTACTAAGTCAGAAATGCACTCCCCAAAGTAAGACCTTGTCTTTATTACAGAACACTTTTGTTCTATTCCAACTAAATCCCATGTGAATGAAATAAGACATTCTCAGTGACAATTTATTTTTCTAATCATCTTTTTAGCTCCATTTAAATCCTTCAGCAGAAAAAAAAAGTGTGAGGAAAGTGTATTTGCCTGGGATATATATCATGAAAATATACTACAAAGTTATGTATCCTCATAGGATTGATAAAAAAAGAATCTCACCCTGTACCATTTTTATGGCTGATGATTTGAAAAGCCATTGTTTGCCTTTTCAAGTGGGTTTCAAAGTGTTGGACTAATAACTAGTTATTAAAAAAAAACTTATGAAACTGTAAAATGTATTAACTTGTATCTTTTAGGCTTTTGAGGGCCTCTGGGGATGCAGCTTGCTGCTTGTGGTTATTTCCTAAACGCATACAGATTATTTCAAAAGATGGCCTAACACACATGCAAAGGGACTTAATCCCTTTTTATTATTTATTATTATTTATTTTGTATTATTTATAAATAATGACATCCTAGAATTCCCCTTACCTCAAATACCTTAAGGGGATTTTAAAAAAACAGGCTCTCCCTAATTTTTTAAAGAGGAAAATATATTCATGCTTGGTATTCACCCTGTAGAAAATAAGTGTTGAAAGCAGCAGAAATATTTAGAAATGGCCCCTTCCTCCCTAAAAATACACATTAAATGGCAGCCTTCCTCAAATAATAAAGATATTTGTCGCAGTAAAGGGCTTGAAATATTCAAATCAGGCCTGTGGTTTTTAGTTTTATTTTATTTTTTTCCTCCAGAGGGTCTTTGAGCCAAAGACTAACAAAGATTCATATTTAGCAGCATGTAGTTATTAAGAAAACAGGAAATTTCCTGCATGCTACATTTACCTCAGACTTAAGTACCCTACATGGGAAAGGGAAAACAAGAGGGGGTCACCGCCTTTTTTAGCCAATCAAAAATCTCCTCCTCAGACTGACTTCTTCCTTCAGTGTGGAGCACAATGTTTTCTGGGGAGGAGCTATTAACACCCTTCCTTCCCCCATTAAATTTCCATCCAATCAGAACCCAGGCATTAAAATTCTCAGCCAATTGAAACAGAAGGAATTCATCAATCCAGACTAAGAATGGCTTAGTTTTAAGAGAGTGGGTCAAAGCAGAACATAATCAGAGTATTAAATAATGAGCTAAAACAGATCTTGTTTCTAGGATGGGTGAGAAAAGGAATTGTTTCCCAGTCTTAGGTCTTCATATAGGCAGTGAAAATGTGCTAATGTATGCTAATACTATTAACCATTAAATAAGGGTGGCAAACTTGTTATCTACACAATTATGACAAAATATTAAAATAGACCACAGCTGCGATATAAGGATATCTGCAAGAGGGATCTAAAGGCCTTGCGAATGGACATTAATGACTGGGAAACCTTGGCCTCTGATCGTTCAGCTTGGAGGCTAAAGATGTAGCATGGCCGTCTCCAATTGGTAGAGTCACTTATTCGGCAGGCTGAGGCAAAGAGGCAGTCCTGGAACCAGCGAACTCTGGGAGCTGGGCAGGGGACAGAATGTATCTGCCCTCAGTGTGGAAGGGATTGCCATTCTCGGATTGGCCTTTTTAGTCACACCAGATGCTGTTTTAGGACCTCTTTCCAGAGCACGATACCATAGTCTTTTGAGACTGAAGATTGCCAATGAATCAAAATAGCAATAGAATATAAAATGCTCAGATTGTGATTTAAACAGACTTATGGAAGACAATGCTTTTCTTTCTTTCTTTTGCAAAGTATAGATTAAAAAGTAACGCTTTAAGTACATATCCTTGTTTCTCCACTTTAAAAGCCTTGATATCTTTCAGGTGCTCTACTGGGGTGAATCTAAACTGAATTTGCGTATTTGTATATATTAGCTTTCTATCCAAATTCAGCTGATCTAGCTCAATCCATGGTTTAATTCTATCAATAGAATTAAAAGCTGCATGAAAATCCAAAAGGCAACATACAACCTCTGGGTGTGTTTTATATTCTTATTTATCAGATACTCCAATATAAAATAATAATCAATTGTAGAATATCTTGCTCTAAACCCTGCCTTTTTCTCTGTAAGCACTTCGTTATCAAAGATCCAATCCTCTAATTTATTAGCTAAATATTTTACATAAATTTTAGCTATGATGTCAGTCAGACTAATTGGTTTATACTTCTCTTACTTTGGTATATTGGGATCACTATCCTTGTATTCCAGGCCTAGGAAAGTAGGCCACAAGAATTATTGCTATTAAGTAGTTTAACCAAAATAGGCTTCCATGAGACAATAACACCTTTTAATAAATTATCAGAGATATATTCTTCTCTGGAGACTTTGCCTAATGGCAATGCCAGGATCAGATATTCAATTTCTTTTAAAGAGCAGGGAGCAGTGGTGGGTTGCCCCTGGTTTGGACCGGTTCTATAGAACTGGTAGTAAAACCAGCGGGAGGCTCCACCCACTGACTCGGATGTCATCAGAAGCGATCTGCACATGTGCAGAAGAGTGCATGAGCGAAGTGAGGCGTGTGCGTGGGCACGATGCGAACCGGTAGTAAAAGTAAGTAGAACCTACCCCTGGCAGGAAGCCAGGGTATGGTTTCACAAAGTTGTAGGTTAATTGAAGGATTAACGGGGGTAGGATAGGGAGTAGGATTTGGTCATTCAAATATCTGCACTGTTCTTATCCTCATCCAAATTGGCATTTACCAATTTCCAATGCCAAAGAGACATTTGATATAATGTGTTGTGGCCCGTCAGCGGCCTGCACGGATCGTGGCTGATCCCGACGATGAGGAAGCTGGTGTGGTGTCGCGCCAACAGTCTGCGTAGCCGGCGCTCGCGTCAGACAGCGAGGAGGCTGAAGAGGATGTGGTGCCAGAGGCAGAGACTCAACCAGGACCTTCAGAACCTCCAGAGGCTCCTTCAAATGGAAATAGCGAAGTGGAGGAGCCTCTCCTCAATACCCGAGCACGCAGGGCTGCCAAAAGGCAGGAGTGGCTACTCAGGAGGAGGAGGTCTCCTGGAAAGTAAGGCTTGAGGATAATTGGCCACTCCCTTAGCCTATTTAAGTCACACACCGTTAGTAAGTTTCTTGCTAGAAACAACTTGTAATTATCATCAGAGCATTTTTGGAAAAGTCTTCTCGTATCTTGCTTTCTGGGCTGGTTGCCAACATTTGCCGGACTTTGGTTTATTCTTACTACTTAATAAACTTGATAAGGACCGTTGGTGTGTGTCAATATCCTCGGGAATCCAGAGCTGGGGCAGAACATAATGTCTTCTTGTGTTTTAGGATACATTTATACACAATTTTCTTTCTAAGCAATTGTATTGCTCATGAAGCACAACTATCTTTTGCTCTCCTTGCCAAATTCCTATCTAGGCAACATGCTGTTCCACATGCCATATCAAACCAAAGACTATGTTATTGGTGAATTGAACTTTATTTAGAAGTGTCCTGCCTTGATTCTTTATTTTCAGCATACCACCATCTTCAAAGCCAGTATATTGGAATGTGATAGGCTGCTGATAACTACAGTCTTGTGGAATAACACCTGTGGTTTGAAATGTTCCTATTATACCAGAAGGGATACATACATAGTCAATTGTTGTTGTTCTATTTGTTGTTAATTCCCCATTAGGATGGATAGCTACGTATAGGTCACTGGTTTAGTTGTCATTTATTATGTTCAGTCCTCTTGTTGTTTACAAAAGTAGGACATATCTCATTTATAATCTGTGCATTTAATATTAGTTTGATTTAACCCATGTTATAGGTCTTACTTTTGGTCCCCTTCCTTTACATTTGTCATTGTTTGATAAATTGATCCCTCTTTTTCAAAGCTTTTAAGGTTAGAAGGGCATGAAGTTATCGATGGTGATGTTACCTGTTTATTAACTCTTCTTTTAAGCAGGATAATTTTAACTATGATAGGATTTTGTTCCATGGGGTAAATTGTTGAAAGTATTGTCCATATTGTGCCAAATGCAGCTCATGTTTGCTACCAGCTCCTACCCACTGCAAGCAGATCTGCAGGTAAAGATGGCAGGCCTTCCCAACAGATTCTTTTTTTATGGGTATGGCAGCTGAGCACACAGAAAACAACATAAGAATTCCCTAAATGTAAGTGTTTCTCCAACTACATGTAATTTGCCACACTACTTTTGCAGTGATGTTCTGAACGACATTGTAATTAAAAGGTCCGGTAAGATTTGGTGTAGGAATAAGTTCACTACTCCTAATTCTCCACTATTATTTCAAGGAATGCAACATTACTTTTTTCTAATCAAGACAAATTTCTCATAAACCAGGTAGGTGAATGAGAAAAACTAGCTGAACTACATATTATCAGAGGGTGATAAGATGCTTCTTTGTGATGTCATTGCTGCCATAGAAACTATGTGTGCACACAAATGAAAGTGCCACATCTGGCAGCCGAAGAGCATGGAAAGTTGAGAGAGGAGACAACATTTTCAGCCTGGCAGGGTCATCAAAGCAGTTCATCTGATAAGGAACAACCTTACACTCTTAGGTATATTTCCACTTCCAAGCCTCAGAAGATGTCTCAGGAAGTTGATTGGTTACACAGCCAAGCAGGTGTGGGTAAGGGCAATCTATATAATCCTGGAGGAGGAAAGGACCATGAATGCAAATTGATTTGTTTTGTCGATGTTTCCAGCCTGAACATTAAGCAAACAGATGATACAGATAAAGATGGTGCTGGCCAGTCTAAATCTGCTGAATCTGCCACAGAACTTGATCTGGGGAAAATGCAGGACAAAGAGGTCATAGTAATAAAGGACAGTGGCACACCAGAAGAGTCTTAAGACAGAAGGAGCAGTTTGTCTGTTCAAACAAGGTTCAACCGAAGAGCTTAATGTTGTGTCCTGGCTTTTTGATGACCTGCAAAAATATGTATGTGGATTTCAGCATGCACTATCCCCTTCAACTGCCCTCCTGCACAAAAGCCATTGGCAGCGGACAAGATGTCCCAGAATAACAATAGAGCTTTCAAAGCTTTGGAAGGTCAACAAACGCTATCAGATGAAGTAGCAAGCACTGTCCAAAACCTGTGTACTTTGGTTATGCAGATGGAAAGTAAAGAGATCTCTGAAAATTTGGAAGATGCCCCCAGCAAATGTATACACCAGGCAATCTATGCTACTAAAGACGGGAAAGCTCTTAATCCCTCTGGTTTGGTAAGTAAGGTTGCATCCAAGATGGTGAATGAGATGATGGAAAATGCTCAGGATTCCAATAAAGATAAGAAAGAGGAGGGTAAAGGACTCCCCAAGAAAACATCACTTTTTTAAAAAAAATGGTGAATTTATAATCTCTATTTCTTCAAGTAAAAAATATGCAAAATATAAGGAAATCTTTTTTTTCTTGAAAAATACATATCAGATTAAGAACTAGCAACATGATTATGGAAAATAATAATCTTAGCCAAATATAATTTTGGTCACTAAAATGCCTCTATCTAGTTTATGTCTCATTCCAAATAAGTATCGGTATTTTCTGTAAATTTCAGTTTTCATAATAACTGGACAGCAGGGGGCAGCAGACATCCACTGCCAGAATCAAACTGTTAATTCCCTTGCAAAATCAGTTTGCAAGTACTATACACATTACAGAAATTAAATTTATAAAGATTATGGGGTCATTTCCATTTGGTATGTACAGTGCATGAAACTGGTCATTGTGACTCATGTAAATTGTTGTATCTTAATGTTACATAAGAACCAAATACAATATTTGTATATTGTATATTATTTGTATATTGTCTATCAGGATTCTTGTTTTACAGTTAGAAATAAATTTCCAGAAACCTTGCTGGACAGCTTCTAAACAATTTGGGAGGCAGTTTTTGTGAATTTAAGAGAAACAAGGCAGATCAAACAGTTATATAGGTCTTGCTTTTTGCATTATGGACTTTGGCAAATGTGCTTTATTTTGAAGGGTTATGTATTGAATTAAAGCACTGTGGGTTTGGCATACGAAACTGAACCAAGTGAATACTTGAGAAAAACAATAACCAAGCTTTTTCAGCTGCTGATGCCAGTCCAATCCAATGCAAATAGAATTTCAAGTAGGAACAAGCTTTTATTCTAAAAGTTTATTATTGTAACCATGCAATACTATACAAATGTTTGTTACATGGGGAGAAATGACAAATCTTTGCAAAAAATGTATATGTAGAAACAATCGCAATGCCAAAGATATAAGATGGCAACATATATATTATCATGAATTTTCTACATATAATGTATGGCTATAAAAACTGAATGAAAAAGGGGAAAAACCAGAAAAGCTGGGAAAAAATCAGTGCCTTTGAATGGTGATGGTAAAGACTGTTGAAAATGCCTTGAACAGTAAGACCAAATAATTCAATATGCCTTGAAATGAAATAAGAAAACTCACTGGAAACACTAATAAAAATTATTAACATCCAAGTTTATGTATTAGTAGATACCCAGTGTGGAAATAAAGGGTCTTTGGAGATGATTCTGCCTGGAAAAACTAAAGTAATAGCAAGAGGCCAGCAGAAAATAAATAGGTTGTTTTCCTCCTATCCTTGGCCTGTTCCTTGCATTGTATTTCATTATACTTACATGATTTCCTCTCAAAATAATTTAATGAAAGCTGCAAGCATTGTAGCCTTTGACAGTCTTTAATCTTTCCACCAGATAATGTAGTTTTTTTTTTAAAAAAAGGAGATGATAATAGTCCTTTATTGTTATTCTTTGAGAAATTTAGAGTATTTCTGTAGATGTCTGTCCCTTTCCAAGAAATAACTCTCAAATTTCAGATGTGTCCATGGGGCAGGGCTGTTGGACTCATATTTCATAATATAAAATGAAGAAATGGTAGGGATTACATCAATGATCTATAGCTTATTATTTTTGCAAAAGTTCAGATAGATTACTTAAGTAACTTTGGGAAAGACAAGAACTCAGACAAGGCTTTATGTTTGAGAGGAGAAAAAAGTTATCTCCCCATCCCATAGATATTTTAGCAATTTATACAAGTGATATTCTTCACCTATTTTTATGATCAAAACATGAACTCAGGAATAATTAACAAAAATATTTGAATTTTTTTTATTTTGTCACTGATAAATTGAATATCCTGCATTTTCCAAGTAAACACCCAATGTTAATCTTATCCCAGATCCCATAGATCAGTTCTACCCCATGAAGACGGAATTATATAGCATTAAAAACTGGCACTTCCTTGCAATATGTTGGTTCACCATCTTTGAGCACAGGGATTGATGAGTTCTGGTAAATCCATTTAAAATGCTCAGAAATTAAAGCTGCAAGTCCAATTTTGTGTGAACATTTTGAATCTTTCTAAAACTCTTGAATTTTAGATTCTGAATTTAGCTAAATTTGATGCACATTTGTAATTAGCAGTAATATTTTGTTCGAAAAAACATGGTTAGGATCAAGAAAACCAGGGTTATACTTGCATATACTGCTAGATTTCACTGAAGTCAGGGACTTAAAAGACATGTTGACTCAGCCCCTTCTTGCTTCTATACAATGCTCTTGATGCAAGTATCCATTGGTTGCCATCATTTGATCCAAATAAAGCATGCTGGATTGCAAGGTGATCATTTTCCTAATCACAACCCAGCTGAAAGCTGCTTGAGACATGAACAGATTTCCAAGAGATAGTTCATAAGTTTAAGTTGATGTTTGACTAACAGCAGGATTGGATTGTCAGCAAGCAGAAAGAAGTTACTTCTTAGTATGAACACATATTGTATATGAGTATGGGTTATTCTGATTTGAATTTATCCTAAGTTTAACAAATAAATGTGTGTACCCTCTTAATGCATGCAATTTCCAATACACTATGGCAAGACGGAGATTTCAAGGAAATTTCATCATCTGTTCAATGCTGATTTCTTTTTATTGGCCTATTATACATTTGAATTCAAAGATGTGCAATAGTATTGGACCTAAAGTTTTGACTAAATTCTATGGTCAGAATCCAAATAATTGGTAGGTTGTGTCTTGAACAAGCATTAAGAATTTTAGATTATCATCCCGGTACATAATTAGGTACTTGTTCAAGGGAAAACAGACAAGGAAAGCTTCATTGTTAAAAGCTGAATTTTGAGACGTCTGTAATGCCAGGAAAAGTGGAAAACAGACAATTCAATGGCATATAATCAATCCATCTAAATGATAAATATATCCAACAGCTGCTGATATTGCTCATTAGGAGAGGAAAAAATACAGTTCATAACCCCAGTATTTTTTTTTCAGTTGGAATCTACCCAGAATCTTGTTTGAAAACTCTACTAAGAATTAACAGAGTGTTTAGGTATGCTTAACATTTATTTCTAGTTTCACTGAGGAAACTGATAAATAATCCATTATGCCTTTTTTGCCTATTGCTGTAAAACAAATTAGATTTTAAGTCATTAATAGGAAAAAAAAAATTAAAATCACTAAGGTTACTTGGTGCTGACCTGAATTGGTTATACAAGTGCTATAAAATTTTAAAATCTATATTTTTATAAGTTGCATCTTATTTGTGTATTGTTTGCTTCCCATTATAGTTAAAGGTTTTTAGTAATAAGAGACAATAAGATAGCTTATTTTAAGTTATAGTTTGTTCAAAGTTTGAATAGTCCACAATTGGCTGAATTTACATTTAACAAAAACTGTAATGGCTTGTATTGCATAGTAAGGGTACCTCATTTCTCTCAAGTTTTAAATTACATGTGATGGATGAACCTGAACTGTGTATTCCACTATGCTTTTAAAACAAGGTAGGAAAAACAGGCAGGTTACTTTAGCAGTGGTCACATTTTTGTGAATATGCAGATAAAAAATCAGGGGGCAGGCTGCATACACTCTTTCTAGAGAAGTGAACAGCTTAAAATTGTAGTAGTTGCCAATATTTTGAACAGCTTTCCAGCTGCTTCTTCCATACTGATGCACTGGGGGATTTTTTTTTTCAATATTTATTTTCTCCCATCTCATATTCTTAACCCTGGATGACTTACAATTAATTAATTACAATTTTCCAGTTATTGGTCTGATCTGGTCCTTTTTTATCTTTCTTCTCCACCTAAAATACAGAATTAATACCGCTATGTAGTAAGTAAATAACAAAAATCAGAGCAGTCTCTCAAATATACATATTTGAAACTGGTAGCTTGCACATACTTTAGTGTCTTCCAAATCAAGAAGTAACAATATTAATGACTTAACAGATGTTACTTACCAGTAATTCCACAATTTTAATTTTCACTCCACCTTTCTAAATATTGATATTGGCAATCCCAACAAATCTATATTTGTGGGGGCAAAGGAAACGTCTGACAAAATGTGGGGATTCTACCAAACTTGCAAAAAAGTAATTGAATCATTAGATGAGGGTTAGATAAGACTCTGGATGTCTTCAAGTCCTGGCAGGAAATGTCACAGCTTCTTAATCACTATAGCAACCAAAAATGTTTATGTCCATTCTCTTAACACATTTGTGAGTAAGTGTAAAGTAAAAGAAAATTCTGCAACAGAGAAATGAATCTGATTCATATATAAATAATATGAAATCATGTTCAAGGATGGAAAGCCTTGTTTTATTTTCCAAAGTATTTGGTTAATTGCAGAAACATATATTAGATTATAACTACTAGAAGAAGTATTGCAAACAAAATTCCCCCAATCTTTTGTGTCTATGTAAGATGGATATCTACAAAATAATTTAGGATTTCTTAAATCTGCATTGTGTATATATTTTAATATTTTTATAAAGTTTCTATCTGCAGGGGAGGGTAATTTGTACATTTCATGTTCTTTTGCTCACCCCAAAGATAGTGTACTTTTGTGTGTGTCCACATTTCTTAAATGTTTGGCTGTGTGTTAGCATCTGTTCTGCATGGAAACACTTTTTTCTTCTGCCTTTTTAATTGTCTAAGTTTATCTCCACAATACTGACCACTATGAAATAGGGATATTGGTTAGTACGTAGTTCTAGACATTTCCAAAAATTCAGCAGATATTGGGATGCTGCACAGAAAGCTAACCCAATCCATTCTAGTGAAGCAAGAACTCAACTGGAATTTAACTGGATTCTACAGATTATCTTGCCTTTGGGATTAACAAAGTTAGTGGCATTTAAAGAGGTGTTCTTCCTTTTCAAAACATCACGTCTGCAACAGATTTAACAGCAAATACATCTTGAGACAATGTGTACAACTGAAATGTGTTAACGTGCAAATAAGAGACATGAATACAGTATCAAGAGGTTTAGTTGTATTTATTCCTAAAACTCAATATTCCTCCAAGTTGGCAGGACACAACCAGCTTGGATATGATATTTTGCATCTACAAGATGGGTTTTAAACAATGTCCATTCACACATGTGGAAAGAAGTCTTTTATACAGTTTGTTCAAAAACTATCCTGTGATCTACTTTCATATCGGAATCTTCCAGCAGTCCATCCACATTGCACAAGATTGTCTTTAAGCAAATTGCTTATGACAGTTTGATGGAACAATGGCAGGAAAGAAAACTCCACACAGTAAGAAGTACTTAGAAATAAAACTGTGAAAAAATGCTACTAGAAAGTGACATCAGCTTTACAGAAAGATTGCAGAAAAAGGAACTGTGTTCCTTTTACGCAAGCAATGAATGGAGGGGGTGGGAAGACAGACAATAAAATAATATTTAAAATCATGCTTAATACATTACAACTTCCATTCTGGTTATACAGAAAGGATATGCACCCATGGCCAAAATATTTTTAAAGGAACTGCAAATGACACATTACTGATCTTTAAACTGAATTTATGGCATGCCAGAGCTCATATATCAATGGGGATTTCGTATTCATGGACCATTCTAAGGACTGAACATGATTTGCCCTTAAACACTTGAAATAAACTATTCTTTCAGAAATGTTTATAAGAAAAAGATGACAAGTGGTGATTTTAGTGACTATATTATTTGTTGCACAGATACTAGAATTCTGCTGTTACCAGATATTAAGAAATGACAAGAGAGATATCAGTTACAGGATACTGATAAGTAAAAAGTTACTGTCTTTCAATAAGGTTTTGCATGCTTAGATAAGCAGTGATGTAACAGCATTATTTTCAAAATGTTAAACTCAGATGTACAAATTAATGCTCTTAAACACTTAAATAAGGATTCACTTGTAAAAAAAAAGGATCATTATTTGACCAGCAGCTTTATAAGCTTTGCTTCCATTTTCCCAATTCCTAATGTGCTTATTGGCATGAATTTCTCATCTATCTAATGACTCAAGTTCACCTGTCAGATGAGAACTTTTTATCACTGTGCTGGATAACAACAACTGAAAATTAGTCATTGTTCTGGAAGTGACATTTGTTCAGCTACTTGGCACTGCACCATTCTTATTACTGAGTTCTGTGATTTTAAAACAGGAAAATAACACTGTTTTTAAATACCCTTATTGAATGTTTATATTAGTATCAACCTTTTACCCACATAGCAATTAATGCATGCCATTAAGAGCTAATGAATTTTAAAAAAGGATTGGAATAAACAGTCAGACTTCAAATGAATTAAACAACTTTACTAAATGAAAAAAAACTACATTTAATGTTTAAAACAAAATGGAATTAGAAAAGGCTTCAATTTAAAGAACTTCACTTAGCAGAAATCACTTGCATAATATGTGCTATTTATAAAATGCAAGTTTCAAATCCTCAGGGTAACATTTGCAAAGGCAAAATTAAAGTTTTACATTTATTGTTGCACACAGAATGGTACAAACTGTAACCTTACCTCTTAAATCTTATAAGTTTGTCAGTGTCCAATAAAAGTTTGTAATCCTATTCAATGAAATCTTTGTCTTTCAATTTTTATTGTCTTACAAACTTTACACATGACCTTACACTTATCATTAATATGATTCCTTTAAAAAGGAAAGCAGGAAAAGAAATACTGCATCAGCTCTTGATCATGTACAGAAATTATTGCTACTATACATACACTACAAAGCAGAAATCTCTACATGAATATGAATTTTGATCATGAAAATCCAGAAGATATCATTCTTTGTGACATAAGCCTTACAATCATGTAGTTATTAGACAGTTCAACCACCATTAGTTTTAGTTACCCTACTGTTTATTTATCAATATACATTTAAATAACCCTCCTGGAGTGTTGGCAGGGAAGAAAAGGGAAGAGAAATAGCACTTCCAAGGCTGTCAGAGAAGAATCTTCACGTCTTCTGAGAAATGCAGAATGCACTTTAATGCAAGTATGGCATTATCAAGAAGCTAAGCATGCTGAAAAATGTTTCATGCTAATAAAATCTAATGCAAGATATTCCATGACCAACAAAGAAGAAATACAACTTTTGATCTATTTTAGTTGAATGAAGTGCTGTTGTGAGTATGTTAGTTTAAAATGGTGCAGTGCACGAAGTGGCAGACTAAGTAACAAGTTTTGTTTCATGAAAAAACACTGATTTCTAGTCTCTTTGGAAAAGGAACATTACTGTAGGAACTAGCTTGAGCTTGGTTTGTCTTTAATCACCAGACTCCTATTAGAGGGGCAAACACTTAGTCAGCAAGATTACTGGAAGAGAAAGAACAGCAACAGCTGGCTATTCAAATCCCTTCCACAGTTCATTTTTAGCCAGGGAACATTACTAAGATACCTTGCCATCATTCTAGCTACAAAATAGAAATAAAAGCAATTAAGCAACAGTAAGACCACATTACACAAATGAAACATCATGCTCTCATCTGATTTAACTATTACATTAAGCTTAAATTGGGATGTTGGTCAACTTTAAAACTGACATGTATGCAACCAAAATAATTTGTTTAGATCTGATTTACTTTATGTTGATTACTGGAACTTGGTGTATACTTATTACAATACAGTGTTGCACATCTGTCAACTAGAAAATATTAAGGATCCTTTACCCGTCTCTTTTAAGTTAAAGATGTGACATCATAAAGGTTGTCAAATGGCTGGATGGTTTTACAGTGCACACTTATTATATACTGTATATATGGAGTTTTGTCCTTTACAGATCTGATGATGTTCTACTGTATACCTTTCTTCACCTCTTCTTCGGTGGATTAGCTGTGCGAGGTGGAGTGACTGGACGTCCAGAATTCAGTCCACCATACTGGTACTTTGCTTTCTTTTCAGAAGGTTTGAGAATCTTAAAGAGAAAAGAGTTCAGTCTTTATGAGCTGGGAAATATTTTGCATGTCAAAAAAGCATTTTATGTCACTATAAAATGGCTGCCAGGCCTGAACTAGCTATACGAATCTTCACTTAGGGAAATTGAAAAGAATAAAAAACAAATAACTTGCCCAAGATCACAAATCCATAGCAAAAAGGAGGACAGATGACCTGAATATAAACGGACGTTGCTTACCTGAACGTCCCTTCTCGACGCGCTGCTGGAGAATCCAAAGCTTCGGGTTGTTCAATAGTCGAGTAGCCTACACTGAGTGTGTTCCTTTAAATTTCTTCTTCAGATATGCCTACTTGCTTGACAGAGCCTCAGTTTTGTTCACGAAGGAAGGAGCCGTAGATCGTCAGGGAAGAGTCCACAGCAGCCAGGCTGGGTGGGTTGGATTCTCCAGCAGCGCGTCGAGAAGGGACGTTCAGGTAAGCAACGTCCGTTCTCCAACGTGCTGCTTGGAGAATCCAAAGCTTCGGGATGTACCCAAGCAAGTCTAGACAGTGGGGGCTGGCTGCTGACTGGTGTCTGAAGAATTACACACAGATTGGAGCACACGGTGACCAAAGGACGCCTCAGCCGAGGCGAAGGAATCCACTTTGTAGTGCCTGATGAAGGGATTCAAGGAGGACCAGGTAGTGCCCTGCAGATGTCGGAAACGGACGCGTTAGTGGCCCAAGCAGCCGTGATGGCGGCGCTTCTGGTGGAGTGAGGAAGGATCCTTGGCGGAACCGGTCTGTTCCTAGAAGAATATGCCCTGGAGATGAGATGCAAGACTTAATCCATCTCCCAATTGTCGTGGAAGAAACCTTTCGGCCCATAGTAGCAGGCAGAAAGAAAACAAAGAGCGCCTCCGATTTGCGGAAGTGCTCTGTTCGTTTAATATATCTGCGAAGGGCTCGGCGGACATCCAGAAGGTGCCAGTTAGCTTCCAGGGGATGTCGAGGTTCCGGACAGAAGTCCGGGAGGATCAATTCCTGGGCCCGATGAAAAGAAGAGTTTATCTTAGGCAGGAATAAGGGGTCCAGTCTCATCACGACGCGGTTCGTGTGAAAAACGCAGAGGTCACGTCGCACAGACAAGGCCGCAAGTTTGGATATACGGCGAGCCGAAGTAATTGCGACCAAGAAGGCCACCTTGAGTGTCAGGAATCGGAGACTGACGGAAGCAAGAGGCTGGAATGGAGGATGCAATAGGGCCTGCAGGACTAAAGTCAGGTCCCAGGACGGGTAGCGATGGATGACTGGTGGACGCAGGTTGGCTGCTCCTCGTAGGAAGGCACGAATCGTCAGATCCTGCGAAAGGGGAAGATCTGCGGGAGTAGATAGAACAGTACTCAGCGCGGCAACCTGTTGACGAAGCGTGTTAGAAGCGAGGCGCTTATCGAGGCCATCCTGGAGGAATCCCAGACGTAGGGTCCAGGTGAGACTTGGCACATCAGGAGCAGAAGGAAGGCCAAGTCGCATTGTAAATCCGGCAAGGAACGGAGGCAGACGTAGGGTCCAGGTGAGACTTGGCACACCAGGAGCAGAAGGAAGGCCAAGTCGCATTGTAAATCCGGCAAGTAGATGGTCGTCTGGATGCCTGAATAGTGGGAATCGCGCTACTGGGCACATTGCGTCTCCTTAGTCGGATCCTCTCAAGTGCCAGGTGGTCAACTGCAACCACTGAGGCTCTGGGTGCAGTATGACCCCCTGGCTGAGAGTGATCCTGTCCTCTAGTATCCGCCACGGTGGCGCCACCGACAGGTCCACCAAGTCCGCAAACCAGGTCCTCCGAGGCCAGTGGGGTGCGACCAGAATGACGTCGGCCCTTTCTGCTATTATCCTGCAAATCAGGCGAGGAAGGAGAGGCAGGGGAGGGAAGGCGTAGAGGAGGCCCTTCGGCCAGAGATGTGAGTGCGTCGACTCCTTCTGCTTGAGGACATGGGTACTTGGTGAAGAACCTGGGAAGGTGTGTATTCTTGCGGCTGGCGAATAGGTCGACTAGGGGCATGCCGAACCGGCGAACGAGTTCGGCGAACAGGTCCGGATGGAGATGCCATTCGGCGTGGTCCAGATGTTGCCTGCTGAGCCAGTCCGCTTCGATGTTTGTGGTCCCTGCAATGTGTTCTGCTGCAAGAGACAGGACATGCTCTTCTGCCCAGGTCAGAAGCAGTGTCGCCTCCTCCATAAGTAGTCCCGAGGGTGTTCCCCCTTGGCGGTTCACATGTGCCTTTGCTGTTATATTGTCCGTGCGTATTAAGACATGATGCCCCGCCACGATCTGCTGGAACCGAAGGAGAGACGGATCGCGCACAGCTCCAGCCAGTTGATCCCTTTGCGGCGCTCCTCTGGTGACCAGGTGCCCTGGGCAATGTGAGAGCGAAGGTGACCTCCCCAACCTGATAGGCTGGCATCCCTTGTTACTACAAGACGCTGCAGGTTCTGAAAGTAACAGCCGTGCAGCAGGCTCGGAGAGTTCCACCAGTGGAGGGACTGTGTGACTTCCGGCGGAAGGGACACCCAAGTGGAAGAGTTGCTCCGTCTGGCCCTCTGAAAGGGAAGGAGGAACCATTGTAGCTGGCGGGAGTGGAACCTCGCCCAAGGAACGACCAGCAGACAGGATATCATTTTCCCGAGAAGGCGGGACAGGAGAAGCAATGCTACCCGCCGGGAAGACAGGACTTGAGATGTCAAGGACTGGAGACTGGAGCAGCGATCTGCCGACAAGAACACCTGGCCCTTCACCGAATCTATTACTGTCCCTAGGTGAAGGATCCGCGTAGTGGGCTGCAATTGGTTCTTTGGAATGTTGAGGGAAAAGCTGTGTCGACGAAGGCAGCGGCACACTATCTGCAGGTCTCGGGAGGCCCGGATCGGAGTGGGGGAGAGCACCAGGATATCATCCAAGTAGCAGTGGAGACGCACCGGCTGTTGACGTAGGTGGGCCGCCACTGCTGCCAGGAGCTTCGTAAAGGTTCTGGAGGCAGAAGAGAGGCCGAAGGGCATGGCCCTGTATTGTAAATGCCTGTTGTTGTAGGCAAAGCGGAGAAAACGATGATGTGAAAGTCGTATGGGCACGTGGAGGTACGCTTCTTTCAAATCGATAGACGTCATCCAGT
Organism: Arizona elegans; assembly: GCA_022577455.1. NCBI lineage: Eukaryota > Metazoa > Chordata > Lepidosauria > Squamata > Colubridae > Arizona > Arizona elegans. The sequence goes on along the minus strand of JAKOOJ010000001.1, from coordinate 280,791,626 downwards.
CCGAGGGCCAAATGGACGCCAGAATTGAGCGGAGAGACTCCATTTTGAACTGATGATAGATGATAAACTCGTTCAGCCTCTTGCGATCCAATATGCCTCTGTAACCCCCCGATGCTTTGGGGACCAGGAAAAAAATTGAGTAGAATCCAGTCCCCCGATGTTGAGGGGGAACCGGTTCTATGGCCCGTATTTGGAGCAGGTGGTGGATTTCCGCCTCCAGGAAATGTCGCAGACGGCCGCCGATGGGAAGATGAATGTAGTCATTTTCCTCTTCTGAAGGAACGGACACCCGTTCCACGAAAAGGCCGTTTGGTCGCTGGAGGCTTCCGTCCGCGGTCCCTGAAGGAGGGCCTATCGAACGAATGGTCGAATCCTTGTGAATAAGATCTGGAGGTAAAGGACCCCGAGGGTCCGGCTTCTGCTCGAAAGGGCTGCCTGGTGGAGTATGGTGAAGTCTTGCGATCAGCTCTCCGATAGGAGGACGGCATGACCTTCCTTTTATCCTTGTCCTCGACAAGGATGGGATCCAAGGCGTCCCCAAAGAGACGTGATCCTTTATATGGTGTTGAGGCCAGGCGCCATCTGGACTTTGCGTCAGCTCTCCAATTTTTTAGCCACAGCAAACGGCGTGAAGTAACTGAGGACACTAGGGCCCGAGATGTAAATTTAGCTGCATTAAGTGAGGCATCCGCCGTATACTCTGTAGCCACCATCAGTTTGTTAACATCCTGGTGGAGGTGGGTGTCCTCTGGAGGAAGACGCTCCTGAAGTTGACGGAGCCATATTAACGATGCTCGACTGAAGGAGGAGGCAGAGGTGGCCGCCTTGACGGCCCATGCAGCAGCATTATGTGTGCTACGGAAGGTGAACTCCGCCTTGCGATCCTCCGAGCGTAGACCATCAGCCACATCACTCGAGATGACAGACGAGGAGGTGAGATTGGCAACCGGAGCATCTACGGTTGGCAACTGAAGTATGTCCTGTAAGCTAGGCGCAGAGCAATATAGCTTCTTGTCAAGACCCGTAGGGACCGGCAGTGACGAAGGCAAAGCCCAGGAACGCTGAACCACGTCCGAGAATAGTTGCAGGCACGGGATGAAGTCTGCCTCAGACTTAGGCGCCGTAAACAGGGCTTCATGCTGGGAAGAAGGCCCCGGTTGATCCACCTGCGTCGACGGATCAACCAGTTTTGTCGCTAACTTGGCCTTATGCAGAAGGGACTTAAATAGCAACGGTCGGAAGAGGCCAGAAAAGGAGGGCTTGTCAGGAGGCATACCCTCGTCCTCAGATAACTCCATGTCTTGAAGCTCTGCATCACCATCCTCCGAGGACGACTCACCACTGCGCCCATAGTCGCGATGGGATGATTCCGGGCGCAAAGCGGACTAGTAATGACCGGCCATCTGATGAGTCAAGCGAGGTGGTGGGGGAGGCGGAAGGTAGTGCGCCTGAGGCCAGGTCACATAGCGAGTTGGCTGCTGAGCGGTTGCCGCTAAAGTCTGGGACACGGTGTCAGAAATCAGCCGTTGAATGTCATATGTAGGGGGTGGAGGAGGTGCCGAGTCCACAGCACGCAAGCCGGCCGCTGTGGGAGTAAATGTCGCCTCCGGTTGGCCTCTCTGAGTAAGAGAGGCTCTGCAAGAAAGGTCAACGGGCCCCATAGGTAGGACCGAAGCCAGAGCAGAGACTGGATTATATTCAGGCTGGACAGAGGTGGGCAGTTGTTGCTGGTTAGCTGTCTCCCGCGAAGGTAGACCCTCAGCATCTGTCACAGGTGAAGGAGGAAGAGGCAGGTTCGTGGCTCTAGACTTGTTTGACTGCTTACGCGCTTTTTCAAATTGCCTCTCCAGAGCCTTATGTCTCCTTGAAGCGTCTTTATCAGAAGCAGTAGAAAGCTTCGACCTTTTAGAGGAAGTAGCTGCAGAGGAAGATGACTGATGATGAGAACGTTTCTTAGACGCCTTGCGTGGCCTCTCCTGCAGGTGCCTCTCTGGAGAGCTCTGAACATCCTCAAGATCGGAAGAGAGCTCACATTCCGCCATAGCAGAGAAGGCGAATTTTAATATCAATTTCCTTATCTTTTTTTATTTATTTTATTATTATTTTTATATTATTATTATTATTATTATTATTATTATTATTATTATTATTATTATTAAAGGTAACGCAGAAGGAACAGTCAGTAAACAATAAGGTAAGTAGAACAGTCAGTAAACAAGGGAGGCAAGTATAACAGACAGTCTCTAAACTTTGTCACAGAGCTGGAAGGCACAGCAGAAGAATAAGGCTGCTGAAAAGGAGGCTTGACAGTCAGACTGAAGTAACCTCAATGTGCATGTGCAGAAGTGTTGCCAGGCAGAATATGGTAGCCGTTAGCGCGCCCGAAGTTCTGACAGAAAAAATGGCGCGAGGATCCGATGACAGAAGAAGCCCGGATGGCAGGATGAGGCTTGCGATCCCTTGCCAAGCGATCGCCTTCGAGCAGCCCAGCAATTTTAGAGCAGAAAAGGGGCGCGAGCAGTCAAGTCTCCGCTCCCAGCGCCCGAGGGATAGAAGGGCGCGCGAGCCCCAAAGGCACTCCCAGCGCCGCCCGCAGGCCTGATGAATAGACGGAGGAACAGTCGCTGGACGCAGCCAGAGTGTGCGATTGAAGTGGCGGGCAAAAACAAATCCCTCAGCTGTGTCTGGGGCGCGCAAGCACTCACAAGCGATCCCCGCACCACGAGATTGGATCAGGAAGAGGAGTGTGCCGCTGAGAGCAGGGCATTTACTCCAAGCCGCCCAGGGAAGGCAAAGTCAATGGCGGGGGCGGTATTGCCGGCAGGCCGGGGAACCAACCCACACACCGGCGGCAAGCGGGGGAGGGACGGGGCTCTCCTTAGCGAAGCGATGATCTTCCGGTCACTCTATGGAGTCCCAAGCCACTCACCCCTGCTGCTATTAGAGAAGAATCCAAAGCTTCAGAAGGAACAATAGTCCAGTCACTAAGTGGAGAAAAATTCAGACAGTGTCACAGGCTCGACTGAGTGAACTAAACTGAGGCTCTGTCAAGCAAGTGGGCGTGTCTGAAGAAGAAATTTAAAGGAACACACTCAATGTAGGCTACTCGACTACTGAACAACCCGAAGCTTTGGATTCTCCAAGCAGCGCGTTGGAGAACCCATTATTTTGAATCTATATGCCCTTTATTGGGATTATATAATCTTAAACTGTTTTCTCTTACCTTGTACAGCCATAAGTCTTGCAAAATTATGACTACCAGATCTGCAACAATTATTTGTTCTATTATGCAGAAGTCATTTTGCAGACAGTGGTGCTCAGAAACACATATAATCAATCCTTTCAAAATACTACAGGTAATCCTTTGGTAACGCCATAATTGGGAATAGAATTTTCAGTGCTATGTAAGGTCATAAAGCACTATTGATGTTACATGACCACATTCAGTGACATTAATCCCATTGCTGTCATTAAGTCAGGACCGCCTCATGAATTCCTGCTTGTTTTCAACAATCAAAGTCAATGGAGAAAATGGCAGGAACTTGCAAATCCTGGGCACTTGCAAGCAGGTCAGCAGAGAAGCATGGGACTGCTGCAGCCTGGCAGGAGTGCAGCTGGGTCAGGGCCAGTTGCTGTTTGGAGGCAGAAGGTGCACAAGCGGGCCAGGGCTGGCTGCAGTGGGGGTAGCAAGGGAACACAGGGTAGCCAAAAGAACAGGGATGGGAAGAGATAAAAGGGGCAAGAGAGTTGAAATGTACTCCCTGATCATAAAAATCATCATGTGACCAACAGCCTTTTTTCTTAAAATCTGTAAATCATCCAGTGTCATTTCGATATTGAGTTGTGCAATGTCTAAATTTGACAAATAAAAACTTCCAGGGCTGGCATAAGCATTATTCATTCTGCACCATTGCAATTTTAAACAGTCACTGAATGAATGATTATTAAGTGAAGACTAACTGTAGACCCATTCCCTCAATGAAGAAAATTTCATAAAAACAAGGAGCTGGGCTGGTATATTCACAAGTTCTGAGATGTTACAAAACTTGTTACATGTTCTTATTTCCTTGTCCATTAGATATACAATTAAAGAAATACCAAACAAGAATTCCAGTTCTGCTTAAAAGGATTTTGGAGTTGTCATTATCCACAAACTATTATTTAAGAATATTTCCGATTTGCTAAACAAAACAGGACAATTTCTGGGTGCTATATTTTTGACTGTAGAAAAAACATCGCACATTTTGGAAATTTATCTGGAGTTCAGAACAAATCAGGCTGACTAGCATGGAAGTAGTGTATTTTTTGCTCTTATACATGAGATGCATCCAATAAAACTGTAGATGTGGGTAAAAAATTTGTTATAGTGAGGTTTACAAATACCCATTCATTCAATTTCTATAACCGCCCATGTTACTGCTAAATTGAAATTTTAAAAAATCAGTGCATTTGTTGATTGCTGTGGTATCAGAAAGGGATGGGAGCTCAGAGTTTTGTAAATGACATCTCAACGAAACATCAAATCCCGCTTGTGCTTTGCACTAATTGGGTATTATTTTACCTACATTATCAAGATTCCATTGACAGAGCTCAAGTTTGGATTCACACCTTCAGGCCTTTTATTTTGATTTGATATAATGGACATAATAATTAGTGCTTTCCAACAGAGAGCTTAGCCTTTACAATCCAAAGTCCTAATCTTCAATCAAGATTCAAAATAAATTTTATCTTAAGTGATTCCAATTAATTTTTACTATTTTGGTTTTAGGCATATACTAATGTTTGTAAATTTATGATATGGTTAATATCTTAAGACAAAAATACCTACCTGAAAAGAACACATTAAAGTTTCATCCACACTCATCATGCCACCAGCATTGTCAAATTCTCCACAGTAATTAGGAGCAGAAAATAGAGTAACCAGCTGTCGTTTAGCAAAGAATTCATAGCCATCTTCAACCACCTGTCAGTGAGGAAAACAGAAAGCCATGTTCAATATATCATAATTGTAAATATATCTATAATTTTAGATTGCTTGTTAAGGAGTAAATATTTTGTCTAAAAATAGCCAAAATCATATTAAAAACCAGGATTTTTAATTTTAAAATTTAGATAGCAAAACAATGAAAAGTGTATGTATGTATGTACACACACACACACACACACGAGAGTGGGTGTATTACTAAGCAAGACCGCCTATACAAAAGCTCTATATTTTTATAGTGCATTTTAAAATGAAGGTGTATATGAGCATATAGTGTGACAATGGTCCTGTACAGTAATTTCACAGGAACGATTTGGGTGCAACAGGGTATTTGTATTAACAGAAGTGATAGTCATCTGCAATCCAATTTACACTGGCTAAGCTACATGAATCTACATGTACAGAATACACTGAATGCAAAAATAAAAATAAAAGAAATTGCCAAAGCGTAACTTCTGAGAATAAAAAATAAAATCTAAATTTTAGCAGTAATGTTTTCATACCTGATGAGCTCGACAAATCAAGTCCAAATCATGCCTGTTCAAGAATTTGCTGACCACATCAGCTCCAAAAGTAAAGGAAACTCCACGGTCATTTTCACCCCAGCCTTGCACATCCTTGTCAGGATCAGACCACAACAGATCACAGAGCAAGCCTTAAAAAGGAAGAAAGTATACATTCATTAAGACTTATAAACAACATTACATATACAACAATATGAACTCATAGCTGCCATTTCTTTAGTTGGTGTTGGCTTTCATTTGCATTGAGTTCTTCCCAAGAACCTACGATATTCTAATGCAGGGGTGTCAAACTCAAGTCCTGGGGGCCGGATCTGGTCCGTGGGACTGCCCTGGAAACAGCGAAGGACCAGCCTGGGGTGCCTCTGCCAGTGAAAACGGAGCTTGGGAGGGCAAGCTGTTTTCCCTGGCAGAGGGCTGCAGGAGGTCATCGCAGCTGAAAATGGAGCTTGGGAGCCCATTTTCACTGGCAGAGCACTTGGGCCGCCACCGGCGCCCCCAACCCAAGTAACGAGCTGGCCACACCCACCCCAGCCCCCTGAAGTCAAACACAACCCTGATGCGGCCCTCAATGAAACAGAGTTTGACATCCTGTTCTAATGTATTGGTATGTATGTGTGGATCAGCGTTTGTAATTGACAGATGGAAATTTTGACAATATTCTAAGTGTTATGCAATTTTTGATTATTGCTGTTAGTGTATTTAAATTTATTTATATATATGTAGCATAAATATATATATTTAATTTCCAAAGCTACAATCACTAAGCACTAGTTTACAATTCACTGGTTTCATGTTCTAAAAAGTAATACAATTTAATAACCTACTTAAGACACAAACAACCCTGAGACCCAAATTGATAAACAATAATGTTTGACTAGTTTTCATATACAAATAGCCTACCTCAACTTCTTTAAAATCTAAAAAGCAATTTAATATATAAAGTGGGACTAAGTCATAATTAGTACTCACTAAACCCAGTGGGACAAAATTCCCATTGTCAAGCCACAGCATTAATAACTAGAAAATGTCTACAGTGCATTTTCTATAATTAACTTTACAGAAGTTAAAGCTTTAACTTTAATAACTTTTTTTAGTCCCCTTCCCACGAGATTCTAGGTGGTGTATGTTAATTTCTAAGTATTAGTTTCAGGGCCAGACTATTAATTAGTATTTTGAGAATATGCTACTAAAACGACAGTTGCAGCAGCACATTCTTAAATCCTTAAAAAAAGTTTCACCTGTGTCAGGAACATCTGTGGGTCTCATAATTCTTCGGATCTGTTCCATTGACTGCAGATCTGGTGACAATCCTATAATAAGAAGAGATTTTAAGTTTACTGTAAAAAAAAAAAAAAGATCAACAGCATTTATTCTCTATACTTTTCAGTTAAATACAGTCAAGTTAACCAGCCTTATAGCATTTTTGTAACTTGTGTTACTAATGCTGATATTACACTTTTAAATAGAGCACCACTACCATTTTTTACATGTCTGAATAACAGGAAAGGAATTCTTAACTGACCCATACTTTACAGATAAATATAAGACAAAACTCTTGATAGAGAACAGTTGTAGTTCAATGATCTGGCATAAGAGTAGGAATTTGATTATTTTTTTTGATAAGCATATATAAAACCATTCAACATTTTTAAACTCAGAACATGTAAGTATTCCATGCTCAAAACCAAAGAGCAGGCATTTTAAGAACTCTGTTTTTGGCTAACACTTTTAATAACCGCAGCCTTTTTGAACTGTACAGTTAAGTGTTCTGTGCAATGGGACCAGAATGCTATCTTAAATTTCTTTCTGTGCCACTATACAGCAGCAAGGTTATTTTCTGCTACTATCTGCTTACATTGTGTGAGGTGATCTTGAGGAAACAGAGTTAAGCTGCAAGCGGCATTCTGGATCTCAGAAAGGATTTGTATTGCTGCAAGGAACTGCTGTGACTAGACACGAGTTATTGCCACCATTCAAACTTCACTAGTAAGTAAAAGGTTGCCTCTGATGGTTTTAGTTCTGGTATGCAGCTGTAGCAGCATCATTTTAAAACAGTATAGAAAAACAAGTAAGTAATTCAAGGGAGGGAGTACAAATAGTAAGCAAGCATAGGGTTAGACTACACATATTTTATTTCATTTCAAGTTTTTCTGATACTTTGGTATGTCTTGAAACAGATCTGTCTACTTGCAACACACTGAAAATTTATGCCACACTTTTAAAAGAAACTGTACAGACATCTCCACATAGTGACTATTTTCTAGGTGGGAAAAATGCTGAGCACAGAAAATCTAAGAATTTATTCTGAATGAATTTATATTTTAGGAAGTTTCCTTCACAAAACAATTCAAATGAATCTGCTTGGTTGGAGTTATATTTTCCTAGAAAAATGTCAGCAACTTTAACTAAAAAAAAAAGTCCCAAAAGGCACTGGGATAGAACCCAGGAGACTTTGAATTCTAGCCCCGCTTTAGCCATGAAAGCCAGGTGGGTGACCTTGGGCCAATTGCTCTCTCAGTCCAAATCACTTCACAGGGCTATTATTGTGAGGAGAATAGGGAGGACAAAGGTGGATATGTTTCCGCCTTGAGTTATTTGTAAAAATAATAAAGGTATGATACAAATAAATAAAACATTTTGTTATCCAGAAAATGCACGGATCAACCTAAAACATACAATTTCCTAAAATCAAAGTGATTTCCTAAAATCAAAGTGATTAAGAACAGGAATCAATAAAGAAAAAGTTAAAACATTACAGGAATCTAGCATCCCTACAAATATACTTATGGAGGGAAATGCAGTAATGGATTGTATGACTTCTACTTTTAAAAACCATCACTATTTCTAAATCACCCTGAATAGTACTTAGGATACAAAACACTGCTTCCCAATTATCAAAAGACAAATCCTAACTCTTTTTAAAATAACTAGCATAGTCTCAATTAACACACTACATACATAGATTTATAGAACAAAATTTACTAGAATAGTAAATTAGCAGATAAAATATTCATTGGACATACTATGATATAGGGAGAATTTGCACAAGGAATTAATCAAACTCAATGAGTGCTGTTTCTGAAAAGCTTTAAAAGGATTACATGATTTTTAGAAATCAAGCCTGTCAATTCAAACTCTAAGATTTATAAAAGCAATACGTATACTTTAGTGCAGCTACTAGAGACTCTTATGACAAATTAACAAGACTTGAAATACAATAATTATCTTTTCACAGTTGAGTGAAAAGAAGCAAAATAACCACAAGTAAGCCATATTAAAAGTCAGTACAAAGTTTTGTACAGAAAGCTAAATCTAATGTTATGCTAATAGACTTCCTCAAGTACAAAGCAAATATGCACGGACCTAGTTCTAGGGAATTTCTTAATTATGTAGCATGGGACTGAAGGATAGAGAGGGTGTACAAGTTGAAGAATTTGATGTTTACATTCCACTCATGAAATAAGACCACTGTACACAATTCTGTGCCTACACAAATACATGTTCTAGATCAGATAAAATCCATTGATAATGAACTGAGAAAATAGTTCAGTCTAGAGACTAATCCAATATTTTCATTTTATAAACAAATACTGTCTTCCATATATTTATTCCAAATTCAGTTATTTAACATAAAAATAACTCTATGGTATCTTAGTTTTTATCTTCCTGAGTACATGTGCAAGCTTTTTTCTTTAGATAGGAAAGTGTAGATGGGTAGAACAAATACTAAACTAAGTGCTTGCTGCAGTACCACTTAACCCAGGACCAGTTTTCTAAGTTATCTCATTAACACTTCATAAAACTGTATTGGCATTATCATGATCACACTTTCCCACTCTTTTGTTGTTACTGTAAGCTAGTATGAGTGTCCTATGGATAGGCATAGAAAGAAAACAGCTATTTCAAATATCTACTAGTCGCTGTTTATCACCAGAAGCTGAATGGAACTTTGTAGACTGAGTATAGGCTCATTATGATAGATGTTCCAATAACCCTCCATTTGGTATATTAACACATCCTTTGAAAAAACAGTCCATAGATTTCCAGTTGGTCTTGCAGGATGACAATTCACTGAGACCTTTAAGTTCCTGAACTAAGTGCAAGACACTAGGAACTTTTCCCATTATGTATGAAATCTGATTTTTCTCCAACAAACTATCTTTAACAAAAATATTGTTAAACAAATGCTTCCTTGTAAGTGTGTTTAATAATCATTTTAATCCCAGGAAAAAATTTAGTTTTTTAAAGAAGTGTTCATAAGATCTTTGAAAATCTAGGATTTTGTTCTTTTAACTAATTTATATTGTGTGAAATGTTTCAATCGTATCAATACTTGGTTATTTTTTTTAAGATTGCATCTTTTATGAAATTGTTATTATACAGTATATTAGTTGCATGTTCACATATATGAACTTCATCTACAATTTCCTACCCAGTTAAGGCCAGTGTTAAGAAATGTAGTAGTTAAAGCTCATTTGCTGGGCCCCTACCCTGAGACAAATTCACTTCAAGCAACTTAAGTATCAGAAGCTGTAATTCTCATCAAGCTATTTTAAGGATAAGCTTATTTGGAACACACCTGCTTTAATTTAAAATATTAGGTTATGATCTATTCATTTCAGATTCATTTCCCTCAGAGCCAAGTGCTTTAACAGACTTCTACTGTGAATGGCTCGAAGAAATGTGCTTACCATCCCATTAGAAATATGGATGGTTCTTTCTGGAGGTTCATAGTCTCCCTGCTGAGGTCCACCTCCCCTTCCAAAAAGATTTTAGGCATTTGATCTGTATTCTTCAAGGAGTCAAAAAGTTGAACAAATAGGTTATCTCAGCATACCAGACTTGCTTTGGCCTAGCAAATGCTCCTCCTCCTTGAATTACAGCAGCATTCAATAAAACTGGCAATATCATAAAAATAGTATAGTTATTGAGATGGGACTGGATAATTTAAATTTCAGCTCACACCCAGTTATGTTGTCCTAGGATTTCTAGCTCATCACAACTGACATATACACTCTGGTGGTCTCTGGAAAAAAAGCCAATATACATACCCTTTTGCCTCATAAATCCTAGCTACAATATTTGCAGTGGCTTAAAGGATAATAAAAGAACAAATAGTAAATGATACAGCAAAAATTAAGAGTGCAAGCTTATAGTTCAACATATCTATTTGGTTCTTCAAATTTATAACCTCCGTCTTTCTTCACGACTGAGAAAATGAATTAAACTGCCATGCCCTGTTTGCAAGCTTTATGTTCCCTCCTGAGGGAGCTGAATTTCTGATTTATCACATATTCTTGGACATGTTCTTGGAAAATGTTGGTATTCTAGGGGGTATGGTGATCATATAGTTCACACTTTGTTTGAAAAGAAATCAAACATTTATGTATATTTTTGTATTGAACTTTCAACAAAGAAATAATTTCATCAATATAAAAATGGGTTTTTCCTTACCTCCGTGGCAGCAGAAAATCTTCTCATCTACTATTGCTGCAATAGGCAGACAATTAAAGCAGTCTGTAAATGTCTTCCAGAGTTTAATATTAAATCTTCGTTTACCTAATAAAATTGGAAGAATATTTACACTGTAATATAATCATTCAAAGTTATATGACATGAATTGCTCAATTATTTCACTAACTTCTTGTTGCAAGAGGATGCATCACAAACTTGAAGAACTATAAATGTATCAAGCATTTCAAAATATTGCAATCATTTCATAAAACAATCATTTACAGAAAATTTTACTTACATTCATCATAGAATCCGTAGATGCGATTTATACTAGCGCACTCATGATTTCCTCTCAAGAGAAAAAAATTCTCAGGGTATTTTATTTTATAGGCAAGTAACAAGCAGATAGTTTCCAAGGATTGTTTGCCTCTGTCCACATAATCTCCCAGAAAAAGATAGTTAGCTTCTGGTGGAAATCCTCCATATTCAAATAATCGAAGTAAATCTGTATACTGGCCATGAATGTCACCTAAAATAATTAAGAAAAGTTGTATTGCAAGTATCATGAGACTTGTACCAGTTTACAATTATCTAAACAACTGGAAATAAACAGAATCTTGCTTCTCAAGTTCTCCAATAATTAATATAATAAGCTTAAAGAGCGATTCAAGATTCTACCTATCTGAATTTTAATCTTGAAAATAATTTCTAAATTGTTTTGCTCATTAAATTGGATATGGAATGAGGCTCCCCCAAGATATGGATGGCCCCACTCTGTTACTGTTTAGAACAGTTGTAAAGACCTGGCTTTTTACCAAGCCCTTTAGTGAGGGAAAGCGAGACTCCTTGCTTCAACTGAACTTCCCATCTTTTATCATTATTTGATGTCTTATTGGTTTTATTATAATTTGTTGTGAACCTCTCAGTGTCTTGAGAGCTGGGCACCATACAAGTTTACTAAATTATTAAAATAGAACATCTTCCTTGCCCCTTTTTGGGAAGTTTTCATGAGTATTAAATGTTCAGTTGTTTATAATTGCTAATCAGTTAACATCAACCATATGCATAAGATATGTGCCAATTTGCCCTTACCAGTACCAGCACATAATCAAATCTATGTAATCAAAACTGTGATATTATCACACATGTAAATTATAAATAGAATCTATTTATGGACATGAGCAAACCATAATTGATTTTGAATTTGATGCATCTCCCACCTTCATATCATATTCTTCAGATAACAATTATAGGCAATTCTTTTGCTAAGGTATTTTCAGGTTTCACTGAGCATTTGACCTGTTATAATTGTTCTTAATTACATCATAAGGAAATACTAACTTTGATATTTTATATTCTTGTATACAGCTGCCCATATTTTTATGGGTAGCTGGATACAAGTTATAAAATAATATTTTTTATTTATGTATGTATGCTTTGAAAGTATTTTATTTTTTTTACTCAACTACAATTTACTACTATAACAGAACTTGGACAACGTACTGTATGTTGAACTACGATGTGTTGAAGCACATCAGCTTCACACTATGGTTCACATCCTTGATGGTTAAGATAACCCATTTAAAAATCATAATTTAGTTTGGACATGGTTGTGTGGAAATGAAAGCAAATTCTTCTCATTTTGTTTTTCATAAGAGAATGAAAAAATAGGGGAGGCCAGCAGATGGCCATAAATACTAAGGACAGTAGAATTTCATCTAAATTGGATCCATCCTTCAATCTTCCTCAGCAGCAATGATTATGATGCCATTATACTGGCATTACAACTTCATTCTGCAAACAAAATAAATTTCATCCTTCCTTTTTTATTTGTGCCTTTGGGTCAGAGTGGACTCCTTATGATTATTTACCTGCCTTTACTACTTTATAAGTAATTCAAGGTGGCTGTCCTGTGCCTAAACTGCTTTTTTGTTGAAAAAGATTCTCCCATTCCCAGAATTTCCTCTCTTGCAGGGGACAGAGATTGCTTGGAGAAGCTCTTGCTTTCTAAACTGCTTTTCTTTGCCGGACAGGCTGCACTTCCTGAAAGGTACTAACAGAAAGTTAGCTCAGCTCTGCCACCTTGATTAGCACTCAGGTCGCTATGATCTTAATCAATTTCACCCCAAAGCTTCCTTTTATATCCTAAGCAGCCAAAAGCAAGGTATCAAGGCATTTATTACAATGTTTATTTCCCATTGTGTGTATGCTTACTTTAATTTCTTCCTTTCAAATACAAACATTGATTTACACTTGCTAATTATCCCAGAACGGAGGTAAAGATTCCAAAAGGTGTAAGAGTAGGGAAAAGAGCTATAAGATTTGCTCCCTTTTTCCAGCTTCCTTGTGAGTCAAGTTCTGGAACATGAACTTTTACTGTTAAGAGCTCACCCAGCTGATTGGGGCTGGTCTCTCTTGATTTTATGATTTTATCGTTGATTTTAAATTTTGATATGGATTTTAAATTGATAAAATTTTAAACTATGGGCCAAATTTAATTATTTTAAATCTATTTTTAATCGTACTTTATGTATAAATGTTTTATTTTGGTTGTTCACCGCCCTGAGTCTGAAAGGAGAAGGGCGGTATAGAAATTTGAATAATAAATAAATAAATAAATATCCTCTTGATGTTATAAGTTTATTTTTAAAAAATCCTTAATATACTTTTTAAAAGGTTTATTGAAAGTCCTGAGGCCTCCCTAACTTTCATTAAGTAGTTGTTTTTTTTTAAAAAAAGGAATGCAGATTTAAAGATCTGATTATATTTAAGGGACCTCTTTTTTCCAAGTTTTGTTTCCTAAACTCTACCTTTTTTTAATCTAGTAAATACATAACACGTTTTAAAATTAATATTACATAATACAAGCAAGATAGTAAATCTTTTTTTATTTTATTAGCATTTGGTTACACCTAACAAAAATACAAGCCCAGTAAACCCAATACATCTTAAATTTAAGATTACGTATTTTCTACTATCTATTTTTATTTGTACCATGTCAGTCTACATGACAATCATTCCGACCACTTGAAAAGATGAATGTAAATAACAGATTTCTCTGTACTACGTATTAATTTAGGAAAATGAAGGTTATTGTGAGGTATTATAATGACATTCTGCTACTCCTTCAAAGTCTCAAAACCATCTGCCATTCTTGGTTATTTAGATCAAAAAACAAAGAGCTTCTTTAGAGAAGGGTATTCAGAAGATCCCAAACATATAGATGCAAAATAACTGCACAAAATGCTACACATTTTAGTTCTTAGTTTACCCTTTAATTCCAATGATTGTATTTAATTTTAAAACTAAGTGATTACTTAGCCAATCATCCCTTCAGATTGGAATATTTTGCTGTGTTTATTCTTTATATAACTTAAATCCATCATCAACATTGAGAAATTTTGTCATCCAATTTAAAGTTTTTTTAAAAAAATGAAAGAAATCAGCACATACCACAGATCTTCAGTGGTGCCTCTAGCTCCAAGAGAATGGGCTGGCTAAGAAAAATTTCTCGTGATTTTATACACAAACCCCGAACTTCGGCTTCTGTCATCTGCACAATCTTTCCAGGGCGACATCCTCGCACTGCAAGTTGAAGTATTAAAATATTAAAATTCTGAATCTCTTAAAATGTCAAGGAAATAAGACAGTTCCCGGGTTAAGAATTATTTGTTTCCTGTTTTTAACCTAAAATTGGTTATTTAAGTTGGAACTTGTATTTACAAACACTACCTATTATTAAAAAAGGTGGAACACACTGACTTCCCTTAAGTTGATGAAGCACTGAAGACACACAATGTTTTTGGGAACTGTTGAAAACAGGCTATGGGTAAAAAAACCCATAATTCAGGGATGAAATGCTACTGGTTCGCAAGAACCGATAGCGATGATTGCCATTAGTTTGCCGAACCAGTAGCAATAATCCCTGGTGGCACCGCCCCCACCTGGTCACTCCTCACTGCTTCCGGCTTGCTCTGGGCGCTTCCGGCCCACCCACCCCACCCCATATAAGGAGGCTCAGCCGCGGCAGTGCTTCCCGCCAGTGAAGAAACGAAGCGAGAAGCCGCCAGTGGCCAACCAGGCGGCAGGCCCCCCATGAGGAGAGAGTGCCAGGCCCAGGCACACCACCGCAGAGCCTTCCCTTCAGCCTGGGCAGCGGCGCTTACCCGGGCAGGCCAGTGCGGGTAGCCCTTCATTCTTGCAAAGACCAGGTCACCGCACTTGTAGTCACGCGGCCAGTCGGAGAGGGACATGGCGCGGGTGGAGAGGCCGATGCAGCCCTCCAATATCTAAACAAAATGTGTCTTATGCAAAATGGCAGAAGAAATAGAATACTATAGGATCCATAGTGTTTTCCATTTTGGAACTCATACCCTTCTCTGCTTCACATTAAACACTTAGACAATATTTTTCTTTAAATCTTACCAACCTATAAACTGGAAAATTGCTTTGGGAAAGATTCTTTATGCAGAACACAAGAGCAGATATTTATGAGAGTATCCAAGATATATCAAAAATTTTAAATACGGCTATTGCCTCATGGGAGTCTGAACTAATATAAAAGTAATTTGTTTCCATTCTTTTTATATTTTGAGAAACAGTTCTCAGATGTCATAAGTAAACAGCCTAATACATGGTTTATAGGGAGGTTTCCCCACCTCCAAATCTTCCAGTGGTCAGTTACTAATAATGATATATTTTTGCAGACAGATAGAAATTTGACCTTGATAAATTATCAAGAGAGATATGTTAAAAACTACTCTGCCCATAAAGTTAAATGTGATAGCAGAATTTAAGAACTTCACACTTCTGAGAAAAAACAGACATTTGTCAGATGAAATGTTTACTACGCAGTAGAAGTAACTTATAAGTGGTCCACGCACTTGCAACCATTGCAGCATCCCTACGGTCACATAGTTAAAATTCGGATGCTTGGCAACAGTTATAGCATCCCAGGATCACCATTTTCAACCTTCCCAGGCAGCCTCAGACAAGCAAAGACAATGGGGGAAGTCTGACTCGCCTAATGACTGCATGATTCATTTAACAAGTAGTGATTAGCTTAACAGCCCTGGCAAATAAAGTTGCAAAATTAGGTGTGACTCACTTAACATCTTGCTTAGTAATGAAAATTCTGGTCCCAATCGTGGTCTTAAGTCAAGGACTAGGTCTATTCTTTAAAAACTAATAGCCAACAAAAAATGTTTGGACACCTATGTGACTGATGATTTCATTGGCTAAATAACCCCAGAAGTAAACAAACTATTCCATACTTATTTTTATTTATGTATTTCTTAGATTTTTGTCCTAACTTTCCTCCCAGAGGTTAAGGCAGCTTTTAACAAATAAATTTCATGGTTCTCCCTGACCCTAGTCAAACGTATCATGCTAGTTCTATACTGTATCTTAACATGAAAATAATACATAAGTGACCTATTTTAAAGTTTAAAATCTAATTACAAAAGCAAAAAAAAAAAAAAAAAAAGGGCTTCAACAACTATTCTTCAACCTCCAGGAGAAAAATCTGTTGTGGCCTGCCGGTGGCCAGCAGAGCTGGCAGCAAAGTCAGACAGTGAGGAGGTTGGGGAAGAACATGAGACAGTCCTGGGGGCTCAGGAAAGCTTGGACGAGGGTTCTGCATTGGAGACACAGAGGGAGATAGACAGCAGCGAGGCAGAGGAACAGCTGAAGCCTGTTCCTAGTGTGCGCATGCGCAGAGCTGCCAGAAGACAAGAACAACTCAGAAAGCAGGGTCGACTTGGGAGTAAAGCCACACCTTGGAGATGATTGGTCCCTTCCATAGGAAACAAAAGAGAAGAGAACGGGGAGGGGGCTTTTGCAGGAAACAATTTGTTCAAGAGTTTCAAGAGTGGAAAGTTATGGTTGTGATTCTAAGAGACTCTGCCAAGTTTTGCTTTACTCTGTGTTTAGAAACAAATTATGTGGCAGCTTGCCAAACGAGGTAAGGTGTGTTGATAAATATTCCTTTGAAAAACTGTTTGGACAAACCTTGCTGACTGTGAATGAAAGTAATTCACAGTCGTGTAAATAAAAGAGGTTTTGCGAAGACCAATTCCTGCTTCCTACTTTATAAGGGAGCCTAGGTCAGAACAAAATCTTTAAAATTATTTCTATAACTCTCTGGAATCCAATTGGATTAAGAGAAGCATACAAAAATATTACCGTACTTATACAAACATAAAGACATCATAGGGTTATCAGAAAACTTCTCTTACCGTATTTTCCGGCGTATAAGAGGACTGGGCATATAAGACGACCCCCAACTTTTCCTGTTAAAATATAGGGTTTGGGCTATACTCGCCATATAAGACTACCCCTCTTCCAACACACACCAAATAAAAATTAAAAAACATCAACTGCCTCAACACAATGTAAAAGCAGCTGTGCTAGACCCAAAATGGCCCCTGCAACTAGCAGGAACCTCACACAGCCACAAAAAGCCCAAAAAAACAACTTTCACACTTTACACACACACACACACAACACAACACAACTGGCTCACCCACAATGTAAAAGCAGCTGTGCTAGACCCAAAATGGCCCCTGCAACAAGCAGGAACCTCACACAGCCACAAAAAGCCCAAAAAAATCAACCTTCACACTTTACACACACAAAATTCCACATACAGCTTTGTGAGATTTTGTGTGTTTGTGTAGTTAGAGTGAAACACTACAGAAAGACACCACATCTCAGAAAGCTGCACAAATATTATTTTATTTTTATTTTTATATGAAAACTAAATTTAAAACTTCCTAAACTTTAAATGGCTAGGTCTAAAAAAGAACAACTAAAAAAACCCCAATTAACTATTTTTTTAAAGCTCCCAAAGGGTTAAAAAACTTACCCAATAGAACAGGGGTCTCCAACCTTGGCAACTTTAAGACTTGTAGACTTCAACTCCCAGAATTCCTCAGCCAGCTTTGTTTTTACTGGCTGAGGAATTCTGGGAGTTGAAGTCCACAACTCCTGCCTGCATGATTGCAGGCAGAAAGTGGCTTGCTGATGGAATGGATTCAGGCAAGCGAAGCAAGGCAAGCATTGCGATTACCAGCTAAGGTAAGCAAGCTGGAGGGGGAAAACTTTTTTCTTTTTACAGGACTCTGGGCTCTGGCGATCCCAGTTGCGTTGCCTGATTAGCAGGCAACGCAGCTGGGATCGTCAGAGCTTGGATCGATGGCTCTGGCGATCCCAGCTGTGATGCCTGTTTGGCAGGCAACTCAGCTGGGATCGTCAGAGTTTGCAGAGTCACGTAAAAGGAAAACAGTTTTTTCCTTTAACATGGCTCTGGCATCCCAGCTGAGTTGCCTGATTAGCAGGCAAAGCTGGGATCGTCAGAGCTTTGATCGCCAGAGCCATTTAAGGCTCGTTAGAGTCTTTTGGGCTGGTCTGCCTGGTTACAGGAGAACGACACCCGGCGTATAAGACGACCCCCGACTTTTGAGATGATTTTCATGTGTTAAAAAGTCGTCTTATACGCCGGAAAATACGGTAATTTAATTGGACTTATTTTGTAAGTTTTACATGAATGCAATCTTGCCCATCGAAATAAAGTTTGCAGCAGTCAACAGAAAAATTATCTTATTTATACAATGGTTGAAATAAAGAAAAGTTATACTCAAATATAAGTTTTATATCTATGAACTATCATTACTTAGTATCTCCAACTCACCCTTCCAATCTCCCTAAGAAAAACTACTTCAGCAAAAGCTGTCATTATTAATGTATTATAGAACACTCAGAATAAAGTTCTTGTTGCTAAACAATATCTAGCCCTTTTTGTAAATACTTATACTGATGGTTTATTTTATTGCCATTCATAATTGCAATTTAATACAGTGGTTTAATTCTTTTGTTTCAGATACAGCACAAAGACTAATTTTTGAATTGGAACTATTACCTATAGAGAAAAATGAAAATAAGCCAAAAATCTGCTTCATAAGCAACGTTCTGTTCACGAGTCCTAAAATAAAAACCTAAAATATGTCCAAAATTAATATATTCTGAAGGGGGAATAAAGAAAAAAGTTAAACATCTCAGGGGAGCACAGCAAGATGAGGGTCCTGCACAATGTGGCGTTAAGGATGATAGCATTTTTATCAGAAGCTTAAATATTAAGTTTCAGGGAGGCAACAAGAGTTCCATAAAAACAAATCTGAAGGGAAACTCTCAAGTGTAATTTCTCAAACTGGATTCTATCTGACAACAGAAACAAAAACACAATGTAAAATAGTTTTTAGAAACAATTCACAGAAAGTGCTCCTTTTAAGTAATTCTCTCTGAAAACTACATATTCAACATGAAATTATATATATTTTTTAAAAAAAAGCTTCTTTGGGTGAGTTCAGCTTTTGAGATGAAATTTATTATTGTTTTTGTTGTTCATTGATGACAATTTCTAAATAGTTTTAATATGATTTAAAAATCTTGCTTAATGATGGTACTTCTCCAGCATGACAAATATATTCCCCAAACACCCATAATTAACTATAGTTCATTTCCCTTCTAATAATTTTACAACAATGTACCTGTATTAACACTATTTTATATGACAATCAACAATGTGTATTCTTTTACTTAAAGGATTAAGTAGAATATTTCAAGCATAGATTTAAATAATTAAAATTAAGTTTTCTTTAATCATAACTTTAAATTCTACATTGCAGTTAATGCTGATAAGAAATGTCCAAAACACCTGGAAAGCAGCAACGCACTTTTATAGTATCAGAAATTGAAAGACACCTTGGAAATCATTAAATCCTGCCTTTTTGTAGACTTTAGTTCAATACCATCATTCCTGACACTCTTCTAAGCTAAACCAGGACCTGTATACTGCACGAGTCAAAAAGAGGGCTGTAAAAATATTTACAGACCCCTCACATCCTGGACATAAACTGTTTCAACTCCTACCCTCAAAACAATGCTATAGAGCATTGCACACCAGAACAACTGGACACAAGAGAAGTTTTCCCCCGAACGCCATCGCTCTGCTAAACAAATAATTCCCTCAACACTGTCGAACTATTTACTAAATCTACACTATTAATCTTCTCATCGTACCCATCACCCATCTCCTTCCACTTAATGATTGTAACTTTGTTGCTTGTATTCTTACGATTTATATTGACTGTTTCCTAATATTTGATTGCTTATTTGTACCCTATGACTATCATTAAGTGTTGTACCTTTTGATTCTTGATGAATGTATCTTTTCTTTTATGTACACTGAGAGCATATGCAACAAGACAAATTCCTTGTGTATTCAATCACCCTTGGCCAATAAAAAATTCTATTCTATTCTATTCTATTCTATTCTATTCTATTCTATTCTATTCTATTCTATTCTATTCTATTCTATTCTATTCTCAGTTCAATAAGTCGTTACTCTGGCTTTCTGACAAACTACCATCCAATCTTTAAACACCTCTAATGAAAGAGAAACCACCACTATCCTATTCCCTAATAGTTTTTCCATTACATTTTTTCCTGACATTCAATTAAAAAAAATTTCTTTGCAATTCAAACCAAGTGTTTCTCGTCTGCTTTCTGAATTCATACTCACAAAGTCCACCTTTTCTATCATGTTTCAGTCTTATCTCTTGCAGGCTAAAAATATCCAATGCTTTCTACTATTCTGTTACTTGTCCCTCATCATCTTGATCTCTGAACATTCTAGTATTAATGGCCTTCCTAAAATACAGTAGCCAGAACTGTATGCAATATTCTAGGTGTGATAGGACCAACATCGAAGAGAATGGATAGTCATTTGTCCAGAATGCTATAGGGTCTCCTACTTGAGCAGGGAGTTGGACAACAAGACCTCCAAGGTTTCTTCCAACTCTGTTATCCTGTAAAAAACTATTATCTCCTTTGGCTCTTCTGGAGTTTGTATTGAAAACCCAGTTCTTAAAGATGGCAAAGACAAATGATTGGCCCTTTTCCGTGTAGACTTAAAGAATTATTCCATGAAAATTCAGGGCAATATGTTATGTTCAAAATTAAGTTGTTATTGAATTTTAAATGAAAACCTATATTAACTTCTTTGTGGTATAGTGAAGATATACCTTTCTTGAGCATTTAGTGAAATTCTGCTCAATGCATATTGTTGGTTTTTTGCTAGATTTGTTTTTTTTGGGGGGGTTGCTAGTTAAACTGCCATTTGTTTCTGTATTCTTGAGAAAGTCATGATCTAAAAATAGTCTATTTCAGTATTGAATATGACATATATGTAGATTTTGAATGAGCAACTATTTTAAGTGTTAGTTGAAAATCAGAATAGCATGGACAGAATATGGAATAGGAGTTACTATACTGACAACAAATATGCATACAGTGGAGTGCAAACTGAATATGAGCTATGTGTTGACCATGAAAATGTTCCAAAACGAGTATAGTTCCTATCTCTTCTTAAAACCCTCCAGTGATGGAGCACCCATAACTTCTGGACGCAAGCAGTTCCACTGGTTTAATTATTATGTCAGGAAATTTTTCCTTAGTTTTAAGCTGGCTCTCTCTTTAATAAGCTTCTATCCTTTACTTTATGTCCTGCCCTCAGGTGCTTTGAGGGATAGGTTGAACCTCCTCTTCTCTGCAACATCTGCTCAGATATTGGAAGACTGCTATCATGTCACCCATAATCAGAGGTGGAATTCACTTACCTTCCCTACTGGTTCACAAATGTGAGCATGCACATGCCACCTCTGCACATGCGCATTGCCTTCTGCGCATGCGCAGTAGTCGCACATTACGTCTGGATGGAGCCTCCCACAGTCACTGCTACTGATTTGTGTGATCCGGAGAGAACCGGCTGAATCCCACCATTGCCCATAATCCTTCTCTCTGTTAGACTACGATACCTAGTTCCTGAAACCGTTCATATATTTTAACCTCCTGCCCCCTAATTATCTTTGTTGCAATTCTCTGTACTCTTGAGTCTCAACATACGTTTTGTATCATGGTGGCTAAAACTGGATTCTTGTGACCTTAATACTGTAATTCTATGGTTGCACCTAGGAGAGTATTACATTTTTTTTCTTCTCCCACTAGTGACAGCATGATTGTAATTTTGTTGCTTGTATCCTTGCAATTTATATTGCTATTGATTGTTTCCTAGTATGATTGATTGCTTATTGTACCATATGACTGTCACTGGGTGTTGTGCCTTGTGATTCTTGACGAGTGTATCTTCTCTTTTTATGTATACTGAGAGCATATGCACCTAAGACAAATTCCTTGTGTGTCCAATCACACTTGGCCAATAAAGAATTGAATTCTATTCTATTCTATTCTGGCAGCTGGAGCATACTGCTGGCTCATATTTAAATGGCTGTCTATCAGGACACATAGATTCCTGATTCTGCTGTTGAGACAGGTACCACCTATTCTTCACCTATGCATTTGGTTTTTCTTGCTTAAGTGTAAAACCTTACTTTTCTCACCACTGAATTGCATTTTGATGGATGGAGCCCAGTGTTCAAATCTGTCAAGATCCTTCTAGATCTTGAACCTATTTCCCCTAGCTTGATATCACTCACAAATTTGATGAGTTCCCTTTCTATACTCTCATTTGTTTATGAAGATTTAAAGAGTGCTGGGCCTAAGACAGAACCTTGGGGTACTCCACTGCATGCTTTCCTCCATGAAGATGTAGTTCCATTGAGGACTACAGAGTGAGTGCAATTGATCATCCAATTACGAATCCATCTGGTGGCAATATCCCATATTTTTCTAACTCACCAAGAAGTAGGTTATGGTCTACTTTGTTAAATGCCTTACTGAAATCCACATATACTATGTCTATAGCATTTCACCGGTCCACTAATTCAGTCACTTTGTCAAAGAATGCAATAAGGCATGATTTGTTTGGACAAACCCATGTTGGCTCCTAATAATAGCTCTGCTTGTTTCTAGATATTTGGAGAACAATTACTTATCTTTTCCAAATGTTAATTATTCTACTTTATGGAACTCATGCAGGTAGTGAATTGTTTTGTTAGGCTGGTCCTATATAGGTGGAATTTTTAAAACTAATACATAGTCTTAAATTTCAGCAAAATTGATATTAAAATGTGAAAAACATGCATACTACTCAATACTTTTACATACTTCAGAGTATTTCCAATATCTAAGCTAAGTGCAAGATCCTGCTTCATCCCACCCACAAGACTACGAAGAAAACACAAAACCTTAGATATTCTGAAGGACATCTCTCTCTTTTCAGAACACACTTCTGAGAATACAGTGGAAAGCAAAGTATCAAAGTCTTGCACCAGTATCAACAGGGCCGGACACCTTGGGTAGGAATAGTCAGATACGATAATAGAATATTGGTTCTTCTGCAGATTAAAAGAACCCACCAATTGGCTTTTTTAAAAAAAGATTCAGTGTACTCTATATGTTCACTTTTATAAGTATCAGTTATTTTATTACAAATCCAGTATTTCAGAAGAGTTAAGACAAAGGCAACACTTGTTAAGTACCATTAAGAGAATTTATAGGGACAGGAAGTCTGAACTAGCAACTGCCTTGCCCACAAGTATGTTAGTTTAAGACAGAATACTGTGTGTAATAACTTCCAGATGCTCCTAAATATCATTCTAACCCTTTCCACTGACCATGCCAGATGAGAATGGAAGACGGAGTCTAAAGCACTCGGAAAACATCATAACACTACTCTTCCCTTAATACAACATGGGATTTTCCTTTTTTTAAAATGCTGAATCAATTATATTATGAAGACATAGCAAAAATGGTCCTAAATATTTCTAAACTAGAATCCAGCACTTGTTTTGATTAATTTTAGTTTATGCATAAAAAAAGATTTGTTTTTTACGCACAGCATTTAAATATTTACAATATTACAAGCTATATAAACAATTTTATTAAATACAAATTACTTTCAAAGCCTATTTCTCACATATCAGAAAAAACATGCAAATGTTGATGAAAACAGATTTCAGATTAAGTTTACAAACCTATGTATTAGAATGTTTCAGATAATCACTGGATTTGTATAAAACAATTAGCCATGTCTTTTCTGCAAAAAAGCATGTTTTATTTCCTCTTAATACTGGGAATAATGAATATAATGAAAGCTAAAAAACTAGATTTAGGAAATTATGTTGCATTTGGAGTCCCGCAGTAACTATTGCTTTCTAGAAACTTCAATGAACTGCCCTTGTTGATACTCAGTTCTTAAATTAGCTCAATAGGTTGTACAAACTTTACCACTTATTAGAAATAGGATTTTAGTTCTTAACAAAGTGGCAATAAAGCTTTCAAAAAGTCCAGTAGTCACTATGAAATAATTTATAACTATAATTTTAGAAGTCAGAATTACAGTTAATTTGAACCCTAACCAATGTTCTTAACTATTTGCTGATATCAAATTGAAACACATTTCTGAAAGTAGAAAGACTAGCTTTTAAAAAATGCCAGCATAGTCTAACCACTAATCTTAAACCTGAAAGCAAAACTGTTCTTTTGCTTTCTGTATAAAATATACAGCCAGCTACACCAACTCAAGGAAGGCACCATTCCTTCAATTTCCCCTCACATGAACCAAAATCTAAACACCACAATGTTCTGACTTAGAAAAGCAACATAATATACCTGAGCTATTTAGCCTATAACATATAATGAACAGTTTTTTTCCCTATTTCCCTTGAACACAATTATTGTAGTTATGTCTAGAACTATTTAAAAAAAAAACAAAGCTGCTAGAGGACAGTGCATATGTTGCATCTGGCATATATTTAAAAATAACCCTGCTGAATCAAATCAGAAATCTCTCTAGCTCAGCATGTGGTGTTTTATGGTTATCAATTAAATGGGTCTGGGAAGACCACAATCAAGTAATAGCTTTGTCTTGTTATGATGGCCAAAAGAACACCGCCTGTGAAAAGAAAAACTACTATACTAATTATAGTTAATAGTTGTTTTAAAAAACTACCCTCTAGGAATTTAACTCTTTTAAGTCATTACCAACATGTATTGTGAACACAAACTTCTATATAGCAGGTTTCCCCCTTTTTCTTTTAACAATTCCACAGTATTTCAGGTTTAAAATTATGAGAGAATTCCCTCTGGATATGCTTATTATGCTCCTCCCTATTACCTACATGCTTTTTTTTTTTCAATTATAACACTCCATTCTTCAGTTACCCTCAGACAAGTGGTACTTCAGTCTCTCATACATTTTGATTGTCCTATTTTGGAAGAGCAGAAAAAGGTAATCTACACTTTATTTTAAATATAGACATTATCTTTCATCCAAAAATATAACTAGTATCCTAAATACACGTTTTGTTGTATCAATCCAAAATCCTTATGCTGCATGCCTGATAACAGTCACTTTTCTCTCACAGCTGTGGAAAGCTAGCATGGCTTCTGTGTTTCTGCTTTTCTTAGCCTACTCATGTCTAAATCATGTGTTATGTGATGCCTGTCCTCAGTAGATGGCATCTTATCCCTATCTATAACCCCAGAACAGCTGAATAAGCTTCTAAGCAACACTATTTAGAATAACAAAATATACGTGGTGCTAAAGTTACCTCCTCCTCAATATCAAATAGTTCACTCACAGAGCATAGAAAATTGCATCTGCAAAGGAGGCTGCTAACCTTCTATTATAGCAGACTCATGCATTGAAGCCTTTTCTGACAGGCTGTGCTCATCACTACCAGCTGGGAGAGAACAAAGATTAACTAGAAATGTACCAAAATTCTAAAGTATAGATATGCTATGCTTTAAATTGCACTAAAATTTCCAATATATCATGCAATAAATTAAAGTGAATATCGTAAAGTTTTTTCTACTGAAATGGAAATTTTTTTACTGTACAAATAAACGTTTTGGTTGAAATTCAAATGATCCAGTTTTATTCTATGTTGTACAATCCTGTAAGTATTTTATCTAATGTAAAAGCATCTAAGCAAAAAGTAGAAATTTTAGGTGAATTACGAAGAAATAAGGGAAATTTTCAGGATGACAAAACTAGAAAAATGCATGCCTGGCATGTGGAAAAGGGTCAGAGATATTTCTAAATATATTCAGTAGCTGTAAAGTGGAAAAAAGTTAATACAAATTCTCAGCACAGTAAAATATTGAATAACCACAGAAACTCAGGTGGCGGTTACACACTACCAACAGAAAAAAAGTATAATTAATGTTACCAATACTGTACTCCAGAGCTGTAATGGTATTGTTGTAGTATATATATGGCACTATATAGCACCTGAGATTATAGCCTCATAGCTTTCATGCACTGAGATCCATTTCACGTGCTGGATGGCAGATAATACCATCTATTCTTCTTTGGGGGATTAGTGAATAGCAGTCTGAATTACATTAAAGGGTAACTCCCCTCTACCACGGCCTGTACGTATTATTTAAGGTCCGTAGCCGCTAACGGGGTGTGGTGAGATAGAAGCGGGCGATTTTCTTATTTTTATTTTTATTTTTTTTTTAAAAAAAGTAGCGGCTCCTACTTTCACCTACATTGCGCTTTTCTAATCGACTCGTCGTTGTAATTGAAGAACCGAGAGGTAGTAGCGGTTGGAGGAGAGAGCGCGGAGGCTGCTACCCAGAAAGCTGGCTGAGGAGGTGGGGAACCTTGCCTATTTGGGAGGTTCTGCACCCCCAGCCTCGCTTCGGGAGAGGCGGCGGGTGGGCGATAAGGGCCCCTCCGAGGTCAGGCAGAGCTATGCTCCCATCCGCGCTCGAGCAAAGCGGCGGAATGTTTTAGGGAGGCTTCCCCCGGAGCGCATTCACAAGAACGAACAAGGCCATCCGACCATCTTCTCGGCCACCTCCCCCCCTCCCGTCCCCGCAGGCAGAGTACATGTGTCCGCTTACAAGCATACCGCACCCGCTCCCCCACTGCCCTTCGCCAGGCTCCCCCGCCTCGCTTCCACCCTCGAGGAAGAACTTCGCTCCCCGCGCTTCAAAAAAAAAAAAATGCCCCTTCACCTTTCAAAGTCAGAGAACCGGCTCCCCGCCCACCCTTCGGCGTTCCCTCCGACACTCACCTTCTAGAAGCCTGGTGATAAGGCTGTCCACATTCAGCTCCCCGTCCGCCATTTTGTAACCAATGGACTCGTCCCGGGCGGAAACACAGAAGGCGCTTCACCGAGGAGGAGGCGTCGGCGTCGGCGAAAGCAACAACTCCTTCTCAGATCCCTCCCTCCCGGCCGCGGCTCCAGCCCTCCCAAGCGCAGCCCCCGAAAGCGCCCAGCCCAACGGGGACCCCCGTCCTACTTTCTCCTTCCCTAGCGCCGCTGAGCAGGGAGGAGGGAGCAAAGAAAGCGACGAGAGAGAGACCGCCGCTCCTCCTCCCCACCCTCCTGCCTGGTTTTTTTAGGCCTCTCCGCGCAAGCGCCTTTCGTTTCTTTCCACAAGCGCGCGCCTGTTGTCAACAACTGCGCGGGAGTATCGGGTTCGGCTCCGAAAGGCTGAAGCGGCTTTTAGGCCACCTCCCCCAGGAGAACCTGCGCAAGCGCAACAGGCTGAAGGGCCGCCGCGCATGGAGGCGGCTTGTTTCGGACTGCCTTACTCCCTTCTTGCCATCGGCTTTAGTATCCTAGTAACGGGAAGGTCGGGTCTTTTAAAACATCTAGACATTGGAGGTGTAGTTGGCTCCTACAATGCTTACTTGGTGCAGTGGACCTTATAGCTTCCTTACTCTAAATCCAAAATCTTTCGGAAAGAGCCGAAGGCTTAATCTCGGTAGAGGCAGAATCGCAGCTGTTGATTCCAAGCTCATGTTGCTTTTTGTGGGTTTTTTCCCCACCCCAGTAACTAATATTCCTTACCCTTAATGCATTTTCAGAGATAAAGAGTTTGGAACAAGAGTCTTGTTTTCTGGCGCTCGGGATTTAATAATCCGGGATTCTCTGGAGAATGGCTCAGTAGTTGGGGCACTCTCAAGGTTTTATACTTAAAAAAACGCTCTTCGTGTGTTCAATACAAAATCTTAGACGTTTGGAGTTAAAAAGCGGAAACTTTATTTGCTTTATTAGTAAAATGCCACATGCTCTTTTTACTCGGGTACCAAGCAAAGTTTCATGCCAAAGTTTCCAGTTCTGCAACAACTTTGGTTGGGGCTGCTGTGCACAATGGGGATAGGTACCTGCTTGTGTTCTTCCATATAAGTTTTGAAAATATATCTAGTGTTAGGTAATGCCACTCCTGCACATGATTTCGAGCCAATTTATACATTTGAAGGTTTTCCATCATTCTTAAGAGGTAGCAAATCTGAAACTTTTCCTCCCCACTCCACTTTTTTTCATGGATTTAAATACAGATGAAGAGTTTCTGTCTGTTCTATTGCAAAAAAGTAATAAGAGTGAGCATATAAGAAATCTTTACTTTTAAGAAAAAAACAGGTACAAATTATTTCAATCAGAAATTTTGGAGAGTTTAAGAGAACCCATTTTACAGACAAGTAATATTAAAAGATGCTCTTCTAGATTCCTCTAGAATCCTAGAAAGAGGCCATTTAGTCCATGAGTTCACTCACTGTCCAATAACAATTGTTATTCTGATGAATTTATGATTTCAGAGATGCATTTGGCTTTTTTTGTCAATAAAACAAGTAGTTTGTCTTTGCTTTCCTGTTTAGCGCTGAATACCAAGTTTTTTTTAAAAAATCCCCAGTTGATGCTTTAAGAAAAATCTGGCAATAACCTGGCAAACATTTAATTAATGTTTCTAACACAAAAGAAATGAGCAATAGACCAAATGACTAAAAGAAGTAAGGAATTCAGAACCTCTGGGCTTTGGTAATAGATGTGAATAGTTCAGTTGATCTCTGAGAACTAAATTCTCTTATTCTCATGAAGCCCATTGGGCAAAATACAATTATTCGTAACGATACAACTAGTTGATACACAAGAACTCTGGACGGAGACAAGCACTACTTTGAAAGTTTAATTATCCACACACATTGTTATGCTGCTCTTATTTCTCCTCCAAGTATTTATCTTAAATAAGAAAACATTGTGTACAAAATATTTGATGCATATTTAGATCTTCCAACATCTTTTTCTTTTCCTTACCCAGATTTATTACCTGGTAGCCCCTTTTAATTGCAGATGGAAAAACTTACAAGACAAGATAGTTCCTGTAAAACATTGTCAACAAAAGAGACAAAGCATGGCTGAAGAAGACAAGAAACAATAGAAAGAATTTTATTAATCTGTATTATTCTCAAAGTAAATGCTAAAACTGTCAGATTTGGGCTGCAAAAACTCAGACATCCATTGAATGGGAGTAAAGAAGTAGAATTACAGAAAAGTAATTTCTTGTTGCTGTCCAGCAATTTGTCAGATTTTGTGGTTGTAATCCTATAACGTGCCTCCAAAAGAGAAGACAGCCTTACCACTTTGAAGCAAATAGATCTGATTCTGTGACTGCAATTGACTTCTTGACTCAACTGCCAAGCAATCTGTCCCATAATTTGAATTCTGAAAGATAGGGAGAGTCCATACACACTTGACTTCAAAATAATCTTTGTCATTTTGCAATATAAGGAAATAATGTTTCCATTTAACATTTATTTCACTGTATCTTTACAAGGAATGCTGGATAAGATTGTAGAAATAGAGTCTGCAGGATATAAACACTGTGCTTCATGATACCTCTACATATAATCCAAGACCATGAGAAGCACAGCTAACTTTATTGGTGAATATAAAGCACTCCATTTATTGCCACAGCTAGTCAAGACTCATTTATCCTTGCACAACCAAAGCCAACAGTGCACATGTATCAGATAAACAAAGACTACAGGATAGACAGAGGCTCCTTATGTGTGCACTGATCAAATGAACACATGTTAGGGGCTGGACCCACCAGAAATTACAATGGCTCCACTGTAAATCTGCACAATTACAATGACAAAAGGATCGTTGGGGATCCTGTGAGCATTATTGTTGATGTTGCTACTTGGTGTTTGTTTTTTTTTATCCCAGTGTTGTTATAAGGTTGCTGATGATGATTGAGAGTAAGAATTGTGATAGGCACTGAAAAGCACTGAAAGTATGCCAACATTTAGAAGGACTGTCAGGGCACAGAACCTAGAACCTAGAAGGGTAAGAATAACACTCAAATTTCAATATTTTTCTTCCCTCCAAAGAAATACTGATATACACTGTATTTTTACAATGGCATTATCCAAGTTCCTTGTGAGAGCTATTCTTAAAGAGGCAATTTTATGTTAATATTGGAGTTCTGAATTAATATATTTTGAATATAGTATTCTGAACAGTTCTCACATTAATTCCGAATGAGGACTGAAAAGATTGATTTACATATTTGAGTTTCCTTGTCTTACTTATGTTGTAACAGCATAAATAGAGTTGTGTTTCTGCAGGGAAATCAGTTTCATTTTTAAACTACAGGAATTCATATTAATCTTAGTGGACATACATAAATACATGAAAGTTTGCGGCAGAGTTTATAGATATGGACTAGTCTGAAACATACTTTGTTCACTAATTCTGTAAATAACATGAATGATAAAAGAGAAATCAAAAGAAGATAAATTACTAGAGAAAGAATAAGATGGCCACAGGTTTTACTATTTCAATGCCTTTGAATAGGTGATAATAGTAGATACAGAATACAAAATAACAGTTGAAAGTATTCTATAGCTGATAGTTGACACATCTATAAGGGCATAAATAAGTAAGTTTATAGTTAGTTATAACTATAGTTGACCGATAAATTGGGATGTGACTAAAGTAATGTAAATGAGTAAGAAATTTTGATTAGTACAAATAATTGAATAAAAAATATTTATTGGAATGATTTTTCTCATTACTATTAAAACAGTAAGTATAACTATTTTTTTTTAATTTGATTTATATGCCGCCCTTCTCCGGAGACTCAGGGCGTCTTATAATGCGCTAAGCAATAGCCTTCATCCTTTTGTATATTTATACAAAGTCAGCTTATTGCCCCCACAACTGGGTCCTCAATTCACCTACCTTAGAAAGGATGGAAGGCTGAGTCAACCTTGAGCCTGACGAGATTCGAACCTGCAGTAATTGCAGGCAGCTGGTCTTAATAACAGGGTGCTTTAGACCACTGTACTACCAAGGCTCTTAAAAAAGAACTAATGTTCTTTTTTACATAAACTTTAAGATGCTCTTTTTCTTACTTTTGTGTGCCAACTTTTGTATTGCTTATCACTTTTGAGACACTGATTTTTTTTATTTTTTTGTGCATTTGTGTGTTTAAAATTCTTATAGTCTCCTCTTCTTCATCTAATGCAGTTTCTATTGAAATAGTCATCCTTCAAGTCAGGAGAAAAGTAAATGCTGTTTTTTATTCTGATTTTTAGAGACTTGAGCCTAATTGGCATTAAGGAAAGAGCCTTATTTGAGGCAACTTGATTGCTAATGACTTATTGATTGCATGCCCATACAGTTTTGATAGCATCAAAAATAGTCTGCCAATATCTTCCTCTAGGACAGGGGACAATGACTTGATTTCATTGAGGACTGCATCAGGTTTGTGTTTGACTTCTGGGGGGCCTGGGGTGGGCGTGGCTGGGTGGGCGTGGCCAGCTCAACATCACTTGTGTCGGGGATGCCTGTGGTGGCCTGAGTGCTCTGCCAGCGAAAACAGAGCTCAGCGAGCTTCATTTTCGCTGGCAGAAGCACCACGGGCCAGTCCTTCGCTTTTCTAGGGTGGCCCTGCAGGCTAGATTAAGCACAATCCGGGCCGCGGGCCTTGAGTTTGACGCCCCCACTCTAGGATGTTCTTTGTACTTACCAGAATACTCTAATGTTGCAGGGGTTCTTGGTCATCTCTCACCGAAGTGATAATAGAGTTCAACCGTACTTAACTTTCTGAGATCAGCCACTGTCTAAAGGATTAGGTTAAAAACACCCAGAAGCCTTTCCATGCCAATGCCTAGAATTGCAGACTTAGAATAATGATAGTTGAAAAAACACAAAATATCTCCAAGCAAAACTCTCTGCAATGTGCACAAAATGAATCAAACCATTCTCAAGTGGTATCTGTCCAGTTTTAAAAACTCCAGAGATAGAGAACACAAACTCTGGGCTATTACTCAGCCCATGAGAGATCCCTGTATGGATACTATTTTCCAATTTGATGTAGACCCATTAACCGGCCATCTGTGGATCAAGCTTATTAAAATGTCGCGATGAAGTTTTTTTTATTAGGTATAAAAGATCTCTTTGACCAGTTTGTATTGTTGCCTTGAGCAGAAGTTTCAAATTTTTTCAAGCCATATAACCTGTTAGATAATAAACAAAAATAAATTCCCAGAATCTCTGATCCAAAGACAAAATTCTAATGGTAGAAAATTGGCTATGTTTGATAGGATTTTTACAGGTACCGGTAGTCTTTGATTTACCACCATAATTGAATCCAAAATTTCTGTTGCTAAGCGAGAAATTTGTTCAGTGAGTTTTGCCCCATTTTACAACCTTTCTTGCCACAATTGTTAAGTGAATCACTGCAGTTGCTAAATTAGTAATACAATTGTTAAGTAAATCTGGCTTCCTCATTAACTTTGCTTGATAGAAAGTTGCAAACGATGATCATGTGACCTGGGACACTGCAGTCGTAAATATGAACCAGTTGCCAAGCATCTGAATTTTGATCACGTGACCATGGAGATGCTGCAACAGTTGTAAGTGTGAAAAATGGTCTTAAGTCACTTTTTTCAGTGCTGTTGTAACTTCGAAAGATCACTAAATGAGTTGTTTTGTTGAGGATTAAATTGAGGATTACTTGTATTTTTTTTTAACAAATTGTATGTTACACTTTTTAATAATAGAATCTTAATAATTTTTAATCATATAAATATTGCTGTATTAAAGTCTGAGTTGAAGTCAAATGTATCAAGCAATACAATAAAAGACAGGAACATAAAATTTGCTGCATTCAAGTGAACTTTTTTTTTTAGTCTCATGGAACCCTATCAAGTTCTCACGGAACCGTAAATTTTACAAATACTTGTAAAACTGCCTAGGCAAGCAGCTTCAACTAAAGTTCTGTTTCTTTGGTTGTCATTGTTATAAAAGGTCTATAGACCAAAATTTAATTAAAATTCTGAATTCCAAACACCTGTTCCATCAGTAATTTCCATAAGTAACCAGAGGAGAAAGGCAGGAAATTGGGTATGTTCCCTTGGGTTATTTGGAGGAAAGTCTGAAAATAAATAAGGCAGAAGACAGTTACAATATATGCTCATATAATTATGTTAGGTAGGGGACTCACTGGAGAAGAGCCTAATGCTCAGAAAGATTGAGGGCAAAAGAAGAAAGGGATGACAGAGAATGAGGTAACTGGATGGAGTCACTGAAGCAGTAGGCATGAGCTTAAATGGACTCCAGAGGATGGTAGAGGACAGGAAAGTCTGGAGGAACGTTGTCCATGGGGTTGCGATGGATTGGACATGACTTCGCAACTAACAACAACAAAAGGGATAAATGGAAACCAGTTTAGTGTAGCAATGAAGCCTCAGGCTAGAAACTGGGAGACTGTGAATTCTAGTCCTGTTTTTGACATGAATCCTGCCAATTGGCTTTGGGCCAGTTACTCATTCTCAGCCATAGAAAGGCTGAGGCAATAGCAAATCTCTTCCAAAAAAAAAAAACCCTTGTCAAGAAAACTTCACAGACCTGTCCAGGCAGTCATCAGGAATCAACATTGACTGAAAGGCACAAATAAAAAAAGAGGATGAAGTTTATTTCAATTTTTTCATTTTTTCCCTACACAGGGATTGAGAATTGGGTGGTGTGCAAGTTTAATAAACTCTTAATTGATTTTTTGTTGGTGTGGAAATATAGGATTAAAGTGAATCATCCAGTTATAGCCTGTATTTCAGAAAGCTCAGCTCATATTAGCTGAGCTATGGGATTTCAGTTTCTGTTTCTAATAAAAAGTTATATTTAATATTTCTTTACTTAAAAAGCAAACATGACTTGTGGAGCTATAAAGCAGTTTAGCAGCAGTGTATACACTTCACATCCCAGTCATGTGAGGTTTATGCTTCAGTTGTGTAAGTTGCAACATTGCAAGCAACTATGGTATATCATTTGTCTCTCACTGACTGAAAGTTTATGGATTCGTATATTCCTTTTTTCCTTCTTGACAAATAATCCATCTCTGTTGAACAGAATGAGATCATCACATTATTCTGGTTCATTGTTATTGGCTCATTGGTCCCCAGTAAGTCAATATTGATTTGAAAATTACACCATGAATCAATTCTTAATGGCTGTCATGATTAATCCTGAGTTAAAATAAATGAAGGAAGACTTCACATCATCTTACTTTGCAAATAGTTTTTTTTTTGCAGGATTATTGTATTGTGATAAAAAATATTAATATATTAAAATTAGCAAATGTTAATCATATATTAAATATATTACAAACCAACAATTTGATCAAGCTTGAAAGGTACAATATATGACGATTCTTTTGTGTTTTCTATAATGACATCATCAACCAATTTGGTTTCAACCTTCCTAGAGCATAATCATCATTAATTAAAAAATATTCAAAGGAAACACGTTACTTTCCACATTTCAGTGAACAAGATGTTCTTTAAACGACTAGCTATTATCTATCTAAGTATCAATAGTAGGAAAAAAGGAATGTACAAATCCAGAAAAACTCAGTGATTCATACCAATGAATTTTCTAAACTAGCCTGACCTAACACAAGATCTTTTGAACTTCAACACCAATAAGTACTAATTAAGGATTAGGAAAGTTTTGATTTGAATTATCCAGAAACATATAATTGAGAAAGATTCTCCTAAATATTTCTATAGTGTTACAGACAAATTCATCAAATAATGACTGAAAGAGAAGTGAAGATATGCTAACATACTCTGGTTTTGATTATTAATGTTGATTGATTATACATTAATATGGTTGGTTGCACAGTCAGCCAGATTTGGCATTTTTATCGATGTATTTCTCTTTCTGTTAGGGTGAATGAAACATGAAATCATGCACACAACCATGTAAAATGGAAACTGGTTAATACCCCTCTCTGATTACCAATATCTGCTTAAGACTTCCATTCCCTATTAGTAGAACTTACATAATTATAGGCTATGATATCACTTTTGAGTTCAGCATTCATATTTCCCCATACCACTAGATTTTCTATTATCAACATTAATAGCTCTGGTTTGTTAAAAAATAGTGCTTCAATTAACATTAAGCGGATAGTTCTGTGGGTTTACAAGCCGGCAATTTATTTCAATCATGCGTCTGAAGCTACAGTCAACAAAGTGTGAAATGTGATTATTTAAGCACTGCAGAGTGTGAAACGGAAAGACTATGCTGCTCTGAAACAGGATGCCTACAGTGCTGCAAGTGAGCATCTTGGCAGGTTATTTTAACTCAGACTAAACTTTTATAATAGTAAATCATATAAACATTTTTATTTCATGAATTTATTCCCAATTAAGACCCTGAGGGTATTTTATTACATATTTCAATTATGTTGGTAAATATTACACGGAGCTCTCAGTTTATGATTATTCATTTAGCAACCATTTGATGTCATAATGCTAAAAAAAGGTGACTTATGATGGTCCTCATATTTATGACCATTACAGTCTCTCTATACTAGTCATATGATTAAAATTAGATCATTTGCAGTGGTGAAATGCAACCGGTTCTATCCAGCTTGGATGAACCGGTAGCAGCGGGAGGTTCTGCCCAACTGCCTGGATGTCATCACGTCCTGTTTTTGACACTGCGCATGTGCAGAAGGTCCTGTGCATGCACAGAGGTGTCACGCGCAAGCGCACCCTCCCATTTGCAAACTGGTAGCAAAGGTAAGTGGATTTCACCCCTGGGTCATTTGGCAAGTGGCATGGAATACAACATCCTGGGGTCAGGTGATTGCCATTTGCAATTTTCCCAGCTGGTTTCTGACAAATGATGTCAATGGGGGAAGCTGGATTCTCTTAATAATTACATGATTAATATAATGATCACAGTGAAAAATATTGTAAAATTGAGCATGAGTCACTTCTCTACCACCTCACTTGGTATCTCACTACTGCTTCCAGTTCCAGTTGTTTTTGTAAGTCAAAGACTACCTGTATAATACTTCAGGAACATTTACATTACTCCGACTTGGAATAGTGCGTAATCAGACTAAAAGAATGACAGCATGTGAAGACATTAACCCGTGTAAATGTTTAAGTTCCCATCCTGAGACTTATACCAAGGTAAAACTCTTTCATGATCAGGCAGCAAGATGGAATGGGACTTAACACTGAACCCTTACAATCTGTTAAATTAATAGCTTAATTCCTGCAGCTTCCTAAAACAGTTCACTTAACCAAGGTTTAGCTAGTTGGTTAGACCTGCTACCCATTAGACAGGTATCTACAAAATGTGCTCACATCATTTACTAGCCTATCTTCAGACAATGTGTACGGCAGCCTTGATCTTTCAACTGAATTCATTTGAAAATTTCCAGGATTCTGTATGTTCTTTATAAACATGACTATTCCCTAGATCTGTTTTACATTGCTGGAAGGATACAATTAATTCAGTTTTATCCCTTTTCTGGCTTTTGGTCTTGACAAGTAGATGCTTGTGAGCTCTTGCTAGCCATGCACAAATCAAATGCCAATTGCTGATTTCCAGAGCTGGAATAATGGAAGCTCCTGACTGCTATTATAAATAATAGGACTGGCTGACACATTCTGGGAATTGAAGTCCACAGGTCTTAAAGTTGCCACAGTTGGACACCTCTGAATTCTAGGCCAGGATGGAAAAGCCACTACTAGTGTGTGTATAGCAAATGATAAACCAGATAGGACCAATAGTCTGATTTAATATATATTAGCTGCTCATGCTAAAAAGCCATTTCTGTCACTGGATTAAGTCAACCCCTTTAAAATAATCCAAGTGTAGTGGATTTCAATGACTGATTAAGAGAGTTCCTAGTTTTCCAGGTTCTCATTTAGGAAATTTTGGAGAAGATTGTGGGGCAACAGCATGTTAAATGTGTGTGTGTGGGGGGAATCTAGTAAAATTGTAATGAACTCCATTTTAGAATTTAAAATGTACTATACTATATTTTTATTGCCACAATAGATTTATTAGAAAAATAGTAATATTGCTAGAAATCTCAACAAGAATGAACTAAGGTAATACCCATACCAACAGTTTTAAATTTTATTTTGAATGATAACACATCAGAAAGGGAAGCATTAATTGAAAATGGGCTATTAAACTAACAACTAATTATTTCTTGCTTAATCGTGACTTCATGCAAAATCTTGATTATAGCCATTATCTGCTCAATACATGATAATACAATGCTGGGATAAAAATTGTAGAAACAGGAGGATACTTAGAGCTCTGAAGAAGTCCAGGCCTTTATTTTTAAATTTCTTCTCATAGCTTTGTCACCAGAGGTTCAATCCTTCTTCTGATGGATTGGAAGAAACAGATTGCAGGTCACAACTGCTGACTTTTCAGCTAATTGGAACTCAAATCACAACAGAGGCTACAATGTCTGGGATTATAAAAAGCCTCAACTATAGTGAGTGTGGAACTTTGCTAGTTAATTCTAGTTCTGCCAGCTTATCATTGATCACAATACAAGTTTTACTTCAGGCATGGCTGTTTTTATTCTTATACGTGAACTTAGTATAGCTGGGTTAGCCTGTGACAAAACCAAAAATAATTCAAATACAGTGAAATATAAGCTTCATTTCAGGGCTCAAAGGAAGTTAATAAAGCTAAATGTTCATCCTCAAAGTAATCTTCAAAAGCTGTTTCTATTAAGAAATGAAAACATGCAGGTGGTGAGGTTGGCATAAACATTAGATTAGAACGAAGGCACTTAACTGTATTCATCATGTCACAATTTGCTTTAAGGCTGTCATGATGCTAGGCTTTTTATGCTAACAAATTGCATGGACCAATTTTTATCTGAAATTCTCTCCAGAATGATTAAGCAAGTAGCTTCCTACATTGGAGTAGTCACTCCAATGGCTGTAACTCCAATGGCTGTAACTTTAACAAGAGAAACTAAAAGGTGGCCTTCTCAATATACAGAAAAACTGTAATATGTGTATGGAAAATCTGCATAGCAGTACCACTATTTGAAAACAATTTTGCAGACTCTAAAACTCATCTTTTGCTTCTTTAATTACTGTAATACACAACTTCTAATCTATTTGAACTGTTTAGATAAAATCATAACGTATTCAGAATTACAGATTATACAGATGCATCACAAAACATTCAAAGATCTGTTAAGAGTTCCTGATATTTTTATTTACTTATTAAATATATATACAACCCATCTCACTGTTTGGAGCAATTCTAGGCAGCTTTTCAGGCTGTCTCTAAATTTTATACTGCCAATCACAGTCATAGTGGTTCAGCTTCTTCAAAGAAAGATTTATTTTCCTTCACCCATAATAGAATCCACATACTATTGTTAATACTCCGCATTATGCAAAATCAGTTTGAGGCCAGTTTCAGGTCATCGTCACTACTATTAACTACAAAATGCTGAGTCAATAAATTCTTCCTAACAGGAGCATAAGGAACAGCATTCAATCAGTGCCTCATCAACATTTATGCTTCTTGCTGTATGTATTTGTCAGCTGGTTCCTGTTCTTCTCAAATGAGCAGTTCCTACTTTATGAAGGGGATACACAAAGCTCCAAAGGCAGGCACTCTGAAGCTGAATTTCTCAAGTAGCAGGATAGGAACAATGTAAAGCAAGTACTTAACTAATGGGCAAAGGACTTTCAATACTCACAAACACTGCAGAGATTTGGTATTGTAAATGGGTCGTTTTTTAGTGTGATTCTGAAAACGTAGTTGAGGCCAAAATAAACTAGTTCAGCTGTTGAAGGAAGACAAAGACATAGGATCACAGAGGTGTGAAGCAGTAGTGGGTTGCCCTCGGTTCGGACCGGTTCATAAGAACCGGTAGTAAAACGGTGGGAGGCCCTGCCCACCGCCCCAGATGTCGTCATCAGCGATCTGCGCATGCAGAGAAGCAAAGCGCGTGTGCGAACGAAGTCAGCGCATGTGAGCGATCCCGTTGTGAACCGGTAACAAAGGTGAGTAGAACCCACCCCTGGTGTGAAGAGCTGATTTTGGATGACTGCAGAGAGACTGTATGAAAATACCTTTCCCCAACTGACTTTCCCTTTCAATATATATTTCAGGTGAGGTTTAAGTTGCCAATTTTCAATAGGAATGCATAATATTATCATGTGCTATTATTCAGTGTTTTGCTTCCATTCACATTATATAGAAATGAATTCACTCTCTTTGATGATGATCCAATTCTTTACAAAAAAAGTTTATAATGGCGGAGGGCACTAATGGAACACACTACCCACCCAGGAGGCGTATGTTGAGTCTCTCAGCTAATAGCCATGAATAGCCCATTATTTCATGATTTTTTGCTTTCCCTCTTGCTTTTGAAAGTTTGCATGTTCTGTCACGATCAAAGGTATTTTGTACAAGTTGGATGAAATGATATGTTAATTTATATAGTGTTTGAATGTCCTTGAACACTATAATTATATGAAACGCAAATTACTAACTTTTTCTTAGACATTCATAATTTCAATTTATTAATGGGAAAGGAGCTTGGCTAAGCTATCTGATATAATTCATCTGAAGTATTCCTTTGGCAATTAGCAAATATGGCTATGCAGTGCTATGGATTCAAAAGAGAAAAGGTAATTTAGAGTCTGCTTGGGTATGTAGATTGCATCTATTGGCATGTCTTTAAACCAAATGTGTCTTTTCCTGGGATTACATGAAAGAAAAGATGCAACTCCTTTAAGAAATGGCAACAGGTGTGGTGTGAGGGCCCTGTGCATTGGGATTCACTGTCTACACAGTCTTTTAGTAAATATTTTTTATTTATTAATAAGTAATCTTATATAATTTTTTATGGCACCAGTTTTCTTGAATCTGTGTCACTATATTGCATATATCTCCTAGCTAGGGACAAATAGACTTCCAATTATCAACAATATCCCAGGTGCTTTCACGTAGACGTTAGTTGAAAAGAGAGAACAAAATACCATACCTAATCTCCCAATCACCTAGAAGCTGCTTAGGAAGATGGGAAACCAGGAGAAAACAGTGGCCCAAATCCCAATGCTCACGAGTGGTCTACAAAGATATTTTTGCAATATACTCAAGACTCCTAACCTTTTCTTTTTCTTTAGAATTCAAGGCCCTTTTGGTTTATCTAATTATTTTTTAATTATTTCACTTTTTCTCCCTTCTGGCATATGAAACCATAGGGGCAGTTTGATAACTATTTTTTTTTTTTAATCTGGTGGTAGACCTCAGCAAAGGAGTCTGGTTGAACCCATACATCTTCTCATTTTATTGGAAAAACCTTTCATATAAAGGCTTTTTCAAAAAAGATTTACTTTTTATTATACTTGATGTCATATTAGCCAAGAACATCTTCTAATCGAAATAATGCTCTATTGCGCCATCTTAGGTATAAAAATTAATTATGTGCTATGAAGTTGTTTTTTATTTCTAGCAATCAGATTGATATACTATCTCCATGATAATCTGTCTCCAACCTGTTCTTTCAAATCTCCCAATGGTACAGCTATTGCCACTGCAACTGATGGAATGTGCACCTGCAGTAGCAGAGAGGGAATATTTTGCCAACTCTGAGCCTTTCCAGAAAAAGGCCTGGATGTAACCCTGAACCTCTTCTCCCCTCTCCATCCAGCTCAGGATTTGCACAATATTGTTGGAAGAAATATCCACCTGGTTCAGTTCCAAGCCGGGAGAAAGACACTGGAAACATGGAGGCTGATTGGAAAGATGGTTTATTGAAGAAGCAGAACCACATGGATTTGTGGTTCTGGGCAGCTGACAAAATGGAGTTGAGAATGGGTGGCTTTTATACCTTCTTTTGGGCTTTGCACTGAGCTTCCTGTTCCTGAGCAAGAACATGTATTCTATTGCCTGTTGTCAGATTCCTATGGGGTCATGTAGGGGTTATGTATGATTCATAGCTAGCTCTATAGGTCAGGGGTGTCAAAGTCACGTCATCACGGCAGTGTCACATGACATATTGGGACTTTTTTTCCCTTTGCTAAGCCGGGCATGGCCATGGCCAGCACATGACGGATCTGGCCCTCAGATCGGGAGTTTGACAACCCTGCTATAGGTAAAAGATGATATGCAAACCCTAGGTGCTTGTCTGAGTTAATTTGGTTGAAGTTTGGACTGCTCTGGGATGATGTAATGAAGGGGCTTGTGCTCTGAAAGGGTATTGGGCAATTCCTATTGTGGCTTAATGGCTTTGTCCTGGTTTGGATCTTGAATGAGGGGCTAATCCTACCATTCTGACTTTGTTCAGACTTTTCTGCTTGAGGGACAGGGAGATTGGGGCTGCTTTCTGAATATGCTGGCCCAATCTTTCTTAATGGGCACAAAATATCTGCTGGGGGCTATTAAGAAAGACTTGGGGGCTGCTTTCTGTCTCTAATGCATGTTTCTCCATTCCTCCTTTAGGGAAATATAATATTCTGCCTTTTTAATATTTGCAAAAATATTTCATTCTTCTGGGGGTGGGTGCTAACTTTCTACAATATGTTATTCCAAGCTTCTTTCTGGGAAGTCTCTAAGTTGGCAAAGTCACATTTTATCACAGACTATCCATTTTGCTGCTCCTCGTCCTCTTCTTTTCTTCCACTGTTTCCAGCATTAGAGCCTTTTCTATAGAACTAGGATTTTGAATGATGTGTCCAAAGTAGGATGATTTGAGCCTAATCATTTGTGCCTTGAATGAGGATTCTGGGTGGCTTTGTTTGATAAATCATTGGGGGTGGGGAATCTAGACATAAAAAACAGGGTTTTTTCCCAGCTGCCTAATAACAGTCACCATGTGGAAAGAACTAAATAAGCAGATATATTGTAATAGATAGTTTTTCCAACTAAGGTGAGAATGCAATTATTGATAATTCTGTTTAAATCTCAGCAATAAACATATTACCTCGCTTTTGAAAATTACACAAGCCCATTTAAGCTCTTTTT
This sequence comes from Arizona elegans, assembly GCA_022577455.1. Lineage (NCBI taxonomy): Eukaryota > Metazoa > Chordata > Lepidosauria > Squamata > Colubridae > Arizona > Arizona elegans. The sequence continues at coordinate 280,749,573 of JAKOOJ010000001.1, read as the reverse complement.
GTTGCCTCTCCTTTTTGGTAATTTGCTAATGAATAGGTAATTTAATAAAGGCTTTGTAATATGTTAGTGGGTTACCTTAGAAGAGTCGTTTAATAGAGATTTTAATTTTGGATTAAACTCTTCCTATGTGTGCACACAGGGACACCTGAATTATATATGTCATTAAAATAGACTCAAGTATAGCATTATTTTTCAAGCCTCTCATATAAAAAGTAATCCTACAGTGTTTTAGAAAAGTAATAATTCTTTCTATTGTTTGGCAATATATACATAATTAGCATAATAACCAGCTTGTTGATAAATGAAGCAAGCATATTAAGCTTTCACCAGGCAAGTTTTGACATGCAGATAATCACAATAGTATTTTCCTCTATTCAGTCTGTGAAGAAGGAAAAATTACTGTAATTAATTAAAGTACAATTAAAAGTTAAAATGAATAGGTAATTTACTAAAGGCATGATTCATTAAACTGCGAATCACTGAACTTATTCAAAATCTGAACACAAATATAAAGGCACCTCATCTTATGGGAGTGAATTATATTAGAAAATAATTGTCGGTTGTTTAAAAAACTGCTTTTGTCATCTGAATCTGCTACCAAATCAGCACTCTCAAATTGTAGGTCCAAGGGCAAAAGAAAAAATGTTACCAACTTTTTTACATTTCTGTGGTAAAATATGAGTTTTTAATTTTTTCCCCTAGACAAACCGGATTTATAGAATTTGGGGGTGTTTTCAACAGTCACCTTCTAACCTCTGCAGAGCTAAATTAAATGCTCATTTGAGAAATGAGGCTGAAATAATTTGTAGTTGAATTTCCTGTTCCTCTGCTGTTCTTCATTCAGGATTCAGCATAACAAACAGTCACTGATGGTCAAATTTCTACATCACCTCCATTTTTTACTCTTCAATGTATTGCAAATAATTTGAAGCCAAACTACAACCATCGGCTTATCTGCCATCTTTGAAAAGCTGAAAAAACTCAGGCAACATCATGAACCTTAGAGTTCATGTTTAGAAAAAGTATCTCCCTTCCCACCACCAGATGATGTGCAACCATGGTTACAGCTATTGAGGAAAATATCTTGTCTGCAAAACTGCAAACAGGCTATAGCTTCTCCTTCAGTGATTTAAAGGTGCTTCTGACTAAAACAGAGGAGGTTTGTCTAGCTTCTACTCATAGAAACCAGTCATATCCAGGGGTGAAATGCTCCCGGTTTGGACCAGATCACCCGATCCGGTAGCAATGGAGGCGGGTGGTTCGGAGAACCGGTAGCAAAAATCCCTACCCCCACCCCCGCCCCATGCCCAGCTGAGCCAGACAATCATCAGAGGCTTTTTTTTTTTACTTTTAAATGTATTTTTTTACAACTTCTTTGGCTAAAAATGCTTTTAAAAGTAAAAAAAGGCCTCTGATCATTGCGCGGCTCAGCTGGGATCGGCAAAGGCTTTTAAAAGAAAAAAACTCTTTTTTTCTTTTAAATGCCTCTGACGATCCAAGCTGAGTTGTCTGATTGGAAGAGGCTCTGCCAATCAGGCAACTCAGCTGGGATCGTCAAAGGCATTTAAAAGAAAAAAAGGGTGTTTTTTTTTCTTTTAAATGCCTCTGACGATCCCAGCTGAGTTGCCTTAATGGTAGAGGCTTTTTTAAAAAGCCTCTGCCGATCAGACAACTCAGCTGGGATCGTCAAAGGCATTTAAAAGAAAAAAAGGGTGTTTTTTTTTCTTTTAAATGCCTCTGACGATCCCAGCTGAGTTGCCTTAATGGTAGAGGCTTTTTTAAAAAGCCTCTGCCGATCAGACAACTCAGCTGGGATCGTCAGAGCCTTTTGAAAGCATTTTTTTACAACCTTCACTGAAGAGGTTGTAGAAAAAATGATTTTAAAAGTAAAAAAAAAAAAAGATTGGCCATGCCCACCCAGTCACATTATCCCCCACACACACCAAGCCACACCCACAGAACCGGTAGTAACAAATTTTAGATTTCACCACTGGTCATATCCCCTTATCAATAATCAGAAAAATGTCCAGTTTATTAAAAGCATGGTTGGGGCAAGGGGCTATCACTTTATTTTACTTCTTTATTGCATGATGTTGGGCTTAAGGATAATTTTGTTGGTCCAAGAACTATGGCAGGTTGACATTTTTGTCTTCACATATTACCGTAATCGGTTATGGTTACTGTGGTTCTTAATTAACTCATAGTGTGTATATTGCAAGTTGAAGACGGACTGATTCAAAAGTCAGTCAGCTTTCCCAACTTGCTTGTTTCAGTTGTGTGGAATTCAGACTCCCAGAATTCTTAGAAATGTCCATTCTAGATAGAAAGTTCTGGGAGTCTGAAGTCCATATATCAAAGAATTTCCAAAAACTCTAATATGCTTACAGATGCCATGTGGTAAATGATCACAAGAGGAAGGATATTTACAGTATAATGGTAGCTTCTTATTTTTGCAGTAACATCACTAGAAAGGCTTACTTGCTACTGATAGAAATTCACTGTTTTTGAAACCATGTGTGTGGCAGAGAGAGAGAGAGACTGACTTTGGGATTATTACTTTAGTTTGTAATCTGTAGATTAGGCTTGTTTTAGTGGTTTACACCAGCCTGAGTTTCATACAGCTACTAGGAAGACATGTACTCTTACCTGAATTTATGTTTTGAAATTCATTAATATTTTTATATAATTGGAAAATAGCTGTCTTTGATCATGAATAAAATGAAGAAACTTTTTAAAAAAATTGTATTGAATAATATTTCAATGTTGCTTTTATTGTATTATTGCTGGTGTTCAATTATTACACACCTATTACTGCAGTTTGTCATTTTACTTTAGTTCTAATTCTTGGAAATACGTAGTTTTACCAAAATCATTTTGGTACAGTGGTTTAAAAACATCAGGCTAGAATTTGGCAGACTCTGAATGTCTGTAGACTCTAGAGATTCTCAGTCATCCAGGTCAAGGTTGTCCCAAAGGTGCTTTTTCAAGAGGCAACTGGACTTTCTTGCTTTTTTCTTTGAAGACATTTCAAAGAAACTCATCCAAGAAACTTCTTCAGCTCTGACAGGATAGCGGGGAATGGAACTCTGAATGCTAATCCTGGTTTAGACATAAAGCCAGCTGTGTGACTTTGGGTTAGTCACTTATTCTCAGCCCCAGAAAATAGGCTGTGGCTAACCAGTTTTGAAAACATTGCCACAAAATCTACATGGGATTGTCCTGGCATCCAAAACAAAACAAAACAAAACAAAACACCAACCCCAATACCACTTTATTAAAGGTGCATTAGGAAATATAATCTATGGCGTGACCTGGGTAGGGATTGTATTTGTAATGTTTTAATCTCAGGTATTGAGGAGTTGTATGCTGCCTCAGATTGAAGTGGCACAGCTGATTGAAGTGGTCCAAGTGTTTTATAAATGAATAACATTTTAATACATTCACGATATATTTCTCTCCTTACAAACATGCATTGGGTAGATTAACCAAGTCACAATTGATCCAAGATTATTTAGGGAATACTTTGGGTGACTAGAGATTTTTACCTGTTCTCTAATCCCAGATTTTATTTAATTGATAAAAGGACAAATTTGGGAGTGGAAAGAGTTTAATTATGGAGAACTAATTATGAGATATAATTATGATGTAAATATCAGTAAAGAATGGGGAAAATTGAATAGAGCATAATCCGATGGATTTTTTTTCTGGACCAGATAATTAATTCTTATATTTTGTTTTGTTAGGAAGCTCCTTCAGAAGCAGTTCTCATTTATAAAAATATAAAATTAATGTCCAATGTTTATTTTCCCCATTCTCTCCCCCCCCCCCGTTTTCCCTTCAGCTTCAGATATCATTACGAAGAAATTGTGGATTGCAACCTTGTTGTTATCTGTCTTGATTTAATAAGCTTGACCAACCTTCCCTTATTCTTAAATAGTTTATAACAGAATAACAGGGTTGGAAAGGATTTTGGAAGTCTTCTAGTCCAACCTCCTGCTATATACAATTTCAGACCAATGGCTGTCCAATCTCTTCTTAAAAACCTCCAGTGTTGGATTGAGCCACAACTTCTGGAGGCAAATCATTCCACTGATTAATTGTTCTATCAGAAATTCTTGCATAGTTCTAGGTTGGATCTCTCCTTGATTAGTTTCCATCCATTGCTTCTTGTCCTGCCTTCTGTGCTTTGGAGAATAGCTTGACTCCCTCTTATTTGTAGCAACCCCAGTGGTGGAATTCAAGTAATTTAACAACCAGTTCTCTTCCCTAATGATTTCTTCCAACAACCAATTTCTTTGCCAAACTGCTCAGAAAGTTAACAACCGGTTCTCCCGAAGTGGTGCGAACTGGTTGAATCCCACCACTGGCAACCCCTTACATATTGAAACATTGCTACCCTTAGTGTTTTTCATTAAACTAAAGATAAAGGTTTGCTTCCTAGGGTGCGATGCTCATGTCCATGATCTTGATTCTATCCCTCTGTTAATGCAGACTAGGATTGCATTAGCTTTTTTGGCAGCTGCAGCACACTGCTGGCTCATGTTTAAGTGATTGTCTACTAGGACTCCAAGATCCCTCTCACAGTTTCTGCTACTGAGCCAGGTATTACCTATTCTGTACTTGTGCATTTTGTTTTTCTTGTCTAAATACAGAACCATATTTTTCTCACCATTGAATTTCATTTTGTTAGATAGAGCACAGTGTTCAAGTCTCTGGAGATTCTTCAGTATCTTGAGCCTATCTTCTGGAGTGTTCGCTATTTCTGCTAGCTTGGTGTGGTCTACAAATTTGATGAGCTCTCCTTCTATTCCCTTTGTCTAAATCATTGTTGAAGACATTGAAAAGTACTGGGCCTAAGACAGAACCTTGGAATACTTTCAAGTTCAGATGAATTAACATTGTAAATATTTTTTACAAATCTTTTTTACAATATGGTCAATGTGGACATTTAATAATAGAGGCAATACAAAAAGAATTTAATTCAGTACCATCTGACCTGATCAGAATACATGGATGGAGCAGAAATTTAGGAAAGTGAGAAGTAACCTCAAATCAAAATTGTGCAACCCTAATAATGGGTAGGCAATCTTTCTGGCCAAAAGTCCTGTTGAAATTGTCAGGATATTTTTGATGGTTGCACTTGAAAAATGGCTGTTATGGGGGAACTTGGCTGTTTGCAGAATGGCTTCCATGGTGGGTATAACTAGTCACAAAGCATCCATTTACGAAAAGTAAAGTATCCTCAGTATACCTCTTGCTTTCACAGAGTTTTGAGACATCCATAGGAACTGCTGCATATAAATCTGATTCTAGAAGCTAGTGCTCCTCTAAAGCATCCTGGCTTTCTGTTTTCATTTAATTAAAATCGTAATTTAAATAGAAATAGAGCAGAGAGCTTGGTAGACATCAAGGGAGGGACCTGATGGGCAGCATATTGTCTACCTCTGGTTTATAGCATTGCTTCAGCTGTTGGAAGAATAGTGGGCATCTGATTCTGATGCAGATTAAATGCTGCTGTTGGTCTCTGCTGTACGAAGTGCATTTTAATGCACGTGCCCTTTCTCAGTAGTCTGCTATGAAAATCTGTGGAGAAAGATACCAGTAGCTGTGTTCAGGTGCACAACCAGAGAACCATCAGTGTAAATAGCCTGGTTGTAAGACTTTCAAATTGGACACTGTCCCAAAGGAAAAGACATAGAAGGCAAGGGAGTTGAGTCAAGACAGAAAATCAGGAAAAGGTTCTAGTTAAGGTTTTCAAAAAAACCACTTTGAAATTTTAGTTAGGATGTGTGTTGATTCTTACGTGTATGTGATTTGGTGCATTTATACTTACAATAATTATATAAAGGAGACTGAATAAGCATAACATTTCCTCTCATATTGTTCTCTTAGACCTTTGTGTCATCCTTTGTTTATTTTATGTTAGTGTGTGAACTTTAAATGAACGCTATTTCAGTTGTAGTTGCTATGAACATTTATTTATTTATATATATATATATATATATATATATAGATAGATAGATAGATAGATAGATAGATAGATAGATAGATACTTTCCCATCGGTTCCATTTCTATCTCCCTCTTACATCTTTCTTGCATCATTGCATTCATAGCAATATCCTTGAACTGGCAGGAAGCTTTGCCAGCATCAATCTTTTTTTAAGGGCTCCTCATTAATGCAAGAGGGCATGCATAATGGGTCTGCCTAAGCAACAGTTGTGGCTCAAGAAGCAGAAAGGATCAATTATTTGATCTTCCCAAATAGGGGGCAAAAGAGGAGTAATCCAGACATTCTTTCATCTTTATCCCAAGGTGCACATTTATCAGGCTCTGTCATGCCCCTGTTAGAGTCTGACTCTGAGATGGAAGAAGAACAGCTAACAGAGAGAGAGTGACTCCGTTGGCTTTGGAGGAAACTGAGGAAGGGCAAAGTCAGGCTGGGCAGAGCAGGGGAGAGTTAGAACAAGGGAGAGAGGGTTCTGATGAAGACCAAAGCCCACCCGCTCCTCATCCTAGGGCACGCATGGAGCAACATGGGTTGAGTGACTTACAAGGGAGGAAAGAGCCCTGATCCCCTTCACAAGATACATCTGGAGCTGGAGTTTAAAAGGGGAGGCAAATGGGAGGGGCAGTTGTCGGGAACAAACACCGAGTTCATGTTTGTATTGACTGCTTTATCTGAGTTCCTGGCATCCTCCCAACTGGTTTGATTTATGGCCATGCTACTTCAGTTCTGGAATTCCTTATCTTGCTTGCCCTGCTGGATGAATTACCTTATCTTGCCCTGTTGGAATTATGGTTGGAAGTTTTGTCTGCTTACTGGTTTGTGGAAGGGTTTTTCTCCAGACTGGAGAGTAAAGGGACGTTGGGGGCAAAGTTTGGAACTAATAAAGGGACTTGGACTTATTTTCTGGCTGTGTTGCCTTTGTGTCATTGTTCAATGATGGATCTAGCCCAATAACTCAAAGGCAAATTCTGGATTTCAATTGAGTTCCTTTATTGCAGGCCTAGATGAATCCTAGGCCCTATGGTACCAGAGGTCACTGACCTTAAACCTTTCTCCTTCAGGTATACATCTGGAACAACAGGAGTACCTCATGGTGAGAGCTTTTATACACAGGAGGAGGGGCTAGAAGGTAAGGAGTGGCTATGGGGGTTATGGGATGCAGAGCCAGGTGCACCAGGGTGGCAGTACAGTTAGACATTTACCCTGACAGTCATGCCCCGGGTCATCGCAGGCTCTTTCCCATATATCTCTTTTGGCAATCTAGTGAGAGAGGCAGATCATGTGTTAAGCTAATGCCCAAACTTTCTTCAAACACTGCAGGATTAAAGGATTTCTTTAAATTGGGTAAATCAACTACCAAATGTGGTTCAATTTAAGTTAGTGAATGGTGCTGCATATTGCGGCAACCTTCTCTTAAATTCACAGATACATCGATGGATCCGGGGCTGTCAGTAATTAAGGAAGGAAATATCTGCAGACATCAGTGATGATGTCAACTCAGTGAACAGATCAATGAAAATATCAATTCAGACAGTTGAGAAAAATGACAAATTCCATGGTAGTGATAAACAGCAATGATACTGAAAATGCCAACATTGTAATACCTTTATGCAAATCCCGATACTTGAGAATGAATGAATGAATTAATTAATTAATGAATGAGTGTTCATTCATTCATTCAATCAGTCATTCATTCATTCTCAAGTATGGGGACTGAAGCTGCATGTAGATTTACATAAATTATAGAAAAGGGCAACTAAAAGTATCAGGGTGTCAGGGTGACTGATTCTTTAGATAAAAGATCCAAACAAGGTTTCAGCACGTTTAGCTTGAAAAGGGGGAAACTGAAGGGGAGATTTGATTATGGATAAGATTATGGATGGTATGGAGAATGTAGAATGGAAAATACATTGTTCTTCTCTCAAAAGACTAGGATCACGAACCATTCAGTGAAGCTGATTGGAAGGAAATTTAGAAGATGCACTTCTGCAGTGCATAACTAGCTTGTCAAATTTGTTACCACAAAAATGTGATGTACACTAAATTGGATGGTCTAAAAACAGGATTGGATAAATTCATGATTTATTTAAAAGCTCTTAGTCTTGAGATTCAATGTTACTTCCAGGTTGAACTTTCTCTCTAAATATTATGTGTAGGGAAACAGTAGAAGAAGTAGGGTCTTTCTCCATCTTCTGCTGGCCTACAATCCAGAGGCATGCAGTTGGCTAGTCCTTATGAGAAACATAGTGTTGTACAAAGATGGGTCCTCTGGTCAGATGTAACAGAATTGTTTTTTTAATGTTATTTTATTTATATCTCTCTTTTCCTGGAGGAGCTCAAAAGATACCCCACTATCTGTAAGATTATTTGGACTAAGAGAAAATGACTGGTCCAAAGTCATCCACTGAACACCCATGTTTTAGGATGGATTTGAACATGGTCCTCAGTCCTAGTTTGACACCTGGTTCTTAGGTACTTCTGTTCAATCTCTCTCTCTCTCTCTCTCTCTCTCTCTCTCTCTCTCTCTCTCTCTCTCTCTCTCTCTCTCTCTCTCACACACACACACACACACACACACACACACACAGAGTAAAAAAAGTTGGAACAATAAAAATAATGATTTCTCCCTATTGAGGATTGTCCTTTCTATTTTTTAAAGTATTTATCTAGCTTAGAATAACTAGGAAAGGATGACAATGATGATTATGGCAATAATTCAGTGGATAATAATTTGTGGATACCTCATAAGAAGAACTGAACAGAGCAGACAGAACACTTGCATATAATATGGATTGGAACTATTTTATTTCTTTTTCTTCTTTTTCCCCCCTGTATCCTTTTTAATGATGGGGATTAAATAATGTATTTTATGCATTTCTGAACCTGGAACATTTTGCAGACTAAGATTGTACTTGATGGTCTCATTCTGTATAGCTCAACCCCAGGAATAGTTTTACCACATAATTTACTGTTCATATAAACCAGCTGTTATTCTTCCAAGCAGTCCTACAGAATGTACAATTTAGCACAAAAAAACAACAAAGTGAGTGACCTCTGTGAATAAAACAACAACCCTGCTTTATTGTGTCCAATACTCATTTTCTCAGACCCACAGTCCTCTTCTCTGTCCTTGGCTCTAAACAAATTCTGAAATTGTCATCTTAACTATCATCCATTTGCTTTTCTGGATTATTTATCTTGGGCAATGGGAGGCAGGGAAGAGGGGGAAGGGAGGAGGATTTTAACAGCTGCCAAATATCCTGAACCAGTTGAATGAGACAAATGCTTTTATTAAACTCAGGGGCAGCATGCCAAACACAAGGAGTCTGGGAAAAATACAAGGGCGAAGCAGCTTTTTAGTGAAGCAGAAAGAAATAGAACTGGAACATGAAGAGACGTTGTGTATCAAACTAGGCTTGGGAGATGTTGCTATAGCTAAATATCCATTGCCCTTTTCTTGTACAGTTCACAAGCATATTCATTGGTCACAATTGCTACTGATCTGCTGTATGTGCTGATTCTATTTGATCTGACAGATGGTGATCTTTTGGTTCTCTCAACAAAAGCAATCTCTTCCTGACTGATTAGTGATATCTTTGAAGTCCATGTTTTTTTGATCTACCATTCAGAAACAGTCCCCCCACCCCCCACTTTTCTTCTTTTCTTCCTTTTTCCATAGCTGGCTATACTGATGCCAATTTTGAGTAGCTACCATAGTAGTAGACTATTATGTACTGTTACTTGGAAGTAAGCACCATCCAATTCAACATTTTTTTGGGATAGACGGTGAAGGTGCATAATGTAGTGCATCAGACTCATATATGGCTCCATAAGACTTTAATGCTGCCCCAAAAACCTCCAGATATTGTTATCAATTTGTAATATTTCATGTCACAGAAGAGGAAGTTATGCAGTACTTAGCTGGAGAGTACTCATAAACTAGACTTAATGACATGTAGATAACATTATCAATTACTTTGGGAGTGTGGAACTTGGCATGTCGCTCAAATGACAAGTGTGGCCCCAGAAAAGTCCTTTGATATATGGGAGTTCAAAAGGAATGGAATTTGTCTTATAAAACTATGCTAAATATATTCATTAATTTTAGTAGAGAAGACCCTTGATTAGCCTTTATCAATGGATGATGCTGTGAAGATAGTTCATTTTTCAAGTTACAACAGCATTTATACGTTGAAATTAAATTAAACCAGATGAATTATTTTTTACCAACATTGACTTATTTCTGTATGATATTTGGATCTCTTTGGCAAAGTCCAAAAGAAGTGAAAATTATCAGCATTTTGCCATTACGGTACTTTCAGTGATTCCATTCAATTAGGTGAATAGAAAGAACAAGAGGAGCCTCAGGCAGAGAAAGCTTGACACATTGTGATGAAAGGATACCACCTAAAAGATCTCAGTGTATAAGGACAAAGCCTAACATCACCTACTGTTTTCACTTTGCCATCATTTATTCTACGTACAACAATGTATTTGTGCAAGGAAAGGTGCACTGCAAGTTTTCTAACTGCCTGTCTCCTGAGCATTTAGCAACATCCTGACATCCAAGAATTAAATGAAAAAAAACATTGTAATGACATGGTGGGGGAAAAAATGATGGGGAATCATTGGCATAGGCAATACAAAAACTAGCACACTTTGAAAGAAAACTTTCAGAAATAGTCTAGAAGGGTTAAGACACTTTTAGACAAAAAATTGATTCATATGAAAGTTGGCTTTTATTTTGCAAGCCCGGGTTTTGTTTACCCACAATAACCAAGGACAGCAAGATCTTGGTTAGTTTTAGCTATTTTGGGTTGAAGGATAATTCTGGGTATTTACCAGGTTGTTGCCTCACATAACAACAAAATACAGCATAATACTGTAAAATTTTGACTAAAAATATTGGGGTACTTTTCGGCAGCCTGCGGCCAGCTGCCGCCTCTTTGCCAGCTGCTTTCCAGCAGTGGTGGCTGGCTGGGGGCCACCGAAAATTCCGGTTAACTTGCCATCTGGACTTTGGACAGCCACCACTGAAGTAAGCAGCCCAAACAAAGAGGCGGTGGTGGGGAAGGAAGCGGGGAGAGGGCCGGGGCTGCTAAAGGAAGGGAAACGGAGGTGACTGGCGAAGGGAAGGCGGGGGTAGTTAGGTGGAAATTCCCAAAATTTCCCTACCTTTTCCTGTGGGCATGGCTAGGTGGGGGTGTGTCATGTGATGAGTGGGTGTGGGCGTGAGTGATGTCAAGTTGGCCACGCCCACTCAGTCACATACTCCCCACCTAGCCACACCCACTGAAACGGTAGTAAAAAAATTTGAAACCCATCACTGCCATACACCTTTGTAGCATAACATATCTCATATTTCATGCCAATAATTTGTATTTGAAACAAACAACATGCATGCTCATGTTCATAACCAATACACATCTAATGTCACCATAAATGCTGCATATCCATTTATATGGATGAGTCTTTGGAGTCTTCAGGCTCTAAGGTAAGTATTTGTGTCCTATATTTATTAATTCATTATTTATTAATTCAATTTGTATGCCCCCCTGAGTCTTCGGAGAGGGGCGGCATACAAATTGAATTAATAAATAATGAATTAATAAATATAGGACACAAATACTTGCCTTAGAGCCTGATTAGTGTTGAACCATTTTATAACCATGCAAATATTTTCGTCTGTCTGTCTGACTATCTATCTATCTATCTATCTATCTATCTATCTATCTATCTATCTATCATCTATAGAATATTCTATAATTTGATTTATCACATGGTTTATCTACCGCAGGGGTTCCCAAGCTGCCCAAATGGCGGGTGAGTGCGCGTGCACAGCTCTACTTGCATGAGTGGTGGGTGCACTTGCTCACGCACAAAGCTCCATTTGTGAGTGGCGGGCAAGCGTGCCTGCCATTTAGACAAATGGAGCTGCTCATGTGCTCACTTGCCACTCATATACAATCATCTCCTCCTCCTCCTCACCAGGTCACAAGCAGTATATCAACATATGCACATTAAACTTTGTTTCTCATGTTCTTGTAATTCTCAATATAAAAATCTGGACTACACCTAGAAAAATATTAAATTAGTCTGTACCTCTGCTTGGCATAAAGCTAAATTTCATTTTCCAGATACTGCCTGTTGCCAACTCTTGTACCTTTTCAATCATTTTTCTCTCAAATATTTTTAGGCAAACTAATGACTCTGTATAATAGTTTATGAATTGGCTGCTGTTAACTATTTTCTTGTATAAGGGAGTAACATGATTCTTTTCAATCATCAGACACAAATGCATATTAAACAAGTTGCTTAACCCTTCTATAAGGAAATCATATCCATAATTTAATATTTCTGCAATGATACCACCTATAACTACCTACATTTTTTCCAATAATCTGGTGGTGTTTATCAGATCCTGATAATCACTATTTTTGGACACTAATGTTTATAGCTTTCATGTTAATTCTACACTGTAAAATTGGGACGTGCTATCTCTTTCTGCAGCCATTCAACTTTCATTCTTTCTTTATCTTCTATAGCCACCAAAACTCCACTCTTGACATTACCAAAAATTACTTGCCCTACATTCATAGTTCTCATCATTCTTGTATCTTTAATTATCTGAATCTTATATCCTGAACAATCATATCAATCATTTTTATTTATATCCATTCTTTTGACACCTCTATGTATGAATGACATGTTTAAACAGTGTGCTTGAAACAAACAGAACCATTCTAAGCAGTTGTTCACAAAATAGTTACAAATTTTATTTATTTTTGGATCTCCAAGTATCCCATTTTTTTCTGTGCTCTCTAGTCTCACTCCCACTCTATAAGTGAGACACATTTCAATTGTTCTTTGCTATGCCAGTGTTAAAGCAGTATTTTCACAGGAATGCCCTTAAAATATATATAATGTGCTAGCCTTTGCCATTCATTACCTTGGAGAGGCAATGAGGCTGGATAGGAATTGGCAATTATATAAAGAAATTTCATACCATTCTAGTTTCCTGTCATTTCAAGAATACTCGGTTCTTATCCTACCTTTTAGGATGATTTTCCCTATTCTGCAGCTCATGAAAAAAAAATTGTGTTACAAAGCTTGCCATAACCCTATGATGCATTGTATTTTAAAGTCAACAGTAAATTATGGGATTAAGCACTAGTGGTCCTTCCATTAATTACTTGCCTTACTACATTTATTGATTGCAGTAGCACAGGTTTTGAAGAAAGTTATTACTCATCGGGAGAAACTGTATCAGAATGTAGTTCCAAGGAATACAAAATAGCTGCAAAATTATAGAAAAATAAATCACAAGTTTTCTTGCAAACGTACTAGTTTTTCAGCCAGACTGAACAAGAGAGGTTGACCATAGTGTGGGGTGCTATTTTCAGAAGGACAAAGAGATTATGAACCACAAACCTGAAAGCACAAATACACCTTCCACGTATTAAATAAGATCCTGAAATATACACATGTTTTATAATCTCCATATTTTGGACTGTATGCATAGAGAAGTAGCCTTTGAGTTGATTTGACATTACCAGCTATTTTATTTAGACAGGAAAAATTGGACGTATTTACACAATATGAATCTAAGGCCAACAATTCATGATATTGCACATGCCTTGCATCTAGAAAGTCACAAGTTCAAATCCAAGGATCTAGAGTGAAAAGGGGACTCTTCTTGTAAATTATGGAGGGCAACTGCCATTCTTTGTAAATAATAGATTCTCCAATAGTCCATCTCAGCATAAGTCACCTTCCTACATTTCTGTATATACAACAGAAATAGTTTCAGTCCTCACCTATTCCATCCCAGATTCATAAGAGCTATGATATCCATTTGTTTTTCCATTTCATATTGGCACTCCTGCTGGATGAAAATCAGTATAAACAAGCTCCTTGGGTGGTTGTGTAAATAACTCCCAAAAGTTCATTTAGCATTTCATTATCAGTCTTACTCAAATCACATGGAGGTTATGCAGACATTAGGCATTGGCCTTTGTACTTGTCTAAACTGATGGATAACAATCAAGGTTAAAGTTTTCTTTTCTTGTGTTTCTTTACTATGGCTGGCATTAATCTTGAATATTGAAGAAAGATTCATACACTGCTTTACTGAAGATGGGAGAAAGACAACACCACTAAGAAGCAGCTGTTCTCTTCTCTGTTGGCCAAGTTAAGCAATATCTGGGGAGTAATTTCAACATTTGAAAGCATATCTAAACACTAAATATTGTTGGTTATTACCAGGTGTCACTTATTCTTTTATTAGACAATCCTGAAACAAAGAAGGCTGCCTTTAATCCCTGGGCAAATATTTGGATTCACAGTTGGTTTCTCTGAGAACTTCCTGATGTCTTTCAATGAAAGTATTTCCTGGAGAACCTTGGTCTTGTTTACAGTGACTTTTCACTGGTTTATAGCAACTCAAATAGTTTTTCCTTTTATTCATAGAAGAAGCTTTGTTTCCCAACAACTGAAAAACAAGCTGAATTCCTGCAGCATTCCTTTGCCCTGGAAGGCATAGCTACAGCAAAATTGTTGCATTCTGATCTAACCATGTGGACTCAAGATATTTTGCCCCAGCTGCAAAGGACAAAATTATGCTTCCCTTTCTCAGTTCGGTAAAGAAAAACCAAGAACACCAACAGTGAAAATCTTACAGTACAGAATGAGACAACATTCTCCATTATCCTGGATAGCAAGATTAAAAAGGTAAAGGTTCCCCTCGCACAAATGTGCTAGTCGTTCCTGACTCTAGGGGGCGGTGCTCATCTCCGTTTCAAAGCCGAAGAGCCAGCGCTGTCCGAAGATGTCTCCATGGTCATGTGGCCGGCATGACTAAATGCCAGAGGCACATGGAACGCTGTTACTTTCCCACCAAAGGTGGTCCCTATTTTTCTGCTTGCATTTTTTACATGCTTTCAAACTGCTAGGTTGGCAGAAGCTGGGACAAATAACAGGAGCTCATCCAATTATGCGGCACTAGGGATTTGAACCGCTGAACTGCCAACCTTTCTATCGACAAACTCAGTGTCTTAACCACTGAGCCACCATGTGTCCCCCATATTAGATTAGATTAGACTAGACCAATTGGTCCTACTATAGGCATATTTTTTATTTATTTTTTTATTTTATTTTATTTTGAATTTGTATACCGCCCTTCTCCCTGAGGACTCAGGGCGGTGAACAGCCAAGTAAAAACATCAAGTACAAATATTAAAATACAATTAAAAATATATATCTAAATTTGGCCCCATTAATTAAAAACGATAAACAAAACAATTAAAAACACTTAAAAAATTAGGCCAGCCCAGCTTGCTGGAAAAGGAAGGTTTTAAGGGCACGGCGGAAGGCACTGAGGTCTTGGATTCTCCTTATCTCTGGGGGCAATTGATTCCAGAGGGTAGGTGCCCCCAAAGAGAAGGCCCTTCCCCTGGGGGTCACCAGCCTGCACTGTTTGGCTGATGGCACCCCGAGGAGGCCCTCTCTGTGGGAGCGCACGGGTCGATGGGAGGTCATCAGTGGCAGCAGGCGGTCTCAAAGATAGCTAGGCCCTATGCCATGGAGCGCTTTAAAGGTGATAACCAACACCTTGAAGCTCACCCGGAAGACCACTGGGAGCCAGTGCAGCTCACGCAGGAGCGGTGTTACATGGGAGTGCCATGCTGCTCCCGTCACTACCTGTGCTGCTGCGTTCTGGACCAGTTGGAGCCTCCGGGTGCTCTTCAAGGGGAGCCCCATGTAGAGAGCATTGCAGTAGTCAAGGCGAGAGGTGACGAGGGCATGAGTGACTGTGCACAGGGCTTTGTCCTACTATAGTTTGAGACAGAGTGTCACGTAAAATGAAATTAATTATCAAAGCCCTTTTCAAAGAGATAGATAAAAGTTTTAAGCCTTTTTCTCACTTGCCATTTATTTTTTATAAATAAAAAAGGAGCCTGAGTGGCGTAGGAGGCTAATGCCTCCTACTAAGGCAGCCTTTAACATCCAGCTGCCTGCAATTACTGCAAGTTCAATTCTCACCAGGCTCAAGGTCGACTCAGCCTTCCATCCTTTCTAAGGTTGGTAAAATGAGGATCCGGTTTGTGGGGGCAATAAGCTGACTTTCTATAAAATATACAAAAGTATGAAGGCTATTGCTTAACGCATTGTAAGCCACCCTGAGTCTCCGGAGAAGGGTGGCATATAAAAATAAATTAAAATAAAATAAAAAAATAAAATAAAAGATGCTGTTTCACAGTTAGGTCAGGTGGCCCCTTTACTGGGTATAGCTACTAATTTAGGTGTATTCAAAGATAAATTTATCCAGTGTTGTCTCTGAACATGGCTGACATGTTTAGGGATTGCCTCTTCCTAATTATATCTACATATCCCATGAGGTCCAGCAAGAGGGATATTTTGTGGGTTTCATCTGCTAAAGAGATCAGTGAGACAGGACCCATAAAATATGCCTTTTCAGTGGGGGCTCCCTCCCTCTGGAATCATTCTACCCAAGGTGAGGTTAGCTTCACCCTGTTAGCCTTTTGGAAAGACCTTGACATCCCATGACCCTTGAACATTGCAACCGTCATAAATCTGAGTCATTGCCAAGCACCTGAATTTTGATCATATGACTATGGGGATGCTGCAACAGTTATATAAATGTGAAAAACGATCATGTCACTTTTTTCAGTGTGATTGTAACTTTGAACAGTCATAAATGACCTGTGTAAGTCGAGGGCTACCTGTATGGAAGAATGCCATGGTTTGTTCTTATGCCTGTTTTAGGTATAATATTGTACTTTTAATCTTGTAAAACCACCCAGACTCACTCTAGAGTTAGGCAGCCTAGAAATTTGACAAAATAAATATATAAATTAGACTTAGTGGCACAGAAGGCTCATCACTTTTCCCACATATCTTGTCCACCCCTGTAGAAAAATGTAACACACCCACCTGCCAAAAAAAAGAGAAAAAGATGACATATAGTATTTCATCGCTTATAGACATGGAGAGTTGATGTACCCAGAAAATAAAAGAGAAATAGGTCAAAACACTTTTTTCAGGAGCTTTCTCCATAGTTTGTAGTCAATTTCACCTTTCTGCCAAACACCCAAGACTTTTAGCTCCATATAAAGGACTACAACCATCTAAAAAGAGGAAAAAGAGAGAGGATTCAGTATAAATATACTGAAATATTGCAAAGGTGAACCAGTGCTGTTTTAGAATGGTGTCAGTATAAAACAGCAGTTCTTTTCTTCCTTGCTACAGTTATGATCTATGTAAATGATTTTTTTTTTAAATTTGATTTATATGCCGCCCTTCTCTGGAGACTCAAGGCGGCTTACAATGCGTTAAGCAATAGCCTTCATTCTTTTGTATATTTTATACAAAGTCAGCTTATTGCCCCCACAAACTGGGTCCTCATTTCACCTACCTTAGAAAGGATGGAAGGCTGAGTCAACCTTGAGCCTTGGAGAGATTCGAACCAGCAGAAATTGCAGGCAGCTGTGTTAATAACAGGGTGCATTAAACCACTGTACCATCAAGGCTCTTGATCAGGTGGTAAAACTGACAAAGGGGAAAGTAATAATTCCAGCAGACCCAGTTTGATATGGTGTTTAAGATATCAGGCTGTTGTGGTCTGCCAGCAGCCTGAGGAGCTGGCAGCAGAGTCAGATAGTGAAGGGGTTGGGGAGGAACATGGACCAGTTCTGGAGTCTGGGGAAGGCTCGGACGAGAGCTCTGCATCGGAGGCAGAAAGAGGGCCAGGGCCATCTGGGAGTTATGTGCTGCCTCCGGAGCCTCCAGAGTCGAGCATCAGCGAGGCAGAGGAACAGGGGGAGCCTGTTCCCAGTGCACGCATGCGCAGAGCTTCCAGAAGGCAAGAACAGTTAAGACAAAAGGGATGGCTTGGGAGTAGGGCTTGGAGATGATTGGCCCCTTCCATAAGACATAAAGGAGCAGCAAAAGTACATGAGCCTTTGCAGGAAGCAACTTTGTTCGTTCTGGTTAGTTTAAATTCTGAAGCTCCATTTTGACTCTGTGCTCCGTGTGACCTTGCAAAGCTAATTGCCAATTAGGTCTTTGGCAGTGTGTCAAAGGAGATAAAGGTGGGTGCCTATCAGCCTTATCCTGAAGGACTGTGGCAGACTTCTGTCGGACTCTTTACAAACTATTTGTGATTCATTATGGGCTGTGAATGAACATAATTCACAGCTGTTGAAATAAAAAGAGGGTTTTTGAGACTAATTTTGTGCCTTTTACTGTCTCAGGAAGTCTAGGTCAGAACATAGACTAGAAACTGGAAGATGATGAGTCCTAGTGCCAGTTTAGGCACAAAGCCAGCTTGGTGACCTTAGGCCATTACTCTCTGTCAACCAGAGGTGGGTTTCAGCAGGTTCTGACCAGTTCTGGAGAACCGGTAACAGAAATTTTGAGTAGTTTGGAGAACCAGTAGTAAAAATTCTGACTGGCCCCACCCCCATCGATTCTCTGCCCTCCAAGTCCCAGCTGATTGGGAGGGAATGGGGATTTTGCAGTAACCTTCCCCTGGACTGGAGTGGGAATGGAGATTTTACAGTATCCTTCCCCTGCCATGCCCACCAAGCCACACCCACCAAGCCATGCCCACCAAGCCACGCCCACAGAACCAGTAGTAACAAAATTTGAAACCCAGCCACTGCTGTCAACCCTAGGAAGGAGGCAAATCTTGCCAGAAAACTGCAGGGATTTGGCAAGAGTCAACATTGACTCGAAGGTATACATACATAAATACGTATATAATTCCAGAAGGAAGGGGATGTTTGGTGAAGTACAGAGTGTATTGGCATACCTGCCAGTTAGAACATAACAACTGAACACATGTATAGACACTACTCAACTAGGATAGAATTGACAATCTGGAAAATTTAATTTATGACGGTGAGGGGTTTTTGTTGCTGTTTTTGCAAACGGGAGGATGGTTATTAAGGAAAAGCTGTAGAGCGGTTTATTAAAAAGGAATGAACTATATAGAAAAGAATTCTAAAGCAATTGTTTCTATATTGGAACAATGCTGGCCAAAATAAACTGTTGAACAGCTGTGTGCTGCATCACCTATGTTTTATGGAGATATTTGTGTAGCTATTCTAGTCCAATAGAAAAGAATATGGATGTCCTAGGATTTGGAGGATTTTTTTTTAGATCCAAGGAAAATAAAAAAAATTGTAATAAGGTAGATTGTATATGGAATATATGTTGGAAATATAGATGTGTTAATTGTCAAAAGTCATACATCTGCATCTTTAAACTACCACATAGTACTGTGAATATTTGCATGGCATATATTATGCTGGCAAAAGAGATCACTAAGCCTGATGATGTATTTGAATAGGTCAGGATGGAAAATATGACACATCGTCCTGCAAAAACATCAGGTGTCCTGTGTCCCATATGCAACAACAACAAAAAAGAAAGAAAGAAAAGAAAAATAACAATTCAAGGTCCAATTTTGAGCTACTAATCCTGAGATACAGAATTCAAACAATCACAAGGTACCAACAAAGGGAAATTTGACAAGGGCAGCCTTGTTTAATTCTTGGAATAAGGATTGCACATCTCTCTGTGTGGAACACATATCACATATACCTTTCTTTTAAAAAATTAGAGATATTTTAATATAAAATACAAATGGAAATAAAGATCAGAGGGGAGAGGGGAAAGAAGGGGAAAGGGGAAAGAAGAGTAAAGAAACAGAAAAAAGTGGCTACTGGCTCTTTTTGGTGCAGTAGAATATAAAGTATAGTAACAGCCTCAACCTTTTGCTTTACGTTTCTGATAGATACAAGCCACTTCTGTAACAACAAAATTAATCATCACAATCTAAGATAAAATTTTCAATTTTTTTTCTGTTTCAAGCATTGGGTATGAAGCACTAACTCCAGAAGTGGTTTCCAAATCCTATCACAGTGGTGAAATCCAATTTTTTTAAACTAACTGTTCTGTGGGCATGGCTTGGTGGGCGTGGTGTGACTTGGTGGGCGTGGCAGAGAAAGATACTACAAAAAGATACTACAAAAAGATACTACCTTGATGGTACAGTGGTTTAATGCACCCTGTTATTAACACAGCTGCCTGCAATTTCTGCTGGTTCGAATCTCTCCAAGGCTCAAGGTTGACTCAGCCTTCCATCCTTTCTAAGGTAGGTTTAATGAGGACCCAGTTTGTGGGGGCAATAAGCTGACGTTGTATAAAATATACAAAAGAATGAAGGCTATTGCTTAACGCATTGTAAGCCGCCCTGAGTCTCCAGAGAAGGGCGGCATATAAATCAAATTAAAAAAAAAAATCCCCATTCCCTCCCCACTCCTGGGGAAGGATATTGCAAAATCTCCGTTCCAACCCCACTCTGGGGCCAGCCAGAGGTGGCATTTGCCAGTTCTCCCAACTACTCAAAATTTCCACTACCGGTTCTCTGAATTACTCAAAATTTCTGCTACCAGTTCTCCAGAACCTGTCAGAATCTGCTGGATTTCACCCCTGTCCTATCACATATATCTTGATGGATCTTTGCTGACCCCACTCTCAGTTTATCTGTAGTAGTATACTGAATGTGTCTATGATGGAGTTGTGTACATCTTTTTATTACTGGTTTGCTTGCATCTGGATTTTCAGCAATTAAATGTCCTCAAGTAAATAGGAGAAGCTGTTTGCAAGGAAATGAATTCATATCTGTGGAAATAAGGTTTTATCCTCCTCCTTTTTCAAGAAACCAATTCATACATGCCTTCCATTTCAAAAGTGATAAACAATTTCTGCAGAGGCATGTTTTGGGGTTGTTTTAGGTTGCTTATGTTTGATCTGTTCCCAAACATTTGATTCCCCCACTATCTTTTCAAATTGTTATTCTAAAATAAAGCCTTGCTGGTTGAGGAATCCTGGGAGTTGAAAGCTGAAATGAAAGTTGCCAGTGTTGAGAAGCTCAGGTCTAAGACAATTATAAAGACTGTTTTGCTATGCATTTTACTTAAAGCCACAAGATCTTTTTTTCAAGAGAAAATCTTCTTGCAGTAAAACATGTAATTGTGTAGGTGGGTTTTGTATTGTAATGTATGAACTCAACTGTTCTAATTCATAAATTATGATTAATAATTAGTGATTTATATGAACCTGGTCACTGTAGTAAATTAACTTTGTATTAATCTGACCTCATCTAGTACAAATCTTTGAGGAACATGTCAAAAAGCCTTAAATCAATCTTCTGTGTCCAGATGCCTCTGTATACATTGAATATTGTAGGTCCGAACTGATTCATGTTGTAGCCTAATCTATTTTTTAGTACACCCTGATGGAGAAGGAAATCAGATAGAAACAGAAAAATAGGACTGAATATGGGGATAAATGAAACAAGATGAAAGAAATCTATATCTCTCTCCAGGTTGAAACAAATTACTGAAACATGACACTGGTGTGAAAAGTCTAACTTAAATGCATTTCTGCCCAAAATTGGCAACAGCAAAGCTTCTTCTGTTCAGGTTCAGTTAGCAAAACATTTACAGGATATAACAGAAAGCATATGTTAACATCGACTTTGTTAAATGAGCCATGCAAACCTTTTTGCCTTTTTATGTAGTAGGATTTTATATAGCATTTAAAACTTGCATGAGTCCTACTTTGTAAGTAAGTGGATTTTTTTAATATAGGCATTCTCCCCCCTCCAAAAAAAATATGTGGAGGCAGACTAAGCCAGCCTTCTGTCTAAATGAGCAAACACAGCCAAAAGCCACCAAGTAGGGAAGGCCATCCTGAATAAATAGATTATAGAAGTTAGAGTTCATTCAGCCAAACCTCGTATTCCAAGCACGTGGGTTGCCTTACACCAAACATGTGGCTTAATGAGGCAAAAAGAAATTGCCTTAAAGTAACCAAAAGTTGAACAAAGAGACTTTTCAGTAATTTGATGCTTAGGTCTGCTGTAGAAATTTGGATTCTCTCTCTACAAAAAAAGAAGAAAAAAAAGAACATAACATAACACTCTAACCCTAACATTTTTGGATTTTAAATGTTATTAGCCCCACTGATTGTTTGTCAGATCAGAAAGATTATACAATAAATAAAATCAACCATAACTTCAGCTATATTGCTCTTTGAGAAAAAGGACTGACCTTTTGCAGATCTAGCCAATTCGGCCTAGCCAATTCGGCCCGGCCAGTTCACTGCTGCCAGCTCATTGCCTCTGTCAACTCATGCCGCTTAGTCATTGCAGGACAATTTAACACAGCCAATTTGCCACAGGGATAACTCGCTGCTGGCAGCTGGATGGAGAGCCGGGTGGGCAGGGAACAGGTGGGCAGAGTGCAGAGCAGCAGAGGCTGCGGGCTTCCCACTGGAGGGAAAACAAGGCAAGCGAGCGGGAGTGTAGAGTGCATAGCAGCAGTGACTTCCGGCGGCTTCCCATTTTCACACACAAACACTGCTGTCACTGCCACCACTGCTGTTGCACCAAGCTCTGGGCTGTTTGGAGATTGGGCCATTTGGCAGTGTGTGGGGTGACAGGCAGTGGTAGCTGGGTGCATCCCATGGTCATGCCCCCCCCCCTCCACTGATGTCGCTATGCTGAGTTCCGGGAGCTCAGGACAGCAGCGGTTCAGTGGCAGAGGTGTGAAAATGGGATGCACCTGACTTCCACCACCTCCGCGCCCTGCCTACCACCACTACCAAACAGCCTGAACACTGCCGCTGCTGAATGGCCTGTAATGGTGGCAGAGGCAGGGGTGTGTGTGAAAAGGGAATGGTCCTGGCCTCTGCCGCCTCCCGCTGCCCATCCTCCCCTCTGTGGCCAACTCCAAATGGCCTGGAGTTCGGCATAGCAGCAGCAGTGATGGGGTATATAAATATGGGAAGCCACTGGCTGCAAGTGCCATCACTTTGAGCTCTGCCCACCTGCTCACTCTTCTGTCCACCCGGCTTTCCCTCCACTGAGAAAGCCACTGGCTGCTGATGCTCTGTGCTCTGTCCACCCACTCACCTGTCCATCTGGCTCTACCTCCAACTGAGTTGTTCTCATAGCGAATTGGCCATGTTGAGTTGCCTGCAATGACTTGGTGACAGTGAGTTGGCAGAAGCAACTTGGTGGTGGCAAGCTGGCGGCGGCGAACTGGCCAAATCAAGTATACCATTTGGTTAAACTCCAAAACAAATATTTATAGCATTCCCCCAGTAAGGGCTGTCAGTTACAACCCTTACTTCCTATACATCCCATAAGTTAGATAGGCAATCCCTATAATTGGATCTTTGCCCCACTAGTGATCCATTTTACAGTATATTAGCAGGGCATTTGAATGTGTTAAATTTCCCCAGGCATTTTAGGGCCAAATTAGAAGCAACAACAAGCTGCTATGTGATTGGGTATGGCTGTTTTTCAAGAGAATTATAATTTCAGGGACAATAACCTGCAGGGAACAGAAAACAAAATATAATTTTATACAGATAATCCATTCCCACAGCTACTATTTAGATGAGGGGAAAAAATCCCAGCAGTATATCTTCCTACTTTAAATGTACTATAACAGCTGTCATCCTTCGGTTCAAACACAAGTCCAACCACAATTTCATAGTAAATATAACCGATGAGAATGTTTAAATGGATGATGGACATTGTAATCTAATGTACCACATTGGCTGATATAATTCTGCTGTAAGAAGGAAGCATTATTCTCTGTTCATTCTCTGAGATTTTACTTCTTCAGATCTTCATTGAATTACATTTCCCAGTAGGACCAATCTGATGAGAGTTGAAACCTAATATATGTTAAGACAGAGATGAATCTAGAAAACAACTTAGAATTAAGAATCGGAGCATCTCTGTGCACTTAGTAGTCTAACCCGTAAAGAAAAGGATGTGTGAGATACAAAGACACAATGAGCAGTAGCAGCCCCAGCCAATGCAAGGAAGGGATATGAATTTAAATTCACCCCTATCTAAATTGGGTGATTTCACTTTTAATTTTACTTGAATTTCATTATCAGCTATACAAGGCATTAACAATAACTTGGCTACTTGTTTTAATGTCACACAACAGGACTATCTTTGCAAAACCCTTCTGGAACTGCAGATCTTCATGGCAGTTGGCATCTGTGTCCCAAGGCGCAGATTACACCAACCAAAGTTATGGAGGTGACTTTCCTACTTGACAGAATCCTAGAAGTGGCAGTCTCAGGAAAGGCAATGGAGTCTGATTAGAGCAACCCAGAGAAGCATTTGGCTGAGGTAGCAACCGAGAAAACAACTCACTTTCTGTATTGGGCTGCCTCACCAGAACAGCTGACAGGCTCAACTGAGAGCATTTACGTCAGCTGTAGTTCGCTTGCAATTACTGTCACCTTTAGTATTGATCTCCTGTTCCTGCCCTCTGGTGTGTTTCAGGACGTGCACGATAGAGCAATCTCTGGGCTCTGTTGAAAATAAAACCCAGTGTGTTCCAAACTCAGATCTTTCCCTCTTCTGGATGAATAAATGCAAAGTACATCCAGACCTGCGACTAAGGCACAGTGCCAGAAGGTCAGGAGAGTTCCTCATTTGTTTAGAAGGAAGCAGCAAAACAAACATGAAGTGACAAGGGATAAAACCTGAAAGAGAACAGTTCTTGTATTTTTAAAAATAACTCTTAAACCCGTTGGATAAATTGTGGCTCATAAATATATAAAATGCTAAATGGGCAAGCTCAGTTATAATAATTATTGTTATAATTGCTGTTTTGCTGGATGATACTAAATCATAGGCCGCCAGCTATCTGGTTCAAATTGCAATGCTGATAACCCAAATTATCACAGACACACATACACCCTTACACACCCTTGTCTTTAAATCAATTGGTGTGGCTTCTAAGGTATTGTGTAAAGTAATCCTTTGCTATTACTGGTAAGCTTTAGTTGGCTGGACAAATATCTTTGCAGTCCTGGCTGATGTCTAAAGGGAAGATTTGCCAGCCATACTTTGCATGATCAAAAGGTTTTTCAGATATATGATCCAGGGAACCTGACACTGATGGTGGCTATGGAAAGCTATCATCAACTGTGACTTGGCCTTGATGTTTCAGCCATTTGTCTTCAACCTTGCCGTAGCACTGAACTCTCACCAAACATAATTAAGTAAAGCTTTCAGATATAAAGTGGCATTTTAGTTATACTCCATACCCTTTTTCTTTGTGGCTTCACTGGCCAGTATGGCACTCTTACTGCTTCCCATCAGCAGAACTGAAAAGCTAAAATCAATTACCATTGGAATATCCTCTGTAGCGACACCCATTTGGATGGGGTTTATATACGTATGGCAGATAATTCAGATAAGCAATATCATATGGTATTATGTTCAGCTGGATATTCTACTCTGTTGGAATATCTTTAGATTAGTCCAATCCTCAAAAAGTCATGCATTTCCAAGAATATTTGTTTTGCATGAAGAGGGATTACGCTTCAGCACTTGGTATTTTCAGTAGAATTTGAAGAGATAACTATCTGAAACCCAGGAAAACAGCTTATTCATGTCCTACAGTTGAGAAACTGTGCCTCTTAGTGTATTGTTGAATTACAACCCCCAGTCTCCTCATTGCTATCTATCCAGCAACAATTGAGGGGCATAGCTCCCTACTTGAAATGAGCTAAAATAAACACATTATAAGGCTGCTTTCTGTGTTGAGTTCTTTTTTTCAGAGGAAAAATCTCTACAGCTGTTGACTGCTTTGCTTTTAGGCAGAAAAGAAAAAGGGAAAAAATATTTGTGTCCATTTAATTATGGAATAGAAAGAGAGAATGCCTGTCCTTTTCTCCCTCTTTTCCTTTTTATGGGTTAGCTTCACCTACTGTTAAATGTATGTTTAGCACATTGAGACAAAATGAATTTTTAGGCCAGTAAGTCTAAATATTTTAGGAACGTTCACAGCTGATTATTATAGTTTTGATTCTGTGGAAAAAAATGTCCTTCTGTTTATAGTCTCCTGCACTCCCATGTTAGAGTACAGAAAATGTCTAAGTAAGGGTAAAGGACTGAAAAACCTTTCTGCAGTGATGAAAATGCTGGTTCATAGGAGCTGATGTCAGCACACGCTCTTGGAATGGAAGTGTTCTTGTTTATCCTTCCCTTTTTTGTGTTTCTTCTGGATGTATTCCAAGAAGGAAGGAGGGAGCGTAGGAGGAGATGAGCTAATGCATTTCCAATCCCTTTTGGATACCCCTGGTTTTATACAAACAAACTGTCCAGAGTGATCTGACTTTCAATTAACCATTTCAGTTAAGTGGGAACCAGTGACAACCCTCCGTGCTCAGTCAAGCTAACCACTTACATAATTAGAATCTACTGTAATAATGAATAGCAGTGTGGTACCTCTCCAGAAATGACTATAGGAAAGGACACTGGCAGTAACCAGTGCCTGGGGATTTAATCATTTGAACAAACAACAGGGAATCCAGTGAACCAGATCCCCAGAAACCAATATTTCCTGTAAATATTAATAACAGCACCAGCAATCTATGGCTCTCCGGATGTAGTTGAACCCCAATTCCCATCAGCCATAGCCAAGTTCACTTATAAAGAGGGAAGTCTATCTGGTGGACAGTAGGTTGCCCACTCTAGAACTGAGATTTATCTAAGAAGGACCCATAACAAAACATTGCAAAGTGAAAAGCTTGTTGCTCAAAATTCCCATCAGCCAATCATAATGTCGTTTTATATGACAGTCTGTTCTGTTTCTCTCTCCCTTTGTTTCCAGTTCCAGATCTCCCAAGTCATCCAGCCATTCTCAATTTTCATTGGACTATTTAGATGACTCACCTCCTTTTTTAGATTTTTATGGGATTTCCATGAACCTGCTTACATCTCATTTTTCAGAACATTTAGGCTATATAGGCTAGAGCAGGGGTCACCAACCTTTTGGACCCCAGGGACCACTAAATTCATAATTTTAAATCCCGCGGACCACTAATATGATCTGCCTAATGACCGGCTGGGTGGGCGTGGCTAGGTGGTCATGTGACTGGGTAGGCATGGTCAACTCAATGTCACTCACGTTGAAGAGCGCCTCATCGGCCTCTACTCGCCCCTCCCCTCCCAGCCCCTCCTTGCCTGCCCATCCAGGCTCCTTAGTGCTCCAACAGGAAGCAGTTGTTGGAGCTAAGCAGTCACCATGAGAAAGAGTTGGCAAAAGAGCTCAGTTCAAATTGGATCTGACTGAGAAGGAGGCTCAGGAGAAGCACCTCACTGAGGACATAGGAGCATAGGCTTTCCAACAGGGAAGACCTGCGGGAGTGCAAGGCCAGGTACCGGCACCTGGAGGCTCAGCAGGCTGAGATGGTCAGCCAGTTCCAGGCATGATGCAGTCCCACTGGAACGAGGCCCTCCAGCTCTTTGCGGCACTTCCCTCCAGCCTTCACCCAAAGCCCTGAACAGGAGGCTGAAGCAGACCCAAAATTGGCATTTCTACCCCTCTCCGACCCACACAAAAAGACGGCAGCAACACAACCATTCATTGCACGTATCCGGCCGAGGGGCCATAGTTTCAGGACCCCTGATTTAGTGCAATATAAAAAATGCAAATAATTTTTCTGCAGACCACCAAAATTTTTTCATGGACCACCAGTGGTCCACAGCCACTAGCTGGTGACTGCTGGGCTAGAGTGTAGTGCAGATGAATTATTTAGGAAAACCAAGGCAGGATGCCTGGGGGAAGCTTGTTATTAGTTAAAAGAGATTTCAGGTTAGCAGTGACAGTTCCTGTGTGTAAACAATGCGTGTTTCTGCCATGATCCTGATTTACCTTCTAATAGTTCTTCTAAGCAGATCATGTTGAGAAGTTGATCAGAAGTGCTGGAGTGCCTTTTAAGGAGATGTTCATGGGATTTGGAGACTCTTTTTTTCCAGTTATCCCATTTTCCCATCATCCAGCATTCTCTCTGCCCAACTCTGCCCCAAAACTAAAAAAAAGGGGGTTCCCTTTCAAAAGCTTCCCTTGAGGTTTAGGAAAAGTGTGGGAAGTAAGAAAAGCTTCAGATGGCAATGAAAGAGGAAAGATAGGATATTCATGCACATTGTTTGGCCACATTTTATTGTAGATGAGTCCAAGGACTCCACTCTCAGCAATGAAAATATGGTGAACAGTATTTACCAAAGGGGGGAGGGACCAACTATTTTCTGTCATATTGAATAAGAATGGTGATTATGTTTGGCATGGCATTGAAACCATCAATTCAGTATAATAAAATTGATCTCTAGTTGGATTTCACAGAGAGATATCAAGACTCTGAGAAGATGGCAGAATCATTAGCAGTTGCAACAATCCTGCGTTTGACTCTATAGAATTAAAAATGTGGACATTCCATAACTGCCCATCTACATTACTTGGGGGAAATTATGATTGAAATCTGTGACATTGTTGAATTATACAGATCTAAGAGATGTTGGTCAATCAAAATAATTGGTTGTTGTTTCAAAATGAATAATAGGAACAAATAATCCCTAGAATTAAAAATTGAAGGCAGAATACTTAGTTTGAAATATTTAGGCATTACTATTTTATTAGCCCATAGTAAAAAGATGGAAGACAGTGATTTTATTTTTTTGGATTCAAGAATAAATGAAGATGAACAGTGGGCTGGAGATATAAACAGGAAATAAAAGGAAAACACTGCTAAATTTAGACAAGAGCATGAAGAATAAAAACATTTTACAAAGATTTGCGTTTAGAGTGAGATGGGCATATAAATTTAATAAATATTTCAGTGACAACAAGGATCAGAACAGTTAAAGCAAATACTGCAAATGGAAATATACCATTGAGAAGAAGTAACAGATGGAAAATAGATACTTCCAAATAGTAGGTTTGGGAACAGCTATTGAGAATACCATGGACTATAAGAATGAATCCAAATAATCTGAAACTTTAGGGTAATAAACAAGTAGCTAACCATTTAAAGCATGTGGTAAACAGATGACGGATTGGAATGTGGGGTCCTTGGTGCTTTCTGAGCTTGGTGGCTTTCTTTGTAGACATTTCATTACCAAACTAGGTAACATCATCAGATGGGTTAGAAAAAAAATACTTATGCTTGACAAGGCTGAGGGAAATAGAAGAAGGAGAAGAGATAGATGGATGGATAGAAGGAATCTAAGAAATTACTGATACATCCTTGGAAAAGTTATAAGTTATTCCTGAGGATAGGTCAAGACCATAGAGTCACATGGAGCTAAACTTAACTTAATAAATTAACTGCCCTCTGTGGTGTGGCTTCCCCTCCTCCAAAAGGGGACCCAATAGGGGAGTACATCACTGGAGGTGGCTGCTGGACTAATTGGCTGACCCCACCCTTCCTCCTGAACTTCCTGCTCCCTCTATGCTCCTCTTTTTAATTTCATATCATTGTGCTTCCATTACTTTTTATTCTTTTGTTTCTTTACTATTTAATTTTTACATTTTTTTAAATCTTTTTTCCTTTTTATTGTTGTAAACCACCCAGAGTAGCCCCAAGCTGAGATGGGTGGCCAATAAATTTAACAAACTGAACTAACTTACCTAAGACAAAGCCTCTCTCCTGAAGACTACATGGACACATCTGTAGAGTCATTTTAGCAGGTGGATCACTATTACTGCCTTCTGGAGCACGTTTTTTAAAATTGCCCCTCCTGCTTACAGCCCTAGGGCATCTTGATGGTCTGTATTACTAATGTCATGCCCCATCTGAGCCCAGTTTGGAAGAGGAGGAGGAGTTGGAAGTGGGACCGTCCAACAGGGAAGGCACATCTCCCTTTGGATGTTTGGAGAGGCCAGGGGCTGAGGATGATGCTATCCCAGGACCCTCAGGCATTTGGAGAAGTGGTCAATGAGACAGAGAGCTGCCTGCCTGCACAGACACAGAGGAGGATTGGCTGCTGATCGGCAGTGGTGCTGATAGGTAGCAAATCCCCTCTGATGAGGAACAGCTGTCTACTTCACTCATTCAAGGGCAAGGAGAGTGGAGAGTAGGCAAGCTCAGAGAAGGCTACTGGGGAGGAGGTCACCCCACCCCTCCTCACAAGGAACACCGGGAAGGGAGTAACTTAAGGAGAAGCCATAAGAAGTTAGTCTTTGCCAACAATTGTTTGCTTTGGCCTACACTCCTCCGGCTTTGACTCGTGCCTGTCGCTCTTTGCCTTGCCTCGCTTGGAAAATTGTTTTTTGCGTTTGTTTTGGACTCAGCCCTTGTCTTGTGGCCTGTGTTTGGCCTTTGCTTCACTGTGCCTTTGAAACAGTGCATGGGCCTGGGATCTGTTCCTTGTCCTGAGGACTGCCATTGTCTTGTGGATTGGACTTGAACCTTGGACCTTGCCCTGTGAGCATGCTTCTACTCTGTTGGCTCTCTTTATACTAAGGGGGATTTTTGGAACATTGAGGGTAGCTGCCTTCAGGATAGTGTGGGTGTGGAGCCTTATCAGTTGTTGCGGGGCTATTGGCTAGAACATTTATTGAGAGAAATAAAGAACTCTCTAGTTCCCTGCCTTGCCTTGACCACCTGGGTCATAACAACTAATTAGGCCTAATCCAAACGATTGCCAAGATCAGCAAGAATCATGTTTTGCCAGCTACTGGATGAGTAATGATATCCAACTGAGTGCTATTAGTGTCACTTAAAATATCTCTGAATGAGCCCGTGCGTTGGAATTTGGAATGGGATAAGCTATTTAAACAGATGTGAAGGTCTGTAATAAACAGCCCTAGGCATGTTTACTTAAAATGACATTGTATTGTGCTTGGTTGTCTTCCTCCTAGGTAAATACTTAAGCAGATAGCCACCAGAGTTTTAGAAGTCTTTTTCAGGTTAATATTTATACCTCATATACAGTATCTAGCTTTTGGTACAAGCAAAGGGATTTCTGCCACATCCCTTTTCTACCTTGTGAATTTATTGTAATTCTCTTTCAATCAACTTAAGCTGGGAGTTGGCTGGAAACAAAAGCATTATAAAGGCAAAAATACAGGCAACTAAACATAGAAAACTAGATGGAGCAGTGACTTCTCCCAACTGCCTTTTCTAAATGGCACCCCTGCTGGATATGTTTAACATACAGTAAACCCAAGGACAGGTGGGAGAGAGGATCAGAATTAGGACAGCTTTAAGTGCTTTCCCAGTTCTATTGGACCAACTTATGAAAATATATTTATGTGAAGGGGCTGAATAAAAAGCCCTCCCCTATCATAACTTCAGTTTCAATAGGGATTATTTTAATAAAGGAAACATTAATCAAAAACATTTTAGCTCTATAAACTGTAGTTCCAGTCACCTCGTAGGCTGTTGGTAAGTTCCAGGTATTATTCAAAAGTACTGGTTTTAACATATATAGCTTGGCTCTTTGATATTTTTGGACTGCCTCCTTCAAGTAGAACCACTCCGTAATTTATACTTCTGCCAGCAAGTGGAAAGTCCTACCATGAAAGACATTGATATCATGAAAGTCCAGAGGCAGAACTCCTCAGTTTCTCTTCCTTGACACTTGAAATAGCCTCTTCAGAAGTTTATTTTATTTATTTATTTTGTCAAGCATGTATTTTATGACAGATACAAGTGTAAACTTAATTATGAATACATGAAAAGGATACAAATAAAAGAAAACATTAGAATAGGGACAGTAGGCATGCTGGTGCGCTTATGCACACCCCTTATTTTTGACTGGCAACCTCTTTGCTTCCATTTAGAAAAGCCTTTAAAAATCATATTGTTCAATACATCCTTCCTCACCACTGGGTGCAGGTGGGTGAGTGGGTGGTTGAGGGTATTGGCCTTATTATTACTTGGCAAACTTAGGTCTCTTTTTACTCTTATTTGTAAACTGCCAGGAGTCATGCTGAATTAATTCATTCATTGAGGGTGGGAAATGGAGTATGCATGCTACTACATAAACAGCAATTGCAAGAAAAGGAGGCAGTTCCCTCCCCTTTCAAAGAATCTTGCCTCCCCCTCCAGGTGAATAAAGTAAATCCCTCCTAAAGCAAACTCATTACAATAGGCAGTAGGGCATACTTGCAAAGAGTAAGGGCTGCTTCTGCTGATTTAAGGTTGACATTCTTTCTTACTTTGTATGCTAGAAAGAAGGCAAAATAGCAAGAAGCCCCAGCAGAAAGGTCAACAACATTTGCAAAAGTGTTTTGGAGACCAACTGACAAAGACTGGATAGAAAAGCCAAAAGCAATTATATTGTTAATTGTTGACTGTAAACAAAGACAGCCCGTGAAATGCAGCTCGGCTACACAGTCTAATTGGCAGCCTCACTCATGACATTATTTTTCCTTAACGATGACTGCAGAGGGAAAGCATCAGACTCAAGGACCCCTGGCCACCCACCAGCCGGGGCTGCCTGGAAAAGCTGAATCTATTTTGGGGTAAATTGTCACCTTTCCATCAACCGAATGCTGCATTCTATTTATTGCCTCATTTTTTAACATGCCATTTGGGGCGAGATATAACTATTTATTAAATAACCAGGCTTCTGTGTTTTTTGTAAAATTTTATGAGCCAGATGGAAAGAGACTTGATCAACTGCCAGAATAAAGATGATGATGATGATAATAATAGAGATAATGCAAACTCTCCTTGGTATTGTGCTTTGCTCCTATTGACTGCAAGGGCATATCCATCTCCTTTTCCTGGCTGTAGTACAGAAGTCGACTGTTTCTGCCTTCTTTCTGGATGCTTTTGTAATGTCCCAGTCTTGGCTTTAGCTCTAGAATTTCCTGATGATCTCCCATCCAGATAATACCCAAGTTTAACCCTGTTTATTTTTTTGAGATCAATAGAAGTCCACTTGATATTGCCTCCTAGCAGTATTTCCAGAATGAGAGGCTGTAAAGCCAAGGCAGGGGGTGTGTGTGTATGTGTGTGTGTGTGTGTGTGTGTTAGGATGAGAGAAAAATGCACTCAAGATTAGCAGGATTTTTTGTTTAGTACTCACATATGAGCTGATTTTATATCTGCTCATGGACAACCATGTACTGGCACTTGGTATGTACTGCAGGAGGCATATCTGTTTGGTATATGGAGCTATTTTAGAGGAATAGATTCTCTAGCCCAGTAATCTGGAACAGATTAAAACCTCTTCCCAAATTCATGATGCTGTCTAGATGTTTGTTGCTCTGTAATTGATGCATGAAGATGGTTGGTGTGTTGGATTGTGAATCTAAGCACTGCTGCAGTTAAATCTCTCTTTCATAAGAGAAAAGACAAGTGCAAATTTGTCTATGGTCTTAGAATATATAACTTAATCCTGTTCTGCCTCCTACATTCTAAGATTAGAATCTAAAGTTATTCAGAAGCGAATAATCAGAGTTGCAGGATGGTTAAAAGAAAGTGCTTTACCTAGTACACAGTAAAGATGGAGACTAAGTTTCAAAGTATTTTCAAATATTTTTTACAAAATTTTTGTTCCCCCTATCCCCTAATTATTTTAGCATGTGTAACTTATTTTTCATCCTGAAAACATTCATTCTATCTTCTAAACATTCCAAGTTAAATTCAATGTCTGAAGATTCGTTTTCTCGGCAAAAAAATGTGGAAGAGATTTCTCATGGCCTTTTTTCAATTTCCCAGTCTAACCTACAACTTGGGATTTCTGGTAACTCCCCATCCTAGGTCCTAGGTCCACTGTGCATAACTTTTCTAGATCAACCAAAATTGGATAGTTGCTGTCTCCTGGCTAGCTATAACCTGTAATTGAATGCTAATCTCCAATCAGCACAGTGCATCTCTACTGCTGAATTTCTATAAATCCAAGTTTAGAGAATACATTTATATTTTTACACTGTTTTTCCTTCTATAATCTAAGTGTAGCACATGCTTTTGCAAGGCAAATTAAGCTGGGAATAAGTTGCTAAAAACAATTAGCTGCATTTATAGCCCAGTTGTGAAATTGAGTATTACATACACAAATAGAGCACTCAAGCGGTTAGTTTTTAGTCTTTGCCAGATTAAAAACATCACCAACTCTTTGTGATCTTACCATATTAATGGTGTTAAGATTTATTTGCATCAACTGCATGACCTCATTTCCATTGAAATTACTGTTAGTCTTGTATTTTTGGATTTTATTTTATTATTATTGGCCACCGTTCCTTCGAACTTAATTTAACTTTTGTATTTGTTGAATTGTCCTATACAAGTTGTCCCGTGGTGAGCTGGCCATGGCAAGTTGTCCCATGGCAAGTTGACTACAGCGAGTTGGCCACAGCAAGTTGGCCTATTTCAGCTCAGTTTACTATGTCTTCTCTAGATACCCTAGTATTACCTTTCAAGGGAAAAGGTAGCCTGTTTTGCAACATGTTGGTTTCTCCAGCAAGAAATCCTGTGCCAGTCTAAGAAAGATGGCTACTAATATATATTTAGCCCTTTCCTTATCTCTAACATAGGATGTAAATGGGAGCTGAGGTGGCGCAGTGATTAGAGTGCAGCACTGCAGGCTACTTTAGCTGACTGCTAGCTGCAGTTCGGCAGTTCAAATCTCACCAGCATAAGGTTGACTCAGCCTTCCCCTTCTGAGGTGGGTAAAATGAGGACCCAGATCATTGGGGGCAATATGCTGATTCTGTAAATCACCTAGAGAGGGCTGTAAAAGCGCTATGAAGCAGTTTATAAGTCTAAGTGCTAGTGCTAAATACAGAATAAAGCAATTAGAAATAACCATGTCGGTAAACATGTTACAGCAAAACTGTAGCTTTCAAATACATAATCTGATCATGAAACCTTAGACTTGGGTGTCAAACTCGAGTTGTCATGTTGTGTATCGCAACTTTCCCCCACCCCTTCATTAAACTGGGCGTGGGCGTGGCCAATGCATGACACATCTGCTGCGAGTTTGACACCCTTGCCTTAGACGATGGTATTCAAGAGAAGAAGGGAAAATATTTTCTCTTGAAGGCAGTTTAGAAAGGCAAGCAGCAGCATTATCAACAGGTGAAGAAATGAAAGTGAGCATTGGAGTGCCATTATCCAATTGGGAATTTTGCTAATAGAGCGAGGCTGGAGAAAACAAAATGAAATGATGCTGCTGCTAGCTATATCCATAATAAATGACCAAGGGAGGGAGAATCCAGAAGGGTTCCATGATAGCATTTATTGAATCTTATAAATCCAGTGGAAGACCCTATCACATTGGACAAATTATTAACACTGGCAATTAATATATAGATGCTTCCATGTTGAGAGCACCTGTGAACTACCATTCCAAATCCATTGTGCAATTATTTCAGGTCTACCTTCCGAACTAAGAGAAAAGATGGAGAGGATTACAACTAGAGAGATGGCAAGAGGATCACAAAGGGGAGCCAATGTGATCTAGACACATGATAATAATTATCCAGACCTGGATAATTACAATGTTATGAAAAGGTGTTAATACCATATTTATCAGAAAAGGAGATTACATATAATTATTTTTATTTGCCAGGTAAGATCTCTTTATATTTCTGTTTAATAATTGCTAAAGCATTAGCTTTCACTAGGCCTGGCTATTCAAGATGGGATGAGGTCATTTCTTCCACTTTTAGATGGAAAACTTTAGTTAAAAATAGCATGTGCAAAGCTTCCATGTTGCTTTTTTCATGTCACTAGAGGTAGCATATGTTAAACCTCTTTGGCTCAGATGCACATTTAAAATGTTGTCTTCTCTTCAGCTGCTGCATTTCTTGCCCTTGGGTATTTGTTGATTTTATGAGTCATCAGACCCCAAACAATCAGGGATCCTGCCAAGATTCCAGTTGTGGCTGCTATAATCACAGTCCAGTAAGGCACTCTGTCTCCATTGGACTTTGTTGCAAGTCCTGAATCGTACATTTGGCTGTTTCTCGATGTGAAAAAATATGGGTATTCCTGCAGCAGAAAGAAAACATTTACAGAACCTTTTGAGAATGATCTATTTACTACAGGTTGCTCTATTCTGAGGGTATGAGAGAGTAAACATTTCTTCTCAATAGAGAAGCAATAAAATGGGGATGGAACTTCTCCTATCCAGGTGAGACTTACGCAAATTTAAGTAAACGCCATTGCAAATTTAAATAAACATCATTGCAAATTTAAGTAAACATCATTGCAAATTTAAGTAAACATCATTAAAGCTATTAAGAAAAGGATTTTAGAACAAAACAGTGGTTAATGTAATTATCCTCAATCCCTGTACTTATGTCAACATAATGGTATACAGAATTCCTTAAATCCTTTCAGTTCCAAGAGATCTATTCTTCATTTGCCCTTCAGCTGTCATCCTTCATTCCTTATTTTAGCAGATTTCCCTATCTCTACCAGGTCCTACTGGTATCCTGTTTACAAGTAAATCCCAGGCCCTTTTTCATTAATGCGTCCCAGCTCTGTAGCATCTTTCCTTTCCTGATGTTTTATTTCTGAAAAGAAGATCTATCTGTGGCTCCATTAGAAGTGGGACAAGTATGACTTGAAGAAGTTATACTAGTCTTGATACTATCTATTTTTTTAGACAATTAGATTGTTTATATACTGCATAAATCTCAAGATAGTTGGCACTTTTTAATACATTTACAATTTACTTTAACCCAAATGAAATACAGGTAAGGAGAGTTTTTATTACTGATGCTTGGAGATGGTCCACTCTTTTCACTACTGTCTTAACTCTGCTTACTGTCATTATTCTCTCCTTCATGCTTTACTCATGCTAAAAGGCTTCACTTTTTGCACAGGCTTCTTTTCCCATTTTGTTATACATTGTTATACCCATTTCCTTGAAATATATTTTTGACATCTGTTTTTAGACTATTTGCTGTAATCTGTGAACTTAGTCTGTCTCTTCCTCTCTCATTCAGAAAGATTTACAACTTTAGGGAAATTTTATGGTATGTCATTCTTCTATATGGGATAGAAACATTCTAAAGACCAGGCATGATAATATTAATTGGGAAAATATGACTGGAAAGTGTTAATAATTTGTCCCAATTTAATAATTGCTGGAGGCTGTTAAAAAATGAAAAAAAATCGTATTTTTTAAAATTATGATTTGATCTGGAGGGGTGTCTGGTTTTTTCCAATTTTGTGCTATCACAATTCTACTTGCCGTTAGTATGTGTAATATGATATATTGTATACTTTTCTGCATTTTCCCTTCCAGAATACCCAGGAGAAGCAGTTCTGGCTTTCTTTCTATCTTCTGCTCTGTTATTTCATCCAGCCATTTTTTAAACTTGCCCCAAAATTTCCTAATCTTAGGACAGGTCCATCACATGTGGTAGAATGTCCCTTGTTTGTGTCCACACCTCCAACAATTCAGAGACCTATTCAAGAACATCCTGGCCAATCTCGCTGGTGGCAAATGCCATCGGTAGAATATTTTCTAAAGATTTTCTTTATAAGTAGCTGACATCGTTAGTTTGTAATTTCTCTCCCATAATCTATCCCATTGATCCAAATGAATATTATATCCAAATTTTTTTGCCCAACTAATTATTGTTTCTTTCACGGTTTCCTCTTCCATTTTAAATTTCAACAAAAAATTATACATTTTTGTGATCATTTTCCCTCCCGGATCCTAATAATATCTTATCAAGTTCCAATTGTTCTCTGAATATGCCAAATTGTTCCTTATCTTTTTTATCTTTTGTTTTAATCTGTAAGTATGGCCACCAGTCAATTTTTATTCCTTGTTTTATTAGATCCTGTTCTGACTTTAAATTTCCAATTTCATCTAATAGGTTCAAATATCTTACTATTTTATTTAAATCCAATACATTGGGATAGATTATGGCTTCCATTGTTGATATCCAAACTAGAACTTTCATATAATGATTTTTCTTTATAATATTCCAAATATCGATCAAAGCATTTCGCACTAGATGTCTCTGGAAGTATGTATGTGTCTTAATTTTTCCTCCCCAAAAGAACGCATGCCATCCCAATTGGAGGTCACGGCCTTCCAATATTATTATTCTCTTATTTCTTAATTGGACCCAAACTTTTAACCAAGTTATTGCAGCTGCCTGATAATATAATTCCCAATCGGGTAGGCCGATCCTCCTTTGGTTCTGGAGTCCTGCAGAGGTTTAGATTTTATTCGGGCTTTTTTCCCCAAAAAATAAATATGTAAGTTTAAGATAGAAATATTTAGAAGTAGAATTTGTGTAAAGAGGTTAAATAGGTTAGAGATACTGATGCAGAAAAGTTGTTATTAGTATTGAAATTTTGATATGTTTGTTTTTGGTTGTTTATATTTTTTGTTTTGTGTTTGTGGGGGGGGGGTTCTTGCTTTTTTGTGTATTATGTTTCTTTTTCTACTGTGTAGTTTAATCTTTAGAAATTTAATCAATATTTTTTTTAAAAAAATGAAAAAATATGAATGGATTAAGATGACTGGCTTTGCCACTTGTGGCTTTACCATGGATTGCCTATGAACGGATGGTGCCTCTGACCCGGCGCCGATCTCCCTCGGCTCCTCGGTTTACCGAGGAGCTGAGGGAGATGAAGCGCCGGAAAAGATGCCTGGAGAGCGGTTGGAGGGCCAGCCGGTCTGAATCTGACCAAACACTGGTTAGGTCTCATATTAAGACTTACCTAGTGGCAATAAAAGTGGCAAAATGTAACTATTTTTCCGCTCTTATTGCATCATCAGATAATCGCCCGGCCGCCCTGTTTAGGGTAACCCACTCCCTGCTCCTTCAGGAAGCATGGGAGGACCCCTTGGAGGGCAGAGCCGAGGACTTTGTACAGTATCTGTATGATAAAATCACTCAGATTCGGGAACCCCTGGACTCCGACGGGGTAGATCCAGTGGGGAGGATGGAGGCTGGTCTTGAGAATATTATCTGGGAAGAGTTTGATTCTGTGACTCCTGAAGACGTGGACAGGATACTGAGTAGACTGAATGCTACCATATGTTTATTGGACCCGTGTCCCTCCTGGTTGGCCTCTTGGGAGGTTACACGAGGCTGGCTCCAGGGGATTATAAATGCTTCTTTGAGTGAGGGTGTCTTTCCCGCCGCCTTGAAAGAGGCGGTGGTGAGACCTCTCCTCAAGAAGCCTTCCCTGGACCCGGCAGTGTTGGCTAATTACTGTCCAATCTCCAACCTTCACTTTGTTGCGAAGGTTATTGAGAGTGTGGTAGCTCCCTCAGTACCTGGATGGATCGGTTTATCTGGATCCGTTCCAGTCGGACTTCAGGCCTGGGTACAGCACGGAAATGGCATTGGTCGCATTAGTTGATGATCTCTGGAGGGCTCGGAACAGCGGTTGTTCCTCTGTCCTGGTCCTATTAGACCTCTCAGCGGCTTTTGATACCATCGACCATGGTAGCATGCTGCGCTGGCTGGAAGAGTTAGGGGTGGGGGGCACCGTGTTGCAGTGGTTCTCCTCCTTTCTCTCCAACCGGTCGCAGTCTGTGTTGGCAGGGGGGCAGAGGTCGACCCCGAGGCCCCTTGTATGTGGGGTGCCACAAGGGTCGGTCCTCTCGCCCCTTCTGTTCAACATTTATGTGAAGCCACTGGGTGAGATCATCCGTGGTTTCGGGGTGAAGTACCACCAGTATGCTGATGACACTCAGCTGTACATCTCCACCCCAGACCACCCCAATGATGCCCTTGAAGTGATGTCCCAGTGCCTGGAGGCTGTACAGATCTGGATGGGGAGAAACAGACTCAACCCATCCAAGACTGAGTGGCTGTGGTTTCCAACATCCCAATATAGTCAGTTGGTGCCATCACTGACTATTGGGGGCGAGTCGTTGGCCCCCACAGAGAGGGTCCACAACTTGGGGGTCCTCCTGGACTCACAGCTGTCTTTAGAAGGGCATCTGACGGCTGTGGCCGGGAGGGCATTTTATCATGTTCGCCTGATTCGCTAGTTGCATTCCTTTCTGGATCGGGACTCGTTAAATACGGTCATTCATGCCCTCGTCACTTCCCGCCTGGACTACTGCAATGCTCTCTACATGGGGCTCCCCTTGAGGAGCACCCGGAGGCTCCAGCTGGTCCAGAATGTGGCCGCGCGGGTGGTTATGGGAGCGACATGGCGCTCCCATGTGACCCCCCCCTCCTGCGCGAGCTGCATTGGCTCCCGGTGGTCTTCCGGGTGTGCTTCAAGGTTTTAGTTACCACCTTTAGAGCGCTCCATGGCCTAGGACCAGGGTATCTATGAGACCGCCTTCTACTACCAGTAGCCTCTCACAAACCAGTACGCTCCCATAGAGAGGGGCTTCTTAGGGTGCCATCAGTCAAACAGTGTCGACTGGCGGCCCCCAGGGGGAGAGCCTTCTCTGTGGGAGCACCTGCCATCTGGAACGAGCTCCCCCCGGAGATATGGAGGATCACTGATCTGCGCGCTTTCCGCCTTGCCCTCAAAACATTCCTATTCCAGCAGGCTGGCCTGGCCTAACCTCTTTTTTAAACTGTTCTTAAATTTTTTAAATTTTAAATCTGTCCTATAAAATTGGGGTTTTTAAATTTTGTTT
Organism: Arizona elegans; assembly: GCA_022577455.1. NCBI lineage: Eukaryota > Metazoa > Chordata > Lepidosauria > Squamata > Colubridae > Arizona > Arizona elegans. Next base: position 280,709,115 of record JAKOOJ010000001.1, on the reverse strand, counting down.
TCTGGGCCGAATTATTTAATTGTATTTTAATGATTTTTTAACATTTGTATTATATGTATTTTATTTTTTGGCTGTTCACTGCCCTGAGTCCTTTGGGAGTAGGGTAATATACAAATTCAATTAATAGTAATAATAATAATAATAATAATAATAATAATAATAATAATAATATGGACAAGTATAATGAAATCTGGGAGTCATTTATACAGCATACAATAGGTTAAAAAAGAAGTTACATAAATTAAAATATTTATATATTGTACTTGAATATCTGTATTAGATAAGTATATATAGAATTGCAACTGTTTCTTATAATGACATATATTGTTTTTTTCCTGACATATTTCTTTTACTTTTTTGTTAAAAGCACTTTTTATATGTGTTTTTGTTCTTTTCTTTGACAATGTATGTATTTCTATCATCATTTTTTTTGTGTGTGTTTTGTTCTTTTTTCTTTCTCTTGTTTATTAAAAACAATAAAAATGGAACTTTTTTAAAAAAATGAGAGATTTGGTCTGGATGAACCTTCAGGAAATATCCTTGGCATTTTAAGGAGGAGGAGGAAAAAGAAGAAAACAGCCTGATTTGGCTGTTTAAAATCCTGCACAGCAGTGCTCCCATACAAGAAACATCAGATCTACTTTATAATTTAGAAAGTTTTCAACAGGAGAATGTTGGGCAGATTCAAACTGTGAGGTGAAAACATAGTTACTGAGTCTAATAGTTGCCAGGATATGGTAAATATGTACTACCTTTGGAATTAATGGCTCCATGTGGGAAAAAGGCTTAAATCCTGCTTATCAGCTTCCAAGAAGCATCTGCTTTGTCTGGATATTGGACCAGATCAGTGGTGGATTTCAAACTTTTTTTACTACCGGTTCTGTGGGTGTGGCTTGGTGGGCGTGGCATTGCTTGGTGGGTGTGGCTTGGTGTACATGGCAGGGGAAGGATACTGTAAAATCTCCATTCTGTCCCCACTCCAGGGGAAGGTTAGTGCAAAATCCCAATTTCCTCCCGATCAGCTGGGACTTGGGAGGCAGAGAATAGATGGGGGCGGGGCCAGTCAGAATTTTTACTGCCAGTTCTCCGAACTACTCAAAATTTCCACTACTGGTTCTCCAGAACTGGTCAGAACCTGCTGAAATCCACCTCTGGACCAGATGATTTTTAGTTTTCACTCAGAAGGACTTTTCTTGTGCTTTTATGTTTCAGAGTTAGAGCTTTGTAGAGCTAACTTGCTACTTACTGAGGTTGGACATTTGAGCTTCAGCCTTTCCTTTGTGAAATGTTTATATGACTGCTTATAGCCAACTGGCTCCAGCTGAAAGAGAGACAAAGAGTTTCCAAGTGAAACTGAATCCTATAATCTTTATATGGGCACATACTAACACTGTAAAGTCACATTTAAAAAATAATACATTGCTCCTTTATATTGCAGCACTCAGTTATTCTTGCTTTGGCCTTTCTGGAATTCTTAATTCTTAAGAATGCTTAATTGGAATTCTTAACTGTACTTACATAATTATGAGATTAAAATGTTAGCAAGGCTCCCTGTTATGGATAAAGGCAAAACTTTTTATACTTGAGTAATCGTACAAACCCCCTGAAAGCAGGACACTAAAAGCTTACAGAAGAGAAATCTACATCAAAGGAATAAAAATAGCTTGTTACAAGTAACTGTGAAGCTCATGTTAAGTAGCAAATTAACAAGGCAAAATAATAAATGAATGTGGGAGGGCTAGAATATATGTCCCCTATAACACTATGACAAGAAGTATCTATAGTTGAGCCTCTTTGGCTAGAGATGAATGGAAAGAAGTCAAACCTGTGAAACCTGACCCTTATTTTAATGGATTCACTTGAGGATAAGTGAGCATAAGTTGCCAGGGTAGTATCCTAGCTTCCCAAAGATAGCCAGAAATACAGGAATTAGCTGGCTGCTAGCCAAAACGTGATTCAGCACCCGTCTTCAAAAGCAGTGCAACATAAAGGAGGAATGAAATTGGCAACGCCTACAGACAATAAATATTGCTTTATTGTTGTTGTTTCAGTTTTATTTAGATGGAATCCCAGCTACCTGATTAGAATCCCTGACAGGGATGAGAGCAAGAAAAATGATAAGGCCTTTAGGTAGTCTACAGCCCACTCTCATTTCCATCTCCCTACTGATCTGGAGAGAGCTTAATTGCTTCTTCCTCTTAAAGAGAGAACAATTCTAGCACACATTTATCAACAGCCCTACAGGCTAGACCTTACCTTCAATGGGCTGCAGCATCAAAAGAAGCTATGAAATCATGGAAATTTTGCTCTGCTTGTGTGATGCAGAGTCAATCCATTTCTTGGTTCTTATTGTCACAATGAACTTAAAATCAGGGAACTCCACTGTGATCAGGCATATATCCTCACTTCTTTTCAGCAAAATAGTTTTTTATATGGTCAAATTGCTATGATGTCTATGGAGATTCTCAGCCATCCAGGTCATGGTTATCTCAAAAGTGCTTTTTCAAAAGGCAACTGGACTTTATTTTTCCTTGAAGACATTTTGCTTCTCATCCAAGAAGCTTCTTCAGTACCCACAGAAGTCAGTCAGTTCTTGGATGAGAAGCAAAATGTTTTCAAGGAAAAACGAAGTCCTGTTGCCTTTTGAAAAAGCACTTTTGAGATATGGCTATGATGTTTTACTCTAATTTTCTTAATCCTCATTTGTCATTGGTTAGCTATAAAGATTGAAGAACAGGTTATTAATAACTTACTTTTTTTATTAACTTTGTTTTCCTCCCACTCAGCTTGGGCTATGATTCATATTGTATAGGAGACAGACAGAAGTATAGCCCCTAGCCCCAAACTACTGATTCCTTAGGGTGTTTATCCTAAACTCCATACTAAGTAATAGAATGCATCCTTTCCATTAAAAAAACCACCACTCCCCTAATTCCATTCTTGCAAGAGTCTTACAAAATATTGGAAGTAAAAGTAGGCAGTATCTAATTAAATGCAATAACATAAGGCATACTAATCTATGTTATATCATCTCTCTATTGGGTCATGCTGATTCTCATCATTATTGTGGAAGTTAACAAACAAAAGAATTGTGCAATGCTTTGGACTGCATGGGAAACAGTAGTGAATGCAAAACCTCATTAAAGGCTGCCTCTTTAATGACTCATAGATAGATGATGCATTTGTGCTCCCAAACACTACAAAAGACCTTTCCATAATGAAATCCAAAGTATTTCCCAGCCCTACTAATCAACATAAACTGAAGGAATATAAACCTGGTTTATCTGATCTGGGTTAAAATAGATATATTGTCTTTGTAATTCTTAATTCATTTTTGCTGATCAGAACTGAACAAGGAGGCTGTTTGAAGGATTGTTTATTGATAAGAGATGAAATATGGGAAGAAGAGATTATTTGCTGTATTTTAAAAGAAAGTGTTAAGTTACTACAATTATGATGAAATGGGAAATCATTTATATATTTCTTTGTCTTCTCATTTTTTATTTTCCTTTTCTTTTATATTATTTGCATTTTGTATTTTTGTATTTTTTTAACGTTTGTATTAGTTTTTATCTTTTATTGTAATATTTAATACAATTACTATGCAATTATTATCCCTTTGTTTTTGCTTCAGGGAACTTGTGCTTTCCCGGGAAAGCACAAGTCACAATCATTGACACAGACCAGAGCAACTTTTTAAAAAAATCATGGGAAGCTTACAAAAATGTCTGGCAAAGGCAGCTGAGAATGTGCTGATTTGGCATACTCCTTCTGCAGTCTTTACTGGAAGGACTTCAGAGAGAATTCCATCAGATATTCTAACATTGCCTGACCCAGAAAAACCTTGAGAGGGAATAATTATTTTAAAAAGAACTTCTGTTCTTTCTTCTTGCACAAAATTAGGAAAGTCACTAGCCAAAGAAATGTATAACACTCTAGTAATTCAAGAAAACGTAACAACTTTAAATAGGGGTTTTCTAACCAAAGGACAAAAGTTCATAAATTTCTGAACGACGGCATTTTTAATCCTACAAATTATCATTCTGGGTCACTCATCATTAATGATTTGAGTTGGTAGAAAACTATACTGACATTTCTTATTTACATTTGCTGTCTTCATCACTGATTCATATCCTCCGTCTCTTTCCAGTTACTGGAGATGGCTTACTTGTCTCCAGAATAATGGGTGTCAAACAGAGGTGGTATTGACTTCACTTCGCTACCAGTTCGCAAATGTGAGCACGTGCTTGACACCTCTGCACATGTGCAGGACCTTCTGTGCATAACATCAAAATGGGACGTGATGACGCCTGGGTGGGTGGGCGGAGCCTCCCGCAGCTGCCGCTACAGGTTCGCCTTAGCCAGATAGAACTGGCTGAATACCACCACTGGTGTCAAAGTCTAACAGATACTACACACTTTGAAGTTGTCATTGGATGGTATCAGAATAAGAGGGAAATTTTGGTTCTAAGGATGACTGTCTCACTCACATCAGTGGAACAACTTGCCTCCAGAGGTTGGAGGTGCTCCAACACAGGAGGTTTTTAAGAAAAGGTTGGACAACTATTTGTCTGAAATGGTATAGGGTTTTCTGTTTGAGCAGGGGGTTGGACTAGAAGACCTCCAAGGTCCCTTTCAACTTTGTTATTCTGTTATTCGTTGGCTGAGGACAAAGCAGAAACAAGATCTCAGGGCATGTTGGTATTGTGGTTAGGTGGAAAAGAGAAATGTTTCTCTGCCTGAGTTGTCCTTAGATTAGCTCGGAAAATAACAGTTTCTTGGATCATAACATCGTCAAAAAACAAAGAAAAGCACCTTGGGCCATTCCTGTAATCTGGTCATGGCTTCTTATATTATAAACATATTATATAATATACAGTAATTATATAATATAATCGTATTATTGGGACTTTTTTTAAAATGAGACTTAAAGCCTTCCAAAAATTATTGACATTCTTAATTATTTTCTGAAGGTATATTCTGACTTTTTTACAGCTGGAGTAGGCAATCATTTGTGCCGACCAAAGACTACATTTAACATACTTGTGAGGCTGAAGGCCAAAACAAATGAATGATGCCACATCAATGAGCAAAAGTATTTCTCATTCTTTCTCTCTTGGGTTTTTTTTTTTTAACAAAAATATTTTCATGTGTTTCCTGTCTCAGAATGGTGGGAAACTATGCTGTCACAGTTTCAGCAATTTCAGAAGAGGTTGCAAGGAAGATCATCTTTTCGGTATTGGCAGGTCTTGCAAAGAAAAAAAATGTAATGGCCTACTTCCAGGGATGTTCATGAAAAGGACTACACTTGCAGCTAAATGCTATGTTGTCTAGAGATAATGGGTACTAAAGAGAAGCACATCCAAACAACACCATGTTGGTGAAGGCTGACACTAAGATTAGTGAGCTGGTGGCTCAGCAGACTGATAGCATTGTGATTAACACCAGCTGTCTGCAATTACTGTAAGTTTGAATCTCACCAGGCTCAAGGTTGACTCAGCCTTCCATCCTTTCTAAGGTAGGTAAATTGAGGACCCAGTTTGTGGGGGCAATAAGCTGACTTTGTATAAAATATACAAAAGAATGAAGGCTATTGCTTAACGCATTGTAAGCCGCCCTGAGTCTCCAGAGAAGGGCGGCATATAAATCAAATAAAAAAAAAAATCCCCATTCCCTCCCCACTCCTGGGGAAGGATATTGCAAAATCTCCGTTCCAACCCCACTCTGGGGCCAGCCAGAGGTGGCATTTGCCAGTTCTCCGAACTACTCAAAATTTCCACTACTGGTTCTCTGAACTACTCAAAATTTCTGCTACCAGTTCTCCAGAACCTGTCAGAATCTGCTGGATTTCACCCCTGTCCTATCACATATATCTTGATGGGTCTTTGCTGACCCCACTCTCAGTTGCTTAACTGAGCTATTGCTTAACGCATTGTAAGCTGCCCTGAGTCTCCGGAGAAGGTCGGCATATAAATCAAATAAAAAAAATTATATTGAAGGATTGGTATTTCAGGACAGGACAGGATTGGATTTCTTTATTGGCCAAGTGTGATTAGACACAAGGAATTTGCCTCTGTGCATAGGTTCTCAGTATACATACAAGCAACAAGTGATAAATCATGATCATAATCATAAAATACAATCATCATAAATTGCAAGATACAACACTCAGTGATCATCATAGTCATATTGATATTCTAACTTTCATATTATATTTCTTTCATAGTCATACTGATGTTCTAACTTTACTTATCTCAATATTACCACTGAAATTTAAGAAAATCCTTCTGGAATATATTGTTTTCAAAACTTCTAGCCAGAAGTTCAATCAGATCAATATTCCTATAACTTGAACTTTTAATCCATCATGATATGTCCCCAAAGGAATGGAAGCAATTATTACATCAAAGCCATCCCTTTTTGTGATTGGCCAGTGGGAATGGTGGGGAAACTCTCCAGATATGGAGCTGTTTTTTCCAGCCCAGACTTGGGAAAGGAGAAGATATGTGGAAAGGCAGGTCACCCGTTCTCCAGATGAAATGTGGGTCCCATCCATTCAGAATATTTTTTGGCAAAATTAAAGATCAGCCAGATGCTGGGTGGAAGGGAAAAGAATGATAGGGATTCCATTAATCCCTGTTCCAAAACAACCCCCACTGAATTGTGTAGGAGCAGCAACACTGAGCAGGCTCATTTTTGAGGTGCAATAATACACAGGCTGTTAGGAAGCAATATAGTCTCTTCCAATGTCAAGGACAGGAGGCAAACACATTAAGATGGCTGTGAGGCCATTAGATGAGTTCTGAGGTCCCTTTGAATTCAGGGATTCTATGATTCACTTACCATATTATTCCAGAGTGCCACAGCCATTTCAGCATGAGCTCTCTCAGAGAAATGAAAGCAATCCACTGCAAAGAAACTCAGGTCTGGTTTTCCTTCCTATAGTTTAATACAAAACATTATTCCATTTCAGATAATCATTTATTCCTTGTTAGCAAGTCTCTGGCATTTCTCATGTACATTTTGGCTCCTTGTCTTCTGTTTCTGAGCCAAGATTTGCTAGTCAAATCTTACCTACCAAGAGAAATTACAGGATTATAAATATAGATGTTCCAGCAACCACCAGTTATCAATTGGCTTTTTTCATTTATACTGGTGAAGAGTATACACATACACCACACAGTCTGAAATTTGTAGGGCTATAACGCTTCAAGTCCAGGGGGACTATCTTTTCCAATTGGTAATTTTGATAAATATTTACCTTTAATAGGATGCAACTAAACTACAATGCTTTTTCTTATTTTGAAAAAAAGGAGGAAATATCTATATTAAGATAGAGAGTATTTTCCCTCCAGCTCCTAACACAGGATTAAAATCCATATCCGGTCCCCTGCATTTATCTTACTTATAACTGAAAATTTAGCACTGACATTTGATTGATTGCGTGCTGCCAAGTCAGCATCAATTCTCACAAATTACATAGGTAGACCTTCATGAATAGGATAAAGCACTGGTATAGCTGTCTCTAAAGCTGACTACAATTTAGTCGTAGACTTTTGAAATATTGTCTCATTTTGTATGATTCCCACTCCTAGCAGACACAAACACACACACAGTCATTAGAGGTGCATTGAAGAATTGTCCCTCCTGTTACAGTAAGCTTTTCAGATGAAGGGGGTCAAATTCTTTGGAATGCACACCTTGCTGAATAAATAGGTCTAACTCCTTTGTTCACTTCTAAAAAGCTTTTAATATAAACTTTTAACTGTTGTTTTAAATACGTTTTCAATATTTTTGGTTTTAATTAAAATGTTTTGCCCTATTTTAATCCACTGGGACAGTTTGGTAATCAGAGGCTCTCAGTGCCTAAGGATAGAAAGCAAATAAGATACATGTTCAAAAAATGAAAAGATGAGAGAAAATTTAAAATTGTGTGAAATAATATTTTTGAAGCTAATAAATTCTTGTTTTAAATCCGGTGGACTTAGCAATAGCAATAGCACTTAGACTTATATACTGCTTCACAGTGCTTTACAGCCATCTCTAAGCGGTTTACAGAGTCAGCATATTGCCCTGAACAATCTGGGTCCTCATTTTACCGACCTCAGAAGGATGGAAGGCTGACTCAACCATGAGCTGGTGAGAATCAAACTGCCGAACTGCAGTCAGCCAGCAGTCAGCAGAAGTAGTCTGTAGCACTGCATTCTAACCACTGTGCCATCACAGCTCTTAAATCCACAAAAAAATTATATCATAATGAAGATGTTAAATAGATACAATGACAAGGCTCAATTATTTTACTGGATAATTTCTGAGGCCTAATAAATTGTTAATTTTTAGAATTCCTTCCAATTACTGCAACATGAAGTGAATATTAGTAGAGAAACTTGTTATCACATGCTAATTACCAACACTAAGGTTTCCTGTCACCTGACATCTTCTTATAACCTATTTCAGCAGTTCAACTTTCCAGTTCCAATTCATCAACTAAGAAATGATGGAATAATTGTGAAGAGATACAAAGCAGGGCTAAACTGATGTGATGCTAAAACTGGAAAGAGTTATTTTAGATAGTTAATTGCATGCACTTGGATAAAAAATGTATGTCTTAAACCCAGTTATCATTTTCATGGGCCTGTTAAAATATTATAATATGCATTGCCCTAATTCTTCACACACAAGTCCTTGCATATTAGGTCAGTTTTTTTATTTTAAAATATTTTTTTAATATTTCCTTTAATTCAAATTATATTTCAGGCTACCTAGTTAATTCTTATAATTAAACATGGTAGTTTCTGTGTGCACGCACATGTGCGCCCCTACAAAGTGTAGTATTATCTTTAGATACTGTTCTTTGTGTCTGAAATCCAGAATCAGTTAATTCCTGCCTTCTAGAATCTATAAACTTAATTGATGCAGATTCTCTGTGACCTCAAACCTGATAAACAGAATTAAAGTGTATTGTTGCTGGGACAATGGTGGGAAATGATGGTTTTGCTTACTTGCTCCTCTGTTTTGCAGTTTCCTTTGCAGAAAAGGCAGATAATGTGGTTATAAAGAAGATGTAAACCTCACCCTTTGTATCTGACTTGTACACAGTAAAACAAATTTGGATGTAATAAGGAAGGCTTCAGCAACACACAGTAACTTACACTGTCTAGTGGTAGGAAGGTGTTTCGGAAAAATGGTTGCACAACAATGGCAAAATCCTCCCGTTGATCATAACGGCCACTGTTGAATATCATTGCACTTTTAATCTGTTTGGAAATGAACAGTAGTAAATTTCAAGGCCATTTTTTTTCTCCAGTTTATAAATGCTAACTCAAACAGGACCTGCCTTCTAGAAACTATACACTTAAACTCAGTTCATATAGATTCTCTGATCAACAGAAATAAATTGTACTCTTTCTGAGACGTTGGTTGGAAATGATGGTTCTACTTACTTGCTCCTCTGTTTTGCAGCTTCTCAGAAAAGAAAAAAAAATCGGTGGTATAAACAGGGTAGTATCATAGAAAACTACCCAACTTGGTTCCTGAAATATATTTTTTTTAAAAAAACATGCTTTGCCTAATTACTGTATTTTCATCTCTGTTCAGTTGCTGTCTTTTCACTTATAATCCTGAATATCAAAGGTCGTCTTTCCTTATAATTCTTTGACAAATGGAAAGACACTGCTTTTGATGTTCTCAAAGTAAGACTTTCCATAACTGTGTTATCAGATGCCATGTCACAATAAATTTCTGGCATAAATCATACTGCAAGTTGAGAGTTTAGAAAAATTAAAAATACAGAAATTGGTACACAAAATAAAGATAATGGGAAAAAGAGACCCGGGGTTTGATATGAGTCACAAGCGAATGTATGTGCAAGAAGAATGCAACTGCTGAAACAAGACACCTTGACTGATCATCACTCTTGAGAATTTCCAACTTCAAGCTACAGACGGAACCTGAAACAATACATGCATTGCAAAATGCTTCTATTGCAACCATACCTTGCCTTTTCCCAGATTGTCTGTTTTGTCCTCCTGGTTAAATGTCTATGGAGATTCTCAGTCATCCAGGTTATGGTTTCAAAGAAAATTTCAAAGAAAAACCAGAAAGTCCAGTTGCCTTTTGAAAAAGCACCTTTGGATCAGTGGTAAAATCCAATTTTTTTTACTACCGGTTCTGTGGGCATGGCTTGGTGGGCGTGGTGTGGCTTGGTGGGTATGGCAGGGGAAGGATACTGCAAAATCTCCATTCTTACCCCACTCCAGGGGAAGGATACCGCAAAATCCCCATTCCCTCCCCACTCCTGGGGGAAGGATATTGCAAAATCTCCATTCCCACCCCACTCGGGGGCCAGCCAGAGGTGGTATTTGCCAGTTCTCTGAACTACTCAAAATTTCCACTACCAGTTCTCCAGAATCTGTCAGAACCTGCTGGATTTCACCCCTGCTTTGGATCTTCCTGGTTAGTTTTCTTAAAGCAGTGGATCAGTATTCGGTGCATGTTCAGTGGTAATTAGGTTATTTATGTTTCTTTCTAAAGTGTGGTTTTTTGTTTGTTTGTTTTGATGAACTTAAGATTTTCCAGAGTCATTCATATACAAATGGTGCCTTTTTTGCTTTCTAGTATCCACACTCAATTGGAGCAATACAAAAATCATCAGCCACACTACCACCCACCATGCTCATGAATTCATCGAAGCCTGGCACTCCACAAGCAATTCTGTCAATAGACATATTGACCTACAACCAGCCTATAAACCCCTCCAAATCCAAACCAATCACACAACCAACCCACGCAACCCCCCCCAGTTCACTTCTCAATGACCCTGACATAATCTCCTTATCACAAGACCAATCAGAAGACTCACTGAAGACTCACAGCTGACCCATCACTTGACACATCCACACCTCAAGCTCTTATAAACCGAAGAACATTGACACTGACATCCCCTAAACTCCACTGAAGATGTTACCTAAGCTGGTAACGAAATGTTCAGAAACCAACTGACAAGCTCGGAGAACGAACTGTCAACCACAATCTAAACCCATTCCATATGAATACCACTTTGAAAGACTACTTTGTTCTATCAAATGTTCTACATTTTCTTAGATTACAAATAAAACCAACACACACACAATTGTCTTTAAAGTCAACATTCCCAAATTCACTCCTCCCCCATGTAATATTTCCAGATATACACCGGTTTGCAGTGCATTATTGATCTGAGAAATTCTTTAATAATCTCATTCTCTGTGAATTTTATTTACATCTGGCTATGACAAGTTTTATTTTGGTAGACCACACTTATCACTTTTTAAAAAGTCCATAACAGAGTTTGTTTCATCCCTATGATGTTTGCTTAAAAGAATGCATGGCTGAAGTCTTGGAATCAAGTAAATAAGAACTTTTTTACCTGAAAATCTCTGTTAATTATCTCCATTTCTTGCAGATCAGAAGAGTTATTCCAAGCATTTAGAAAACATGGACAAAGGCTCCTAAAAGTGAGCAACATTGAAAGTGAAGATGAGTATGAACCAATTTAAATTTAAAGAGTTTAGAAAAAAATACTAACATATGCTGATCCATGTCAGTTTCAATGTCACTTTCTGTATTTTGATGACAATGACCAGAATAATATGCTTCTATTCTAGGCTAAAGATAGCACATTGTTACTATAACTAAGGATGCCAGTTTACATGTAGCAAATTTAGCACATAAATCTATTGTTGTCTGATATGAATTTTGTGTGACTTATTGAATTGGAGTTTGAGGCTAACTAGCCTTTAACTGTTGCTGAACTACAGTTCCCAGAATTCTTCATTACTGGATAGATTGGTTAATGCTATTTAAAGTCATCAATTTATGGAAAACCATTGATCCCTCTCTTAGAAGGTCCAAATCTCAGGCATATGTCCAAGGAAAATATTGAAACTCCACATTGTTCTTACCTTGGAGAATGAAACTAACAATATAAACAAAACACTTCACTGCACCAAGCAAAAATAATGAGTTTGTTGTGACATGGTTACTGAGATAAGAAGTAGAAAATATCTTAAGATGCTTTTAAAGTCTATGTTTTGGTGCTGTTCTGATTTTGTGGATTGTGTTCAGTTTTGTTATTATCTGAACAAAAAACCTGGAACTCAAAGTTATCTCTCTGAAGTAGCTGTATCTCTAAAGGAAATCAATAGAAGCTGCTCCCATGTGAGTTACAGAAAAACTGAACAGAGTGTTATATTTGTAGCATCTGCTGCTTCACAGCTCCCAAATCCAATAGTATCTGACAGAGCACAGATTTTAAAGTTCTTTGTGGCTGCTTTATGAATGAAGAAGATACAGATTAGCCCTAAAAATAGAATTCAGTACAGACTGCTATGCATGATCTGCTTACTTACACCCCCGGAAGGATGCATTTGGATTCTTCCCTTTCTATCTGGTGCAGTCCAGTGAGTTCCATTATTTCCACCATGTTGACAAAGGCCCGAGGGAGCTGCAGGAATTAAAATAACTAGCTTTATTGATTCCCCAAAGCACAAGCTAGTCAACAAACAGCACAAAAGGTTATACACAGATTAGTTCTGAACGTACCTGGCCTTTGTGTAACCCACAGACCAGGAAGTAGGAAAAGATGAACAGCAGTGAGCTATTGCACTTCACTAATATGTTATGCATGATATTTACATTATAGCTAAGACTGAGTAAAACCAGAATGTAAGTTCTGCTAAGATTCAATGCTTTTTCTACAGGCATTAATAATGACTGTATAATTTTGGCAACTCAAAGCTTTTTTTAATAGACATAACAGACCACCTACTTTGGCTAAGGAAAGGAAAAGGGAAAACAGAACTACTGGGAAATAAGCTGCATGGTGCCTCCTTTCAGGCTGACCTAGACCTGTATGCTTTGATGTTCTTTTTTTTTGCTCACAATTTTAAGTTGAATTAAAAGATAATGACAGATGAAATTGGAGAATTTCAGACTGACCATGACCTCAGGATTACTGAACAAACTCTACTTCATCCTTTCCTGAATTATTTCACCAATATAACTCGGTATCAGTAAAGAACCTGGGATACTGAAAATTCACAAAACCAGCACGACAACTTGCCATCTGCTGTCTCAAGCAGAAGGTCTTCATTTTTACAGTACACTTTAAGGAACCAGTTCCATGTTAACTGAGGTGAAGAAAATATAGCAACATGGTGTCATTTTCCTCATATTACAATTCCACCCATGTTCTTGACCATTCGTTTTCATATTCACCGGATGACCCTTTGTACTGATGCCAGCTACATGGATAGAATGATGGGAATGAAAAATAATCATGGAAATGCCAAGGGAAGTAAGCAACATTTAATAGAGGTGGCAAGAATTCAGCCGTCTAGAGTGTCTCAAACTCTTACCTCCTTGTAAAGGATATCAAGAGCTTCCTGGAGGTGGTTTACATATTTTTCCACTGAATATGCCTCCTGCAGAAGATAGAATACCAGATTATTTGTGCTATCTTTGACAATCCCTAATGCTCACCCATATGGAATGTCCATGAAACAGCTTGATTTGCCTGAGTTCTATATATTTTATATTCACAAAAGTGTCATGTATTTATGAGGCATTATTATAATTATCACAGATCATAACAATCTGAGATTCTGGTTTTTACCTATTTCCTTAAAAATGGAATCAATTCAAGATAAGGCATTCTTTTCACAATAATTCTTCCTTTTAAAACTCCTTCCTAAAGGAATGTACTCTAATACATGATACGCTGTATTGTAGCCCTATCCTTTCTAGGCAGAGTGAAAAATATTATTTAATTTGAATTTCAGTAGTGCTCAATAGGAATATTGACAGTGTAATTTTGCTGCTCCATTCATTTTTAATTTTTGCTCTTATTCTTTTCTTCAATATTGGTTATGGTTTCATGCAGCCTTAGCCAACCAGCAAAACACATCTGGAGGGAACAGAGATGGGAAGAATATTTTAATGCTTTATAAAATTGCTAGAAATTAGTTTAGTTATCTCAACCAATTAAAAGGAATGTAAGCTAATTTAGAGTCTTTATATGAAAACAAAATCAGGTTTGTGTAAGTCAGGAAAGAAAGTATAATTTGCAATAATATTCAAGATCTGAAATATGGTTTCACAATTATTCAGAAATGTGCAAAAATATATTTTACAAATTTAAAATAAAGTTCACAAGCAGAAATTTTAAGTATTATTATCTGAATCTCTGCTGGTCTTTTCCGATATGATCTTTGTTAAAATAAATGATTTTTGTTAAAATGATCTTTATTAAAATAAATCTGTAAATTTATACTTTTATTCTATAGAATCTCAATATCCCATGGTATATGTACAAAAATGGTTAATCCAAATTGGTTTTCAACATTGTAGAAGATTCTTCTGTTTTGCTACTTCTCTTCATATTTTTCAGAGAATTTTTTTTTAAAAAGTATTCCATATGTTTTGATTTCTCAATTCTCTCTCTTTTCAAATTTTGCATTTCTGGTGAATGTCTGAAAACAACTAAATCAGTTTGGTGTAGAAACCAGGGTACTGAGTTCTAGTCCCACTTTAGGCATGAAAAGCCAGCTGGGTGACTTCGGGCCAGTCATTCTCCCTCAGCCCAACCTAACTCACAGGGTAGTTGTTGCAAGGAAAATAGGAGGGAGTATTATCCATATTATCCATTATCACTCCAACAAATATGGAGTGATTTATAAAGTAATAAAAGTGAGATTAAAAAAACCTAATAAATAAAATAATTAATAAATTATCTGTTCTCTCTCAAAGTGAATTTTAACAGTCATTTTATTGAATAGCTAGAATTTGAAGAATGATGCTATTGTAGGATTAATAAGGCTCAGTTTTAATAGATTTAACTACGAGTATTCTGCTTGCATACCTTATCTAAACAGTGTTGACAGAGGTTATTGACTCCAATGAAGATGGTGATTAACTTCCAGTCCTCCTTATAGTTGAGGTTCTAATGAAGAATAAAAGAAATGGGATCCAATATTATAAATGTTAGAGTTTCTTTGGGGATAATAAGAGATAAGTGCTTTTGTCCTGGTGCTCTCAAATCTGTTCCTTGGAACTATAGAGATTGTTATTGGTAAAGTTTAGAACTTATGGCCTCAAGTCTATTCCAAGGAAATAGGAATTATTTCAAGGGGATTCTAAAGCTTATCTGTTTCAATTTAATAATTTTATTTATCAGTAACACATATTGCTTTCAAGCCTTCAACTCTCTCAAACATCCATTAACAGAACAGAACAGAATAACAGAGTTGGAAGGGATCTTGGAGGTCTTTTCAGCAAGCTTTGCTGGCTGGGGAATTCTGGGAGTTGAAGTCCTCCAGGCTTAAAGTTGCCAAGGTTGGAGACCCCTGGACTAGTCCAACCTCAAATATTTTCATTTAGTCAAATGAACCCTTCAATTGTTCCCAATTGGCTGACTACATTTCTCTTTCTGGGAAACCCTCCATATGAAATGGAATCAATGCATGTGGAACAGGATAGATTGAATTAATTAATTAATTAATTAATTGAGATTTATATGCCACCCTATCTCCAGCCGGACTCAGGGCGGCTCACAACAGTATGAAACTGCAACGTTTCCCTAAACTTATATAAATTGATATAAATTAGCAAAATATATGAAATAGGAATTATAAACATGGGAGAAGGGGGAAATCATGAGTTCTGGCTATAAACACAACAACATCTCTGTCATTGGCTATAGTAAAATCCATGAAATGAACATGCTTTGATTGGATCTTATAGAAATAAACAGGCTGAAATCTGTTCTTTTGTCTGGAGGAGGGTGGTCTGCTTGAACATTGGAGACAGCAGCCAAGAGTCACCAAAGAAGAAATAATGCCAGATTTGTTTTCTTTATATTTGACAAATGGCAATGCATTTGAAAGAAGAAAAAAACCCGGACAACTTCTCTGGTTTCCTCCATACTAGAAGTTTCAATTCACAATGGATATGAGAGATTGGGTTTGTAAAGACTGTCGTACTTTCATGTTAGCCTACAAATAAAGAAGGAGAGGCAGAAACATTTCTTCAGTAATGAAAACTGAGAATTCTTGCCAGGAATGCTAAAAAAAAGGAAGGGGAATGTTTTGTGGTGTAGGGTACATTTGTATTCCTGTGATTGGGGCTTAGCCTATGCCAACTATTGGAAACGCTGAGGGCTTTAATTCTGTGGAAAACATTTTGTAATATGCAAGACAAAAAGGAATGGACAGAGCTATTTTTAGAGCAACAAGTTTATATCACAAGCAGTGCTGGAGAATCTGTCCTGGCCTGGAAATCACTAATGTTGCTGATTTCTTGTCTCATTAATTGAATTTCTTTCCTTGGCCTGTAACTTTGTCTCGCATTTACTTCAAAGGATGCCTGCAGTGTTTGACATCACTTCTTTCTGTTTTGTAATCAGGGATCATGATCTCTGGGAACCCAGCAGTTATTCTGACTTTTGTTCAAATGTCAATGTTTCCACTCAGCTGCTCCCAGGAATAATCAGACACAGAGGGGGAAGAAAGGGAGGTGGAGTGAGGGAGAAAGAGAGACATGAAAGGAGACATGGAAATGAAAAAAGGAAAATTATTTCCCTTTTTCTACATATCTTTGCTAGTCCAAAAGTCATGCTAAAGCCTCCTTCCAATCAGCTCAACTCCTTCTGACAACATAGACATTGCATGTACTTTTTGGGAGGGAGGTGTATAACAATATGGAAATGATTTGTTATTGCCTTCCTCTGGGAATTTTTTTCATCATTCCACTCTTGCCTAATATTTTCCATCTAGGTGCAATCCCAAACTGACCCTGCTCAGCTTTTTGAGCTCAGCCCAGGTGGGTAGATGCTGCCGTAGATAACTAAAGGTACAATTATGTAGAAAGCTCTTAACTTCTGTTAACCAAGTCCTGAGTTTTGAAATGCTCTGCTTTTTGTTTCAGAACTGCACAAAATGATGTGCCAATAGATGGCATTAGGCCCCAAGCCCAGATGCCTTTCTCAAAAGTGGCACTTGGGTGGACCAGTGTCCTTTACAGGCTCTGCTTAAGTTTGTCAGCTTGATCTTTCTTCCTTGGCTCCTGGCACTCTATTCATGAGGTACCTGGAGATTTCCTTAGGAGGAATTGCCTTCCAGAGCATGCATGGGATTTTCTCCAGCTTCTCCTTGTCCAGAAAAGCTCTGCTGATCCAGGCTCACCATCCAGTCCCAGTTCTCTATTTTAGCATCAACACCCCCCCACCTTTTTTTTTTTTTTTTTTTTTTTTGAGAGGCATCTAAATGGCATTCTCTGCCATTTTCCCCTCCTGGAAGCCTTCCCAGGTTCCTTCCTCAAAGTAAAAGGATGAGGGGCAGACTCAACTCTTCCTCTTTCTCCAATCAGCCCTAAATAGTTTGTATTAAAAAAAAAAAAATCTGGCAATGCCTCTGATATTCAGAGATCTAGGGAAAACAAGTTGTATGAATTTTGGACAACCAACATAAGAGCATGTTTCTTATCTCTGCTTCGTGTTCTCATTTAATGCATGCATAATAGAATTAAAAAGTTTCTAAATTTGAGAAATCAAGGTTGAGGTAATTCCATGCTCAAGGTGAATTAGTTATGGGGGGTGGGGTTTGCACTAAAACATTGCTTTACCATGCTAGTGGTGCCCTATGTCCCTTGTATCTCAGCTGCCTCATTGATAAGTACTGAAACTACTTATCCAGGCAGAGTTGAAAGTCGTGTTACTGCACTGCAAATCTTGAAGGAGTCAACTTTACAAAGCAGACTCCCTCACGGATTCCAGCACAATGTCAGACATTTTAAAGTGCCACTTTTTTGTCCCCATTTCTTAATATCTCTATACTAAGAATAGATTTCTAGCACCCTTTATCTGCAGATACTATTTAGCACATGTGTGTTCTGTTCAGATAGGATTAATCTTCACAAGGACAAATTAAGATGGAATTCAAATTACACGCAGAAAATAAAAATCAATCAACTGCACCTTCCCCAACCGTCAGACTTACAGCAAAGCTTCCAGCAGTCCTGTAGCTTTCTTTTTCCTCCCTTTCTGCTACATTTGCTAAGTGTCTGATATTAGACAGAAAGGAAGCCAGGCCTAATCTAAATTTAAAGACTTGTTCAGAAGTTTTGACCAGGTTCTAAGACCTCTGAGTGTAATGGATACGTGTGAAATGTACAGAGTGTAAAAGATATGTGGGTAACAATAGGCAGAGTAGCTGAAGTAAGTAAGATTTCAAAGAAGCACAGAGAATAAGCAACAACATGAAAAGCAAGATAAATCACTGTCTTCCCCTGCTGAATACTGTAGAGAGGAGGCATGTTTCTACAGTAAGCAAATTCAGGTTGCACCTGGTTTACATAAAACAATATTATTACTTCAGTTTCTGATGTGCCTGCAGCTGGATTATTACTTTTCCATAATGTAAAA
This sequence comes from Arizona elegans, assembly GCA_022577455.1. Lineage (NCBI taxonomy): Eukaryota > Metazoa > Chordata > Lepidosauria > Squamata > Colubridae > Arizona > Arizona elegans. The sequence continues at coordinate 280,690,658 of JAKOOJ010000001.1, read as the reverse complement.
CTGCAATCAGACATAAGTAGGAAGGCAGTGCTTATGATGATTGACAAGGATCCTGCCATGTCATGCACTAAGAACCGAAATTAGAAGGATGGGCCAGAATTTTCCCTCTTCTCCCCCACCCCATTTTTTTGGGGGGGGGGCTTTTTATATGTTGCCATTAAAAACTCTCATGATTAGAGATTCAGGTTTGGATCCAAAGAGCAAAAGTAAATTTTTGGTGTTCATTTTCATTGATCCATTGGTATCCCGGCTGCTTTCCACAGCCAAACCACATCTAGAGATCCCACCACACCATTTTTGGGAGTGCAGTAGGAATAAATATATTATGCACTTTTGTAATGTGTTAAATTGACATACATGATATGCTTTATTTTCATTCAGAAACATATTCTAATATCTGGGTTAAGAAAGGCATTCTTCCTTGTCTCTTTCCATCTTACATTAGGAGACAGGATTCTTCCGATAAATCAAGTTTGGTCTAGTGTTTAAGGCACCAGGCTAGAAACTATATTATTATGTAGTATTAATTTTTAAACACCTATTGTGTATTTGTTGTGTAAAAAAAGGTAGAGTTCAAAAAATAAAACTTGGAAAAAAGGAACGCCTTAAATGTAATCAGATTTTGCTTAGGACTCGTGTATAGTATAATAAAAATAAATAAGTAGCAGATATATTAACTTGGGACAGTCAGTTTGGTAAGCTGCTGGCCTAGAAACAGCAGACTTTGCATCCTGCCTTAGCCATGAAAGTCAGCTGAGTGACTTTGGTTCAGTCAATCTCTCAGCCCAACTCACCGCACAGGGTTGTTGTGAGGAAAATAGGAGAAAGAAAGAGTATTAGGTATGTTTTCCTCTTGAGTTATTTATAAAAATAATAAAAGTAGGATAACATTAAATAAAAATAAATAAGATAATGTTGCCCTTTGTTACCATCTTCTAGGACAGGGGTCGGCAACCTTAAACACTCAAAGAGCCACAAAGTTCCTAACCGGAAGCCCCCCATTCAATTCTGGAGCCAACCAGAAGTCCAGTTCCCCCGCCATAGAGTCTCCTCCTAGCGCGGCATCCTTTTTCCTCTACCTGCCCTAACTGAAAGCCCTATCAATTGTGGAGCCGACCAGCAATAGGGAGCCGCAGCAGAGGGATGAAAGAGCCACATGCGGCCCAAAAGCCACAGGTTGCTGACCCCTGTTCTAGGACTATTTGCTCCGTGGATATTTTCAGCAGCAAATAAAATCTTAGTATCATAATGTAAGATAATCTGCTGATATTGATCATGCAATAATTAATTTATATTACATAAAAAGGGAATTATAACCTTTTTATAATGATTTCAAAATCTTGACCATAACTATTATCTTGAACTGTGCAATGATGTGGAAGACTACTTAACATCAAAGATTCTAGATTTTTCTTCAGGCTTCCAAAATGCATAGACTTACTGGGTTCTTTTTCATTAGCTCTACCAGTTCATGTGCTTGGGCTGAAATATTCCTAGAGAAACAAAGAAGAAAAAATGTCTAACACACATTCTGAAATTTCAGCCTCAATGAAACCAATAAATGTGAGTGAGCTGTGAGAATGAGAATGAACTAGGATTTCCCAAAGGAAGTTCATAATGTGACTTGAAGAGTTACTTCTAATCATTCTCCAGCTGTCAACAGTCATTACCAAAACAACAAAGATGAAAATAAATCACCTTCTTGTGCAACCAACATACTGAAATAAGCAACGTATCTGGGGAGTCTGTAATTCATGAAAGTTGTGAGTCCTCTTGCATGAAATGAAAAATGGCAGGAAGCTGTTTTTCACCTAACAAAATAGGAGCTTTACTTTTGCATGATTTATCTGTTTTAACATATGTTACTTATGCATTTGAATGATCAGATTTATGTAATTTTCCATCACTGATTAAAATTGGCCCTGAGGTCTATCGCAGCCCTGGTTGAAAACTGAATCTAGCTCTGCTTCAGATTCCAAACTCTGAAATATACTTTCATGATGCTTTTCTTCTCCAACTTTTATCTTTATAATATATCCATGAAGTACAAAGCAAGGGTTTCAAACTATGGTTTGTTGAACCAGATATTGGGTTTTTACATACAGAAATGCCATAACAGATGCATTACTTTTGTGCTAAGCTATAAACAAATAAAACACATTAATGTTTAGCATTATCTGTGAACCAGGCTAAGGATATAGGTAGGCACGGTAGAGTGACTACAATGAATGTATGTCTGTTATACTGCTCTAACTGGCTGTGTGAAAATCATCACTAACAATTGATAATAGAAAAAGCAATGAGTGCCCCCATTCTTTTAAGTAATGATATTATATGATATTTTAAAGGTATATTTTATTTAAAAGATGATATGTAAACTGTTGAAGAAGTGTATTACAACATTAAGAGAGGTTAAAAGGTAATTCCATTTTGAGTGCCACAGAGGGCTTTGGGAAACTTTGGACTAAACACTTTTTCAGCCCAATCTGGAGAAAAAGAGCAGGACGATATATCATCTTAATTTCCTAAAGGAAAGCCAGGAAATAAATTTAATGAATCAATGGGACCAGATCATTTTGTATACTGGGAATTTGCAAAAATCAAGTTCCTCAAAGGTCATTCACTTTGGTGGTTTCGCTTCTTCCCTTTATTTTATGAACTATCATCCCAAGAGCAATATTTGTCTGTGTGTATAGGGAAAGAAACACTTCATGAACAAAACCAGCAACCAATATATATTCCCTGAAACAGCGGATGCCACGGTGAACAGTCATATTGCAAGACAGCAGCCACCTGCCAACCAGCCTTCCTTCTTGTCAAAGAGCAGAGAAGCTTTGATCAATTATTCTGTGGAAGGATTGGCTCTGACAGCCTGCACAGAAATTTAAAGCTTTACATTCTCAAGGCAGTGACATTTTCACAGTCATGCTGTCTAAACTCTAACTCCTTCTGCAGTCAATTTAGTGTTTGGCAAAAAGTGATCAAATGGGGACCTCATTGTCTAGGGTTGCCAAATGCATGCGAACAGGTATAATACTGTAAAAGATTAAACAGTATAAGATTATGGTTAGATTTTTACATCAGACTAATATCAGGAGATGAAATGCAGAAAAAGTATGGGGGAATAATTTAGTTAAATTGTCTATGAAAAACACATGCAGTTATGGACTTAATGAGGTAAGACTCACATCTTAAAACTGCAGTGCTATACCAACAGAATATAGGTTCATGAGTCTGCCAAGAATTAATTCCACTTTGTTGGCTCTCAGCCCAGCAATGCATGACTGCTTAGAAGACCTGAACTGGCATCTACTGGCTCAAATGTTTCCAAGGCAGACAGAATTATAGAAATCAGTTGAGTTTGGATAGGATTCAGCTTTTACCAAATGAAGTGGTTAAGAAATCAACAGAGAATAGAAATACATTTGGGACAACACAGAGCTGCCTCAAGGGTGGGAATCATAAGATTGGAAAAATCTTAGGAACTGTTGGCCCATAGCATGATATCATAGACACTAGCAATAGGGAAGACAAGAAAGCAAATGATCAAACATATGTATTTGCTTTATACATCAGAACAATAACTGTGTATGATGATGTTGCCTTCTGCATAGTCGTTTTGGTATCATCAGATCTCTTAAAAAAATAAAAACAAGAAGACAGCAACTACTGTTGTGTTCCTTATGGAAAAACGTTTGAAAGAACTGGGCTAATGGAAGTCAGTTTGTTGCACAATCTGGTAACGTATCTTCCAAGTATGTTATATAAGAGTTTTAAAAATGTATTAAGACTTTTATTCTGCATTCTTCAAAGTTTTCAGGATGATTTACTAAATAGTGTCAGAGGTACTAAAGGTACAGAACTCTGATGAAGAACAGAGAATAGGAGTCTAAATGAATTTTAAATCGCTTTGTTATATAATATATTCGGACATTATTTCATCTGTTTGTTAAATGAGTTCATGCTGTGGGTAACTGGCTCCCTGGACTTTTGCAATCTTTTAATTCCCCAGCAAGTTCATCCAAAATCTTATTCGGGTGATACTTTTGCATGCCGATTATAACTTGATTATAACCAACAACTAGTGTGATGATTAATCTTAAGAAAAGCCCTCAGTTTTGGAATATGCTTTGGTTTAGTGAGGCTAAATATTCCAGTACTATTTCAGTCATGGACTTCCTTGACCAAATATCTCCCACAGGAACTTACCAGGTTGTGGCTTCTCCCACAGCTACATTGAACCCAGCAGTTTCCTTCTGGGTGCCAGTGGAGAAACCAAATAGGCCTGGATTAAATTTCTTCAAAATATCTGACAGAGAAGGAGAAATTCAATATCAGTGTTTCTGCAGTAAATAAGAATCAGCATCTCATTCCCAGTGTTGGTTTTTAAAGCTTTTAAGGCTTCTGAATCCTTATAATCATTGAAAGTTAGTTCACATTTGACAAAAGTTTTCTTAATTATTCTGGACAATTATTAGAAAAAAATATAGCTATGGGGTTCTTAATGCTCTCTAAACTTGGTTGATTTCTTGCAGATGTTTCATTACTAAATTAGGTATCATTATCAATGCTGGAAAGGAGTGGGGTTTGTTCTTTATTTATATACTAGTGGCTTCCCTGTCAGTGTCAGTGGTAGTATTCTTGATAGTTCCTTGTCAGGTTATTGTTTTCTGTTTGTCTGAGTTGGTAGTTTCTTGATTGGGGTATTATTTGCTTCTTGATTGTTGGTCTAATGTTAATCTGGGTGTTCATCTCTGTTTAGTTGGCTATTGATTACTACTAAGGTGGTGTTTTAGTTTCCTTTTTTTCCTTTTTGCTTGTCTCTTTTGAATGGTGTGTAGATCTTGTTCATCTCTATGTGCCTGTTGATGACTGATTTGTCCAAAGTCCAGGTTTCTAGGAATTTTCTAGCGGTTTTGGACTTGACTTGGTCTAGGAGGTTCACAATTTCCCAGTTGAAACTATGGTGAAACCTGCCCATGTATTGTGAAATTAAGGACTTTCATCATGTCTTCTGACTGCTAGTTGATGTTAGATAGCTATGAATACTTAGTTTGTAAAACTCTGTTTGAATTGCTATGTCTTTATCCACCGCTACGCTACTAAATGAGAAGGGTTACCTCTGTTTCAGATAGGCAATTCATTTGAATGGCTACATGGTAAACAGATAGAACATGGTCCCTTCATGTTACAAATAATGGTATCTATTAAATTTGACTGGTAAAAATGGGTGAGAATTCATAAACATCCTCACAGATAGAGAAAAATAGGATTGGAATTATTAGAATGTGAGAGACAGCCATGTATCTCCACCAAATTGCCTAGAATCATGGGGCTGAAAGAGGTCTTCTATTCTAGTCCCTTGCCCAAGGCAAGTGATCTTTTTTCAATCCTGAACAAATAGCTGTCCAATCTTTTATTGAAGACCTCTTTGAGTTGATTAGTTTTGAAAGTCCAAAAATACAAAATATAAAATTCTAAGGGATACTTGTGAGATAGTTTCTTCAAAATTTTACTGGATAGTATCAATTCCTCCATCTTTGCCCTGAAATTTACAGCTCTCAGAATTCCTACAGAGTGAGACATTGTGATTATATGGAAGGGAGAACAATTTGGTTTTAAATTATTGGGGTTTTAAATTTGTTCAGCCAAATTATTTAATTTGTTTTAGTTTATTTTAAATTTTGTATCTATATGTTTTATTCTATGGCTGTTCACCGCCCTGAGTCCTTCGGGAGTAGGGCGGTATACAAATTCAATAAAATAAAATAAAATAAATAAGTAACAAGAGAAGTGGGCAGCAACTATTCACACAAATGCAATGCAACCACAGAGGGAAATAGATAGCCTACCATAAGAACAGAACAGGTTCCCCAGGTCCTGTCAATCTTTCCCTCCCAAATTGCCCATGAAGACAGAAACATACTTATACTCTGCATGGAAAATAAATCTTTCCACGAGGAAGAAAAATAACAGCAAAGGATACAGCCTTACAGGCCTGTGCCAACCTAAGTGAGGGAGGGGGAAAGACAAATACAAGTGACAAGCCCATGACATGGCATAAGACAACTTGGCAGGTAGAGAATGAGGAGTAACATTGGGAAGTAACTCAGAGCATATCCTGGAAGTCAGGACACAACCAGGAAGCCTTTAGAAACAGGACAGCAAACATCAAACCCCATCATACATACAGTATATGCTATATATAAACTGGCTACCAAATAGCATTGCATAGAGTTTATTTACATTTGGAAGTGTAGGAAAGTATGTTAATTTTTTTGGCACTGACTGGGTTTCTCCCCTTCCTCATTTGGACTCACTGCTGGGTGTATATGCTTACAGAAAGAATCTTTTTGACGACACTAACCTAATTTGTAAGGGATTAGTTTCCTTTGTAACCAAGGGAGCAAATGACTGCAGTATGTTCTACCAAGCAGAGACCTTATCTTTTCTACCCACATAATAGATCCAGCTCTATATTTTGGAACTGAGTAGGCAGGGCAGGGCAGCTGTTCTACTGACTAGAATATGTTGTTCCCCTGATGGCTGACCAGAGAAGGCATTTTATTTCAAACAATCACTAGTCTGTTTTAGGTTAAACCTATTCTTCCCTAATCTTACAACTGATTAATTCCACTCACTATCCAGTTCAGTGTGCCATGGGAATACAGCTGACATAACTCTTCATATGGTGAAATTATGTTTTCTTTACATTTGGAATTAAATCACAACTGTTGGCCAACTATATTATAAATCTTGCTTTTCAAACCATTATCAAATCATACATAGAGAGATCATTTTAATAATAATGTCTTTGAATGGCATGTTGAACATTGGTTTGACTAAAGAAGAGGAGGATTAAAAAGGGAAAAAAATGTGGAAAGCAATAATTCACAATTCAAATACATTTCAGATTTAATTATGTCTATTCCTATTTTGTATTTTAGGCTACTTACTAGGTAATGTTGTGTGAGTCTCTAAGCTTCCATCACTTCCAATGCTTGAAAAATAATAATAAAAATTGGTCAGTAGTGTTAATACTACATCCAGCACATACCATCTGTCAGAGAAAACAACTGTGGAAAGGGGAGGATAGATTTTGAAAAAACAAATATCTTCCAAAATAAACTATTAGGCATATATGAATTCTGTTTTCAAAGTTTTCAGATTTTAAATAACAAATATTTGCCATAATTTCTGAGGAAACAATTGGAGAACACCTACAACTAGCCTAAACAGCAAAATATAGCCCTGTTTATTTTTGTGTATTTGGTGTACCAAGATATATCAAGGTACTAATTTAATGACAGGCATTATTTCATTGTATTTTTATTCCAAATGCCAGCATAATAATAATCATTCTCTTAAGAATTGAGCTTTTTTGACAAAATGATCAGCATTCCACAAAGATATGCAAGGAAGAAAATCTGTAGATGAGAATTGGTGATAATATTCCTAATGTAATCATTGTTACATACATATAAGCATTAGGCAAGCTTCCTATCATTGCTTTGTGCCACTCCTAGTGGAGGCTTAATGATTTAGGAATTATCTCAAATCTTGATCAGGAGCTATTTATTCAGTTTGTGATAGAAATGTAAGCCACACTAAAGACTGCCAGATGGTAGCACATTGTTAAAAGATCCTTAATAAGTGGTTGAGGAAGATCAAACTGCATGTTTGGGCATGAAAATATGATGTAGGAAGAACTTTTCCATAATGCAACCTTTTTTCATTTCTTTCATATCTATAATTACCTGAACTTTTCAACCATGAACTTTTAGTTATATATTCTACTTCTGTTTTATTTAACTTTACCCTCCAGATAATAGGACCATCAGTTGGGAATTCTAGGCCTTGCTGTCCTAACACACCTGAGAGGTGCAGTGTTGGAGAAGACTTTTAATAGAACGTGGATGAAATTTGGGGAAAAAAACACTTACCCCCAGGAAAGTCCCCTCCAAGCTGTTTTGATATCATTCAAACCAATTGCTTTAGCGCCTTCAGCAATCTGTTAAAAATAGAAAAAAATAAAATGCAATCAACACGAATTTATTATTTCTTACAGAATCAAAACGTTCACATCTAGCTAATGGCTGCTGCTGAGGTCATACTATCAATCTACCAAAAGCAACATGGAGGAATATTCTAGAAAACCTTCATTTACTAAAGAAAGAAGGCAGGTATTCACCATTTGACCTGGATACTGAAAAAATCTGTTTTGTGAACTTGCACACCACATTTCATAGCTCCAACTATAATGGCCAATTATAAAATTTCATTTAATAAACATTCAGGATTAACATACTGCTTGATGTCATTTTAATAAGCTGACATTCTCAGATTCTTAGGAATAACAGCATTACTGAAAATGTGGACATACTTACCATCATTGAATCACCAAGTGCTGCTATCACTCGAATGTCAGCTGGCTGCAGCTTGTGCACTAAAAAAAATAGAAATAAAATTGAGGCAGAATATCAAAAACAGAGTTGAAAACGACCTTGAAAATCTTCTAGTCCAACCCCTTGCTGAAGCAGGAGACTCTCTACTATTTCAAACAAATGACTTTCCAATCTCTTCTTTAAAATCTCCAGTAATGGAACACCCACAACTTCCAGAGGCAAACCATTTGACTGATTAATTGTTCTCACTGTCAGGAAATTTGGATTAGATTGGATCTCTTTTTTATGAGTTTCCATCCATTACTTCTTGTCCTGCCCTCAGGTATTTTGGAGAAGTACCTGAGGGCAGGACAGGGCAGGACAGTGCCCTGGAAAGTGTCTTCTTTGTGACAGCCTCTCAAATATTAGAAGACTGCTATCATGTCACCTTTAGTTCTTTTCTCTGTTAGACTAGACATATCCAGTTTGATATCCTTATAGGCTTAACACGTTGTAGCAATAGGTATAACTTAAAAGGTAAGTTAAGCACTTCTAAAGCTTATGAGCTCCAATATCTTTATCGGGGCATAAGTCTTACTAAACAGAATTTGGGCCTATCTCCATTTAATCTTGCATAGGACTGAGTTGTAAAAAAAGAGAAGAATATAACAGGTAGATCAACAATACTGAGCACTGGCCTAGTTTGCTAAACTATAACCTAAATATGCCTTACGTTCTCCAGATTCTTCATTATCTTTGTTGCCCAATTTGGCAATTAATTTTCTCTTTGGGGACCATCCTGCATATTATTAGGCAGCTGAAATTCCACAATCAATGGGATTTAAGGAGTCTCATTGTATGCTCTACTTTCACCCGTACCAACTCTGAACATACAGTATTACTATACAGCTAAGATAAAATAAGTTTTAAACATTCGTTGATAGCTAAATATGAGCTGAAAAATACAGTCACTAGATTGCTTAAGACTATAAAAATAGAAAAAGAAAATAGAAAACTACAGGTGTTTGTTGTCATTTTCTCCCAAACCCCAGCATTTTACATAAATGTGCACTGAGAGAAGAGGAAAATACATTATTTTTTATTATTATTTTTGCTGCACGAGCAGTTATTTCTCACCTGATGTGGGGACTTCTCTGGATTCAGTCTGTACGGAACATGGCAGATTGCTACCCCAGTTCTTAAAAACAAAATGCAGTCAGCATATCACTGGAAATTGTTCCTATAGGTTGTAACATATTGAACCTACAAGAAATCTAGAAGCAACTTGTGTTTCAAAGGGATGTCTACATCCTATTTCTGTGCTTCAAGAGAGCAACTTGAAATTACTGATTCATCCTTGGGGTGTCAGGAATAGCATTATATCCAGCACTGTTCATTACTATTGCCCACAATTGAAAAACAGTTTGGTGTATTGGTTAAAGATGCTGAAATAAGAGGTTGGCAACCTGAATTCCAGGCCCCTGTTAGGCATAAAGCCAGCTGAATTACTTTTGAGATGCTGGCCTACCACTTCCAAAAATGTTATTACAAAACTATATGGATGTGAAAGCATCCCGTGGATACCAGAAAACATGAATATGCTAAGAGAAATAATGCGCCGTAAATAATAAAGGGTTTACCTGGTCTGGCAACTTAGTAGGGTTTTCTGATTGATTTGTGACATTGCTGTTTTTGAAGGTACCCAGGAAAGGATGTTGCTAAATAGAAGAACATGAATGCCAAGCTTCAAAATTTCAATACAGAAAAACAGAAGCATAAATTCAAGCCACTAGATCAGCCCCTTGACTGCAGCTAAGTCTGTAAGTCTAGCAATGGAAATGCTGCAAATAATGGTTCTCTCACACAAAAGGGGATCATTTTGGAACCAGCCTATTTGTATAATGGAGGCAAACTGGAAATGTTGAACTGAGATAAGCTTCCATAATGAGACTACTTCAAATAAGTATTAAGATGCAAAATGCAATTGTCTAGAATCTTGTGTGTGAAAAAATGTATATATCTTTTCATCATATCGCTTGTCAGCCAATCCAACATATTACACAATGCTGCAAGTTGGCTGTTTGGTGACAGAAAGAGATAATGCACAAATAATGCAAACGAGTGATAGCTGGCTTACTTGACACATAAAATTGGGCAGAGAGGAAAATTAGAATTACAGGCAGTTTAATAATCCAAATTCTAATAATATTTTGTGGTCTATGTTAGAACTTCTTACATGCTATAACAGGCCTTAAATTTCCCATTAATTTCACAACAGAAAAATCTGTGTCCCAAGCTATGCTCACTTTCTGCTGCTACCAGTATGGAGAATCCCATTGCCCTAAACACTTATCAAAGGTCACATATGAGTGTTTGCTCAGAACGATTTGCTGCTCTGTGCATGAAGTGTTTTAAACGACGTCTCCCACGGCTCCTTCCAAAGTTCAGATGTAGGCACTGCACAGATGCAAAGAAATCTGTAAATCTCACTCGAACACTCTTGCCTTGTAAAGACTACAGAGATACTTTTCAGATTATCCTACTCATGAAATGTTGTAACCCAAAAAGTGCTATTGCCCCACCCATTTTTTTTAAAAAAAGAAATACAGTACAAACCAGTTTATCTTCATGGTTTTACTGTGTTGTGTTTTAAACTGTACAGTATGTCTCAGAGAAAAAAAACCTACATCACAAATTTTAACAGATGTAGAACTAATTGCATTTACACCTAACATGCAGATAGAAAAAATATTGCTTGGTCCATTTGCCTCATGTTGTGTAGGAGGCTATTTATTATTTGTTGGCTTCGTTATATCTCCAAGAGCTCAACACATCATGAATAGTATTTTGCCCTCTATTTTTCTTTCCTGACAGCAACACCTGGAGAAGTAGTGTGAGGCTGAGAGGTAGTGTGGGCTGAGAGGTAGTGTGAGGCTCAAAGGCATCCAGCCATCTTTCATGACTCAGAATGAAGCTAATTCTCTAAGTTCTAGTCCAATGCTTCTCAACCTTGGTAACTTTAAGATGAATTTCCCCATCTGTTTTGGGAATTTTGGGAGTATGAGTCCATGTATGTTAAAATTGCCAACATTGAGAAACACTGTGATATTTAACCATTATGTTGCTCAACCGTAAAGTGTTTGACCATCTTGCATATAGTTTGGCTAGAAAATTCAAGGATATTTTCCATTGACATTAAGCAGAGCTGCTTTATCCCACAAAGGTCTACAGCAGATCCTCATAATTTTACATGTATTTTCCAGTTCTGATCATGAAATCCCATAGATTAAAGAAGACGGGCAAATTCCATAAATTAGCTGGTAATATCAAGTAAAATAAAAACTCTAATTTTAAATATCTGTATTATGCTGCAGTTATGCCTATTTACTATGAATAAGATACGATGGACCTTTTTTCCTGAATAAACTTGAGCAGGATAGTGATGTTAATCTATATAATTATTCCACTAAAGTATATGTGTGAGGTAAGAATTTTCCAGAACTAAAACCACTAGTTCCTCCTAGGAGATGTGAAACACATAAGAATTGGCAGACCCATATGAAATCTATAAGCTTATTTTGGAAAGATTTCTGTTTTATCTAGTACATGGACCAGAGATACAGGATATAAATTTATTTATAGATTAACAGTGCAATCCTATACATGCTATTTAGAATCAGAACTAAGCTGCATTACATTTTATGGTAAAATTGTCTAGAATTTCAGTTGAGGAATAGGACCAAGAGTTTCCACCGTCAACATAAAAGTTACTTGGAAATTTTCTTGGTCCTCAAAAATCAAGATCATCAAAGGACATCTGTTCATAATTAAGCATGAACTGTTAAGCTGCTGGCATTCAAACATTATTGGATGTTGCTTTGATATCCAATTTGTTCGTTCCCACAAAACCCTTGCACTAGAAGAAGACAGTATTATGTTTACCGGAGTTGGGCAACTCAGTGTTATGTTATCCATAAAATTGAAGGAAACATCTTTTTTTCCAACAGGTTGAAGCTAGAGAGTAAAAGAAAGATATGATTATATGGCTATTTTATTTAAGATCTCATGCAACTATTTGATTTACTGCTTTCACAGATTTTGTGTAATAAGAAAAAGAGATTTTTAAAAAAGCAATGGGCAAATATAAAGGTTATAAATAGAATATCTTCTTGCAGGATATTCTATAAAATTCTGAGAACAAAATACAGCAGTTACCTAATTCAAGATTCAGCTAAGACTGGAGTAGAAAAAGAAGTCCAGACATAATGGGATGGAGAGAAAATTATAGTCCTTAGCATTGACATTCAGTCTGATTCATTAGTCTTGATAGTACGTTATCAGCTTACTATCAGAAATAAAACTAGGGGTTTTGATAGCAATGTCCAAATAAAACAATACAGCCATTTCAAAACCAAATTATTCCCTGAAGTAAGTGCCTCACCATATTGTTCCAGAGAGCTCTAGATAGTTGGGAATGCGATTTTTGGCTAAAATGAAAACAGTCCGGTGCAAAGAAGGAGGTATCTACTCGCCCATCCTGAAAATGAGGAAAATATCATTATTATTATGCTTTTAAAGATGCAAAAATAACAAAGCCAAATATAACCTATATTTATTTTTTTCAGAGAACTAGAATTTTAACATAAATACTTTATTCCACCTGTGTCATAAATCAGAGTCATTCAATGAAGTGGAACTGTGAAATTCGTCATCAAAAGGTGCGTGGTGATGGACCCCAACTCAAGCAACTTTAATAGAGGATTAGGCAAACTGATTGAAAATTCTGGCTAATCTGAGGAAATGTTAGACAGTATGCTCTGAGTACCAGTGTTTATATGAGTAAAGTCACAATCATGTTCTGCTTTGTGGGTTTTCAGTAGGTGCTGGAATGACCACTATGGATACAATATTGGATAAATCATTAAACTGATCCATTACAATTTGAAAGGTGAAAAGACTTCAGGTCACGAAGCACTAAAGACGCTCAATTTGTTCTAAATATACATTCTCTTAGACCTAATATAAATCTTGCAATACAGTTTTTATAGCCAAGATTGATTACATTCCCTAATATACATTATGAAATGAGTTTTAATGTGAACTCTTTCAAGCATGTTTGAATTTTAACTTTGGCAGAATAGATTTCTTTTTTTATTTTATGAAAACTAAATATGGAAAAAGCAATCACTTACAGTAAAATCTTTAAAAATAGCATGAATGACATCATATGTATAAATTGTTAAAACACATGATGCAAGCATGAACATTTTTACATAAAATTAAAAAAATATTATTGTTGTAATTTTTTGAAATATGAAAGTAATACATATAAGAATGTGCCTGTCAAACTCATAACAGGATATATTTTATTCCTATTGATATGCTTTCAGTCTTCTTTGTCCAGTGTTGATGTATCTAATCTCAATTCTATGTAAGAAACACAGAATCCAGCCTAATATAACTGATGCTAAGAATCTAGGCTGTGAATTTCAGTCCACAAATAAGTAATATAATATATAATTAATATATCTTATATAATTAAATATAATGTAACGAACAACAGGAAATTGATTCAAAACACACCAGCTATTCAATATTTTAGAAAACAGTTATGTGATTTTGCTCAGATTATATTATGAATGATCTATGAGTTTGTACTGTAGCAATGGCTGAAATTTAGGCAATGCTTCTACAGATCAGATTTGTTTCTACAGGCTATTTTCTATTTATGGTTGAACGATTTCATAAAGCATGTTTCCCAGAGTCTGTAACTCAGTCCAAACTTATCAAAATAATATTACTTTTGCATTTTCAGGATCTCATAAATATATGCATCGATATTAAATTTACTCTGATTCTGTGAATACTCGTAGAAAAATAGGGAATGGGAACATTACGTACAACACCTTAAATTGTACAAAATGAAGATATTATTATTGCTGTTGTTGCTGGTATTATTGTTTTGTACCTACCTTGGGAGAATTGTTCTTTTACAGAAGAGCAATAAAATAAAATAAAATAAAATAAAATAAGTAAATGGGAATTTGGAACATACCTGTAAAACAGGTAATGAAATATTTCGGAGGAATGGCTGTAGTACAACTGTAAAATCTTCTCGAGTATCATACTTGTGACTCTTAATTAGTTTCTGTATTTTGCTCTGGGAAAGAAATATAAAAATATAAAAATCCATCCTTCAATTCCTTGGCTAATTCCCATTAATCAAGCAAGAGGAGATCAATCTTTTGCTTTTGAATCAAAACAATTCATGATCTAAAATAAGGGTGTCAAACTTGATTTCATTGAGGGTTGTGTTTGACCTTTGGGGGGCCAGGGGCTAGGCGTGGTCAGGGTGGTATTGGCTGGAGTGGCTGTGGCCAGCTCGACGTCACTCATTGAGGCTCCGTTTTCACTGGCAGAGGGCTGCAGGAGGCTGTCACGGCCGAAAACGGAGCCTGGGAAGGTTGCACGCAGTCCCCTCAAGCTCCATTTTCGCTGGCAGAGGCACCACGGGCCAGTCCTTTGCTATTTCCAGGGCAGCCCCATGGGCCAGATCTAAGCGCCTCACAGGCCTTGAGTTTGACATCCCTGATATAAAAGATAAACTGGATTTTTGGATTATAACAGGGACATGGTAGCTTTACATTATGTAGTATAACCTTCAAATGTAATGTATAATGTTATATTAGGAACAACACGACAAGTGTATAATAGACAATCCACAAAATGGCAGTATTGATTCATGGCACTCCTACCTGATAAACTTTGATTGCTTCCTCCATCATCAGGAGATCTAATGAGCCTTCTTTAACGGAAAGAAGGCAACTGCATTGATCTCTGCATATGAAAATATAGGAAGAAAAGGCATATATGGAACAAACATACAAAAAAAGACTGATACAGTCATGAAGTAAACAGTTTCTCTAGTAAGGAAGCAGATATCTATATACTTCATTTCTTCAAAGAAATATGAGCTTGTTAGTTGTGGTCTCTCCTTAATGATGAACGTGAATAAAATGTTATTAAAAATGCAGAAGGTTTCGATTCTAGCCATTTTTATTTCTGGGCTTATCCTTTTATGAAGCAAGAGATGCCAGGAAAGCAATATGCTCACAGAATAAGTACACAATCCACCTTCCCTCTCTTTCCCAACACATTGAAGACCTTGTTGTGCGATAGTTATTTTCTAGGGGCAAGATGTGGGGAAAGCCAGGGAGTGTCATGCTGCAAACACAGACAATTCCCCACAAGATTATCCCTGCCTTTGGTTCAACAAAAGTATCTGAATATCTGTTATTTAGCTGTAGGTCAGTCTCTTATTCTGGAATAAGGCTGCAATTTCTATAATTTACATAGCAAAAGTTCAAGAGGAGGCATCAGCAGGTTTGTGGCAATCTAAAATCATTCTCCCCCCCTGTCCCCCCCCCAATTCTTTAGAACAGTGTTTCTCAACCTCAGCAACACTTTAAGCTGTGTCGGCTTCAACTCTGGCTGGGGAATTGTCAGAGTTGAAGTCCACACAGCTTAAAATTGCTGAGGTTGAGAAATAACAATCTAATGGAGAGGATCTCAAATCAATTTAATGAGAACCAGATGTGTTCAGTGGCCATTGAATGCTAAGGAGAAGTAAAGCCAGAAGAAAAATGGGGAAGAGGGAGAACATAAAGTAATGAAATGCAAAACAGCAACACTTAGCATGCAGGTTTCACTTACTGTATACAAGAGAAATCTGAATGAGTGAATGACCTGATTGTATTGGATCCAAAATAGCCAGTTTAATCACAGGGAAGACCAAGCACTGTAATATCTCAAGTTTATTTTTAAAGATATATGCTGAATCATGATTTAGCAGAGAAAATACATCAGCAAAATGAGATGTCTTTGAATTTTAATGTAATCTTATGTGGGATATTTTTCTGTGTTATATTGCTTGTAAAGTCTACATGTAAACCTTAGTATGTTACAATTCTCTTTTAATCATTAAATTTCAGAACTAATCATTGGATACTTAGTAGTCTTTATATAAATCAATAGCTTGGATGCAAGAGGGCCTTACTCTGCTAAGTGCACAGCACATGGTAATCTGCTATCTAGAAACAGTTGTCTTAAAGGGAGAAGATCCATCACCTCCACCAGGTTAACCAGAGCTTTAGGAACCTGAAAAGGAAAGGAGTAAATTATCCAAATTGCATTACATGTAACACAGAGCTTGCATCTGTTATATATTAATTTCAAAGCTCCTGTCAAATTTAATTTGCCTCCTATCAGGTTTCACCAGATTCCCTTTGCATTCCCTTCACATGCCCCTCTCTGCACGGACATGTTTTTTATTCCATTATATCACAGATAATGGAGTTACAGCCCAATTTATCTAGATGGATCTGGTCAGGAAAGATTGGGACCAGAAAGTAATTATTCAGTTCAAAGAGAATATGCCTAAATTCACTTCTGTTGATTTTAGTGAATGACAGTATTCACTAAAAAAAAAAAATTGTCTCCCTATTTACATTTAATTACATTCCATTAAACACTGAAACATATGATTCCTTGGCTTTGTATTTTTTGCCTGTATGCAAGATATCCTTTTTTTATTGCAGCTGCAAAACCACATTTCCAAATCCTCTCCAATTTGCAGGATACTCCATAAAAATGCCATAGGGTAATCCAATATAAAGGAGACTGTAAAAATAAAACATTAGGATTTTTATACTAGGTCTGAAAAGATCCTGTGATACATGTATAAGTGTATTTGTAATACTCATTTTGCAGTTGACAATACAAGGAAGAAGAATTGCCTTATTTTATTAACAACAATAAAATAATGCCCCTTGAGTATTGAGAAAATGCAGTCCCTTGCAGATGGAGTGAGATGTGACCTCAATTGAAAGTGTGCGACATGGCTTTTGAATGAGAATCAGCAAAAAGTGGACAATTGTGCAAGACAAAATGAGCAGATGTTCTCTGAGCAACAGTCACCTACCTACCTCTGTATGAAGCAAGTCAAGCGCTTCTTGAACATGATTTGAAAAGTTTACCGCTGAATAGTGGTTCTAATTGGGAGGAGACATAGAAAGAGGCTGTTACTGATTATAGAAAAGGAAAGGTTAAGTGCATTGTTGTAGATTCTATGAATTAAAATATGTGATTGTTCTTGAAATTTGGATCTCTACTGGAAAACATAACATGGGATTCATGTACAGTACTATGGTGTAACTAAATCAGACAATGATGCAGGCGATAATGAACTAGTATGACCTAACTACAAGCTGTGCTAGAAAGACAATGCACAATCTTAGTCATATGGATATCTCAATAAAGTCCACAACTTACAACAGTTCATTTCATAACCATTCAAAGTTACAATGGCACTGAAAAGAGTGATTTATGACCGTTTTTCACACTTATGATTGTTGCAGCATCACTATGGTCACGTGATCAAAATGCAGATGCTCAGCAGCTGACTCATATTTATGACGGCTGCAGTGTCCCAGAGTCATGTGATCATCTTTTGCAACCTTCTGACAACCAAGTAAATAAGGAAGCCAGATTCACTTAACAGCTGTGTTATTAACTTAACAACTGCAGTGATTCATTTAACAATCATGGTCGTAAAGTGGCGCAAAACTCACTTAACATATGCCTCACTTAGCAACAGAAATTTTGGGCCCAATTGTGGTCATAAGTCGAGGACTACCTGTAGGCTTATTAAGTGCCCTCAAGCATTTAAATGCTAGATTTGCCCATCCAAAATTTTTGAAAGAAAAATTATAACTACTTTCAACAGAATATTTTCCATAAGAGGACACCTGATTGTACAGGTTTTCATACTGAGGAGTGGGGGATGTAACTGCATTCAGTTTAGCAGGGTTAAAATGTTGTATTAGATCTTCAGCCAGGGAATGGAAAGAGTAAATCACGTAAACTAATATCTACTCAATCCTCACAGTTTAGAACTGTTGCTACTTTTTGTAAGGTCGGAGACTTCAGTTTACAGAAAGAGTTGTATACCAGATATACTAACTTGGCAGTTCATAACTAAGAGAGAAAAACTGAGTCAAAGGCTAGGCAATTTTTTTTTAACTGACTTCAACCAGCATACTTTTAGAGATTAATTATCTACATTTTTTTAAAAAAATGCTCAGTTTGTATATTTGTAAGCAAAAATACATTTACTATATTTCCTAACAAGGAAACAGATACTATAAAGTTGTTGTTGAAATTTTCCAAAGTTTAAAGAAGAAAATGTCAGTTACTCTCTTTTCAGCATGGTAAATGAATACCAGTGTCAGAAACATTAGCTTGATACCAGGAGCTACATTATGCAACTTCTGAAAATCTATACGATTCCCTAATTTTCTTTTCTTGTTCGAATATTTCTGGAACTAATCTGAGATAGCATACTAAGGACAGCTGTCCTCATTTTTTTCCTCCTATGCAAATCTGGCACTTTTGAAGCATCAAATTAGCCCAGGAGAATTACAGAGTGAAGAGAGAGTTTATCAGTTAATTGCCATGAGTTTATAAAAAAATTACAATCAAACCATGGATGGAATAAAGTAGGTGGGAGAAAAAAGTGATCACCTTTCAGTTTACACCTGAAGCTTTATCCTCACTCCAGAAAATTATTTCAGATTACATAACTAATCTTTCTGGGATTAATATGCAAATATTGTCACAACTTCCAATTGAGCTCTATAGTTGTCAATAGGTTGTTCAGTTATGGAATATTGTTTTTTCTAGTACAAAGTTGTGATGTTAATAATTCCCCAGAACTAAAATATTGGCTTATAAACATTCCAAAAACTTACAATATCCTTGCAATAGTTGCAGAGATCTTGGATTCCAATAAATATTGTTATGACCTTCCAGTCAGTGTCGAATTTGGCTTTCTGAATGAAAAGAATAAAATAATACAGTATATCATTTCTGGTTTATCCATGCAAATATAAGGGTATCATCCTACACATTTAAAATGCAATTTATTGTGATTCTGAATAAATCACAAAATTGTTATGATTTTGACTGCTCACCAAAATTTGGACTACTTGCTAAGCATATAATCCACAGCCTCATGAGAGACAGATACTACCTCTTTGACATGTACTTTTGATATGTGTGATTTGAATCCTAATCCTATTTCTTTGTAGTTGTCTCTTTAGGTAGCTTTATTGAAATTATTTCTTTTTGACCTTTTAATTTCCAGAAAGGCAGCATAGATTGTGAGAGTCCTTTCACATATACACCCCAGGTGAATGCCAGGCAAGGAGTCTCTGATAGGTGAAAATAGCAGAGTCTACCAACCTAAAAACTTAAATAGGAAGTGGAACGAGGTGTGAAAAGCCAGAAAGTTTATGGAACTACTTGATACTCCACTTTCCACCATATGGGCTTAGCCATTGCACAACAGTGACAAATAAATGAGTTCCTTGAATGTTGCCAACCTACCAAATAATTTTTCATGATTTTTACAAGGCGCCTTACTTGATCTGGTAGATCCCTATGGAAAAAAAATAAGAAAAAAAGATGAATAAAGTTGATAGAGAACTGATGCCTGAAAACATATCTAAAAAAAACAACTCTGTTAAAAAGCAACAGTAAAATCAGAAATACAAGTTCCACTGTGGCCTCCACCAATAAAGCATTGTGAAAAGACTAGGGTAATTGCACAATACAAGTATTGTCTGGAAGTCCCCCAGGGAACACTTTAATATCGTATATTGCTTTTGTTTACAGTAGGATAAGTAAAATAGTACTTAGAAAAAGGGAGTGATTCATCAGTAAAAGGGTTGATGACTCATGTCTAACAGCTAGGAGCTTCAGAATCTATCCAATCAGATCTGCCTCTGCAGGAATATACACGGTAGCATTTTGCTTTCAGTTGTGCATAAAATAGAATAGAATTAGAATAGAATAGAATTTTATTGGCCAAGTGTGATTGGACACACAAGGAATTTGTCTTGGTGCATATGCTCTTAGTGTACATAAAAGAAAAGATACATTTGTCAAGAATCATAAGGTAATTTAATAGTATTAGAAATTACTGTATTTTGGGGAGGGAGGAAGGGAGGGAGGGAGGGAGGGAGGGAGGGAGGAAGGAAGGAAGGAAGGAAGGAAGGAAGGAAGGAAGGAAGGAAGGAAAAAAGGCACCATGCCACGCCATTCTTGAATTATTAGTTACTGCCTGAAGCTATTATATAGAAGCATCTTAATAGTGATGAAAAATAGTGATGAAAAATATATAGAGGAGTTAACCCTTGGTCTCAGAATCTGAAGTGAGTTGTTGGTCTGTTCCTTTATTTGTTCTGTTTCATAGATTTCCCATACATAAGGATGTCCTGATATTTCCTGAAACAGCTTCATATCAGTGGAGATAAATAATTAACTTTGATAAGATAATTCCTTGATTTATATGGCTATTGGATATATAGGATATATATATCCATCTGTCCTTTATCCTTAGTAGATAACCTAGAAATAACTTATAAGAAAAGTATTTAAGAATTCATAGACACTGTAATAATATCAGTGAACATAATGGCAGCTTTTGGAAAAAGGAGAAAGAGAGAATGCTTATTTTTCTCCACTTCTTTCTCAAGTGAACACATTTAAGGGAAGCCAAGAGATGTCAAAGGAACAAACCTATAATTCCAAGATAAAAGTGTTGGATAATATTGATGTGCTATTCCTTTCATGTCTTTTTGTACTGTCCCAAGACAATTTCCACCCCGAAGTGGATGAACAGCACCCAAAACTGAAGGGACATGAAGCAGAATTTTCTGCAAACACCTCTCATAATCCCTAGCATTAAGAATACAATAGTAAACATTTTAATAAAAATAATTTTCTGACATTTCATGATATCTGTCTTGAACCCGCACTGCCTATCGGACATTAATACAGTTGAGCAAGTCCAGAGATATTTCACAAAAAGAGTCCTCCACTCCTCTGCTTGCAACAGAATATCTTATGCAATCAGGCTTGAAATGTTGGGCTTAGACAACCTAGAACCACGCCGCCTTCGGTCTGACCTAAGCGTAGTACATAAAATTGTCTGCTCCAATGTCCTACCTGTCAATGACTACTTCAGCTTCAACTACAACAATACACGAGCACACAATAACTACAAACTTAAAGTGAACCGCTCCAAACTCGATTGCAGAAAATATGACTTCAGCAACAGAGTGGTCAATGCCTGGAATACACTACCTGACTCTGTGGTTTCATCCCCAAATCCCCATAAACTTAACCTTAGGCTCTCTACTGTTGACCTCACCCCATTTCTAAGAGGTCTGTAAGGGGTGTGCATAAGCACACCAACTTGCCTACTGTCCCTGTCCTACTATTCCCATTTATTTGTATCCATTTCATGTATTCATAATCATGTTTATACTTATATCTGTTATCTTATACATGCTTGACAAAATAAATAAATAAAATAAAATAAACATTTTCAATCTGTCACTTTGGCTACCTCGCCTAGGTGAAGTAATCCTGCAAAGGTGAGCTATCAGTGTGTCAGGGATCCACAAGGAGTTTCACCTATTTTTCTTACTAGAAAGCTGATCAAGATAAACAGATCATTGATTTTCTATCATTAGCAGCAGGAACAGCACATTCTGTTCTTCTCTGATCAACAGAGAAATCAATGAGGAAATAAGCAACCTTAAGCAGAATTACTGGAAATGAAAATGAGTATGAGTGCTCTCCAGGACCTACCAGCCTTTCTAAACAGTGCTAGAATAAAAGCCATAAATTAAACAGAAGCATTGGACAGAGTGCGCCTTATTCCCAGTAAATCTCTCAGGAACACTGCGAGAGAAGAAAATAGATTTAATGTATATGTGCAGTACATGGACTTGTATGTCAACTGCAGCATAATGGATAAATAAAAAATAAATATGCAGTTTCAAAATTTAATTCAGCCCTTGGGGCCACAGAGGTTGCCAATTTCTGGCTAATGAAACAGCCATCCATGTTAGAAGCGCGTAGATTGTATCAAGAACATCGTGAACTATTAGCTGTTTTGGAAAATTTGCTGCTGGAAAACTGCTGGGCCAGAATGCTTAAATTAAACAATCTTGAAGAATATATAAACATTCTAGAATGCACCATTTTGCAAATTGTGTGTGTGTGCAATTTAAAAAAAAAAAAAAAAACCATACCTAGCCTGTGCTCCTGGAACTGCCTGATTGAGAATGGCATTTGTCTCAGTAAATTCACCAATACCAATTGAATAGCCTGTGAGGTTAGCATTGAATTCATGAAGGATATCTGGAAGAAATGGCAAATTATGGAAGAAAGAAAGAAAATCAAAAGATCTCTTTAGAGGAAAATTTACTCAACAGTTACTAGATGTAATTGTTGTAACGTAGCGAAGCATGGGTATCCAGCTAGTTAACTATAAATTAGCTCACTATGAAGTTCTTGACCTAAACATCTTGTCATAAGTCCTCAAAGTCTTTTCAAGAATATACTGGTAAGAGGGACAAGGCCATTGTCCTTCTTACCAGTATATGACTTGTAGCACCTCTTGGGGTATGTCTGAACATCAGAAAACTTTAGAGATCACTGATCAGCAGGAATACTCCAGTTCTTTCCCAATTTTACTGGACATGCCAGAGATTGAATCTAAGGTTGTTTCCATATAAAACGTGTGCTGCACTATTGAATTATAGCTATTTTTCTATGTTTCGTAAAGCGAACAACAGGATTACTGGACAACAAAACATGGATATATGGAGGCTGAAACATGAGATGCTGATGCAAAGAAAGGCCAATGGGTAGCTCATATGCCTTCAACTGCAATTTTAGAAAAAATGTATATTTAGAAAGGCTTCCTGGCATTTGCTTCTCTTATTTTGCTGTTCATGTTGGAAGGAGAAAGGGATTATGTATGTTTGTGTGTAGAGGGTTTCCATGTGTGAGTGTGGTGTGTATGTGAAAGGAAGAATAATAGATGGGAAATTAATGCCTTTTATAAATTAAAGCATTGTATTTTCATTTTAAAGGCTATAAATGCATACAGCTCTACCTGGTTTTGGTGTATCTCCTAGCAGATACATATACAAAGCATACGCATACACATATATTACACACACATTATTGATATGGAGATTACAGGATTGACTTAACCTGGAGCTGGTAATCTGAGTTTGCCAAAGTAGAGAAGCTGATATTGCACATATTTATTTGGAGGATTTTAATTTGTTTTCATTTTTTCTATTTACTCTTCTTGTTGAAGCGTCATTCTAAATTCAAAAATGGCTTTGTTTTGAGCAATTATTATAGGCTTTTTAATATTACCCATCTTATTCAGTACTTTTGGAAATATGCTATTATATTATTGCATTCAGCAGGAATTCAGATGTTTTGTAGGGTAACAAAGCAGGACAAATATTGGAGGATTTCAATTTACTAAGAAATTATTTGTTCATTATAATTTATTATTAAATTCAAATCAAATTCAAATCCTCCAAATAAATTGACAATCTATAATAAAAACCCAAAACTGTCTTATTCCTATCTACAGATAAAATGATTTTGATTATTCAAACATTTAAGTCAGGAAGCAATACCTAATTTTAAGAATAACTCTGATATCAACTGCAATATTGAGTTCTGTGCTGCATTGTGTCATGGATTCCATCCTTACTGAATCACTCATTCTTAATAACAACACACAGAGGGAGCAACTGCTATTTTCTCATAGCACAATTGCAGGAGCAGGTTTGACTTACTTGGTAAAGTTGTTACATTCTTTAATGAAGCATCTCCTCCAATGCTGCAATGAGAAAAACAAGAAGAAAGACACCAAGCCCCTGTTAGTATAAAAGAGAATTTCTTTTTCAGGAAAAATGCAATTTAAGTAGAACAATAACTGGAACCAAGACATGCTGATATAAATAGCAGAGAAAGGAAAGGATGGACAGGACAAGGTGTATTCATGTCAGACACAAACAACCAGACCCACATGTAAAGTATTTACATTAGTTACTTTATTGCTCAATGCCTATTTCACAGCAATCTTCCCAGACTGACAGTTTGCACCTGAGCTAGACTAGATAAGGTTCAACAGCATTTGGAGGGCTGGACCTTGCCATCTAGTGCCTACATAATGATTCCAGACTAATTCCCCACTTGAGTCTTCCTCCTGGCATGGCCAATCTCTCTCTGACAATAAATGAATAAGTGTTTATAGGATATTAATGCTTGTATGATCTGAGCAAGAACTGAACTTGCTAATGACCAATAGAAACCTTCACCTAACATGGCCAGTGTTTCTTATTCTAAATATACCCTGATTTCTATAGAACAAAGGCAACTTTTATTTTCAAGGTATGGGCAAGTTTTAAACTTTCCTTTGCATAGCAGATCCAACATAGCAATTATAAAGAGATTCAGGAATTAGACCTCAAAAAAATCTGAAAACTGTAACCCTACAGGGAAAGGAATATGGACCCATAGTATTCTTAGCATATCAGCAAATAACAGCTCTCTAGATTTTTGAAGTGTCATTTCAGGTAAACCCTTTAAAACTGGTATTATTTTTCCCCATAGATATAGAACACATGGTGAAACTTTAAAAATGCAGAATGAATAAAAATGGCCTTCCTGCTGAATGGTTTGATGTTCAGAAATAGTCTAGTGGAGTGTACTTTGGTCTTCTGAAACAGCGCTCAACCTATGTTCAGCAACAATTCCTTTGATAGGTCACAGGCACATAGAAGCAGCAGAGAGGGGAATGGCACAGGGCTCTTGCAAAGTTCTTGCTCTGCATCTGTTGCCTGACGGGCTATTTCTAAACATGGGTGCAAAGCTCTTCTAAAAGAATGTGAACCCAGCTAACAGGTAACACTCATAGAAGGGAATATGGGGTAAATGGGGAGGAGGGTGTCAAGAGGAGCAAATCCATGATAAGCGAGTTGCATTCCCAATCATGGTTGAAAGGAAATGGAGTCTAGTTCATAAGTAACACACAGCCTGACAGTTGCAACGGCCTCAGACGTGTCCTGGCAGTGATCTGATCAAGCCCATACTGTAGTTTTAGCACTCATCTGTGAATCCATTGCAATAATAAAAGTTATAAAACCAGGATGAAGGCAGTGTTACAAGAAGCATTGGGAGAACTTTCTCCCATTATACTCTGGGTCTCTCTTAGGTGCTACCATCTGTTGGCTGGGTAACTTGACAGGTGGATAAACCTGATGTTCTAAGCATTTATTTAAACTAGCCCCAGTCCAGAAAGAGAGAAGGACAAGTGCTTGTTTTCTCCACCAGGTGTGAAATTAACGCAAAGGATTCCATCAGCTCCTAAACTGGCAGTAAGCAAGCAAGGACAGCGCCATCTGCTGTACTTGTTATTATAGCAGAATATTATAGCAGAATATTGTAGCAGACTTTTCTGCTGACTCAAGGACGGATGAAATACACTTTAACCAGCCATGACTTGAGCCCAAAGACAGCAGACTTACCTCCAAGCCAGACCCCGATATTGTGTATGCATATCCCGCATATCATTTGGTGCTGATCCTATTCCAATACCAGCCTATCTCAGAAAAAACATAAAGAACAATTTCATTTATGTATTTTGTGTTTTCTTTTCCTTTTTTATTGTTCAAATAAAACTATCCCCTTAAGTCTTTGGCACTTACAACATAATAATAATAATAGCCTTTATTGTCATTGTACATTATGTATACAACGAAATTGGTTTAGCCTCTACTGGTGCAATCCATAACAGAAAATACAAGATAATACAGTTCCCATGGGCATCTGACCCTTTTTAGTCATTATTATATAATTATATACCTAAAAATGTGAGATCACAGATGCCAGCTTTTTAACTATTGTTAGCCTTCATATCATCACATTCTTCCCAAGAATCTAGACTGTTGTAATGTATCCACATAGTACATATGAGAATCCAAGCAGTGTGGCCTTTTGTAAATGAGATGGAAATTTTGTCAAACACTATTTTCTAAGCGCAGCCCAAAATTTATTATTATAATTGGTCACAGAGTCGGCCAGATGTTTAGCCGGATTTGGCATTTTTATCCACCCATCATTATTATAACCCTCCTTTGCATGGCATTTTGAAAGGTTTGAAATAGGGGAGGCATACATCATGCCCCATCAACAAGATTTATGGATTTACAAAATGGTGTTTTGAACTCTTATGAGCAGGAGGCAAGATTAATGGAGCAATATAGTGAGAAATTCATCGAGAAATGATACACTATCAGTTCACTGGGCTCCTGTACTGCTGTTGTCCCATTATTTATTCAAGTGAAGCTGAATGGAGGGAAGTCAGAATGAGGTGGATGCTTATGTGTAAAGGTGAAACAAAAACAGAATACTGCTTGGTAGTCCATAAAATGCAACAAAGAGACAAAATGAAGATGACTGGGGGAAGCAATGGCACAATTTAGATATGGGTGCCCCTCATTTAGGCAACACCAGGACATCTTCTGCACTGTGTTTCCCTCCCATTCTGGAACAATCAGGGAATCCTGCCATCTTAATTCTCCCTCCCATCCCACCTACACAAAATGAGCACTTAGAATGCATCCAAAACAACTGAGCTACACCTGTTCATAAAGCTTTAATACCTGACATTTTAAGGGCCATGATCCTTCATCTGAAATCCCAACTCTTGCTATGAACTTTTAAAGTTGGTGCATTTGCAAAAAAACAAGCAAACCCTTCCCCAAAACCAACAACTTGATTTTGGTTTTTCCTCACTGTCAGTCTCTGTCATGCTTTATATTAAAATAACAGTAACTTAGAAGTCTTTTGCCACTCATACCAATAGCCAAACTTTGCTCAATTTCAGGCAGTCAAGAATAAAGTAACAAGAATGGTGAAGTTTTTCTTTAGAACTCAAACACCTGCTATCAATGCCTGATTAAAGTACTTAATGACGTTATTAAGGCTGTCAGGTTTGTTGAAAAAGCCAGGCTGGATTTACATGAAAGTTTGAGCCATAATGATTTGATTCATACTGAGGGGGCTGGGAAATCTCATGAGGGCTGAGAATTACGATGAACCTACGGCTATATTTCCACAGTGGGAGCAGCCAGCACATGGACCTCTACTCTGTATTTAAATAAACAAAGGGAACTGCAGCTTTCCTAGGAAAAGAATGGCAAAAGAAGCAGGCTTCTTACAGTCAGGGAATCTCCCAAGGCAGCTATTACTTGCACATCAGCTGGCTTTAGGCTATGCACTGGGAAACAAAAAGAACAAAGAACAAAGAAAATAAACGTTGTAATTAAACATCTTGCAGGAAGCAGAATTCAATTCTTACTAATTTCAGCATAAAAAAGGCCTTACTCATAATTTTTGTAAGACATGTCTTCACAATGTCATCTTTGTTTCACCCCCGGTTCTCTACAGAGGAGCATACCTTTCTCCTCCTATTTTTCCCTCAACAACAACCCTGTGAGGTGGGTTGGGGTGAGAGAGCATAACTGGCCCGAAGTCACCCAACTGGCTTTGTGCTTAAGGGAGGATAAGAATTCACACTCTCCTGCTTCCTAGGCTGGTGCCTTCACCACTAGATCAAATTGGCTCTCTATAATATCTTAGGCACATTAATGGTCATTGCCATGGATCATAGCTGCAACTTTATCTAATAAAAAGTATGGGTGACTGCTGAAAATACAGCAAAATATGTTCAGAAATTGATACTTTATATTATCTTTTGGCAGGAGAAGCAACATCTAAATTCATCCTTAGTGATTTCTCTTGATGATCTGGTGTCAAACAGCTAAGATTACCTGAAGTAGGATATTCGATGGATGGTGCTTTATCCTTGCACAGCATCTGGCTTCCATAAACTGGAGTATTTTCCTTGTGGTAAGTATAGTTGCTGTTTTTGTATGTCATTAAATATGGCTGGTCCTACAGAACAGGGATAGCCAAGTCAAAGTGAAAAGATGATCCCAAAGCGCCCTCCAGAGGCAAGTCTTGTCTTACAAATAACCCAGATACTGCAGTCCTCTGTACCTCTGATTAGGGACCAACCAGATGAGATAGGAGGAGATTATGAGATCTCAGCAATTTTAATAGGATAAAAGCAGGCGATGTTTCTCAAGCAGAAGTCAACTGCCCTCATATTGGTCTTTATATCTAAATGTCTCTCACATTTACCCCTACCATCTCAATTACTGTTGATCTTTAGAAGAAAATACACAGGTATTTGGTGGGATGAATAACTGCTTAAGTATGGGATTCAAAGGGGTTACCTGCCCTTCAAAATCACAAACTGATTTGATTAGTCTGATAAGAGGAGCTTCTGTTAAACACACACACACACACAATCCAGAGAGCATATCACGCAGCTCCTGATATCTTGTTTTATTAACCCAAGAACTCGGTGGTACTTTCTTCTAGAAATCATCATGATTCCCTAGACCAGTATATTTTCCAAGAGCCAATATAGAAAGCCACCAATTTTAGGCAGTCAATGCGGTGCAAGACCAACATGAGACTACCTTCTCATCAGTGGTGGGTGTGAACGTAAATCTACGTGGGATTAGTTCTAACTGCATCCGAATATTGCCGAAATGGTGCTCCTGATAAATGACTGTATTTCTTTTGAAGTTCGGCTCATGGCTCATGAATTAATTAGGGCATCTTTCGGAAACTTCACAGTGGGTTTCTACCAGTTCGCCCCAATTTGGGCAAACTGGTAGTGGCAGCGGCGGGAGGCTCCACCCACCCATCCAGACGTCATCACGGATGCTCTACGCACGTGCAGAAGGTTCTGCGCATGCGCAGAAGTGCCATGCACGAGCAAAGCAAGCGTTCCAAACCGGTAACGAAGCTAAGTGGAATCCACTACTGCTTCTCATCCATCTGCCTTCCAGGAGTTCAGACATCACAATGGTAGACACTAGTGATATATTAGGTCCTTGGAGCGAGTAAGGGATTCTAGTGAATTCAGATGGAGCCACATCAACACTTCCCCTCAAGTCATCTCTCACTTTCCAGATACATATACCTTTTCTGATGTCTCATTTTATGCACAGAAGTTCCTCACTGAGGTTAGTGAAGTTACAGGACAATTCTCACTTCTATTATATATGTTAGTGTCAGCATCCAGTCAAGGCTAACCCAGATAATTTTGCTACTGAATATTTCTTTCTATTTTGTAGGATTTATACAGTTCACAGAAAAGAAACAGGATGGGGGTGGCAATATTAATCTCACATGTACAGCAAGGATGGGAAAGAAAATAATACTGGAAATTACACAGAGTCCTAAGAAAATTAATTTACCTGGTTTGGACATTTGAGTGTTATCTCAGCTTCAATTCTTTGCAATATTGTCTTTTCTGCAATGGGCTCCAACTATAACAAATAATTAGAAAATGTATAGGGCATGGAAGAGGAGATGAAAAACAAAAGATGCATGAATGTATGCCATAAATCATTACAAAGTACAATCCACAGAGCCTTCAGAGAATTAGATAATCAATACATAATTGATGTTTGAACTATAATTATCTAATTCTGCAATTTTTAGTATATTAAAGATATAATGCACAGGGGAAATAATATTGCAGCAGAAAGTCTGGCTCAGATCTTTTTTAGGCAAAAGGATTGTGTTGATACAGATGCTGCACCCCTTAGGTAAAGCTTAACAAAGTGGGACAATTGATTTTCAAATTAAGTAGCTGAACTATTACTCTAGAAGAAATATTGCAAATATTTTGCTGTGTTTCCTCTGGTATTACAGTACAACCAGTTACCCATTCGTGCAAAGTTCACCTCATTCACCTCTTGGAACCATTACTGTGTTTCCCCGAAAATAAGACCCTGTCTTATATTTTTTTGAACCCTGAAATAAGCGCTTGGCCTTATTTATTTTATTTATTTATTTATTTGTTTCCATTTTTATACCACCCTTCTCCAATAGGACTCAGGGCAGTGAACAGCCAGAATAAAAAACAGAACATACAAAATTTAAAAGCAGTTTAAAATAATTAAATATTTTGGCCATAAATTAAAACAACCCAATTTAAAATCAATTTAAAATTTAACTCAAGCCAGCCCAGCTAGTTGAAATAAATAGGTTTTCAGGGCCCGACGAAAAATCCGGAGGTCTGTTATTGTACGTATCTCTGGGGGGAGGTTGTTCCAGAGGGTGGGTGCCGCCACAGAGAAGGCCCTCCCCCTGGGGGTCGCCAGCCGACATTGTCTGGCGGATGGCACCCTGAGGAGGCCCACTCTGTGCGAGTATACTGGCCGGTGGGAGGCTATTGGTGGCAGAAGGAGGTCTCGTAAATATCCCGAAATGCCATGCGCTCAAAAGCCCGACTGGGGTTTTATCAGGAAATGTCTTATTTTGGGGGGAAACTGGGTAGATAGAGTGTTAATTTTTATACTCTGCAATTTACTAGCTGGGGAAGAGGGAAGAGGATCTATGACAACTGACCCCAGCAAACTTGCTGTAGCCAACTCACCATGGTCAACTAGCCACAGCTAATTCACCACAGCCAATTTGCCACAGCCAACTCACTGTGGAACAACTTGCCATAGCTAACTCTCTGCAGGACAACTTGCCTTGGGACAAGAGTTACACTTCCGTGTTTCCCCAAAAATAAGACTGGGTCTTATTTTCTTTTGACCCCTGAAATAAGATCTTGGCCTTATTTTCGGGGAGGTCTTATTTTTTCCCCATGTACCGGGTGGGAGGGCAGGGGGGAAGCTGTTCCTCTTACCAGCAGCTTGGTCTGTGGAACAGCTGATCAGCGGGTGATCTGCTGCCGCCTCGAAGAATCCTGATCGCTCTTGCAGCTGATTGAGGCTGCAAAAGCAGCAGGAAGCCCCACGTGCCTTATGCCCCCTTCAAGAACAGTCTTACCTCAATCGGCTGCAATGGCCTAAGTTCTTGGTGTGTCCCAATCCCCATCTGCCCTGCTTGCTGGCCCTGCTGCTCCTGGGACACTTTTGGCTGCTGGCAGCTGAGCGGCTGCCTGTATTGCTGCTGGCCTTGTGGGGGCTTTTCGCCTTCCTGGCAGCACTGCTTTCGGCCATCCTTGGCTACTCCTGCCTGGTATGACCCAACAGGGCCAGCGTCTGAAGAATAGCTCATAGCTCAGCACAAGCAGCACCAAGTAGACTTGCAGGAAGGTGCTCAGCAGCCTGAAGGCGGTGGCAGATGAGGTGGCATGTCTCTACCAGTGGCCTCTGATGAAGGGGCCCTAGCAGGCCAGCGGGACGGGAGGGCACTCAAAAGATTGTAGACCTCTGCTGACTTCACCATGTGCCAGGCAGGAGCAGCCCAAAGCAGTTCAGCCAGGAGGGCGAAGAGCTTCCACAAGGCCAGCAGCAGCACAAACAGTTGCTCATTCCAGTTGCTGCAAGCAAGTGGCGAGCATGTCAAAAGTGAAAGTAGGATTCGGCTCTTTCTTGAAATGTGCTTGCAGCAGCTCCTGGACATGGAGTGGATGGCCCCATGCCTCTGACTGCTGCCAGTGCCTTCTCCCTTCCTAAACACACCAGGATTTAATCTGAATACTCTAACACTGGCAGCAGTGAATGCTTCCCGAAAGGGAGGCAACAAACGGGAAGCGCCTGGACTTGCAGCACTTTGTTTGATTCAGGCACTGCTGCTGACTTGGTAGGAGCTCTTTCTTGTGTTTAGGTAACCTCCGTTCCTTGTGGCTCCCTGCACAAATGCACATCCATGGTTTCGGCATAAATCATCCCCAAGGAAAGTAGGATCGGCAGGAAAATGGGGAAGGAGGGATTTTCCTGCTGATCCTCCTTTCCTTGGGGATGATTTATCCCCAAGGAATGGAGAACAAAGCAAATCCATTCATTCTAACTGCATACCTACATGCTGGTGGAAAGTTGGTTGGGTGAACTACTGCTTCGGTGGGCAACAGCTCTGTGGCAGCCCTACACGTCCCTGTAGGAGTCCCTGCACTGGGACACACAAATGGAAGAGGGAAGGGAGATCACCCCTTCCCTCCTCCATCCCACTGCAGGGCCACCACTGAGCTCTTGCCCACTAAAGCTGCAGGGCAGCCAAGAGCAACACAGCCAGGAGAGTGAAGACATTCGGTCTCAGTGGTGTGGCCAGGCTGACAGCATGGTGCAGAGCCCTGGGAAGCATGGCTGGAAGCACGTGCATGGTAGTAGGGATGAACAGCTGACAAGCAGCTGTGTTGTGCCGGAAGTAGTGTCATCGCCATCGCCTCCCTGTTCTTTGCACCAGCCGCGCACCTCATTGCCTGCTGGTGCCACTCATGGCCAGACCCAGCCAGGAGAGTGGCCTGCTAACAAGTGGCTGGCCGGCACTGTCCTGAAGTGTCCTGCTGCTGCCGCAGCCTTGCTCATCATTAGACTCACCAGCTTCGATGGTTGCAGCTCCATGCCCCCCCCCATCCCCAGGTATGGCAAGCCCCAGATCGGGACTCAACAAGGGGCCCTCAGCTGCGAGGTTGCCTGATGCCGTGGCAGGGCTGGGGCTGGCAAGAATGTGCAAAAAATACCTCCAGCACCCAGAGAGATAGAACAAGAGGTAGCTCCTAATCAGCTCAGCTGATCCACAGGTCATGATTAAGGGGCCCAGCTGCCATTAGCTGACTGGGAAAGGAAAGGGCTGCCTCCTGTGATGGTCACGCCCACCCCTTCGCTAGAGCTTATTTTTGGGGTAGGACATATATTAGGCTCACCCCAAAAAATCAAGCTAGGACTTATTTTCCGAATAGGTTATATTTTCGGGGAAACATGATATTATCGAAGAAATAATCCAATAGATTCATTAAAGAAAGGATGCCAAATGAAGGACAAAATAAAATGTGAAAGATGAAAAATTAAAATATTTTTAAAATTATTTTAAATAATTAAATTGAATTGTTGAATTGTCCCACAGTGAGTTGGTCAAGGTAATGATGATTTAATAGCTGACCAACTGCTGTAATGCTTTAACAATGATGCAATGGTAGCAATGAGTCAGCAGGATTATTTGACTACTACCACTTTAAGAGGCTGTAATGTAAGAGGTCCTGTGAGGGTGTATCTCTCTCTCCGTGTGTGCTTCCGTGCTGTAGTTGATGATTGATTGCCTTACTTTGCCTAGAACGTGTATGTATATATTCCTTGTAGATAAACCACTATTTGAAAGACAAACCTGTTTATTGTATTTTGCTCCTGGGTTGTCTCAAAATAGTCACACTGTGTGCACTCTGACAGAATTGTCCCATGGCAAGTTGTCCTGCAGTGAGTTGGCCATGGGTAGTTGACTGTGGCAAGTTGGCGGTGATGAATTGGCTGTGGAGATTTATCTCATTACAGAGGGAAGCACCTAATTTAAGAGGATTCTTGGCAGCTCACCGTCTCACAATGGTGGTATACATGCAATTAGGAGCGTTTGGATGGGAATAACAATGGCTGTCAAAAGTAGCATGGAACATCTCAACAAAGGCTTCCTAAGTCTTATGTTCCTAATAATCTACAAGTGGACAGCCAGTTAAAAATCCATTGTGACACTACCTATGCAATGAATGTGATTCACCAACATCTTTCCATAATCAGAAAACAATGATTTTCAGGATGGGTAACTCCTGTTAGGTTTTGTATTGTATGTTGTTAATACAAAATGTCCACATTCTGAGATTTATGAATGGGACTAAAGAAAAACATCTAGCGCAATCTCTTACCATGTTATTCCACAGCCCCCGAGCAGCCTGGGTGTGGCTCTTCTGGTGGAAATGAAAACAGTCTGGGGCAAAATATGAAGCATCTGGCAGCCCATCCTAAAGTAAGAATCAGACATTATTATTTCTATAAGGGTAACTCTGTTGACTTGTTCCAGCAAAACAAAAATGTGTTGCTGAAAATATTTTCAAGAACTAGAGCCCACTTCACTTGAGGGACAGAAAAAACCCTGTAAAAATGGAAACAAATGACTATCCAGTTCAAGATATTCCATCTATATATATACAGAATAAATATATGCTGTACATGACAAGCTTTGAATAATTTGATTGTTAGATTACATAACAACAACAAATTAACAAAGTTGGAAGGGACCTTGCAGGTCATCTAGTCCAGCCCCCCGCCCAAGCAGGAGACCCTACACAATTTCTGACAGATGCCAGTCTAGTCTCTTCTTGAAAGCTTCCAGTGATGAAGCTCCCACAACTTCTGATGGCAAGCTGTTCCATTGGTTGATTGCTCTCACTGTCAGAAAATTACTCCTAATTTCCAGGTTGAATCTCTCCTTGTTCAGTTTCCATCCATTCTTTGTTGTCTGGCCTTCAGGTGTTTTGGAAAATAGCTTGACCCCCTCCTCTCTGTGGCAGTCCCTCAAATATTGGAACACTGCTATCATGTCTTCCCTGATCCTTCTTTTCACTAGACTAGCCATGCCTAGTTCCTGTAACTATTCATCATATGTTTTAGCCTCCAGTCTCCTAATCATCTTGGTTGCTCTTCTCTGCACTCTTTCTAGAATCTCAATATCTTTTTTCTAGTGTAGTGACCAAAACTGGATTCAGTATTCTAGTATATCCCATCTTTCTTCTTGAAGCTGAAGGTGATATATTGTGCTCCCTTTTTCACTTTCATCTCTACAACTAGGGATAAAGAGATTGGCCTGACAGTGTGACTTACCCAAAGTCACTTAATTATCTTTGATGTTTGAAGATAAATTTGAATCAGAATTTTCATGGTCAGGTCCTATATTTTAACCACTATATCCTACCGGTTATCTATATATACCCTGTTTTCCCGAAAATAAGACATTCCCTGATAATAAGCCCAATCGGGCTTTTGAGCGCATGCGCTAAAATAAGCCTCCCACCCCCCGAAAATAAGCCCTCCCTGAAAATATTTAAACGCAGAGCTGGAAATCAGGTAAGACAGCAAGAGGAGGCCCATCTCGCTCCACGCGCACCAAAATAATAAGACCTCCCCAAAAATAAGGCCAAGTGCTTATTTCAGGGTTCAAAAAATATAAAGCAGGGTCTTCTTTTTGGGAAAACACAGTAGCAAATTGAAATCCAGTTCATACATGCCAAGAAATGTGTGCATTTAAAAAGAAAATATGCTTAATGTGACTAATTTTATTTTGAAGAGATCGAAATCAGAATAGTGATCTTTGAGAGAAAGCTGGCAGGGTCCTGCAATACATATAACACCATATTTTTATAAGAAAATCTTTAAACTTTTTAAGTGACTAGCTTGTGTATTTTAATGAAAAGTCTATTTCTTATAAAGTTTGGCTTAGGGTGAAAATAGGCCAAACAAATTTACTCAAAAGAGGAATAATTTCTATCTGAACACTACTAAAGAACCTCTTCAAAGTTTGGTAATTCCAAATTGAAGGTATTGTCCATGTCTTATTGAATTGATTTAGGAGCAATTTACAGTATTGTAGCCCTGTTCAGGTGATACGTTTCCATGCCAAATTCAACACTTAAGTAGATAAGTGATAAGTAGATATCATTGAAAAACCAGTGTCAATGGATATAACATGATTATCTACAGTCAGGACTCTCTGTGGTCATACATTAGTTTCCATATGAACTAGAAGATAATGTTCCTTATGTGT
Organism: Arizona elegans; assembly: GCA_022577455.1. Lineage (NCBI taxonomy): Eukaryota > Metazoa > Chordata > Lepidosauria > Squamata > Colubridae > Arizona > Arizona elegans. The sequence continues at coordinate 280,654,704 of JAKOOJ010000001.1, read as the reverse complement.
TCATTATGGAATCATATCACCAAAGAACAGTAATACCTCACAACTGAGTTGATATGAACACTCTGTGCTTGGTGGATTTATTTCATAACAATAGATGGATGATGCTGTAAATTTTTATTGTAAAAATCCTGAGCAACTCTTGCCCTAGTATAAAAGCAAGGACTACTGGACAAATCCAGTATAGTATTGTAATGCTCAGGTGAGTAAGTGAAAATATTTCAGAAAATAAATCTCAGATTGTTTTTACATGCTTTAAAACAGGAGTGGACAATGGGATGCATGCAGTCCTTTAGGACCTTGAGATCAAGCTGCCAGAATTCAGTTCCAAATAGACAAATGCAATAGTAATCTCAGGCCAATCTGATGAGAATTTCATAGGACTATAACTTAATTTACCTGAGGGTTAGCTAATTAAGGTTATGCTTTATTCTGCTGACCATTAAGTCATAGTTGCTTGCAACCATCACGGCTTTGCTATCCTTCTCCTGCCCAAGTAATTCCCAAACTCACTATACTATGAGTTGGATTCAGACACAGTCAAATGTAAAGGAAATCATTGAACTCAATGGCATTTAAGTTAGCTAGGCCCCATCTATGATTTACAGTTCTCAAAAATGTAGTAGATGTATACATTTGCAATTACCGGAGTCACAGGCATCTCTGCTTTTTCGAGCAGTGGCTGCACAACCACAGTGAAATCTTCTCTTGTGTCATACCTTCCACTCTCGACTAAGCGATGAGTATCTTCCTAGCAAAACAAAAACCCATTATAATGTTCCTTTTAGAGCTGCTAAACAGTGAAATGACAAGCTGATATGTCTGTCAAAGAGATGTCAAATACAGGAATAATATTCAACCATTTCTTTGATTTATGTGGGGAAAATTGTCAATTTTTCAGAGCATCTTAATCTGACCCCTAATTGTCTATACTCTTATAGACCTTGAAACACAGAACTACGCAATAAACAGCACAAGCCCATTAATTCTCCCCCCCCCAGTTGACCTATAAGCATGGTTACCCATCCATTGAACTACCAAAGGCCATGGAGTAAAAATTAATCCTTTTCCATCCCACAATTAATCTGATCCATGGTTTTTCAGTACATGTGTATTATATACATTTAGTGATTTACAATTTGTCTTTCTCTTGCACACTCATGCATAGACACACATAAAAGTTGCTAAGATGAGAAGCTATCTATGGGTTTATTTGAAGTCCTCCAGATGATCCCCAATCTGTAATTTCATTGCTGCCTATGACTTGAGATGAATTCCAAACATACCTCCATGAAAAACCAAAAACTCAAAAGTAGAATTTTATTTCAGATTAAATGAAAGGAGCTCTGAGATGAAAGGAAAGGAGAGCAATGGCAGCGTTGAAAGTAGAAGCCAGGAGGAAGAAGGAAGCAAGAGTTTGTTCCAATAGAAAATAGTCAAGGCCTATGGAATTGCAGGAGTTCAAAGGGAGAAAAAAAAAAGACCTCTGACTGGCCACGCCCCCATCTATTCTCTGCCTCCCAAGTCCCAGCTGATTGGGAGAGAATGGAGATTTTGCAATAATCTTCCCCTGGAGTAGGGTGGGAATGGAGATTTTACAGTATCCTTCCCAAGCCATGCCCACCAAGCCATGCCACACCCACCAAGCCATGCCCACAGAACCTATAGTAAAAATGTTTCAATCCAACCACTGCTGATATGGTCTTGAGGCTCTACTTTTCACAACTTCAATTTCTCATTTCTGCTACAGGATCTTTTCCTCAGATTCCCAATAATAAATGAAATTGTACCTTAAAACAGTACTACACCGCATTTTTGCCTCCATTTTTGTAGACAACTTTTCTTTGCTATATGTCAAACTGAGTCACATTTCAAAGCCCAAGTCACTGGGCTTTGCTTCTAACGAGGCATCTGATATTTATTGAGCACACAGCAGCCTTTTCAAGTCTATTTGTTCTAACTAACATTGGATGAATTGTTGCATTATTCTTTATTTTCAATATGTAATGTACCAAAATGAAGCAGTGGATTTACAGGCTTTAAAACAGGTTAAGATAATTTCAGTTAGAAATGTAATTTTGATATTTTAAGTCACTACTTATTATTTTTAAACTAACTTGCTTTTCATTGTTAAAGCCAAATCCAGAAGCAGAGTTAGTAAAATGGCAAAAATACCTAATATGTTCATGCTTGGTTTTTAAAAGGATGAGGTGTAGAACTCTGCTGTATATTATTAATAATGCATTTTCCTTACCTGATATCTTCGATTTAAAAACACTAAGTTCTCAATTTCAGAGGAATTATCCTTAGGTTTGAAAACGCATGGACAGATTGACCTAGAGGGGAAAAATGGCACATGTTGACCATATTCTCTTATCTCAGACATTTTTAAAAATGGAAAACTTTTCACTTTTCATGTCCCATAACTATGTTTCATGTGACACATGCTGTGAAAAGCATGTTATGCTCAAACAATATTTCTATAGAGATTCTCAATCATGCTTTTGTCCCAAAGGCAGTTTTTCAAAAAGCAACTAGACTTTGTTTTTCCTTGAAGACATTTCACTTTTCATCCAAGAAGCTTCTTCAGTTCTGATGGAGGATGGAAGGATTTATATTGCTTGTAATCATCTGCTTGTTAGCATTCTTTCTGAGAGTTATTGAGGCCACTTGAATGTTTATCTGTGCCCTCAGGGTCACCTGAATAATGCAAATGGGTGTGGAATCTTCTTGGAACGGCTGAAAGTACTGCAGTACAATACAGTGAGACATGTACAGATCTGTACACTGGAGAAACAAAACAACCATTTTACAAATGCATGCCACAACAGAACAAATCAATCAGTACAAGATTCAGCAATCCATCTGCATTTGAAAGACACTCTTTTGAAGATAGCAAAGTCCACATTCTTGACAGAAAGGACCACTGGCTTGAAAGAGGGGTCAAAGAGACTATCTATGTCTCTTTCAATTAATATTGAACAGCCCTCTCCCAACAAAGGGGGAGAAATGCAACACTACCTGTCTCCTGTCTACAACATATTCCTTTCAGCAGTTCCAAGAGTTTCCAAACCCATTTACATTACAGATAAACTTTCAAGTGGTCTCCATGACTCTCAGAAAGAATCCTAATGAGTAGACAACTGCAAGAAATATAAATCTTTCCATCCTCCACCATTCAGTCAGAGCTGAAGAAGCTTCTTGGATGTTAAGTGAAATGTCTTCAAGAAAAAACAAAGTCCAGTTGCCTTTTGAAAAAGCACCTTTGGGTCAAACAATATTGACTCCTCCAGTTGAATTGCTTAAATATAACACATGATTTCATGGAGAATTGTTTTTCTATAATACTCTGTACTTCTTGGATTTGAATCATTGTTCTTTTCTATGAATAGAAGCCTCACAGTGGATTGTTCAGAATATACCTGCCACCAGAAAAAGAATGGGGAAATGCATTTTTTACCTTTCTCTCTTCCACTGCAAACCTTTGTATCTTCTATGGCAGGGGTATCAAACATGTGGTGTCATGTCATCATGTAACGTATCATGATGTTTTCCCCCTTCACTAAAATTGGAGTGGGCATGGCCAGCGCATGAGGTATCTGGCCCACGGACCACGAGTTTGACACCCCTACTCTATGGAGCAGATTTGATGACAAACCACCCCATAATCTATGCCCTTTCAAGACTATTTCTATACATTTAGATAAATAGTGTGTACTTGGTTTATATTTCCATATTGCAACAATCAGAATTAGTAAAAAGCAATCGCTTAAGTTTATAAGGAGCCACAATCAGCACAGATACTGGAGATTTTTCCCAGTTCCAGCACAATATCAATTCATTTCAAACCTCATAATCAATCTTGGGCAGTCAATGCTCTTCTCCTGATACAGTTTCCTCACAGATATCACATCAAGTATTGTTACCAGGTTCACAAATGTATGAGGGACCTGCAAAGAGGTACATGTAAAACAGAATAGGTGGTAGCAATTTAGAAGCCGGGTGGTTTCTAAATTGCCAGTTCTTATGGGAAAAGTAACTATAACCAGGCAGAAACACTTCTCATCCCCATTTCCCCCATCCATTCATTCATTAACTCACAACTTTACTTACAAGCATCCAAACTGGTGTTAGCAGCTGATTGTGATAACTGAGCCACACCCTGAAATTTTCTCCACTCAGACCCTTAGCTTACAAAAGCAAATGCTAAGACTGAGTGTTGGAATAGAGATTTGGAGGTCTTCTAATCCAAGCCCCTGCTCACAGCAGGAGATTCTATAAGATTCTGGACAAATGGCTGTCCAGTCTCTTCTTAAAAACTTATGGTGATGTGAAAGGATTTTTGGAGCTAAGCTATCCCATTATTTATTGTTCTCATTGTCAGAAAATTTCTTCTTAGTTCTAGGTTGGATCTTGGGCAATATCTGGAGATTGGCAGCTATTACAAGCAGGCAAGGGTACTCTAATTCAACTATCTGGACCATAAGCTACAGGGAATAGTATATCCTTGTGGTAGTCCCACTTGGAGCTTTGCCAGGAGTTTGGCAGCAACTAGAAGGGGAGCAACCACACTGAAACAGCCCCTGATCTTTAACTATCAGTAACTTATCCTAACTTTCAGAAGAACTTTTGGAAAAAGGCAAAAGTTATATACTATTATATACTAATAGGCTGTACAACGCCCTGAGTCCTTCGGGAGAAGGGCAGTATAGAAATAAAATTATTCTTATTCTTATTTTATAGAATTTGGGGCATTTGTCTGAACTGAACACGACTGAGTGTAAAGGACTGAGTGTTAAAGATACATTTACGTAGCAACAGCAACTTGGAAGTCCAAGTCCAAGAAGGACGAAGTTTACCCAGAGTAATAGCTTGTTGTTGGGGGAAGTTGTCTTCTATACCGCCCTTAAGCATTCTGTATTGATTTCCTATGCCATGGTGTGTCCAATTCTTGGAAAGCAAAAAAACCCTTCTAAACCTAATCTTCTTAATAGTGAAGATTGAGGCTCACTATTTTCTTTTTCAGTGGACAAAGTTCAGCTGACAAAATTTGAAGCAAAAGATCCCTTGGAAAACAGCAAGTTATAAATATAATTGTCTCCCCCTGGCTGATTTTATTAAGACGTCTAAGGAAAGTTCTCCAGATGAATGATTTCAGTTGGCAATCATGTATACCCATGAGTGCTTATCTGAATCATGCTTATCCATAAGTGCAATTAAAGTTTGAGAGGCAGGGCATACTGAAAAGTATGTGACAGCCATAGATAGAGCCCATGGCTGCATTGAAGACTATACATCACAATCAGAAAACCCAGATCAAACCCAAAGTACTCTGTCTAATTTGTAGGACTCATGGCTCAGGAACCCTGCATCTGAGGGCTTGTCTACCCTCTCACAGGTTTATAACAATACCAAGATTTTAAACATACATTCCTTTTGGAAAATCTCCACCATTTAAGTTTTTCTCTTTTTAGATCTGCTGTGAAATACTCTCTCCAAAGGTGCTCATTCACCTGCTCCCTATTTTAATTAGCTTTAAGCCATTTAAAATGTTGGCAGTCCTCAAAAGCTTTTGAGAAGCCTTTCAAAAATAGGAGTCAATAATGCAAATGAATTGAGTATATTTAAAATTATGGAAATAAAGAATGCCAAAATTTCACCATGCTTTGGGGACTTTTTTTTTTTTGCAATATTTGATGACCTTATGAGATCTGGGTCCCTTTATTTTATTTTTTTTAATTATGTTTGCAGTTACAATACAGTTACAATATTCCCCTGAAGTATTCTTGCAGGCAACCCTTGCAATTCATAACTGGAAACCATCACCTTAAAGAAACTATTGATTCTAATAATTCACCCAATCATTTCCCCTTTTAGCAGAGACTCCTTTGATACCTCTTTATGAAGTATATCCAGAGCTGATTGTATATTCCATATGTAGTACTCCGGAGAATTACATATCTATGAAAGAAAAGGATAACGAATGATGAATTTTGTGCAAAATAAGCTGCTCATAGCTCTTTCTTATCACATCACTATTTATGCACATTTGGCAATTGAAAGTTGCTATTTATACTAATGTGCACCTTTCACAGATGACATAATGGCTGCCTTTCCACGATATGTTTGACATAATCCAGTTGTTTTGAAGCACCCAGACATAGTAATTGGATCAAAAGTAGTAATGAGCTTCAATCTGAATATGAACCATGGCAAAGAATGGGAGCAGTTCAAAGTGTTTTGAACATAACATTCCAAACGAAACTTGTTTTACAACTGAAGCATCCCTGGAACACTTCACATCACTTTCATTTCAGAGGGTTTACCTCAGGAAACCATTAAACTCCACCCTCAGAAAAGAATGGTCTGAAGAACAATATGGTCTGGAGACAAACAGAATTTTCTAAATAGTAAGTCAAACATTTCTATTCTGTAAATAGAGAATCCCTGCACAGATTGTTTCTTATGTTCAACGAGCTTTTCTGCCTAAAAACTTTAGAAAAGACTCCATGGCATCACCATGGTTCTTTTTTTGATGTCTCAGGCTGACAGCAGTCAGTATGGAAAAGAAAGAGAGGGGAGAGAAAAGAAAAACTGGTACAGCTGTAAGCTAACCTGTGAGTCTCACACATCTCTCACTCACTTAGGCTTCTCTGTGTTTTCTTTGTCCTTCCATTCAGCCATTCTATGGCTGCTATATCTGGATTATAAAAATATGGATGACCATTAGATGGCAGAAAACTGAAGTGTCCATATCTCTTTGTCATCTAGCGGTCAGCCACATTTTTGAAGCCCAGATATAAAAACTTGCCTACATCTGCTTTGCTATTTCCTGCCCAGCATCACCTGCCTCTCTTCTGTCCACCTCCCTCAAAGAGGACAAAGATCAAACTGTGAGGGAAAGAACTGAAAAGGCTTTTGCATCCTTCATCTGACTGTTCATGCCTGACTAACTCTTGACACCATTTCAGCAAAAAGGAAAACCAATGCTAGCTACAAGTCCTGAAAGGAGAAGAGACGGAGAAGGTACACCAGCCAGCTCCAAAAACAGACCCCTTTCCATGTCATTTATACCAGATGTGCAATTTTCAAAGCATGACATGGAATTTATGAGAACTACTCAAAATTTACTATTAAGGAAACCAGGTATGGGACAGTTTGGGCTGAATTTCCAGTATACCAGATCAAAATATTATCTACTATAGTATTTATGATGTATATTTAGAATATAATCATTATTGGGTTGTTATTAAAATAAGATTATTTTATTTACTTCATTTTACTTGGCCTTTTGGCTACGATTAAGTGTAGTACTTATTCTTATTTGTTTAATTCACTTATCCTGAAACGAATGCATAAAAATACTCAAAAATTAGAAGCTGAGCAAAACTTTCATATAAATATGTACTGTACCACCAATCTTGCTGCAGTTTGCACATGCCATGGATCATGACCAAAATAGAATTAAACCTCTAACCCAAGGGAGACTGAAAGGTTGGGAAAACAGGAGGCCTAAATAAACATAAAATCTCTTTCATGTAGGAGCTCCAAAAAAATTATTAAAAATAATAATTAGAAGTAACATTTAAATGCTATCTAACCATTACAAAAATAGACCTGTGAAACCCAACCCAGAAATACATATTTAATTACATTTTTCAGTATGTTGATAAGAGCCAAAAGAAAGAAAGTTTATCATTTGGAGGCATTCATAAATAAGCACTTTACTACCATCTTATCATGATTAACTATAAAAAAGGGAAAATAATGTCAGTGTTTTGATCCAAGTTACACAAATGGCAGATTTTCTAGAGATCCAAACTGTCATTAAGTAAGAAAAGTACAAACCTTGCCTGTTTATTATCAGCTCTGTTGGCATCTGCCTTTATCAACAGAAAATTATCTATAAAATGAAGTAGCACTGATATTCTAATCAGTGGAAGTTCTCAAAGATATGAAATTACAAGAGATAAAAAATACTTCAGGTTGAATGACCTCAAGGCCCTGCATGGAGACATAATACTTGTTTTTGTTTAAAATACTGATTCAGCAATGACTCACTATCACCCTCTCTAAAATGCCCATGGTGCCAGGGGACAATGGCTGCAGTTGAAGGTAGTATTTTCACTGAATTAGCTACAAAGGATATAAGAAAGGATCAGTAGCAAGTTTTGAGTCAATCCCAGTGTAATTCTTCTTGAGTGGAAATGCAATGTCTAAGCCTCAATTTCTTATTAGGACAGAGAGTTTGCCTGTTCGTGATCTTGTGGGAATTGAGCCAAGTTAGTCTATGGCAGGGGTCTTCAACCTTGGCAACTTTAAGCCTGGCGGACTTCAACTCCCAGAAGCTGGCTGGGGAATTCTGGGAGTTGAAGTCCGCCAGGCTTAAAGTTGCCAAGGTTGGAGACCCCTGGTCTATGGTAGCTCATGAAAATTCATGCCATTTAATAAAAGTTGGAAAAGATACTACCAGAATCTTTCTGATTTCTTTTTGCCATGTTTGCAGTAGCTTCCTGCGAAATGAATGAATATCTCCTATTGTCAATGTGAATGTTATTCAGCATTCAGATATAACATGGAACAATTCTAATATTAAATGAAGCCACGTGAAGGACAGATTCTATGCATATCATATTCTTACATATATCACTGAGCACTTGGAAAATTCTTACTTGCATATCTAGAGATGAGCATTTAGATCACATACATTTTTTTAAAAAAATGGGGGAGGGGAAAATGAGAAAATATATTAGAAATAACTGTAAAATACATGGAAACTTACAGGATCATCACAATTATCACAAAGGTCATTTCCTCCTATAAAAAGGGTTATGAGCTTCCAATCTTCTTGGAAATTTATATTCTGTATAAGGAGGAAAAGGAAGAGAATAGACATAAAAAAAAATAAAGAAAAATACTTGAGTTAACATCTTAGAAAGAGTTAATAGAATAATTATTAGGGGGACAGTCAGTTTGTTTTTTTAGACCAGCATGTAGGTAGGAAACCAAGGCAGCAATCTTAAATGTAGTTTTAATATACTAAATCAGTTATGTAAAATGAAAAATCACAGATTTCTTTTACAGAAGCCTCTTAGAAGTCCAATTGCTACGAAGCACTGCTGCTCTAAGAATGTTGCCGCCGTGCCTGGTTCATTAGGATGCTAATGAAATTGGTTCTACATCACCAGACTTGAGAAGTGCATTGAATTGATTTGATGGCAATTAGTATATCAGTGTATTGCACCAATATTGTAAGGTTAGTTTTTGCCTATGGAAATCTAGGGCTCACTTTTCAGTATTGCCTGTTCAATGGTCAGAGGGGACAAAACTACTAAGGGGAGTGGGGACTTCATGTATGTTTTCAAATCTAATTAGGGTTCCTGCAGTCTACTATAGGGCAGGTGACCAGGAGGAGTAGCAAGTTCCTCTAATTCAATAAATATTAATTAAACAAATTAGTTTTGCATAAATTTGGACATAGATAATATCATATAGAGATAGATAGATGAGAGAGAGAGATTATAGATAATTTGAAAATTTACAATAAAAAGGAAAGTATACTTTGCTTCTATGTGTTAGAAGGAACACTTTCTTTTGTACAAGAGCAAAAGTGGGGTACATCTTGTGAGATGGCATCTAGTGACCTCCTGTAGTTTTGCTACCTTACATAATTTTGCAAAAATATGGTTAATTGGGAATTCCAAAAGATCATGAAGCATATTTAAATCTATTTCAAATAAATGTTCTTTCAAACCAAACTCTGCTCCAGATGAGTTAATGGACACATCTCATAGTTTATGGCAGATTTTTGCCATTGTCTTTATTCAGAATAGGTTTTTTTATTCTGTAATTTTCTTATGAGTTTAGGATCTCCTACAGTCTGCCATTCAAGTCCAACTTTTATTAGCTTTTTGAGATCAACCAAAGTTGGTAAGATGTTGCTACCAATAAGACCTTAAATTGTTAAACAGGATCAAACATATTTCTTTTCTCAGTGAAACAATTAAAGATAGCAACCAATAATTAGATACAAAAGGACAGAACCTCATCTTCCCTGTTGGTCAATAGTAAAAAGTCACAATTGCTTGTTGAAAAAGATGTTCATATCAGCAGAAACTCACAGAATCACTCTTCATCAAATGTATTAGCCTTCTGATCTGTTGTGTGATATCACTAAAAAAGAAAATAAAGAAGGCAAACAAATATTAGGAGCAACACAGCAATTCAGACTATCATTCTGAAAACACAAAGCAGAAATAATAAGTCAAGTGACATAGAGCCTATTTCACAGATAAATTTTGCAAGCAAACAATGAAGCAATTTGGAATGTATGGGCAAGAATGAATAATGGCAAGGAGACCCATACAAATGACCCATAAAAGGTTACTTCATTCAGCATAAACTTATGTAGCCAGATTTTTGATTGAGCAACATGGTAACTGACACCTTGCATGCAACGCACCTACAGATTGGATCTCTCAGAGTACAGAGAGTTAGTCTGGTGTATAGCCCTTATGTGTTTCTACATACAGAATAAAGAGCAATGAGTCTGCTCTTTGTTACTACATGAGAGATTGCAACAGGATTCTGTAAAATGTCTCTGCCAAATAAAGTAGATTTATTGTATCCTGTGTTTTGCTTGTAGTGCTATACACAAAAGAAAAAGGAGAAAGGAAAAAGAATCCAAATGCCAGAGTAAATACGTTATGGTTCAAAATGTGATGTGTTTCAGACAAGATTCTTTGTCAAAGATACTGTACATACTGGCTAAAACATGTCCATGGAACTTTTTTAAAAAGGGGGTATTTATTTTGTTTTCAAAAATAGTTAATCCTTGCTATGATAGCCGATATTTAATAATGCACACCAGAAGCTGCCCCTTATTATATGCAGAAACAGTGATTGTAGAGTGATAGTATCACTAGAGCATTCAAAATATAAATTTTCTCGCATTAACATGATGCACAAATGAAAAAAATATATGATCGAATACTGCTTAAGATAGCCATAAAAACTGACTCTCTTATATCCAAGGTTCACATATCTCTTGACAGTTTCTCTCCAATATTGTAGCTACTTCTTCTTATTACTATCACATCTATTATATACTTATGTCTTCAGCTATCTCCCCCCATCTACCCTTCAAATAAATTCTGTTAGAAATACCAGCACTTTACTTTTTTAAAAAAATGCAGAACCTCACATGTAGATAATGCTGCAAATAATTAAAATCAGCTTGTACTCTATTCTATACATTTGTCTTTTGTATAAACTTTGGATCTGATCAGCACTGTGCTAACTCCTTCTAGTAACCAGTTAGAAGCATACAGTCTGTATGCATAGTGTTTAACTGTTAGAGATACATTTTCTGGCTGAGCTTCAAAGAGAAGGCCCTGAGTTTGTTAGCATCTGGAAGGCCACATGTTTCCCATTCGTAAATTAGAATATAATGTATGATTGGGGAGATAGGATTCATATCCCCACTTTGCTACAAATCTCATTGGTGGTTTTAGTCATTAGGATTACCTACCAGATATGAGCTTCAAAAATCTAGCGTTCCACTAGATGGCAGCAAAGAGGTAAAGAAAAGTCTTATTGCTACCATCTAGTAGCCACCTGGATTTTTACTACTTCTACCTAGTTTTGGTTCATATTCTATAGCTCCCATTCTGATCAAAAGTTGTTGCGATGGTAAATTGCTGGAGGATGAATACTTATATGCTGTCTTAGTTCTCTATGGGAAGGACAGGATATGAATGAATGAACAGGTCAGTCAATAAGTAAGTAATACTATTACAAACTGTAAGAAAATCTGTCTTAGTACAATATTTGTTATATTTTGCCACTGGCTAAAACAGTTACATTTATTTGAGACCAAATTTTCCACAAACTATATGACAATCATATAAATTGGGTTTCTCATATTTACCTGTGCAAAATGTCACATAAAATTCAGCTAAAAAGCACTGATAATGCCAGTATTATATGTTATTCCAAAATTGGACACAGCTGGTTTAAGATGATGTATTCTTAATAGTTGTAGGGAGACATAAAGACCCTTCTTCATTAACTGTAACTGGACAGGTCACATACAAGAAACCAGGGAATTAAATTAGTAGGCATATCAGGATATTCTAGGATAGGGAAGTGACCACTCAGTCTTTTAAAGAATGAATAGGAAACAAAATGCCTTTATACAAAAACTGTAAAGCTTAACTACATAAGGCAAAAGCATGCTTTAAACCAGTAAGAAATGTATCCATGGAATTATGCATTTTTAAACGTTTATAATCATCTCAGTATTGATATCTCCTCCTATAGGACAGATCCAACAATCACTTTTGAAGAAGTTCTCTTTACCTATTGCCTCCTGTTCTTATCAGGCATAGAACTGGTATTCCACAATACAATTCTGTGATAAATGTTAATTATCCCATATACTCCAAGATGCTTATGGACTGATTGTGGCCCTACACCCAAGGGCAGAATGTAACTAAAGGAGCTATAATTTGGACAGACTACTGGGACCTTGCTTTCCTCAAAGAAGATCTAAAATAAAACTGTTATCTGACCAAATATATTTTAGAATATTAATTGTTTAAACTTTGGCAACCAATTAAATTTGAATTAATTTTCAGATGAATGATGCACGTGTTCTAAACTCCCCCCCTTCTTCTTATGCCCTATGTTTAAATGTTGTGTGGGGTATCCACAAGGAAGTTAATGCTTTCCTTTCACTACATGTTGTTGTGATCCAGTTGTAAGAGGAAATTATGAGGGTTTTTTTTGTCTTGTTATAAACTATGATAAACTAAAGGCTCTAATGCCCTTCTACTCTGACATCCTCATTTCTGGTTCAGTAGTGATTAAAAACCTCTTTTAAACAAACCATGGTTTTGGAAGTAGTGGTTATTTTAATCTGAATTGAATTCTGATCTTCCAACTAGCTTTTAGCCAGCAGATCTTGGTTTAGAGCTATTCTAAAGGATTGGTCACTTTGATATCTCCAACAGCAGCTTAAATAGCATAAAGGAAGGCATATTCACAATAGATCTACATCCTGGTTGTTTCTAATCACCCTTTCTGGAGATAAAGTAAGGTAAAAAGAAATGACAATCTCCATGTCTCACTATGGCTCAGTTCCTAAAGTAGGAAATCTATGTTCCCTCTCAGAACTGAATCAGCAGACACCATAATACAACTTCTGCTTGATCTTCTAAATGGCACTAGACAACTGGAAATTGAAATATAAGTATTAAAATAGCTAATAACACTTGGGTTTGAAATTTATTGTTACATTAATCAGGAGCAATTTGATAACTGATTCAGCTAATCAGCTAAAAACCTTTTGATCAAGTGGTATGGCAGCACTGGTCCCATTGCTCCTTAAGCCTGGGGTTTTAAAGTTTGCTGGGTTTTTTTTTTCTTCTTCTTCTTCACACACATACCTCCAATCTGGCTAAAACAGCTCAGGGAGTCTCTAGTGTGGTGGAATAAGAAGATGGGAGAAACAGAATTACATGTTGTAAAAATACTGGGAATGGAACTTCGTTATGTTTATCTGCAGAAATAGTAAAGCAAATTTAAAAGATGGAAATGTAAAGCTCTTCATTGAAATATCCTGGTGCTAAGCAAATAGGTTTCATAGAGCAGTTCTACACATTTAGTAGCCTCCCTGCAATGGTTTCGTGTCACTACACAAGTGATTCCCTACCACATGACTGGCTCAGTGGTGGGTTTTAAATTTTTTTACTACCGGTTCTGAGGGTGCGGCGTGGTGGATGTGGCAGGGGAAGGATACTATAAAATCTCCATTCCCACCTGTTGTGATCCCGACTCCTGAGCCTGTCCTAACAGAAGAAGAAGACTCAGAAGGTGATGGGGAGGAACTGATAAGGCCTCCCTCTACAGGACGCTCCTCTCTGGCAATGCCTCAGGTTCCATCCGAAGGCCAAGAGGAACAGCCTGGGATATGCCAGGAGGAAAGCATATTGGAACAACAACAGATAGGGACCCAGGATGATGAATCCTGGCTTGATCCCAAGCAGCGTCGGAGGGAGAAGTGTGTGCAACAACGAAAGAGGTGTGGGAGGGCCAGAGATTGAGCTGAGTCACTGAGCCACACCCTACAAGCCTGAAGATTGCTCTTCAGGCTTTGTGACGGTCAAAGTTAAAAACCTGAGAGTCACATCGCGTTACCTGAAATCTGGCTTGTGCATATTTGGGCTGGACCTTGGCTAATTCTTGCTTCGTGGATTACTTTTTGCTACTGAACTGAACTGAGGATAAACTCTCTCTTGCAAACTGTGAATGGAAACTGACTTGGCAGGCATTTCACAGTTTACTGCCAAAACTCTTATCTGCAAGAGTTTCTAGTCTGATTGCTTAATAAAAATCTTGGCAGGAGTGCCTGGTGGTATGTTTGCCTGTGTGGGGAAGGGGGACAGAACACCACCCCATTCTAGGGGAAGGTTACTGCAAAATCCCCATTTCCTCCCGATCAGCTAGGACTCGGGAGGCAGAGAATAGATGGGGGCGGGGCCAATCAGAGGTGTTATTTACTCAATACCACTCAAAATTTCCGCTACCAGTTCTCCAGAACTGGTCAGAACCTGCTGAAACCCATCTCTGGACTGGCTAATCAAGTGCCTAGAAATAACAGTAGAAACATCAGAAGCTTTTTGCAAAGATCAATGGCAGAATGGAAGATATAGTTGCTAGTCAATGGTGATGGACCGGGGCAGGTTAATATCAAAAGATAAATCTTTCAAGGAGATTGACTATCACCATTACTGTTTGTCATTGCTCTGATTCCTCTGTCAACAATACTGAACAAGTTAGCCCATGGCTGTCAAACATCAAAATCATATACCAAGCTACCCCGCCTCTTTTACATGGACGGTCTAAAGCTGTATGGAAAAACACCCCCCTGAAATAGAATAGCTGCTTAACACTGCTCACATATATAGGCAAGATATTGCAATGGAGTTGGACTGAACAAATGTTCCATTTTTACCATCAACAGGAGTAAAATAGTGAAAACTGAAAGAATTGTGGTGCCCTATGGACATCAAGAGTCCAGATGAAGAAGATCACTGCAAATACTTGGACCTCCTTCAGGCTGAAAACATCAAGCAGACAGAAGTTTAGAAATGAATATATCATGAGAGTAAAGATCTTAAAATCCAAACTCAGTGAAGGAAATACCATCAAGGCAGTTAACACCTGGACAATTCCAGTCATTATATATACAGCTAGAATAGTGGACTGAACTCAAGCAGAACTAAAAGTCCTGGATAGGAAGATGAGGAAAATAATGATAATGAATCATACTCTTCATCCACACAGCAATGGTAAAAGACTCTACTTATCAAGAAAAATAGGTCTGTGTGGAATGTTGCAAGTGCAGTAGAGGGTTGAAGAAGAAATAAGGGCATTAGAAGAATAACTGAAGGATCGTGAAGAAGATGCACTGAAGATACTATACCAGGAATGTTTAATGAGTACTGGAGAGACTAAATTGATTAAGTTTTGAAACTAAACAAGTCTTGGGAAGGACTCAATTGTTGTTGTTCAGTCCATGCGATCTCATGGACATCAGCCCTCCCCCCCACCCCCACCCCCGTTCCCCACTGTCTCCCAGAGTTAACGATTCAATTGGTGGAAAAAAACATTTGACTGACTATGCAACCAACCATAACAATAATAATATGCCACCTGACTCCCAGAAATTCTGGGCAATTCTTTGGCTCTCATGAGGTTTGTGGAACTACTTCTGCTGTCCAAATTGGACAGCAAAAAAAAAAAAAAATCAGCACAGTTCCAGCATACCACTTTTGGATGTGTGTGTGCTGTCATGATAAATATAAAAAGGAGACTGATCTTGTGTCATGATGGCACAATGCTGCTTTTGTGAAACTGATCTATTTGAACACACCACCAAGCCTGCCCAATGCAGATGCCACTGAGAGGGGCACAGGTCGCTTTAGCTAATAAAACTGTTCTGATGACAGATCAAGAGTCTGAAATCAAAATGCATGGTAAGAAGAAATTGGCCCAGAACAATAACTGTGCTGGAAATATATATCTATAGCGGTGAAATGCATTTACCTTCTCTACCGGTTTGGAAATGTGAGCGTGTGCCTCTTCTGCGCATGCGCAGAGGGTCAAAAATGGAACATAATGATGTCCAGCCAGGTGGGCGGATCCTGTCACTACCGGCCCTACCAGTTTGTGTGAGCCAGATACATCCGGCTGGATTTCACCGCTGCCCTGGCAGAAAAATTACAGTGATAATTTAGAGCTAACTGTAACATTAAAAGTAGCTAAAACTACCCTTTCCCGAGTTGTAAACCTGACACTCACTAATCTGCCCCAACTCTTCAAAAATGGACAATTATTAATAAAGTAATAAAGTAATAAAAACAAAGTTTTAATAAAAACAAAGTTCTATCTCTGCTTATTCAGTTGTTTTTAAAATAGTATTTTTGGTTTTAAAATAATAAATTACTCTCACAAGACACACAGATAAACTGATCCCCCCAACACCTTTCTGGTCCCTTACTCAGAGCGTGCTCCTGCCACAGCCTGGTTCAAGTAAGAGTTGGGTTTGTCCTCATTTCCTTTGCCAATGGAAAAGCCCACTAAAGAAGGATTGAACTCACGAATAATGTCTAGGAAAGAATGAAAGGTAAATATATACATTACTTTTTCACTTGGATGCAACAACAACAACAAACACCCCCAAAACTAGTCTAGTGATATACTCTAGCTGGATGCATGTCAGTTTGGGTTTAGCCTGGTTTGGGTGCAAAAAAGTTTATGGACATAGAGGAATATATCTCAATTTTCATGATGTCTTGCAGTATCAATTCTGAAGATTTCAACTACTGTACATCATTATATAATTATTGTGATCAGACATTTGCTGAAAATAGCACTGGGAATTTTCTGCTTGATTCTGTCATTTGTAGGCTCCTAAAAGTCTTTGTCTTATCCATCATGCTTTTGGGTATTTTTATGAAACTGGTGGTAAAGGCTATCAAGGAATGATAAGAGGATCTATTAAAGAGCTGTTAATATTCAAATCCATATCTGCTCATTATCTGGTTCCATAGCCATGCAGGTGCTGCATTAGTGTCTGGATTCAGTCATGGATTAGATCAGGGGTGTCAAACTCACGTCATCATGGTGGTATCACGTGACGTATCAGAACTTTTTTCCCCTTCGCTAAGCCGGGCGTGGGCATGGCCAGTGCGTGACACATCCGGCCCATGGGCCAGGAGTTGACAGCCCTGAATTAGATGAACAAATAAAGATGGGAGCTAGATGGCTCTCATCACTGGAAATTGGGCATGGAATTTATTTTAGATAGGGATGAGTGGCATATGGGTTTTAGTGTTCTCTCATGTCTGCTCTTCTGCTATTGGAGGGAAGAAAAAGAGAAGAGAGCAATTCATTTCTGGTCTTGAAGGGCAGTTGCTCTAACAGGCCTAATGGGCTGACCTGGCCACTAGCCAGGGCTGGCATGGGGAGATTAGGAGCCCATTGGTGCAAATAAATATGTAAGTGGGGACTAGAGCCCTAGGGGGATATCCACTTCCTCAATTGCTGTGGGGCATACTGCTGATCTAATCAAAAATGGGAGGGGGGAGGGAGAGGGGAAGGGGGAGGGAGGAGTGGAGAAAAGAAGAAAAAAGTAGTGTAGTAAAAGACTGTAAGTGAATGGAAGAGCTGGAGGAAGTTGAAAAGATAAGCATGCAGATCAGTTATCAGTTCTTTTTGGGGACAGGGGAAGGTTCGGGGGAGGGGGGTGTTTCCTGGAAGAAAGGAAATGAAGACCCAGAGGGCCAAGAACTCCATGCAAAGTCCAAGAATGGGAAGAAGCGTCCCATCTGGCTGCAGATGGCAACTTCTCCAAAGATGAGGTGGGGTGGGATGGAAAAAGATGGTTGCTGGCAAAGAGGCCCTGGTTTTGGGGAAAGAAACTGGACCAAAGAACCTGAGATGTTCTTCTTTCAACAGAGAAGCATTAGGTATTTTGGCTGAGATGGAGAAGATGAAGCCACACTGAGCACACTACAATAATTCCCAGTCCTTTCTTTACTTTTCACTTTCTCTCTTGTCAAGGCCAGAAATGGGGAGGAAGAAGAGAAAGGGAAGGAAGCAGGAGGGATAGAGAGAGAGAGAGCCTTGGAGGGAGATGTGGAAGGAAACCTTGACACCAGGACTGCATTGTTTAGCCCTGTTATAAATACCTGTTGTAAATCACCTTATATAGTAAAATATACCTGCTGTGCTTCTGTGTCTGTTGCCGCCTTTGCAAAGAAACACATTTCCTGTTCAGAAACTCTGACACAGTTACAGTGTGTTATGTGACAGGTTGCAATCCCTTTAAAAAGACTCCTCCTAGTCTTACATATTCCTGGAGACCTAAGTGGCATTGGTCATTAGGGGTACCTTCTTTGCAGGTTTCTCTGGAATAATCATATAGAACCTACTAAGAACCTACGAAATGATAAATGCAAACACGACAGCAAATTAGAGCATTAGGTTCAGCAACATTCTGCTTCCTATATTCCTACTGGTCCTGGATCCTGGAATGCAAAGTGGTTTCATCTGACAACCTGCTAAACATTTTCTCTAGTCTGCTCCCTAAATTATGAAAGAGTTTTGCAAATAGACCAACCTCTAAGAAAGAGATACTTACTTGCTAATGTTGTGACTGTTGTTAGGTTTTCATCTCCACCAATGCTGCAGAGTTGGGATGGAGTAAGAAAAACAAGAAAAAGAAAGCAAACAAGAAGGATTTATTTGCATTCAGTCTCGTGATATTTCAAACGTTTAACAATCTCTTTTTATTTGAACTGTGGAATTGGACCTGAGACTCAACTCCCCACCATCAATCTATCTAAGGCATTTCTTGGTTCTTGGCTCCAGACTAAAACCAAGAATTCTTGACTGATTCAGTTTCAGCAAAGCTACAGCATCAGATGCTTTCAGCCAGCACTTTCCCAGAATCTGAAGACCCAAGGCTGTTCAATTTTCAGTTTTATGTTGCTGTCTTATTTAGAATCCCCATCCAAATAAAATGGAAAGTGACTGTCAGGCTTCAGTAGAAGGCTGCTGGGGGTTTGGAACTCATAAACTATATCAATCTGCAATATAGGACATGATGAAAAATCTGGCATCTTTACGGTAAGTAATATCTGACTGTTTTCCCTTAAAAACACTATGTAATTGCTTCATTTATCTGTGTATCTACTATGCCAAGATGAAGAAGGGTACCACCTTTGAAGATCATCCAAATCAGAAGCTTGAAGTGTTCTACAGAAGAATAGGGAGTTGAGCAGGATTGTTTTCCATCAATTACTTTTGATTTTTTGAGTATATTATACATCCCTCTTTGAAGAATTCTGCCTTTTGCCAGCTTATACATCCATATTTCTTTTATTTCATCCCAGTAGCTTGCCACTTTTGACTCCCATCTTGGATATCAGCCTTAAGACTTTGGTACTCATGAGAAAGCGGGTGGGAGAGGAAAGCAGAGGGGAAAACAGTTCTTCCACTTTCCTCCTCCTTTTCACTTGTCCCCTAAATATTGATTCAATCTAAAATTACATTTCCTCTGATATAAAATGTGCTAACCATTTTTGTTTTCAAAGGCAAACTTGATAAGCCATGACCAATTGGGTCATTGTTTCAGAGATATTTCCTGACCTAAACAGGGAACTGAATGATCACAGGCAGGGAAAAAAGCAGTAGGAACAGGAGTGACCTCCAACTTCTTGTTGGCTTCCCTGTTGAATTTCCTTGTGGAAAGCAGGCAAAGAGCACAGAAATCTTCCCTTCCCTTTCCCTCCCCTCCCCTCTTCTCCCCAGGTAGATACATGACTGCTGCTGGTGGGTGGGAGGGAGGGAAGGATTGCACAAATGACCAGAAACTGTCTGGAATTCTTGAAAATGAGGATCATGTGACTGCAGCAGTGTGGCAGTGTTGAAGCACCCACAAATTTCAAATTTCATTCCCTTGGAAATAATGGGTTCCAGTGTTCTATAAGTTAGCCTATTTGAGGTACCTTGGTTGAAAACATTTTATCTTATTTATTTTATTTATTTATTTTTAAATTTATAATCTTATGATGCAATGATCTGTTCAGTCAAAGGTTACAGATACAGGAGTTTTATTAGTATATAGATTATAGCAAATCACCCAAATCATCTCATATGAAGCTTAATCATAAGTCTCCCCTATGCAGAGGAATAGAAATAGCAGCTGGGGGGATCCAAGGGACAGCTCTGCGAAGTTGTACGTTAAAAAATAGTACTTATTTTACAATTTCAATCTATAACCCATAGCAACGTTTCTGAACAGTTGCTACTGCTATTGCCAGTAGACCTATGCTGACCTGTTTTTATGAACACTACTAAATTGTTACTGAAGAGATTAACCCAAATTGTAAGCATAACAATTTGAGGATTACTCCAAAACAGATTAGTAACGTACTTCTGATAGTTTATATGAACAGGTGGCAAACTGATTTTTAACACCCATGGAAACAAAACAGATGGCAGATTTTGGATAATCAAAAGTATTTAGGTTAGAGCACTCACCTCCATGAAAGACCTCGATATTGTATCAGCACATCAATAATACTATTTAGTGAAGATCCAGCCCCATTTGCTGACTGATAACCAAGAGAACAAATAGAATTAATGATTTGAGAGTGACCTAGTATGATCCAAAGAACGCATTCCCAATGTTTGCTTTTCAGAAATCCGAAAGTATTTTGCTTCTTCATAATGGGATGAAGCAGAATGACAAACAAATTGGCTCAATAGAAGAATCCTTGGTTAAAATAAAATAAGTGAAGAGATGGTTATGAATCAGACAAATCAGAAATAAATCCTTCAAGAAATACAATAGTATTCCACTCTCAAGAATACTGATTGCACAGAAATGCAAAATTGTAACCCATTTTGATCCAACTAATAAATGCTTCCACTAGCATAAAATTAATGGATGCAAGGTGAAATGAGTGAATTTAAAGAAAAAAACCCATAATGTGATTTTAAGTATTGTACTAATACTACAAAGATTTTTTTTTTTAATTTGATTTATATGCCGCCCTTCTCCGGAGACTCAGGGCGGCTTACAATGCGTTAAGCAAGATCCAACTCAGTCCAAAATTGACATAATGTCCAGGTTCATAGTCCCATCAACGATAAAGCTAAATAATTTACTGTTGATCTACCATCTCTTTAAGTGTAATCTCTGGCATTAGTTTGGGAGTAATCCTATAGACGACTCTAAGCTCCCTGGAGGCAGTGGTGGGATTCAGCCAGTTCGCAACACTTTGGGAGAACTGGTTGTTAACTTTCTGAGCAGTTTGGCAAACTGGTTATTGGAAGACATCATTAGGGCAGAGAACCACCACTGCCTAGAGGAGATGGTGAAATAGAAGAAATAATAAGGGTTATATTCAACACCCATACACTGGCATTGCTACTGTCTGAATTATACAATAAGTGTAATAAGTATCTGGGCTGGCTCATGTCAGACGTTTTTAGTGTTATGACATACACACAGAGCTTTCACAGATAAGATCTGTACTGCATACAAATGTAGCAGCACATCTAAACTGACCTTCACAGGGCTTTTCAGCAAAATACAGGTAGTCCTTGATGTACAACATTTTGTTTAGTGACTGTTCAAAGTTACAACGGCACTGAAAAACAGCACCATTGTAACACCCCCATGGTCACATGACATACATTCAGATGCTTGACAATTGACTCACATTTATGACGGTTGCAGTGTCCTGGGATCATGTGATCGACTTTTGCAACCTGACAAGCAAAGTCAATGGGGAAACCAGATTCACTTAACAATGGTGTAACTAATTTAAAAATTGCAGTGATTCACTTAACAAATGTGTCAAGGAAAGTCGTAAAATGGGGCCAAACTTGCTTAACAAATTTCTCACTTAACAACATAAAATTTGGGTTCAATTGTGGTTGTAAATTGAGGACTACCTGCATGTGTCTGTTTATTGCTTGCAGAGTTGCCATTTACTGAGGATAAAATTATACTAGACAGGTTATTTACTACACAGTCAGGATGCTTATTTTTCATTGCTAGAAAAATGTTTGCCGTGTCCATTATGCTATATTAGCTACCACATGGAAATAGGAAACAATGCCAAGAGAGATGGCATTTCTAGTCTGAAGGTAATTAATAACCCAGTATCATTGGGATTACAGCAGAAGGAAACATCGAAAATTCAATTGGCCTTGAAGATAATTTGTTCTTCCTTTTTCAAATTAGAATTCAAAAATGCTTTTTATATTGCTCAGTCTGATAGACATTTGGTGATCCACACTTACTGTTAATGAGTCCCCAAGAGCACCTATAACTTTTATGTCTCCTGGCCTCAAATTATGAACTATAAAAAAGAAAGAGAATAGTATAAATTTTAGAAAATCTTTAGGATTTGGAATATACTTATTTGGAGAATTTGTAAGAACTTAAAAGTCATGTTCAACTAAACTTTGAAATTCAGCCCTCTAATCAGAACACCATATTCTCCCCAATTCTTCTTCCAAAGAAATTAATGCAACATTATTTCCTAGTTATTTCTCAAGAAACAATTTGCATGTTGTTGTTGTTGTTTTCCAAAACAAGTAAATTAAATGGTTTTAGTTTCTAGCAATTCTCTGTTTCTATATAAAAATAATTGGAAAACCAATATATAACATAAAGCAAGGAACACGTTTGAATAATTAGCAATTCAACAAGTAAAGAATGGGTGAACTGGAAGGGAAAATTCCTACAAATGCTTAGATCCCTAAAATATATCAAAGAAAGCCATCTTATATTCCTTAGATGATTAGGGGACTGGAGGCGAAAACATATAAAGAACAGTTGCAGGAACTAGGTATGTCTAGTTTGATGAAAAGAAGGACTAGGAGTGACATGATAGCAATGTTCCAGTATCTCAGGGGCTGCCACAAAGAAGAGGGGGACAAACTATTCTCCAAAGGATCTGCAGTAGTAGTGGGTTGCCCCCGGTTCAGACCAGTTCACAAGAACCAGTAGTAAAACCAGCGGGAGGCTCCACCCACTGACCCAGACTTCATCAGGAAGCTTCTGCACATGCGGGGCCCTGTTGCGAACCAGTTGTAAAGGTAAGTAGAACCCATGCCTGATCTGAAGGCAGGACAAGATGCAATGGAAGAAACTAATCAAGGAGAGAATCAACCTAGAACTAAGGAGAAATTTCCTGACAGTTAGAATAATTAATCAGTGGAACAACTTGCCTCCAGAAATTGTAAATGCTCCGACACTGGAAGTTTTTAAGAAGAGATTGGATAACCATTTGTCTGAAATAGTATAGATTTCTTGCCTAAACAGGGGGTTGGACTAGAAGACCACCAAGGTCCTTTCCAACTCTGTTATTCTATTTTAATACTTTGCAGTACAGGATTCCCACAATGAGTCAGATTCCCTACCCCCAATAGTTGCAAGAGGTCACCTAATTTTGAAGCTGCTCATCTCTTTGTAGTGATCCCTGGTTAACTCTTTCCAAAATCAGAACACAGAAATCTTCCTATGTAACATGATAAATGTATGATATGGAGGGGGGATCTTGAGATGAACATCTATTTGACCTTGGATCAACCTCCATCCTTCAGCTTTCTGAACATTCCTCAATCAACAAGCAAGAGTACTTCCATTTGGCAACCTCACCCTCGTTTCATGAAAAATAAATAAATAAATAAAATAAATGGCTTGCACTATCCCATGCCTGGACATGTATGTATCAGTGGTGGGTTCTAATCAGTTTTACCACCGGTTCACATCACGCACGTGCTTTGTGCACGATCACCGCATGTATGCTCGCTTCACTCGCACTCGTGCCAAACCTATGCTTTGCGCAAGCACATTGAGTAAAAAACCAGCTGAGGCATGGCAATTCACTCTGCCGTGCCTTACAGCTGACCCAAAAAAAAAAAAGAAATAAAGGTAGGTATAGCCCATGGCGGTGGGGGGAGGGCCCAACTGAAGTTCAGAGCGAGCCGGTTCACTCTCCTATGAAGATTTCCACTACCGGCTCTCCCGAACCGGGGAGAACCGGTAGCAACCCATTACTGGTATGTATATATATATATATATATTCCTGCCCTTACTTGCAATCCCTGCAAAAAATTAGCCCCAAAGTCTTCCAGCTACTTTGAAAGGCCTGAAATCACTACGGCTTGTCTTAAAAATTGAACCTTATTAGCCTTATTGTGCTTTCAAATTTTTCACAGATAGCAAAAAAATAAATAAATCATTGACTCTGTCTTGACTCTATTCAATTTATTCATTTATTCAATTTCCACAGCCACTCTACTCAATCACGTGACTCTGTCTGGTACAATGTTGTGGTATCAAAGAAGTCTAGAAATGCATCAACCTGATAGTATCTTCACCAAACGGAAGTTCTTTTTCACCAAGAACAAAACTAGAAGAGCAGTTAATGCTGTTCCTTCTTCCTTCTGACCCATTGTTCAGCACAGAACTACTATTTTAGTATAATATTGTAGAAAAACATTTATATCTAGCATATACTGTTCTATGTGAATTGAAGTATTATAATTGATCATTCTCTTTTTAATAAAGAAACCTTCCCTAATGTGCTATCTCTGGGCTACAACTCCCATTATCTTTCGCCATCAAGGATTTATCTTCATATTTGATGGTCTGGTCTACTGTGATAATGTTAGAAATAAATACTTGTATTAGATTCACACAACTACAAATCTATCCTACAAATAGATTTATGGAAGGCATTTCTCAACCTTGGCAACTTTAAGAAGTGTGGATTTCAACTCCCAGAACTGAAGAACATGGCTAGAATTCTGGGAGTTGAAGTCCACACATCTTAAAGTTGCCCCAGGGTTGAAAAACACCAATGTAAACTCAGGCTGATAATCCTCTGTATGCCTTTTCTACAGGAATCACCTATGATTATGCTCTTAAAATGTGAGCCTCAATGCTCAGTAAACTCAATGCAATATTAAATGAGATCTGTAATGATATTATGCACTCAATTTTCTATCCTCCTTGTTCCATCAGGAGCAGAGATTTATCTGAATGTAGTATTAAATTTTAAGCATATATATATATATATATATATATATATATATATATATATATATATTCATATCCTTGTTCTCATATTAAATATCATGTTTTGATGAGTGCCCTATGCTGGAGATCACATTTTCTCAATGAGCATTTGATAAAGAAAAAAGATAATCCAATTGTTGGACAGATGGAGATCCAACATGTCTATTTCAATGAAACTCAAATCATCATTATATATTTTCAGGTTATTTAAGGGCCAATAGATTTTATGTTAAAATTCAGATATTTACTACTGATTGCAGTGGGAATATAAATGAAATAAACATTTTTTAAAAATCTCCCATCCTCAGTACAACTATTCTTTATTATAGAAAGTATTCATATTCATTCCTCTGTAAGCTGAATAAGTTCCATCTTATAAAGTCTATCAAAAGACCTTGTATTTTTGCTTATAATTCTGCTAAGTTTGATTTCCGAGGAAGAAGTACAAAGCTACCTGGAGAAATCTGACTTAATTAAAATATCAGAACAATATAAACAAATGCTAGAAGAAAGAATAACAGTGATGGAACTAACTAAGATTCCCATCTTTGTCTTAATAAATATTGAGAAATTCCAGACCTTGCAAACTAAAATAATTGCATAAACAGAATATGTACCTGAGACAGGAACTGTGTTAGAGGGGTTACGGTCAGAACATGGAATAATAGTTCCAAGGTTCATTTCCTGAAAAGAGACACAGAACAATGAATTGTACACAGTCTCCAGTATTCCAGTACTGGGAAAGATGAATGTGTTGAACAGATAGGAGAAGTAGAGTTCCTTCTTAGGAAAGAATGAGGCATGAAACATGTTGTGCCAAACCTCCTTTCATCTCCAATCAGTAATAATAAAATATTGTGCAACCAATGTTTTCCATACTTGAGGCTGTGCTTCAGTCCTTGACACCACAGGAAAAGGTGAGTAATTACTATTCCTGTATGTGAAGATGTACGGGTACTTCTGAAAAGATAAGATAGGGAAAGCAGTTAAAATAAGTATGGTAATCATTTGGCACCATAGATGAAGTCATGAGAACAATCTTTTCAACTGATGGATTTTCATCTCAATGGTCAATCCACAGAGAGAGGTCCAAGTACTAGAAGTATATTACAATCTGACTCCTCCATGGATGACCAAGATCTTTGAGAAAGTCAGGGCTACTGGTCAGTAAGAGGAACCCAGACACAGAAGAGATGCACTTTGGAAGGGACAGGGCATGCCATATAAAACTCAGATGGGTATAATATAACACAGAGAATTCTTCTCTTAACATGTAACTCCCCAAACCACAATTCTTTGCCTTACCTGTGAAATAGAGTAGTTCATATAGATTAGGAAAAATTGCTAAATTGTAATCAAAATGCAATTGTAACTGAAATTACCCTTGTGGACTTTTTATGCAAGATGTATTGTCAACTAAACTTTCTCGAATGAAATGGAATTTCTTCTTGAATCTGGCTATGAAAGAGGCTGGTTACCCTATTATAGGATTATTATTTCTCAGAAAGACACTGAAAGTGCAGCTGCTGATTTCTTGACTTGTCAGCAGGCTTTGTACACAAGGCTATAGTAGGAATATTTTGTCAGTTTGTTTATCAAATTATGTATTGCCCCTCTCTTTCTCAGAATAAGTAGGAATTATGGCTAACGCAACAAACAAAATGTTAAAAAGTTATGATATTTATGTAGTTACTTACCAAGCACATCTAAATTATATTAAAGTACCCAAAATATATTTACAATCCCCAAGGCATGTCTCAACTTTTGAGCATCCCAAATGTTTGGAAATTGAAAGCTGACAAATTTGACTCGCCCCTAAGAATGCAGAATCTGATGGCAAGATTTTAACTGGCATCAAGTGCTCTATCATAATATCCACTGTGACTTGTAATGTCACTTGGTTTATTTCCAAGCATTGCCTAAGTGGTAGTTTGGATCTCTAAAGCTCTTTATGGGTTAGACTTCAGTACAGATAGTCCTTGACTTATAACCATTTGTTTGGTGACCAAAGTTACAAAGGCACAGAAAAAAAATGTTACTAATTTAACAACTGCAGTGATCCACTTAACAACTGTGGCAAGAAAGGTTGCAAAGTGGGGCAAAACTCACTTAACAGCTGTCTTACTTAGCAATAGAAATGTTGGGCTCAATTGTGGCATTAAGTCAAAAACTACCCGTATGTGCTTCTTGTGCATGCTGAAGCACAACAGTCATGCAAGGAGGTAATTTCTCAGGTGACCTCCTTCATTTCAAAGCTCAGAGGGAAGACTTTTAGAGAAAATGCTTCTTGCTCATGGTCCTGTGATTGTGGAACCCTTCCCACCGGGAAATTCAAGGTGTGTTTTGACAAGCTAAGCTTATCATTTCAGCTCTTTGCCATTTAATCTACCATTAGTGGCTTAATTGCTATTTTATTCCATGTCTGAGCTTAGAGCTTCATATTTACTACTTTGACTCAGCATTTCATTTTTATCATGTGGAATCTCGAATTTGTAATTTTATTGTGCTAATAAAATTGTGTAAGTTTGTTTCTATGTTATTGCATTATTATTCTATTTTTTAAAGAAGAACACCATCCCTAGAAGACACATTTGCTAAAACAAACAACTATAATAAATTTTCAGACACAATCAGGCTACAGTTTTGTTTTTCCTTGAATTGAATAGCAAATGTAAAATATACATTAACCGGGAAGCACAGCTGAGCTTAAAAGATCTTTCTTCCATTTTCAATGGCACAGTAATACCATGAAGAAGTGATGCCTGTTGATGAATAAATGTCCTTGAAAGCCCACCATTTGAAAGCCCACCAATATGAGTCTGGAACATGCTTTTCCTGTCTATTCAGTTGCTGCGATTCTGACCATAATAACTGGAGAGAAGCAAAGCTCAATTGTAAAGTATATGGTCTGCACAGGAAGAACTCAGGATCTCTTTGGAAGCTGGAAAAGTTCTGACTGAAACACTGAAGAATCCTGCCAGTTATTGTAGATACTTTTTACCTGTACTTTTTACCTGTAATCTTATATATGCTTGACAAATAAATAAACTTAAACTTAAACTCTGGGGAAGGCAGACTATTGCTTAACTTCCTATGTTCTCATACAAAATGTTTTTTGTTTAAATGAAATTGCTACAACCTCGGGTGCCAAAATTTGGGTTCTTGCAGTGTTTAATGACACGACATTAAAGTTCAGTTGTCCTGAATTAGACTTTGGAATTCATTGCTCCTCTTCTGGAAGGTTTGTTCATCACAACACTTAGTGATGATTGCCACCCTGTTTCATTAGCTATTTGCAACATGACTAGAATAACCAAACAGCCCCAATTCTACCCCATGCCCCAGAGATGCTGGCCTTGTCTCACCTTCAGGTCATGATTAACCAACCCTACCTGGTTTTTTTTCTGTAGTGTAAAACATCAGCCTGACACAAAACAGAACAAAGTGCAAAGACAGAGGGGACCTGGCATTGTTGTATCACTGCTGGTAGTATTCAGCTTACAACCATGGCTTTAGTGACTGTTTGAAGTATCAATAGCACTGATTTAAAATCACTTTTCACGCTCAAGACCCTTGCAGCATGCCCATGGCCGCATGATCAAAATTCAGATACTGATTGGCAACTGATTCATATTTATGACAGCTGAAATGAGATGGGGTCATGTGGTCACCTTTTGTGACCTTCTGACAAGCAAGTCAATGGGAAAACCACTTAACAACTGTGTTACTAACTTGACAACTTAACAGTGATTCACTTAAAAACTGTGGCAAGAAAGGTCGTAAAATGGGCCAAAACGCACTTGACAACTATCTCACTTAGCAACAGAAATTTTGGCTCAATTGTGGTTGTAAGTTGAGGACTATCTGCAGAGGATTATTAGTCCAAAATGGCTCCAGAACTGTTATGCTCAAAATGGTTGCTATGGGATTTTTCACAGAACAAGGCAGCATCGTATCACCACAGTGATACGATGGCCAATCAGATGTTTCTGAAAAAAATGGGATCAAGATTTAAACATAACGCCTTTCTCTTGTTATTGCTCCCCAATAATAATTTTCTTGAAAATTATTGCTTTTCTTGAACCCTTAGGATTAATTATAACTGTTTATTAGCTTTTGGACTATACTGCAGAGTTATTAAGTCATGCTGGTCAAAGGATGCAATGTACCAATTTATTTGTTCCAAAAAGGAAATTATGTTACAGAATAGAGATGCATCTCTCTCTTTTTTTTTTGGGGGGGGGGGGGGGTTGTGTTTTGTCCATTTTGTTCTGTTTTTGTCTTAACCTAGATTTTTATTTAAAAAGTGCACTAAAATGCACTAAAATTACATGCAAATCTATTCAGATTTACCTTTTTTTAAGCCTCTAAATATACATTTATAACACATTTTGCTACATGTTTTATGAGCGTATTGTGATACTTTTTAGTGAATAGTGTACTGTGAAATGGGGAAAGAAACAAAATCTTATCTGTATATCACTTTGGGTATACATATTGGGCCTACAGAAATTTACAGATAATAAATTCTTCTAACATTTTATTTTTATTTTATTTATTTGTAAAATATATTGGCCACCTATCTTACAACAGGGTAACCCTGGGCAATCTGACATTATCTGCAATATGTAAAAATAATGCAGATTTTAAAGCCTGCATTAAATTTCTTTAACCAGCTTTCCTGAACTTATGGTTATCAGATGGGTTGAAGAATAATTTCTATTATCCACAATCTGGGAGATATTAGATATAAATCTTGATTTGAAGCAAGGGTGGAAACCAATCTTGTAAGTGCTGCTAAAACAGAAACATCAAATAGCCTTTCCAATCAGTCATCTTAGTTGGAGTTACAAGACATTGTAGTTTACCAACAACCAGAGAGCCACACATTTTGTCCACTCCAGTGAGAGAAAGTATTTCTCTGGAAAAAAAGATAATATTAAAGGTGTGTGTAGAAAATATTGTTCTCCTACCTCAGAAGGACACTTTGGATCAGGTACTTCTCTGAAGTAATAGGGCTTCTTCTGACCAGCTGGAGTCAACTAAAATTAAAAAAAAAATAGAAAGAAAACCATAGGTGAGGTTTGCTCAGTTGATCAGTCCTCCAGTTATTCCTTTGCAGGATTGACTTGTAAGCCTACTACAAGGGCAATAGTCTTGCTTCTGAGTGCAGAAGATACAAGCAATAGGTGTTTCTTAGTTGAAGCACTTGACTAAACTGGTCCTAACATGAATGAATGTTAACCCCAGTTTAAGAACCACTAATATAGAGAGATATAAAATAATTTTCTTTTTTTTTCCTCTATTATATTCATAGAACAAGACATTTGTCCCTCAGGGCTGGTGGTGTAAAAATGTAATAAATAAGTAAATGAAATTTAATAAATAACTAAGGAAAAACAAGCTGCCTACAAGGATTTACAAGGATTCAGTTTTTCTGTTATTTTTATTTCTTATGGAGTATTTTCTCTGCAGCATCAAGCCTCCTTGTTAGAGATGCTGACCTGATAAGGTCATCTTTCTTATGGTTTTTTTCCTTCTTTTAATTCTGGCAGTATCAGACATTTCACTTGTATGGATTACACCCTTGCAAACTACAGTACATAAAAGTGTGGGGGGGGAACCCTCTGATCATTTCTTCTGGTAATAAGAGAACCTGGATAGTGAAGCACAACAGTTGTTAGGCCATGTTAAAGTAGCGTTCTGCCTCTTGTTTCAGAATTGTTCAAGGCTAGCCTCAAGACCTGTAAAATTTGCCTCATTTGTAGCATGTTGTGGACAATGTCTTCATCTAGCAACTGCTTTCCTTATTTCCATACTGCTTCCCTGGCTTTTCTCCTTCTTCTTCTTCTTGTGCCATGTCAGTCATCAGACGTTGACGATCATGTTGGCAATCCTATTTTTGTCAACAGCCGTATGAAAAAGTGCTGCTGAGTTTTGTCAAAACCAGTCCCTTAGGTTTTGAAGCCATGATGTTCTTCTTCTGCCTGGGCCTCGTTTGCCTTCAATTTTTCCCTGGAGGATTAAGTGAAGGATGCTTATTTTTCTGGGTGTTGCATCACATGTCCAAAATACTCTAACTTTCACTTTTTAATGGCTTTATTTCCCTTTGCTTTCCCAGGCGGCTTATCACCTCCTCATTTGCGATTTTGTTAACCCAGTTTATACGTAACAGCTGTCTGTAAATCCACATTTCAAATGCTTCTAGTTTCTTCAAGTGGTTTTCTGTCAGAGACCAACTCTCTACTCCATACAGCAGGATAGGAAAGATGTAACATCTGACACGCCTGATTTTCAGTTTTAGGCTTATGTCGTGACTACAGAAGATCTTTTTCATTTTGAAGAATGTTGTTCAAGCTTTCTCTATTCTTGTCTTTACTTCACTGATCATGTCCCAGCTTTCATGTAAATTAAAACTGAGGTACGTGATCCTTTCAACTTTTTCTAATGGTATTCCTTCCAAATTTATCAGTGGTAAATTAATGGGTTGTTTGCTGATGACCATGATCTTGGTTTTTGAGGTGTTAAGCTTCAAGCCATATTTTTCAGATATTTCTGAAACTCTGTTGATGGCTTTTCTCCTACCACAATAATTGTGTTAACAACAGATGGGACAGCTGTGCAGTATCTTTTGAATAATACCATTTGCAGCCATTAATACAGAAACACTCAGAGAGATGCTCATTGGGAAACTTTGCAGAATTGTGAAAAGAAGAATGGGAAGTGACTTAAAAGGGAAAGTTGAGCAAAACATGGAAATTTTCCCACTTGGGAAATGTGGAGTTTATAGTTTAGCAATAAAGCTTTTCTTTTAAAATACTGGAACAGGTAGATTGCAAACTTTTTAATTGGGCTTTAAAAAAGGGGAGAGGGAGATTTTGTTTTCCAGCTCAAGTAATACAGGTATGTAAGTCAGATTTTAAATTAGAATTCAAGTGTCATGATTTTTTTTTTTTAAAAAAAAGGAAATCAAATTTAATAATCTAGGATACCACCCTTTGTTCCCTTATCAGGGCATCTGACTTGCAATAAATGGAGGGCTGAGACAAGAACTTTGACATCATTATGTGTGTTTATGGATAAAAGAGAGATCGATCAAGATAACTAAGTGCAGCTCTTGTCATCCAAGATTGCAACCTTGATTCAAGGATTTAACTTTTGTCCTACCATATCAGATAAATGGGGTCATTAAAGTGAAGGACGTCCACATCCAAAAGAAAGTTAGAGCTCATCGTTTATAGCAGAAGTCACTGATATCTGTTTTATGAGGCTGTTGAACTGAAAGTCAATGCATTGCAAAGAAGCCAGGCTGAAGAAGTTTTACCTAAGGAGGTAGTCAGAATGACAGATTTGCTTTATGGACATCTGAATTCAAATTCTTGCTTAGTCATGACGATATGCCTCTGATTAGTCACTAACTCAAAGCCTCATCATGAAAAAAGGGCTATACCCATTCCTACTGCAGCTTTTCCTTGGAATGAAAAACACTGTAAAGTCTTCCATATATTTTCATGCCTCTTACCATATTGTTCCAAAGTTCTATTCCTACAGCAGCAATTTCCTCCCCTGAGTTTTTCAGTAGTGCCTCCTTTTTTGAATAATCAATATCATGATTGACCTGCAACATAATTAAGAATGAAGAGAACTGAATAATTCTTTTGCATTTAAATTTTAAAACAACCCAACTACTTGATGTACATTTTGCTTGTATAATTATACATTAAACACACATTTTAAAAAAATATCACAAACATGTCATATGTATTACATAACTACATAAATTATACACTTATCCTATACATATCCTATATGTGTTTTGCATTGTACGATTAAATTACTAACATGTAAATTATCTTTTTTAACAATAGAAAAATAGGAAAATGACTATGTTTAATTTATAAACAATCCTCCAACGAAAATTCCCTGTATCTGCATAATTGTTTATGTGGAAAAGGGAAGCTTTTCAGTCCATCATATGGAGAATCAATGTCACTTTTAGCTTTTTAGTTGTTAATTTTTTGCAGTGATAAAAGGTTTCAATATTCATGTCTATTCTGCTCCCAGCGAAGTTTTGACAAGTTGACAAAAATTCATGATCTTCTTTCCAAATCTTCTTGTAGGTGAGTGCTATAGCTCCTAAAACTATGTATAGAGTTCTCTATAAATGATCCTGACCAGCTCAATGTTGACTCACCTTTCCATCCTTCTGAGGTCAATAAAATGAGGACCCAGATTATTAGGGACAATATGCTGACACTTAGAGGGCTGTAAAGCACTATGAAGTGGTATATAAGTTTAAGTGCCTATTGCTATTGCTCTAAAAGGCAAAGGTCCAAGAACTCAATTCCTAGGGTTGAGGAATTGGACCTTATAGAATAATATTTGACTATCCATGTCTGACAAATTCCAAAGTCTGTCCTGATGGTAAATCTAACTTTCCAACCCTAAGTCCTCTGAC
The DNA here is from genome assembly GCA_022577455.1 of Arizona elegans. NCBI lineage: Eukaryota > Metazoa > Chordata > Lepidosauria > Squamata > Colubridae > Arizona > Arizona elegans. The sequence continues at coordinate 280,621,075 of JAKOOJ010000001.1, read as the reverse complement.
CTGAAACAAGAATAGATGTTCATAAGTAGTACAGTTGGTCTGCAGAAGACCAGGACCATAGTGTCTTCAAGCAGTAGCAGCAGTATAACTGCACTGGTTGCTAGAAAAGGGAGGCTTGGTAGAGGCCCTCTCCACACTACCCCTTCCCTGTGCTCTGCCCATCAGCTGCTAGCCCAGAGGTGGGTTTCAGCAGGTTCCGACCAGTTCTGGAGAACCGGTAGTGGAAATTTTGAGTAGTTTGGAGAACCGGTAAATACCACCTCTGACTGGCCCTGCCCCCATCTATTCTCTGCCTCCCGAGTCCCAGCTGATCAGGAGGAAATGGGGATTTTCCAGTAACCTTCCCCTGGATTGGGGAGGGAATACAGATTTTATAGTATCCTTTCCCTGCCAAGCCCACCAAGCTACGCCCACAGAACCAGTAGTTAACATTTTTTAATCCCACCACTGCGCTAGCCATACTGTTTCTTAATGCCTGCTCCACTCACTTTCTTCCTAGATGAGCCTAGCCTCCTGAACAGACACTGTGGCAAGACCAGGCAGGCAGCAGAAAGGTGCAAGGCAGGGCACTGAATGTAAAGATGGCAGCTACTGCAGAGATAGAGGAAAGGGAGAGAAAACCCTCACCTTTTATACCCCATTTGCTGACTGCTGTGCTCGCACAGAGAGAGGGAGATAGGAGGAATGGTTTAGGGTTAAGATATAGTGATTAATGCACCAGGCTAGAAACTGGGAGATTGTAAATTCTAGTCAGTGGTGGGATTCAAATTTTTTGGTTCTGTAGGTGTGGCTTGGTGGGCGTGGCATGTCATGGCTTGGTGGGCATGGCAGGGGAAGGATACTGTAAAATCTCCATTCCCTCCCCACTCCAGGGGAAGGTTACTGCAAAATCCCCATTCCCTCCCAATCAGCTGGGACTCGGGAGGCAGAGAATAGATGGGGGTGGGGCCAATCAGAGGTGGTATTTACCAGTTCTCTGAACTACTGAAAATTTCCACTACCGGTTCTCCAGAACTGGTCAGAACCTGCTGAATACCACCACTGGCTCTAGTCTAACCTTAGGTACAACTCCTGCTGGATGACCTTGGGCCAGTCCTACTCTCTCAGCCCTAGAAGGTGGCAATGGCAAACCACTTCTGAAATCCTACCAAAAAACTGCAGTTGCCAGGAATCAATGCCTGATTCAAACACACACACACACACACAGAGAGAGAGAGAGAGAGAGAGAGAGAGAGAGAGAGAGAGAGAGGAGGGAGGGAGAGAGAGAGAGAACAAGGAAGAAAATGAAGAAAAGAAGAAAAAGAAAGAAAAAGAAAAAGGCCCAGAAACGGGTGAAATGCTTCCGGTTCGGACCGGCTCGGGCAAGTAGGTAGCGATGGCGGCAGCAGTTCGGAGAACCGGTAGCAAAAATTCTTGCCCCCTGCCCCACATGCCCAGCTGAGCCCCCCAATCATCAGAGCCTTTTTTCCTTTTAAATGGCTCTGACCAGCCAAGCTCTGACATCCCAGCTGAGTTGCCTGCTAATCAGGCAACTCAGCTTGGATCGCCAGAGCCATGTAAAAGAAAAAAAGTTTCTTTTTTTCTCCCCCCACTCTCCCAGCCTCCAGCTTGCTTACCTTAGCTGCTGATCGCATGACGATCGCAATCCATGCATCAGCAAGCAACTGAATCTTCCTGCCTGCAATCAAGCTCATCGGTGAGCAGCTCTTCCTGCCTGCCTGCCTTCCTGCCTAGACTTGTGGACTTCAACTCCCAGCAAAGCTGGCTGAGGAATTCTGGGAGTTGAAGTCCACAAGTCCTAAAGTTGCCAAGGTTGGAGACCCCTGTTCTATTGGGTAAGTTTTTTTCCCCTTTGGGAGCTTTAAAATTAAATAATTAATTGGGGGTTTTTTTAGTTGTTCCTTTTTTAGACCTAGCCATTTAAAGTTTAGGAAGTTTTAAATTTAACTGCTTTTATATAAAAATAAATTAAAATAAAATAATATTTGTGCAGCTTTCTGAGATTTAGTGTGTTTCTGTAGTGTTTCACTCTAACTACACAAACACACAAAATCTCACAAAGCTTATGTGGAATTTTGTGTGTGTAAAGTGTGAAAGTTGGTTTTTTGGGGTTTTTTGTGGCTGTGTGAGGTTCCTGCTTGTTGCAGGGGCCATTTTGGGTCTAGCACAGCTGCTTTTACATTGTGGGTGAGCCAGTTGTGTTGTGTTATGTTGTGTGTGTGTAAAGTGTGAAAGTTGGGGGGTTTTTGGGCTTTTTGTGGCTATGTGAGGTTCCTGCTTGTTGCGAGGCCATTTTGAGTCTAGCACAGCTGCTTTTACATTGTGGGTGAGCCAGTTGTGTTGTGTTGTGTTTTGTAGGTTAAAAAAGGGCAAAGAAGTGACATTGACTTGGCCACGCCCACCCAGTCACCTTACCACCAAGCCTCGCCCACTAATTAAGCCACGCCCACAGAACCGGTAGCAAAACATTTTAGATTTCATCCCTGCCCAGAAAGAATAAGAAACTTGCAATTCTTACTGTTGTGAGTGGCATATTTACTTCTTCAAATGAAATTTGGAGACCTGCAGTGAAATCTCTCCTCAGGTCATACTTTTTAGATGCCAGTAGCTTTTCCAAAGCATCCTATAGGAAGGGATAAAAAGAGCTTTTTTAAAAACTACAGAGAATTGAGTGCAATATACACATTTCTCCCTAATTTAAATAAAACCTATTTATCGTGCCTAATAAATCTGAATAATAAAACTACATAGTTAAAATATAAATGAAAGGGGGAAAATATTCTATTCCTTAATAACCATTAAAAATGCCCTAGTGGCTATGAAACGTTTCACATAAATCCATTTTCTTAAGAAAAACATAAGCCTAATAAAACCATTGGATTTCACACTAGACTTTCTGTATCCTGGAGGCATTTCAGAAATGAGGACATCCCAGTGATGTTCTTCCAACTCTAATTAATCAGACATATTTAGCAGCAGATTTCATCATTTCATCAGTTTGGCAACTGATGGTGATCTGGTGACAATCTTATTCCAAACACTCTCAAACTGGTCATGATAGACTCCTTGGTATAAGTGGATGATACCATGAGAAAGGGATATGAAAACAGGTTGTTTATTTGTAATATACAATGGGAGGCACATTCTCTTTTCACTAAACCTGGTATGTTACTCACCTGATACACCCATTTCTGTACAGACTCATCCAATTTGGAACACTCTTTGAAACAAATGCATGAATTAGGAACTATATTCCTAGAATATATCAATAGGAAAGCAAAGTAAAAATATGGAAGGCCATAAAATATCCATTTAAAACATAAAATCTCTTGAAATCTAGCAAAGGTAGAATGGGTATTTTCAATAGACAGTTTCTTGGCATAATCAGCTAGTCTATCTTTTCCTTTGGAGTGTGCAAAATGTTTTGAATTTAAATTATCTCTAGCTCAAAATTGGATGATTTGTTCTTCTTGGAAATATTCCAGTGCTGTTTCATTGATTCCAATCAATTATTCAAAGAGATAATTTGGAATACTTCCAGGGTTCGGGAACAGAATGGGAACACATCCAAGAAGTTCTGAATAACTGTTTTTAACTTAAAATAGGAAGCTTCAAGCTCAAAACATTTCAGATTCAAAATATTTTGCATATACTTTTCCTCTTTTAAAAATTGATATTATTTTCTGACATGATAACTACTTAATAAAAGTTCATTTGTTAGTATTATCTCCTATGTAGGTATTTATTTACAGATAAAGTTCTGAGATTCCCAAATGCCAAGATGCTCAAAATTGATAAAAATGTTCCAATGTGCTATATTAAGTACACACAAGAAATGGCATCGTCATGCACAACCAATGTCAATTTATAGGTTCTAGGGCTCATTTTTGCTTAGAAGAAAATATGTTATAGGGGTTCATGTTTTGTTGCTTTTGTTTCAGTCATTTTAAAATGTTTAAAGTGAAACAATCTTTCACAAATACATGTGTGTTCCATTTACATTCCATTTCATTCCATTCCATTTATGTATGCTACTTTAAGCAGGAACTTAAAGTAGCAAAATAGTTCTCTCCCCTTTCATTTTCCTTCAGCACAAGAATATTCCTCTGCAGATAAAGTGACCCGCTTTAACTTGATGGAGAAGCTTCCATGGCTGTGAGCAGCTTTGAACCTGCACCTACTCAATCCTAGTCCGATATCTGATACCACAGAGCAAAGTGTCCAGAGGGACAGAAGGAGGGAAATGACATTTATTAAATATGTTTCCATCATGCTGTAATCAAACAGACTTTCAGCAGCTTACAGAAAATCATCCGTTATCATGCAAACTGTATAAGTTGTCATTTATGCAATATCATGATTCACAGTAAGCCATTGTGGTTTCTACTGGATGCCTACAATTACACGTGTTTGGCATGTGTTTGGCACATGTTTGGCATGTCTAAGAAAGTAGAATAAACATCCCTAACCTGGGAATTCCTCAACTGCCTGGAAATTCTAGAAAGGCACCACACTAGGGAAGACTCCACTACCACCAGGTGCTAATCAACATGCACACATGGTACATGTTCAAATAATACAGAAATGGGCAAAATGGCCCCGAGGGAAAACTTTTACGAGCAAATTCTAAATGACTAGTGAATTGCCAAATCATATAGAGCATTTTTGGAACAAACCTCTAGGGAAAAAAATAAAGAAAACAACAATACATATCTAAAATGTTTAAGATGTTTAAAAATATATATATTTTTCCCCCAAAAAAATACATATCTAAAATGGAAGAGGAAAAATGTCTCAATTTATAAATAGAAGAAATTTGGATTACCTGACATAATTCTGATCTATGTATGAAAGAGTTGGGATTGGGAGCAATGTAAAATCCACCACATTTACAAAGACTTTAGGAACCTGCAGTGATAGAAGAATAACCAAATGAATTACTTGAATAGTTTCCTATTACAGACAAGGATTTCTACCAACAATCTTTTCTATAAACTTTTGTAGCCTTGCACCTTTGCTCACTATTTCAGGATGGAAGAGAATGGTAAAAGAAGTTTCACTGAGACAATGGATACTGATTTAGTCTATGAAAGAATTCAATATTTACACAATTTATTTAAATCAGTTGAAAACCTACCAAATAAATTCACCCCAATCCACAGGTTGTTTGGTATTATTCTTGGTTAGGTTTCTGAGCAGATTGCATACACCCAACCTATTTGATTAGTGTGAGTTTAGTGTATTGTGGACCAAGCAAGTATCTAGGTTAAACATGTCATTTATGTATGGGCATAACTGTACATAACTGAAACTAAGCTTTTTGGATTGTAAAATAATATTAATAGTAATTATCTGTAGGCAAAACTAGATACAACAGAGGTGATGTACAGTATGAGTATAATGAGAAAGGTGTGTGAGATCGAGCTGGAATTTATTAAGGGAAGGTCCTTTGATTGAAAGTTATAGACCATATTCTATTTTGCTAGCCCAAAATAGATAAGTATTTTTCAACTTTTCAATCTAGGGTTGAAAGAAAGAGAATTATTGGCCCAAAATCACCCAGCTGCCTTCCATGCCTATAAGAACTGGGTTTTCATATTCCCTTAACTTCTATATTACACTGGCTGTCACAGATACAGCCATATGCCTATGCTATACATAAGTCTATATGAATAACTTCAGTGTTTCAAAATTATTGAATCTGGGAAAATGTTCATACTTCTCTGTATAAAAAATCCAATACTCTTTCAAGTTTCTTTATGCTGTTGAGGCGGGAAATATCCTGTTCAAAATAAAGCAATTTATATAAGAAAATGGTCAACAACGCATTTTTTTTTCACTTCAAATCAAACATTTCAGAATAATGTCTGCCTCTCGTATCTGTCATTTCACCAGCGTGGAAAGGAATCTCAAGTAAATATGTCTTGAAAAGAGTGGGAATTCTCCATCTCTTAATTTAATCAATAAAAAGATGGTTATGAATTAATCATCTCCTTTCCTGCATTAAATAATCTATATTCAATAATTTTAGAATTGAATCCTAATTCCAACTGGGGCAAAAGATTCTGTTAGATTTTTCTTGTGCTAAAATTATCATATTTTGAAAATATTTTTAATCTGTATTTGTGAAGACAAAAACTGTATATCTTTTCCAAGGCTTATGATTGAATTTACATAATGTCCTGTAAAGTTTTACTTGTTAGATTAGGCAGAGGGGCAATCTATTCATGATTTGGCACAATTTTTAAAAAAATTAAAAATGTACTTTAGAGGCCATGACAACAATGCAATGAGAACATCAGAAGTGGGCCAACATGAATAATGTAAAAAAATTTAGGGCCAAGTAGGCATAAGTTTAAATATATTTTACATATCATTTATACATTATTATTCATTTTTTTGAAATGAAAAAGGCAAACACCCCAAATATACTGCTGAAAATCATTTGTTGCTGAATTTCAACTGTGACATCAGTGCTACTTCTCTGCTACTTTATCTGACTGCAAGAGTAAATAAAATGATTTTTCCATATTAAGTGATTAACTATGGTATTCCTAGAATTTTCTAAAATGTGGGAGATGAGTGTTACTATACACATATTTAAGAATGTTTACTACATTTTGATTTATAGATACTTGATTAAATCTTCAAGAAGAGAAAATTTACCTCTCAGAAAAATGACTTATTTTTAATAATACAAATTATTATATGTAATATACCACTAAAGGAAAATTAAAATGTAATTTGGGAAGGAAAATTAGTCTGACAGCATTGCAATACAGCCAAACCCATTTTTACAACTATTGCAATTTTATATGAGCAGTGCAGCATTTATCATTCAGACAAAAGCAGCGAGATCCTGAAGATGCCACTGCCTAGATCAGGGGTGGGCAAATGTGGCTCTTTTACAACCTGTGGACATCAACTCCCAGAATTCCTGAGACAGCTGTCTCAGGAATTCTGGAGTTGAAGACTTCAGGTTGTAAAAGAGTTACATTTGCCCACCCCTGCCTAGATGAAAGGCCATTTGTAGGAGTGGTCAAAAAGTCAATATAACAGCCATGACCATGTAATCAAAACTCCAGCCTTTTTTCAGGCATTGTGGGGCTTTGACCACATAGTCATGACTGCCAACCTGTTTTTTTTTTGCCCACTGCAGGATGGTTTATATATTCTAAAGAAAGCTGTCATCATCCAAGAAACATCAAAATCCACCATTTGTTTATTCTTTAATCCAATTTCCTGGTCTATTTTCCAAGTATCATGCCTTTTATTTACCTATACGTCATAATAAGTCATTCCTCTTATTTACCTGGGAGTCAGAGTTCTGCGAAGAACACAAGTGAAAAACTGTGATTAGCTTCCAGTCATTTTGATAGTCAAACAACTAAAGGGGAAAGAACACAAGCCATCACAAGGAAGCTGAAGAGGTTAAAGGGAACAACTGATACACCTGTCCTCAATATTTCTGAATGGCCAGATCACAATAACCATCCTAAGCAGTTTGTTTCATTTTTTAAAATATTTTTAATCCCACTATTATTATTTTTATAAATAAGTGAGTGTGGTGAACATACCTAATACTCTTTCCTCAACCTATTTTTTCCACAACAATAATCCTGTGAGTGAGTTGGGCTAAGTTGGCCAAAAGTCACCTAGTTGGCTTTCATGCCCAAGGTGTTACTAGAACTCAGTCTCCTGGATTCTAGCCTGGTGCCTTAACCACTAAACCAGGTGTATGCCAGCTTTTGGCTTGCTTGGACTACATTGAGTGAAGAGGAATTGTCTTGGGCCGCATAGCTAATTTCCTTTATTTTGTTACATTTGTTACAATCTTGTGAGGCCACATTACCAGCTGAACTAAACTAGGATAAAGGTTTCAAGTTATAATAACAAAGACGGGCTGTACTGCGTCCTCTTCACAATTTTACCAAAATCTGTTTGGAGAACCAACACAGAAAAAAATAGATTCATCATAGTATGAACTTTGTAAAGATAGCACCTGTTCCAATATAAGGAAAAAAACCTCTAATCTGAAACTCTATGGAGATTCTCAGTCATCCAGGTCATGGTTGTCCAAAATGTGCCTTTTCAAGAGGCAACTGGACTTTCTGTTTTTTCTTTGAAGAAGTTTCGCTTCTTACCCAGAGCTGAAGAAGCTTCTTGGATAAGAAGCAAAACGTCTTCAAAGAAAAACCAGAAAGTCCAGTTGCCTCTTGAAAAAGCACCTTTTGGACTCTAATCTGAAAGTTCCAGTCATGAAAAAAGTTGAATGATGCCCCAATAAGAGGGGAGTACCTAGAGTGGGGTTTCTCATAAAAAATACTTCTATGATATGAATGGCTTCCACCAAGCTAGGGGTCTTCAGAATTCCCCGTCATCTGAGAACTGGATATTAATACATCTAATACTTTTTTTTTAATCCATTTTTATCCTAGTACATTTTAGGTAGTCTTTTGGCTTGCTTGATAATTGACAAATAAAGCTGGCCTTTAAAAAATCAAAACAATTTTCAGAATTAAAAAGGAAAATATGAATGTGTCTCATAGGACCAAGGATTAAATGCTGCTATTTTGTATAAATCTATTAATTTTTAAGGTTTGACCATCACAATATTATAAGCAAGACAAAGGAAAAGACAACAGGATATTATTATAAACTTAACTGGTGGTCTTCAATGTCTTTGTGTCTTTAGCATTTTGGTGTCCTAACTCAAACTTAAAATGTCAGTGTCTCCATCCAGAGAATCCAAAGCAGAACTACAATTAGTTAGGGTTGATCCTATCACACAGGTATGACATGAAAAATCAACAAATGTTGGAAGAACCATTGCCTGAATGCACAGGAAAGATGTCAGCTTTTATAGATGTATATGCTGCAAGGATGAAAATGCTTTTGGCCAGCATTGAATATTCAAGAGATTATAAATATAAGTAGATTGCACTATAACATGTTACAATATACATACCTGGATCTCTCTCATGCTCTCCACAAGTTCTTTTGCTTGATCCAAAAGATTACTGTGTCACAAATCAAAGAGAGAAATGGCTAAGCAGGTAAATATTCTTTTTTTAGAGCTAGAAAGATTAATTTTAATCTACAGAATCCAGGCTATTCCAAAGTACAAAATGGCCCTTTCTTAAGTGACGTTTTCAGAAGCCAAGAGAAGAGAGAATGAGTAGGGTGTGCAGTATTTAGAAAGTCTAAAGGACGTTACTAAAGGGGATGGTGAGATATTTGTAGTTTAAGACTTGTGAGACTGATGTAAGCCTTCCAAGGTAGAGCAGATAGGAAATATGACCAGATGAGATGATTCCACTTTATTGTAATGCTACCTTAACAGAATCTACAAAAATACAAATATCCCACCATTTCCTTTACAGACTGAGAACTAAAGAGGGATACTTTATGAGTCTCTTTCTCTACCTATTATGCAGCTGTGATTTCCCTTCCCACATTCCCAAGGTCATTCCTACATAACATTACAGGTAGTCCTCAGTTTATGACCACAACTGGGATTGGAATTTGGGTTGTAAATTGTGACAGTTACAAATTGAGGCAGCCACCTTATCTGACCTAATTTTACAAGTTTTTTACGGCAATCATTAAGCAAATCACACAGCTGTAAGTATGAATCCATTCTCTTGAATATTTTTTGTTTGCCAAATCACAAATTATGGTCACATGACTGTGGGCAACCAGCCAAAAATGTAAGCCCATTGCCAAGCTTCTGAAAAGACAGTAATTGGATAGGAGGGACCAACAGCATGATATTTTACGACAGCCAGAAGTGCTTTAAAGCATCTTTTCCTAGGCCAGGAGTCTCCAACCTTGGCAACTTTAAGCCTGGAGGACTTCAACTCCCAGAATTCCCCAGCCAGCTTTGCTTTGCTGTCTGGAGAATTCTGGGAGTTTAAGTCTGCCAGGCTTAAAGTTGCCAAGGTTGGAGACTCCTGGCCTAGGCAGTTGTAACTCCAAACGGTTGCTAAATGACTAGTTATAAATCAAGGGCTTTCTGTACAATTTCCTTTTTATTAACAGTCCTAATTATGAAAATAATAATAATTAACAGTTAACATCTTAGCATCTTAATGATTTTAACCACTTCTTTGCTTTTCCTGGTTTTCCTGTTCAATTAGCTTCCCTGTGATTATTTTTTAATATAGAATGCTTCTGATAATATTCCAAAAGAAAAGCTAGCAAAAACATTTTGGAGAAATGCAGCAATTAAATAAATAGGTAATTATTCCAATTTCAAAAACATGCCCTTCATTTCTTGCATAATTTTCATCTACAGCATCATTCATCAATGCAACAATGACACCCAGGTGAACAAGAAGCAACCCAGTACATAAAAAATGAACTTACATAGTTCCATTTCTTGATAAAATCTCACTGTTTCCCAAGGGAGAGTAATATTGTACAGAAGGATTATACTTCCTAATAAGAGCTGAAAGACATAAACTTGGTTCAGTTAATTCATAGGTTCTGGAACTGCTTGTGCACACATGACAATGAAACTACTAGGCAACAAATTAGGGAATTGTTTTTTTTTTAAAAAAAAAGGATACAGAAGGATGACTAGAATGGGAAATTCATCATGGCTAGTTATAATCTAGTGATAATTTTGGTTGCCACGATGTAACAAAGATGTAGAGATTCTAGAAAGAGTGCAGAGAAGAGCAACCAAGAAAATTCCTACAAATGCTTAGATTTCTAAAATATATCAAAGGAAGCCATCTTATATTCCTTAGATGATTAGGGGACTGGAGGCTAAAACATGAGGAAGGTTTGCAGGAACTGGGTATGTCTAGTTTAATGAAAAGAAGGACCAGGGGAGACATGATAGCAGTGTTCCAATATCTCAGGGGCTGCCACAAGGAAGAGGGAGTCAAGCTATTCTCCAAAGCACCTGAGGATAGGGCAAGAAGCAATGGGTGGAAAGTAATCAAGGAGAGAAACAACCTAGAACTAAGGAGAAATTTCCTGACAGAACAATTAATCAGTAGAACAACTTGCCTCCAGAAGTTGTGAATGCTCCAACACTGGAAGTTTTTAAGAAGAGGTTGGATAACCATTTGTCTGAAGTGGTGTAGGGTTTCCTGCCTAAGCAGGGGGTTGGACTAGAAGACCTCCAAGGTCCCTTCCAACTCTGTTTATAGTATAGTATAGTGTAGTGTAGTGTAGTGTAGTGTAGCGTAGCGTAGTGTAGCGTAACACAGCATAATGTAGCATAGCACAGTAATTGTAATATAATGAAGGAACATTTCCTTTGAGTTGAATTTGAACCCTGAAGACTTCATGGCCACTACCTTGTAATTTTCCATGAAACTATTCTGGAAACAGTTTGTCATCTTTTCCTTCTTAGTCTGCAACCGTTTAATTTTCAAATAACCTCTCATTTTAGTATTAACCAAATTTAACTAAGCATAGCTTTTTGACATTGGCTAACACCGAGATTTATATTATTTAATGATGCTAAAAGAAAAGGATTGCACAATAGACAAAATAAGCATAATTGGTTCATATTCACAGTGCTAATTATTGATTCTTCATCATATTAAAGTAAAGCAGATGAAATTTAGCTGTATCTTGGGCACAATTTTTCAGTAGGAGGAGTTGTTGGAAATTGAGTTCACAACTAAAGGACCAAAGTTTTCCTACAAGAAATGGTGGCTCAGTGGCTAAGACGTGTCGATCAGAAAGGTGGGCAGTTCAGTGGTTCGAATCCCTAGTATAGGATTCCTGCGTGAACAAGGGGGTTGGATTAGATGACCTCCAAGGTCCCTTCCAAATCTGTTACTGTTACCTGACAAACAACACAAAATTGGGGGATGGGGTGGTAGTGTGTGATTCATCAGTACTTCCAAGGATATAAATGAAAATGTTGATGAATTTGACAGAAGGTAAAGGTGAGCAAAAATTAATAAAATAAAAACAATTATGAGGGAAAATTAAAAGGTACAGACAAGAAGATTTAAAGGCAGATAATGTCAGGTGTGAAAGATCAGGTTATATTTGAAGGTCCAATTAAACTGATTTATTGCTTATCATATTTATGCACCAGAACCTTCTCAACTAACAGGTCATACTTGCTTGGGTTTAAATAAGGGTCAATGGAATTCAAGGGAGGTTGGACTTAGTTTGCTTGTGACTATGAAAGGATTCTAGGCTGATCCCTCTTTTAACTTTGGCCTCAGGTTCTGCCACTCTTCCTACAGACACGATGGCATGCTTCTTATACCTCTTCAAATGTCACTTAAAAATAAAGACTTGTTTTCCATGACCCCTGATATCAGGACTGGATCAAATGGGCTTGAACCAGGGGTGAAATGCTCTTGTTTCGGACCGGATCACCTGATCCGGTAGCAATGGAGGCAGGTGGTTCGGAGAACCGGTAACAAAAATCCCTGTCCCCCCCCATGCCCAGCTGAGCTGCACAATCATTAGAGGTTTTTTTTTACTTTTAAAAGCATTTTTTCTACAACCTCTTCGGTGGAAAAAATGCTTTTAAAAGTAAAAAAAAAGCCTCTGATGATCGTGCGGTTCAGCTGGGATCGTCAGAGGCATTTAAAAGAAAAAAAACCCCTATTTTTCTTTTAAATGCCTCTGATGATCCAAGCTGAGTTTTTAAAAAATCTCTGTCGATCAGGCAACTCAGCTTGGATTGTCAGAGGCATTTAAAAGCCGAAGAGGTTGTAGAAAAAATGGTTTTAAATGTAAAAAAAAAAAGGCCACACCCACCCAGTCACATTACCCCCACCACCAAGCCACACCCACAGAACCAGTAGTAACAAATTTTTGATTTCATCACTAGCTTGAACATAGAAAGTACACTTCAGCAAAACTATTTCTCTAGGGAGACTATGACTCTTCCATACTGAAGGTCTGGAAACAAAGACTAGAGAGATATTTGTTTGAAGTGCTCAACCTCAGGCTCTCAGCCTTTTCCATTACATAATCTATTCATTGTCATCAAAAGCTTCTACAAACCACCACATAAATAATGGTAAACATTTAAGGTTTCATATCCATTGATCTCTGTTTTGATCCCCACCCTTTAACCACACACGTGCAATTGATTCACCTCTATTTAAATTCACAGAATACCACACAACGAATTACACCATAATTAATCTAACTCTGAGAATAATGTAAAAGTAATGCATGGGATTACTTTTGGTTATCCTGTGTATTAGTTATGATATAAAATGGCATATTATTATTGCATTGTTATTTTGCTTCCCACAGACCATCTTCAATATGCTCATGGATTATAGTTGAATTATTGATCTTGTTCTAAATTTTCTGCACACAATAAAGGAATGGGTTAGATTATCTACAAGTCTGGCATCAGCTTTAACTATCTAATACCATGAGGCTAAACAAGATCAAGGCTAAACAAGGAGGGAAAACCATTTCTTCTTTGAGGGTAAACAATGAGAACCATTTCCCTTCTTAAAAATTTCTAATCATTGAGAAACAAAATAATTCTGCCAAGAATTTGAGACATACCTGTCAGTATTCTCATGCTTCCCTGAATAAAGTCTTGTTCTGAGCTAAAAATAGAAATATCAATTAATTATTCCTTCATACAGAATAATGGATCCCAGGGTATATTAGCTTTGTATTGGGCCTTGTCTTTTTCCCTCCCCTCCATTTAACGGCTATGTTATCTATATTGTGGGGTGTTTAGGAAAGAATCATATTTCCTAAAAGGGTTATTTTTGAGTCCGGCAATCATCTACTCTTCTTATCACTATTAAAATCTTAAATGCTATTATTCAATGTAGAAATGGAGGACAAATTAAATGTTACATAAAATATGTCAGATAACCCTAACCTTTTGATCATCCAATGTGCTCTCAGGATGAGAAAATGTAACTTCCAATGAAGGGTCAAAGAAATTCTCACTGACGTGCTTCAATTTTCAGCACGCATTCTCTCTTGGGATATTATCAATTTTGCAGAGTTATCAAAGGAGTAAAAGAGTATCAACAAAGCAAAGTTGGTTTTGAAACAGGAACATTCAGAAGAATCATCCAAAATTGTGTCCAAGTTTCAAAGCTCGGTGTCAAGGTTGTCAGCCAGTCCAAGGGTCGGAAGTTCAAGAACAGAATTCACACACAAGCCAGAAGTCAGACATTGCTTCCAGCAAACAGAAGAGAGGCAGAGCAGATTCTTATATAAGCTGCAGCCAGCTATCACGAAGGTCTACTTCTTTGTTTGGTGAGAAGAACCCAAAAAGACCTTGGGTGCTCTGTTCTCCTCTCAAAACATCAGTATATCAGTTGGGAGGTCTCATATCACTTCACATGACTCTTCCAGCTGCTCAGGTGTTGCCTGTGTTTGATCAGCCTCATGTGATTCTTTCTGAGGCTAACATACCACATGTTCAGTTGGAACTCAAGAATCTGAATCCTGCACCTGGGCCATGACACTTCTTTTCCTACTAGTTAATCCACTTAGGACTGGTGGTAATTTTTTTTAAAAAACCCATTGTCAGAAATAAATCCAATATGCCAATGTATCCAATATATCCATTAGTATCTCTGTTGAGTATTGGGACAGAAATGAAGGAAATATGATCCTAATATTATGGTATATATTTGACTATTTAGATATCCTCTATTGGAACAGTTCACCAGTTGGACTGGTCATATATTTGCTCCATTTACTGGGTCTGCCGAAAGTGTCGATGGTCTCTTCTGTTGTAATATTGTGTTCCTTCTATTTATACTGATTCCTGCCTCAGGCAGTTTTTTTCTGTTATTATTAAAGGAAAGATCTGAAACTCTGCAGAGCACATGAATGGAAAATAACATGTCTTCAGAACCTAATAAAAGGTGCTACCTTTGGAAGAGACCTCCTTCCTCCTTTCCAGAATCTCCCACCTGGAAATAAAGACAAAAAGAAAGATGACAACATATTTTTTAACTAATACCAGGAAAGAAAGGGTGAGGAAAAGGAGAGAGACCTGGGTCCCTAGGTCTACAGTTGAAGGAGAATTCAATGACGGTAATGAATTCTGTTCCTGATCCACTACTGTGATCTGTAACTCCAAGAACAGAAATGAAGAACAAAAAACAGGCAGAAGAAATGCAAAGAGAATGCCCATTTGCATCAGAAAAACTGCTGAGATGAAGGAACAAAAGTTGGTCCCTACTTTTTTTTTTTTAAAAAAAAGCCTAATGAAAAGACTTTGTAAATTGAACAGGAGAATTAAAGCAGAATACATACTAGATGGTGGAGTTAAGATTTTCTGCCACTTTAGTATATGATAATATTACAAATAGAAAATGTATGAAGAAAGGAAAGCATGGGAGAAAGGCAGAAAGTTTTATAAATCTATTTAGATGTACGGAGCTTGAGATGTCAGTAATTCACTCAAGAAAAAATATCAGATTGATAGGTAGGGAAAAGTTAGGAGTGTTGCAGATCAAGTAGTTGGTAAGAGCATGGCTGCAGGAGCCAACTCATAAGTTGGCAACTTTGCTTTGATACAATTGACCAACAGTTTTTCTATCTGATTAAAGACTACTGTACGTCTGCATAATGCCACAATCCCTTTTCAAGAGAATTCACTGCTATACTCACATTTCCCAAACTTCCTATAGCAACAGCTACTTGAATGTCTGATGGTCGCAGTGTGTGAACTAAAGAAATAAAGCATAGGCTATCAGTTAACCAAATACAATAATAGTTTTCCTTATCTCTATTTATTTAAATTAAAATAAAGGCAAATCCAAAACATTACAATTACTTTTACACATGCATATTGCTTTATTCTAAAAGTAGATATATGTATATGTTGTGTTTGTGCACTTCTATACACAGGCACTTAAATGCTATGTGCAAAGCAGATAACATTTGATTGAAATAATTCTAAATAATAAGGATGAAATATTATATCCTAACTAATAAAACAAAATATAATTAAGGAATAACAATCCATTATTTCACTCATTTTCATTTGATCTGAATTGTATTTTTCCCCTGGTGATTTATCTAGGACTTGGATGGCATAAGTAAACCTGGCTCCCACATTCTTATGCTCAATAAGGTATCTTTTACTTTGAATATGCTCCTTGGGACAAATACCTGAAGATGAAGTTTGATGAGAACTTTGTAACTTGTAGTTCCTTAGAGGCTGTAGGAAAAACAATATGATCGAAAAGACGCTCAGTATGCTATAATGAACAATCAGATCCACAACACTAAAATAAGAAAGCTCATCGTCTCTTCCAGGAAATATTTTTTATAGATCACATCACTTAAAACATTAAAAGACTGTTTCTGCAAGGACATGTCAGTACAGTGGATGTCTACATTCTTTATTAAATATAGCAATAGCACTTAAGACTTCTGTACCACTTCATAGCGCTTTATAGCACTCTTTAAGTGGTTTTCAAATTTACAATCTGGGTCCTCATTTTACCAACCTCGGAAGGCTGGAAGGTTGAGTCAGCCTTGAGCCAGTCAGGATCGAGTTACTTGCAGTGGGCAGAGTTAGCCTGCAATGTTGCACTTTGCCTGATAGCACAGTGTTCATCATCAATATCCTGATACTTTCCAAATAATTTCATTGCTTTTAGTTTAATGTTTCATTGTTTACTTTACAAGGGATTTTTTGGGCTTTTACTTTCTAATCCATATTTTGTTTATACTAATGTGTTCTGGTACCAGACAGCATGTAGTTATCTTAACCACCCTTTAGAAGAGTTGGAAACTCCTTCAGGAAAAAAGAAAATCTGAAGTCTTAAAATCAGAATCCATAGTTCCCTAATCAATGTGGGGACCCCTGTTAAGTATTCAAGAACAGCTGCAGCATGGAGTTGATATTCTAAGCACAGTGAAAACTCTGATTCTCTTCACCAATCAAGATCTTGCATTGGAGCCTAGATAGGTAAGGTCCACCTAAACCATTTTGAAATCTGAGATGAGAAAGACAATTGTGGCTCTCTTGATTTCATATACTAAGCTAGTTGGACTAGCAACTGTATCTGTCTTTAACACAGAGAGCTGGCTACTGTTTTCCATCGTTGCTGAACTACCAATAGCAAACTACAGTATTTTTCGGAGTATAAAATGCATCTTTTTCCCCCCAAAAAGAGGATGAAAATCTGGGTGCGCTTTATACTCTGAATGTAGCCCCACCTAGCTTCTCAAACAGAGGTTTCAGAGGCTGAAAAAAGCATCAGAAACGAAGCTTCAGAAAAGAAGCCCCCAAACTGAGCTTCAGAGGCTTTTTTTCTGAAGCTCTGTTTCGGAGGCTTTCAGAGGCAGGAAAAAACGTTTTAAAAAAGCAAGGCACAGAGCTCACAACTATGGGACCTGTTGCTAAAATTCACCTCTGGGAACAGCTAATTGGGGGTATTCTGGGAGGCCGATCCACCTGCCAATCAGCTTTTTTCTTATTTTCCTCCCCACAAACTAAGGTGTGTCTTATACTCCGGTGCGTCTTATACTCTGAAAATTTTTTGCCTCAGACATGTTGGCTGTGTACTTAATTAAACAAAGCAGGGCAACCAGAACATTCAGAATCAAATATGAATAACATCCCTCCTCATTGCCTCCCATTACTTTTTTATTTACTGATTACATAATTTTTATTTAATCATTATATGTAATGATTTTATTTATATCATTACATAATGATGTACCTGCTTTGAGTGGAGAAACTATGGTATATGTACCTGTCTTACAAGCCAAAACTAGGTTGTTCTGCTTAATTAGCAGAGGCTAATAAATAGAAATTAAATTTATCTGCTGGGCAAGTCAGATTCAATAACTGGAAAGTTAGAGGCCTGAGTACACTGTCTTTTCTAGCTTTCTATGCCTGTGCTCAAAAATAGCCACATCTGAATAACGGATCATGTTTGAGAGGTGTCACGCATCCTTTTTCATCTTGCAATTGTGCAGAAACATTGACTTACGTCCAGTTCAATTTCTTCTTTCATTTTATCCTTGGTTGTCAGAATATCAGTTGCAGTCCCTTTAAGAAAAAATGTATTTGTTTGTTTAATTTATTTCCTTGTTCCACCGACTTTCTTTTGATTCATACTGATTAAGTCATATGATTGCTTTGTGTTTGTTAATGTTTCTGCACAAATAATAGCACAGGTTTCAACAGATACACTTGCTAATGACTAGATTGTGGATTCTTAAAAATACTTCCAATAACAGCATTTAATTAAAATATCAAACAGTTACATAAAAAGTATCAGTGGAACTGGCATTTAATCTTGTTGCTCTTTCTCATAGGGGAGGGCACAACTGCACAGGATGTGTAAAAATAGAGATCGCCTACAACAAAAATGTTGAAATTCAATTATTATGAACTTCTCTCAAACTCTTAATTACAGAACTATATACAGCTATTACCAGGACTGGGATCTGCCAGTCTTAGTATTTACCCAGTACAATTAAAAAAAAAAAAACTTTGAAGAGAAACATCAGTTTCTCTTAACATTAAAAGTACACAGATGCGGCATTTGGTAAAACTCAACCAGCAATAAGGACTTGCTTTATTTTAGTCAGATGAAAGCTTGCCTGCTTTTTCATTCTGCTAATAATGTAGATAAATTAAACAATGCTATATGACCTGGGCATTTTTTCCATTTTATTCCAACAGTGGTTGGCAATCCAAAATCATGATGGGGAAAACATCCTCTCAGGAAGCTGCACCTCATAACTATCACTCCAATGTTCCTACGTTTGTCATCAGCACAAAACACAACACACACCTATCTTGGCATTATAAATTTATAATACAAAGTAGCTCCTTTCAAAGATATTACCTATTTCACTACCTTAGGTTAGCTTTAGTTACGTTTTCTCTGCTTCAGCATGTAAACCATCAGAGATGTTCTTATCAGCCTTGACTTTCAGATGAGTTGTTGAAATGAGTTGCTGCTTGACGTATGTCTGGAAAGTTTATAAAGGAAAAGTGCCTTACCTAAGAAAAAGGGTAGCCAGAGGAAGAACACCAGCTTCTTCATGCTTTGCTCCTTTTTGAATGAATGCATCTGGAAAGATGTCAGCTTTGTTTTACCAAATGCAAATCCAAATGTTTCTATGGTCAAGAAATTGCCTTCTGCCAGTTTTTATAACTTGGCGATCAGATAATTCAGCTGTCATAAAATTTATTGCCCTTTTCTCATTTGAAAATGCAACTTTAAAAAGCGAAGTGATAAAATATTAACATTTTGATGTCCCTGGGTAAGAAGAAGAGTCTCGTGTACTTCAGAATCATTTCTTAAAGAAAGAATAAAAAGGAGCAACTGCTCTTTAAACAAGCAACCTTTGCAATTTCCCATTATATAAAAATGGGAAATGTTTATTATGGGAAATCAGATCGAAGCAGACCTGCTTCCTCGGTGTATGTTTCTTTGGTCATTTGTATTTACAATTTTCTGCTTTATAATGTCATGTAATTACAAAACTGGGAATTACATTTCTATGTCTCCTGAGAATTTAAAGACAAGGAAAACCTGTATGATAACTGTAGATACCAAGTTACAGATTTCTGTAGATTTACAGCTAAGTTCTTGCAAAGTTTGCACTGTTTATGTGAATTATGGATGGAATCTAAATTCTTAGACATAGTCATTCCAGACTTCCAGAGTAAACCTTGCTTCCTATGTTATCTTCCATGCAATTATTAACTCCCAGTTTTTGAGATCAGTCAAAGTTGGCTATGTTTTTTCATCTAGTTGGGAAACAGGTTTTTTTTTCTGTTTCTTAGAGAAATGGTAATAGCTTTGCTCCTTGGGGGTTGCCTTTCTAGTCTTAAATTTAAAAAAGGAGGGGAGATATTTTATAACTACATCATAAAGTGAATATTGATGATATGCATATGGCATCAGTATACTAAATAAATGATATGTAAGTGTAATTATTGCAAACTATAAATCTGTGCAAACATATCAGCTGTGTGGAACATATTGGTAAAATTATTTTTATAATTAGCATACTTATTTCTTGTATGCTAAATTGGATTAACAGTCATGGTTGATTTTGTTTTTCAGTGCCAGATATCAGTCTTTCAGATTGGCATATTAAAGAAAATATATGATGAATTTACAGTATATATAGAAAATACATTAAGTTGAGAAGATAAGATAAAGATTTGGGGGGTAAGTTATCTTAATATATTTTTTAAAATAAGGTACATAAATAATCTCAAAAGACCAGTTTTTCCTGGATGTAACTGCTCTACAGCTTTCCTTAGTTTGGTAGGTGTTGTAAGTATTGGCATTTTCCTATTTTTTACCTCCACAATGAAGAGCACAAAACATCTCATGCACTCACCAGACATCTATGTAATACATTTCCCTAAATGCAAGGGCCATTTCTTATAAACCATCATAAAACAAGACTCACCTGCTGTTACCTGCTGAGGAACACAACAAAAATGGCACAATAATAGTTTGGATATTTCCTACTTCATGGTTTCAAGAAACAGCACTTCTGACAAAAAAAACCACCTAAGAAATAGAAAACATTCTAGTAAGGTAATATTTCAAAGCATGGAGTTTAAAGCCTAACGGAATTCAATGATAACATTAGAATATAGCCTTCATAGGGGCTTAAATATAACATACTCAAAGAAAGTGAGCCTTTGCAGTATTCACTCCCTTAATTCTTTTTAAAAAAGAAAATCCCATTTATTAGAGAGGAGTTACTGTTACAGGTACTCCTTGACTTATGACCACAATTGAGCCCAAAATTTCTATTGCTTGCTCATTTATTAACTGAGCTTTGCCCTGTTTTACGACCTATCTTGACACAGTTGTTCATTTTCATTTTCATTTTCATTTTTATTAAATTTGTATACCGCCCTACTCCCGAAGGACTCAGGGCGGTGAACAGCCATAATAAAACATATAAATACAAAATTTAAAAAAGAAATAAAACAAATTAAATAAATTTGGCTGACCATTTTAAAACCCCAATAATTTAAAACCAAATTTAAAATTTCCATTTAAAAGAGGAGAAGTTCAGGTCAGGCCGGCTTGTTGGAATAAGAACGTCTTAAGCGTGCGACGGAAGGTACGCAGATCCGGAATCCTCCGTATCTCGGGGGGGAGCTCGTTCCAGATAGTAGGTGCCCCCACAGAGAAGGCTCTCCCCCTGGGGGCCGCCAGTCGACATTGTTTGGCCGACGGCACCCGGAGGAGCCCCTCTCTATGGGAGCGTACTGGTCGGTGGGAGGCTATTGGTGGTAGCAGGCGGTCTCGCAAATAGCCAGGTCCTAAGCCATGGAGTGCTCTAAAGGTGATAACCAAAACCTTGAAGTGCACTCGGAAGACCACCGGGAGCCAGTGCAGCTCGCGCAGGAGAGGCGTTACATGGGAGCGCCACGTCGCTCCCATCACCACCCGCGCGGCCGCACTCTGCGCCAGTTGGAGCCTCCGAGTGCTCCTCAAGGGGAGCCCCATGTAGAGAGCGTTACAATAGTCCAGACGGGAGGTGACGAGGGCATGAGTGACCGTGCGTAACGAGTCCCGATCCAGAAAGGGACGCAACTGGTGAATCAGGCGAACCTGATGAAAAATCCTCCCGGTCACGGCCGTCAAGTGCTCTTCTAAAGACAGCCGTGAATCCAGGAGGACGCCCAAGTTGCGAGCCCTCTCCGTGGGGGCCAGTGCTTCACCCCCAATAGTCAGCGATGGCACCCGCTGACTATATCGGGACATCAGAAACCACAGCCACTCGGTCTTGGATGGGTTGAGTCTGAGCCTGTTTCTCCCCATCCAGATCCATACGGCCTCCAGGCACCGGGACATCACTTCAAGGGCATCGTTGGGGTGGCCTGGGGTGGAGATGTACAGCTGGGTGTCATCAGCGTACTGATGGTACTCCACCCCGAAACCACGGATGATCTCGCCCAGCGGCTGGGCAGTTGTTAAGTAAATCATTGCAGCTGTTAAGTTAGTAGCACAGTTGTTAACTGAAGTTGGCTTCTCTGTTGACTTTGCTTACCAGAAAGTCGCAAAAGTTGATCACATGACCCTGGCAACCATCATAAGTGTGAGTTAATTGCCAAGTGTCTGTATTTTGATCATGTAACCAAGGGGATGCTGCAATGGTCGCATATATGAAAAATGATTATAACTCACTTTTTTCAGTGGTGGTGTAACTTTGAATGGTCACTAAAGAAACTGTTATAAGTCGAGGACTGCCTGTACTTGACTGAAAGGGCAATCTTACAATCTTTAAAATATGAATTTAAATGCTCCAAATCTCAGAGTGGTTCATGCTTTCAAATCTGGAATACAATAGAAGCATCTTCTTTTTAACAAAACTTTTTACTGATATTGGCCTTATGTTCCTATTTCCTTACTCCCTCTATCCCCACTATTTTTTTCCTTTTCCATTCGTGGGCTTACATGCAGGGGTGAAATGCTCCCGGTTTGGACCAGATCACCTGATCCAGTAGCAATGGAGGCAGGTGGTTTGGAGAACCAGTAGCAAAAATCCCTGCCCCCACCCCCCATTGCCCAGCTGAGCCACGCAATCATCGGACGCTTTTTTTTAATCTTTAAAAGCATTTTTTCTACAACCACTTTGGCCGAAAAAAATGCTTTTAAAAGAAAAAAAAAGCTTCTGATGATCGCATAGCTCAGCTTGGATCATCAGAGGCTTTTAAAAGCATTTTTTCTATAACTTCTTCGGCCAAAGAGATTATAGAAAAAAATGTTTTTAAAAGGAAAAAAAGCCTCTGCCAATCAGGCAAGCCAGCTGGGATTGTCAGAGGCTTTTTTAAAAAAAAGAAAGCCTCTGCCAATCAGGCAAGTCAACTGGGATCGTCAGAGGTTTTAAAAGCATTTTTAATAACCTCTTCAGCCGAAAAAGTTGTAGGAAAAATGGTTTTAAAAGTAAAAAAAAAAAAAAAAGTTGCCCATGCCCACTCAGTCATATTACCCCCCCCCCCCCGCCAGCCACATCCACAGAACCGGTAGTAACAAATTTTACATTTCACCACTGCTTACACGGTTTAGTAGAGTGGGTGAAGAATGAGGGTGGAGGAGATGGCGGCTCCCTCTTGGTTCCTGAGAGCCTGTTTTGGCTATTAGAGCAAACGGTGGGACAGATAAGGGAGCTTCACTCAATACCAGGAGTCTGTTTGCAAAAGGTGAATCTGTTTCTCACCTCGCCAGTTCTCCCCAGGCCATCTCTTCCTTCTCTCTTTTTCTTTTCAAGATGTAGCTTAGATGGAATTGAAACTCTCCAGTTCTGCGTATTTCTTAATACATTTACTTTTTATTTGGAAAATAATGGAGATACACAAGAATGCTGTGACATACTTTGCATCCAAAACAACTGTGACCACCCACCTTTTTCTACTTATAAAGGACGTACTGTTACTTAATTACTCACTATTCTTTTAGCACTCCATATATGCTCCAAACAATGCTGTATTCTAATTTTCGACAATCAAGAAAACTAAGAAACCAAAAGGAAAACAGGGTTAAAAATATGTCATATTAAAACATCAACAGTTCTTGTGACCCTGTAAATTTACTCATAAAAATGAGGTCTACTAAAGAGGTACCCAGTTGGCATAGTTTTCTGACGGGAATCAAGAACAGCCAAATCCAGCTGAATATTGAATCCAGTGTCAAACTGCTTTGGTGGGGAAATCACTTGGTGACCAAAGAAAAACAGGAATCTCTCCAAAGAAATCTGAACAAAATCTGGGTTTCTCCAGTGACTCAGGAGGATTTTGAAATGTTATAGGGCTACACAACACCTACCTTGTAAAGCATTCTTTCAAGTGAAATTATACTCTTCTCCTTCCTCTCTTTCTTCCAATCATCACAACCATCTATTTGCTTTCAGATGTGACACTCCAGAGCTTTGGTGCAATGATTTTAAATCTAACATCCAAACAAGGGGGAAACATGCAATGTTAAAACTGCCATTTTAGGGCTGTGTTTTCACAGCACAAATCAAAAAGACCTTGTGGATGCCAAAATGTCCTTGGAGACTGCAGCTTGCTTATCCTAGTTCAGTAGGTGGAACATCCTATAAAATAAATTCAAAGGTTGACATTCCCTCTCCATAAATCTTTCTCTCTCTCTTCCTCCCACTCAGTTTCAAAAGCAGTGAATAATGGTAACCGTGTTGTGCTACAATGACCCAAGCTCTGATATTTTTGCATGTGCTTCATAATGTCACTCACATGCACAAACAGGGAGGGGCTTGTGTCACAACAGCACAACACTGCTTTTGTCAGTTTAACAAATGCTTTGGATGTGGTGGACAGTTGGCTTGATGCCTGAATTGCTTATGGTTTCCCAGTCTTCAAGAATCTGGCAGGTGCCTGGAGAAACTGCTATCAATGAGGGAACAATGGACTCAGGTCACCCAATCTGCCACTATTCTTATACCCAAAATGCTGGTGGCAGAAGATCATAGCTGTCTTGATCAAAGAGAGAATAGCTTTCTAGGACATCTTGCCAGGCAGCTTCTTTCAAACTTATAAAAATTGAGGTCAACCACTCACCACTCTACTTCCAGGCAACTGAATACAACATATATATGACCCCTCCCATTCTAGCTCCCACAACAGTCTTGGTGAACTTCATGGCTGAGGGAAGATATAAACCAGTGTTTTCATGTAAATGCAGTGAAGTCAGGTCCCAAAATGAAGGACATGTAATGATTCTTCTAAGTAAATGTATTTATTGTTCCCTACCTATAGATAGAATCTTGTCAAACTATAGCTGTTATCTACATAAGAGTGTATTCAAAGCACCTGAAGGCAGGACAACAGACAACAGGTGGAGGCTTATTAAAGAGAAATCCAACCTACTGAAGAACTAAGAAGAAAGTTCCTGACAGTGAGAACAATTGATCAGTGGAATGGTTTGCCTTCAGAAATTGTAGGTGCTTCATTCCTGGAGGTTTTTAAGAAGAAGTTGGACAAATATTTGTCTGACATGGTATAGAGTCTCCTGAACGTGCCTTCCAGCTCTTTCATTGTGTTAACTATAAGGGAGGAACTGTTTTCACCATTTTTCTCTCACACAAACTACCTGAACTGTCTCTTACTCTTCTAGAATGTACCACCTTCCTCCTGGGAATGCAGCCCACTACTTTCCATCAGAAGCACACTGTCAGACCTGCCTCTGCTTAACCGATCCTTGACTCCATTTGTTGAGAAAGGTATGATTTACTAAAGGTCAAGTGATATACAATAAAGCAAAGCCAGAACTGAAATTCATGCACCAAATTCTCCAACTGTAAACTTTCCCCCTCTTAGGTACTTTCCATTTCTGGTCCCCCATCAACTCTGCCTCAGGAAGATACAGTGAAAAGTAAAGTCTTCTCCCCTCACATCCAGCTCTTCCCCCCACCCCAGAGTTCATGGCAGACTGGTACCCAGTGATAGCAGAGTGCAGACAAGAACTTGCAGTTCTGACATTCTGACAGACTTGGAAAAAAGGGCTAAGCCTGACACACACACAGCACAACTTAAGTCTTTCTTACAGGATGTTAACTGTAAGGTTTGTTGCATCATATTTGGGTATTTTAGAGCAATATATCCTAATTGCCACATCATGAATTTCTAAAGTAGATTTATTTTTTTGTTTGTCTTCCACTGTCCAAAAAAAAAAAAAAAAATCATCCCTTGTTCAAACAAAAGGGAATATTTAAAGTACTCTGCTGCCACCTGCTGGTCCTAATAAAAAGTACAAGAATCTCAAAAAGTTAAATGCATTCATTATGAGAGTGCTTTGCAATTCCTTATTGCATCCTCTGCAATAAGTTATTGAGAAAAGAAGAGGAGCATTAAGTAATTAATAATACTAATGGGTAAATATTATTATTATTATTATTATTATTATTATTAATAATAATAATAATAATAATAATAATAATAATAATAATAATAATAATAATAATTTTTTTGGTAAAACAAAAGCTAAGTTTGGTAAAACAAAAGCTGAACTGAAGTTATTAATTGAAAACACAAACGAATTCAGCCAAGACATTGGTATGCAGTTTGGAATTGACAAATGTGCAACAATAGCAACCAAAGCAGGCAAGATCATAGAAGAGGATGGAATAGAACTAGAGAATGAAGAAATGATAAAGGCAGTAAAATCAGAAGAAGGCTACAAGTACTTGGGGATTTTAGAAACCTCTGACTTAATGCATAATAAAGTCAAGGAATTAATTTCAGCCAAGTACATTCGGCGAATTCGTAAGATATTAATGTCCAAATTGAGTGGAGGAAACATCATAAAAGCCATAAATACCTGGGCTATACCTGTGATTAGATACTCTGCAGGAATAATTGACTGGACTCAGATGGAGTTAGACAATTTGGACAGAAAAACAAGGAAGCTTATGACAATGAATCATGCCTTACACCCTAAAAGTGATGTTGACCGATTATATTTACCAATAGCAGAGGGTGGTCGAGGACTCCTACAAGTAAAGCAGATTGTGGAAGAAGAAAAATGCAGCTTGAATGATTACATCCAGAAAAGTGAAGAACCAATGATTAAGGAAGTAAATAAAGGAGGCCTTTTAAAGACAACTAAAACAAAAGCAGAATATAAGAAAGAAGTAATTGAGCAGCGAGCTGAAAATTGGAAACACAAAGCTCTGCATGGCCAATACTTGAAAAGTATTGAAGGCAAAGCTGACCAGAAACTAACTTGGAACTGGTTAAGATCAGGAGTACTGAAAAAAGAAACAGAAAGCTTTATTTTGGCAGCTCAAGAACAAGCCCTAGCCACAAACTGCATGAAGGCAAAAATTCAACATATTACCACCAACAGCAAATGCCGTCTCTGCAATGAGAAAGATGAAACAGTCGACCACCTGATCAGTGGGTGCAGCAAAATTTCACAAACTGACTACCTACAACACCATGACCGTGTTGCTAAGATCATTCACTGGAAATTGTGCCAGAAGTTTGAATTTGAGTACAGCAAAAACCACTGGGAACATCAAGTTGAGAAAGTTTTAGAGAATGAGAAACTCAAGATCTTGTGGGACTTTAGGATTCAGACTGACAGGCACTTGGTCCACAACACACCTGAAATAACAATAGTTGAAAAGAAAAAAGTATGGTTCATTGACATTGCAATACCTGGTGATGCACGGATTGAAGATAAGCAGCAAGAAAAAATCACAAAGTACCGGGATTTGCAAATTAAAGTTGAGCGACTGTGGAAAAAGAAATCGTGTGTTGTCCCGATTGTAATTGGAGCCCTTGGAGCAATACCCAAAGGGCTACCCCGCTATTTAGAAATTCTAAATTTGCCGGACTTGAACATTTTGACTCTACAAAAAACCACCTTACTCGGAACAGCTTACATCCTCCGACGATACCTTAACAGTTCCTAGGTCCTTGGTTAGGACTCGAGCTGCTGAGCTACTAACCAGCCTCAAAGGCTGTGAATCTCACTAAAGAGTAAATAATAATAATAATAATAATAATAATAATAATAATAATAATAATAATAATTTGATACCTAGGATGCTGGCAGCAACCCGTATCAACCATTAGCACCAGTCAATGATATTTGTAATGCATTTTTGAATGTTCAGTTGACTGAGTTTCATGTTTAATTAATAAAGTAAATAATAATAGTAATAAATATTTCATTGAGTTGGCCAATGTGGTCAATATGGAGACGGAAAAATCAGCCACAGCCTTTCGCTCCCCCACTTGCTATTTTCTTGCGGCATTTGCTTTCATGCCTTCTATTGTTCCTACCTAAGAAATGGAGGCTGGCAAGACACAGCAGTGCTTCCCTATCTAAAAAGACGGGGAGATCACAAGAATAGGATATGAATATTCAAGGAGATGGATATTGCTTGTCAACAGGAAACTGTCCCACCCCACTGTTCCAAATGAGATACCATAACACAGAGCTTAGATTTAACCAGTTCTACCTGCAGAGCCCTAGGAAGATCTATGGCATCCTGGTTAATGTAAATGTAATGTAATGTAATGTAATGTAATGTCTCCTTCACATATAAATGCATACCCAATCCTAATTGCTTATTATGTGCCATCAAGTCAATGTTGACTCCAGAGTCTGAATGGATAGATTTTTTTTCTCCATGATGATCAGAACCTAATCTGATCCGTCAGCTGTACCCATGGTGCTTCCTGGCTATTATAAATGAGCCTGTCTATGCTGCTGATAGTCATACTCTTCTTCTCTTTGCGTACATGCATTTAAGGCATCCAAATTATTTTTGAAACCATTTTGCCCAAGAAATAGTCTTCTCCCATTGCTGAGCTGTAGTGATCATTACCCATCCTTGCCTCAGCAAAAAAACCTACACCAGGATACAATTATTCAATCCCTCCCCTGCTTCTGTTGCCTGTTTCCAATCATTGCATGTTGCCCTGAACCATAACAAGAGAGAAAATACTATTTTAACTCCAATATGCAGCTAAGATTTGAATTCATATGGTAGGGAGGAAGTAATGTCATGGGGCCTGGCCAAAATAAGATGCTGCCCAGGCATGCTTTTGCTTTGGTGGTTTGAGGTTAGGACTTGGGCTACACTTCTGATATGCAGTTTTATAATTCAAGCAAATTTCCAAAGGCTTGTTCCATCTTTAAGAATTC
This sequence comes from Arizona elegans, assembly GCA_022577455.1. Taxonomy (NCBI): domain Eukaryota; kingdom Metazoa; phylum Chordata; class Lepidosauria; order Squamata; family Colubridae; genus Arizona; species Arizona elegans. Next base: position 280,592,462 of record JAKOOJ010000001.1, on the reverse strand, counting down.
TAAGAAGGAAGGAAGGAAGGAAAGAAGGAAGGAAGGAAGAAAGAAAGGAAACATATTATAGTATACATTAAAGATATTCACCTAAATTGGCAAGAATGTTCCCCAACACTTCTCCAACTTGCTGGAAATGTAAATTTTATAAAGGAACTTATTATCACATGTGGTGAACCTGTCCAAAAACAAAACAATACTGGCAAATGATTAGAACACAAGTAGAAGAAATCACACAACAAAGATTAGAAATGAGACCGGAAACCTTTCTTCTAGGTATAATAAATGGACAATATGAAAAGGAAATAAAATATTTAATCATCCATATAATAACAGCAGCACGAATAATTTTTGCACAAAATTGGAAGAGTAGTGACACACCGACAGAAGATAGAGTAATTAATAAGATTATGGAATGTGCAGAAATGGACAGACTTACAAAAGAATTACAAGATAAAGAGGTACATGATTATTATCTAGTATGGGAAAAGTGGTATACCTGGTTGAAAAATAGAAAAAGGAAAAAAGAATAGGGAGTAATTGGAGTTACAGAAACAGGAACATAAATCACTAACATAAATTAACAATGAATCATAAAGATAGATATATGAGTAAGATCAAACAAGGAAGAGTCAAAACACAAATAAGAACATACATTACTGTTGTTTATTTGACAATATATATTTGACAAAATGTATATTTGAAATCTTTGTTTACATGTTTTGTTCTGTATGTTTTGTTGTCACTAGTTCTGTTTTGTTTGTACTTTTAAACAAATAAAAATTTATTTAATTAAAAAAATAAAAAAATAAAATAACTCATTAAACAGTGACACATGAAATATTAATCAGTCTTTCCACTGCATTGATAGAATACTCATTCATAAACAGGAAGTCAATATATACTTTTAACACCACATTAACTATCTTTCCAGGTCTAAGTAAGTATCCATAATTCTCCATATTGTGATCCAGTCTATACTTTTGATATAGAATTCAAAAACATAATTGCATCTTTAAACAAACAGCGATCTCTATAGTATCATATTCTAAATGTTGTAAATACCAAAGCAAAATGATATTAATGGAACAAACTCACATTATATCTGCACGTGTTCCTCATCCATATTGCATTCAACCTAAAGGGGTCGGTAATCAGCTTTTTGTAATGTTTTCTGTGGAATATAATAGACCCAGAAAAGAAGTTTGTGTTGAATTAGTTTCATTGTATGATCAAAGGAGATATATTTAATAGATGTTAAGAATCATTATTATTGAAGGCAAGAGGTGAAGGGGACAACAGAAGATGAGATGGCTAGATATTGTCATTGATGCAGTGGACATGAGTTTGGGTGGACTTAAGGAGACAATGGAAGATGGGGGAGGCTGGTGTGCTATGGGGTCACAAAGAATCAGACATGACTTGGCAACTAAACAACAACAATAACAACAAAACCTTTGCTACTAAATCGTTAGTATAGAATATTCTACTTCTTTGCTCCATAGTTCTTAAAAATAATGAATTTCTATCTTATGAATAAACTTCAGTTGTTTTTACTGAAATACGATGTAAGGTTAAATATAACTACAACACATTCCAGTAATATTGTAATTATAATTCAGGAAATGCATCTGATCCAAGCTGCAAATACAACTGGTGTTTTAACTGAATATTTTGGCCCATTTCCATTTAAACTCGTCTTGTAAAAAAAAAAAAAGCATGTGATTAAAAAAATATTAAAAAGAGAGGAGAGTGGTGTAGTGGTTAAGGCATCAGGCTAGAAATTCTGTGCATTCTAACTCTGGTTTAGGCACAAAGCCAGTGGGGTAGCCTTAAACCAGTCACTTTCTCTCAATCCCAGGAAGGAGGCAAGGGCAAACCACTGTTCAAAACATTATTGCCAAGAAAATTTCAGGGACTTTGTCCAGGCAGGGTCCAAGGATCAGACCCAATTCAATGGAAGGAAAACAAAATATTTTAAACAAAAAATAATAGAGTCATATGCTTGAAAAAGACCTTAGATGTCCTCTAGCCAATCCCCTGCCCATAGCAAGATCCTCTCAGCCCCTCAAACCAGTTTGACAGATGGCCATTGATCCTCTAACACCTCCCCCCCCAAATCAAAATAGAACTCACCACTTCATGTGACAGCCTGTTCCACTGGCTCACAGCTTGTGCAGCCTGGGAGCGCCTCCTGATTTCTAACCTGCACCTACTTCCTTGATGTTTGAGCCTATTGATTCTGGCCCTGCCCCCTTGGGCCACAAACAAGATCACTCCCTATTCTTTCTGAAATCCCTTCTGACCTTTGAAGACTGCTATCATAGCTTCTGTAGGCTAAAGAACCCTAAACAACTCTTTGTACCCTTCCTGTGAATCTTTGTTTCTTTCTTATTTATTTGTTTGACTTATTTGCCATCCATCTCGCCTCGAGGTGACTCGGGACTAGTGGTGGGTTCCTCCAGGTTCTGTCCGGTTCTTTAGAACTGGTAGTAAAAGCGGCAGGAGGCTCCGCCCATCCGCCTCGACGTCATAATTGACAATCTGCGCATACGCAGAAGCTTCTGCACATGTGCAGAAGCGTGTGCCCTCCCGTTGCAAACTGGTAGTAAAGGTAAGTAGAACCCAATCCTGCTCGGGACAGCTTACAAACATTAAAAGCCAATAAAACATTGCAACAATAAATATTCACAATAACAATAATAAATGATGATTAGAAAGATGGGGAGGAAGAGAGCAAGATGCATACAGGGAAAAGTGAATCTATCTTAATCCACCATCCACTTCCAGTGTGCTGCATCCTGTTGGGGTCCCAAGCCAACTGGCAGAGCCAGGTCTTCAGGCCCTTATGGAAGGTCAGAAAGATGGGAAAGCGGATCTCACCTTGGGGGGCAAAATATTCCAAAGGGGAGGAGCCATGGCAGAAAAGGCTCTTCTCCTGGAGTCCATCAGCTGAAATTCCTTGACCAACAGTCAGTAGCATGCTCCTTTTGCCAGTACAGGCGGGGTGGGCCAATCCCATTTGAGATGGTTCCTCAGGTAGTTTAGACCCATGCCATGCAGGACTTTAAAGACAATAACCAACATCTTGAATTGCACCTGGAAGCAAAACAGTAACCAGTGCAGCTTGCAAAACAGCAGTTAACAGGGTGCCTTAGGGGTCCCAAGAATGGTCCGTGCCATTGCACTCTGCACCAGTTGTATCTTTGGAATGCTTCCCCAAGTGCACCCCATGTAGAGTGCATTGTGATAGTTCAAGTGTGAGATGACCATAGCTTGAGCGACTGAACGTGGGGATTAGAATATTGTCTGATTCATCAATGTCCTTTTGGTATTGTGATGCTCAGAACTGGGCTACAGTCTCCCAACCAGGATCTGATAAAAGTAGAATAGAACAATTAGTTCCTAACAATTAATAATCTTATTTTCTTAATCTCTGAACTCTATGTTCCTGTTAGTGCACTCATTTACCTTCTTAGCAGCTGCATCCCACTGCTTGTTCAAGGTTGACAAAGATACCCAGATCTTTTTTCTCATGTACAACTTCCAGGCCAGATTTTCCCCATCCAATACTTGTGCCTTAGGATTTTTTTTCTCAGTCAGATGTGAGGACTTCACCTTTCTCCGTTTGATGTCATCCCGCAGATAATTCTTGAGTCACAATGGCAACTCAGACTGGAATTTCCTTAGCTGAGTGATGTAGTCATAAACCGTGATGTCATGTGACTGCGTTGCGTACTGACAGCAATCCTACCAGTCCCTGTTGCAATTGTTAACTGAATTCCAACAGTTGTTAGCCAAGGACCCAACCGATCCAAGCTATTCCCGCCCAGCCCCATAGCTTTTCACAGGAGTCCATAACCACCCCAGCCCAGCAGCATTGCATGGAGCCTCAGCCATAGCCACTTTTGTTGCTCTGTGCTTTAAGGTTCCTGCCGCCCTATGTATTTTGCTTCCACTGATGATGATGCATGCCTGGCCTGGCCTGGCCAGGGGTCAGCAGCAGGAGCAAAAAGATGAGGCAAAGGGCAAGATGGGGGTTTTTGTGCAGGACAGCAGTGACCTTGGAGTGCAGGGGCCAAAATGGCAGAGATGGGAGGGGGGAGAATAGGTAGGTGAGGGGAGTCGAGGAACCCTGCAGTCTTAAGTATAGGCAGGCTGCCCAACACCCAAGTTTTGATTCTGTGATTTCAGGGGTACTGCAATGGCCATAACTTCAGGGACCAAGCATAAGTACCTACCCATTCAGCACCATTGTAAACTTCGAACAGTAACTGAACAAACGGTCATGGCTCAAGGGCTGTATTCAGTGGTGAAATGTAAAATTTGTTACTACCAGTTCTGTGGGTGTGGCTTGGTGGGTGGGTGGGTTAATGTGACTAGGTGGGGGTGATCAACTTTTTTTTTAACTTTTAAAAGCATTTTTTCTACAACCTTAAGAGGTTGCAGAAAAAAATGCTTTTAAAAGCCTCTGACGACCAGGCAACTCAGCTGGGATCGTCAGAGGCTTTTAAAGGCATTTTTTTTCCTACAACCTCTTCAGCCAGAGAGGTTGTAGAAAAAATGCTTTCAAAAGCCTCTGATGATCCCAGCTGAGTCGCGCAATCATCAGAGACTTTTTTTTTTTACTTTTAAAAGCATTTTTTCGGCCGAAGAGGTTGTAGAAAAAATGCTTTTAAAACTAAAAAAAAAAAAAAGCCTCTGATGATCACGCAGCTCAGCTGGGCATGGGGGGGCACAGGGATTTTTGCTACCGGTTCTCCGAACCACCCACCACCATCGCTACCGGATCGGGAGATCTGGTCCGAACTGGGAGCATTTCAGCCCTGGCTGTATTCATTTCAGCCCACTGCCCAAGCCTGGATAAATTTTATTTTATTTTTTTGCAATACTTTCTCTCTTTCTCTGAAGTGTCAGCACTTGTTCCTCCTTTCTATTAACTGAAAATTCATTAAATACTCTTCAAGTCACTGGTAAAATTTCAAACCTACCAGGACCCAAATTGTAGCCCCATGACCCTCCACTGGATGTTTCCTCTAAACTGAAATAGAGCCATTAATGAGCACTCTTTGGATGTCATCATTCAGCCAAGTATGAGTCCATTTTGGAGTAATATCACCTAATCCTTATTTTACCATGAGAAACTCCGTTAATAGCTTTGGTGAGGTCCAGCTATACTATGCCTGTAGGATTTCTACAATCTACTAAGATGGAAACTCTAATGGATAAGGCGATAAGGCATGATTTGCTTATGATAGACTCATACTGGCTTCTGTTAATTGTAGCCTGCCTAAATGCTCACAAACATTCTATTTAATAATCTGAAGCCTTGCCTAGAATACATATCAAGTTGACAGGTCTATAATCATCTTACTTCCCTTTTCTGGAGAAGGAGATAACATTTACTCTCTAGTCTTCTGAAATCTTGCTGGCCCTCCAGGAACAATCTGAGATTACAAAGAACAGTTAGGCAGTCATTTCTAGTTTCTTCCAAAACCCAGGATATAGTTCATCTGGCCCTGGAGACCTACGTTTGTTTAAATCAGCTAAAATCTTTTTTTCAATCTTCTCTAGTCTAAATTGTGGTTGTCCCTTTCCCCTGAGGCATCTTGATGACCAGCTAGGGCTCTGTTCTCCCCTCTGAGTGAATACAGATGCAAAACAGTTCTGCTTTCTCACCCTTTTGTCCATCCAGTGCAGGGGTCTCCAACCTTGGCAACTTTAAGACTTGTGGACTTCAACTCCCAGAGTTCCTCAGCCAGCAAAGCAAAGCTGGCTGAGGAACTCTGGGAGCTGAAGTCCACAAGTCTTAAAGTTGCCAAAGTTAGAGACCCCTGATCCAGTGGATCTTCTTTGCCCTTCCTTTGGCTTCTAATCTGCCCATAGAACCCATTTTCTACCTTGTTTCCCCCAAAATAAAACCTCCCCAAATAATAAGCCCAATCAGCGTTTTGAGCGCATGCACTAAAATAAGCCTTTCCCCAAAATAAGACACACCCCCCCCCCCCGGAAAATAACCCCTCTCCAAAAATATTTAAGCGCATACACAACCGGTCCCTGCCATTTCCTCTGGTTAGGAAGATAGAGGTGGAAATCAGGTATGACGGCAAGAGGAGCCCCATCTTCTCCACATGGCCCAAAATAATAAGACCTCCTCCCAAAATAAGGCCAAGCACTTATTTCAAAAAAATAGAAAACAGGGTCTTATTTTCAAGGAAACATGGTATGTTTCTGGAATTTCGTTTGAGATACAGCTTATTCCAAGTTTTTAACCTTTCTGACAATTTCCACAATATTTGGAGACTACATTGTATGTCTCTATTCTCTTCCTTGTACAGTATATAACACATTTTCTTTTCAGCATTCCACACACTGACATCTTTAGACTTCTCCCATTTCTCCTTCTTATATGAATTGTTTGCAACACACCCAGCCATAATCTTGATTCACTTTCACCATTGCCATTTTGACCTTTCTCACCCCCATATCCCACTGCCACTCCTGAATCAGAAAATAAGTGTTTCATTGGGCTTATAATCAACACATTTTCCCTATCCATTTCCATATAACTTTGATGTAGGCAACACTCTAGATTTGAGGGTATTAGAGAAAACAAGTACACTTCAGAATTTAAGTCGATATACGTTATCTTTTTACTTAAGAGCAGGAAGTGGCAAACCTATCAGTATTAGCTTCTCTAACAATTAACCAGTGGAACAACTATTCTATTCTATTCTATTCTATTCTATTCTATTCTATTCTATTCTATTCTATTCTATTCATTTTTTCCATTCATTATGTTCAGTTCATTCTCCTATTACAGGTTGTCCTTGCTTAACAACCAGTCATTTAGTGACTGGTTGAAGTTACAACAGACTAACCCAGGGCTACTTAAGAACAATTTTCAAAATTCCAATGGCTGCCTCCCTCCTCTGTGGTCAAATGATCTCATTTTGGGCATTTAGTGGTTTCTAAAGGTGTATACATTATTGTAATGACCACACAGATGAATTACTGTGCTAAATTCAGTGGTACTGAATTTACAGATCTTCAGCAAACCCTCTTTAAATGCTTAGGCCAGATGAAGAGAACCATACTTGGCAAGCAAGTCCCTCCCATCTCCCCACAAAAGTGATAAATTATTACACTGTAAAAGTACAACTCATTCCATGGGAAATAGAAGATTAATTTCATTTTAATCTATTTTCAGTAAGAGGTTACTAGTTGCCTATGTGATAAAAACTTGGGCAGTTTTATTCTCATCTTCATAACATCTTTAATAGGTAATGGATGTTTTATTTAAAATGTCAGAACGTACAGGGAGTCCTTAGGTTACAGCCATTCATTTGAAATCATAATGGCACTGAATGGTACTTATTATGGATACTTTGAGTTCCAGCCATGACAACATCCTGGTGATCGCATTATCACAATTTTCAATGTCTCCTTGCTGCCTTCCTGCAAGCAAAGACAACAGGGAAACCAGCAGGAAATTGAAACTCAGAGTCACATAAGGTCCTCACTTAACACCTCAGAGATTCCTTACTTAATGACAACATCCAGGACCACCAGAATTGTAGTCACTAAAGAATATGATCATGTGACATCATGCTTTATGACCACGTTGTTTAGGTGTAGCCTTTCTGGTCCAATTGCCATTGTGAACTGAGGAGTACCTGCATTGTAAATTCAAATCCACTTGTACCCACTAGAGGTCACTGGTGTATTGTTTTGTATTGTTTTCAAACTTTTCTTCTGTGACCTGGTTTGAACTTGAATGGGAAGCCACCAGGAAATCTCAAGGCAATGGGATAGATTGAAGAGTCAAAAGTATTTCAGAAGTATTTCAGAAGTGGCAAATCACTTTCATGCTATGGTTAAGACAACAACATGGATTTTTTCCCTGAAGTTTCCAAGAACTAAGCTCAGCTCCAGAAATAATTTACTTTGAAGCAGCTGCAGCAATAGCTGGAACAGATTGCTTTTTAAACCAGCAATGTTAACTTGTTCACTAAGGTTCATTCTCATCGAGCTTTTCATGCTCTATGTCCAGCTGCCCAGTTGCACAGAAATGGTCAATGCCAGGCCACCATTCTGTGCAGCAGGATGCAAACTTCTGGTTAGCTCATTGTCCCCTGGTCTTTAAAATCAAGGTCCCAAGCTGAGGTATGTTTGTATACCGGTATTTGCAAACTCCCGAAGTCTGATGGGAACCACAAAATGGTGTGACAGAACCAAACCTGAAAGTGGGTTGAAGCCAGATTTATCCATAAGGGGTATCTTTTTGCAAAGGGTTTCAGGCAGTGGTGGGTTGCCCCTGATTCAGACCGGTCGGCAAGAATCAGTAGTAAAACCAGCAGGAGGCCCCGCCCACTGCCCCGGATGTCATCATCAGCGATCTGCACATGCACGATCCTGTTGCGAACTGGTAGTAAAGGTAAGTAGAACCCACCCCTGGTTTCAGGGATGGGGAACAATTTTGGAAAAGTGGGGAGGGGCTCTCCTTCCACATGTCTTCATGTGTTTGAGGTCACATAGGCTTTACTAGAGCTGGATGGTCCTTATTCCAGTTTTTTTAAAAATGGTCAGAAGAATGATCAATTTTCATGGTATGATTGATAGAGAGGCTTGCATTGATATGAATGTAAGAAAATTTCTGGAATGGGTGGGGAGAGGAAATTTCCTCCTTTCCCTCTTCTACCAACAGGCTGCTTGTCTGGATACAAATGTTTATGTAAATGGAAAGTTGAATTATTTATTTATATAACAAATTTAAAAACCACCTCCTATCTCACTCACAGAATGACCCTGGCTGGCTGGAATACAATTAAAACATAAAAACCATATATAATTATATTAGGTGGCAAATAAAAACAAGACTAGAATAATTAAAATTCAAAGCTAAATTAAGGACCCAAAGCTAATTTCTGAACATGTTCTACTACAGAAATTCTGTGTCATGCCATATTTTCTCCTTGCCCCTAAATTCTAACAAAGATTTCCATAGCTTTTCAAGTTGGAGAGCACAGCTGGAAGGCAAACAGAATAAATAATTTTGAGGGCTGTCACTATCTAAGTGGATTAGTAGAGAAGGGAAGAGAGACAAAGAGAGATTAAATATCTCAAATTGTGCATGTATTTAGAACTGACCTCTTAATCTGAGCAGGATGCAAATATTTATCTAAACTTCTGATGGGTGTCAGGAACACTCTGCATTAGTTCAAGTTATTAGGCAATTTCTGAAGCAGACCCATGAAAACCACATCCCAGTACTGTAATGAGATCTGGAAGTTACAGGAGAACAGATCAGTGATAAGATGGAAAAGGCGCTAAGAATGGGGAAAGTCTTACTCCACTTTGTGATACAAGCCCAAGCTCTTGGTGAAGGGAGGGGCTCTTAAATTCCACCCAGGCACAGAAAATTGATTAATTTTCACCAAGCCATGGCCATTCTGATATTATGACCTTTTCCTGGTTAAGCTGCAGCTAATTCTTCTTAACTTACTTGACTACAGTAGCTAAACTTTGGAAAATTCTAGAGACATTGTAGAAAATGCATATTGAAACACAAATGAATCTGTAGGTGATTTCTGTCATTTGCTTCATGCTTATAGTATGATAAACTAGGAGGGAATAGACTTCATTGGCAGATTCCTTCTTCCAAAGGTTTCTTGGTAAAAATTACTTAACAGATTATCCCAGTTGAGTTGAATCTCCCACATTTGTCCATTTGGAATGTTCTTCACCTTATTCATTTCAGCTCAATTCTATGGGAAAATAGAAAGGAAGATGCTCTGCATCTTCCTAAGATGCTCTGCATCTTCCTATCCAAATCCAAGAAACGAGGAATGTCTTTCTTCTTTTTTTCTAAGCACCCTGTTCAATAGATAATTGAAAGCCAGTCTCTTTAGCAAACTGTTAATTTGCCCAGTTGAGTAACCTGCTATCTTTCTATGTCTTGTGACTAGCCAGCAAATCAGAAATTATTGAGTATCTAATTCTACCTTCTCAACAAATTCTACATTCTTGACAGAATGATAAAAACCTAATTTACTTTTTTTAAAAAATCAACGGGCCTTGTATAAATGGAATTATATAGGAGAGCTTTTGAAAGGGACACAGTCTGAATCCATTTATTCTGGCTCTCATCAGTTTATTAGAATGATTGAGGGTGTACTGTTATGCCATTTCCAGAATTAAGGTCACATTAATATAACATAATATGTAATATATCACATAAATGACAGAGTTACACTGAATCTTGTAAAATAAGTACCAGGAATCTGACGTAGCCTGTCAGACAGAACAGGCTAAATCAAGGAGAGTTCTTTCTGAGATACTCTTGCAGCCATGCCTTGCAGTCAGAAAACTTGTCACTCTGCTACATCAAAACTGGTTCAAATGAAAAAACAAGGAAGAATTGTGCCTCCAGAGTTATCAAAATAACCTACTGTTAACCACAGAAAATTCTGCTTTTGCAAATGTAAATATCATTAACAGGACACTTGGTTATCTCTAACCGTGGGTGGGAAGCACAATGTATTCTAGATCCTGAGCCAAGACTGCCAAATTAAATACACATATTAAAGTTCAGTAGATTTTAAAGTTATATATTTCCCTCCTTCTGAAAAGTTGGCAAACCTCCTTTTCTGTGACATATGGAAGCAAAAGCCAATGCAATTTCAGCCAAAAGTCTACTTAGTTGCATTTGAGCAAATCTGAGAAGCCACCATATTGAGCCAAGGAACAGAATTCCACCGGCTAGCATCACCTTTATTTCTAATAATGCATTTAGGCATTCTTTAAAAAATAAAAATGCTAAATAGCTTCAGCCCTGGGTTGTGGACAATTTCTGGATGTGGCTTCACCCTATGTGGAAAATGACACAGGCAACCTTGGGATGGCAGTAAGCAAGATTGCTTATTTCCCCACAATGGTGACTTGGTGGTTCATAAGACAACTGCTTTGCCAGGATATCCACAGTATGCTCTCAGATTCAAAATCTGCCTCTTGGACCAAAAATGTGAAGTGGGGGAAAGCTCCTCATATAGTTGGACTTTAAAACATGGTTTGATTCTTACCATGATCATGGACTCATGGACTTTTATGTATTATTTATTTAGATTTCTCTTTATCTCACCTTTATTACTTTATAAGTAACTGAAGGAGGCAAACATACACAATACTCCTTCCTTCTCCTATTTTCCCCACAACAGTCCTTTGAGATGGGTTGGGCTGAGAGAAAGTCAATCAGCCATCTTTCATGCCTAAGGGAGGACTAGAACTCACAATCTCCTGGTTTCTAGGCTAGCACCTTACCAACTACACCAAACTGGCTCTCATACTTACACTGAAAGAGTTAGACTGGTTCTTCAAAGGTAGTGCAGAATCTTTGCCGTTTGGACATACCCAATGGCACTGATAATTATTTTTGTCTGGAGTTAAATTGGATGCACTTCACAAAAGTGATTCTACTTTATGAATGAATTCCCATTCATTTTTTTTCCCTACAATTACTTCTAATTTGCCCTCTGTTTATTGAGTCACCCAAAGATTCCTGTTCAGCAGGTCACTCTTGTCTTTCCCTTTGTGTTCAGACTTCCGGTAATCTCTGGAACACCCTGAACCAAATTACAGTATGTGGATGAATCTTTAGAAAGCATACTTAAATGTCATGATTGTTGACAGGCAGAAAGGAAAAGGTTAATATCTCTTCATCACAAAGATAAAGGAAGGGAAAATAATAATAAGATTGATTCATTTTCTGTCAAGTCTGTAAGTTTGTAGCCATTGGGAAGTCTTACTGCTCCCTATTAAAATTTAATATATAATTATATTGTTTCTTTGAAGGCTGTTCTCTTTTCTCTGCCTGCTTCATTTACCAGGAAATCCAGGATTCTGACAAAACCACCTGAGACTGCAACCTGGATTTGTGTACCACAATAGGCCATTTAGACATTGAAGGGAATCAGGTTATGCAATAATAATTTTTGCAAATATTCAGAATGAGTTTGACAAAATTTGGCCTTATGGTCTTCTGGTACCTTCCTGGAGTTTTCCATGTTCAAAACCATTGATTTTTATGAAACAAACTTGAGGCAATTATTTCTATATCATCATCATTTCCTCCTCAAAAGGCAACATACAAGCAAGATAGAAAGGCATGGCTTAGTAATAAGCAAATAAAACACTTGATGAATATTTTCAGAAGCCAGTTATAAAATCAGTAAGTACTACTTTACCTAAAAGTATGTAATGATTTAGATATAGCTATCCCCAATCTTGGGCTGATCTCTGAATCCTCTTTCTTGATTAAATTGTTGCTTTTCTTCTTTACAAAGGAAGGAACTTTGAAATACGTTGATTCCCATAGCAAAATATCGCAGTGTGGCATATTCAGCTAAATCTAGTTTTCTTGGTCCATATCCTGTAGTTACTGACCACATTATTTCTTACTTGGGCTGCTTTGAGGAGATTTTCCTTATTTTAGTTTAATTTTCTCATTTTGCTATAGTAGAGAATGACTAGATTTTTATATACAAGCCAGAGTTCTCACTCAAGCCATAAATGACCAGGCTCAAATTATTCTACTTTGGACACAAAAGACCTTAACTCGCTGGAGAAGGTTGTAATGCAGGGAAAGATAGAAAGAAGAGAAGAAGAGGATGACCAGCAGCAAGGTGGATGGACACAGTTACAGTGGTAATGAGGATACTGCTGGAAAACTGAGAGGATTGAGGTCAGATCGTAATGAAGAAAATTTAATTACTAAATTTAGCTTTGTTCCTACCATTTTCTTTAAGTTTTCTTGGTGGGTTTGGCCCACAAACATTATCTCAAGTCTGTTCATAAGCATTTTCTTTTACATTTCAGCTACTTTTATGCGGAGATAGGAATATCTGAATTAAAATTGAAGGGAATTTCCAAAGAGCATTTGGGGGGGGGGGGGGGTAAGAAAGACATAAATGCAGTCTGCATTAATTTTGGTTGGATGACTTATTTTCTAAAGTGCTAGAGGACTGCTTTATTGCAAAAGGCTAACGTTCCTTCCCCTCTGAAAAAGGAATGTCAATATGTTTTTTAAAAAAATAATCTTTCCAATTTTATGTGAAGCTAGGTCATGGAGAGTAAGTGGGAAACAGGAAACTATATGGAAAAATTAGCAAAGAGAATCACGTAAAGTAGAATGCCCTTCTCTTGCACTCTGGCAATTGTCTTTCATGATATCCCAAGGTGCTGTGCCAGTTTCACTTAGTGTGGGATGCTAAAAGCATCTTTTGGTCTCAATCTAGCTTTTACATCTCTGTAGTGGGAGGGGGAGAATCCTTCACATGGCTGCATAATTGTTGAAAGCCTGTTATTAATATGACATGACACAAAATGACAGCCTGACACTATACTGTCAGATCACGGATGGTCAAGCAGATATAACCTCACGCATGGTACCCAAGTTGGAATGTAGACACAGAAGATGCTATTTGAACTACATTCCAGAGAATGATTTAGGTTTCACGTGACATCAAAAGATCATTGGATGGGTGAGAAATGTTGTCTATTCACATTAAAACCGCGGTTCATGTTCAAGAATGGGATGGGTGGCATATTTTCTTGTTTCTTACTTCATCTGTTTTAAAAACTGTAGAGTCACCATGCCTTGGAGAAGAGGAGATTGTAATTTGTCTGACATTTGTCTAGGGTTGCCATCCAGCAACGCAATTAGGCATATGTGCACATCACAGTGAAGCCCTTCAATACACGTTTTAGCATTAAACCCGCTAAAATGAATTAGACATAAACATGGACTCATATTCAGTGCAAATGCATTTATTCCAACAGTCGGGGGGAAATGCTTAGATACTCACACATTCGGTGTAACAAAAATTTATATTTAATCATAATACTCTGTAAGTCTCAATACTTGCAATAGGAGTTCAGTTAACAACATAATAATAGGAATGCACATTTTAAGGTGAACACAGATTAAATTAATCCTATTGATGATGTGTATTATTGCCTATCCCAGTCAAGGAGATATGGATGGTGTTTTCCAAAAACAAACTGCAGATTTTCAGAGAGGAAGGAAGTAGTAGTAGTATTGAGATAATCTAATCATCCCATTTTTTTAAGAATACAAATTCTGTCCTTCCTGCCTTGCTTTGCTGATAATTTCTTCCTTTCAGAAACTAGAGGAAGGAGCAGGAGCATTAGCTGTACTAATCTGATACTAATCTATTATTTAGGGTTGGAGAGGGTACTTTTGTTTTGTTTGGCATTTACATACATACAAGCACAGTACAAGATCTATGTCGTTCCACAACCATCCTGTGAAGTAGTTTGACTGAGAGAGGATCGCTTGCAGTAGGGGCAGTTTAATCAGGAATCTCCTTATTAAGTCAAATCTCTAGAACTAAGGAGTTAATTGGGAAAAAAATGAAATATAGAAAAAGGAGGTAAGATAACAAGCACATACAGAATTCCAATAAAATCATTGGACCTTAATCTCTTTGGCTAATGATCTATTGCCTCCTTGAATAACATTTTGGATTTTAGTACATGTTCAGGGTTCCATACAGAGAATGAAATTAGAGAGAGATCCTGGAGGCCTCCTAATAGACAAGTTTTCTCTCTTCTTTTTTACAACATTGAGTTCAATTTCATAGAATATAGAATCTAATTGAAAACCAGATTTTTGGGCAGCCCCCCTGTTGCTTTATTCTTTACACCTCTTTTCCTGAGGATCCATAGTGAAACGATAGAGGTTCATTCACTCTCATGCCACCACCAGTTGTTTCACTGAATAAATAGGATTGCATGGCAGAATGTTTTCTTCCTGGAAACAGAAAACAAACAGAATTCTGTTTAGTCAGGCTTCTTACCATGAAAACAATTTATGAGTAGCTTTGTGGGCGCTTTTATGCCATACCAAAAACTAGCGGTTTGTTACCAGAATTAAATATGGTAATGTGTTACAAAGCACAGTTGTGAGATTTGTGTATTTCAGTACATTTATTGATTCTCAGAGTGAAGAACTGGGGCCAATGCTTATTGGATTTGCAGATGACACAAAATTGGATGGGATAGCATATTAATGTCCTGAAAATAAAATTCAAAATGATCTATATACTAATTTTCTAAAAGACAGAATCTAATTTTCACCTACCTTGACTCTGTAAAGAAACAAGACAAGATTGAAAAACAAGACAATGAAACTTAACAGTCCGTTTAAACTTAACGTAGACAAATGCAAAGTTCTTTATTTAGGAGACAGAAACAAAACGAACAGGCATAGAATGGCAGACACATAAACAGAAGATATTTGCTAGTAGTACTTGTGAAAAAGTTCTTGAAATAGTCTTTTGAAGAAAAGTTGAAGAAATTGACAATATTTTATCATCAAAGAGAGGACCAGGGTGGGGCATGGTGTGGTGGGGTTGGAAATCTTCAAATATCTGAAAGGAAGTTACACATTTAAAGATAAAAGATTAGGGTGTTTTTTTAACTATTTCAGAATGTGGGATTCAGAATAATGAATAAAAGTATGAATTCTAATAAAATGTTAGGAAAATCATTTCAACAGTAAGAGCTACTGGAAAGTGGAATCAATTATCCAAGTAAAAGATCATTATTTGTGTCTGAGTAAAAGTCAGACAGTGCTCTATCAGGTATGTTTAGGTTATTTCACTGAGCAGAATATTGCACCTAATGGTTAAATGCTCCTTTCCAACTCTTATGATTCTATGAAGATTTCTACACAACCTTAAGCAACTACTATTTGAGGAACACCATAAAAGGGAATATTTTGAATCTCAAAAAGGACATGATTGAATTTCTACCACTGATAGGGATCAGTGAGATTTGCTGAAGAGCAACTGTGAAGTTATCCCATTCCCCTTCACACACATATCCCTAGTATCGCTCTAGTATCTCATTAGGGCTGAGATCAATGCCTGGAGTACAATCTGTCATAGTCTGTGAAAGAAATAATCAGTGCTTGACAAGGCCAACCTTTAGCAATGCACACTAAGCAGAGACACTATCTAAGGCCTGTTTCCAAGGTCAGATAAGATATGATGCTACAGTGCGTGTTTTCCCAAGAGTATTTTCTTGGTTGTTTTCCTGAAGGTGGCTGCAGGAAGTTGCAGTTTGTGGATTAGAAGTTCCCCAATTCCCTCCCCACCAAAACTGCTTCATATTTTCCCACAGATTTTTCATACTGCATCTTATCTGGTTCTTTGGTCTGAGTGAGAGAGAGGTTAGTAATAAGCCTACACACAATGATGGTTTGTGTCTGTGTTAATGTGATGAGGGGAGAGAAGAGAGAGATGAGACTTGCCTCGTATTTATCATAGGCTTGTCTACAATATTCATGTCCTGCAAACTGGGACGCTGACTCTTAGCTATGAACCTTTTGAAAATCAGTCTTCTTCTTGAGAACTCAGCAACAACTCCTTGCCCCTGGCCACAGACCAATTGTTTAAGGAGAATTAAACAACTTCCCTGTGTATGAATGTGCAGACAGCACCAGATTGCAGTATCTGCAGCAGAAACAGCATTAATAAAGAGATCTACGCTTCTAACCATGCCTCTGGATACTTCCCTTTCTTGGTGGAGTCATGATACCCTTCTTGCTCATACTTGTGGAAAGCTAAGTGATGCAAAGGAGTGACTAATGCCTTCTGTTTACGTCACTGGGAGTCTGCTCTAAGAAGGGTGAATAAGTTCACTTGCACTCAGACCAGGGTTCATGGAAGAGACAGACAGTGCTGCTTAAAAGTTGAACAGGGAAGAGAGAACAATATACTTCCATTCTTCTCATTACCCAAAAGCCCTTGCAATTGTTTTGACCATGCCTATAGATCAGTCATGGCAAACCTTTTTGGCACTGAGTGCCGAAAAGGCAGCACGTGTGCATGTGTCTGGACCATAACCCTGAAGAGAAGCTGCCCTGGGTGCAAGCGTGCCCCCGAAAATGAACTCCCAGTTTCAGCTACTGAACTCCCGGTTTCAGCCAGCTACTCTTCCGCGTTTCTGGCTCGCATGTGCATGCAACGATCAGCTGGCCAGCACGCATGCTCATGCAGGAAAATGGAAGACCAGCTCTTCTAGTTTCCAGTACTGCCACGTGCAAAAAAGCCACCTGATCATCAGATGTGCATGCGCACCAGAAACCTGGAAAAGAATGGGCAATGCTCCACATGCCAGGCAACATGGCTCCACATGCCACTTTGTGCATACATGCCATAGGTTCACCATCATGGCTATAGAATAATATTTTGCCCTGTCAACATTATCAATTGAGAAGTAAAAAGAGGGTTCTGTAGATTTTGACAGGCAAAGGATTTCTCAGGAAGACTATTAGCTAACATCCAAGGCAGCCAGTATGCTACAGACAGCTCTCTTAGGTGTCCCTAGAAATATCAAGCAATTAATGCAGAAGCAATTACTATTTTAATTTGACATATTAATTACTTCCAAAGCATCTCCATACTAGCCACCATCACTCAAGAACCTCAACACTCCTCACGGGCAGAAAGCCAGCCAGTTGAGCCATATGTAGAAGTCACTAAATCATCCCCGTGAGATGACTGAATTACTTTGCACATACGTACTATGCCCTTTATAAGATCCGCTCAATGCATTATGAGCAAAAGATGAGAGAGTATTTCCTCCCATTCCCTGTGCAAAAGTGGATTAATTGGCAGATGGGTCATTCAACATTAGTCATGGCATCGGAGTTCCAGGCAAATAGGAAAAATGCCTGCTCCAGAAATGAGTGGCTGTTTATAAAATGCTTTCTGATGGACCAGCCCCATTATGGATGGACCCCCTCATCACAGTGGTGAGCAAAGTCCTTATTTTAGTGCTGGAATTCCCTCCAGTTATCAGTAGAGTTCCAGGGAACATCATTCTTTCTGCTAGTAAGAGACTGACCCAGGTGCATGCAGTAGAGTAAGAGATTGTGATACAAGATGATACAAAATATATGTGTGAATTTCATTTCTCATGCTGCTTGGAGGAAACATTGCAGTAATATATTACTCTAACCTTAGGTCCTTATGATTATTTAATTGATCGGTTTTGAGAAACTAATGAACATTCTGTCATCACTCCTATTTTTATTATTAAAAAACAGCCCATTTGCAACTTTGAGCCTTGTGTAACTCCTACAAGCAATCATGCGGGAAAATGTTAAACTGACAGGCCAACAAGTTACTTAATTTCTAAAAAATATATAGGATCTGATGAATACTATTCAACATTACCAGAAGCTGATCTGGATATGGCTTTGATGTTCTTCTGTGTCTTCAAACTTTTAAGGCTGATGATATATTGAGTACCTCAATTCTGCATGTCTGTGGAAATGCTCAGTCATCCAGGTCATGGTTGTCCCAAAGGTGCTTTTTCAAAAGGGTGCTAGATTTTTTTTTTCCACTTGAAGATATTTCGTTTCTCACCCAAGAAACTTCAGTTTGGACTGAAGAAGCATCTTGGATGAGAAGCGAAACATCTTCAAGGAAAAACAAGAAAGTCCAGTTGCTTCTTAAAAAACACATTTGGGACTCAACTCTGCATTTCTTTTTGAATAGTTTGCTTAATACTGCTTGCATATTTGAAAAAAAAAATTGTAGAAGATACAGCTGTGGCAAAGAGAAAGAGTGATGAATCACAACCAATCTCTACTTTGATCCAACATTATGGTTAATAAAATTAGCACAATTTGATTATCTCATACTGAATAACATAGAAGTAATGTCATCTATAAATTGTGTTCATGGAAACCTACATTCTGTATACAATATTTCTAAACAACCCTTCATTTGGTGGAATCCAGAGAGATGAATAATATCCTTTATAAGAACTGCAGATTAAAAGACAGTAAAAGACTAAAATTATCCAGCAGGTTGTGTTTTTATTGTGTTTTTGTTTATTTATTTATTTATTTATTTATTTATTTTATTTCTATACTGCCCTTCTCCTGTTGACATATCTCTTCCAGTGCCAGGGCAAATAGGAAAGTTATAACCCTGGTACCAGAAAGACTGTAGATTGTAAAAGTAGCAATCACTTTGAAAGTCAGGATACAGTGAATGCTCCTAGTAGATATCTTATATACCTCCAGTAAGAAAGGCAGTTGGAGAAGATTTCTAAAGGATTTAAAAAAAAAAATCAGTGCAATGATATCTCCTATTGTGCTCAGTTGGCAGTGTGAAGATTTTTTTTCTGATGGTGTCCAATTCTCAGAGGTATGTCCTACATTACTGGCCCATCTAGGACCTGTCTGATTTTGAGATTGGGAGAGCGGGGAGGATGGACGGACGGATGACAAATGATTAATGATTCTCTCCTCAAGAAGCCGTCCCTGGATCCGGCAATATTGGCCAACTATCGTCCTGTCTCCAACCTTCGCTTCCTGGCGAAGGTTGTTGAGAGTGTGGTCGCGTGACAGTTTCCGCAATTCTTGGAGGAAACATCCTATCTAGATCCGTTCCAGTCAGGTTTCAGGCCTGGGCACAGCACGGAAACAGCATTGGTCGCGTTGGTTGATGATCTCTGGAGGGCTCGGGACAGGGGTTGCTCCTCTGTTCTGGTCCTGTTAGACCTCTCAGCGGCTTTTGATACCATCGACCATGGTATCATGCTGCACCGGTTGGAAGAGTTGGGGATGGGGGGCACTGTATTACGGTGGTTCTCCTCCTTTCTCTCCGACCGGTCGCAGTTCGTGTTTGCAGGGGGGCAGAGGTCGACCTCAAGGCCTCTTATATGTGGAGTGCCTCAGGGGTCGGTCCTCTCGCCCCTCCTGTTCAACATTTATGTGAAGCCGCTGGGCGAGATCATCCGTGGCTTTGGGGTGAGATACCACCAGTATGCTGATGACACCCAGCTGTACATCTCCACCCCAGGCCACCCCAACGATGCCCTTGAAGTGATGTCCCAGTGCCTGGAGGCTGTGCGGATCTGGATGGGAGGAACAGGCTCAGGCTCAACCCTTCCAAGACTGAGTGGCTGTGGCTCCCGGCATCCCGATATAGTCAGTTGACTCCATCACTGACTATTGGGGGCGAGTCGTTGGCCCCCACTGAGAGGGCTCACAATCTAGGAGTCCTCCTGGATACGCAGCTGTCCTTGGAGGAACATCTGATGGCTGTAACCAGGGGGACCTTTTGTCAGGTTCGCCTGATTCGCCAGTTGCGGCCCTTTCTTGATCAGGATTCCCTGTGCACAGTCACTCATGCCCTCGTCACCTCTCGCCTTGACTACTGCAATGCTCTCTACATGGGGCTCCCCTTGAAGAGCACCCGGAGGCTCCAACTGGTTCAGAATGCAGCAGCGCGGGTAGTGATGGGAGCAGCATG
This sequence comes from Arizona elegans, assembly GCA_022577455.1. Classification (NCBI taxonomy): domain Eukaryota; kingdom Metazoa; phylum Chordata; class Lepidosauria; order Squamata; family Colubridae; genus Arizona; species Arizona elegans. The sequence goes on along the minus strand of JAKOOJ010000001.1, from coordinate 280,572,117 downwards.
GCACTCCCATGTAACACCGCTCCTGCGCGAGCTGCACTGGCTCTCAGTGGTCTTCCGGGTGCGCTTCAAGGTGTTGGTTATCACCTTTAAAGCGCTCCATGGCATAGGGCCTAGCTATCTTCGAGACTGCCTGCTGCCACCGACGACCTCCCATCGACCCGTGCGCTCCCACAGAGAGGGCCTCCTCTGGGTGCCGTCAGCCAAACAGTGCAGGCTGGTGACCCCCAGGGGGAAGGCCTTCTCTGTGGGGGCACCTACCTTCTGGAATCAATTGCCCCCAGAGATAAGGAGAATCCAAGACCTCAGTGCCTTCCGCCGTGCCCTTAAAACCTTCCTTTTCCAGCAAGCCGGGCTGGCCTAATTTTTAAAGTGTTTTTAAGTGTTTTGTTTATTGTTTTTAATTAATGGGGCCAAAGTTTTATATATATATATATATATATATATATATATATATATATATATATATATATATATATAACTGTATTTTAATATTTGTACTTGATGTTTTTACTTGGCTGTTCACCGCCCTGAGTCCTCAGGGAGAAGGGCAGTATACAAATTCAAAATAAAATAAAAATAAAATAAAATAAATTAAACATGGATCATGTTAAAAAATCTGAACCAACTGCAAGTTGTGGTGCTGCATACAAGTACATAAAAGGCAAAGCTTACTTTGCAACATCAGAATAACAGAGTTGAAAGTCTTGGAGGTCTTCTTGTACATCCCCATACTCAAGCAGAATATCAATGGCCAATGATTCCATTGGATGAACAAGCCAATGATCAATGGCTTGTTCATCTCTTCTTAAAGATGAAACATCTTAAGGATGTCCAACCTCTTCTTAAAGAGATTAGACATCATTAAGCATGTTTCATCCTTTTTTTCAACATCTTCCAGTTGTGGACACCCACCTCTGAAATTTAGGGATAATCTACCCACCCACCCACCAACCACCCAACCAACCAACCAGCCAATCAACCAACCTACTTTTGATTTATGGACAAGGAGAATAGAAGAGTTCTGTGGTTCTACAATACTGTTTGTTACTGTTAATTTTTCCAGCTGCCTATATACAATAATGCAAGTACATGCAATAAAAGACTGCTTTTAAATTCTGACTTGAACCTTTTATTAAGCACTCTAATAGTTGTCCATCCCTGTCCAAAGCAAAGATTCTGAACTGTATGGCAGTTCCTATGAAGTAGGGGAAGGGCAACAGTCTCTGGATGATAACAGTGACTGCAACAATAATGGTAATGAAATCAATGGACATAGAATAAACTTCCACACTATCTATCATATGGCAGGTATGTGAGTATTACAATGTCTAATAGAGGTCATAAGGACACCTATTTCAATGAGGCAACATGTTTGATGTATATTTTAAAACAAGCTTTATTTTGTCCTTGCATTTCAAAGTGTACAAGAAAATTGCACTTCTGAAAGGAGGCCTGAGTTTATTGTGCAATGCTTGGGTCAGTTGGTGTGGTTAATAATTATACACTGTCTTCATAACTACGCCCTAGGTGTGGCATTCTGTTGGGGACACACACCCTGAATTATAACCTTGCTAAACAGGAACATGGAGTATGGAGGCAAGGTATGTGTTTCTGTGCATTTTAGAACAGCTGGACAATTAATGAAGTACATGAAAGGTTGCCATCAAACATAAAATTAATCTGATTTTAATCCTCAAGTAAATGGCATATCTTGTAATTCCAAGGCAAATGTTATTGGGTGAATTTTTTTCTCTCTATATTGCTTGAAGAAAGATACAAATTGGCCAAGAAAAGGGGATTCGTATAACAAAATACAAAACAGATATTGAATTTCTTTAGCTTATGGATCTTCTATATCTGTTTTGTTTTGTTTTGTTTTGTTTTGTTTTGTTTTGTTTTGTTTTGTTTTGTTTTGTTTTGTTTCGAATCTATAGATTGATTCATTCCAAAACTTGCCACTTTCTCTTTCTAGGCAACATGAAAACTTTTTCTTGGGTTAATGGCACATGCATAGGTAGCATTTGGAATAAAATATTGCTGTATGGGGTTTGGTTCACTCTTCCACCCAATTTCCTCAGTCTTACCGTCTTTCACCTCTCCATCCTCCCTCTCTCTCTCCCTCCCTCCTTCACATCACATTGTTTTTCATTTTATTTTTGCAATGAAGCTTTTGAATCCACCAAGCATGCAAACACTCCACTGAAAAGTTCTCCCTGCCTCCCTCCACTAAGGTTATTTGTTCCCATACAGAAGTTTGTTATTTGGGTTTCACCAATTCCTCCTTCCTAGATGAGAATGGCACAGTTAATGCCTCATAACCAACAACTAGAGATTTTTGAAGTGCTATTGTAGTATATCATTACAATCTTTTTCATCCCAATTTGCCAAACATTCCAAGACATTCTTTATCCATAATGGGTTTCCTTAGAACCAGGCCACTGGAGAATGGAGACCACTGGCATTTCTACAATATAGGAAGACTAAAGAATAAATCAGCTTCCATTCAGTAACTCTGAGGGCATATTTGGCCATATCACGTTTCAAGAATAGGCAAGAGGTACAGCATAGGATGTAAAAGCAAGCAGCTGCAAAAGTTTAAACATTTTCTGAATATGGAGATCTTCTAAAAGTTGCTCTCAGCAAGCTGGAGTGACACAATACAATCAATGAACATGTGATTTACTTGTTTGTGATTAGAATATCGACACTGGTGACTACTTCAAATTTAAATTCATATCTGGCTCTACCTCCTTCCTCAATTTCATCTTCAGAGCAATGGGTCAGCTTTGTATTCCCATTTTTTAACCTACAATTCACTTCTGCAGGTATTTTACATTTCATCTTTGGGAAGCAAAGTAAAATAGATGAAGTGAGATGATAAAGCTCACAAGAAAGAAACTTTGAGTTGCATCTCCAGATATTCCCTTGTGGTGTGATTGTACATCTAGATTGGCCAGCTTTTAGTTCCTGGTCCTGTCCCAGACATTGTTTAATCCATTTGCTTTGTGAAGAAACTGATATTTTGCAAGCCATCAACCAACCCACATTGAAGAATCTTGTGGTGGGATGCAAAATTTAGCTTCTGCTTCTGGTAGATGAGTCATGATACCCGCTCACCACAAACAGGTGGCCAATGTAGGCTTAGAAAACAAGCAACACACAATTCATCAAGTACAAGGAAATTACTGCTGGAGACCTCAGAAACAGGAAGATGTACTTACTGTAAATTGATACAAAAAATTATGGCATGATAAGATTAGTGCTGTCTTTATTGTCATTTCAAATCTGGTATGTAATTCAGACGAAAGGCTATTTAATTTCAGCTATTGGATCTTGAAAGCTGATACACAAATAGCTAAAATGAATATTTATTTTACTTCATCACAGGATCTAAATAAATTTGAGCATGTATAGAATGTTCTGCACATGTTTATGGATGGTTCCCTAAGCATGTACAATGGCATTTCCCCCTCAGGAACACATATGTGAAAGGAGGGCTACTCCCATCTCCCAACCATTCAAATTAGAAGGAGACACATTGTTAAACATGCTCATTTTGGAAATGATCCTTCTTTTGTTTAAGACTCTCAAAATTAAGCATGATATGAGGGGGGAAAAGGTAAGAGAGACTCTTACCCCCCATCCCAGCCAAAATCTGGAATCATTCATTGATACTAATCAAAAGGGTTTCAAACCTGTTCAAAGAAGGTGCGTATTTCTATAGCATATAGTTCAGTGGTAGGTTGCCCCTGGTTTGGACTGGTTCACAAGAACCAGTAGTAAAACCGGCGGGAGGCTCCGCCCACTTCCCTGGATGTCATCATCAGCGATCTGCGAATGCACAGAAGCTTCTGCACATGTGCAGAAGCAAGGCACGTGCGCCAGGGATGAAATGCTCCCAGTTCAGACCAGATTGCCATAGCGATGGTGGCCAGTGGTTTGGAGAACCGGTAGCAAAAATCCTTTCCCCCCCACCACCACCACCATGCCCAGCTGAGCCATGTGATCACCAGAGGCTTTTTAAAAAACTTTTAAAAGCATTTTTTCTAAAACCTCTTCAACCGAAGAGATTGAAAAAAAAATGCTTTTAAAAGGCTCTGACGATCCCAGCTGAGTTGCCTAATCATCAGAGCCTTTTAAAAGCATTTTTTCTAAAACCTCTTCAGCCAAAGAGATTGAAAATTTTTTTTAAAAGGCTCTGACGATCCCAGCTGAGTTGTCTAATGGTCAGAGCCTTTTAAAAGCATTTTTTCTACAACCTCTTCAGACGAAGAAATACTTTTAAAAGGCTCTGATGATCCCAGCTGAGTTGCCTGATTGTCAGAGGCTTTTTTTTAAGCAAAAAAAAATGCTTTTAAAAGAAAACAAAAGCCTCTGGCGATCAGACAACTCAGCTGGGATCGTCAGAGCCTTTTAAAAGCATTTTTTCTACAACCTCTTCAGACGAAGAAATACTTTTAAAAGGCTCTGATGATCCCAGCTGAGTTGCCTGATTGTCAGAGGCTTTTTTTTAAGCAAAAAAAAATGCTTTTAAAAGAAAACAAAAGCCTCTGGCGATCAGACAACTCAGCTGGGATCGTCAGAGCCTTTTAAAAGCATTTTTTTACAACCTCTTCGGCCGAAGAGGTTGTAGAAAAAATGCTTTTAAAAGTGAAAAAAAAAAAGTTGGCCACAACCACCCAGTCACCAAGCCCCCACCACAGAACCAGTAGTAACAAATTTTACATTTCACCACTGACGTGCACATGTGATCCTGTTGCGAACCGGTAGTAAAGGTAAGTAGAACCCACCCCTGATATAATTTATTTATAGACATTCGAAGCTAGAGGTGTCAAACTCAATTTCATTGATGATCGCATCAGGACTGTGTTTGACCTCGGGTTAAGCAATAATGACATTTTAACTGGGTTAAAAGGATAATGGTGTCAATAGTCAATATTCATGATGGTGACCTATTGTCTTCAGGTACAAGGGCAGGAGGAATCAGAAATGTCAAGATGATACCCACCACCATTTGATCAAAGCTCCAATTCTTTCATGCACATAAAAAGGTAGTAGCTTTGATTGCATAGTCGGGGTAGTGTTTTGACTTTTTAACAAGGATCTCTCAGTCATCAACTGGCAGTAGAAATAGCTGTGGCATAGTAACACTGTCCCCATGGCAAACATACAGATTTCTGGTTGGCTGCTATATACTAAGCAGTGGCTACATTATCCCTACTTGAAACAACTAACGGGCACAATTACCAAACCTCTTGTTAATTTAATATTGTTGGAATAAAACAATTCATTTTTATTAATTTTTTTTTTAAATTAAAAGAGATAAGCAAAAAGTAAAAAAAAAAAAAAGCAAAAATATAGTATCTGTAAGTGGACAGAAAAATTGCCAAAGTTATCGAGTTTGTAATCAGTATATTGTTGATGAAGAATTAACCATATGAAAGCAGAATATATATTTTTTAATAAAAAGGAAAAAAAAATTAAAAGTTTGTTAATATCTCTGAGATGAACCCCAAGCCAATATCTCCACAGTTTTGTTATCTAAAGATAAATCATTTAACAGAAAAAAGAACGGGAAACTTGCTAAAAATCATCGAGTAAACATTTAATTTTTAACTCCCATTTTGTTGCACTCTGACTCATATACAACATTTATAAATGTTTAAATTTTTCATATATTTCTAGCTTTAGGTTTTTTAATCAGTTCTTTTTCCCTTTACAAAAATCATACCCTAAATTCTAAAGTTGCCTTGCTGCATAATATATGATATGGAAGGGGCCCATTCTTGCTTGTATTTGGTCAAGTGGCTATGGTGAATATATGCTGCTAATTTTCCCATTGCTGCATAGTCTCCAAGTTTAAATTTCCACTTTGATATTTTCAGTAATGTATCTCTTTTCCAATTTTGTGCTCAGTTTATTCCCTTAGCTATCATCATATATCTTAATAAATTATAAAATTGTGATATTGTTGTCCTGAAATTTAAAAAAATGGTTTTAAGATTTTATTATTAGATCTGCTATGTTTATAGAAATGTTGTGTATTTTACTGTGATTATTAGACATTGATATTATATATTCTTTTATGTTTATCTTTAAACTTAGAATAAGAGGTTATCTTGTTATACAATTCTAATGTTATTTTGATTACTTAATTGTATATTTTTATAGGTTGTTTCTGTGTTTTTGTTTTAACTTAGAGTAAGAGATTATTATATATTTGCATATTGAAGAAAGTCAGGAGAGTTATTTTTTTCTTGTCACTTTTTATTTTCCCTTTTTGATCCTGTCTCTCCCCATTCTTTTCTCATATTTTGTGTTTTAGCTGAAAAAAAAGAAAAAGAAAGAAAAAAGAAAGAGGAAGGAAGGAAGGAGGGAGGGAAGGAGGGAGGGAGGGAGGGAGGGAGGGAGGGAGGAAGGAAGGAAGGAAGGAAGGAAGGAAGGAAGGAAGGAAGGAAAGAAACCTTTAGCAAATGGAGCACCCAATATGTAAAATCTATAATATCACCACTGTATATGTGAATATTAAAAGTAAACTACAGTGCATTATAATGTAATATAGTGTAATATGAATATTAATATATAAAAAGCTCAAGAAAAAAACTGAAATTGAGAATTACTAATAAAAAGTTATAAAACTTTCATCACTAAATGCTATCAATAAAATTATAATTGATATTTATATTAAAGCTATGTAGACTGTAATGTACTATCTTATATTACAATATGGTATACATGTTAATATATAAGAAAATAATTAAATCAAATTTAGTTTTTGCCCCAGTTTCTTTCTCTTCTTTGACTGGGCCCATATACTTGTGGGAGTGAATCCTACTACACACTGCTTTGCTCACTCTGGCCTCACTCACTCATTCACTCATTCACTCACTGATTGTGCAAATTGTGATAGGGAGATGCAAAGCTACCTAACTATTCTGTTCCCTTTGGGGATAACCAGTGTTTTGCACAGGGCAGAAAAGGAGTAGGACCAGTGGTGGGATTCAAATAATTTAACAACCGGTTCTCTGCCCTAATGATTTCTTCCAACAACCAGTTCACCAAACTGCTCAGAAAGGTAACAACCGGTTCTCCCAAAGTGGTGCGAACTGGCTGAATCCCACCACTGAGTTGGACATAATAAATTAAAGACATATAAGGTATGAGATGAAAAAAAGGAAAGGAAATACATCCAAAGCTAGTTTCACAGGATAAGTCCTTAGATATAGATCTGCACCACCCATCAAACGTTAGACAATCAAGGATTTACATATAATGCTTTTTAGTAAGATAGCAAAGGTACAGTCAAGTCACCAGCTTTAATTATAGCTGTGATCATCAAACCAGAAACAAGGCAGTGTTTTTCTTCCATCTTCATGTACTTCAGAACAATATTTTTATTGGGTAATAACCAGAGATGGTATTCAGCAGGTTCTGGAGAACCAGTAGCAGTAATTTCGAGTAGTTCGGAGAATTGGTAAATACCACCTCTGACTGGCCCCACCCACATCTATTCTCTGCCTCCCGAGTCCCAGCTGATCGGTAGGAAATGGGGATTTTGCAGTATCCTTCCCCTGGAGTTGGGAGGGAATGAAGATTTTACAGTATTCTTCCCCTGTCACGCCCACCATGCCACACCCACCAAGCCACACCATGAGCCACGCCCACAGAACCGGTAGTAAAAAAATTTGAAACCCACCACTGGTAATAACCCGGACTTAATTCATAGTTTTTTGCCTGGGGCTGAGACATCCAGTTGTAATCCTTTCTTTTACCCTGGTTTCTTCAATCTTTTTTTCTTAATTTCTTTCTTTCTTTCTCATGCATATACTGTACACAGAACCAAAAGAAAATGAGGGAATATGTGTCCAGGATCTTCTGACCAGGAAGTACCATGAATCCTCTGCCTCAAAGCGCTCTTAAAGTAAGAAGTAACCACAGACCAGAAGTCATGCCTTGTCAATATAGATAAATCCTGTGGGACTACATAGAACAGGTCTACACACGTGGCACCAACAGCTGTATAGTTCTGTGCTATCGTTGCCATCCCTTCACCAAAATGGCCACTTCTGGTGGTTATAATCTAAAACACCTGGTCGGCTCTATTTGGGGAAGACAATGCAAAAATATTTTCCTACCACTGAGGAGGAAGCTTAGATGACCTGTCTGGAAAATAGTAAACAAGCCTATGTAATGTAACAAACATCTTGCCTCTCCTTTTCCCTTATGACATCTTTATGTACATGCCTGGCCTATGACAAGTCAGCCCTGTACATGTGCACTAACAAGAGGAACTAGATCAGCTGGAAAGTCCTCTAGTTCTGTATCTTATAGTTCTGCATCTTATAATTCTAAGAGGGCAAAATTTGGTCGTTGGGCCACCTTAATTGCACTCTTCACTCCCAACATCTACCTTTGAGGGTTCGTATGCATTCAGGTACAGATGCAGGAAACTCATCTCTTGCTCTTTGCTAAGAACAAATGTACAGTTCTTTTTTTTTTTTTTTCCCCAAAGCCTGCAATACTGGAACAAGCAACCTCACCCCGGAATTGCAACACCAGCGGCTACAGCAGCCTCACCTTCTCTTTGCATTGCACTGAGCAGCTCATTTATCCTATTTTGTCCCAAATTGCAAAACTTCCTGTTGTTCCGGTGCTGAGCTTATTACATCCTCATTGCCAGCTTTGTTCTGTGTGCATTTAAACACACCCTGTTGTTTATGCAATGCAGGTCTTAGTGGAGGAGAACTTGCAGAGAGGAGGGACATCCTTTAAAAATAATATTAAACTGCTGAGTACATTGTACTGGTCTGTAAGCAGACATTATAGGAATACTGTTTTTGATTGTGTTTAAATTTAAGGATTTCCTTGTAGAGCTGGAAATTCACTGCCCTTTGGCAAACCTATTAATGTAAACTGGGAATAAAGCGAGATCTGATGGAAAATGAATTTCATTGTTAAATTTCAAAAATGAGGAAGTACATATTTAGACTGACAGTACAGGATTCCCCTATTACATACCGCGCCATTCCTAGTGGCTGTACAAATGAATTTTTTCCAGTGTAAAGAGCTAATCGCAATTGCAAAATGCTCTGGCTCCTTCCTATTTAATTTTAGAAGAGAGTGGGTGACAGAGTGTGCAACTCTGTTTTAAGATTATGATAGCATAACACGGAAAATCTTTGGAGAAAAGGAGGTTACAAAAGGATCTTTTGCCACTGCAGAGACTGGCAGATTTGTTGTGGTAAGAAAGTTTATTCCACAACAACCCCATAGGAGCTGTTCCTTACCAGCAACCCTTAGTGCAATCCAGCCTTGTTGTGTCAGCTGAAAGAGCTAATGTCTTGTCTTGGCTGCTCTTTTCTATCCTGTGTTTTGCTGCCTGCAGATGTTTTGTGGAACCAAAAAAAGCAGGATGAGTTGGCGTAATTCATGGCCTGGGAACAAGACCAGACCAGCCTCAAAAGAAGAGATTAAAACTGGGGCGATTCAGACAGCATTGTGAATAACAAATAACAGGCTCCAGATCTCTAAAGTGTTGTGAGATTCTTTGCTGCTGTGACCCAAGGTTTTCCACCAAAGTTGGACTTCGACTTTGTTTCTAAAGATCTGCTTTGAGCATACAAAGTAAATAAGGAAAATTACAGGTCGTCTTAGTTCAGACTGGAGTCAGATTTAACACCACAGCACCTATTTTTATAGACATTTATTTTCCAAAGAATATTGTTTTCCTCTTCCTGAATAGTGGACAATTCAGGACTGCCTTTCAAGACCAGTTTCCTTTGAGGAACAAAACAATGAAAATTTATGAAATCTTTTCATTGTGCAGTTTATATCAGAATTTTGATGGGTCAAGGCTTAAATAAATTCACACCGTAGAGACAAGAGGAATAAAATCAGCTTCAATACCAATAATCTCTTTATTTGCAAATATACAAGCTCAGCGGGTATTATAATATAGGCATTAGGAAGAGTTAGTGATAAATTCCTAGTATTATCACTTCAGGTCTGTGGAAAACCCCAGTCTGTTCTCAAAACCAGCAAATGCAAAGTCCCTCTTCCCTTTCCTATTTTTGTTGGCAAATTTCTAATTAGATGGGTTCTCCTAAGACATAGTGGAATCCAGTAGTTTTAATTACATTGATAGTAATGTTGGCGGGAACACATACTCTTTATAAAGTGGCTCTTGACAGAAAATTTGCAAGGGAAAGAGCAAAATTAAAGGCAATCCAAAAATGGTTGAGGCTAATGGAGTTCTATAGCCGAGTAAGAACCCAAGCCATTTAGGAGAAATAATTCAGAATCAAACTCTGAAGGAGGCAATCACAAACCCCTTCTGTATTGGTCCTGAAAATTGTATGGACATGGCTGAAATATTTATACGGTTGTGGGGGATGACAGGTAATGAGACTGTAAGAACAAAAGGCTCTCCTCTTATTATTGAAGAACGTCAAACTATCAAAAGTAAGCTTAGAATTGATAACATGGCCTGACCAAAGCCACAAAGAAGTCTGCTAACTACCTGTATTGATAGAGAAGTTCCTTGTATATAAGGATGCCTGCTACTACAATTTACTAGACTTAGTCTTCATGACCACAGTATCAAACTGTGAAGTGAATATGTTACTTGTCTCTGGAGATTCTCAGTCATCCAGGTCATGGTTGTCCCAAAGGTGCTTTTTCAAAAGATAACTGGACTTTGTTTTCCATGTTTCCCTGCCTCACTAGATGGTTCAGTGGCTAAGATACTGAACTTGTCGATCAAAAGGTCAGTGGTTCGGCAGTTTGAATCCCTAGAACAGGTCTTCTGCATGAGCAGGGGGTTGGATAGATGACCTCCAAGGTGCCTTCCAACTCTGTTATATGTTGTTACCTTTTTGTGTATGTGATGAAAGGGAAGAGAAAAAATTCTTGCTCTACTTAGGGAAGGAAGAAGACAGGAAGGATTGCAACCCAAAATAGAATGTAGCTTTTGTATTTCAAAGGGCCTTGATTAAGTCTCTGGTATCTTCAGACAAGGCTGATAGTAGCTATAAAGTTTACCTAATCACAATAGTGACAATTCTGAATTAGATAGGCCAATAGTCTACTTCAGAGTAAGGAATCTGCCTGATGTGTATACATACCGTAGTGTTGCTCTATCAGGCTGAAGGGCCAAAGCGATGTACAACCGGTACCTCAAAGTGGTCAAAGAGTCAAGAAGACAACACAGACTGTGTATTCAAAGCTCCACCTTTTTTATTATACTTTGCATGGCATATACATTGGACACCGTTGATGTACTGTGCAGAAAATTCTATAAGGACTCGGAATGCACAAAGACAATGTTATACTCATTCACAAAACAATAGAAAGAATGAATGGAGAAAAAGTTAAGAAGTACAGATACAGTAGTTGTACTCCCAGTGAGCTTTGCAGGCACTGAAAGACTCCCTCTTTCAAAAAAAAAGCTGAGGAAGAGAACTACCTCAAAATATGTCCAAATGCTACATATGAGGAATGTTAAGCCAGTTGAAGACTATCCAGCCTATCCTGATAATCATTGTCTGAGCCAATCAGCTGTCAAATTTGCTTATAGTAAGCATTTTTCATAAATAAATGTTGTTCCATCGTAACTTGATAAAGAAATAAAATCCTTGTCCACATAAGATAAATATCATAAAGAACATCTGCAGTCAATTCTTCTCTGGGACATTCTGTATGATTTCCTTGTCCCCCTTCCACACCCACTGGAGCATTCAGTGGGTTATTATCTCTGATTTTTATATGAAGATAATTATATTTGTTCTGCTAAAAGAGACATCAAACAATCTAAATTAAAATGTCACAGCCATAAAAACCTCAATTCAATCATTACAGACACAAAAGCTCAGAACACAACTTATATTAAGTGGCATGAGAGTTTGCCTTTATAGGACTTTTCAGATCAATTTTTTTTTTAATTTGATTTATATGCCACCCTTCTCCAGAGACTCAGGGCGGCTTACAATGCGTTAAGCAATAGCCTTCATTCTTTTGTATATTTTATACAAAGTCAGCTTATTGCCCCCACAAACTGGGTCCTCATTTCACCTACCTTAGAAAGGATGGAAGGCTGAGTCAACCTTGAGCCTTGGAGAGATTCGAACCAGCAGAAATTGCAGACAGCTGTGTTAATGACAGGGTGCACCAAACCACTGTACTATCAAGGCTCTTTGATATTTTACATATATATATATATATATATATATATATATTACATAATTTTACATATGAGCCAACATCATTTCCTTGCTGATAGGGCATTTTTTAATCTTCAGAATTCCTATAAAGTCAATCATGACAGGACAAGCTGAAGATACACAGAAGATCCTTTTATTATTATTATTATTATTATTATTATTATTATTATTATTATTATTATTATTCCTTTGTGATTCTTTCTTACTCCTGGTAGGTGCCTGAACAAGTCCCTGCAGTTTTCTTGGCAAGGTTTTTCAGAAGTTGTTTGCCACTGGCTCTTTCCTAGGACTGAGGGAGTGAAAAGACCAAGGTCACCCTATTGGCTTTCAGTTTATTTTCAGTTTATTTCAGTTTATTTAAATTTAAACTCTAGCCCTGTCTAAGACAGGGCTAGAACTTACAGTCTTCTGAGTTCTAGCCTGGTGCCTTAATCACTACACCAAAATGGCTTTCCAGAAGATCCTACCAAGCAGGAAAAGCAGCTGCAATGACATTGTGGGGTTACAAAAGATTGCCTTCCTCTTCCAGGTGGTGATAGAAGTTTCCTTTGAATTAATTTTTTTAAACCTCCATATTGTGATTGCATGATGAGACTTAAGTATCCCTTGGTCATTGATTGAGCTTCTTTTCCTGCTCTTAATTACTACAATAGCAGTTATGTTTTTCATTTCAATTGAACTAATCCCAAACTCTACTCAGTCACAAAACATGAAGGATTGTTTAAGCAGGGGTCTCCAAACTTGGCAACTTTAAAACTGGTGGACTTCAACTCTCAGAATTCTCCAATCAGCATGAGGAATAATATGGCTGGTTGAGGAATTCTGGGAGATGAAGTCCTCAAGTATTAAAAGTTGCCAGGTTTGGAGACTGGTTTAAGGCCTTACATATATTCACTTGCAAGAGACCAGGATGCTTTCACAAGCTTTTTCTAATCTTCAGGAGACTGCAGATATTCTTCTCCTAATTTAGCACCCAATGGAGGAAGATTTTTTTTTTGCTCCGAACCTACTTTCCAGAATTATGTGCCATATAAAGGAGATTTTATAAGAAGGAAATGTTTAAAATGTGATTTCCCTTATACAATGCAATATTGAATGGTTAATTGTATCTGGATCCGTTCCAGTCGGGTTTCAGACCCGGATACAGCACGGAAACGGCATTGGTCGCGTTGCTTGATGATCTCTGGAGGGCTCGGGACAGGGGGTGCTCCTCTGTCCTGGTCCTGTTAGATCTCTCAGCGGCTTTTGATACCATCGACCATGGTATCATGCTGCACCGGTTGGAAGAGTTAGGGGTGGGAGGCACTGTACTACGGTGGTTCTCCTCCTTTCTCTCCGGCCAGTTGCAGTCTGTGTTGGCAGGGGGGGCAGAGGTCGACCCTGAGGCCCCTCATATGTGGGGTGCCACAAGGGTCAATCCTCTCACCCCTTTTGTTCAACATTTATGTAAAGCCATTGGCTGTATGTAAAGCTGACTGGATGTAAAGCTACATCCGTGGTTTCGGGGTGAAGTACCACCAGTACGCTGATGACACCCAGCTGTACATCTCCACCCCAGACCACCCCAACGATGCCCTTGAAGTGATGTCTCGGTGTCTGGAGGCCGTGCGGATCTGGATGGGGAGGAACAGGCTCAGGCTCAACCCATCCAAGACCGAGTGGCTGTGGTTTCCGACATCCCGATATAGTCAGTTGATGCCATCGCTGACTATTGGGGGCGAATCGCTGGCCCCCACGGAGAGGGCTCACAACTTGGGCATCCTCCTGGATGTCTTTAGAAGAGCACTTGACGGCCGTGACCGGGAGGATTTTTCATCAGGTTCACCTGATTCGCCAGTTGCGTCCCTTTCTGGATTGGGACTCCCTACACACAGTCACTCATGCCCTCGTTACCTCCCGCCTGGACTATTGTACCGCTCTCTACATGGGGCTCCCCTTGAGGAGCACCCGGAGGCTCCAACTGGCGCAGAGTGCGGCCGCGTGGGTGGTTATGGGAGCAACGTGGCACTCCCGTGTGACACCTCTCTGCACGAGGTGCACTGGCTCCCACTGGTCTTCCGGGTGCGCTTCAAGATTTTGGTTACCACCTTTAGAGCGCTCCATGGTTTAGGACCTGGCTACTTATGGGACTGCCTACTACCACAAACAACCTCCCACCGGCCGGTACGCTCTCATAGAGAGGAGCTCCTCTGGGTGCCGTCAGCCAAACAATGTCGACTAGCGGCCCCTAGGGAGAGGGCCTTCTCTGTGGGGGCACCTATATCTGGAACGAGCTCCCCCCGGAGATACGGAGGATCCCGGATCTGCGTACTTTCCGCCATGCTTTGAAGACACTCCTATTCCAGAAGGCCGGCCTGGCCTAATTTTTTCCCCTTCTTTTAAATTTTTAAACTCAAATTTTAATTCATTTTAAATTATTGGGAATTTTAAATTGTCTCAGGCAAAAATTATTTAATTGGGTTTTAATCATGTCTTAACTTTTGTATTTATGTGTTTTATTTCGTGCCTGTTCACCACGCTGAGTCCTTCAGGAGTAGGGCGGTATACAAATTTAATAAAATGAAATTAATAAAATGAAAATTAATTGTATCACTTTAGGAGGACATTTGATGTTGCCTATCATGCTACAGGTGTGATAAATGATGCCACTTTTTTTTTTTTAATGCTCATTAAGAAGAGGGACTCTGTTTCCTTTCCTTGCTACCAAATGTCATCAGCTGGTGGGGAAATATCTATGGATCATTTTCTTTAAAGTGGAATAGGGCTGGGTTTGGCAGGGTGTGAATTTTGTCAGATAGCTATTCTGGCAGGGTTAGCCAGCAATCAAAACTCACTATGGTTTTTCACAAGGAAGACAACAATCACTTCTGAAAGAGTGCTACATTGATATCCAAAACCTGATCTTTTAAGAGCTGATAATCAGCTTCCTTTTGGACATTGGTTCAGCACTGTTCAAGACTAGTCTGAACATCAAATTGACAAATACAGGAACATAACAAATTGTAATACAGAGAACAAATGTCTTCCTTGCGTGTCTCTCTCTTCTGCTCCATTCTGCAGCCTTCTCCTCACTCCCGTTCCCCCACACTTCTGTGTCAGTTGCTGTTATTGTTGACTCGGGTCTGTTAGCTGGAGAATTGCTTAGAGATTTAATGAGTATTGGGTGGTATCAACCTGGTTGGAACTGGCCGAAAGCAAAATGGCCTTGAAAGACAGGTCCAGGCACAGACAGAGAGGGGTGGTCCCCACACTAACCTGTAGTATCCATAAGTAGCTGAGTGATCCCCTAGAGGGGTCACTCAAACTACCCCATCGTCAAAATGATTGGTAAAGAGTATGAGGTTGTTTCATAGTAGATTCTATGTAAAAGTGACCTAGGACTGCTTCAGCTGTGGGCTGCAGATCAAATAAAGGGCAGAAAAAAAGTGATTGTGGGGAATTTTGTTGCTGTAATTAGACACACGTCAGTAAAGGCTCATGCAAGTCTGAGTAGCTGTCAGTCCCAACCTGTGCTGGTCTTCGAGCTGCGATGCTACAGATGGACAGATAAAGGTCAGAAGGGAGAGTTTGTTCTTCCTTCTTTTGTTTAAGTAACATGCTATTACCTACGTACCTCCCATCTGTGGAATGTTGGGATGGAAGTGGAACATCTTATCCCAACAAACTTAAAACAATTGCAGAGCATCCACAAGGGTGTGTGTTAAAATGTCAAGATGGCGTGTGAAAGAAGCGCCACTCATTTTTAAATATGCTTGTGATACAAATAGAATGGGTGTTGGCTTTGATCACATCATAATGGTCAATCATATTTTTATCCCCCCACCCCTATGGATGTTCCTGAAGGACCATTATGTTTTTAAATTGCAATCCCATAAGAGAATAATGTTCCAGAAAACCCCAGACTCTAAAAATCTAAGACCAATCATTTCAGAAATGTTTCTTGCTATTTTCCCCATACTTTGCTTTTGAAAGATTTTTTTTTCTCCTGCAGAAGGCTTCTTCAAAGCCATGTTCATTTGATGCTCACTTTATTACTAGAGAGTTTGTCTTCCTTTAGTTGCTGGAGATATATTCTTTTTGAAGCCAGGTCAGAGCAAAGGGCCCAATAACAGTGAATTTTCAACCTTAACCAATTATTTCCTCTCTATAATCTAGAGCTGCTATTCTCTTTATATCTGGGAATTTAATATTTGCTTTAGCAATGGCAGAGCAGAAAAATTTATGAGTGATTTTAACAATCTTAAAGTTCTGATGAGGCATAACTTATAAATGGTTTTCCTAATGATTTTATTCTCAGAAGTTATAACACAATGATCAAAAGAGAGAAATGGAGGTGAAGGAATAATGATCCTTTTTCAGAAACCATCGCCAGTGAAGTCAGCACTTCTGATTGTGCTTGGTGTTTTTTTTAGTACCGTTTAACTTTTAACCTGACATTAAGTCTCACTAAATGACCCATACCCCATACCCCATTTGAGATGTATCTCTATGTCTTATCTAAACATAGAAATAGAATGACCATAGGCAGCAAAAAAAAAAAAAAAAAAAACCAGTGGAAGTGGGGGTGACTTCTGATTTCCTGCTGGTTTCCCCATTGGCAGTGAGTGTTGGAAATCACAACTACATGACCATGGTTGACCGTGGTGGCTCTGCAGAGCCACAAATTTGTGAATACAACTAGTCCAAAGCTCCTTGGAATTTCAATTCTCTGGGACTAATGAGTCCTGCTCTTTGTATGCATTCTTTAAGTTAGTACATTTGGGGTACCTTGATTCAAAAATTCTTGTCCTGTGATGCACCATTTTGGCTAACTGAAGGTTACAAACACGAGAGTTTTAGTAGTGTATTCTATAGATAGATTGAATGTAGCTGAACTGACATCTGAATATACATAATACAACTGAGCAAAGAACGATTTATCAGATAATTCTAGAGGAGCAAGTTCTCCAGAGATGGTTCTATATTGGTCAGAAAAAAAGGACACAGCTGTTGTGTTATTTCTGTGGCATGTTTTTTGTGTAATTCCCTTTAAGAAGGTTACAATGTTGTAAATACAAATATGAGAATGTGTTCCCTGAATCTAGGGAAATTCATTTCCTAATAGGTCTATAGAGAAGCATGTTTTCTTAGCAGACGCTCTTACAACTGAATAGGTATTCAAGGAGAACTGAAAAATAATTAAGACTAATTATTTTTAGACCATGTCTTTTTGGCTTTCTCATTGAAATTGAAATTTGGCCCCCAAAACCTTTCCCGTAAGTCAGCTGTAGCAAGTTCCTTAACCTTTTTTAAAATGTCTTTAGTTTTATAATTTTAATGTGGCTTTGTATGTTGTTTTAACTTGTGATTGGGAGTTGATTATAAGATTGGTGACTCTATAAATGTTTTAAACCAAGCAAACAATCCTGAGTATGCATATAATAAAATACACATACACACACAGATTGCCATTTTGACTTTTTTGATCCTCCCTTCAATGATCCATACCACATGCCTCCAAACTCCTAGAAAGTGTGGCCTACAGCTGGAAATTCTTAAGAGTTGTAGTCCTATATACCTGGAAGACATCTGTTTGGAGAAGGTCAACCAAGAGGAATGTCATAGAATTGACTCCAAAAGCTGATTATTTGAGGACTGCATTCATTTCCCTCAGTATGGATTGCTTTGTAACATTTTTGGAGTGCCATTTGCTCTTCTACAGTGCAAGTGTTTAAACATCCTGCTATGGCCCAATGCTGTTTGTTTGAATTTGGCCTAACCTCATATGTCATTTGTCACTGTCCACTGTCATTTGTAAATCATGGGTTAGGACTTAACTGTTCCAAAAATGTGGGTAAAATAAATCTTGGTTGAATAAGGCGTGTGTTCTTCTCATTCTCCTTCCTCCTCCTCCTCTTCCTCCCCACTCTTTCCTTGTTTTCTCCCCCTCCCCTTTTACCACTTCGGGTGTTGAGGGAAATACAAAGTTTTGGTTCTTGAACTTCTCATGGCCTCAACTATTATTATTTGATGCTACTATTGCATGTCTTTGATGTTGTTTTTCCATTTTCTTCAGGAACTGTCTTATGCTTTGACCTTCTTTTTTAATATATGCCTTATATATGTGATGTTAATGCCTGTATGATAATGAGAGTAGTACTTACGAAATCACATGTTCACAGTGAGATTGCTGAGGTCAAAATTCAAGTGTCTATTCACTTGGGAGGTCATAGAGCAACTTAGGGAAGTCCCTCTCATTCTAAATAAGTTTAAGAATTTTGATTAATATTTGATATTACCCTAAAGTTACTGGAATAAAAGCAAAATTTTAATGTAATTTTAGTTTAGTAATAATGGTAACATCATTATCTGTTATTTAGATTTGTCTCCTCTGAGTAACTACCAAATTCAAACTTTGCATCAACATGCTTGTTCTCTGATTTGTTCTTTGGATTATGGAAGATGTTGTTATAATAAACCATTGTATGATTTCCTGATGAGAAAGTCTGCAATTTCCAATACATGTTTTCCATCTGACACCATTCATTCAGAAGCATTGAGGCTGCTTCAGCTAACATTAATACCTTAATTTGAATTGTGTTTTGACTTAAATTTAATCAAGATATTTCTGCCAGTCCTATAGAGAGATAGAGCCAAACAGTAGCCACTCTTGAGTACATCCTGGTGACTTCATCCAGATAGCATATCAGTAATCCTTGACTTACAATTATTCATTTAGTGACCGTCGAAGTTATAACGGCACTGAAAAAAAATGACTTGCTACCACTGCAGCATCTCTGTGGTCACATGATCAAAATTTGGGCACTTGGCAATTGACATTTATTTACGAAAGTTGCAGTGTCCTAGGGTTGTGATCACCTTTTGCGACCATCTGACAAGCAAAGTCGGCGGGGGGCAGATTTACTTAACCGTTTCACTAACTTAACAATTGGTGTGATTCACCTAATAACTGTGGCAAGCAAGTTTGTAAAACTCACTAAACGTCTCACTTAGCAACAGAAATTTTGGGCTCAATTGTGGTCGTAAGTCAAGGACTATATGTATCTACTGAGTATCAGCAGATATCTATATCTACCTATCTATCTATCATCTATCAATCTATCGAGAGAGAGAGAGAGAGAGAGATTACTCATAGTTATATATATTACACTCATAGTTGAGCAAAGAAATGATCACACTATATTGTGTTTCCACATTAATTTCCCCTGACTTGTTATGAAAGGATTGCAAGAGAGAGAAGGCATCTATTATAGGTTTTTTAATATCTCCACTTTGAGGGAGTAGACTTGGGTACCTTTCAAAACAGGAAATCAGGCCAAATGGGTGTGGAGCTTCCATGGCTGTTGCCCTATTTTCAAGAGTGAAAACTATAGCTGGAGTAATCCTGCTGACAAGCACCTCCTTTGTTTTTCTTTTTTTTAACTCTGTGCTCTAGAATGTTGTCCCTATGTAGTGTTTTGTAGCAATTACTAATGTTGACAGTGACCTGTTTACAGGACACTCTTAACTGGAGCAGGGCATTAGAATATAAGAGCCATAAACCAGCTAGTTAATGCCAATGACTTGACATAGATCAGTTTTAGTCACCAACAGCTAAAGAACCAGAAACTGAGAGATTTCAATGTGCCTTACGTGCATTTTCTCACAATTCTTATTCAATATCTCAGGGCCTAAATAGTGCTGACCCTGAAACTCTTTCCCAATTTGTTGAACAACTGTGTTGTCTAAACAGGGTTGGATGGGTTATTAGCTCTCTCCTCTTACTCCCAGAAGAGAAACACCACACTGGATAAGCCCTGGAAAATTGTTTACTTTTCAAGGCATTCCATCTTTATCTCTTTTAAAACTTTGATTGAATTATGGAAAATGGGCAGAAAGGAAATGGAGGTTGGATTTCTGACTCCAATTGCAGTGGTGAGCACCTTGATTGCTTTGCAATGTCCTTTAAAGACAGACTAAGAAATCACCTAATCCTTGTTATCTGCCTCCTGATCCATTATCCTTTTCAAGGGGTAAACTAGTTAATTGAGGGAGCAGCTGACACAGTGAACTGCTGGTGAACGTTGCCAAGCAATGTTCAAAATGATCTCAAATATTTGATTCACTAGTAACTAATTGGTGTGATAAATTATACAGGTGTTGAAAGCAAGTTTTGAGATAGTTTTCTTAATAGTTTACTGGATTTTTAATATTCAGTCAAATGAAGGCCATTTTTACTATTTATATTAGAATTGTATTGTCTTTCTAATTGAGACAATTAATTACAGTAACATCCGTTAGATATAATAATTGAGAAGCTCCATCAGAGAAAGCTGGCATCATCCAAGGAATTATTCAAAAATTCAGTTGTACAAATAAGGTAACAAGATTGTCATAAAAATGTTGGTCCAATCATGTTTTTAAAAACTTTTAAAATTGTATACTGAATATTCACCTTTACGACAAAAATCTAAACCCTATAATTCAAAACACCTTGAAATGTTGTAGAGTGCCTGATACACTTTGGTTGGCCCTATTTTTATCTTCTATAACAGGTTTTAAGATACAATTCTCCTTACTTCAAAAAAGTAAGTTTTGTGTGAATAGTTTAAAAAACATTCAGATGTGCTTTGCCCCAAACTCTTAGTCACTTAGCTCTAGACACTGAAAATCATCAAACAGGAACTATAGAATCATTTTATCTTTAATGTAGGCATCCCACATTAATAGTATTAATATAAGCACTTTCCGAAAGCAAACTGCTAAGGAAAAAGCTTTTATCATATTTATTTGGGGAATTAAAAAGAGGAAGAAAAGGGACCAAAATAACAAATTCCTGTGAGAAGGAAAAGAGTGATGGATTAACTCAGTTTCTCAGAGAAAGGGAGTTGAGGTTTGCCACATAATTTCAGCCTTCAGATTCAAATTATAGCAACTGCACCGAGATGCCAGTTTGTGTGTGAGGCTGTGTGTTGAAGCTGAAAAACAACTTAGGTAGGAATTGTGCAGATAAATTTTATAATCTTTAAAGAAAAATAATTTGACACTATTTGAAAAGAACCTTGTGGACAAATACAATTTCTAAGTGCAGTACTTGGTATATACATCAGTGAATCCAGGAATAACTGACAGTGTTTATTCCCCTAAATTCCAAGGGGCTATAAATTGCATATGCCTTCTAGTTGGTATATATAAGTAATAAAGTAGTCCTTAGATTAGAAATCCTAGCTTGTCTTGCAGGGCAAAACTTTGATTGCACTTAAAAGGTGTCACAAACCTAACCGATACATCCCTACTGTTAGCTAAGAATGCTGCATTTGGCAAGGGATGAATGACTAAGTTTGATTATTTCTTTCAGTTTTGTTTTTTAAAAAGAGCAAGTAAAAGTTTCACAGCTTTCTGCCAGACAATATTAAATAAATAGCTTGCTTGATTCAGTATCAAGCAACTGGCTAAGTATATAGACAATTTTGTTTCCTGTATTACCAAAATGGTCAAAAACAATTGGGCTAGAAATGGCATCAATTTCTGCTTCATCTGGAATGAGGCCAGAACAGAATATAGCATCTACACGGCACGCAGACATCGTCTGAAGGAGTTTTGAGAAGTATTTTTAATAGGGACCACACCAAAGTGCTTACTGCATTTTAAAACTTTAGTAGCAACACTGTGTTCTGTGGCCTGCTGCTCCTGTTTCTGATGTCATATGCCAGGCACAGCAGCAGCACTTAGTATCAAAAGTGAATTTCATGAGAGTCATTACTAAGCTTTTTTTTTTAAAAAAAAATAGTAATCCTGCATAGGTGTTCAACCCTGGAATTGAGAGGAACTATTATTTTTTTTAATGAGGCCAGTATATATTTTTAATATTCCTTGTCTGTTCTGCACAGAAAGAGAGAAATATTGGTGAGAAGTTGGCATACATAAAAGTGTGTGCACCTAGCATTTCCCAAATCATCCCAAGTCCTGAATTTCAGTGACTCCTTTTCTTCTGACGAAAGCTGCCTCTGAATTACCATGCCAAGAAGCAAGTGGCAACCTTCACCATTCTTGAGAGAAGGAAAATGTAAACATTCAGTTGGTCATAACAAAGAATTTTTTTAATGAATTCAACTGAAGAGAGAGAAGAACTCCAGTTAGCTCTCACTGTACAAACAAAAAAAGGTGTCCGCAGTGCCATTAAAGCATCATTTACAAGTGTTTAAACTTGGGGATGGGGTTAATGAACACAATCACAAAAGTTGCAATGAAAGAACACAGAAGAGAATCAAGTGGGATGTGGAAATGAACAGCAAGAGAAAGTAAAAAATAATAATTATAATTTTATACACACACATACATATAAAACCTTCATTCTTTTCCATCTAGACTGATTTCATTTTACAAAATGGTACATTAAAATCTGTAAAAGCACGGCCATTCTTTTAAGTTCTTTCTTTCATAGCAGCAACCTTTCTTTAAACCACCTCCATACCATTATTTTTGTTAATTTTAGTGCAAATATTGTAGGCCTGCATTACAAGAAAAGGAATAAGATGACCTCCCCGGCAAGCTTCTCTGCCAATGAGAGATCTTACACAGACATTCAGAAAAGGGCTCCTAATTTAATCACTCCTATCCAAACTTATTTCACCCTGTGTTGGGGAAAAAGAAATTCAAAACTTTTGGATGTGTGGAAAGAAAAAATAAAGATCTCTATGGATTTATATATATGATGGGAAAAATAAAATCACTGAAACATTTTTTTCTACCGATTTTAACACTGGTGTACATATTGTACATCTAAGGTGAATGCATTTAAAACCACAGTCATATAAACAAAGAAAGAATCGGGCCCTTTGATCCTAAAGCATTCTTCCATTTTATACCATCAATTTACTGTGCTAATGAAGATGCACTTTTTCTTACCAATATTTATTGGGACTACACAGTAGAATCTATACACATGCACAGCATTTATCTGCTCACTGAGACAGACCAAATGTCTATTTTCAACACATAATTCTGGTTTTCCTACGTCAAAACAGCCACAAAAGAATCAGAACAGTATTAAAATTCAAGAGTGGGAAGGAAGCAAAACCCTTTTTAGGACAGAAAAATAGTCTTTTACTGTGAGAGAACGTTCTTGTTCTAACTTATAATTTGAAGAAGATTGAAAGTTCATTTTTAGAAACCATTTCTCTGTACATTTTATATATCCCCTACCCCTTCCATAGATAGGTAAGTTTTAGTGCTTCTCCCACCCCTCCCCAATTTCTCCTTAATCTTTATGGTATTTATTAATCTCATGAGATTTGCAGAGAAAGACATAAAAACGCTTACTTCCTTCAGTTCTTCTGGCTTTGTTTTCTATAATTAGAAAATATGAATATACGTATACAATTTGGTGTTCTTGCAGATTTCCCGTTGGGGTTCTTTTTTTGCCATGATATTCTTTCCCTTTGTGTATGCCAAGAACAGCGTTAGACAATCTATTCCATCAGCCTGGATATGGAATCACATCAACATTCTTTGTTGTCAAATAAAAAAACAAACAAACACCAATTCACACAAACCAATGGATGTAATGGGAGGCCATTGTTTTTACTCTTGCTGTGGAAATTAAATCATATTCTGCTTGCCTATTTTAGATCTTTCTGCCTGCAGAATGGATTTTTAATAAATTGGAATAAAACACGCACTAGGATTATACGGATATGCAAAAATGCCATCTAAATGGAATGTTGAACGTGATCATAGGAACCACTGATTTTTGGAGAAACAGAAAGTGATAAGTCTGTTTCATTCAGCAATTGAGGCAGCCCTACTTAGAAAAGCCCTGGAAAATTTTGCCTGCAAAGCACATTATAATTGATATACCAACCTTTTCTGAAAGAACTCGCCTAGTGTTTATTGCACAGATAGATACTTATGGCTTAATGAACACCCTTCCCCCACAAAGAAAATAATTCTCATGAATGAAAAGAACATGAAACTGAGACTAGTAAACCATTTCTAAACAGAATAGATATTCGTGCAGATTTGAGCAGAACAACAATGAGAACCAAAATGAAGCACCAAGACAATTCATTGAAAAATTATACAAAGGGAAGGGGAGAAATTATTAACCCTTACCATGTTTAACTATTTTTTATTTAAAAAAGAAAAAAAATCAAGATTTTAAAAATCAGTAGAGAAAAATATTTTTTTTTCAAATCCAGATCTGCGGCAAAGAAAAAGATGTAAACATTATATGTCTATGTAAAAAAACAAACAAACAAGAAAGATATGCTATCATTTGCATTCTCTTTTAAAATAGTTGACCCTCTCTGATTAATTTCATTTTGGCATAAAAAATAGGAACAAGTTGTTTAATTAATTAATGGTGGGCAGATTCACTGTAGCCGACACAAAAAATGTTTGCTTGCCAATAAATAAGAAATAATGAGTGTTTTTATGACTGGGTGGAATACAGAAGCAGCATACTGCTAAGTTCAAATGAACTTAGTGGATGAATTAAATAAAACAATATAATAAGGATATTTTTTTTAAAAAAAATCCATTGATACTGATATGACCACCTCAGGTCCTATTATATCACAAGTACTCAGCTGGTTTAATAAGCAAAATCCATTAAACCCACTGACTACACCACTCCTAGCTGTGTCATCAGGTCAAAACAGGTTGAAATTAATAGAAGCTGCAAAGCAAAGAGTTTGCTGGATTGTGTTCTAATGGAAATAAAAAGTCAAGTATAAACATTAGAACTAAGAATGGGTAGGAAGCAGGAATTTAAAGCCAGAAAATGCATTAGTGTTGGGAGACAAATAGATTTTTTTTCTCTGGAAAAGATGCTTCCCCCCCCCCCCCCAAAAAAAAAAAAAAATACTGCAAGAATAGGAATTGCTTTCTATCAAGGCATGCATATAAGTCTTTAAATAGCTGGGCAAAACATTGCCAGACCAGATACTTAAATATCTCAAGTTTGGTATAAACCCTATAGATTGTAAAAAAATTTGGATACAACATATTCTACAAAACTTCTCAAATTTGCTTTATTGCACAAAAGCTGTTATTAGGACTTCACACACAAGCGTGTTACTCACAGAACTATACCATACTATACTACTAGATCTGAGATGTTACTTTATCACCGCCAGCCGTGTGCAAGATGCCATCCTATATTGCTCTCAAGAGGCTAAATAATTCCTACTACTACGTCATCTTCAGCAAGTTGGGAGAATTATAAAACATAGGTCTCTATCAGAAGCTTGTGGAAGAAAAAGCCAAAACAGAAGAGTTTGTGCCATGCGAACATTTTATAGCATTTACACCTGTGAGGCAGAAGGGAAAATGCAAATATGCCATTTCAAGGGTATAAATGTGCATATTTAAAAAGATGCCAAAGAAAAGCCAAAACTGGAAAAAAAGCTGGATTTAACTACCCAAAATATGGCAGTGCTCAATCTGAACACATTAATGA
Organism: Arizona elegans; assembly: GCA_022577455.1. NCBI lineage: Eukaryota > Metazoa > Chordata > Lepidosauria > Squamata > Colubridae > Arizona > Arizona elegans. Next base: position 280,546,458 of record JAKOOJ010000001.1, on the reverse strand, counting down.
ACCAAGGTTGACCAAAACCTATTAGCCATAAAGATACCACTTACTGGAAGAGCATAATGGACTCATTTACTTCAACCTGCTTGAAATAACAAGACTGGATGAACCAAATATAAATCTCCTTTTGCTAGGTTTCAGGAACCATCATCCAACTGACACACACAAAGCCATTGATATAAAAATGAAATGAGAAGCAAGCTAAAATTATCTGGAGAGATCGGACACTACAACCAGAACCAATTATAGAAGTCTAGATATCTAGAAGCATCCTTTAAGATTGCTGTCCCTTCAGCGAAGCTTGAAACATTTTTCTACTTTCTATCAAATTGATCTCAGCACCATCATGTCCTGCTTCATGGGTTAGGGTTAGGGTTAGGGTTAGGGTCAAGGATCACTACTCAGATACTTTTTTCAATTCTCCCAGTTTTCTGGAGCAACACTTCTTGAAAAAACACGTATTAGCTGCAGGTTTATCTGCGGAATGATGGCAAGGTCATAGATTCAACATGGAACTGAATACCTAACCCTGCTACTGGAACAACATTAATAGAATGAGAATTTTCACAGAATATTGTCCCCTTCTGCCAATAATCATTTAACTTCCAAGATTGCAGGTCAAATTATTTATTTTATTTACCGTTTAGTTTTCCAGTAATTCCTAAGGAGATGGAATTTGTGCTAAATGAACTATGGCAATTTTATTTCTGAAACACTAAGGCAGAGAAGTATTGGTCCCTTACTTCTGACGTAAGTATATTGGGCAGTTCCTATTGATTCTAGTGACAAGAAGATGCTGGCTTTCCCTTCCCATTAAGATTAGACTCCTCCTTAAAATACCAAACATGAGATGCTGAAGTCTGAATCTTGAGCAATACAACATTCTTATCATGTGCATATAAAAGCAGTTCTAGACAACTTTTTATTCTTGTTTTATGCCAGCCTTCCTCAATATGATACAGCTCAACATGTTTACAGAAAAACTCTTGTTCACCACATGACTTTTGGCTCAGACTATGCTGTTGCACATAGAGCATAAATTGGGATGGCTGATTTAAATTATTTCAATAAACATAGGAGATAACAGTTAGAAAAATCCGTTTGTACACCCTTTTTTTCCTATAAAGCAAATGTTTGGCTTTTATTGCTATAAACAGAAACTTGATAGTGTTAAGTAATGTCTAGGGCATGTTTAGCGATCAGATGTACTACCAGTAGCCAGAATTTTTTTTCCTCCTATGGCCAGCATAGGCAAAAATAGATAATGAAACTCCATCAGTCATTTCTGGGTTTAGAAACTAAGTGGAATTTGTTTTGGATCTAGTCAATATTTGGGAGACCTCTAGGGAATCCCAGATTGCAAATTAGACTGAAGTCCAAAAATATCCTTGAAGAAGGCAAGCCACCAACGTTGTCCAAAAAATGACATATGCATGTCCATGAAATTACCAAGAACTGAGCTCCACTTGAATCAAACAATACCTTTACAGTACTCAAATTCCCTAGAATTCAGTTAGGTCACTGAACTTCATTAAACTAGAAACTCTGATCAAATAGCCTAGCATTATATTCCTAACTATGGCTGTGATCCAGACGCATTAAAAATAAACAGGAATGTGATCACTGATATCAATGAAAATCAACTTCAAATCAAGACGGCAGTTTCCTAGCTGTTAAGGCAAAGCTTGAAGAGGCAAAGATGCTCACCGCAGGAGTTAAAATGGCTTGAAGAAGATCCCGCCCAAACACAAGAAGCTGATCTCTGAAGAGCACAATGGGGTAAAAAAATCTATCAGCTTCCTTGCCTTGCTCACCACAGATCACATAAAAGAAGATCTACCTAGTCATTAGTATGTTCACCGTTAACTTGAGCTATATTGTGTATTTTGTAAAGAACAAGTTTTAGAATAAAACTGTCTACTTCCAGATGAAGATATAACTAACCTCTCTCCAATTTATCTGTGGGTATTCCTGCTAAAATCTGCAAATTCTTTAAGTACAGTTGCATCAACGCTTGGCACTATAGGGGATGTACATAAGTGAAACATGCTGCCTTTTTCAGTAGTGAGCACAGATTTTGTTTTTATCAGCCATATTTAGTTAAGAGTTGGAAACCAAGTGCAGCGGGAAGCAAAGTGCAGAATCCATTTTTCTTTAGTGATCTCTAGGACCAGAAAAAGGACAAAAGGACTGATTTGGCCTGACACCATCAGATGGCAATGCGCATAATCCTGGCCAGATCCCTCTGATCGAAATTTAGCCAAAGGGGGAAATTTCTTCAAGGGAGCTTCTTGCACATTCTCCCTCAAATTAATCCCCTTTCCTGATCAGCCGCAAGAAGAATGGCAGCACTGGGCAAAGGCAACCGTCCGCAACCTGGAAGCTGGTAGCTTTGTTTGAAAAACAGCACCAGCATGTGATTCGGGCATACTTCAGAGGAAGCTGCATCACACCCAAAGTGGTTGGCTGGCAGCCAAAAGGAAAGAAAACACAGGGTCCTGCAACAGATTTGACAAACACTAATTACAGAAGACATCATGCCAGAAACAAAGGCTTAGTGGAAACCCACTCTGGCATTTCCCCAGCCCTCTTGGCACCACTCCTGGCCCACTGACGAAGGTATGTTGCAGATACAGCCTTTGTAGATACAAACAGTGCACTGTTCTCTATTGTCTTCACGGAAACTCTTCTCTTTTTGTTAATCAGTTTCCCCATCACTTTTCCCATTCCCTAATGAAGACACTGGATGTGTAACTTTTGAAGAACCATTTGGACCTGTAATAAATTTCCCTTCTCCCCCCAAAACTTCCACCATGTGCCAAAAGCCACCCAATATGGCAAACATTCCCAGGAGGCAGGTCTCAATATCAGCAGTGGTTCAGCAAGCCTTTAGAGTTTTCGAAATGTCATGGTATCCAACAAAAATCAAGAAAATGTTAAGGCCCAAATGAGATCAACTAACTGGAATGTACTTCTTAGCGCAGGAGAAAGAGCCAGGTCAGACAGTCCATTCATCAGCCTAACAGGAAAACGGCTAGCAATTTATGGATGGTCACATCCACTGCAGTAACTGGTGAATGAGGGAAAACCCCTCACCGTTGGGTCTTGGGATTGTGACTGCTGCTTACCAACTCCAGACTGATATAGCTTTCATTTGTTCTAGTCTTCCTGTCTAAGGAAATATCTGGAGCAACAACATTTCCTTTCCTGGCTCTTGTTGGCCTTGTGCTCGAATGCCATTGTGCTGTCTCTGATCTTGAGGTGGGGCTTTTCCCCCCAACAGTAACTGGGTGGAGTGGTGGCTAAAGGGTTACAGCGCCAGTAGAGTTGGAGAGTTCAAGGAATCAGATGACTGATCCCCACTGCTGCTGCTCCTCCGGTGAGCTTTGGAACAGGATTCTGATGGGGAGAGTGGTGAATCCTGGTCTAGCACGCTGGGATAGGTGAAGACCAAATTGGATGTTCCAGGGGTAACAGCAGGAGTCGAAGTCACCACAATAGGTGTGTTGAGTGGCTCTTCTCCATAAAACCCCCCAACAATGCTGATGGGCTTAATGACAGATCTCTGCCCTTTTTCAGGATCTGAAGAGGAAGAGGGGATCTCTTCCTCCACAGGCTCTTGCTTCACCACCACAGGACCACTCATTCCAGTCCTCAGGGCCTGGAGGCTATGAGGTGGAGGGGTTCGATGCCCCTCGGGGCTGATCTTGCACATGGGGCTATGAGCCATTAACATGAATTTCAGCCTCTCTTTCTCTTTCTCTAGATCAGCAATCTCCTTTTGCAGCACTGATTTCTCCTCCTCCAGCTCCTCTGTTTCCTGTAGATCCAAGATAAAGAGATGGTCAGCAAGAAGAACAGCAACTAGCATTCCAAGAAGGGATTTCAAGATAAACAGGCTTTACTTCACTTTAGCAATTGTAGCAGAATACGTATTGGCAGCAGTAAGGGGGATGGACTAGGTCCGTGATGGCGAACCTATGGCACGCGTGCCACAGGTGGCACATGGAGCCATATCAGTAGGCACGCAAACGTTTCCCTAGCGCAGCTCCGGCATGCATGCGCATGCTCGCTAGCTGATTTTTGGGCCTTCTGGGCCCACCGGAAATCGGGAAACAGGCTGTTTTTGGTCTCTGGAGGGCCTCCAGGGGGGAGGCCATTTTCGCCCTCCCCAGGCTCCTAGAATGGCTCTGGAGCCTGGGGACGGTGAAAAACGGGCCTAACGGGCCCACTGGGCCAAAAGCGGGGGGGGGGTCGTGTGTGCATAAGCGGGGGGCGGGGCGCATTGAATCATGGGTGCGGGCATGCACGGAGGTGACCCCCCCCCCACGTTCCCCCTGTTTTTGGCACGCAATGGCAAAAAGGTGGACTGGGCTCTGAGTGATTCTATTACTTGTCTAAGGACTGGTGGCTGGCCATTTAAAGGCTAGATAGAGATCTGAAAGCAGGTTTGAAACACCCAAAACACAAAACATTTTCTGACAAAAATTTACTACACTGATATTCATATTCAAAATTTAAGCTCCTCCCCAAAATTTACTTCGTTTATTTACAATTAAGTACCTGTCACCATAAGAATCTATCAAAGACTGGATGTTGTCCATGTACACCTACTGGCTGTTTTGATAAATTTGAATCAATTTAATAGGTAAAAAACTGGAATGATTGCAAGATTAATGCTCTCATTTGCGTTACAAGTAAAGGTGCAACCACAATTTGCCTGTAACGGAGTATAAATGCATTCTTGCAGCAAAAATATGATCTCCAAAAAGATATGTATGCAAAACAGGTTTGAGATAATTGTAGTTCTTTTGCTGGTCATGAAGAAAGAAATACTCTATAGGCATTTGCTTTTTTTAAAAAAAAATCTTAGGTCATTTTTTAACATTTTTAAGTGTTTACTCCACCATATTTGTATGATTATCTGATATAAGCAGAATGAGGAAAAGTGGGTAAGATCACTATTCATATCTATTCAGCTTTATTACTTTATTCTAATCCTTTTGTTAACCAATTCCCAGCACTTTCCCTATTCCCTAATGAAGGCATCGGATATGTACCTTCTGAAGAACCATTTAGCTCTGTAATAGTTTTCTTTTCACCCCAAATTTCCACCATGTGCCAAAAACCTCCTAACCATCGCAAGAATCTCCATGGGGCAGCTCTCAACTTTAGCAGTGGTTCAGCAAGCCTTTAGAGTTTTAGAAATGTCATGATACCAAACAAAAATAATAAAATGTTAGATCAGTGATGGCTAACCTTTTTGCCATTGCGTGCCAAAAGCGGGGGGAGCGCGGGGAGGTTGTGCGCATGCGTGTGCCCACACCCATAATTCAATGCCCCACCCGTGCATGTGCATGCGACCCCTTCGCGTTCCTACCGCTTTTGGTATGTGATGGCAAAAAGGTTACCAGTGGGCCCAGTAGGCCTGTTTTTTGCCATCCCCGGGCTCCAGAGGCTTTCTAAGAGCCTAGGAAGTGTGAAAATGGCCTTTCCCACCCCCCAGAGGCAGGAAACGGCCCGTTTCCCGACTTTCAATGGGACCAGAAGGCCCATTTTTTCGCTCTCTCCAGGCTCTAGAGGCTTTCTTGGAGCCTGGGGAGGGCAAAAACAGCCTTCTCCACCCTCCAGAGGCCGGAAACGGCTCATTTCCCAACTTCCAGAAGGCCCAAAAATCAGCTGGCCAGTGCGCGCATCCGTGCTGAGCTAGGACAACACTCGCATGCCCACAGATATGGCTCTGCGTGCCACCTGTGGCACGCATGCCATAGGTTTGCTATCACGGTGTTAGTTCATCTTGTATCACAGTCACAAAAAATCAGGATATTATATGCCCTGTTTATAAAGTTATCCAGCCTCATGTGCAGAGGCAGGCCTATTTTAGCAATTGGGCAGGAGGCTATTCAGAAATTCCAAGACTATAGGTTAGAATGGAAAGTCAAAAACAAAAGACATCAATGGTAAACTACATCAATATTGTTTTCAAGAAAATGATACCGTTTGTCCATGAAGTCACTGTGTGTTGAGCTCAATTCAACAAGTCTTCATTTTTTCTTACAAAAAACAAAGGACATAACCAGAAAGGAGGAGATTTGTGCAAAATACATACTGCCTGGAGTTTCTCAGTCAGCTCTCGGCGCCTGTTACGGCATTTTGCTGCTGCTAGTTTGTTCCTTTCTCTTCTAATTCTTCTCTTCTCTTCTTCTTCAGGTGATAACTGTAGATAAGCAAATGAACAAAACATTAGTTCAAGATGGTAGTTTGAGGGATGAATCAATGAGAAATATGATTCAACTGATGAACCCATGGTTTAATTTTCACCTTTCATGTATTGTTCAACTGACTTATATTCTGCTTTTCCTTCAGGAGCTCAAGGCAAATCTATCGACAACCCATCCTCCCTCCATTTTTTCCACAATAACCACTTTGTAAGGTGATTTGAGTGGAGAATGTGTGAGTGGCCCAAAGTCACCCAGTGAGCTTCCATGACTCAAGGTGAACTTGAACCTGGATCTCCCCCAGTTCTTGTCCAACTTCTTAACCTCAAACACTATACTAGTCTGGAAGGTGATAGCAATTAGGGCCTGAAGACTGGTGAAGATAAACCAGTTACTTCAAAAGCTATCATGTTACTAGCTGAACAATGCAATTCTGGGTGTCAGAACTGAGGCTCCCTCATAGGGATCCAGGGGCTCTGAGAAAACACTCTTTCTCAAATCAAGATATAATACAGCACTGGAGCCACTGGGGAGAAAGAAAAAGTGATAGCAAGGTGGGGGAAGAGCACAGGAGTGGGGAAACCACAGGAAGATTGGGCAAGAAAACAATGAATCTGCAATTAAGGCTGAATGCAAAGATAGAAGTCTCTCGGGTAGTTTCGCAATGTGGGTGGTTTGTGAGGTAAGAGTATAGGAAGATGTTGCAAGTTTTTCTTTCTTAGGGAAAAAAATCTGTGTGCTTCTTCTCCTGGGACAACAGTCATTAACTGGAAGGTCAGAAGCCAAGGTCCAGGGGGCTGAACAAACTGGAATAACCCTAATCAAATCAAAAGGGCTGCCTTTCCATTCTTTCCTCTCCTACCTCTGACTTTTTAAGATAAGACCCTACATTTCCTGCATCATCAGGCAGCCTTTAAGCAATAGGAGATAAATGTCATGGAGGGTGTGTAGTGTGTTTCATTATGCCCACACACAGCCTGGAGAGGAGAATCAATGCTTTTTGGGGGGGACTGTAGATAAACTCAGATTTCTAGTAACTTCTCTGCCCTCTCCTCCCACCTGCACATGTGGCAGAGATAACAGTTATCTCAAAACCACTTCAGTATCCTAACTATAGTTAACCATCTGCTACAATGAAAAAGGAATTAAGCCACCCAAAAGTTTTCTTATTCTAGTCAAGCATCTAATTCTAATCAACTAATGTAACAACAAACTGGAAATTAGAAACATGACCCCAATGCAAAATAGTTGAATGGCACCCATGCCCAGCGACTGGGTTTTATCCTATTCTCAGCTACATTGTTAACTCTCTGATCCTTCTCCTTATTCCTGAATAGCCAAGGTAAGGTCCAGCCAGATCAGTGGTGGGTCGCCCCCAGTTCGGACTGGTTTGCAAGAACCAGTAGTAAACTGGTGGGAGGCCCCACCCACCACCCCGGATGTCATCATCAGCGATCTGCGCATGTGAAGAAGCAAGGCGCGCGAGCGCGAAGCAAGCATGTGTGATCCCGTAGCGAACCGTTAGTAAAGGTAAGTAGAACCCACCTCTGAGCCAGATCCATTGCAGATCAGCGGAGGTGAGAGGGGAAATCAAGATATGAAAATGGATGCAGTGTTGCAATCAAAGGGGCGGAGCTTTGATTGCGACACTGCACCCATCTACTCGTGTTCCAGATTCTTTGAACCGTAGCATTCATAGCCATCAACTGTACTGAGAATTATGTGAATAATTATGTAAATAAATAAATAAATCCAAAAATCAAAAGAAATTGCACTAATCCTGAGCCTTAATGGCTTTAAAATGGG